>JASWHV010000001.1:116424606-117674606 GCA_030760725.1 Neostapfia colusana | reverse complement strand
GTGCGCCGCCGGGCAGCGCCGCCCGCGCTCGATCAGAGCGACGTGGCCGCTTGTGCGCCGTTTATTTTAAATCGCACGGTAGAGTTTAAATCCCCGTGTACTGGTTCGACGTTATAATCTCAGTCGTCTGTTTTAAATCGGATGGTCCACATCAGCCCCACGTTATAAAGACTGGAATTCTTACGCGCTACCCCCTGGGGTTCTCGGGAAATAAGAGCTAGCCCCGGAAATTTCTGATCTAGCCCCTAGAACATCAGAAAATCATGTAAATTCATTTAAAAATCAGTTTTAGCCCCTGGACTTAATAAAAATTAGGGAAAACCCCTCTGTTATGTGTAGCTAGACCCCTGAAAATTCTTAAAATAATATTATAGACCCTGTAGTGGGGTGAGTTTACCTTTTTAACCTTATTTGATATTAAATTTAGGAAATTGAATATGTGGTTGGTATTTAAAATTTAAAAGGTGGGACAAACATATTGTCAAATTCAAATTAAAAACTTTCCCAGTACTTAGAAAACTTTGGAGTGAGATAAAAATAGAATTTTGGCTGAAATGAATCTGTTTAATTGATTATTCACATTTATTAGTAATAGGGACACATTTTTAAGTAGAGAATAATTATGAAAATTAGTAAAATAAATGTAAAATAGTTCACATCAGAAGAGAAGTTCAAAAATATATTATTTAATATTTTAGACCCAAAACCAATTTTGTTTAGATGAGGTTTCTTACTATTTTCATAATAAAGTACACATTTAGGCATAGGAAGTAAATTTGAAAATATAGCAAGCTAGGTATAAATAATTAGAAAATGATAAATGAAGATTCCGAAATCCAAAGAATTCAGTTTAGGGTTGGTAGAAGTTCTGAAGACACATATGGAGTAGGAAAATACCTTTCATGCATACTTGGTAGCTAAAAGGTGTAGTAATTAAATATAAGGAATTTATTTAAATTGGAAACTCATATATATAATATGCAAGTATAAATGTCAATACAAAATTAGGAATCATATACACATGATTGAAAGTGCATGTAAGCCAAAGATCAACACACATAGAGTAACCACAACACATAGAATTTGTGAATGGCTTTTATACATGTGAATGTGTGGTTTGTATGAAGTGGAAGTGTGAATTATGTCTTATGGATTGTTGTTTTTCTTTTGCTATGTTTGATGGTATGATGTAGAACCTGCTCCAGAGCTAGTTCTTCCTTTCCAAGATCAGGACTACCCATTCCAAGAGCAGCAGGAAGGAGGCAAGTGTCCTTGACCACTTTGATCCTATACTAGGATGTGTAGATAGAATTATTTGCATTGTCAATTGAAAAATATGAAACCCATGCTAGGATGTTTCCCTAGAATTGCATTACCTTGTTTCCTTGTAGCTTGGGTTGGGATTCATTTTATCATGTCATTTATTATTATGCATATGCTTAGCTATGCTTAGAATGGGATATTTGGGATATGAGGTCATCAGTTTATATTACCATACTCTTGAATGAGATATTGTGAGTTATGTAGAGGTAGGGATCAAGGCAAGTTGGATGTTTTGGTTGGTGCTGGGTGCACGAGACTTGGGTTTGTGTTTAGTACTTGCCTGGATCCTAAGGACCGGTTCATGGAGCATGTAACCTAGCTTTACCGTGCCAACCACATGCTGAGATGGGGCAGCTTGGCCAATTAATTAGGTGTATCCCCGGCGTAGTATGGGTGTGTTGGATGGTGCCGGGAGTAGGTGTTATCTGGACTACCATATGAACCGCAAGGCTCAAGAGGGGGCCACTGCAGCGGGGTTGGAGCCTCTTGTATGCTGTTAGGAGTGAAACCTCAGTGGGCCCACCCTCGTCGGGAATCCCTTTGTAAAGGCTTCGTAGTGATCTCCTGGCTACACACCTGGGAAGTGTGAATGTGGTTCGTAGCCGCTGGTATAATGGAGGTTCTTTTAGTCCACCCGGCAACGGGGGATGAAATCACTACATGTGGGTACAGTGGTGCAAACTCTGCAGAGTCAAAACTGTCATGACAGCTGTGCTCACGGTCAAGAGCGGCTTGGACTTATTCATGATTAGAGGATGATGGCTTTGGACGTTTTGGATGTTAAGCGGGGAGCTTAACATTGAAAATGATGTTATGGTTATTTGATTGTGATGATGGGATGGGAGATTGGGACCATTACACCTGTGTAGTAATGTAGGTGCTTAATAAGCTAAGGTGATAGGAATTAATTGCATAGCGCTTTAACCATGAGTTCAACCTCTCCTTGCTCTAGCCATGCATGACATAACTTTCTCACACTTGCTGAGTACCATTGGTACTCAACCTTGCATATTTGTTGGTTTATATTGCTGCTCAGGTCAAGATAATGAGGTGGTGTATAATGACCAAGACTTTGGACCCGAAGAAGGTTTCTAGGTTCATGGAGACCCCCCGGGCAACGCCTGTGACGGAGCCCACAAGAATAATATTCCGCTGCTAGTTTATTTACTAGTGATGAACTTATTATTGTCCATCGAGACAATTGCTATATAAGACTTATTTATATTCGACACCTGGCTTGTAATAAATGATGCTTCACTATTTGTCATCACATGTATGAGAAAATGATCCTGGCATACATGTGATATTCACTTGGTTGTTCTTCGGAAAAACCGGGTGTGATGACACGACCCCATGTGTCCTGTCGAGCCAGGATCACGCTGAGGGGTGCTGCGTTGCACAGCACCGTATAACACACGTCAAAGGTACAAAGCGGAAGCGGAAATTTTATTACATAGACAAGTTTATGAACATGTTTACATCAAAATAAGTTCAGTCTACACTCGCGGGCGTAGACTAAGCATCAAGTGCACGTTCAGCCCTCGAACGTTTCCTTGCTAGCACACATGCACACTAACTCTGCGGCGTGCACGACTCCCACTCGACGGGGTTCCCCTCCTGGGGTTCCGTCTCCTCTTCGGGAGTCCCTTCCTCATAGAACCCTGCAAAAGCTTCAAACACAAGCAGTGAGCACGAAGGCTCAGCAAGTCTGACCCGTCTCACCTAAACATGGAACTTCTACATGGGGGTAATGGGTTACATGAGGTAAAAATCAGTTGCAAGGACTCGCCTAATTAGTAGAACCTTACTTTCAAGTTTTAGCAGCAGGTTGTGGAGAACCTTACGCTAAGGCACATGAGAGAGCCGCAATCAAACAAGAAACGCATTTCTCTCATGTACTTTGCCCAAAGTTGAAAAGAACTTTAGTTAGCCCTAAGCTACAGCATATCATTAACAATCAATGTCCATCTTTCAATCAGCAACATTTTAACATGTGACTAGCCTGTTCTTTCTACGTCACGGTACAGTGAACAAGTGGTACTCACTGACCGCGAGGGACGGCGATTATAATCGATTTACACCTGCAGGGTTACCCGAACAACCCGTCACGTACGCCCGTACTCGATGTTGCCTACAACAACCATCACGGACGCCGTACGCGACTACCTTTCACCCGTTAGCCAAATGTTGAACCGGTCCAATCGTCCCGAGCAAGAGGTCTCTGCACGCGCATCTCAGTGCCGCCAGCCGATTTACACCTCGAGCTCTCAACCTACCCTCTGAACGACCAGCTATGCCTCAACACCCAGCTACCCGAGTTACATCAGTTTCCTGGTTCCCATATAGCCGGTAGGTCTTCGGTACTGTTCTAGCTTGTTCAACAGGCCCGCACACGGCTCGGTCCTCAATCGACACAAGTGGAGCTACAGCACACAGGACCCAAAGTCCTGCTGCCCTTAACCTCCGCTTGGTCTCATTTTCTTGCCATGTGTTTCATGTGCTATCACTACCCGAGTCGAGTGCCTCTAGCCTATGCTCGCGAGTAGTTCCAACTACTCGACTTGTACCGAATCCTACTCTATCTTAGCAATGCAGTGGCTACCGAGGTTTGCGATCCTAAACCCTACCCATGGTTTTCTTGGCTATGCAGTTGGGTTTCCACACAAGACTCTAATGCAAAGAATAACAATACTCAAGTAAGTGTTCAAAACAATAAAAAATTGTAAAAACGGTTAATGCAAACCGAGGCTTGCCTTGCTGCTCTTGGTCGTAGGCTAGCTGTTCCTCCGGAGTAACGAAGTCTAGGACTTCGGGTTCCACCTCGACCTTAGCGACTACATGATAAGAGCAATATATGTATCAATTTAAATGCATTTGTATTAAATTTTAAGTTGTGAAGTCTATAACCCTTGCTAGATAGACCTAATGACTGTGAAACTTTTACTGTGGCTTGGTTACAACCTAACCAGAGACTTGGTCAAGTTTTAGTTGCAGCAAAGCTCATTTGAGCCCTCCACAATTAAATATGTCCTTGACCTTAATTGGAACTCTTAGGGTGTTCTAGGAATTTTCATGAAACAAACTATGACTTTCTGAAAACTAGATTTTCAGAGGGTTCTAATGGAGTTGGTCTCACTTAATTTGAAGGTTCCTAGCTAAAGTTATGAGCTAAACAATTTCAGAGAAAATTCTGAAAATGTTTCTGAACATTTTCTATTTTCTCTGGAATAGTTTCACTAATCGCACCATTAGGTGGATCAGATGAGCTCAAATGAATCTGAAATATTTAAGGGAAGTTCAGGGATATTTTGGTGAATATCCCAGCAAAATTTCAGAATTTTCCTCCAAAGGATTCTCCAGTTAAAATTCCTAACAGTTTAAACTTTGAGGAATTAATTCTGGAGAAATAAGGAATTTCATGAAGTGAAACTTGATTTTCTGGAAAGTACTCAGAGAGCTGAATCCATAAAAATTTGGTTCACTCAATTTGGAGCTTTCTAGCCAAAGTTATGAGGATTTGAAGTTTGAAGGAAATCTGAAAATCGGGGAAATGTTTAAACTAGCGCGTGGGCCCAGGGGACACGCGTCGCACGCTGAGGCGACAGCACACCGCGGCCCACAATGATTTTGCGCGCCAGCACACCCGATCCCGGCCGCAGCCGGATGCCGATTCAAAATATCTCCCGCTGACAGCTGGGGTCCACCCCCTTCTTCAACCTCGCGACGCCCGCGCCGCTCCGCCGAGGAACCTCGCCGGAGAGCTCGCCGCCGGCTTCTGTACAGCTCCAAACTTCTTGATTCTGGCCGCCCCTGCCTACTTTTACTCGGGGAACAGGATTCTTGGGTCAGCTGCTCATGACAATGGCCGGAGCATGGTCGGCGACGAGCCGCCACCTCGGAACGACTTCGGCCAGGTCGGCTGACCTCTCTAGCACCTCAGCTACTTGGGAAACCGGTCGGGAAGCACCAGTGGACCTCAGAGAAGGTCGACATGCGCTCGAGGCAGCTCAGGGAAGGCCCGAAATATGTCCTCACCGTGTGCCCGATGCCTCCTGTTTATGCCGCCATTGGTAAACCTCGAATTTCACCGGGTACAGAGGTTCTCCGGCCCAGAGTTGTGAAGGCAACTTGTGCGTTACCGTGTCTAGCTTGTGTGAGAGCGGATTGAGGCCCCCTAATCCTTTCTAGAGCACGAATAAACAGACTCGCACCCGAAGGTCGTTCTGCACACAGAAAGGGGAAAAGTGGAAATTTGCCGCCGGTGAGCAACCTCTCGAGCTGTGGCTCAGGGATGAGCAGCACCGGTCACCAGCGCGTCCAAGGGAGCCTTGGCTCGGGCGTGACAACGCCCTGGTTGGGCTGTCCACGAGAGCCCGAGGTGCGGCGGTTCCAAGTCCCGAATTTGATCTTTCGGCACAGCCGATATCAATCGGTTTCAACTGAATTTTAGCAACGGGGAGGACGGAGGAGGTCTCTAGTACCTTGCTTGGGTTCTGGAGTGGACGGAGGGAGCTGCGATCTGCGTTCTCCGATTGATTCTGAGCTGCGGAAATTTTCGGCCGGCGCTGAGTTCTTGCGGGGAAGAACGGCGGTGCCTCGGCCGGGGAGGGGGGCAGGCGCCTTAAGAAGGCTCTGCACCGCCTCACGCCCGCGCGTGGGCAAGCAGCTGCTGGCGTGGCGGCTGCCCTCGGTGGCGATCACCGCTGCGGCTCGGCGACCCGAGTGAAAAAGTCTCAGTCGGTTTGATCTGAGCAGTGGCTGACATGTGGGTCCCACATCCAGTTTTAACCTCTAAAATTTACTCCTAATCACTGTTGTAAACAGTGAACCCCATACTACCCTTGGCAATTCAAATTATTCACCCATGAGCCATTTGAATTGATCAAAGTTCAAATGAGGTTTGGTTTGAATGAATTTCAGCACAAGTTCAGTTTGAAATTCAAATAAAGTTTGAATTTCTCCCACTTAGCTCATGTCAAGATGACCTCCAAATGGAGTGAAAATTGGTGTGTGAGCTCACAAAAATGTGCTGAGTAAGAATATGCTTCCCACTTTTAAATTCATGGGATAAAAACAGTTTGAATTTGAATATGGTTTCAAACTGCCCTCTTCCTAACTATACCCAAAATGACCTCAAAAAGGTTTTGAATTTGGGTGAAACTTGGCATGGACATCCTTAGTAAAGTGTAGGAGTTTTCATATGTCCAGCCCATCTATATCACATGTGGGACATACCACTTTTGCAATGTGTGAGTTTGTTCTCTAATGAGCATGTTGATAATTGTTACTTGCTCTTCATTTGTGTTCATCATCCTTCCTCAAATGAGGTGTGTGGTGTGGTGATGAACACTGCAAATGTGCGTCAAAAACTGAGGCCCTTACATGTGACATCATCTCCGCCAAGGGGAGAGGTCCGCCGCTAGACTGACTACGTGGCAGGCTCGGGGCTCATCCCCGCAAAGGGGGAGAGGTCCGACCTCCGTGGTACACATGTTGCCCCCGGAGCTAGATTCTGCAGAGGAGCGAGGCCAGTCCCGAAGGACACATGTTGGCTTCGGAGCTAGTCCCCGCGGAAAAGAGAGGATCAGCCGCGCGGGACACGTGTCGCTCTTGAAGCTTACCTCCGAGAGGTCCGGCCCGTCAGACACGTGTCGCTCTCGGAGCACACCTCTGAGAGGTCCGGTCCTATTGGACACGTGTCACCTCCGGAGCTTATCTCCGGGAGGTTCGACATTTTCGGACGCGTGTCATCTACGGAGCTCATCTCCGGGAGGTCCGTCGCTGTTGGACACGTGTCGACCTCGGAGCTCGCCCCCAAGAAGAAAGGAAGTCCGGCACTGTTTGGACATGTGGCACATCTGGAGCCACCTCCGAAGAGAGGGGAGGTCTGGAATTGACACATGGCACACCCGGAGCCACCTCCGAAGAGAGGGGAGGTCCGAAACTGACACGTGGTGTTCGCGGAGCTTGCCTCTATTGAGAGAGGAGGTCCCGACCCACCAGACACGTGGCGCACGAGGAACTCGTCTCTGGAGAGAGGGGAGGTTCCCGCCCGCCAGGACGCGTGGCGCACGCGGAGCTCGCCTCTAAGGAAGAGGGAGGTCTCGTTCACCTGACACGTGGCACAACCTTAGCTTGTCTCTGCGGAAAAGGGAGCCCAGGTTCGCGCAGGACACGTGGAGCTTCCGGAGCTCATCACCGCGAAGGTAACACGATTCTGAAGCGGTTTTTGCTTCTGTACGCACGGGAATACCAGTACGGAAGGACACCGACACGAATTCCACAATGTTACCGCACCAAATCAACTAAAGATAAGTTGTTAAGATCCAAAAACAGTTGGAATGGGACTCTTATTCGAAGTCCAATCAGATTAGAACTCTTCTCTTCCCGATTATAAATAGAACCGAAAACCTTTGGCCACAACCACGAACTTCTTTTCCACCACCTGAGCCGACAACTTAGAGCCCTAGCCCCCAGCTCGCCGAGTAAACCCCTTCGCCGGAGTACAACCGCCGGACAGACCGCCGACGAGCCCAGAGACGATTGTCATCGCCGGAGAAGAGCTGACAATCTATTCTTGCTAGGAGAAAGACCCCGAGACCAAGAAGAACGTAAGGTAGGTCTCCAATACCACCTTACGACATCAACGCATTTTCTTTGCATCTGTTCTTCGATTCCTTTCGAACAGAAGCTTTTTTGTGGACGGATCACGTGTTGATCGGTTTGATCTGAAGTCAAGATCATCACCACGTACACATTTGCTCCGAGCACCTCTGTTCATCGTAAAACTCATGCAAGCCATGCAAGAACACGTACAAACTGATCTAATAAAAACTGCATCATAGGAATTAACATGCATACGCATCATCGCATCTTTATTAGAGTTTGTGCATGATATTGATTGCTGTGAATCTTGTATGTGCATGATTGCGTATAGAAGGACAAGCTCAGGGAGCTGTCTACGATGAGCTGCAACGACAAGGTTTCGAGATCCAAGAGCAACCGGAACCGCAAGAACAAGGCAAGTGCTCCTTGACCATATTGATCCTATGTTTTGGAAAACTGTTTTGTTTGCGAAAAGGTGTGTGTGCTGAGTCAAACATGATGGGAATCCCTTTCATAGGAGTTTACTTGTTTTGGTTAAACCACCCTTGTTGCCAGGGAAGTTTATGAGTCGGGTATGGTTTTTACTTTTTGCTTCGCTGAGTCCACGGGATTTTGGGAAGCGAGATAGATGTGTCTAGCTAACTCACTCGTAATGATAATGAGAAACTAATGTTGTTAATGAACATGGATCGGAGGGAGATATAGGCAAGCCCGTGTTTGTGAATTAGGTAGAATGAGATGGTGGTTTACTTGTCGTAGATCTAAGGACCGGTTCATGCCAGCCATGCCAGGATAACAGTGCCACCACAAGGCCAAATATGGGTGCGGCTTAGATGAGTAATTAGGTAAGTTATTAGATTGTTATGGACCGTGGAAGGCGCGGGGAATGGGAGTCGAGTGAGGACTGCCCTGGGAACTTCATGGCACAATAGGGGGCCCGTGGATGGGAGAATTGGAGATTCTAGCCTGCCGGTGAAACCTTAGTGAGTCCATACATCTAGTAACCCATTTGTAAAGGCTATTTTGTGATCTCTTGACCATACACCGACGGTTGTGTTGGTATAATGGAGGTTCTGCAGTCGCCGACGGGTGACGAAATCACAACTTGAGGGTAAAGTGGTACAAACTCTGCAGAGTCTTAAAACTATCATGATAGCCGAGCTTACGGTCACGAGCGCCTAGACAACTCACATAAGTAAATTGGATGGTTATTGGGAGGTTATGGTTTTGGTTAAGGTTTGGTTTTGGTTTGGTTTTTAGGACTGTTGAGTCCGGGTGATAAGATTGGTTGCATGACTGTTGAGTCATGGCAACGAAGTTGGTCTCGGTGTGAGACGGAATTGTTATGAGATGAAATGGTAGCGAATACGAGATGGTTTTCTTGAGATGGTAGCGAATACGAGAAGGTATTTGTGAGCAAAGTTGAGAAAGATTAATGTCTAGTTGAGACATGGAAAGTGATGAAACATAATGGAGGTATGTTGGTATTTTAATACATGTTGGGATTACATTCACTTAAAGCTAAGTTGCTGTTTATCGTGGTTTTGAGAAAAAAACTTTGCTTTCTGTAATGAGCCTTTTTATACCTTCCTTGTTGTGAGCTACATATCAAATTTTCCCGCACTTTCTGAGTACATCATTGTACTCAAACTTGCATTATTACTTCATCGTCAGCTACAGGAGAAGATTACTATGAAGACCAAGTGGAGCCTTAGGCGTGTAATCTGTCCTCAACCTTGCCTGTGGGGATGGAGTAGAGATAGAGCCACTGCTGCTGCCTAGATTTGCTTCCGCACTAGAATAAAGAATTCCGCTGCTAGATATAGACTTCCGCTGCTAAGATAGACTTCCGCTGCTAGCATGAGTCCAAGACTCATGAGACTTTGTAATAAACCCTGTTATTCATGGTAAATTATATACTGAATTCAGTTTGTGGAACATATGTATATGTGTGATGAACATCATGGGAACACATATGCATCAGTTCTCGATTCTGTAGTTTTCCATAGAATTGAGGGCATCACAATAAATGTCTGGAAGAGACATGAAAGTCATGGAACATGATGGAGGTATGTTGGTGTTTAAATACATGTGGGGATTACATTCACTTAGAGCTAAGTTGCTGTTTTTATCGTGTTTTGAGAAATAAACTTTGCTTTCTGCAATGAGCCTTTTTATACCTACCTTGCTGTGAGCTACATATCATATTTTTCCGCACTTGCTGAGTACGTCATGTACTCAAACTTGCATTATCATACACCATCAGCAACAGGAGAGGAGTACTATGAAGACCTCGTGGAGTATTTGGAGTGTGGTCCATCGTCAACTTGCCTGTAGGGATGGAGTAGAGATGGAGCCGCTGCTGCTGCTTAGTTGCTTCCGCAATAGTTTAGAAGACTTCCGCTGCTATAATAAAGATTTCCGCTGCTAGAATACGACTTTCGCTGCTAAGATAAGACTTCCACTGCTAGAATGAGTCCAAGACTCATGAGACATTATAATAAACCCTGTTATTCATGGTAATATTCTGAAATTCAGTTTGTGGATTATATGTGTATGTGTGATGAAAATCCTGGGCACACATACGCATCAGTCTCAGTTCCAAGAGGTTCTCTCTCAGAACCGGGGTGTCACAGCGCCCCTGACTGCGTGTCAGGTGATGATGAAGATGCCGTCTTGTCGCCATGTCTTCTCGTCCTGCTTGAGCAGCTTCGTGCCGTTGGGTGGCATTGTGCTGATGTCACGCCTTACCGTCCTGTCTTATCACCGTAATGGCAAACAGGAAGAGGACGAAGGCGTGCGTAGTGCGCCATACTTCCGGGGATGGCACGAGCCTTGAATGCGAAGTCTGACAGTGCACTTCCTTCTTGACTTCGTCGACCCACGGCTCATGACGGATCGAGGGGCACATGGCGGCTCTGGAGCTCTTATTGACGAGTTTGGTGCCAGGGGACACCCGGCAGCTCCAGACCTCACCTCAGCGGGGAGGCTAGGACTGGAGCCCAGGGCACGTGTCAGCGCCGGAGCTGTCCTCAACAGGGAGGTGGCTCGGAGCCAGGGGATACATGGCAGCTACGGACCTCACCTCAGCTGGGAGGCTCGGACCAGAGCCCAGGGTACGTGTCAGCACCGGAGCTGTCCTCAACAGGGAGGTGGCTCGGAGCCAGGGGACACGTGGCAGCTCCAGACCTCACCTCAGCAGAGAGGCTCGGGCCGGAGCCCAGCGCACGCGTCAGCTCCGGTGTTGTCCTCAGCGGGGAGGCGGCTCTAAGCCAGAGAACACGTGGCAGCTCCGGACCTCACCTCAGCGGGGAGACTCGGACCGGAGCCGAGGACACGTGTCAGCTCCAGAGCTCAAGCACACGTGGCAGCCCCAGGGCTGACCATGAGGCCAAGGGCACGTGGCTACGCTGGGGCCCGCCTCAGCAGGGAGGCAGGGCCCAGGCTGTCTTTTATCCACTACATGGGGGTACCCAGTCTGCAGGGTACCGACAAATTCTATTATTAAATTATTTATCATTATATGCAAACACTAACATAACTATAGACTCCAAAGAAGGACACGCCTCCCTTACAGTGTTACTGCCCTCTTCCTCCATTTGTAATAGAGCCCAATTGTGACACTGATATGCTGCCTTGTAAATTACTTACAAATGTATTTTCATATAACAATTATAGAAAATAATATTATTTCTGCTTAACAGACAGCACAACAAATTAATGTTGCACCCACAAGCAGAAAACCTCGGATCTTGGCATTATAACTTATTATCCATGCAAGAAACATATGTGCATTACTATTCGGAATATCTATACCAAAAGTAACACAGAAGGATCTCCATATAAATCTAGCATAATAACAATCAAGAAATAAGTGTTGAACCTGTTGGTACCTTGCAGACCGGGTACCCTGTGTACAGGGTAAAAGACAGCCTGGGCCCCACCTTCCTGTTGAGGCGGGCCCCAGCGTAGCCACGTGTCCTTGGATCCGACGGTCAGCCCTGGGGCTGCCACGTGCGCTTGAGTTCCCGAGCCGACGCATGCCCTGTGCACCGGTCCAAGCCTCCCCGCTGAGGTGAGGTCCGGAGCTGCCACGTGTCTCTAGGTTCAGAACCCCCTCCCTGCTAAGGAGGTTCTCCAGAGCTGACACGTGCCCTGGGCTCTTGTCCGAGCCTCCCTGCTAACGTGAGGTCAGGAGCTGCCACGTGTCTCTAGGCTCAGAGCCTCCTCCCTACTGAGGAGAGCTCCGGAGCTGACACGTGCCCTGGGCTTCGGTCCGAGCCTCTCCGCCGAGGTTAGGTCCGGAGCTGCCACGTGTCTCTTGGCTTAGAGCCTCCTCTCTGCTGTGGACAGCTCCGGGGCTGACACGTGCCCTGGGCTCCGGTCCGAGCCTCCCCGCTGAGGCGAGGTCCGGAGCTGCCACATGTCTCCTGGCTCAGAGCCTCCTCCCTGCTGAGTAGAGCTCCGGAGTTGACACGTGCTCTAGGCTCCGGTCTAAGCCTCATATCCGAGGTGTGGTACGGAGCTGCCAAGTGTCTCCTGGCCGAGAGCCTCCTCCCTGCTGAGGAAAGCTCCAGAGCTGACACGTGCCCTGGGCTCCGGTCCGAGCCTCCGCGCTGAGGTAAGGTCCGGAGCTGCTACGTGTCTCTTGACTTAGAGCCTCCTCCCTGCTGAGGAAAGCTCTGGATCTGACATGTGCCCTGGGCTCCGATCCGAGGCTCTCCGCTGAGGTGAGGTCCGGAGCTGCCACGTGTCTCCTGGCTCCAAACCCATCGATGAGAACTACGAAGCCACCACGTGCCCCGCAATCCATCGTGGGTCGTGGGTTAACGAAGTCAAGGTGGAAGTGCGCTGTCAGGTTGGGCATTCAAGTTTGCGCCTTCCCTAGAAGTATGGCGCACTACACACGCCTCCGTCCTCTGCCCGTTCGCCATTACGGTGACAAGACCGGAGGGCGAGGCATGACAGCGGTATAGTGCCACCCAAGAAGAGAGAGAATATGCGGCGACAAGATGACATCTTCATCATCACCTGACTCACGGACAGGGGTGCTCAGCATGCCAGGCGGCGGGACTTAACTCCCCCTCCGACTACTCTACTCAGAGGACAAAACCCTAGATCATGTATAGGGTTTGCATAGCTTCAGGGCCACCTGTCGGGCCCCAAGCCACATTGTAACCACCCAGGCCTTGGACTATTAAAGGACCGGGGTGACCACCCGGCAAAGGGTTCCGCATTCGCAACCCTGCACCCTCTCACGCACATACAAGCAAACAATACAACAAGAACTCCCGTGGACGTAGGGTTTTAGGCTCCGGTGGTCCAAACCACGTAAATCTCGGTGTTCATCCGCTCTCTAGAGCCCGATCGCATGAGGGCGCCAATCCCCTCCAATCAAAGAACCTCGTGAGCTGCTTCCGTAGCAGGCCAGTAGGAGTGTCGCAGCTCACACACCCTGACATTTGGCGCACCAGGTAGGGGGCTTTCCGCGCTCTCAATGTGACCATGGTGAACATCACCCCTCATGGCGAGCCTTCTCACCCAACTCGCCGTCATCTCCAGGCGGGAGACGACGAGGCTACCTTCCGCTCCGAAGCGGGCAGGTCTGGCCAGGCCGGCGATCAGACGACCAGTGTACCAGTGGCGCCCACAGCGCCCAAATCTACCCGGACTGGCGACCAGATCGCTGGTGTCCCTGTGGCGCCCACGGCAACCAGATTCGGATGGGCCAGCGACCGTACGGTCGGTGTGCCGTCATCACTCACACTGCCGGTGGCCGCTTCCTCTCGGCAGCCCTCTACTCCAACGGTGGCGACAGCACCACCACGACCGATCCTGAAAAGTGTGCTGGCCGCAGCACGCGCTCTGCTCCACAACCCTCCGGGCGAGGGCGCCACCCCTGAGGCGGCACAGTAGTGGCGACACAGCATCGACCATCTCGTCGCTACTGCCATTAACTGTCCTTCCTACAGAAGATAGCATGCTGAACTCTCGCTGGCCCAGTCGCGTACATCGACGGTGGCCCATGGGATGGCAGCCACACGCGCGACGGCCACAACTGACCTTACGGTCGAGCTGAACCGCCAACTTGCATGGAAAGATGGTCGCATCACCATCGAACGACGCCAGGAGAGGCGTCACAACCTCTAAGAAGAGTACGGCTCTCCGAGCGCTGTACCAGCGGGTCGCGCCCCGCCTACAGCTGCCTCTCCAGGGGTAGAAGGGGGATGCATGGCGCTCGCCCCACACCTTCAAATGGTTGTCTGGCCCCCTAAGTTCCAGCCCTACTTGCCGGAAAAATACGACGGTGTGACACCCTGGTTCGGAGAGGAAACCTCTCGGGACCTGGACTGATGCGTATGTGTGCCCAGGATGTTCATCACACATACGCATATAATCCACAAACTGAATTTCAGAATAATACCACGAATAACAGGGTTTATTACAATGTATCATGAGTCTTGGACTCATTCTAGCAGCGGAAGTCTTATCTTAGCAGCGGAAGTCTTATTCTAGCAGCGGAAATCTTTATTCTAGCAGCGGAAATCTTCTAAACTATTGCGGAAGCAAACTAAGCAGCAGCAGCGGCTCCATCTCCTACTCCATCCCCACAGGCAAGTTGACGGTGGATCACACTCCTAGTACTCCATGTGGTCTTCATAGTACTCCTCTCCTGTTGCTGATGATGTATGATAATGCAAGTTTGAGTACATGACGTACTCAGCAAGTGCGGAAAAATTTGATGTGTAGCTCACAGCAAGGTAGTTATAAAAAGGATCATTGCAGAAAGCAAAGTTTATTTCACAAAACTGGATAAAAACAGCAACTAGCTTTAAATGAATGTAATCCTAAAATGTATTTAAACACCAACATACCTCCATCATGTTCCATCACTTTCATGTCTCTTCCAGACATTTATCCTTCTCAACTTTTCTTAAGCTCATGAATACCATCTCGTATTCACTACCATCTCATTAATACCATCTCGTATTCACTACCATTTCATCTCATATTCAATTCCGTCTCATACCGAGACCAATGCTCATTGCCATGACTCAACAGTCATGCAACCAATCTCATTACCCGGACTCATCAGTCCCGAAACCAAATCCGGAGACCAAACCATAACCAAACCAAAAACCATAACCTCCCAATAACCATCCCATCTAATCATGTGGGTTGTCCAGGCGCTCGTGACAGTAAGCTCGGCTATCATGATAGCTTTAGACTCGGTAGAGTTTGTACCACTTTACCCACAAGTTTGTGATTTCGTCACCCGTCGGCGACTGCAGAACCTCCATTATACCAGTACACAACCGTCGGTTTATGGCCAAGAGATCACAAAATAGCCTTTACAAAGGGGCTACTAGATGTATGGACTCACTAAGGTTTCACCAGCAGGCAAGAATCTCCAATTCTTCCACCTATGGGCCCCCTCTTGTGCCATGCAGTTCCCAGGGCAGTCCTCACTCGACTCCCGTTCCCCGCGCCTTCCATGGTCCATAACAATCTAGCAACTTACCTAATTAGTCAGCTAAGCAGCACCCATATTTGGCCTTGTGGTGGCACTGTTATCCTGGCATGGCTCGCATGAACCGGTCCTTAGATCTACGGCAAGTAAACCACCATCTCATTCTACCTCATCCACAAACCAAGATTGCCTAGATCTCCCTCTGATTCATGTCCATTATCAACACCAGATTCTCATTAACATTATTCATGCGAGTGCAGTTAGCTAGACACATTCTATCGCTTCCCATATCCCGTAGAT
The DNA here is from genome assembly GCA_030760725.1 of Neostapfia colusana. Lineage (NCBI taxonomy): Eukaryota > Viridiplantae > Streptophyta > Magnoliopsida > Poales > Poaceae > Neostapfia > Neostapfia colusana. The sequence goes on along the minus strand of JASWHV010000001.1, from coordinate 117,658,906 downwards.
TAGCAAAGCAAAAAGCAAAAACGACAATACCCTGTGGCGGACCGGGATCCGCTCATCCAGGATCGCAGAGGGTGATGCCGCACGATGCGACACCCGACAGCACACGTCATAAGGACACAATATATTACATGGGAAACCAACTGAACTGTACAAACAGGTACAAACTTCAGTTACAAACTATTGTTTATATTACACAGCGAAAGTCTAAATTATACATCTCACGCCCGCCTATCTAGCAAATGTCGGTTGCCCAGCCCTAGGGAAACCCACACTAGCTGCACGTCTCAGCTCAGCGCGGCGTGTACGGCTCCCACTCAGCCGTGGTCCCCGACGGAGGGTAACCCTCGCCGGTGGACCCGTAACCCAATTCTGTGGGTGGCTCCTCACCTGAAAACACTTAAGCAGCAACCGTGAGCACGATGGCTCAACAAGGCTTAACCGACTCACCTAGGCATGAAACTCTACATGAGGTGTACAATGAACATAGGATAGTAACATTGCAGCAAATGGGCACGCCAACAAGTTCAGCCTTAATTCCTCTTTTAGCAACAAGTTAACAGTTCAGGAAGCTGAAATTTAGTAAGCAATATTTGGTGGCACACATGTAGCAATACAATTATATCATAACAGCAATATTGAATCATCACATTTCATACATTAGCCTACGTCACGACTCAGTGACCAAGTGGTACTCTTCACCACAAGGGACGGCGAATCGACTCGATATACACCTGCAGGGAAACCCAAAGAGCACGTCACGTACGCCCACCCGTGGAGCTGCACAGCACGCTCACTCGATGTCGTACGGGACAACCTTTCACCCAACAGCCCAAACGTCGAACCGGTCGCACCGAAACGAGCAGGAGGTTCCCTACACAGAGCATCTCTCTATGCCCGTTAGCAGATTTCCACCTTTCTGCCCTCAGCCTACACCTATAAATCGGCGCGTTATGCCTCGACGCCCGGAGGTTTAGGTTACATCGGTTTATTGGGGCCCATATATCCGATATGCCTTCGGTACGCTCAAACTTGATCAGCGTGGGCCGCACACGGATCGGTCCTCAATCGACAAGGACAGGGTTGCGCACACAAGACTCCTTCTTGCTGCGCCCTAGCCCCTGCCAAGTCTCATTTTCATTACTAAGGTGATCTCACATCACTCGAACCAATCCCGTGTGTCCCAAGTCTAACTCGCAAGTAGATTCCAACTACTCGACTTGTACTGAAGTCCTATGAATCATTAAGCATAGCCTGTCTATTCGAGGCCCTAGACACTACCCTCACTCTTGGGGGAAAATTCTGGTTATGCAGTTGGGTATTCATCCATCCTACACCTAATGCATATACACACTTCACACTACGTATGTAGACCAAGTAAAACTTTATAAAAAGCATAATGCAAACCGGGGCTTGCCTTGTTGCTGCTGGTCAGGGGTTAAGTCTTCGTCCGGAAAGAGGAAGTCAAGTACTTCCGGAGTCTCCTCGCCTTCAGCGACTACATGTTGATGAAATACTACATGTCAATTTAAATGCAAGGTGTAACATAAATACATAATTACTAATAACTCTAGCTAACCCTCCCCTTTGGTTCTAAATTTTTTATGGTGGCTTGGTAGGGTCCTAACCAGAGTCTTGACCAAGATTCATTTGAAACAAAGTTCATTTGAGCCTTGTACAAATAAAAGCCTATATGGTCATTATTTGAGCCTCTAAGTAATTCCAGGAGTTTTCATGGCTCCCAACATTACTTTCTGGAAACTAGAATTTGAGAGGGTTCTAATGGAATTGGTTTCATGTCATTTGGAGAATCCTAGAGAAAGTTGTGCCCTAAATAAGATTTGAGAAACTCTGAAAAATGTTTCTGTTCATTTTTCTATTTTCTCAGGGCAGTTCGATTAATCACCCCATTAGGGGTAATAAATGAACTTGGATGAGTCTGAAAAGTTTACTGTGACTCATGAAGTAATTCTCCAGATAAAATTCCCAACAGTTTTAACTTTAGGGAATTAATTCTGGAAAACTAGTAGGTTTCATGAGCTGAAATTGGTATTGTTGGAAAGTACTCAGAATCCTGAGTTCAGCAAAATTTGGTTCACTGAATTTGGAGTTTCCTAGCAAAAGTTCTATTCCTTTGAAGTTTGAACTAAAACTGGAAATTCCCAAAATGTTTAAATTCTGTGGGTGGGACCCACTCCTTACCCCGGCCCGCTGAGAATGCGGCCACACCGCGGCCCACGGGGTTTTACCCGCATTGCCGCACGGAATTCCGGCCGCAAACGGATCCCCGCGCGAGACCAGAGGCTGACCGGTGGACCCGGCCCCTCCTTCGTCTACCTCGCGCCCTCCCGCAGCTCCCGCGGCGGCGCTTCGCCGTAGCTCTCGCCGCCGGGCGTTCCACCGCCTGACCTTCGACGAAACTTGCCGCCTGTGCCTAACTTGACTCGGACAACACGCTGGTGCCCTCACCGAAGCTCGGCGATGGCCGGAACCATGCCCGCGACGGTGGCAGAGGTTCTCTCTACTCCGGCGATGTCACCCGGGCTACTCAGGGCCTTATTCTTCAAACGGTTTGCTCCTACAGCTCCGCTGTGGCATGCTGAGCACGAATTTGAGCTTGGTTGGCCATGGAAATGGCCGGAACTAGGACCTCACCATCGACCTATGCCCGATATCGGTTGTGCTCGGAAAAACTCGATCACCAGGGTCTATACTCAACGGTTCTTCGTACTTTTTGATCCTAAATGGTCGTGGCAGGGTGTAGATCATGTGTGTAGCTCAGTATACCCGGTGATGAGCTAATACCGCAAATTTCCGGATTTGGTACGGCTCGGCCTTAAGAACACAGAAACGTTCCCTGGGAAAATTCTCCCACGACGGTGCATGAAATGTTGAACGGTATGGACGAGCAGGACCAGCACCTGATGGTGGTTGTTTCTTGTGTTGAGCGTCGGGCACGAGGGAGCCTGTGCTGTCCGGACGCCGGCGATCAGAGGGCGGCGAACTCAGGGGAACCAGGAGAATGGGGAGGGGAATTCACGCCAACCAGGGTGCAACCGAGTGTATTGCAGCCAGCGCCCTCATCCACCGAGCAGGAGGTGGCACGGCGGCCGCGTTGGGACGGGGTTGACCCCGTGCGCTGTCGCCCGCAGAGGTGTTCGGCCGAGTGACTGAGTCGGTTTGATCCCTGTGTGGCTGACCAGTGGGTCCTCTTCTCCCCTCTAATTCTTTCTCCCCCTTCTGCTGTAAATATCCCCAACTACTAAACATTGAATGGGAGACTTAGCCCCCAAGTCTTGGTTTGAATTTGAGTTTTCAAATTTAAACTTTGTTTGGCTAAATTTGCTTCATGTTTGAACTGAAATTCAAACTCAGTTTTGAATTCTTGCAAATTTTGCTCCTGACAAGATGAACTCCAATGGGGATGAAAATTGGTGAGCTAACTCGGAAAAATGTGCTGAGTTTGAATATGAAGCCAGCTTTTGAATTTAAGTGATAAAAGTTGCTGCAATTTGAATTTACATTCAAATTGGCATCTTTTTCAAATGCCTCCAAAAGTGCCTCAAAAAGTGTTGGATTTGCATGAAACTTGGCTTGAACCTTCCCAAGACTTTTCAAGTCCTTGCGGTGAGCTCAACCTCTCATGTTCATGTGTATAAATCCTACTTTGTGAAAGTTAGGGCTTTCTCCTCTAATCACTCTTTTGATGGAGGTTACTTGCTCTTCACAATTTTTTCACAAGATATCCATAACAAAAACTGTGGTTTTGTGAGGTGATGAAAAGTTTTTGCAAGTCCCTTTTCTTGGGCTTTTACATCCCTCCCCCCTTAAAAGAATCTCGTCCCGAGATTATAAAAGAAGAGACAGCGATGTAATAGGGACTTACCCGTGCTGAGATGCCATGAACTCCAGGTAGTTTGAGCGAAGGAATTCCTCGCTCTCCCACGTCGCTTCTTCGGCGGTGTGGTTGATCCAGAGTATTTTGTAGAACCACAACGTTTGGCTATGTGTGGTTCTGGCTTTCTCATCAATAATCGCCACCGGATATTCATCATACGTTAAATCCGGTTGCAGCTCGCCGATGTCTTCGGTAGGAACAGCAGCGGTATGCTTCAGACATTTTCTCAGTTGCGAGACATGGAAAATGTCATGGACACCAGCAAGAGATGCCAGTAGCTCCAGTCTATACGCCGCTGGTCCACACTTCTCGGTGACAGCATAGGGCCCAATGAAACAGGGAGCGAGCTTCCCCTTCACACCGAACCGGTGCACGCCCTTCATCGGAGACACGAGGAGGTACACGTGTTCACTGATGTCAAAGTGCAACGGTCTATGCCTCTTATCAGCGTAGCTTTTCTGCCGGGATTGAGCGGCCTTCAAATTAGCTTGAATCGTCCGAACATGCTCTTCGGCGTCATTCACCACATCAACCCCGAATGTGACCCTTTCACCGGACTCGCACCAGTTTAATGGGGTGCGGCATTTGCGACCGTAGAGAGCTTCGTAGGGTGCCATCTTGATACTCGCCTGATAGCCGTTGTTGTACGAGAATTCTGCCAACGGTAGGTGATCATCCCAGTTCCTACCATGGTGGATGGCACATGCTCTCAACATGTCTTCCAGAACTTGATTCACCCTCTCTGTCTGGCCATCTGTCTGAGGGTGGTAAGCGGAGCTTCTAACCAGTTTAGTACCCAAAGCAGCATGCAACTGCTCCAAAAAGCGAGACACAAACAATGCACCTCGGTCTGAGACTATGGTCTTGGGTACGCCATGCAAGCATAGGATCCTGGCAATGTATAACTCCGCATATCTGTTGGCATGCAAATGTGTATGCACGGGAATGAAGTGAGCCGACTTGGTTAGTCGGTCAATGATTATCCAAATGGAATCATGCTTTTTGGATGTTAGGGGTAATCCCACAACGAAATCCATGCTCACATCCTCCCATTTCCATGCTGGAATCTTCAGGGGTTGCGACAGCCCTGATTTTCCCATATGATCAGCCTTCACTCGTCTACACGTATCACACTCGGATACGTACTTAGCTACCTCCCGCTTCAACCGTGTCCACCAAAATTTCTTTTTCAAATCTTGGTACATCTTGTTGCTGCTTGCATGAATGGAGTATTTAGACAAGTGAGCTTCATCAAGAATCTTCTTCCTCAGTTCCATATCCCGGGGTACGACTATGCGGTCATTGAACCATAGCGTCCCCTCATCATCTTTCCGGAAACATTTGATCTCCCCGTTGTCTATCCATCTACGGAGATGTGCCATGCCCTTATCAATCTTCTGAGCTGCAATGATGTCCTCCCTAATAGTAGGGATGAGGGCAAGGTTGTAAAGCGACCCATAAGGAACCAAGTATAAACTCGGCTCGTCCTCCTCCACCGGGGTAATGGTGAGGTTATGAACACGTGACATCCGACAGTGCATCGGCAACCACATTCGCCTAGCCGGGGTGGTAATGAATCTCAATTTCATAATCTTTGATCAGTTCTAACCACCTCCTTTGCCTCATATTCAGCTCCTTCTGGGTGAAAATGTATTTCAAGCTCTTGTGGTCGGTGTAGAGGTGCACCAGATTCCCTAGGAGATAGTGCCTCCACATTTTTAGCGCCAACACCACTGCAGCAAGCTCAAGATCATGAGTCGGATAACGCTGCTCATGGTTTCGAAGTTGGCGTGAGCCATATGCGACCACACGTCCTTCCTGCATCAACACGCAGCCGATCCCAATACCGGACGCGTCACAATACACGTCGAAGGGCTTGGTTGTATCCGGTTGAGCTAAGACCGGGGCCGTTGTGAGATGCTTCACCAATGCTTGGAATGCTCCTTCACACGCCGTGTTCCAAACATATTTGTTCCCTTCTTCAGCAATTCTGTCATTGGCTTAGCGAGCTTGGAGAAGCTTGGAATGAATCTCCGATAGTATCCCGCTAACCCGAGGAAGCTTCTGACCTCATGAACTGAAGTGGGAGCTTTCCATTTCAGCACTTGCTCTATCTTGCTTGGGTCAACCGCAATGCCTTCCACGGAGATGATATGTCCCAAGAATGGCACTTGGCTGATCCAAAACTCGCATTTTCTGAACTTGGCGTAGAGCTTGTGGTCTCGCAATCGTTGAAGAACGATCCTCAAGTGTTCGGCATGTTCGGCTTCTGTCTTGGAGTAAACCAAGATATCATCGATGAACACTACCACGAACTTGTCCAGCTCCGGCATGAACACTGAGTTCATGAGATACATGAAATAGGCTGGAGCGTTTGTGAGACCAAAGGACATGACGAGATATTCATATAATCCATATCTCGTCGAGAAGGCCGTCTTTGGGATATCCTCTGCCCGGATCTTTATCTGATGATATCAAGAGCGAAGGTCCATCTTGGAGAACACACTTGCACCCACAAGTTGATCAAACAATATGTCGATGCGGGACAGTGGGTACTTATTCTTGATGGTGATGGCGTTGAGCGGCCGGTAGTCCACACACAGCCTCAAGTTTCATCCTCCTTCTTCACGAACAGCGCCGAGCATGTAACACCCCAAAATTTTGATTAAAACCCTAAATCATGTTAAGAGGGGAATTTAAAAATTTTTGGACGTGTTGCATGTTTTGCAAAAAATCAAATTCAAACTGGAATTCAAATTAAACTCAAATCAGAAAAGAAATAGAAAAAGAAAAAGAGAAAACAGAAAAAAAACCGGCCAGTGGGCCGAAACCCACCAGCCGGCCCAGCCAGCGCCCGCGCCAGCCCGCAGCCGCGCGCGCCGCTTCCTTCCGCTGACCGGTGGGACCCACCAGATCGTCGTCTACCTCGCGCCCGCGCCGGACTCCCTCTCACCCGAATCAAAACCGATCGGGGTTTTGGCGTATCCCCGCTGAATTCTGTTCGTAGGCGACGCGGACTTGATCTAAACCACCCCGCCGCCCTCCCCCGTCTATAAAAACCCCGGCCTCGTTCTGTTTTTCCCACGCGATCCGCCGATTTTCCTCCAGACTTCTCCGGCGAATTCTGGCCGATCTAAGCTCGGAAATTCCGATCTAACTCGCTGGTCTTGATCCACCGCCTCCGGGGAACCTTGCAGGTGCAGAAAACTCGGTGACTTGCAGTGTAAACACCGCGCCGACGAGCTTCGCCGTGGTTTCGCCTCGGACCTCGTCGCCGATCACTTTCCAGGACCTCCGAGCTCAAGAAAACCCCCGAGGTGAGATCCCCGACCTCCCCTCCACTGATCTATGCCATAAAATCACAGTTCTAGGAAGAATTCTCGAAGATCCGAAAGTCTCCGGCGAGATCGCCACTTCCCGCCGCCGTGCGCCGCCGGCAGCGCCGCCCGCGCTCGATCAGAGCGACGTGGCCGCTTGTGCGCCGTTTATTTTAAATCGCACGGTAGGGTTTAAACCCCCGCGTACCGGTTCGATGTTATAATCTCGGCCGTCGGTTTAAAATCGGACGGTCCACGTTAGCCCCGCGTTATAAAGACTGGAAATCTTACGTGCTACCCCCTGGGGTTCTCGGGAAATAAGAGCTAGCCCCGGAAACTTCGGATCTAGCCCCTGGAACTTCAGAAAATCATGCAAATTCGTTTAAAAATCAGTTTTAGCCCCTGGACTTAATAAAAATTAAGAAAAACTCCTCTGATAAGTGTAGCTAGACCCCTGGAAATTCTGAAAATAATATTATAGACCCTGTAGTGGGGTGAGTTTAACTTTTTAGCCCTGTTTAATGTTTAATTCAGGAAATTGAATATGTGGCTAGTGTTTAAAATTTAAAAAGTGGGACAAACATATTGTCAAAATTTAATTAAAAACTTTCTCAGTATTTAGAAAACTTTGGAGTGAGATAAAAATATATTTTGGGCTGAAATGAATCTGTTTAATTTATTATTCACATTTAGGGACACATTTTAAGTAAAGAATAGTTCTGGAAAATAGGGAAAATAATTGTAAAATGGTTTACATCAGAGGAAAAGGTCAAAAATATATTAGTAAATATTTTAGATCAGAACCTATTCTGTTTAGATGATGTGTCTTGTTATTTTCATAATAAAGTTCACATTTAGGCATAGGAAATAAATCTGAAAATATAGCAACTAGTAAATGATAAATGGAGTTCTAAAATCCAAAGAATTCAGTTTAGGGTTGGTAGAAATTCTGAAGACACATATGGAAAAGGAAAATACCTTTTATGCCTACTTGGTAGCTAAAAGGTGTAGTAATTGAATATAAGGAATTTATTGGAAACTCATATATATAGTATGTAAGTATAAATGTGAACACAAAAGTAGGAATCATATACACATGATTAAAAGTGCATGTAAGCCAAAATCAACACACATAGAGTAACCACAACTCATAGAAAGAGAATGACTTTCATAAATATGAATGTGTGGTTTGTATGAAGTGGAAGTGTGAACCATGTCTTATGGATTGTTGTTTTTCTTTTGCTATGTGTGATGGTATGATGTAGAACCTGCTCAAGAGCAAGTTATTCCTTTCCAAGACCAGGACTACCCATTTCAAGAGCAGCAGGAAGGAGGCAAGTGTCCTTGACCACTTTGATCCTATACTAGGATGTGTAGTTAGAACTGTTTGCATTGTCAATTGAAATATGAAACCCATGTTAGGAAGTTTCCCTAGAATTGCATTACCTTGTTTCCTTGTAGCTTGGGTTGGGATTTATTTTATCATGTCATTTATTATTATGCATATGCTTAGCCATGCTTAGAATGGGATATTTGGGATATGAGATCATCAGTTTATTTTACCGTACTCTTAAATGAGATATTGTGAGTTATGTATAGGGATCAAGGCAAGTTGGATGTTTTGGTTGTGTGCTGGGTGCACGAGACTCAGGTTTGTGTTTAGTACTTGCCTGGATCCTAAGGACCGGTTCATGGAGCATGTAACCTAGCTTTACAGTGCCAACCACATGCTGAGATGGGGCAGCTTGGCCAATTAATTAGGTGTATCCCCGGCGTAGTACGGGTGTGTTGGATGGTGCGGGGAATAGGTGTCACCTGGACTACCATATAAACCGCAAGGCTCAAGAGGGGGCCACTGCAGCGGGGTCGGAGCCTCTTGTATGCTGTTAGGGGTGAAACCTCAGTGGGCCCACGCTCGTCGAGAATCCCTTTGTAAAGGCTTCGTAGTGATCTCCTGGCTACTCACCTGGGAAGTGTAAATGTGGTTCTTGGCCACTGGCATAATGGAGGTTCTTTTAGTCCACCCGGCAACGGGGGATGAAATCACTACATGTGGGTACAGTGGTGCAAACTCTGCAGAGTCAAAACTGTCATGACAGCCGTGCTCACGGTCAAGAGCGGCTTGGACTTATTCATGATTACAGGAGTGATTGGTTTTGGAAGTTAAAGATGTTAAGCGGGAAGCTTAACATTGGAAATGATGTTATGGTTATTTGATTATTATGATGGGATGGAAGATTGGGACCATTTCACTTGTGTAGAAATGTAGGTGCTTAATAAGGTAAGGTGATAGGTATTAATTGCGTAGTGCTTTAACCATGAGTTCAACCTCTCCTTGCTCTAGCCATGCATAACATAACTTTCCCACACTTGCTGAGTACCATTTGTACTCAATCTTGCATATTTGTTGGTTTATATTGCTGCTCAGGTCAAGAAAATGAGGTGGTGTATAATGATCAAGACTTTGGACCCCAAGAAGGTTTCTAGGTTCATGGAGTCCCCAGGGCAACGCCTGTGACGAGCCCTCAAGAATAATATTCCGCTGCTAGTTTATTTATATATGATGAATTATTTATCGTCCATCAAGACATTTACTATGTAAGACTTACTTATATTCGACACCTGGCTTGTAATAAATGATGCTTCACTATTTGTCATCACATGTATGAGAAAATGATCCTGGCATACATGTGATATTCACTTGGTTGTTCTTCGGAAAAACCGGGTGTGACAGAGGTGGTATCAGAGCCAAGGTTGCCCGTAGGAACGTGGACCTAGGTAGAAATGGACGTATTTAGGGGCCCTATTTTCTTAAAAACTATTTTACAAGGTGTGGGTTGAAAAGTGTTATTTAAGGAGTCACTTTCTTCATCTTACCCCAACTTTCATTCAAAATAGGATTTTTATTTAAAAGTTTATCTAACTTAAGTTTAAATGCTTTCTGTTTTAGATGGTTCGCATGATTCGTACCGCTGGCAAGTCCACAGGAGGGAGAGTTCCCGTAGTTGCCCTTGCCGAAAGAGAGGAGAGTCGTCCGGTGACGTACCTTTCCTACGGATTGGCAGTAGGAGGCTTATTGCGCCGTCTTCGGCGTATGCTCGAAGCCGTTGGCAACACGGGCAAGCTAATCATCCACTATAACTCCACCAGGACCATCCGTGGGAAGAGGGAAGAATGGAGCTCAGAGATGAGGATTATACACGAAAATCAGCTGCTTAAGATTCACCACTCTCCAGCTTGTCGAGCGACACAGGTCGATACGGAGAAAGATGTCACCTGGGAGGCCATCACCTGCCAGAGTCACATTTATCGTCGCCACTTGGACAAAACTGAGTACATGTATGTCCTCCAACGTGTGAGTGGTACCACAGAGTACAAGTACCCGCCGGTGCAGCAGGGGACTTCCCATGAGCACGTGGACTTATGTTTGGAGGATGCTTCTATGCTCAGCACTCGACTGCAAGAGTGTTAGCAAGAGCTTCAGGATGTTCGGGACGCCCTGAAGGAAACGGAGGCATTGCTGCGAGCCTGCTTAAGGGCGAGAGAAAGAGGAGATGGGAATGAACTATGTGTCACCGCGAATGATACATGGACTCCTGACTCCCCAGATCGCCGAGCGATCAGGCGTCGTCGCACTTCTCCACTAGCAGCCTCCCCACCCAAAGCAGAGTCAGAAGGCAGCCGAAATGATGAGAAAGATCCCGAGGAGCCAGCTCAGGAAAACGAGTAGTGTAGAGTCCTTCCCTTAGTGAGCAAGATGTCGAATAGTCGAGTCGTTACGTTAAGTTAATGGTGTGTTAATGCTTGGTGTGTGACGTGAGTTGTGGAAGCCATGAGCAATTGTCCACAGCCTCGTTTTTAGATTGTTTTGCTTTGGTGTGTGAACCCACATGAAATAATATTGCATTTATTTTTGTGTGAAAAGTGAACCCTTAGAGAAGTATAACAAAGCCTCAATACTTCAAAGTGCAAACAAATGAAAGTAGTAAGATGATACTAAATGCTTTCAAATTAACATTGGTTGATTCTGCCAGATGGCCGGAAGAGGAAAAGGACGTGCTGCCAACCCAGCCAACAACAATGATGAGGCATCCAACCCTCATATTTCTGGAGGCCAGGACCGGGGTGGTCGCCGTGAAGAAGTTGATCCCCTCCACCAAATGCTGGAGAATCAAAATCAGCTCATCCAGAACTTGACTCAAGTGGTGGCCAACTTGCATCAAGTTCCACCTCTACAAGCTGCACCACGCCAACCAAGGTTGAGTGAGTTTCTAGGAACTCAACCTCCAAAGTTTGCAAGTGCTGCTGAACCTCTGGAGGCAGATGATTGGCTGAAGACCATTGAAAGTAAGATGAGGATCATACAGTGCCAATGGTATGAGAGGGTGCTGTTTGCCTCTCATCAATTGCATGGACCTGCAGCTGATTGGTGGACCGCCTATGTGGCCGCCCATCATGACCCTGAGAACATCACTTGGGAAGAGTTCAAGCGTAGCTTCCGCAACCATTACATCCCAAGAGGTGAACTCAAAAACAAGAGGAAGGAGTTTTTGGGACTGCAGCAGGGAAACATGACGGTGAGGGAATACCTCACTAAATTTACCCAACTATCCCGTTATGCCCCACGGGACATAGAGACTGATGAGCAGAAACAAGATTGTTTCGTGGAGGAACTTACCGCAGAAATGCAGTGTGCAATGTCCTCAAATGAGTATGAAAGCTTCCAAAAGATGGTGGACAGAGCGTTTGTGGTAGAAAGGAAGCTAAAGGCCTTGGAAAATGAGAATAAGAGGAAGGCCGGGTGGTCACATCAAGCCTCAGGGAGCAACACCCGCCCACGTCTGATGCAGCAACCTGCAGGGCAGACGAACCATGCTGCGGTACCCTACTGAGCACCAGAAGGGTACAACCCGAACTACAGGCCTCCGGCAGCACCAATACAGCCACGACGTCAGTTCGTACAGAAGCCTCGCCCTGCATATCCACCTCGACCAGCAGTACAAGGACCCCCAAACCAACCCCAAGACAGCAAAGGCCAGGCACCTAAGGTTGGGGTGCAATGTTTTAGCTGTGGTGAAGTGGGGCACTACGCCCATAAGTGCCCAAAGAAAAAGCCCGCGCAGCCACAACAACAGAATGTGATGCGAGGACGGGTGAACCACGTCACTATGGAGGAAGCGCAAGAGGCACCCGACGTGGTAGTTGGTAAGTTTCCTGCCAATTTACACCTTGCAACCCTGCTGTTTGATTCTGGTGCTACCCACTCGTTCATTGCTCAAGAGTTTGTTAAGAAGCATGACCTAGCAACAACACAAATGAACCATATGCTAGCTGTAAACTCTCCCGGGGGAGAAATAAGGACAAGACAAGTGTGTCCCAAAGTGAACCTAGACATTAATGGGGTAGTATTTACTGCTAACCTCATAGTGATAGATTGACAAGGGATAGATATTATTTTGGGTATGGTTTGGTTGACAAAACATAAAGGAATCATCCATTGTTCGACCAGAACGGTGGAACTAACTCACCCTAATGGCACCAGAGTAAAGTTCATAACAATACACGAGCCTAGGAGGGACATTAAATTGAATCAAGTTGAGGTGAAAGTTGAGGAAATCAGGACCATCAGGGAATATCCAGATGTTTTTCCGGAGGAGTTGCCAGGTATGCCTCCCGATCGTGAAGTGGAATTTGCAATTGAGCTAGTACCTGGAACAGCCCCGATTTACAAAAGACCTTATCGGATGGACTCCAAGCAGCTGGAAGAACTCAAGGATCATTTGAGGGAACTGACGGAGAAGGGGTATATTCGCCCTAGTTCCTCACCTTGGGGAGCTCCGGTGATATTTGTGCCCAAGAAGGACGGAACCCAAAGGTTATGCGTGGATTACCGTGCCTTGAATGAGGTAACCATCAAGAACAAGTACCCATTACCCCGCATTGAAGACTTGTTTGATCAGTTGAGGGGAGCTTGTGTGTTCTCGAAAATTGATCTCAGGTCGGGATACCACCAACTTAAGATAAGGCAATCTGATATTCCCAAGACAGCTTTCGTATCTCGGTACGGACTGTATGAATACACTGTTATGCCTTTCGGGCTAACTAATGCCCCGGCATACTTTATGTATCTCATGAACAAGGTATTCATGGAATATCTGGACAAATTTGTGGTGGTTTTCATAGATGACATTCTCGTATTCTCCAAAGATGAAGAGGAACATGAGAAACATCTAAGGTTGGTGTTGGAAAGGCTGAGGGAACACCAACTTTATGCCAAGTTGAGCAAGTGTGAGTTTTGGCTGAAGAGAGTTCCCTTCTTAGGACACATAATCTCGGAGGGAGGAATCTCCGTGGATCCCGCCAAAATCGAGGATATACAGAAGTGGAAGACACCTGAAAATGTCGGGGAAGTTCGAAGCTTTTTGGGATTGGCTGGATACTATCGACGGTTTATTGAGAGATTCTCAAATATCTCGCGACCTCTCACCAAACTGTTGGAGAAGGGAATCACAATCACCTGGACGCCACAGTGCGAGACGAGCTTTCAGGAGCTAAAGAAAAGATTGACAACAGCCCCAGTGCTCGTTATGCCAGATATGCAAAAGAACTTTACGGTGTACTGCGATGCCTCTGGAAATGGGTTGGATGTGTTCTCATGCAAGAAGGGCATGTCGTGGCATATGCATCCCGGCAGCTTCAAAAGCACTAGAAAAACTATCCTACACATGACTTAGAACTAGCCGCAGTGGTACACGCGTTGAAAATTTAGCGGCACTATTTGATGGGGAAGAGGACCGAGATATATACGGATCATAAGAGTTTGAAGTACATTTTCACACAGCCAGACCTCAACCTCAGACAAAGGAGATGGTTAGAGCTAATCAATGACTTTGATGTGGGCATTAACTATCATCCCAGGAAAGCAAACGTCGTGGCCGATGCTTTAAGTCGAAAAGTGCAGGTCAATAAGTTGAGCTTGAAGGACATGCCTGCAGAATTGAAGGACGAGGTTATAAGGCTCAATCTATGTCTAGTAAATAGTGGTGAAGCCATCGCCATGGAAGTGGACTCCACACTAGAGCGAGACATATTCAAGGGTCATAAGAATGATGAGAAGATACAAGAGATCAGACAACTCATCAAGGAAAGTAAAGCTCCTGGTTTCAGAGAGGATGAACAAGGTACGGTGTGGCACGGGAAAAGGATCTGTGTGCCTGAAGTAAAGGAGATCCGTGAATTGATTTTGAAGGAGGCACACGATTCCGACTATTCCATTCATCCTGGGAGTATGAAGATGTACCAGGACCTCAAGAGCAGGTATTGGTGGTATGGCATGAAGCGAGATGTCGCGGAACATGTTGCCCTATGTGACACATGTCAGTTGGTGAAAGCAGAACATCAACGACCCGCGGGATTATTGCAACCACTCAAAGTGCCTGAATAGAAATGGGAAGAAATCAGCATGGATTTCATCGTGGGATTGCCTAGGACCCAATCAGGTCGATATGGGTCATCATTGACAGGCTAATCAAGGTAGCTCATTTCATCCCCGTGAAAGAAAGCTACAGCGGATCCAAATTGGCAGAGTTGTACATGTCAAGGATCGTGTGTTACCATGGAGTGCCAAAGAAGATTGTGTCGGATCGAGGGACATAGTTCACCTCAAGGTTCTGGCAGAAGTTGCACGAAACCATAGGAACCCATCTGAACTTTAGTTCTGCCTACCATCACCAAACTGATGGGCAGACGGAAAGAACCAATCAGATCCTTGAAGATATGCTAAGGGCATGTGCACTCAAAAACAATAGGAGTTGGGACAAGAACTTACCGTATGTGGAGTTTTCCCATAACAACAGCTATCAAGCTAGTATGAAGATGTCACCGTTTGAAGCCTTGTACGGAAGAAAGTGCAGAACTCCCCTATTTTGGAACCAAACGGGGGAAAGTAAAGTGTTTGGTCCAGAAGCACTACAAGAAGCCGAGGCGAAGGTGAGGGAAATTCGCAACAATTTGAGGATAGCACAGACACGCCAAAAGAGCTATGCTGATGTACGAAGAAGAGAGCTCGTTTTCAACGTGGGAGACTATGTCTATCTCAAGGTGTCCCCTATCAGAGGACTTCGTCGGTTCAAGGTGAAAGGGAAGTTGTCACCTCGATACAGCGGACCCTTTCAAGTTTTGGAGAGGAAAGGCGAAGTGGCGTATCAACTAGAATTACCGGCTCGTCTATCGGATGTGCACGATGTGTTCCATGTGTCACAACTCAAGAAATGCCTGAGGACGCCTGAGGAGGTGTTACCCATGAATGAAGTGGACGTAGCTGAGGATTTGTCTTATGCCGAGCAACCATACAAGATTTTGGAGACAATGGAACGCCTCACCAGAAATAAAAGAATCCGGATGTGCAAGGTGCAGTGGAAGCATCACTCAGAAGAGGAAGCCACATGGGATCGGGAAGATGAGCTCAAGGCACAATTTCCGGAATTGTTTTCTTAGAAACACCAATCTCGAGGACGAGATTTCTTTTAAGGGGGGTAGAGCTGTAACACTCCAAAATTTTGATTAAAACCCTAAATCATGTTAAGAGGGGAATTTAAAATTTTTTCGACGTGTTGCATGTTTTGCAAAAATTGAAATTCAAACTGGAATTCAAATTAAACTCAAATCAGAAAAGAAATAGAAAAAGAAAAAGATAAAACAGAAAAAAACCGGCCAGTGGGCCGAAACCCACCAGCCGGCCCAGCCAGCGCCCGCGCCAGCCCGCAGCCGCGCGTGCCGCTTCCTTCCGCTGACCGGTGGGACCCACCAGATCATCGTCTACCTCGCGCCCGCGCCGGACTCCCTCTCACCCGAATCAAATCCGATCGGGGTTTCGACGTATCCCCGCTGAATTCTGTTCGTAGGCGATGCGGACTTGATCTAAACCACCCCGCCGCCCTCCCCCGTCTATAAAAACCCCGGCCTCGTTCTGTTTTTCCCACGTGATCCGCCGATTTTCCTCCGGTGAGAACCGAGACTTCTCCGGCGAATTCTAGCCGATCTAAGCTCGGAAATTCCGATCTAACTCGTTGGTCTTGATCCACCGCCTCCGGGGAACCTTGCAGGTGCAGAAAACTCGGTGACTTGTGGTGTAAACACAGCGCCGGCGAGCTTCGCCGTGGTTTCGCCTCGGACCTCGTCGCCGATCATTTTCCAGGACCTCCGAGCTCAAGAAAACCCCCGAGGTGAGATCCCCGACCTCCCCTCCACCGATCTATGCCATAAAATCACAGTTCTAGGAAGAATTCTCGAAGATCCGAAAGTCTCGGGCGAGATCGCCGCTTCCCGCCGCCGTGCGCCGCCCGCGCTCGATCAGAGCGACGTGGCCGCTTGTGCGCCGTTTATTTTAAATCGCACTGTAGGGTTTAAACCCCCGCGTACCGGTTCGATGTTATAATCTCGGCCGTCGGTTTAAAATCGGACGGTCCATGTCAGCCCCGCGTTATAAAGACTGGAAATCTTACGTGCTACCCCCTGGGGTTCTCGGGAAATAAGAGCTAGCCCCGGAAACTTCTGATCTAGCCCCTGGAACTTCAGAAAATCATGTAAATTCATTTAAAAATCAGTTTTAGCCCCTGGACTTAAAAAAAAATTAAGAAAAACTCCTCTGATAAGTGTAGCTAGACCCCTGGAAATTCTGAAAATAATATTATAGACCCTGTAGTGGTGTGAGTTTACCTTTTTAGCCCTGTTTAATGTTTAATTCAGGAAATTGAATATGTGGCTAGTGTTTAAAATTTAAAAAGTGGGACAAACATATTGTCAAAATTTAATTAAAAACTTTCTCAGTATTTAGAAAACTTTGGAGTGAGATAAAAATATATTTTGGGCTGAAATGAATCTGTTTAATTTATTATTCACATTTAGGGACACATTTTAAGTAAAGAATAGTTCTGGAAAATAGGGAAAATAATTGTAAAATGGTTTACATCAGAGGAAAAGGTCAAAAATATATTAGTAAATATTTTAGATCAGAACCTATTCTGTTTAGATGATGTGTCTTGTTATTTTCATAATAAAGTTCACATTTAGGCATAGGAAATAAATCTGAAAATATAGCAACTAGTAAATGATAAATGGAGTTCTAGAATCCAAAGAATTCAGTTTAGGGTTGGTAGAAATTCTGAAGACACATATGGAAAAGGAAAATACCTTTTATGCCTACTTGGTAGCTAAAAGGTGTAGTAATTGAATATAAGGAATTTATTGGAAACTCATATATATAGTATGTAAGTATAAATGTGAACACAAAAGTAGGAATCATATACACATGATTAAAAGTGCATGTAAGCCAAAATCAACACACATAGAGTAACCACAACACATAGAAAGAGAATGACTTTCATAAATATGAATGTGTGGTTTGTATGAAGTGGAAGTGTGAACCATGTCTTATGGATTATTGTTTTTCTTTTGCTATGTGTGATGGTATGATGTAGAACCTGCTCAAGAGCAAGTTATTCCTTTCCAAGACCAGGACTACCCATTTCAAGAGCAGCAGGAAGGAGGCAAGTGTCCTTGACCACTTTGATCCTATACTAGGATGTGTAGTTAGAACTATTTGCATTGTCAATTGAAATATGAAACCCATGTTAGGAAGTTTCCCTAGAATTGCATTACCTTGTTTCCTTGTAGCTTGGGTTGGGATTTATTTTATCATGTCATTTATTATTATGCATATGCTTAGCCATGCTTAGAATTTGATATTTGGGATATGAGATCATCAGTTTATTTTACCGTACTCTTAAATGAGATATTGTGAGTTATGTAGAGGTAGGGATCAAGGCAAGTTGGATGTTTTGGTTGTGTGCTGGGTGCACGAGACTCGGGTTTGTGTTTAGTACTTGCCTGGATCCTAAGGACCGGTTCATGGAGCATGTAACCTGGCTTTACAGTGCCAACCACATGCTGAGATGGGGCAGCTTGGCCAATTAATTAGGTGTATCCCCGGCGTAGTATGGGTGTGTTGGATGGTGCAGGGAATAGGTGTCAGCTGGACTACCATATAAACCGCAAGGCTCAAGAGGGGGCCACTGCAGCGGGGTTGGAGCCTCTTGTATGCTGTTAGGGGTGAAACCTCAGTGGGCCCACGCTCGTCGGGAATCCCTTTGTAAAGGCTTCGTAGTGATCTCCTGGCTACACACCTGGGAACTGTGAATGTGGTTCGTGGCCACTGGCATAATGGAGGTTCTTTTAGTACACCCGGCAACGGGGGATGAAATCACTACATGTGGGTACAGTGGTGCAAACTCTGTAGAGTCAAAACTGTCATGACAGCCGTTCTCACGGTCAAGAGCGGCTTGGACTTATTCATGATTAGAGGAGTGATTGGTTTTGGAAGTTAAAGATGTTAAGCGGGGAGCTTAACATTGGAAATGATGTTATGGTTATTTGATTATGATGATGGGATGGGTGATTGGGACCATTTCACTTGTGTAGTAATGTAGGTGCTTAATAAGCTAAGGTGATAGATATTAATTGCGTAGTGCTTTAACCATGAGTTCAACCTCTCCTTGCTCTAGCCATGCAAAACATAACTTTCCCACACTTGCTGAGTACCATTGGTACTCAATCTTGCATATTTGTTGGTTTATATTGCTGCTCAGGTCAAGAAAATGAGGTGGTGTATAATGATCAAGACTTTGGACCCGAAGAAGGTTTCTAGGTTCATGGAGTCCCCCGGGCAACGACTGTGACGGAGCCCTCAAGAATAATATTCTGCTGCTAGTTTTTTTATATATGATGAACTATTTATCATCCATCGAGACATTTACTATGTAAGACTTACTTATATTCGACACCTGGCTTGTAATAAATGATGCTTCACTATTTGTCATCACATGTATGAGAAGATGATCCTGGCATACATGTGATATTCACTTGGTTGTTCTTCGGAAAAACCGGGTGTGACAGAGCATCCCCAAGGCGAGGAACTCGGCCTAATGAAACCCTTGCTCAACAGATCATTGAGCTGTTCTTTTAGTTCAGCCAGCTCGTTCGGAGCCATTTTATATGGTCTCCGTGATATGGGCGTAGTCCCGGGTGCAACCTCAATCTTGAACTCGACATCCCGCTCAGGTGGCATGCCCGGAAGATCATCCGAAAACACGTCGGGGTACTCCCGGACTACGGGGATGTCCTCTAACTTGAGAGCATCAGTATTATTGATTGCTGAAACCTCCCGGACTGGATTATCTAATAGGGGGGACTGCGGACGGTGTAATGGGGAGTTGAGGTGAACCGTCCGTGATAAGGTTTCCAGGACAGCGCCATGGTAGCTTATCCATGACATTCCCAAGATTGCATCAATCTTCTGCCCCTCAAGGATAATCATAGTTGTGGGATATATCTTCCCACCTAAGCACAGTGGTGCTTTCAGAACCATCATAGTTGCTGAAATCTTTCCTCCCGGTGAGCAGATCATATAAGAACACTCGGTTGGAAAGGCTTCCAGGTGATGCTTAACCACATAGGATGCACTTATGAAGTTGTGGGTTGCACCAGAATCAAACAATATGATGATGGATTGGTTGTTGAGAGTAAACGTACCCGCCAGCACGTTATCTCCCTCTGGGGCGTCCTCATTATCGAGGTGGCGAACGCCCCCAGTCCGCTGACCAACCTTCTTGACCGGAGGTTGGCCTCGAGCACCGCCCTGGAATTCGGCTTGGCCGCTGCTTTGCTGCCCCTGGGGACAGTCCTTCGCGAAGTGGCCCGCCTGGCCACACGTGAACCAAGTGAAGCGGGGCGGTCCC
The DNA here is from genome assembly GCA_030760725.1 of Neostapfia colusana. Taxonomy (NCBI): domain Eukaryota; kingdom Viridiplantae; phylum Streptophyta; class Magnoliopsida; order Poales; family Poaceae; genus Neostapfia; species Neostapfia colusana. Next base: position 117,638,900 of record JASWHV010000001.1, on the reverse strand, counting down.
CCGCTGATCGTTGGACGGAAACCGGGGGCGCGTTGTGGCGGTGGGAATGCCCGGGGTGCCGTCTGCTTCTGCTGCTGCTGCTGTCTCGGTGGTGGCATCGGCGGTCGGAACGGGGGTGCTTGAAAAGAACGTCCCCCGAACTGCTGAGGCCGCGCCGGTGGACGCCACTGCTGTCCGGATGGTGTCCGATACACCATGTGATACTTTTGAGGAGCGCCACCCCCACTGCTGGGTGGAGTGCTGCGCTTCCGCTGCTCAGCTGCCAACTCCCGCTGAGCGTCCTCTTGCATGATCACGGCATTGACGAGGTCATTGAAGGTGCCGCGATTCCATTGCACGAGATGTGTGTTCATTTCGGGGTGTAACCCCCGATAGAAATGCTCCCGCTTCTTCTCCTCGGTGGAGATGTAGTCTGACGCATATTGCGCCAGGTGGTTGAAGGCACGGGAGTAGTCATGGGCACTCCTCCCGCCCTGCTTCAGCTCCAAGAATTCTTGGAACTTCCTCTTCATTATCCTGTGAGGGATATGATAGGCGCGGAATGCCTCCCGGAACTCTTCCCACTCCACGGCATGGCCAGCCAGACGTGAGGCGACATAGTTCGCCCACCACACACCAGCGGCACCATGAAGTTGCTGCGCCGCGAACAGAGTTTTCTTCCACTCCGTACATTGGAGCAGCCCGAACTTGGACTCTATTGTCAGCAGCCAGTTGTCAGCCTCCAGTGGTTCTTCTGCTTCAGTGAACACTGGAGGGTGCGTACTCATGAAGTCCGAGTACGTCACCTCACGGGGATCACGAGGCCCCCTCTCTTGACGCCCCCCCCTGGGATGTATTCTGCACGATCGTGCGGAGCAGGTCGGTCTGCTCCTCACGACCCCCACCAGTGCCGCTATCACATCCGCTAGAGTAAGCGGAGGCGGCGGTGGTGGCTGATGCTGCGGGGTGCTGTCGTAGGCCGGTGGCTGGGAGTCATCGCCTCCCTGTTGGCTAGAGCCACCAATCTCGTGCGTGGTCCTAGTGCGAACCATCTGCAACCATACGACAATAAACATCAGTCCCGCAAAATATTTCATGCAGTCAAATGAAATAGGCGTAAAAACATAATGACAATGAAATCATGCGATACATCTCGTATGTAGATAATGTAATAACTTTGCACAAGCTAAACCATTATCAGACAAAATACAAACTACTTTAATCCAACTTGATGAACCTCCTCTTTGGAAGCTCACCATAACTAGGTTTGGTCACTACGAGACATTACTATCGCGCTGTCATCACGTATACCACCCTTTTACCTTCAATACGACACAAACATAGTCTCTAGTAAAAGAAACTTGAGTGAGACCTATACTCAAATCTTTCACTAGTTGAAGATAACCTCTCATGAGTATGTTCTACCCCATTGGGAGTACTCAAACCCCCTCTAGGGTACAACAATCTCTCAAATGAGTTCAACTGTCATTCCTCTGTCAGAATGACCAGTTTCTACATATCCAAGATTTTGATCTGGTTCTGGGCATTTTCTTGACTCAAGTTGAATACCAAAGTTAAATTTAACATCAGTACCTTTCCAATGATTACTTATTTGCCCTCAGATCAGCTCTGGTTAAAAAGTTACGGTAATTCAAAGTCAGCAGAATTTCTGGAAGAATTTTAACAGCACCTCCCTTGGGAAGTTGCTGTTTTCAACTCTGGTTTCCACTGAAATCTGTGCTGAAATTTCAGAAACTTTGAATTTAAAAGATGTAACACATCTTCTACCCTTTCTAAAGATGTATCATATGACAATTTTAGATTTTTCTACTGGGAGTTATGTTGGAAAAACAGAACAGTCCAGAAAGTGTTTAACTCTGTCCTGATTCTGGACAGTTTACATTCCTCTGGGATTTAAGCCATCTTAAGGTGTGTTCCAGATCTGGATGTCTACAACAAAGTTGTAGAGTACTTAAATACCTTTCCATAACTATATACCACACCTCCCTGGGATAAAATACCTGTAAGTTATGCCCTGTCAAAGTTCAGAAAACTTGCTGCCCGAAACAGAGCACTCTGTTTTTCAATCCTTTGGAACTACACTCATCACCCTCCAATTTTTCTACCCAACCAGGGTCCTAAATGTTGATCCTAGTGATTTTAATTCCTATACCACCTACTGCCCTGCAGGGCACGCCGATGGCAAGCGCTGCGTATGTCCTCCTGGGCTATTTCCAGACGAACACACTTTCGCGTTACTGACCACGCGATGGGGTCTCCACTTACTTGCCTAATGCACGCTAGGGATCAGATTTTCATATGAACTCAGGAACATGAAGAGTCCAAGAGTTTCATATTGACGTCTCACACCAAGCTGTGAGACCTAGCCCTGAACCACGTTCCTCGTCAGGGGAGCTAACCGAAATTGAGCCGCTTTCGGTGGCGTTCCTTACCAATCTTACCAGAGGGTAGGTGCGTCGTTACATAATTAAAATTCAGAATTATAACACATAGGATAGTTTTTTCCACTTTAAGTAACTATGCTAATATAGTCCTTACTTGGGAAACTACCGAATCCTCACCGTAAACCTAAGTTTTCTCATAATACAGTCCTTAGGTACTGTGCTATCCCCAATGCAGCTCTGATACCAGGCTGTGGCGGACCTGGATCCGCTCATCCAGGATCGCAGAGGGTGATGCCGCACAATGCGACACCCGACAGCACACGTCATAAGGACACAATATATTACATGGGAAACCAACTGAACTGTACAAACAAGTACAAACTTCAGTTACAAACTATTGTTTATATTACACAGCGGAAGTCTAAATTATAGAACTCACACCCGCCTATCTAGCAAAAGTCGATTTCCCTGCCCTAGGGCAACCCACACTAGCTGCACGTCTCAGCTCAGCGCGGCGTGTACGGCTCCCACTCAGCCGTGGTCCCCGACGGAGGGTAACCCTCACCGGTGGACTCGTAACCCGAGTCCGTGGGTGGCTCCTCACCTGAAAAACACTTAAGCAGCAATCGTGAGCATGATGGCTCAACAAGCTTTAACCGACTTACCTAGGCCTGAAACTCTACATGAGGTGTACAATGGACATAGGATAGTAACATTGCACCAAATGGACACGTCTACAAGTTCATCCTTAATTCCTCTTTTAGCAACAAGTTAACAGTTCAGGAAGCTGAAATTTAGTAAGCAATATTTGGTGGCACACATGTAGCAATACAATTATATCATAACAGCAATATTGAATCATCACATTTCATACATTAGCCTACGTCACGACTCAGTGACCAAGTGGTACTCTTCACCGCGAGGGACGGCGAATCGACTCAATATACACCTGCAGGGAAACCCAAAGAGCACGTCACGTACGCCCACCCGTGGAGCTGCACAGCACGCTCACTCGATGCCGTACGGGACAACCTTTCACCCAACATCCCAAACGTCGAACCGGTCGCACCGAAACGAGCAGGAGGTTCCCTACACGGAGCATCTCTCTATGCCCGTTAGCAGATTTCCACCTTGCTGCCCTCAGCATACACCTATAAATCGGTGCGTTATGCCTCGACGCCCGGAGGTTTAGGTTACATCGGTTTATCGGGGCCCATATATCCGATATGCCTTCGGTACGTTCAAACTTGATCAGCGTGGGCCGCACACGGATCGGTTCTCAATCGACAAGGACAGGGCTGCGCACACAAGACTCACTCTTGCTGCGACCTAGCCCCTGCCAAGTCTCATTTTCATTACTAAGGTGATCTCACATCACTCGAACCAATCCCGTGTGTCCCAAGCCTAACTCGCGAGTAGATTCCAACTACTCGACTTGTACCAAAGTCCTATGAATCATTAAGCATAGCCTGTCTATTCGAGGCCCTAGAAACTACCCTCACTCTTGGAGACAAATTCTGGTTATGCAGTTGGGTATTCATCCATCCTACACCTAATGCATATACACACTTCACACTACGTATGTAGACCAAGTAAAACTTTATAAAAAGCTTAATGCAAACCGGGGCTTGCCTTGTTGCTGCTGGTCAGGGGTTAAGTCTTCTCCGGAAGGAGGAAGTCAAGTACTTCCGGAGTCTCCTCGCCTTCAGCGACTACACGTTGATGAAATACTACATGTCAATTTAAATGCAAGGTGTAACTTAAATACATAATTACTAATAACTCTAGCTAACTCTCCCCTTTGGTTCTAAAATTTTTATGGTGGCTTGGTAGGGTCCTAACCAGAGTCTTGACCAATTTCATTTGAACAAAGTTCATTTGAGCCTTGTACAAATAAAAGTCTATATGGTCATTATTTGAGCCTCTAAGTAATTCCAGGGATTTTCATGGCTCCCAACATTACTTTCTGGAAACTAGAATTTGAGAGGGTTCTAATGGAATTGGTTTCATGTCATTTGGAGAATCCTAGAGAAAGTTGTGCCCTAAATAAGATTTGAGAAACTCTGAAAAATGTTTCTGTTCATTTTTCTATTTTCTCAGGGCAGTTCGATTAATCACCCCATTAGGGGTAATAAATGAACTTGGATGAGTCTGAAAATTTTACTGTGACTCAAGGATTTTCCAATGACCCTCTCAGCCAAATTTCAGAATTTTCATGAAGTAATTCTCCAGATAAAATTCCCAACAGTTTAAACTTTAGGGAATTAATTCTGGAAAACTAGTAGGTTTAATGAGCTGAAATTGGTATTGTTGGAAAGTACTCAGAATCCTGAGTTCAGAAAAATTTGGTTCACTGAATTTGGAGTTTCCTAGCAAAAGTTCTATTCCTTTGAAGATTGAACTAAAACTGGAAATTCCTAAAATGTTTAAATTCTGTGGGTGGGGCCCACTCCTTACCCCGGCCCACTGAGAATGCGGCCACACCGCGGCCCACGGGGTTTTACCCGCATTGCCGCACGGAATTCCGGCCGCAAACTGATCCCCGCGCGAGACCAGAGGCTGACCGGTGGACCCGGCCCCTCCTTCATCTACCTCGCGCCCTCCCGCAGCTCCCGCGGCGGCTGCTTCGCCGGAGCTCTCGCCGCCGGGCGTTCCACCACCCGACCTTTGACGAAACTTGCCGCTTGTGCCTAACTTGACTCGGAGAACACGCTGGTGCCCTCACCGAAGCTCGGCGATGGCCAGAACCATGCCCACGACGGTGGCAGAGGTTCTCTCTACTCCGGCGATGTCGCCCGGGCTACTCAGGGCCTTATTCTTCAAACGGTTTGCTTCTACAGCTCCGCTGTGGCATGCTAAGCACGAATATGAGCTTCGTTGGCCATGGAAATGGCCAGAACTAGGACCTCAACGTCGACCTAGGCCCGATATCGGCTGTGCTCGGAAAAAACTCGATCACCAGGGTCTATACTCAACGGTTCTTCGTACTTTTTGATCCTAAATGGTCGTGGCAGGGTGTAGATCATGTGTGTAGCTCGGTATACCCGGTGATGAGCTAATACCCGCGAATTTCCAGATTTGGTACGGCTCGGCTTTAAGAACACAGAAACGTTACCTGGGAAAATTCTCCCACGACGGTGCATGAAATGTTGAACGGTATGGACGAGCAGGACCAGCACCTGATGGCGGTTGTTTCTTGTGTTGAGCGTCGGGCACGAGGGAGCCTGTGCTGTCCAGGCGCCGGCGATCAGAGGGCGGTGAACTCAGGGCGCGCTGCTTCAGATGTGTGCGGGTGGAACCGGGAGAATGGGGAGAGGAATTCACGCCAACCAGGGTGCAACCGAGTGTATTGCAGCCGGCGCCCTCATCCCCCGAGCAGGAGGTGGCGCGGCGGCCGCGTTGGGACGGGGTTGACCCCGTGCGCTGTCGCCCGCAGAGGTGTTCGACCGAGTGACTGAGTCGGTTTGATCTCTGTGTGGCTGACCAGTGGGCCCTCTTCTCCCCTCTAATTCTTTCTCCCCCTTCTGCTGTAAATATCCCCAGCTACTAAACAGTGAATGGGAGACTTAGCCCCCAAGTCTTGGTTTGAATTTTAGTTTTCAAATTTAAACTTTGTTTGGCTAAATTTGTTTCATGTTTGAACTGAAATTCAAATTCAGTTTTGAATTCTTGCAAATTTTGCTCCCGACAAGATGAACTCCAATGGGGATGAAAATTGGTGGGCTAACTCAGAAAAATGTGCTGAGTTTGAATATGAAGCCAACTTTTGAATTTAAGTGATAAAAGTTGCTGCAATTTGAATTTACATTCAAATTGGCCTCTTTTTCAAATGCCTCCAAAAGTGCCTCAATAAGTGTTGGATTTGCATGAAACTTGGCTTGAACCTTCCCAAGACTTTTCAAGTCCTAGGGGTGAGCTCAACCTCTCATGTTCATGTGTATAAATCCTACTTTGTGAAAGTTAGGGCTTTCTCCTCTAATCACTCTTTTTATAGAGGTTACTTGCTCTTCACAATTTTTTCACAAGATATCCATAACAAAACTTGTGGTGTTGTGAGGTGATGAAAAGATTTTGCAAGTCCCTTTTCTTGGGCTTTTACAACCCGACCCATAAACTTCCCTGACGACAAGGGTGGTTAACAAAACGAGTAAACTCCTATAAAAGGGTTTTCCATCATGTTGACTCAAGCACACACACCTTCTCGCAAACATAACAGTTTTCCAAAACATGTGATCAATATGGTCAAGGGGCACTTGCATTGTTCTTGCAGCTTCTGTTGCTCTGGGATCTCAAAGTCTTGAGGTTGTAGTTCGTCGTAGATAGCTCCCTGAGCTTGTCCTTCTAATTACAACCACACACATACAAGATTAACAACAATCAATATCATGCACAAACTCTACTTTAAGATGCAATGATGCATATGCATGCTAATCCTATGATGTAGTTTTTATTAGATCAGTTTGTACGTGCTTTTGAATGTTTTAATAGGTTTGCATGGGGTTTTACGATGAACAGAGGTGTAAAGATCAAATGTGGACGTGGTGATGATCTTGACTCAAGATCTAGATCAAACCGATTAACACGTGATCTGTCCACGAAAAAGCTTCTTTTCGAAAGGATCGAAGAACACATGCAAAGAAAACGCGATGATGTCGTAAGGTGGTAATGGAGACCTACCTTACTTCCTTCGGGTCCTTCTCTAGCAAAAGCAGATCGTCGGCTCTCCTCCGGCGATGGTGATCGTGTCTGGCTTCATCGGCGGTCTCTCCGGTGGTCAAACTCCGGCGAAGGGGTTTAGCTCGGTGAGTTTGGGGGCTAGGGCTCCAAGTCGTTGGCTCGGGAGGTGGAAAAAAAGTTCGTGGTTTCGGCGAAAGGTTTTCGGTTCTATTTATAATCGGAAAAATAAGAGTCCTACTTTGAACGGAATTTGAATAAGAGTCCTATTCAAATTGCTTTTGATTCTTAACTACTTATCTTCAATTGATTTGGTGCGGTAGCAACGTGGAATTTGTGTCGGTCTCCTTCTGTATCGATATTTCCGCGCATACAGAAGAAAAACTGCTTCAATCTCGTCACCTTCTCGGTGATGTGCTCCGGAGGCTCCACGTGTCCTACGGGGGCCTGGTCTCCCTTTTCCGCAGAGGCGAGCTCCGGTTGTGCCGCGTGTCAGGCGGGCGAGACCTCCCTCTTCCTCGGAGGCGAGCTCCGCGTGCGCCACGCGTCCTGGCAGGCGGGACCTCCCTCTCTCTCAGAGGCGAGCTCCGCATGTGCCACGTATCAGTGCCAGACCTCCCCTCTCTTCGGAGGTAGCTCTGATAGTGCCACATTTCCTAACAGCGCCGGACTTCCTTTCTGCTCAGGAATGAGCTCCGAAGTTGACACGTGTCCAACAGTGACAGACCTCCCGGAGGTGAGCTCCGGAGGTGACACGTGTCCAATAGGACCGGACTTCCCGGGGGTGAGCTCCGAGAGCGACACGAGTCCCATGCGGCTGGTCCTCTCTTTCCCGCGCTGGCTAGCTCCAAAAGCAACACGTGTCCTGCGGGGCTGGCCTCGCTCCTCTGCAGAGGCTAGCTCCGGCGGCAACACGTATCCCACGGGATTGGACCTCTCCCCCTTCGCGGGGATGAGCCCCGAGCCTGCCACATAGCCAGTTTAGCGGCGGACCTCTCCCCCTTTTCGGAGATGAGCTCTAAAGGCGCCACGTGGCCAGCGGGCCGCGGGAGTTGTCTTCAGCGCTTCTCAGTGAACTGGAATTAGCTCTTTTTGGCTATCTTTTTGATTTCCTTATCTGTTTCTACTTCTTTTAAAATGTTTTCTCTACATGAAATATGAATGCATGCAGAAATTGAAATTGAGGATGTCACAGACGGGATAGTCAACCCCGCCGAGTTCCTGCAAATCTACTCCACCTCCATCCTAAATGCAGGAGGGGATGATGCCGTCATGGCCAACTACTTTCCCGTGGATCTGACCGGCACAGCCCGGTCATGGCTCATGAACCTTCCCCCAGGCTCCATAACATCCTGGGAAGAGTTGTGTTGGAGATTCACAGCTAACTACAGGAGTTCCTACACGCTCCTCGGCACCGAGCTCGACCTCCAAGCCGTACGTCAGCGTGACGGGGGGTTGCTGCGATCCTTCATCCAGCACTTCTCTGTGACGCCCTCAATTCTGTGGAAAAACCACGGAACCAATAACTGATGCATATGTGTGCCCAGGATGTTCATCACACATATACATATGTTCCACAAACTGCATTCAGAATATATATTACCACGAATAACAGGGTTTATTACAAAGTCTCATGAGTCTTGGACTCATGCTAACAGCGGAAGCCTATCTTAGCAGCGGAAGTCTAAATCTAGCAGCGCAAGTATTCTAACTAGTGCGGAAGCAATCTAAGCAGCAGCAGCGGCTCCATCTCTTCTCCATCCCCACAGGCAAGGTTGAGGACAGATTACACGCCTAAGGCTCCACTTGGTCTTCATAGTAATCTTCTCCTGTAGCTGATGATGAAGTAATAATGCAAGTTTGAGTACAATGATGTACTCAGCAAGTGCGGGAAAATATGGTATGTAGCTCACAACAAGGAAGATAGAAAAAGGCTCATTACAGAAAGCAAAGTTATTTCTCAAAACCACGATAAAACAGCAACTTAACTTTAAGTGAATGTAATCCCAACATGTATTAAAATACCAACATACCTCCATTATGTCTCATCACTTTCCATGTCTCAACCAGACATTAATCGTTCTCAATTTTGCTCACGAATACCTTCTCGTATTCGCTACCATCTCACGAATACCATCTCGTATTCGCTACCATTTCATCTCATAAACAATTCCTTCTCACATCGAGACCAATCTTGTTGCCATGACTCAGCAGTCATGCAACCAAATCTTATCACCCGGACTCAACAGTCCCAAAAACCAAACCATAACAAAAAACCATAACCATCCAAAAATTCATCCCAACTAATCATGGAAGTTGGCCAGGCGCTCGTGACCGTAAGCTCGGCTATCATGATAGTTTTAATACTCTGCAGAGTTTGCACCTCTTTACACACAAGTTTGTGATTTCGTCACCCGTCTGCGAGTGCAGAACCTCCATTATACCAGTACACAACCATCGGTGTATGGTCAAGAGACCACAAAATAGCCTTTACAAAGGCGTTACTAGATGTATGGACTCACTAAGGTTTCACCGGCAGGCTAGAATCTCCAATTCTCCCACCCACGGGCCCCATCTTGTGCCATGCAGTTCCCAGGGCAGTCCTCACTCGACTCCCATTCCCCGCGCCTTCCACGGTCCACAACAATCTAGCAACTTACCTAATTACTCAGCTAAGCCGCACCCATACTTGGCCTTGTGGTGGCACTGTTATCCTGGCATGTGCTCCCATGAACTGGTCCTTAGATCTACGGCAAGTAACCACCATCGCATACTACCTCATTCACAAACCCGGCTTGCCTAGATCTCCCTCCGATCCATGTTCATTAACAACATCAGTTTCTCATCATTCTTACGAGTGCAGTTAGCTAGATACATCTATCTCGATTCCCATAATCCCATGGACTCAGCAAAGCATAAAAGTAAAACCATACCCGGCTCATTTACTTCCCTAGCAACAAGGGTGGCTAACAAAACTAGTATACTCCTATGAAAGGGTTTCCTATCTTATTGACTCAAGCACTCACACCTTTTCGCAACAAAACAGTTTTCCAAAACATAGGATCAATATAAACAAGGGGCACTTGCCTTGTTCTTGCGGTTCCGGTTGCTCTTGGATCTCGAAACCTTGTTGTTACAGCTCGTCGTAGACATTCCCTGAGCTTGTCCTTCTATACACGATCACGCACACACAAGATTCATAACAATCAATACCATGCACAAACTTTAACCAGATGTGATGATGCATATGCATGTAAATTCTATGATGCAATTTAGTTTGTACATGTTCTTTCATGTCTTGCATGAGTTTTACGATGAACAGAGTTGTAGAGATCAATTGTGGACGTGGCGATGATCTTGACTTTAGATCAAACCGATCAACACGTGATCTGTCCACGAAAAAGCTTTTGTTCGAAAGGATCAAAGAGAACAGATGCAAAAAAAATGCGATGATGTTGTAAGGTGGTATTGGAGACCTACCTTACGTTCTTCTTGGTCTCGGGGTCCTTCTCCTAGCAAGACAGATCGTCGGCTCTCCTCCGGCGATGGCAATTGTGATCCAGGCTCGTCGACGGTCTCTTCGGTGGTCAAACTACGGTGAAGCAGTTTACTCGGCGAGCTGGGGCTAGGGCTCTAAGTTGTCGGCTCAGGAGGTGGAAAAGAAGTTCGTGGTTGCGGCCAAAGGTTTTCGGTTCTATTTATAAGAGGGAAATAAAGAGGTCTAATATGATTGGACTTCGAATAAGAGTCCCATTGAAACTGTTTTTGGATCTTAACAACTTATCTTAAATTGTTTTGGTGCGGTAGCATTGTGGAAATCATGTTGGTTTCCTCAGTACCGGGAATTCCCTAGCGTACAGAAGAAAAACCGCTTCAGAATCGCGTCCTTACGCGGTGATGAGCTCCGGAGGCTCCACGTGTCCTGTGGGAACCTGGGCTTCCTTTTCCGCGGAGGTGAGCTCCGGTTGTGCCGCGTGTCAGGCGGGCGAGACCTCCCTCTCCTCAGAGGCGAGCTCCGCGTGCGCCACATGCCCTGGCGGGCGGAAACCTCTCTCTCTCCAGAGGTGAGCTCCGCGTGCGCCACGTGTTTGGTGGGTCGGGACCTCCCCTCTCAACAGAGGCGAGCTCCGTGAATGCCACGGGTCAGTTCCGGACCTCCCCCTCTCTTCGGAGGTGGCTCCAGGGGTGCCATGTGTCAATATTGGACCTCCCCTCTTCTTCGGAGGTGGCTCCTGATGTGCCACGTGTCCTAACAGTACCAGACTTCTTTCTCCTCAGAGACGAGCTCCGAGGTCGACACGTGTCCAACAGTGACGGACCTCCTGGAGATTAGCTCCGGAAGTGACACGTGTCCGGTAGTGTCGAACCTCCTGGAGGTAAGCTCCGGATGTAAAACGTGTCCAATAGGACCGGACCTCTCGGAAGCGAGCTCAGAGAGTGTCATGTGTCTGACGGGGCCGGACCTCTCAGGGATGAGCTCCGAGAGCGACATGTGTCCCGCGCGACTGGTCCTCTCTTTTCCGCAGCGAATAGCTCCACAGCCGCCACGTGTCCTGCGGGACTGGCCTCGCTTCTCTGCAGAGGCTAGCTCTGGGGGCAACACGTGCCCCACGGGGTCGGACCTCGCCCTTTGCTGCAGGGACGAGCCTCGAGCCTGCCACATAGCCAGTTTAGAGGCGGACATCTCCCCCTTTGCGGAAATGAGCTCCAAACACGCCACGTGGCCAGCGGCCACGGAAATTGTCCACAACGCTCTCTGTGAAACTGGATTTTGCTCCTTTTTGGCTATCTTTGTGATTCTTTCTTGGTTTTAGCTTATTTTAAAACTGTTTTTCTACATGAAACATGAATACATGCAGAACCCGAAAATGAGGGTGTCACAAATATACCCCCCTTAAATTGAATATCGCCCTCGAGATTCGTTAGTAGAGAATAGATGAGGAAACTCTGTCTTGATATCTTCTTCACGCTCCCATGTAGCTTCTGCTTACGTGTGATGGCTCCATTGTATCTTGCACCAACGGATCACCTTGTTCCCTGTGACCCTTTCTTTTATGTCCAAAATTCGGACGGGGTGCTCTGCATAGGTCAGATCCTCTTGAAGTTCAAGCTCTTCCATTGGTACTTGCTCTTCTAGCACTCTCAAGCACTTCTTGAGCTGGGATACATGAAACACGTCATGTACGTCGGAGAGGACCGTCGGGAGCTCTAGTTGATAGGCTACTTCTCCTCGCTTGTCCATAACTTTAAATGGTCCGATGTAGCGAGGTGCTAGCTTGCCTTTGACGTTGAAACGGCGTTGGCCACGGATAGGCGATACCTTAAGGTATACGAAGTCTCCTACTTCAAAAATCAACTTCCTCCGCCTATTGTCCGCATAGCCCTTTTGGCGTGACTGAGCAACCTTCAAGTTCTCCCGTACCGTTTGGACTTGCTTCTCAGCCTCTTGTAGTACTTCTGGTCCAAACACTTGGTTATTCTACACTGTCTACCGTACAATGCTTTGAAAGGCGACATCTTCAAGCTAGCTTCATAGCTGTTGTTATAGGAGAATTCGGCGTACGGTAAACTCCTATCCCAACTACGCCCATGTTTCAAGGCGCAAGCTCTCAACATGTCCTCTAAAATTTGGTTTGTCCTTTCGGTTTGCCCATCGGTTTGTGGGTGGTAGGCGGAGCTAAAATCCAGTCGTGTACCCATAGCTTTCTGCAGCTTCCTCCAAAATCTAGAGGTAAACTGTCGGTACCTGAGATATGGGGTACCCCCGCGCACAGGGTAAAATGCCTATGGTACTCGCCCTTCTCCGCGGGGAGAGCTCCGAAGGCGCCACGCGTCCGGCGGGGCCGGACCTCCCTCCCCTCAGAGGAGAGCTCCGAGCCCGCCACGTGGCATACAGAAGCCAGACCTCCCCCTCCGCGGGAGAGAGGTCCGAAGACGCCACGCGTCCAGCGGGGCCGGACCTCCCTCTCCGCAGAGGAGAGCTCCGGGCCCGCCATGTGGCATACAGAAGCCGGACCTCCCCCTCCGCGGGGAGAGGTACGGAGGTTCCACGTGCCCCGCAGGCCGGACCCTTCTCTCCTCAGAGAAGGGCTCCGGACCCGCCATGTGGCCAGAAGAACAGTGCAGCACGCCCCCAAGCGGTAGGCAGCGGGCGTAAAGGCGCCCCACACCTTGCCCGTACAAGGTATTCAAGGCCCGCGTCTTCCCAAGATGCGGAAACGCAGAGCACGCGTCTGTCAGGTGCCGTTGCGCCCAGTCGCATCACAGACTGGCGCGCGGTGTCAGAACCTGCCAGCTAATAAACGCTGCGACAAGACATCCCATGCCGCCTGCGCCGTCATCAACCACTACGACTAGCGTGCGGCATGGGCAGGGCGGCAAGATGAAGACTCAGAAGCCTTCGACCAGAGGCAACTACCGGCGTAACTACAGATACGGTAGATAATAGACAATCTTCCCGGGACCACCTGTCGGGTCCCGGCACCCCTTGTAAGCCGCCCGAGTCTTGGACTATAAAAGGCTCGGGTAGGCGTCGATAGCAAGGGTTCGCATTTTGCAACTCATACGCTAGCCATACACTCTCAAGCTGTAACTCACCCCCAAGCTCAGGCCCCCGGCCCTGAGCAGCAAGCAATACAGAGAGCTCCATAGCTCGCCGTGGATGTAGGGTTTTACGCTCCGGCGGCCTGAACCACGTAAAACTCTCCGTGTCAAGCTCTCACTAACTCGTCCATCTGCGCAAGCTCTCCGCTAGGAACCAGCCCCTCCGAAAAAAGAACCTCCGCGGGCTGCCCAGTGCAGGCCCGGGGGAAGTGTCGACCGAACACTTCGACATTTGGCGCGCCAGGAAGGGGGGGCTTTTCCCCTAGCGCGACGAGTTTCCGCCGACGAAGATGACCAAGCTCCCTTCAGCGGCAAACTCCCCCCCCCCCCCACGTTCGCGGCAAACCATGACCAGGGGAAAGTACATGATGACACACTCAGGACGGAGTGTGACAGGGCAAGCTGGGAGCCAGCAACCGGCTCTGGCAGCGCCGACCCCGGCAATGCAGGCTCCATCCAGCGTCAGGCCTTCAGTAGCACCGGGCGTACCTGGTGGGGGTGCGCTAGCAGCAGCAACGGCGCTACTGCACAATCCGCCTGCTGGGGACGCGCCTCAGGCAGCGACCCAGCAGTGGATTCGCAAGAACACTCCGTCTTGTCGTCGCCGCCGCAAACCATTGGCTTCGGCGGGGACGACGCTCCGACCAACCGGCTGTGTCGCTGACGCGCACGCCAACGGTTGACGGCCAAACGAGGGGATTCCAGCTCCACCAAGCTTCCGTCGACGGACCTGAGGACAGAGCTGGAACGGTGCCACTTAGGCCAAGATGCCTGAGTGTCCCCCGAGCGACGTCAAGAAAGGCGTCGCACTCAAGAGGCTGGCGACAACATGACGTCGGCCTCAACCCAGCCTGAAGGGCAGACCTTCGCTACGCGAGCTCTGCCCCAGGCATACGTCGCGCAGCATATGCCACCACCATATGCCCTGCAAACAGCGTCCCCAGTCTATGGAGCGGTCTTGTCCATACCGGGGCACATTGTGCCAGCGGAGAACCAAGCGTTCACGGCACCGATACCTGCACTGGGAGCCAGCAACCGGCTCTGGCAGCGCCGACCCCGGCAATGCAGGCTCCGACCAGCGCCAGGTTTTCAGTAGCGCTGGGTGTACCTAGTGAGGGTGCGCTAGCCGCAGTGAAGAGCGGGCACCGGAGCGTATGCCCCCGGTTGCCGGGGCATGCGGTGCTCAGCGCGAACCAAGCGTTCGCGGCATCAGAACCTGCGGCGACAGAAGCAGGGTGTGCGGCCCTCGCGCCCCGCCTCCGCTTCACAAAATGGCCGCGCAAGTTTCGACCGCTCTTGCCTGAGAAGTACGACGGCAGCATCAACCCGGCGGAATTCCTCCAGATGCCGGGAAATCCAGAAGCTCGCGGAGCGCTTCCGGAAGGGGAAGCAGCCCCTAACTGATGCCCCACCCTATAGTCAAAGGGAGGGCAAGCAGAAGGTCGAGGCCCGAGACGGCGATGACCGCCAGGTGGAGTTCCAGGAGCTCCGTCGCGCCGTAAAGGCAGTGCGTAGTCATGGGAGCTCCAGCTCCAGTGACGACAAGCACTGGAAGATGCCCTGTGACATCTTCGGCGGGTCCGCTGACCCCCTGTCCCGAAGCATGGCTAAGGCCTTGCGCCGAGCGGTAGCGTCGGTGGCTCCCCTTCCAAGTGCAGTACCGCACCTCAGGTGGATGGGAACCCCCATCAGCTTCGATGACACCGACTGCCCCAGGAACATGGCTGGGGCCGGCCAACTGCCGCTCGTGGTGGCCCTTACCATCGCCAACGTGAAGATGTACCACGTTTTGGTGGATGGTGGGGCTGGACTGAACCTCATCAGTCACGCAGCCTTCCAGAAGCTGCAGATCCCGATGGCCAAGCTCGCCCCATCAAGCCCGTTCTCAGGGGTAGGGCCGGGACAGGTCGTTCCCTACGGCCACATCAGCCTCTCGGTGACCTTTGAGGCACCGGACAGAGTACATTCTGTTCGACGTGGCCGAGATTGACCGCCCCTTCAATGCCATAATCGGTAGGCCAGCCCTGTACCGATTCATGGCAATAGCCCACTACGGCTACCTTGTCTTGAAGATGCCTACACCAACAGGCGTCCTCAAGGTTTGTGGAGACCGTGCTGCCGCAGTATTAGCCTTGGAAAGGCTTCGGGCGCTTACAGCAACTAGAGCGCCAGCCCTCGGCAGTACAGAACCAAACCAGCTCCACTTAAGTGCACGCCACCGTGCCTCTACCACCGCACCCCGCGTGCAACCCCTTGATGAGGACGACGTCTCCACAAGGCTTGTCCGAATCAGCGCCGATGCCACCCAGACCACCCGGGTAGCCGGGGGCCCGGGTGTCATATAGGAAGGCGCGCTCGTTGCCCCCCTCCGGCATGAGGTCGATGTGCTGCATGACAGCCGTCACCGAGGCCAGAGATCCCTAGGGAGGTGATGGAGCACTACTTGAAGGTCTTTCCCGACGTCCAGCCGTCCGACGAGACGGAGAGTCCACCGCTCCCAGCGCTTGGCAAACCGTGTTATTATCCCGAGGGCCAGCGAGAAGCTCCGGAAGCGCATCCACTACACCAGTCTCAATAAGGCATGCCCTAAAGACCTATTTTCTCTTCCTATGATAGAGCAAATAGTAGACTCGATACCAGGCTGTGATATGCTGCGCTTCCCAAATGCTTGCTAGGGCCCCCATCAGACCCCTGTGTCTGAAGTAGTTGAAGGGCGCCCCCTACCTGCTAATCCCGGCGTAAGCCGACTCGGCATGGCTAGGGGTCCCACGAATTTCTTGTTTTCGTGCAATGGCTTTAACCCCATACCACAGTAACCCGTTCCGCTACCAAGAAGCAAGCACCAGAAGACCAGACCTCAGATCCCAGACACAACCTCCCGGAGGACCAGCCGGACCTCCCGGAACTCCCGGGACGACAGCGGAGCTTCCCGCAAGGTCCAAAGCAGCCTGAGGACCCCCGGGTGTCGGGCACCCGGCGGTTTCCCCAGGCTAAAAGCCATCCCCCTCAGCTCCACGCGGCGGGCGATGCCGCCAAATGGGCGTCGGAGCTACTGGAGTTTAATCTAGGTTCCCTTTCCCATCATACAGACATTAACAGAGCATTAGTTCACTTGTGGCTGAAGTAGACGCACGCTCAGGGGGCCACGAAGACGATGAAACAGGACCCTGAGCCCTGACCTTCACCAGGCCTTATCAAATGATGTTCGTCAACGGCTCCTCGCGAAAGCAGGGGGCCGATGCTAGCGTACTGTTCCTCACGCCATCAGGGGAGCAGTCTGGGTATGTGGCGCGTTTCAATTCCAAGGCAGCCAACAACATAGCAAAGTATGGAGTGCTCATCCTTCTCGTTAGTCGTTGGCTCAGGGCAATCCCCAGTCTGGTTATCAACCAAGACGGCGGAGACAGACCCCCTCGCCTTGGACCTGCACCACGTACCGCGCGCTAGCAAGGCCGCAGCTGACGACCTTTCAACGAGGGCCCCCACTGCCACCAGAGCCACTGTGCCTGAAGGGGGCCTCGAGAGGACGTTGCCGTGACCCACAGCCCGGCCCGCCGAGCCGGGCGAAGGGGGCTAGACCAGCACCTCGAAGCTGGCAGTCCTGGCGGCCATGAGCGCCGCCAAGGATCATAAGCGTCACTGGGGACTCCGTGCAACCCAGCGCTCAAGATCCAGATGCTCAAGTCAGACCCGATGCATGGATCACGGAGGTCCGGGACTACTTGAAAGACAATATCCTCCCTGATGAACGTGTATCCGCTGAACGGATTGCGCGTATGGCTAAGAGACACATGGCGGTAGAGGGGGATCTCTACCGACGTGGCGCCAACCACATCCTATTGCGGTGCATAACCCAGGGAGAAGGCTGCGACTTGTTCGCTGAGATCCATGGAGGCGAATGAGGGAGTCATTCTTCCTCACACACGCTTGTCGGTAAAGCCTTTTGGCATGGCTTCTACTAGCCGGCAACACTCCAGGATGCCGTCGAGCTGGTCGAGAGCTGCTAGGCGTGCCTGTTCCACGCCAAGCAGATCCATACACCGGCTTGGACGGTACAGATGATCCAGCCCGCATGGCCTTTTGCCGTGCTGGGGCTGGACATCCCGGGCCTGGGACCATTCCCTAGAACCGATGACAGGGACCCGCTCCCGAACCTTCGGGACACGGAACACCGCTGTAAGTTCTACCCCTAGAGCAACAATAGGGCAGGCCTTTCTTTTTGTAGTAATTTCCATAAAAGTCTGTGAACAGGGCTTGGAGCAACTAAGCCTCAGGGGACGGTCCAGGACTACGTTCAGCTTCGCCTGGTTCTGACCCCAAGTGCGTAGAGTCTTGCTTCCCTTGAGGTGGGTCGTGGCCTACATATGCGGCCCGCCTTCCCCCGCATGGAAATTTATATGAAAAGAAACCTACCCTACGTTGCTCTTCTTTGGTACTCATTTAATTTACTTATTAAATTTTTATGATTACCCTACTAACGCGTGCTCACTATGCGTTCAACTCCCTCTTCTCATTTTCATCTTTAGTCGGAGTTTGCTGCAGATACGACTAAGGAATAGAGGGGGAGCCCCCAAGGAGAATTACTTTTTTCTTACTTGTGTGCAGGACTTCTCAGCCTAGCTCCCCGCAGGAGTATGGTAGGCGCATCCACCCAATAGAACGCACATACCAGGGGGCCACTACGGGATCGTGGTAGGCCAAAAACCCTAAGGTAAGATCAAAGGGCTAGCCCTCACAGGGGCGAGGTCCGAAGGCCCCACGTGTCCAGCAGGGCCGGACCTCCCACCTCTTTGAGGGGAGCTCCGGGACCGCCGCGTGGTCTACGGGGAGAGGCCCGGGGCCTCCACGTGCCCTGCGAGCCCAGACCTCCTCTCAGGCGGGAGCTCTGGGCCCGCCACGTGACCAGTAGGCTCGGACCCCCCTCCGATCTCGTGAGGCGGGTCCTGGAGACCTCCGGAACCCTTAGTATACAGTGGGGACCCGGACAAGGTGTCTATGCAGAGCTTTGAGATTGGTCAAGGCCTCTGAGTCCTTGCGAAGCTAAGGGCTCGGTCAGGAAAGGGCAAGAAGAAGACTAGGGCATGCAGACACAGAAAGAAACAGGAGTCTGTCCATACAAAGGCTCCACGAGCTGGGCTACAGACTCAACAAAAATAAAAAAGGAAGTACAGGGCCTTGTGGACACGAGGGCGGATGCCTAAGGGTCCCCGGACTCCCGATGAAACCTAGAGGCCACGAGGGCAGCTAAGTCCTCGACTTCGGCCCTGGCAGCTTCCTCCTGGTCGGCGATGGGTCCTAAACGGACCGGCCCCAGGGAAAAGGAAGGGTCTCGGCTAACGAAGCATGACAGAACGTGCATCGCAACCTCCTTCGCAAGGCCCCGACCTTCCGCTTCCAGCTCGTTGGCGATCACTGATTCGAGCCGACCTAGCTCGTCGCCGAGAGACTCAAGGGCTGGGGCCGCTTCGGACACCGGCCGTGCTGGGGTCTCCACCGGCACAGGGCTAAAACCAAGAGGAGCCAAGGCGGATCCCGCCTAAGCAATGAAGCACCAGACCGCCTGGGCCTCGGCAGTCCGCAGGGACTGGAGCCTCTCTACCTCTTGGCGGGCCGCTAGCTCGCGATCCATCGCCGCCTGAAGCTCCTTGGAAGACTGCTCCGCCCTCGCGGCGACAGCCGACTCACGGAGCTCCAACTCCTCAGTCCGAGCCCTTAGCTCCTCCACCTTGGCCCTCAGCCGAGTGGTGGTCTTCTCCTCCTCGGCCGCAGCAGCGCATTCCCGATCAGCGACGGCGTGCTCCCGACGGGCTACCTGCAGCTGCAACTCCTCCGCGGCGGTGGAACACTCCTTGGCTTTGGCTTCAGCTTTGGCCAGAGCCTCGCGGTAGGTGGCACGAACCCGCTGGGCCTCTAACTCCAAGCGGGTAATGGCCTTCTTCTGGGTGCCAAGCAGAGCACTCATGGCCTCAAGCCTTGACTGCCTTGAGTCAAGGTCCACCCGGGCCCGCTGTTGCCAGCTGAGAAGGTGTTCCCTCTCGCCGGCCAATGCCTTCCGCTCCTGCTCAAAGGCAGATTGGAGCTGCCGGTGCTGGTCTGGGCACGCTCCAGGGCGTCCCACACGGGCACCGGAGCAGAGGGAGCAGGAGCCGCGCCGCTGGACCCCCCGGACGAGTCCAAGACCGGCAGGAGCGCCGGCGCCTCGGCAGCTACGGGGGGGCGCTGTCCTAAACAGGCCAGGGGGCCAGCAGGCACACCTACAGCAGCCCTCCCGGTCTCAAGACCTGGCTTCTGGGCTGGTGAAGGAGGGCGGGTAGGAGCAGATGCGGCTACTGAGGCCACTGCCCCCGTCGATTTTGGAACTATGGGGGCCGCCGCGGTCCCCAGGTGCCAAGGCGCGGAGCCCCCGCTGGTTGAAGGCGGCCGGATAAGAGGCCCGCCCCTGGCAGCCGGTCGGTCCCTGCAAAGAAGAAGAAGCCCTCAGAACAAAAGAAGAGGCAGGAGCTCTGCTCCCATAAGTCAGAAAGAATAACACTTACTGGGCGGCATGAGCGCTCCAGCGAGCTTGCAGCACTGGCCTCTGGGCTATAGCTGAACTGCCAGGACCAGCGGCTGGAACGGTCGCGGAATGGGACGCCTGGACCTCCGGCGCGCTCGCCGGCGTCGCCCCACCAACATCCGTCCTGGGAGCCCCGCCGCTCGAGGGAGGATGGCGAGATACTTGGGCTGATTCATACGGCTGCTGTCTGGGGAGAGACCCGCCGGGGAGGGACACTCGGGACCTCTTCGGGTCGCCACCCGATGGACCAGCACCTCCGGGAGATGGAAGCAAAGTAGCTCCGGCACCCTGGCTTGGCACAGGCAGCACCCTCGGAGGAGACCGAGCGCGTTTTTTCTCTAGATGCCCAGGTGCCGGCTCTTTTCCCTTTATCGGCGGCTTGGGTTCCGTCGGTTCTGGGGGAGGGTTTGGCAGCAGCGGATGCCTCATGCCCTGATCCGGGGTGCTTGGCTCCTGGAATGGTGATACCCCGGAGGGCATCCCCGACCTGACGAACGGCAATCCCGATATCATCAAGGTTCGGCATCTTCCGCAGGAGCTCCGACCTCCTCTGAGGCTCCAAGAAGAGGGGGTGGCAGAAGGCGGAAGGGCGGGGACGCCGCTGGGAATATAGTCACCGCTCACCTTGCTCACCATCTCCTCCAGCTCTTGTCGGTAGGGACAGAGTCGCGACCTCTCTCCAGCCTGGTACAGTCCTGCTCACCGGTGTAGTACCACGCGGGGCGGCTGCGTTGCTGCAAGGGAGCAATGCGGCGTGACACAAAGTCCATCAGCACCATTAGAGACGTCAGCCCCTCGTTGGCCAAGAACCGGATCCGCTCCAAGACCGGAGTGTACTCCTGCTCCAGCTCAGGGATCTCCTCCCAGAAGCGGCGATCGGTGGTTGGGCTGGCGGTTGGGAGTTGTAGGCGATCGTGCTCGTCGGTCTGCACTACCACCCAGCTCTCCCTCCAGTTCTCCCACCTTGATGCGCTGAAGGGCAGGAGGTATCCGGAGACCTTGGGGTCTTTGCAGCGATGCTGGAAGTAATATGCCCCCATCTGAGTCTTTGAGCCGCGTCCAGTCGTCCGCAGCACAAAGAAGTGGCGGAAGAGCGTCACGGAGGCGTGCACCCCCACGAACATCTCGTAGAAGTGAACAAAAACTGCCGCCATTGCGAAGGAGTTGGGGGAGAGATGGTGGAGCTGGAGACCGTATGTCTCCAGCAGTGTGACAAAGAAGGAAGAAATCGGCGGAACGAACCCCGCCAGAGCATAAGCGGTGAAGAAGACTATCTCCCCCTTTTCCAGGACCAGGGGGAGAGATCCTCGGCGGAGCCGATGCTTCTGCTCTTCCGAGCGCCAGCCCAGCAGCCTGTGCACTGGCCCGAGCTCGGAGGAGCGAACGAGGCGCGTCGGGAGCAAGTTGGAAGCCATAGCAAAAGAAGGCGCAAGGGCAGGAGAGCCGGGGCGCAAGAGTTCAAGGGAAGTACGAGCGCAATGCGAAGGGAAGCCGCGATGCGGGTGAGATCCCCTTTTAAAAACTTTCCAGGGATGGTTCGAGGTAATTTGAAAACCTCCGGAAACATCGCATCGGCGACCTCGTCGGCTCCGAGACTGGGCGCCGATGAAAGCTGGGCCCAAGCCGCTTAACTAAAGTGGTGGGGTCAAGGAGTCAGTCTCCTGAGAAGATGAGCCGGCAAGGCACTCCGGCGGTTCCCGAAGAAAGCGCCTCAACGTGCAGAGGTGGCAGCCTTGGGAACCGCCGCAGTAAAAGCAATCATCAAGTGGGCGCACGCTCTCACAATCCCGTGGCCGTTCGTGCTCCGGCAGCGGTCAATTCGGGACTTAGAGAAAGTGCGTGGATCGGAAGAGACGGAGGTCCCACCTCGGGCTTGCTATCTCCCCCGAGATAGGCCCGGGGGCCACTGTCGGTACCTGAGATATGGGGTAACCCCGCGCACAGGGTAAAATGCCTAAGGTACTCGCCCTTCTCCGCAGGGAGAGCTCCGAAGGCGCCACGCGTCCGGCGGGGCCGGACCTCCCTCTCCTTAGAGGAGAGCTCCGGGCCCGCCACGTGGCATACAGAAGTCGGACCTCCCCCGCCGCGGGAGAGAGGTCCGAAGATGCCACGCGTCCAGCGGGGCCGGACCTCCCTCTCCGCATAGGAGAGCTCCAGGCCCACCACGTGGCATACAGAAGCCGGACCTCCCCCTCCGCGGGGAGAGGTCCGGAGGCTCCACGTACCCCGCAGGCCAGACCCTTCTCTCCTCAGAGAAGGGCTCCGGACCCGCCACGTGGCCAGAGGAACGATGCTGCCCGCCCCCGAGCGGTAGGCAGCGGGCGTAGAGGTGCCCCACACCTTGCCAGTACAAGGTATTCAAGGCCCGCGTCTTCCCAAGACGCGGAAACGCAGAGCACGCATCTGTCAGGTGCTGTTGCGCCCAGTCACATCACAGACTGGCGCGCGGTGTCAGAACCTGTCAGCTAATAAACGCTGCGACAAGACATCCCATGCCGCCTGCGCCGTCACCAACCACTACGACTAGCGTGCGGCATGGGCAGGATGGCAAGATGAAGACTCAGAAGCCTTCGACCAGAGGCAACTACCGGCGTAACTACAGATACGGTAGATAATAGACAATCTTCCCGGGACCACCTGTCGGGTCCCGGCACCCCTTGTAAGCCGCCCGAGTCTTGGACTATAAAAGGCTCGGGTAGGCGTCGATAGCGAGGGTTCGCATTTTGCAACTCATACGCTAGCCATACACTCTCAAGCTGTAACTCACCCCCAAGCTCAGGCCCCCGGCCCTGAGCAGCAAGCAATACAGCGAGCTCCATAGCTCGCCGTGGACGTAGGGTTTTACGCTCTGGCAGCCTGAACCACGTAAAACTATCCGTGTCAAGCTCTCACTAACTCGTCCATCTGCGCAAGCTCTCCGCTAGGAACCAGCCCCTCCGAAAAAAGAACTTCCGCGGGCTGCCCAGTGCAGGCCCGGGGGAAGTGTTGACCGAACACTTCGACATAAACTGAAAACCCGGATCTGAGACTATCCTCTTCGGGACTCCATGGCGGCACATGATTTGCTCCAGGTACAGCTCGACTAGTTGGTCAACATTGTACTTGATCTTTATGGGAAGAAAATGGGCGGTTTTTGTCAATCGGTCCACGATAACCCATATTGAGTCGTTACCCGACTGGGTACATGGGAATCTGACGTTGAAATCCATACTGATATCTTCCCACTTCCACTCGGGTACCTTCAAGGGTTGCAACAGTCCAGCGGGTCTTTGATGTTCATCCTTCACCCGTTGGCATGTGTTGCATAGGGAAACATACTCGGCTATGTCCCTCTTCATACCATCCCACCAATAACAAGTCTTCAGGTCCTTGTGCATCTTGGTACTTTCGGGATGTATGGAATAAAGTGAGTCGTGTGCCTCCTTTAATATCGTGTCGCGGATATGCTTCATGTTAGGCACACAAATCCTTTTTCCTAGCTAAAGTGTACCCTTTTCATCTTCCTTGAAGTCCTTTTCTATTCCTTGTCGGATCCTTTCCTTGATCTCCTTGATCCCCTCATCTGTAGCTTGGCCATCCTTTATATCTTGTTCCAATGAAGAGTGGAGGTCCATCACTTCCATCTCGTTCAAGAATCCAAGATGTAACCGTTCAAACTCCTTTCGTAGCTCGGGTGGTAGCTCCCGAATCGTGAGTTGGTGACATGCTCCCTTCCGGCTCAATGCATCAGCTACTACATTGGCATTTCTGGGATGATAGTTGATTCCAACATCATAATCCTTGATGAGCTCCAACCATCGACGTTGCCTCAAATTTAAATCCGTTTGAGTGAATATGTATTTGCGGCTTTTATGATCCGTATAGATCTCACATCGATGACCAAGGATATAATGTCTCCAAATCTTCAATGCATGCACCACGGCTGCGAGTTCCAAGTCATGTGTGGGGTAATTGAGCTCATGTTTCATTAACTTTCGTGAGGCATAGGCTACCACTTGTCCTTCCTACATGAGCACACATCCAAGCCCTTGTCTGGATGCGTCACAATATATGTCGAAGCTCTTGCTTACGTCTGGCAATACTAGAGCTGGTGCTGTGGTTAGCCTTTTCTTGTGCTCCTTAAAGCTTTCTTGGCACGCTGGTGTCCATTGGAAGGCTTTTCCCTTCGTTAGCAACTCCGTCATAGGCTTTGCTATCTTAGACAAATCCTTGATGAACCGGCGGTAGTATCCAGCCATCCCAAGAAAACTCCGAATATCCCTCACCTTTTGCGGTTGGTTCCACTTCAGAACATCTCCCACTTTTCCAGGATCAATCGATACTCCTTCCTCGGAGATGATGTGGCCTAGGAACGATATCTCCTTTAGCCAAAATTGACATTTGCTGAAGTTAGCATACAACTGATGCTCTCGCAGCTTCTGTAATGTCAATCTCGAGTGTTCATGTTCCTCCTCACTTTTCGAATACACCATGATATCGTCAATGAAAACCACGACGAACTTATCCAAGTACTCCATGAAAACCTTGTTCATGAGGTACATAAAGTATGCAGGTGCGTTCGTTAACCCAAAAGACATAACGGTATATTCGTACGAACCATACCATGTCCGAAAGGCAGTCTTGGGTATATCAGAGGGCTTAATCTTCAGCTGGAAATATCCTGACCGAAGATCAATCTTGGAGGAGACTCGGGTTCCCTTCATTTGGTCGAACAGGTCCTCTATACGGTGCAGAGGGTACCTGTTCTTGATCGTCACCTCGTTGAGAGACCTATAGTCCACGCACATACTTTGGGTTCCATCCTTCTTGTCTACGAAGAGCACAGGGGCTCCCCATGGCGACGAGCTTGGACGTATAAATCCATTATCTAACTGCTCCTGGATTTGCTTCTTCAGTTCCACTAGCTTGTTGATTGGCATCCTATATGGTCTGTTTGCTATAGGTGCGGTTCCGGGTACTAGGTCAATGGAAAACTCGATGTCCCGGTCAGGTGGCATACCGGGACTTTCTTCTGGGAACACGTCCAAAAACTCTTGAACCACCGGAATGCTGTCCAGGGTTGCTTCTTCAACGTGGTTCAACGTTGCCTTCTCGGTTGCCGGTTGGGCTGACTCAAACTCGATATGGGTACCGTGCTCGTTAGTCAACTGCACGCTCCTTTCAGCACATTGGATTACCCCGTTGTGCTTACTTAGCCAGTCCATTCCGAGTATTATGTCAAGCCCTTGGGAATCCAAGACAATGAGGTTGGCAAGGAAGTCTACCCCCCTTATCTTAAGGTTTACTTTTGGACATACTATATTAGTCCTTGTCGGTACCCGCGATATGGGGTACCCCCGCGCACAGGGGAAATGCCTAAGGAACTCGCCCTTCTCCGCAGGGAAAGCTCCGAAGGCGCCACACGTCCGGCGGGGCCAGACCTCCCTCTCCTCAGAGGAGAGCCCCAGGCCCGCCACGTGGCATACAGACGCTCGACCTCCCCCTCCGCGGGAGAGGGGTCCGAAGGTGCCACGTATCCGGCAGGGCCGGACCTCCCTCTCCTCAGAGAGGAGCTCCGGGCCCGCCACGTGGCCGACAGAAGCCGAACCTCCCCCTCCACGGGGAGAGGTCCGAAGGCTCCACGTGTTCTGCGGGGCCGGACCCCTCCTCTCCTCTGAGGAGGGCTCCGGGCCCGCCATGTGGCCAGCAAAACGGCGCTGCCTGCCCCCGAGCGATAGGCAGCGGGTGTAAAGACACCCCATACCTTGCCCGTATAAGGTATTCAAGGCCCGCGTCTTCCCAAGACGCGGAGACACGGAGCACGCCTTTGTCAGGTGCCGTTGCGCCCAGTCGCATCACAGACTGGCGTGCAGTGTCAGAGCCTGCCAGCCAATAAACGCAGCGACAAGACATCCCATGCCACCCGCGCCATCATCAACCACTACGACTAGCATGCGGCATGGGCAGGGCTGCAAGACGAAGTGTGACACCCTCAATTCTGTGGAAAGCCACGGAACCGAGAACTAATGCATATGTGTGCCTAGGATGTTCATCACACATACACATACTTTTCACAAACTGAATTCAGATAATATATTACCACGAATAACAGAGTTTATTACAACACCTCATGAGTCTTGGACTCATGCTCACAGCGGAAGTCTTTATTTCTACGCAGCGGAAATCTTTATTTAAATGCGGAAGCAAAAACTAATGCGGAAGCAAAACTAAGCAGAAGTGGCTCCATCTCTACTACCTCCACAGGCAAGGTTGAGAACAGATCACACGCCATAATGCTCTATTCGGTCTTCATAGTAGTCTTCTCTTGCTGTTGATGAAGAAATAATAATGCAAGTTTGAGTACAATGATGTACTCAGCAAGTGCGGGAATAACACATGATATGCAGCTCATAAACAAGGTAGGTATAAAAGGCTTATTTGCAGAATAGCAGTTCTGTAAAAACCATGTTAAAACAACAACTTACGTTTAAATGTAATCCCAACATGTATTAAATTACCAACATACCTCCATCACTTCCCGTGTTCCATCCGAACATTAACCAATCTTTTATTCATACTCACGAATACCTCCTCGTATTCGCTTCCATCTCACCTCATAAAACAACCTCGTCTCGCACCGAGACCAATCTCATATGACTCATCAGTCACACAACCATCTTACCTCCCGGACTCAACAGTACCAAACCAAACCATAACCAATAACCATAACCAAGAACCTTCCCAATAACTATTCCAGTAACCATCCCATGTAATCATGGCAGTTTAGCCAGGTGCTCATGACCGTAAGCTCGGCTATCATGATAGTTTTAGACTCTGCAGAGTTTGCACCTCTTTACCCACAAGTTTGTGATTTCGTCACCCGTCGGCGACTGCAGAACCTCTATTATACCAGTACACATCCGTCGGTGTATGGTCAAGAGATCACAAAATAGCCTTTACAAAGGGGTTACTAGATGTATGAACTCACTAAGGTTTCACCGGCAGGCTAGAATCTCCAATTCTCCCACCCACGGGCCCCCTCTTGTGCCATGCAGTTCCCAGGGCAGTCCTCACTCGACTCCCATTCCCCGCGCCTTCCACAGTCCATAACACTCTAGCAACTTACCTAATTACTCATTTAAGCTGCACCCATACTTGGCCTTGTGGTGGCACTGTTATCCTGGCATGTGCATGCATGAACTGGTCCTTAGATCTGCGGCAAGCAAAACCACCCTCTCATGCTACCTCATTCACAAACCCAGGCTTGCCTAGATCTCCCTCCGATCCATGTCCATTAACCTCATCAATTACTTATTATCAGTACGAGTGCAGTTAGCTAGACACATCTATCTCGCTTCCCAATCCCGTGGACTCAGCGAAGCATAAAGCAAAAACCATACCCGACTCATAAACTTTCCAGGCGACAAGGATGGTTTAATCAAAACTAGTAAACTCCTATAAAAAGGGTTTTCCCATCATGTTTGACTCAGCACACACACACCTTTTTGCAAAACAAAATCGTTTTACCCAAAACATAGGATCAACATGGTCAAGGAGCACTTGCCTTGTTCTTGCGGTTCCGGTTGTTCTTGATTCTCAAAACCTGGTTGCTGTAGTTCGTCGTAGACAGCTTCTTGAACCTGTCCTGCTACGTAGGATTCACGTGCATACAATATTCACAGCAATCAATATCATGCACAAAACCCTAAACTAGATGCGATGATGCACATGCATGCTATCCTATGATTAGTTTCATTAGATTGATCTGTACGTATTCTTGCATGGCTTGCATGGTCAGAGGTTTTCGGATCAAAGGTGGTTGTGGGAATGATCTTGTTTTTAGATCAAACTGATCATCGAGTGATCTGTCCACGAAAAGGCTTCTGTTCGAAAGGAATTGAAGAACAGATGCAAGAGATGAACACCATGATGTCGTAAGGTGGTATTGAAGTCCTACCTCACGCTCTTCTTGTCTTCGAGATCCTCCTCAGACCGCTTGGTTCTTCTCCGATGATCTCCCTTGTTGTGCTTTCGCGATGTTTTGCTCGGCGAGTTAGGGCTAGAGCGCTAAGTCGTCGGCTTAGGAGTTGAAAGAGAAGTTCGTGGTTTCGGCCAGAGGTTTTGGGTTCTATTTATAATCGGGAAGAGAAGAGTCCTAATCTGATTGGATCCCGAATAAGAGTCTTATTAAGATCTTTGTTAGATCCTGACGTCTTATCTTCGGTAAGGATCGTGGATTTTAGATCGGTTTCCGTTGCGTACCGGTGTCCTTACGCGTAACAGCCGCTCCAAAACTCGTTACCTCCGTGATGACGAGCTCCGGAAGCTCCACGTGTCCTCCGGGCCTGGTATCTCCTCGTCCGCAGAGATGAGCTCCGGTTGTGCCGCGTGTCAATCAATCGAGACCTCCCTCTTTTGCGGAGATGAGCTCCACGCACACCACGTGTGGGTGCCGGTCTTTCCGCCTTTCCTTCCCTCAGGGACATGCCCCGAGGTCGACACGTGTTTAGCAGCGACGGACCTCCGGAGATAAGCTCCGGTGGTGACACGTGTTCAATAGATCCGAACTTCTCGGAGATGGGTTCCGAAATTAACACATATCCCGTGCGACTGGTCCCCTGACTTCCGCGAGGACTAGCTCCGTGGATGTCACGTGTCCTATGAAAAATGCCTTTGCTTCTTCCGCAGAGGCTATCTCCGCGGCAGCACGTGTCCCACAGGGTCGGACCTCTTTCCAGTTGCGGAGGTGACCCCCGAGCCTGCCACGTATCCAGTTTAGCGTCGGACCTCTCCCTATCTCTCGGGAATGAGTTCCGAACACACCACGTGGTCTGCTGGTCGTGGAAGTTGCCTTCGGCGCTCTCAGAGAGCTTTACTGGCTATCCTTTTGATACTTGTTTCTGTTCCCTCTTTTCTAAAAATGTTTTTCTTCTTCATAAAACATGAACATATGCTGACACCCGAGATGAGGGTGTCACAAATCTACCCCCCTTAAATTGAATCTCGCCCTCGAGATTCGTTAGCAGAAAATAGATAGGGGAATTCAGCCTTAATATCCTCTTCACGCTCCCATGTGGCTTCAGCTTCAGTGTGATGGCTCCATTGTACCTTGCACCATCGAATTACTTTGTTTCGGGTGACCCTTTCCTTTACGTCCAAGATTCGGACAGGGTGTTCTGCGTAGGTCAGGTCCTCTTGAAGTTTAAGTTCTCCCATTGACACTTGTTCCTCTGGTATTCTCAAGCACTTCTTGAGCTGGGATACATGAAACACGTCATGTACGTCGCAGAGGTGGTTTGGGAGCTCTAGTTGATAGGTTACTTCTCCTCGCTTACCCAAAATCTTAAATGGTCCGATGTAGCGAGGCGCTAGTTTGCCTTTGACGTTAAAACGTCGTTGGCCTCGGATAGGCGATACCTTAAGGTATACGAAG
This sequence comes from Neostapfia colusana, assembly GCA_030760725.1. Taxonomy (NCBI): domain Eukaryota; kingdom Viridiplantae; phylum Streptophyta; class Magnoliopsida; order Poales; family Poaceae; genus Neostapfia; species Neostapfia colusana. Next base: position 117,609,271 of record JASWHV010000001.1, on the reverse strand, counting down.
TCTCCATCTTCAAAGGTCAACTTTCTACGCCTATTGTCCGCATAGCCTTTCTGTCGTGACTGAGCAGCCTTTAAGTTTTCCCGTATCGTTTGGACTTGCTTTTCAGCCTCTTGTAGTACTTCGGGTCCAAACACCTGGTTCTCTCCAGTCTCGTTCCAGAACAGTGGCGTTCTACACCGTCTACCATATAAGGCTTCGAAAGGCGACATCTTCAAGCTAGCTTGATAGCTGTTGTTATAGGAGAACTCGGCATACGGTAAACTCCTGCCCCAACTACGCCCACGTTTCAAGGCGCAAGCTCTCAACATGTCTTCCAAAATTTGGTTCGTCCTTTCGGTTTGTCCATCTGTTTGTGGGTGGTAGGCAGAGCTAAAATCCAGTCGTGTTCCCATGGCTTTCTGCAGCTTCTTCCAGAATCTAGATGTAAACTGAGAACCTCGATCTGAGACTATCCTCTTCAGAACTCCATGACGGCACACGATCTGCTCCATGTACAAATCTGCCAACTGTGTAACGTTGTAACTGGTCTTTACCGGAAGAAAATGGGCGGTTTTTGTCAACCGGTCCACAATGACCCAGATGGAGTCGTATCCTGACTGAGTTCTTGGCAATCCGACAATAAAGTCCATACTGATGTCCTCCCATTTCCATTCAGGTATTTTTAAAGGTTGCAACAATCCAGCGGGTTTTTGATGTTCGGCTTTCACCCGTTGGCATGTGTCGCATAGGGCAACGTATTCGGCTATATCGCTTTTCATACCATCCCACCAATAGCAAGTTTTTCAAATCCTTGTACATTTTGGTGCTCCCTGGATGTATGGAATAGGGTGAATCATGTTCCTCCTTCAATATCATGTCGAGAAGGTGTTTTAGGTTTGGCACACAAATCCTTTTTCCTAGCCAAAGCGTACCCTTTTCATCCTCCTTGAAATCCTTCTCTATCCCTTGTCGGATTCTTTCCTTGATCTCCTTGATCCCATCGTCCGTTGCTTGGCCCTTTCTTATTTCTTGCTCCAATGAGGAGTGGATCTCCATTATTTCCATGTTATTCAAGAATCCGAGGTGTAATCGTTCGAACTCCTTACGTAGTTCGGGTGGTAGCTCCTGAACCGTGAGTTGGTGGCATGCTCCCTTTCTGCTCAATGCGTCAGCGACTACATTGGCCTTCCCGGGATGGTAGTTGATTCCCACATCATAATCCTTGATGAGTTCTAACTATCGACGTTGCCTCAAATTCAAGTCTGTTTGTGTAAATATGTACTTGAGGCTTTTATGATCTGTATAGATCTCACATCGATGACCAAGGATATAATGTCTCCAAATCTTTAATGCATGCACCACTGCTGCTAACTCTAAATCATGTGTAGGATAGTTAAGCTCGTGCTTCTTTAATTGTCGTGAGGTATAGGCTACCACTTGTCCTTCCTGCATGAGTACACACCCGAGCCCTTGCCTGGATGCGTCACAATATATGTCAAAGTTCTTGCTTACGTCTGGCAATACCAGAACTGGTGCTGTGGTTAGCCTTTTCTTGAGTTCCTCAAAACTTTCTTGGCAGGCTTGTGTCCATTGAAAGATCTTCCCCTTCGTTAGCAACTCCGTCATAGGTTTTGCTATTTTAGAGAAGTATTTAATGAAGCGCCGATAGTATCCTACCATCCCAAGGAAACTCCGAATATCCCTCACGCTCCTCGGTTGGTCCCATTTCAGCACATCTCTCACCTTTCCAGGATCAACCGATACCCCTTCCTTGGAGATGATGTGGCCTAGGAAGGATATTTTTTTTAGCCAAAATTGACACTTGTTGAGCTTGGCATACAACTGATGCTCGCGCAACTTCTGCAAGGTCAATCTCAGATGTTCTTCGTGCTCCTCCTCACTTTTTGAATACACCATAATGTCATCGATGAAAACCACGACGAACTTGTCTAAGTACTCCATGAAAACCTTATTCATAAGGTTCATGAAGTATGCGGGTGCATTCGTCAATCCAAAAGACATAACGGTATATTCATATGAACCATACCGCGTCCGAAAGGCTGTCTTAGGTATATCGGAGGGCTTAATCTTCAGCTGGAAATATCCCGACCGAAGATCAATCTTGGAGAACACTTGGGCTCCTTTCATTTGATCGAACAGGTCCTCTATACAAGGCAGAGGGTATTTATTCTTGATTGTTACCTCGTTGAGAGACCTGTAGTCCACGCACATTCTTTGGGTTCCGTCCTTCTTGTCCACGAAGAGTACCGGGCTCCCCATGGTGATGAGCTTGTCCGGATAAAACCCTTCTCCAACTGTTCTTGAATTTGCTTCTTTAGTTCAACTAACTCGTTGACGGGCATCCTATATGGTCTCTTAGCTATGGGTGCAGTTCCAGGTACCAAATCTATGGCAAACTCAATATCCCGGTCAGGTGGCATTCCTGGAAGTTCTTCCGGGAACACATCCGAAAATTCCTGAACCACTGGAATGTTGTCCAATGCTACCCCTTCAACATGGTTCAGATCCGCCCGTTCGGGTGCTTGCTGGGCTGACTCAAACTCGACACGGATACCGTGTTCGTTTGTCAATTGCACGCTTCTCTCAGCGCATTGGATTACTCCATTGTGCTTGCTTAACCAGTCCATTCCGAGTATGATGTCAATTCCGTGGGAGTCCAAGACAATAAGGTTGGCAAGGAAGTCTACCCCCCTTATTTTAAGTCTTACTTTAGGACATACTATATTAGTCCTCATTTCTCCTCCGGGAGAATTAACTAACATAGCACATTCTAGGTGGGATACGGGTAGATGATGTTTGGCAACATATTTGGATGATATGAAGGAATGCGATGCTCCGGAATCAAATAAAATGGTGGCTGGGTTGGAGTTGGCAAGGAACATACCAATTGCGACGTCCTCAGCCTGTTGTGCTTCCTCAGCAGTGACATGGTTAACGTGGCCACGAGCATAGTTCTGCGGTCCACGGTTCCCTTGGTTGTCCCTTCCGTTTGGTCGCTGATTCTGCTTGGGCACGTTACCTTGCTGTCCAGGGCCTCTCTTCTGGCACTGGTTAGCGAAGTGGCCTACTTCCCCACATGCAAAGCATGCCCTGTTGCCTACGGCAGCAGGTACGTTGGGGCGGGGGTTTTGAACAGGAGCGCCATTGTTAGGCCGGGGCGCAGGAGGCATGGGCACACGAGGTGCCGGTGCAACGAGCCGTTGCTGTGGTGGCTGACCAGGGCGGTACGTAGGAGTGGTCGATCCATACTGCAGTGCAGGGGGCATGTATCTAGGTCGTACGTTGCTCCCTTGGGGCTGGTATGGGATCTTCCTTTTGCACTCGCGCTCGATCTCTCGGATCTTGTTTTCCACCACAATAGCCTTATCAACCAGCTTCTGGAAGCTTACATAGTCATTGTTGAGGAGCTGAACTTGGATCTCATTGTTCAACCCTCTCATGAACAGGTACTGCTTCCTCTGATCTGAGTTGACATCTTCGGGGGCATACCGGGACAGTTGTATGAACTTGTTGAGGTATTCGTTCACACTTTTCTGCCCTTGGCGGAGACCTTCAAACTCCTGCCTCTTGAGCATCATTACGCCAACAGGGATGTAGTGGGAGCGGAAACTTTCCTTGAACTCAGTCCAAGTGATTGTCTCCGGGTTGGCATGGGCGTTGTTCCAGGCATCCCACCAGTCAGCAGCTGCTCCCATCAGTTGGTGCGACGCAAAGAGAACCTTCTCTCGGTCGTTGCACTGAACAATGGCAAGCTTTTTCTCCATGGATTTCAACCAATCATCGGCCTCCATTGGATCGCTTGCTTGAGCAAAGGTGGGTGGTCGAGTCCTCATGAACTCTCCCAACCTGTTATGAGCCGGCGGTGGTGGTGGCGGTGGTGCCGGAACGGGGTGTTGGTTGGCCTGCAACTGACCCAAAGTTTGGATCATGGTTTGCATAAGCTGGTTTTGCATGGCCATCAACCTTTCTAGGTTGTTTTCGCCAGCTCCGGGGTTGGCAGGAACTTCCTCGTGGTCATCTTCCTGGACGTTCCTTCGGCTGGTGTTTCCTCTCACCATCTGTGAGATAGAAGGTTAGAAGGTTAGGTAGGTCCTTTCAACTATATGCATCAAGGTGAGTTGGACTATATATATTAGCCCTTTATGAGGATGTGAGCAAGTGCCGAAACATCTCACATCTCCTTCTTCTTATGTGTGGATATGGACAACGTTTTTGAGACGTCCCACCACTCACACTAAGCACATATTCACAAATAATCATCACAAGGGCCCACTCAACTCCTATTCAAGGATGGTTTCCTATGTCAAGGTGGTTTCAAGGCCAATCTAAGCTATTCATCCTAGGATGCTTCCTTTGGTCCGCGTAGCTTCTATTTAGGGGTATAACTTGCTGTTAACCCGTGATTCTAATATCAATCTAAGGTTTCTATCTAGGCGTGTAACCTACTGTCAACCCGTGGCTCTGATACCAATCTCTGACGCCCTCAATTCTGTGGAAAGCCACGGAACCGAGAACTAATGCATATGTGTGCCCAGAATGTTCATCACACATACACATACTTTCCAGAAACTGAATTCAGATTATATATTACCACGAATAACAGAGTTTATTACAACACCTCATGAGTCTTGGACTCATGCTCACAGCAGAAGTCTTTATTTCTACGCAGCGGAAATCTTTATTTAAATGCGGAAGCAAAACTAAGCAGAAGTGGCTCCATCTCTACTCCCTCCACAGGCAAGGTTGAGAACAGATCACACGCCATAATGCTCTATTCGGTCTTCATAGTAGTCTTCTCTTGCTGTTGATGAAGAAATAATAATGCAAGTTTGAGTACAATGATGTACTCAGAAAGTGCGGGAATAACACATGATATGAGGCTCATAAACAAGGTAGGTATAAAAGGCTTATTTGCAGAATAGCAGTTCTGTAAAAACCATGTTAAAACAACAACTTACGTTTAAATGTAATCCCAACATGTATTAAATTACCAACATACCTCCATCACTTCCCGTGTTCCATCCGAACATTAACCAATCTTTTATTCATACTCACGAATACCTCCTCGTATTCGCTTCCATCTCACCTCATAAAACAACCTCGTCTCGCACCGAGACCAATCTCATATGACTCATCAGTCACACAACCATCTTACCTCCCGGACTCAACAGTACCAAACCAAACCATAACCAATAACCATAACCAAGAACCTTCCCAATAACTATTCCAGTAACCATCCCATCTAATCATGGCAGTTTAGCCAGGTGCTCATGACCGTAAGCTCGGCTATCATGATAGTTTTAGACTCTGCAGAGTTTGCACCTCTTTACCCACAAGTTTGTGATTTGGTCACCCGTCGGCCACTGCAGAACCTCTATTATACCAGTACACATCCGTCGGTGTATGGTCAAGAGATCACAAAATAGCCTTTACAAAGGGATTACTAGATGTATGGACTCACTAAGGTTTCACCGGCAGGCTAGAATCTCCAATTCTCCCACCCACGGGCCCCCTCTTGTGCCATGCAGTTCCCAGGGCAGTCCTCACTCGACTCCCATTCCCCGCGCCTTCCACAGTCCATAACACTCTAGCAACTTACCTAATTACTCAGCTAAGCCGCACCCATACTTGGCCTTGTGGTGGCACTGTTATCCTGGCATGTGCATGCATGAACCGGTCCTTAGATCTGCGGCAAGCAAAACCACCCTCTCATGCTACCTCATTCACAAACCCAGGCTTGCCTAGATCTCCCTCCGATCCATGTTCATTAACCTCATCAATTACTTATTATCAGTACGAGTGCAGTTAGCTAGACACATCTATCTCGCTTCCCAATCCCGTGGACTCAGCGAAGCATAAAGCAAAAACCATACCCGACTCATAAACTTCCCAGGCGACAAGGATGGTTTAATCAAAACTAGTAAACTCCTATAAAAAGGGTTTTCCCATCATGTTTGACTCAGCACACACACACCTTTTTGCAAAACAAAATCTTTTTACCCAAAACATAGGATCAACATGGTCAAGGAGCACTTGCCTTGTTCTTGCGGTTCCGGTTGTTCTTGATTCTCAAAACCTGGTTGCTGTAGTTCGTCGTAGACAGCTTCTTGAACCTGTCCTGCTACGTAGGATTCACGTGCATACAATATTCACAGCAATCAATATCATGCACAAAACCCTAAACTAGATGCGATGATGCACATGCATGCTATCCTATGATTAGTTTCATTAGATTGATCTGTACGTATTCTTGCATGGCTTGCATGGTCAGAGGTATTCGGATCAAAGGTGGTTGTGGGGATGATCTTGTTTTTAGATCAAACTGATCATCGAGTGATCTGTCCACGAAAAGGCTTCTGTTCGAAAGGAATTGAAGAACAGATGCAAGAGATGAACACCATGATGTCGTAAGGTGGTATTGAAGTCCTACCTCACGCTCTTCTTGTCTTCGAGATCCTCCTCAGACCGCTTGGTTCTTCTCCGATGATCTCCCTTGTTGTGCTTTTGGCGATGTTTTGCTCGGCGAGTTAGGGCTAGAGCGCTAAGTCGTCGGCTTAGGAGTTGAAAGAGAAGTTCGTGGTTTTTGCCAGAGGTTTTGGGTTCTATTTATGATCGGGAAGAGAAGAGTCCTAATCTGATTGGATCCCGAATAAGTGTCTTATTAAGATCTTTGTTAGATCCTGACGTCTTATCTTCGGTAAGGATCGTGGATTTTAGATCGGTTTCCGTTGCGTACCGGTGTCCTTACGCGTAACAGCCGCTCCAAAACTCGTTACCTCCGTGATGACGAGCTCCGGAAGCTCCACGTGTCCTCCGGACCTGGTATCTCCTCGTCCGCAGAGACGAGCTCCGGTTGTGCCGCGTGTCAATCAATCGAGACCTCCCTCTTTTGCGGAGATGAGCTCCACGCACGCCACGTGTGGGTGCCGGTCTTTCCGCCTTTCCTTCCCTCAGGGACATGCCCCGAGGTCGACACGTGTTCAGCAGCGACGGACCTCCGGAGATAAGCTCCGCTGGTGACACGTGTTCAATAGATCCGGACTTCTCGGAGATGGGTTCTGAAATTAACACATACCCCGTGCGACTGGTCCCCTGACTTCCGTGAGGACTAGCTCCGTGGATGACACGTGTCCTATGAAAAATGCCTTTGCTTCTTCCGCAGAGGCTATCTCCGCGGCAGCACGTGTCCCACAGGGTCGGACCTCTTTCCAGTTGCGGAGGTGACCCCCGAGCCTGCCACGTATCCAGTTTAGCGTCGGACCTCTCCCTATCTCTCGGGAATGAGTTCCGAACACACCACGTGGTCTGCTGGTCGTGGAAGTTGCCTTCGGCGCTCTCAGAGAGCTTTACTGGCTATCCTTTTGATACTTGTTTCTGTTCCCTCTTTTCTAAAAATGTTTTTCTTCTTCATAAAACATGAACATATGCTGACACCCGAGATGAGGGTGTCACACGAAGACTCAGAAGCCTTCGCCAGAGACAACTACTGGCATAACTGCAGATACGGTAGATGATAGACAATCTCCCCGGGACCACCTGTCGGGTCCCGGGCCCCCCTTGTAAGCCACCCGAGTCTTGGACTATAAAAGACTCGGGTTGGCGACGATAGCAAGGGTTCGCACTCTAGCCATTCACCCCCAAGCAGTAACTCATCCTCAAGCTCAGGACTCCGGTTCTGAGCAGCAAGCAATACAGCGAGCTCCATAGCTCGCCGTGGACGTAGGGTTTTATGCTCCGGCGGCCTGAACCACGTAAAACTCGCCGTGTCAAGCTCTTACTAACTCGTCCATATGCTCAAGCTCTCCGCAAGGGACTAGCCCCACCAAAAAAAGAACCTCGCGGGCTGCCCAGTGCAGGCCCGGGGGAAGTGTCGACCGAACACTTCGACATTTGGCGCGCCAGGTAGGGGGCTTTTCCCCTTGCGCGACGAGTTTCCGCCGATGAAGATGACCAAGCTTCCTTCAGCGGCAAACTCTCCTCCCCCGCCTCCGCGGCGAACCGTGACCAGGGGGAGTACATGTCAACACACTCGGGATGGAGTGTGTTGGTACAAGCTGGGAGCCAGCAACCGGCTCTGGCAGCGCCAACCCCGGCAATGCAGGCTCCAACCAGCGTCAGGTCTTCAGTAGCGTTGGGCGTACCCGGTGGGGGTGCGCTAGCTGCAGCAAGAGCTCTACTGCACAATCCGCCCGCTGGGGACGCGCCTCAGGCAGCAACTGAGCAGTGGATTCGCGAGGTAGACCATCTCGTCGTCGCCGCCGCAAACCCTCAACTTCAGCGGGGACGACGCTCTGGCCAACCGGCCGTGTCGCTGATGCGCACGCCAATGGTTGACGAGCAGACGGCAGATTCCAGCTCTACCAGGCTCCAGTCGACGGATCTGAGGACAGAGCTGGAGCGGTGTCACTTGGGTCAAGATGCCCGGGTATACCTCGAGCAACGCCGAGAAAAGTGTCGCAACCAAGAGGCTGGCTGCAGCATGACATCGGCCTCGACCCAGCCAGAAGAGCAGACTTTCGCCACGCGATCTCTGCCCAGGCCTATGCCGTGCAGAATATGCCACAGTCATATGTCCTGCCGATGGCGCCCCCGGCCTATGGCGCAGCCTTGCCCATACCGGGGTACACTGTGCCCGGTGCGAACCGAGCGTTCGCGGCACCAGAACCTGCGGCGACAGAAGCAGGATGTGCGGCCCTCACGCCCCACCTTCACTTCGCGAAGTGGCCGCGCAAGTTTCGGCCGCACCTGCCCGAGAAGTACGACGGCAGCGTCAACCCGGCAGAGTTCCTCCAGATATACTCCACCGCCGTACTTGCCGCAGGAGGGAATGAAGCCGTCATGGACAATTACTTCCCTGTCGCCTTGACCGGTCCAGCCCGGTCTTGGCTCATGAATCTCCCCCAGGGTTACATAACTTCCTGGGGAGAGCTCTGCCGGCAGTTCATCGCCAACTTCGGCAGTTCCTACACCCGGCCTGGCACGGAGCTCGACCTCCACGCCATCCAGCAACAACCGGGGGAGTCGCTGTGCTCCTTCATCCAGCGGTTCTCCCAGGTGCGGAACACCATCCCACACATTCAAAATGCTTCTGTGGTGGTGGCGTTCCGGCAAGGCGTTGGGGACAAGAAGATGCTCGAGAAGCTCGCGACCAGAGAGGTCCGCGATGTCTCCGAGCTCTTCAGCCTTGCAGACAAGTGCGCCAGGGCAGCCGAAGGGCGAAACTGGCACTCACTGCCGTCCTCCGAGTCAGGAGGACAGCCCGGATCTGGTCCTACTCCCTATGGAGGCAGCAAGAAGGCCAAGAACCGAGGCAGAGGCAAGATAGAATCACCGACCGCAGCTCCAGTCGTCACTGCAGTGACACTCAGTGGGGCTCGGAGGCCGTGCCCCAACAAGAGGCAGCGAAGATCACCAATCCCAGAAGGTGATCAAGACAATATATGCCCCGTGCACGGCAGCTGTCGCCACACTACTGCCGAGTGCCGGGAGATCCGAAAGCTCGCAGAGCGCTTCCGCAAAGGGAAGCAGCAGCGGGCTGATGCCCCACCCTTTCGTCCAAAGGAGGGCAAACAGAGGGTCGATGTCCCAGACAGCATCGACCACCCAGAGGAGTTCCAGGAGCCTCAGCGCGCCGTGAAGGCGGCACACAGTCATGAGGACTCCAGCTCCAGCGACGATGAGCGTCGAAAGAAGCTCCATGTCATATACGGCGGGTCCGCCGACCCCTCGTCCCGAAGCGCAGTCGAGACTCTGCGCCGAGCGGTAGCGTCGGTGGCGCCACTCCCAAGTGCCGCGCCGCACCTCAAGTGGATGGGGACCCCCATCAGCTTTGACGCCACCGACTGCCCTAGGAACATGGCTGGTGCCGGCCAACTACCGCTCTTGGTAGCTCCGACCATCACCAACACGAGGATGTACCACGTTTTGGTAGATGGTGGAGCTGGGCTGAACCTCATCAGCCGTGCAGCTTTCCAGAAGCTGCAGATCCTGATGGCCAAGCTCACCCCGTCGAGCCCGTTCTCAGGGGTAGGGCCGGGACAGGTCATTCCCTATGGCAACATTAGCCTCCCGGTGACCTTCGGAGCTCCGGACAGCTATCGGACAGAGTACATTCTGTTCGACGTAGCGGAGATAGACCTCCCCTTCAATGCCATAATCGGCAGGCCAGCCCTGTATCGATTCAGGGCAGTAGCCAACACCGACGGGCGTCCTCAGGATTCATGGAGACCGCACTGCTGCAGTGTCGGCCTTAGAGATACTCCAAGCGCTCGCAACAGCTAGGGCATCAGCCCCCGGCAGTGTAGAGCCGGACCAGCTCCGCCCGAGCGCACGCCACCGTGCCTCCGCCAAAGCACCCCGGGTGCAACCTCTCGACGAGGGCGGTGTCCCCTTAAAGGTCGTCCAAGTCGGCGCCGAAGCCACCCAGACCACCCGGGTAGCCGGGGGCCTAGATAGCAAATAGGAAGGCGCGCTCGTCACCTTCCTCCGGCACAACGTTGACGTGTTTGCATGGCAGCCGTCACAGATGCCAGGGATCCCCAGGGAGGTGATCGAGCACCACTTAAAAGTCTTCCCCGAAGCCCGGCCGGTTCAACAGAAGCCCCGCAAGCAGTCCATCGAGCGGCAAAGCTTCATTCATGAAGAAGTCAAGAAGCTGCTGGACGCTGGCTTCATAGGGGAGGTCCACCACCCCCGGTGGTTGGCGAACCCCGTCGTTGTCCCGAAGGCCGGCGGGAAGCTCCGGATGTGCATCAACTACACCAGTCTCAATAAGGCATGTCCCAAAGATCCATTCCCTCTCCCTAGAATAGATCAAATAGTAGACTCAACATCAGGCTGTGATATGTTGTGCTTCCTAGACGCCTACTCGGGTTTCCATCAGATCCCCATGTCTAGGGAGGATGAGGAGCACACCTCCTTCATCACAGTAGATGGCCTTTATTGTTATGTGTCTATGCCTTACGGCCTAAAGAATGCACTCCCCACCTTTGTGCGAGAAATGCACAAAACCTTTGGGGAGTTAATAAGAGACCTAGTTGAGGTGTACGTCGATGACATTGTTGTCAAGGTCAAGCAGAGTTCATCTTTGTTAGATAACCTAGCCTTAGTTTTTGACAAGTTGCGCTCTACGAGCACCAAGCTGAACCCCGACAAATGTGTGTTCGGTGTGTCCTCTGGGAAGCTCTTAGGATTCCTGGTCTCGCACCGAGGGATTGAGGCCAACCCAGAGAAGATCAAGGCCATCGACTTGATGCGGCCCCCTGCCCGCGTCAAGGATGTCCAGAAACTCACGGGATGCCTAGCCGCACTGAGTCGGTTTATACCGAGGCTAGCAGAGCGGGCACTCCCTTTCTTTAAGCTCCTGCGCAAGTCAAGCCCATTTGCCTGGACTGACGAAGCAGAAGAGGCTTTCCAGGAGTTGAAGCGACTCCTGACGACCCTACCTATCATGGTAGCCCCTGAGCCCGGAGAGCACCTGCTGCTCTACATCGCGGCGACAACTGAAGTGGTGAGTATGGTCCTCGTCGCAGAGCGGCCGGACCCCTCATCTTCACAACCTGCTCCGGTAGCAGAAGACAGACGCCAGGAGGCCCCGCAGGACCAAGGCGGTCTCCCGGACCTCCAAGGCAACCTCCCGGAGGTCCAGGTCGGCCTCCCGGAGGTCCAGGGCAGTCTCCCGGACCCCCAAGATAAACCCCCGGGGGTCCTGCGGGACCCTCCGGGGGCCAAATAGGACCTTCCGGAGGTCCCCCAAGACCCCCCGGAGCTCCTGGATAACCAAGATAGCTTAAGGGCCTCCGGGTCCCAGCTCCCGGAGGCCCCCGTGGGTCCACTCACCTCCAGCGGGCCAGGGCCAATGGACGAGGACCTCCCAGGCCTAAGAGAGAGGGTTTGAACCATCCAGAGGCCTGTCTATTACATCAGTGAAGTACTTCATGATGCCAAGACAAGGTATCTAGAAGTCCACAAGCTGCTGTATGCGGTGCTCGTGGCCTCCAGAAAGCTCCGCCATTACTTCCAGGCCCACCGGGTCTCGGTAGTCACCTCGTATCCGCTGAAGACAATTCTTCATAGCCCCCATGCGACTGGCAACGTTGCTAAATGGGCGGCGGAGCTGGCGGAGTTTGAGCTGGACTTCCTTCCACGCCATGCAGTCAAAAGCCAAGCACTGGCTGACTTTGTGGCAGAGTGGACACCAACGAAGACTGACCCAGGGGGCCATGAAGACGGTGAACCAGAGCACCAAGCTCCGGTCTTCACTGAGCCCCACTGGAAACTTTTCTTCGACGGCTCCTCGCAAAAGCAGGGGGCCGGTGCCGGCGTACTGCTCCTCATGCCATCGAAGGAACAGTTTGGGTACATGGTGCGTCTCAATTTCAAGGTAACCAACAACATGGCAGAGTATGAAGCACTCATCTTTGGCCTGCAGACAGCCCTGTCTTTAGGCGCTCGCCAGTTGTTGGCACAGGGCGACTCCCAGCTGGTCATCAAACAAGTCAAGGGCGAATGCTCCTGCAATGACCCACAGCTAGCTGCGTATCTGCTTCACGTGCAGATGTTGGAGAAAGAATTCCTCGCCTTGGACCTGCGCCACGTACCACGCGCTGGCAATGCCGCAGCTGACAACCTTTCAACGAAGGCTTCCACCAGAGCCCCCGCGGCCGTAGGAGTTTTCGAGAGGACGTTGCTGCGGCCCACAGCCCGGCCCACCGAGCCGGCGAAGGGGGCTTGACCAGCACCTCGAAGCTGGCGGTCCCGGTGGCCCTACAGCCATGGATGCCGCCAAGGATCGTAAGCGTCACTGGGGACTCCGTGCAACCCAGCGCTCAAGATCCAGAAGCTCAAGTCAGACCCGATGCATGGATCACGGAGATCCGGGACTACTTGAAGGACAACATCCTCCCTTATGAACATGCAACCGCTGAACGGATTGTGCATATGGCTAAGAGATACGCGCTGGTAGAGGGGGATCTCTACCGGCGTGGCGCCAACCACATCCTATTGCGGTGCATAACCCATGGGGAAGGCTGCGACTTGCTCACTGAGATCCATGGAGGCGAATGTGGAAGTCACTCTTCCTCACGCACGCTTGTCGGTAAAGCCTTCCGGCATGGCTTCTACTGGCCGACAACACTCCAGGATGCCGTCAAGCTGGTCGAGAGCTGCAAGGTGTGCCAGTTCCACGCCAAGAAGATCCATACACCGGCTCAGGCGGTACAGATGATCCCGCCCTCGTGGCCATTTGCTGTATGGGGGCTGGACATCTTGGGACCGTTTCCCAGACCCTTCGGGGGATTCTGGTACCTCTATGTTGCCATCGAAAAGTTCACCAAGTGGCCGGAAGCCACGCCAGTTGTCACCATCAACAAGCAATCTGCAGTAAAGTTCATCAAGTCTATTGTCTGCCTGTTCAGGGTCCCAAACAGAATCATCACCGACAACGGGACCCAGTTCACCAGCGCAGCCTTCCAAGACTACTGCGAAGACCTCGGCATTCAGGTGTGCTATGCCTCTGTCTCCCATCCAAAGAGCAATGGGCAAGTCGAGAGGGCCAACGCGGAGATTCTCCGGGGCCTTAAGACTCGCACCTACGCCAGTCTGAAGAAACATGGTGCCAATTGGGTAGATGAGCTTCCGAGCACACTATGGGCTAACCGGACATCCCAGAGCCGGGCCACCAGAGAGACACCCTTCTTCATGGTGTATGGGGCCGAAGTCGTACTTCCCCCAGAAATCACCATGAAGTCTCACCGTGTCCGGGCTTACGATGAAGCCGCGCAGGACAACCTTCGGCGTGGAGAAATCGACCTCGTCGACGAGGTCCGATTGCATGCAGCACTCCGTAACACACGGTACAGACAAGCACTTCGTCGCTACCACCAGAGATCTGTGCATGCCCGGGAGCTGCAGGAAGGTGACCTGGTGCTGCGGCGCATACTTTCTCGTGAAGGGACCCACAAGCTCTCCCCTAGTTGGGAAGGCCCTTTCCGAGTTGCGAGAGTATGCCGCCCTGGGTGTGTGCGCCTGTCCACCGAGGATGGGGACCTGCTCCCAAACCCTTGGAACATAGAACACCTCCGTAAGTTCTACCCCTAGAGCAAAGATAGGACAGTCCTTTCTTTTTGTAATAAACTCCATAGAGTCCAGGAACAGCGCTCGGAGCAACTAAGCCCCAGGGGACGGTACAGGACTACGTTCAGCTTTGTCTGGTTCCGACTCCAAGCGCGTAGAGTCTTGCTTCCCTTCTTAATGGGGCGGGTCGTGGCCTCCATGTTTAGCCTGCCCTCCTCCTGTGGAAAGTTATACGAAAAGAAACCTGTTCTACTTTGCTCTTTCCTCGTACTCATTTAAATTGTGTACTAAGTTTTTTATGACTACCCTTGCGGTGCATGGCTGCCATGTGCTCAGCTCCCTCTTCTCATTCTCACCACTAGTCAGCATTTGCTGCCCTACCAGAGGCGGTTGCGCCGGAGGTACCTGCCGATAGTCGAAGGGGCCCCGAGCCCCCGGCACATAGCGCACTTCAGTCCCCCGAGCACCGTGCGTATGGTTAGGGACTGTAAGTCAAATAAGACTATGAGATAAGGGAGGGGGAGCCCCCAAGGAGAATTACGTTTTCCCTACTTGTGTGCAGGACCTCTCGGCCTCAAATCCCTACAGGAATGTGGTAGGAGCGCCTGACCAATGGGACACCCCTGCCAGGGGGCCACTACGGGATTACGCAAGACCGGAACTCCAAGGCAAGACCAAAGGATCCACGGGTCCAGCGGGACCGGACCCCCCCTCTCTGAGGGGAGGGGCCCGAAGGCCCCACGTGTACCGCAGGTCCGGACCTCCCTCTCCTCAGAGGAGAGCTCCGGGTCCGCCACGTGGCCGGCTGATCCGGGCCTCCCCGTCCTCATGAGGCGGGCCCCGAGGACCTCCGGGGCCCTTAATATAATAAGGACCCGGGGAAGGTGCCGGAGCAGAACGTCGAGATTGGTGAAGGCCTCTGAGCACCTTGTGGAGCTAAGGGCTCGGCCAGGCAAAACAAAGAAGAAGACGGAAAACATCACAGGCACGAAGGGTCATAAGAGTTCATGTATTCATGGCTCCATGAGCTGGGCTACAAACTCGATGAAAAAGAAAGAAACAAGCCCCAAGGTTCCCCTAACACGACCAGGGTCTAGAAGTTACAAGAACGGCCGCGTCACAAGGCTTCAGCCCTGGCGGCGTCCTCCCGCTCCATGACCTGAGCGCAGGAATTGCCTCCCTCATCACCAGCGCAAAAGAGTGTCATTAAGGGTGCTCCTTAGGCCCCCTCCAAAGTTTCAGCGGTCTTCTTGGAGACTCTGCCGCCTGGAATTCTCCTTGGTGCATCGGTGTTTTCCTTCTCCTGAAGTTCCCTCATCACCGGCGCAAAAGCCGGTGTCATCAAGGGTGCTCCTGAGGCCCCCTCCGCAGCTTCAGCGGTCTTCTCGGAGACTCTGCCGCCTGGAATTCTCCTTGGTGCTTCAGCGGTTTCTTTGAAGACTCCACCATCTGAGAAGGGACGCAACGCCAGGGAGCTTTCTGCCTGCCATCACCAAGGAAGGGCCCCGTCGGGAGGGCAAACCTGAGACCCCTTGGAGGCGCCACCTCCAGAGGCAAGGCAGGCAGGTTCCCTGGGTCCCAGACTTGGTGCAGACGCCGTCGCTGGAGGAAATCGAGAGCGATCCCCCCACCCCCCCCCCAAAAAAGCGGGTTAGAAGCCATGGAAGAAGACAAGACAGCAGAGACTCGAGGGAGGTGCAAGGGCTGGAAGCCTTATAAGGGGAGCGCACCCACGTGGTGGTTTCTTTTCACACCTCCCAGGTACGAGTCAAAGCGATTCGGAACTCTTCGAATACGCCGCATCGGCAACCGCTTCGGCTATTAGACCGAGCGCCGATGACAGGTGGACCCAAGCCGCCCGACTAAAGCGGTGGGTCAAGGAGTCAGTCTCCTAAGAAGACAAACCGGCAAGGCACTTCGGAGGTTCCCGAAGAAAGCGCCGCAGCATGCAGAAGTGGCAGTCTTGGGAACCGCCGCAGTAAAAGCAACCATCAAGTGGGCGCACGCTCCCATGATCCTGCGGCCGTTCGTGCTCCGGCAGCGGTCAATGCGGGACTTAGAGAAAGTGTGCGGATCAGAAGAGACCGAGGTCCCACCTCGGGCTCGCTATCTCCCCTGAGATGGGCCCGGGGGCCACTGTCGGTACCCGCGATATGGGGTACCCCCGCGCACAGGGTAAAATTCCTAAGGAACTTGCCCTTCTCCGCAGGGAGAGCTCCGAAGGCGCCACGCGTCCGGCGGGGCCGGACCTCCCTCTCCTCAGAGGAGAGCCCCGAGCCCGCCACGTGGCATACAGACGCTCGACCTCCCCCTCCGTGGCAGAGGGGTCCGAAGGTGCCACGTATCCGGTAGGGCCAGACCTCCCTCTCCTCAGAGAGGAGCTCCGGGCCCGCCACGTGGCCGACAGAAGCCGAACCTCCCCCTCCGCGGGGAGAGGTCCGAAGGCTCCACGTGTTCTGCTGGGCCGGACCCCTCCTCTCCTCTGAGGACGGCTCCAGGCCCGCCACGTGGCCAGCAAAACGGCGCTGCCTACCCCCGAGCGATAGGCAGCGGGCGTAAAGACGCCCATACCTTGCCCGTACAAGGTATTCAAGGCCCGCGTCTTCCCAAGACGCGGAGACACGGAGCACGCCTCTGTCAGGTGCCGTTGCACCTAGTCGCATCACAGACTGGCGCGCAGTGTCAGAGCCTGCCAGCCAATAAACGCAGCGACAAGACATCCCATGCCGCTCGCGCCGTCATCAACCACTACGACTAGCATGCGGCATGGGCAGGGCTGCAAGACGAAGACTCAGAAGCCTTCGCCAGAGACAACTACCGGCATAACTGCAGATACGGTAGATGATAGACAATATCCCCTGGACCACCTGTCGGGTCCCGGGCCCCCCTTGTAAGCCACCCGAGTCTTGGACTACAAAAGACTCGGGTAGGCGACGATAGCAAGGGTTCGCACTCTAGCCATTCACCCCCAAGCTGTAACTCATCCTCAAGCTCAGGACTCCGGTTCTGAGCAGCAAGCAATACAGCGAGCTCCATAGCTCGCCGTGGACGTAGGGTTTTATGCTCCGGCGGCCTGAACCACGTAAAACTCGCCGTGTCAAGCTCTTACTAACTCGTCCATACGCTCAATCTCTCCGCAAGGGACTAGCCCCACCGATAAAGAACCTCCGCGGGCTGCCCAGTGCAGGCCCGGGGGAAGTGTCGACCGAACACTTCGACAGTCCTCATCCCAGGAGAATTAACCAACATAGTATATTTCAAGTGTGATATGGGTAGATTATACTTGGCAACATACTTGGATGATATGAAGGAATGTGATGCTCCAGAGTCAAAAAGAATGGTGGTAGGGTTGGAGTTGTCAAGGAACATACCAATCACGACGTCCTCCGCCTATTGTGCTTCCTCAGCAGAAACATGGTTCACGTTGCCGCGAGCGTAGTTCTGCTGTCCACGGTTCCCTTGATTGGCTCCTCCGTTCGGCCGTGAGTTCTGCTTGGGCACGTTGCCTTGCTGTCCAGGACCTCTCCTCGGGCAACTGCTCGCAAAGTGTCCTGTTTCCCTGCATGCAAAGCATGCCCTGTTGCCCACGGCAGCAGGTACGTTGGGGCGGGGGTTTTGAACAGGAGCGCCCATGTTGGGTCGGGGCGCAGGAGGCAAGGGCACACGAGGTTCTTGTGCAACGGGTCGTTGCTGTGGTGGCTGATTAGGGCGGTATGCAGGAGCAGTCGGTCCATACTGCGGTGCAGCTAGGGGCATGTACCGAGGGCGTATGTTGCTCCCTTGTGGCTGGTATGGCATCTTCCCCTTGCCCTCTCGCTTGATCTCTCGGATCTTGCTTTCAACCACAATAGCCTTGTCAACCAGCTTCTGTAAGGTAGCATAGTCATTGTTGAGAAGTTAAACCTGGATCTCATTGTTCAACCCTCTCATGAACACGTACTGCTTCCTCTGGTCTGAGTTGACGTCTTCAGGGGCGTACCATGACAGTTGCGTGATCTTGTTGAGGTACTCATTCACGCTTTTCTGTCCTTGGCGGAGACCTTCGAATTCTTGTCTTTTGAGCATCATTGCACCAGCAGGGATGTAATGAGATCGGAAATTCTCCTTGAACTCAGTCCAAGTGATCGTCTCCAGGTCGACATGAGCATTGCACAGGGCATCCCACCAGTCAGCGGCAGCTCCCATTAGTTGGTGCAACGCAAAAGAACCTTCTCTCGGTCATTGCACTGAACTATGGCAAGCTTCTTCTCCATGGATTTCAACCAGCTGTCAGCCTCCATGGGGTCATTAGCTTGAGCAAAGGTGGGTGGTTGAGTCCTCATGAACTCTCCCAGCCTGTTATGAGCCGGTAGTGGTGGCGGTGGTGGTGGTGGTGCCGGAACAGGGTTGTTGTTGTTGGCCTACAGCTGACCCAAAGTTTGGATCATGGTCTGCATAAGCTGATTCTGCATGGCCATCAACCGTTCCAGGTTGTTTTCACCAGCTCCGGGGTTAACAGGAACTTCATCGTTGCCTTCCTCTTGGTTGCCACGGAAGTTCCTTCCTTGGTGGCCGTCGTTTCCTCTCACCATCTGTGAGAGAGAATGGAATAGAATAGAGGTTAGAAGGTTAGATGGATCCATCCCAACTATATGCATCAAGGTGGATGGACTATATATATTAGCCCACATGAGGATGTGAACAAGTGCCGAGGCATCTCACACCTCTTTCTACTTATGTGTGGATATGGACAATGCTTGAGACGTCCCACAACTCACACTAAGCACACAATCACAACAATCATCACAAAGTTTCACACAACTCCTATTCAAGGCTTATTCAATGGGAGTCCTATATGGTTTAGGGTGAATACCAATCTTTGACTTCACCCTATGTCAAGGTGGTTTGGGGCGATACCAATCTGTGATCCAACTAAGGCTTCTCCTAGGCTTGCATCCTATGTCAAGGTGGTTCCAATGCCAATTTATGCATCCTAGGCTTCCATCCTATGGTCAGCGTGGCTTCTAATACCAATCTGTTACTAGGGGTGCATCCTACGGTCAATGTGGTTCAGCTACCAATCTGTGATCCTTCTATGTTTGTGTTCCACAGTCAATCCTGGTAGCATGGTACCAATCCGTGGATTGTACCAATCTGTGACTAGGCATGGCAGCTCTAATATCAATATGTGAGCTATCTAGGTTGTGTGATCTACGATCAACCCGTGGCAGGTTGATACCAATATGTGTCTGATACCAACTTGTGACTTCTATCTAAGCGTGTAACCTACCGTCAACCCGTGGCTCTGATACCAATCTGTGACGCCCTCAATTCTGTGGAAAAACCATGGAACCGAGAACTGATGCATATGTGTGCCCAGGATGTTCATCACACATATACACATGTTCCACAAACTGAATTCAGAATATATATTCCCATGAATAACAGGGTTTATTACAAAGTCTCATGAGTCTTGGCCTATGGCTAACAGCGGAAGTCTATCTTAGCAGCGGAAGTCTAAATCTAGCAGCGGAAGTCTTCTAACTAGTACGGAAGCAATCTAAGCAGAAGCAGCGGCTCCGTCTCTTCTCCATCCCCACAGGCAAGGTTGAGGATAGATTACACGCCTAAGGCTCCACTTAGTCTTCATAGTAATCTTCTTCTGTAGCTGATGATAAAGTAATAATGCAAGTTTGAGTACAATGATGTACTCAGCAAGTGCGGGAAAATATGATATGTAGCTCACAACAAGGAAGGTATAAAAAGGCTCATTGCAGAAAGCAAAGTTATTTCTCAAAACCACAATAAAACAACAACTTAACGTTAAGTGAATGTAATCCCAACATGTATTAAAATACCAACATACCTCCATTATGTCTCATCACTTTCCATGCCTCAACCAGACATTAATCTTTCTCAATTTTGCTCACGAATACCTTCTCGTATTCGTTACCATCTCACGAATACCATCTCGTATTCGCTACCATTTCATCTCGTAAACAATTCCGTCTCACACCGAGACCAATCTCGTTGCCATGACTCAACAGTCATGCAACCAAATCTTATCACCCGGACTCAACAGTCCCAAAAAACAAACCATAACCAAAACCATAACCATCCCAAAATTCACGCCAACTAATCATGGAAGTTGGCCAGGCTCTCGTGACCGTAAGCTCGGCTATCATGATAGTTTTAAGACTCTGCAGAGTTTGCACCCCTTTACCCACAAGTTTGTGATTTTGTTACCCGTTGGCGACTGCAGAACCTCCATTATACCAGTACATAACCGTCGGTGTATGGTCAAGAGATCACAAAATAGCATTTACAAAGGGTTACTAGATGTATGGACTCACTAAGGTTTCACCGGTAGGTTAGAATCTCCAATTCTCCCACCCACGAGCCCCCTCTTGTGCCATGCAGTTCCCAGGGCATTCCTCAGTCGACTCCCATTCCCTGTGCCTTCCACGGTCCATAACAATCTAGCAACTTACCTAATTACTCAGCTAAGCCACACCCATACTTGGCCGTGTGGTGACACTGTTATCCTGGCATGTGCTTGCATGAACCGGTCCTTAGATCTACGGCAAGTAACCACCATCTCATACTACCTCATTCACAAACCCGGTTTGTCTATGTAAGGGCCTCAGTTTTTGACACCCATTTGCAGTGTTCATCCCCACACCACACACCTCATTTGAGGAAAAATGATGAACACAAATAAAGAAGTAACAATTATCAACATGCTCATTAGGGAACAAACTCACACATTGCAAAAGTGGTACTTCCCACATGTGATATAGATGGGCTGGACATATGAAAACTCCTACACTTTGCCAAGGATGTCCATGCCAAGTTTCACCCAAATTCAAAACATTTTTGAGGTCATCTTGGGTGTAGATAGGAAAGGGGCAGTTTGAAAACATATTCAAATTCAAACTGTTTTCACCCACTGAATTTAAAAGTGGAAGGCATATTCTTGCTCAGCACATTTTTGTGAGCTCACACACCAATTTTCACTCCATTTGGAGTTGATCTTGACATGAGCTAAGGGGGAGAAATTCAAACTTTATTTGAATTTCAAACTGCACTTGTGCTGAAATTCATTCAAACCAAACCTCATTTGAACTTTGATCAATTCAAATGGCTCTTGGGTGAATAATTTGAGTTGCCAAGGGTAGAATAGGGTTCACTGTTTACCACAGCTGTTAGGAATAAATTTCAGAGGTTAAAAGAGGAGTGGGACCCACATGTCAGCCTCAGCCTCAAAGCAAACCGACTGAACCACAGTTCAGTCGGTTCCCGGCAGCTGTGCGCGCGCGCCACCGAAGGGGGCAGCCGGCGCCAGCTCCTGCTGCGTGCCCCAAGCCGGAGGCCAGCCGGCCGAGCTATTTATTCCCTCCCCGGCGTGCTTCAGTCACCATTTCCCCGAGCTACCGACGTGCGCGACTGCTTTTCCCACTGCCATCGCCGCCGCTCGAGTTCCTGCTTGATCAAGCCGATCGCAGCTCCTTCTTTCCGTTCCAAGGTCCCAGCAAGGTACTAGCAACCATCCTCCATCCTTCCCATTGATAGAAATCGATTGAAACCGAGTGATATCGGCTGTGCCGAAAGATCAAACTCGGAACTGGAAACCGCCGCACCTCGGGCTCTCGTGGACAGCCCAACCTGGGCGTTGTCACGCCCGAGCCAAGGCACCCTTGGACGCGCAAGTGATCGGTGCTGCTCATCCCCGAGCCACAGCTCGAGTGGTTGCTCACCGGCGGCGAATTTCCACTTTTCCCCTTTCTGTGTGCAGAACGACCTTCGGGTACGATTCTGTTTAATTCGTGCTCTAGAAAGGATTAGAGGGCCTCAGGCCACTCCCACACGAACTAGACACGGTGACGCACAAGTTGCCTTCACAACTCTGGGCCGGAGAACTTCTGTGCCCGGCGTAATTCAAGGTCTACTAATGGCGGAACGCACGGGGGGTATCGGGCGCACGGTGAGGACCTATTTCGGGCCTTCCCCGAGCTGCCCCGAGTTCATGTCGACCTTCTCTGAGGTCCACTGATGCTCCCCGACCGGTTTCCCAAGTAGCTGAGGCACTAGGAGCATCAGCCGACATGGCCGAAGTCGTTCCGATATGGCGGCTCGTCGCCGACCATGCTCCGGCCGTTGTCATGAGCAGCTGACCCTCGGATCATGTTCCTCAAGTAAAAGTAGGCAGGGGCGGCCAGAATCAAGAAGTTTGAAGCTGTACAGCAGCCGGCGGCGAGCTCTCCGGCGAGGTCCCTCGGCGGCGGAGCGCGGGTGTCGCGAGGTTGAAGAAGGGGGTGGACCCCAGCTGTCAGCGGCCGATATTTTGAATCGGGATCCGGCTGCGGCCGGGATCGGGTGTGCTGGCGCGCAAAAGCCTTGTGGGCCGCGGTGTGCTGTCGCTTCGGCGTGCGACGCGTGTCTCCTGGGCCCACGCGCGAGTTTAAACTTTTCCCCGATTTTCAGATTTCCTTCAAACTTCAAATCCTTATAACTTTGGCTAGAAAGCTCCAAATTGAGTGAACCAAATTTTGCTGGATTCAGCTCTTTGAGTACTTTCCAGAAAATCAAGTGTCACTTCATGAGATTCCTTAATTCTCCAGAATTAATTCCTTAAAGTTTAAACTGTTAGGAATTTTAACTGGAGAATCATTTGGAGGAAAATCCTGAAATTTTGCTGAGATGTTCACCAAAATATCCTTGAACTACCATAAAAATTTCAGATCCATTTGAGCTCATTTAGTCCACCTAATGGTGTGATTAGTAAAACTGTTCCAGAGAAAATAGAAAATGTTCAGAAACATTTTCAGAATTTTCTCTGAAATTGTTTAGCTCATATCTTTAGTTAGAGACTTCCAAATTAAGTGAGACCAATTCCATTAGAACCCTCTGAAAATCTAGTTTTCAGAAAGTCATAGTTTGTTTCATAAAAATACCTAGAACACCCTAAAAGCCTTTAATTAAGGTCAAGGACATAATTATTTGTGGAGGGCTCAAATGAGCTTTGCTGCAACTAAAACTTGACCAAGTCTCTGTTTAGGTTGTAACCAAGCCACAGTAAAAGTTTCACAGTCATTAGGTCTATCTAGTAAAGGTTATAGACTTCACAACTTCAAAGTTAATACAAAAGCATTTAATTAATACATACATTGTTCTTATCATGTAGTCGCTAAGGTCGAGGAGGAACCCGAAGTCCTAGACTTCGTTACTCCGGAGGAACAGCTAGCCTACGACCAAGAGCAGCAAGGCAAGCCCCGGTTTGCATTAACCATTTTATAAATTTTTATTGTTTTGAGCACATACTTGTTTTCTTTATGTTGTGCATCAGAGTCTTGTTTGGAAACCCCACTGCATAGCCAAGAAAACCATGGGTTGGGGTTTAGGATTGCAAACCCCGTTAGCCACTGCATTGCTAGGATAGAGTAGGATTCGGTACAAGTCGAGTAGTTGGAACTACTCGCGAGAATAGGCTAGAGGCACATTGCTCGGGTAGAGATAGCACATGATACACATGGCAAGAAAATGAGACCGAGCGGAGAGTAAGGGCAGCAGGACTTTGGGGCCTGTGTGCTGTAGCTCCGCTTGTGTCGATTGAGGACCGAGCCGTGTGCGGGCCTGTTGAACAAGCTAGAACAGTACCGAAGACCTACCGGCTATATGGGAACCGGGAAACTGATGTAACTCGGGTAGCTGGGTATTGAGGCATTGCCCGTCGTTCAGAGGGTAGGTTGAGAGCTCGAGGTGTAAATCAGCTGGCGGCACAGAGATGCGCGTGCAGGGACCTCTTGCTCGGGACGATGGGACCGGTTCAATATTTGGCTAACGGGTGAAAGGTAGTCGCGTACGGCGTCCGTGATGGTTGTTGTAGGCAACATCGAGTACGGGCGTACGTGACGGGTTGTTCGGGTAACCCTGCAGGTGTAAATCGATTATAATCGCCGTCCCTCGCGGTCAGTGAGTACCACTTGTTCACTGTACCGTGACGTAGAAAGAACAGGCTAGTTACATGTTAAAATGTTGCTGATTGAAAGTTGGATATTGATTGTTAATGATATGTTGTAGCTTAGTGCTAACTAAAGTTCTTTTCAACTTTGGGCAAAGTACATGAGAGAAATGCGTTTCTTGTTTGATTGCGGCTCTCTCATGTGCCTTAGCGTAAAGTTCTCCACAACCTGCTGCTAAAACTTGAAAGTAAGGTTCTACTAATTAGGCGAGTCCTTGCAAATGATTTTTACCTCATGCAACCCATCACCCTCATGTAGATGTTTCATGTTTAGGTGAGACGGGTCAGACTTGCTGAGCCTTCGTGCTCACTGCTTGTGTTTGAAGCTTTTGCAGGGTTCTATGAGGAAGGGACTCCCGAAGAGGAGACGGAACCCCAGGAGGGGAACCCCGTCGAGTGGGAGTCGTGCACGCCGCAGAGTTAGTGTGCGTGTGTGCTAGCAAGGACACGTTCGAGGGCTGAACGTGCACTTGATGCTTAGTCTACGCCCGCGAGTGTGGACTAAACTTATTTTGATGTAAACATGTTAATAAACTTGTTTATGTAATAAAGCTTCCGCTTCCGCTTTGTACCTTTGACGTGTGTTATACGGTGTTGTGCAACGCAGCACCCCTCAGCGTGATCCTGGCTCGACAGGACCAGTGGGGTCGTGTCAGCGTGGTATCAGAGCTCGCTTGAGGTTTAACACAGTACAAAGGTCTTCTTTTTCAAAAATCCAGTGAGGAACGAGTTAGTAGCCCGTATAAGGATGTTATTAGTATATAGAAAGTGGCTTATTAACTTATTTGTTATGTCGGAAAATCGTGCATCTCGGGACGTTCATGTCTTGGGGGGTGCACGTAAGCGCTGTCCACCAGTGCGCACAAGCTGAAGGGTGGAGCCCCACGGGTGGCAGGTAACCCGACCCGCTTTGATATCCTCTACGACTCTTCATGTCGTTTGGGGTATTCGAGCAACGTCTGTCCCTGGCGTGCGTGGTGCAACATGGGAGACCCCGTCACGTGGTCTGAAACGTGAACACGTAACTCAAGGCGTGTTTGGCTTGAGAACATCCGGGCGAGTGATGACGGCCGGGTGTACAAACTGTATGGATTCCGGGCTCGGTGTGCAGCCGAGTCTGATGATTGTTTGAGTTTCTGCAGGTAGCCTTACCACGAAACGGTAGACGTGTAGCATCCGTGTGCGAGTGACGAGTAGTGCCACTGAACTAACGAAGCCGGCTAAATCCGGTATAGGTTTTTCCTTTGTGAGGACGTAGTACCGACATAATCTGGTGACGCCTCGACGTCACACCCAACTAAATGAACAACTTCATTTAAAAACTTGAAGGTTTTGATCCAAAGTAGTAAAACTTGATGTAACTCCTTCCCTTGAACAGGATATTCAAAGTTAATAAATTTTCAACTTATAGGATGTTAAGGACAGAGCACTCTGTTTTCAGCTAAATCAAGGCTGAAGTTAATCAGAGGTTAGAGGTTGAGTTCTTTCGAGGTTGGGGTCGTATGATACATTTCTGGAAAGCTTTGGAGGAGCTTTACAACTTTTCTGTTGAGTTCCAGAGGTGTTTCATCCCTTAACCACTCGAAAAATGCAGTAGAATTGAAACTGTCCAGAAAACAGGACGGAGCAAAGACTCTCTGTAGACTCTCTGTAAATTAAGCATAACTTCCTGCATAAAAATCCAAAAATAGAAAATGAGGTGGTTCTGGGAAGCTTATGAGATGGGTTACAACTTTGTAACAGAAAGTTTTGTCAGATTAGGAACAGAATTAACTGGAATTCTTGGATCAAATCAGTACCTAAGGCAGGGAGGTGCTGTCCAATTGTTCCCAGAAATTCTGTTAACTTTGACATCTCATAACTTTTGAACCAGAGCAGATCTTAGGCCAACCAAATACTTTCTGGAAAGCTATTGAAGTTAACTTTAACTTTGATGTTGAGCTCCAGGACTGGTTTTGCTTTTAACCTGGCCTAAATCAGATTGATATGGAAACTGGTCAGGGCTGTCATGGGAACAGCAGATCAGCAGTCAAATTTGTTTAAAAATTTGAACTATGTTTCCAAGTGTTAAGGGTTCAATGACATATCTTATGTTATAACTCAATGGTTTACTGTTTAAATAAATATTTGACATTTCTCAAATATATTTTTACAGATGGCAGCAGATAAACGGTTGGAGAACGGGTGGGTAGTTTCCCACTGCTCTGACCGTAGCGGCTACCCGGGAGCATTGTGGCTAATGCTCCAATATTTCGGGTACAACCAGATGCCGCAATACTTCGCCAAGGGAGAAGGCGAAGAGGGGAACAAGACGTGGACGATCCATGTCGAGGTTCCTGCAGGACCTACGCCACCCGGTTGGGTGCCATTCACCGTCACGGTGAGAGGAAGACAACCGGAAGGGATGTGGCAAGTGGCAGCCCGTGACACTATGTCACGTTTCTGCCAACTACACGTGCAGGCTATGGAGGGAACTCCATACGCACTCGTTCCGGTGGAGGGACGAGCTCAGCATGTGTGGGAAGAGAGGTACCTAGAGGCAACAAACCCGAGTTGCCCAAGGTACAACCCCGCGGAGGCAAATCTCAGCCTCCAAATGAGGGCGGGAAACGCTGTGATGGACAGCCAAGCTGTTCATACGGAGCATCTCGCCACCAAGCTCAAGGAGAGCACAAGCCGTGGAGATCATTTTGAGAGTGCTCACAGTGCACTCCGCAATGTGCTCCTTCCGACGATCAAGCGACTGAATGAACAACACAATCAGTTGCGTCGTCTGAAGAAGGCAAAGAAGAAGAGCCGTGTTGACATTGCGGCGTTGCAAGAGCTGGTGCAGACCCTAACCCAGCAGAATGAGGACCTTGCTCAAGAGCGGGACGACGCTATTGAGGAAGGACAAGGCTGGGAAGAGGATTACAACCAGGCTATGGACGAGGTGCATGCATTGCAGGACCTCGTGCCCCCGGTATTGGGCGTACCGGTAGTCTTGGGTCTTCCAGCCATGGGAGAACCTGGAATGGGAGAAGAGGTGGTAGATCCAGAGCCACCAGCAGAAGTACCGGAGGAGGACGACCCACAGGAGGTCGAATTTTACTCCGAGTAGGGGGTTACGGTTGCCAAGTAGGGCAGCTAGGGTAGCGTAACCCAACTTTTGTAATCGGTGACATATCGTGTAGACAGTAGCGTATGTATAGGTAGTGACGACATGAGCACGACTTCTCGGAGATCCGAGAATAATGTATCTTGTATAAAGTTTATGCTTTATCAATATATGTGAATGTTGTGCAAGTTAATCATGCGTCGCTTCGATACCTACTGCTGTTTATGGAATTTTGATTAAGACATGTGCTAATTGCTGTGGGGTTGAATTTCAGAATGACGCGTACTCGTGCCAACCCCGATGTTGGAGGTACTAGCCAAGGGGGAGAGACCTCCCAACCACCTCCTGAGGACTCCTCGGGACAGCAGCAGCAACAGCAACAGCAAACACCGCCACCGCCACTGCCAACGGTTACATTGGCCGACATTGTCGCGGCAATGGCGGGTTCACATCAGCAGCATACAGAGCTGCTGCAAACGTTAATTGCGAATACGTCTCGCCCAGAGAGACGTCAAGATCGTGAGGAGCGCCAACAGAGCTCCTACTCTGACTTCCTGGCGACTCATCCCCCTGTATTCTCAAGGGCGGATGAACCACTTGACGCGGACAACTGGCTCCGCGCCATAGAGATGAAGTTCGGGCTGCTCCAAATCAGCGAGCAGCGCAAGACTCAGTTCGCGGTCCAGCAGCTCCAAGGATCCGCGAGCGCGTGGTGGGCCAACTTTTGTGCTTCACAACCCACCGACCGAGTGATGACCTGGGCGGAGTTCCGGACGGCCTTCCGGGCCTATCATATACCGCCGGTTTGATGAAGAGGAAGACGCAGGAATTCCTACACCTGCAACAAGGGAGCCGGAACGCGCTGGAGTACTCCAGAGCGTTCAACGATCTCGCACTCTACGCGTCGTATCACGCAGATACGGACGAGAAGCGGCGGGACCACTTTTACCAGGGGCTTAACCCGCTCCTGAAGGACAAGCTGGCGATGTTCAATCGCGGCAGCCTCAACGACATAATTGATGCTGCGATTGTTCAGGAAGACTCCGGCAAGGAGTTGGCGGCGGCAGAGCGAAAGCGAAGCGCGCCGCAGAGCAGCGGAGAAGGAGGCGGTCCTTCTCAGAAGTTTCGGATGGTGAATCGCCCACCATCAGGTCCGCGCTGGCAGCCACCACAGCGGTCGATGCCGTTCCGCGGTCGGCCGTATTCTTCACCGGCATTCCGGCCGGCACTGCCAGCACCACCGCAACAACAACAGCAGCAGCGGGCGATGCCGCGTGCGTTTGCACCTCCGCAACGCATGCCGGGCTTTCGTCCACCAAGTACTCCACCAGCAGCGGCCACATGTTACAAGTGTGGTCGTCCAGGACACTTCGCGAGCAGTTGCCCGGAGAGGCAAGGCGGCGGAGTGGTACCACAGTTTCCGGGGAGGAATCAACCCCGGAACCCTACTAATGCGCGGCGGGCAAACCCTAGGCCCGGTACTGTCCACCAGCTTGCCATTGAGGACGTGCCGGAGGGCGAGCCAATCCTTGCGGGTATGTTCCAACTCCACCAGCATCCCGCTATAGTACTATTTGATTCAGGCGCCACGCATAATTTTATTAGCCAAGCTTTCATTGCTAAACACAGCTTGCCAATACTACCCACCGATAGTCCATATTTAATTTGTTCACCGGGTGGGAAGATTTCAGCAAGCGTAATGGTCTCCAAAGCACCATTATGCTTAGCGGGTAGAGTGTACCCCACGTCTCTCATTATCTTAGAGGGACAGAAGGTCGATGTCATCCTAGGGATGTCGTGGTTAAATCGCCACGGCGCTGTTTTAGACACCGTCCTCCGAGTCGTGCACTTAAACTCAGGAGTGCACGGTTCTCACTCATTATTTCTGGACAGTCCAGAAATAAAACTTCCAAGTGTCTATCAAGCCACAACCATCAGATTGGAAGACATTCCAGTGGTCCGAGAATTCCCTGATGTATTCCCGGATGATTTGCCGGGGATGCCACCCGATAGAGAGGTGGAGTTCAAGATTGAACTTGCACCGGGAACCATGCCAATATCCCGAAGGCCGTACAAGATGGCGCCCAAGGAGTTGGCTGAACTGAAGACTCAGCTCACGGACCTTCTGGAGAAGGGTTTTATTAGGCCGAGCTCCTCGCCATGGGGCTGTTCGGCATTATTTGTCAAAAAGAAGGATGAAACGTTGCGGCTTTGCGTGGACTACCGTCCATTAAATGCCGTAACCATCAAGAACAAGTACCCGTTGCCACGGATCGACATGTTGTTTGATCAGTTGGTCGAAGCAAAGGTCTTTTCCAAGATGGATTTAAGATCCGGGTACCATCAGATTAAGATCAGGGCTGAGGACATTCCAAAGACAGCTTTTTCGACAAGGTACGGACTTTATGAGTACCTGGTCATGTCCTTTGGCCTCACCAATGCTCCAGCTCACTTCATGTACTTAATGAACTCGGTGTTCATGCCGGAGCTGGACAAGTTTGTCGTGGTCTTCATCGACGACATCCTGGTATATTCCAAGTCGGAGGAAGATCACAAGAAACATCTGCGTATAGTCTTGCAACGGCTGCGGGATCACAAGTTATACGCAAAGTTCAGCAAATGCGAGTTTTGGATATCGCAAGTGCCTTTCCTCGGGCATATCATCTCAGCGGAGGGTATCGCTGTGGACCCGAGCAAAATCACGCAAGTGCTGAATTGGAAATCCCCGAGAACTGTTCATGAGGTACGGAGTTTCCTCGGACTCGCGGGATATTATCGGAGGTTCATTCCGAACTTCTCGAAGATTGCCAAGCCAATGACAGAGCTGCTGAAGAAGGCTACCAAATATGTTTGGAGTCCAGCATGTGAAGCAGCATTCAAGGCTTTAGTCAAGCACCTGACATCAGCACCGGTTTTGGCGCAGCCAGACACAACAAAACCGTTCGATGTGTACTGCGATGCATCCGGCATTGGGCTCGGATGTGTGTTGATGCAAGACCGAAGGGTGGTCGCGTATGGGTCACGGCAGCTTAGGAATCATGAGCAAAATTATCCAACTCACGACTTGGAGCTCGCTGCCGTGGTACTTGCACTGAAAATGTGGAGGCACTACCTACTCGGTAACCTCGTACATTTATATACCGACCACAAAAGCCTCAAGTACATATTCACTCAGAAGGAGCTGAACATGAGGCAACGAAGATGGTTAGAACTGATAAAGGATTACGAGATAGAGATCCATTATCATCCAGGCAAGGCAAACGTTGTGGCAGACGCGCTAAGCCGCAAGTCACACGTCAATAATCTGACCATCACACCGTTGGAAGAGAGCGAACCACCACTACATGTGATTCCACATGGAGCTCTCTACAACCTAGCTTTGATCCCCACCATCCGTGAAGAGATAGCGGCAGCCCAGAAGAATGACAAGGGCATATCACATTTGCGGAGACGTGTAGACAGTGGGGAGTTGAAATGTTTCCGGAAGGACGGAGACGGCGTCCTATGGTTCAAGGACCGGATCGTCGTACCCCGAAACCCGGAGTTACGGAAGAAAATCTTTGATGAGGCTCACTTATCAAAGTTTTCTATTCACCCCGGCAGCAACAAGATGTATCAAGAACTCAGAAGCAAGTTTTGGTGGACACGGATGAAGCGAGAGACTGCAAAATACGTGTCCGAGTGTGATACATGTCGACGGGTGAAGGCAGACCACATGCGGAAACCGGGACTGCTGCAACCACTGGGCATTCCTGCCTGGAAGTGGGAGGACGTGAGCATGGATTTCGTCGTCGGTTTACCCACCACCTTACAGAAACATGATTCTGTGTGGGTGATCGTCGATCGGCTCACCAAAGTTGCCCATTTCATCCCGGTCAACACCAACTACAACGCCAAGAAGTACGCTGAACTGTACATCTCACGGATCCTATGCTTATACGGCGTACCCCGTACTATCGTATCGGACCGGGGCACTTTATTTGTGTCCCGTTTTTGGGAGCAGCTCCACGCTGCCTTGGGGACGAAGCTGATCCGTAGTTCAGCCTACCACCCGCAGACGGATGGGCAAACGGAGCGGGTAAATCAAATCTTAGAAGACATGCTACGAGCTTGCGCTATCGACCACGGCAAGAACTGGGATGATCACTTGCCGTTAGCCGAGTTCTCGTACAACAATGGGTACCAAGCCAGCATCAAGATGGCGCCCTACGAGGCGCTATACGGGAGAAAATGCCGCACACCATTGAATTGGTGTGAGTCTGGCGAGAGGGTTATCTTCGGGATTGATCTTGTCAACAACGCGGAAGAAAAGGTTCGATTAATTCAAGCGAACCTAAAAGCCGCTCAATCCCGACAGAAACAGTATGCGGACCGGAGAAGGCGTCCGTTACAATTCGAAGCTGGAGACCACGTATATCTACGAGTGTCTCCAATGAAGGGCGTAAACAGATTTGGGGTGAGAGGAAAGTTAGCACCCCGATTCATCGGTCCATTCCAGATTACCGAAAGATGTGGATCGGTGGCATACCGGCTAAGATTACCAGAAGCACTTTCCGGTGTGCACGACGTCTTTCACATTTCCCAGCTGAGGAAGTGTCTCAAGCTATCAACTACCGTTCAGCTGGAAGACATTGAAGAACTGCAACCGGATCTCACCTATCGGGAGGAACCGGTGCAGATTATTGATGAAAAGGCCCGAACCACACGCAACCGTACGTTGTGGTTCTACAAGGTTCTATGGAGTAATCACTCCATGGACGAAGCGACATGGGAGAGCGAAGAATTCCTTCGCACTAACTACCCCGACTTTTTCACGTCGCATATTCGGTAATTTTCCACCGTCCTCTCTCTCATTTTCACCTTATAATCTCGGGACGAGATTCTTTTAAGGGGGGAGGAATGTAAGGGCCTCAGTTTTTGACACCCATTTGCAGTGTTCATCCCCACACCACACACCTCATTTGAGGAAAAATGATGAACACAAATAAAGAGCAAGTAACAATTATCAACATGCTCATTAGGGAACAAACTCACACATTGCAAAAGTGGTACTTCCCACATGTGATATAGATGGGCTGGACATATGAAAACTCCTACACTTTGCCAAGGATGTCCATGCCAAGTTTCACCCAAATTCAAAACATTTTTGAGGTCATCTTGGGTGTAGATAGGAAAGGGGCAGTTTGAAAACATATTCAAATTCAAACTGTTTTCACACACTGAATTTAAAAGTGGAAGGCATATTCTTGCTCAGCACATTTTTGTGAGCTCACACACCAATTTTCACTCCATTTGGAGTTGATCTTGACATGAGCTAAGGGGGAGAAATTCAAACTTTATTTGAATTTCAAACTGCACTTGTGCTGAAATTCATTCAAACCAAACCTCATTTGAACTTTGATCAATTCAAATGGCTCTTGGGTGAATAATTTGAGTTGCCAAGGGTAGAATAGGGTTCACTGTTTACCACAGCTGTTAGGAATAAATTTCAGAGGTTAAAAGAGGAGTGGGACCCACATGTCAGCCTCAGCCTCAAAGCAAACCGACTGAACCACAGTTCAGTCGGTTCCCGGCAGCTGTGCGCGCGCGCCACCGAAGGGGGCAGCCGGCGCCAGCTCCTGCTGCGTGCCCCAAGCCGGAGGCCAGCCGGCCGAGCTATTTATTCCCTCCCCGGCGTGCTTCAGTCACCATTTCCCCGAGCTACCGACGTGCGCGACTGCTTTTCCCACTGCCATCGCCGCCGCTCGAGTTCCTGCTTGATCAAGCCGATCGCAGCTCCTTCTTTCCGTTCCAAGGTCCCAGCAAGGTACTAGCAACCATCCTCCATCCTTCCCATTGATAGAAATCGATTGAAACCGAGTGATATCGGCTGTGCCGAAAGATCAAACTCGGAACTGGAAACCGCCGCACCTCGGGCTCTCGTGGACAGCCCAACCTGGGCGTTGTCACGCCCGAGCCAAGGCACCCTTGGACGCGCAAGTGATCGGTGCTGCTCATCCCCGAGCCACAGCTCGAGTGGTTGCTCACCGGCGGCGAATTTCCACTTTTCCCCTTTCTGTGTGCAGAACGACCTTCGGGTACGATTCTGTTTAATTCGTGCTCTAGAAAGGATTAGAGGGCCTCAGGCCACTCCCACACGAACTAGACACGGTGACGCACAAGTTGCCTTCACAACTCTGGGCCGGAGAACTTCTGTGCCCGGCGTAATTCAAGGTCTACTAATGGCGGAACGCACGGGGGGTATCGGGCGCACGGTGAGGACCTATTTCGGGCCTTCCCCGAGCTGCCCCGAGTTCATGTCGACCTTCTCTGAGGTCCACTGATGCTCCCCGACCGGTTTCCCAAGTAGCTGAGGCACTAGGAGCATCAGCCGACATGGCCGAAGTCGTTCCGATATGGCGGCTCGTCGCCGACCATGCTCCGGCCGTTGTCATGAGCAGCTGACCCTCGGATCATGTTCCTCAAGTAAAAGTAGGCAGGGGCGGCCAGAATCAAGAAGTTTGAAGCTGTACAGCAGCCGGCGGCGAGCTCTCCGGCGAGGTCCCTCGGCGGCGGAGCGCGGGTGTCGCGAGGTTGAAGAAGGGGGTGGACCCCAGCTGTCAGCGGCCGATATTTTGAATCGGGATCCGGCTGCGGCCGGGATCGGGTGTGCTGGCGCGCAAAAGCCTTGTGGGCCGCGGTGTGCTGTCGCTTCGGCGTGCGACGCGTGTCTCCTGGGCCCACGCGCGAGTTTAAACTTTTCCCCGATTTTCAGATTTCCTTCAAACTTCAAATCCTTATAACTTTGGCTAGAAAGCTCCAAATTGAGTGAACCAAATTTTGCTGGATTCAGCTCTTTGAGTACTTTCCAGAAAATCAAGTGTCACTTCATGAGATTCCTTAATTCTCCAGAATTAATTCCTTAAAGTTTAAACTGTTAGGAATTTTAACTGGAGAATCATTTGGAGGAAAATCCTGAAATTTTGCTGAGATGTTCACCAAAATATCCTTGAACTACCATAAAAATTTCAGATCCATTTGAGCTCATTTAGTCCACCTAATGGTGTGATTAGTAAAACTGTTCCAGAGAAAATAGAAAATGTTCAGAAACATTTTCAGAATTTTCTCTGAAATTGTTTAGCTCATATCTTTAGTTAGAGACTTCCAAATTAAGTGAGACCAATTCCATTAGAACCCTCTGAAAATCTAGTTTTCAGAAAGTCATAGTTTGTTTCATAAAAATACCTAGAACACCCTAAAAGCCTTTAATTAAGGTCAAGGACATAATTATTTGTGGAGGGCTCAAATGAGCTTTGCTGCAACTAAAACTTGACCAAGTCTCTGTTTAGGTTGTAACCAAGCCACAGTAAAAGTTTCACAGTCATTAGGTCTATCTAGTAAAGGTTATAGACTTCACAACTTCAAAGTTAATACAAAAGCATTTAATTAATACATACATTGTTCTTATCATGTAGTCGCTAAGGTCGAGGAGGAACCCGAAGTCCTAGACTTCGTTACTCCGGAGGAACAGCTAGCCTACGACCAAGAGCAGCAAGGCAAGCCCCGGTTTGCATTAACCATTTTATAAATTTTTATTGTTTTGAGCACATACTTGTTTTCTTTATGTTGTGCATCAGAGTCTTGTTTGGAAACCCCACTGCATAGCCAAGAAAACCATGGGTTGGGGTTTAGGATTGCAAACCCCGTTAGCCACTGCATTGCTAGGATAGAGTAGGATTCGGTACAAGTCGAGTAGTTGGAACTACTCGCGAGAATAGGCTAGAGGCACATTGCTCGGGTAGAGATAGCACATGATACACATGGCAAGAAAATGAGACCGAGCGGAGAGTAAGGGCAGCAGGACTTTGGGGCCTGTGTGCTGTAGCTCCGCTTGTGTCGATTGAGGACCGAGCCGTGTGCGGGCCTGTTGAACAAGCTAGAACAGTACCGAAGACCTACCGGCTATATGGGAACCGGGAAACTGATGTAACTCGGGTAGCTGGGTATTGAGGCATTGCCCGTCGTTCAGAGGGTAGGTTGAGAGCTCGAGGTGTAAATCAGCTGGCGGCACAGAGATGCGCGTGCAGGGACCTCTTGCTCGGGACGATGGGACCGGTTCAATATTTGGCTAACGGGTGAAAGGTAGTCGCGTACGGCGTCCGTGATGGTTGTTGTAGGCAACATCGAGTACGGGCGTACGTGACGGGTTGTTCGGGTAACCCTGCAGGTGTAAATCGATTATAATCGCCGTCCCTCGCGGTCAGTGAGTACCACTTGTTCACTGTACCGTGACGTAGAAAGAACAGGCTAGTTACATGTTAAAATGTTGCTGATTGAAAGTTGGATATTGATTGTTAATGATATGTTGTAGCTTAGTGCTAACTAAAGTTCTTTTCAACTTTGGGCAAAGTACATGAGAGAAATGCGTTTCTTGTTTGATTGCGGCTCTCTCATGTGCCTTAGCGTAAAGTTCTCCACAACCTGCTGCTAAAACTTGAAAGTAAGGTTCTACTAATTAGGCGAGTCCTTGCAAATGATTTTTACCTCATGCAACCCATCACCCTCATGTAGAAGTTTCATGTTTAGGTGAGACGGGTCAGACTTGCTGAGCCTTCGTGCTCACTGCTTGTGTTTGAAGCTTTTGCAGGGTTCTATGAGGAAGGGACTCCCGAAGAGGAGACGGAACCCCAGGAGGGGAACCCCGTCGAGTGGGAGTCGTGCACGCCGCAGAGTTAGTGTGCGTGTGTGCTAGCAAGGACACGTTCGAGGGCTGAACGTGCACTTGATGCTTAGTCTACGCCCGCGAGTGTGGACTAAACTTATTTTGATGTAAACATGTTAATAAACTTGTTTATGTAATAAAGCTTCCGCTTCCGCTTTGTACCTTTGACGTGTGTTATACGGTGTTGTGCAACGCAGCACCCCTCAGCGTGATCCTGGCTCGACAGGACCAGTGGGGTCGTGTCAGTCTAGATCTCCCTCCGATCCATGTTCATTAACAACATCAGTTTTTCATCATTCTTACGAGTGCAGTTAGCTAGACACATCTATCTCGCTTCCCATAATCCCATGGACTCAGCAAAGCATAAAAGTAAAACCATACCCGACTCATTTACTTCCCTGGCGACAAGGGTGGCTAACAAAATTAGTAAACTCCTATGAATGGATTTCCCATCATATTGACTCAAGCACTCACACCTTTTCGCAACAAAACAGTTTTCCAAAACATAGGATCAATATGGTCAAGGGGCACTTGCCTTGTTCTTGCGGTTCCGGTTGCTCTTGGATCTCGAAACCTTGTTGTTGCAGCTCGTCGTAGACAGCTCCCTGAGCTTGTCCTTCTATACGCGATCATGCACATACAAGATTCATAACAATCAATACCATGCACAAACTTTAACCAGATGCGATGATGCATATGCATGCAAATCATATGATGCAATTTAGTTTGTACGTGTTCTTTCATATCTTGCATGAGTTTTACGATGAAGAGAGTTGTAGAGATCAATTGCGGACGTGGCGATGATCTTGACTTTAGATCAAACCGATCAACACGTGATCTGTCCATGAAAAGCTTCTGTTTGAAATTATCGAAGAGAACAGATGCAAAGAAAATGCAATGATGTTGTAAGGTGGTATTGGAGACCTACCTTACGTTCTTCTTGGTCTCGGGGTCCTTCTCCTAGCAAGACAGATCATCGGCTCTCCTTCGGCGATGGCAATTGTCATCCAGGCTCGTCGGCGGTCTCTTCGGTGGTCAAACTCCGGCGAAGGGGTTTACTCGGCAAGCTGGGGCTAGGGCTCTAAGTTGTCGGCTCAGGAGGTGGAAAAGAAGTTCGTGGTGGCGTCCAAAGGTTTTCGGTTCTATTTATAAGAGGGAAACGAAGAGTTCTAATCTGATTGGACTTTGAATAAGAGTCTTATTCAAACTGTTTGTGGATCTTAACAACTTATCTTAAACTGATTTTGTGCGGTAGCATTGTGGAAATCGTGCTGGTTTCCTCAGTACCAGGAATTCCCACGCGTACAGAAGAAAAACTGCTTCAGAATTGCGTCCTTACACGGTGATGAGCTCTGGACGCTCCACGTGTCCTGTGGGAACCTGGGCTCCCTTTTCCGCAGAGGGGAGCTCCGGTTGTGCAGCGTGTTAGGCTGGCGAGACCTTCCTCTCCTTAGAGGCGAGCTCCGCGTGCGCCACATGTTCTGGTGGGTGGGAACCTCCCTATCTCCAGAGGCGAGCTCCGCGTGCGCCACGTGTCTGATGGGTTGGGACCTCCCCTCTCAATAGAGGCGAGCTCCGCGAACGCCACGTGTCAGTTCCGGACCTCCACCTCTCTTCAGAGGTGGCTCCGGGGGTGCCATGTGTCAATTTCGGACATCCCCTCTTCTTCCGAGGTGCCTCCAAATGTGCCACGTGTCCTAACAGCACCAGACTTCCTTTCTACTCAGAGACGAACTCCGAGGTCGACATGTGTCCAACATTGACGGACCTCCCGGAGATGAGCTTCGGAAGTGACACGTGTCTGGTAGTGTCGGACCTCCCGGAGGTAACCTCCGGAGGTGACACGTGTCCAATAGGACCAGACCTCTCGGAAGTGAGCTGCGAGAGCGTCATGTGTCTTACGAGGCCGGACCTCTCAGGGATGAGCTCCGAGAGCGACACGTGTCCCACGCGGCTGGTCCTCTCTTTTCCGCAGCGAATAGCTCCGCAGCAGACACGTGTCCTGCGGGACTGGCCTCACTTTTCCGCAGAGGCTAGCTCCGGGGGCAACACGTGTCCCATGGGGTCGGACCTCGCCCTTTGCCGCAGGGACGAGCCCCGAGCCTGCCACGTAGCCACTTTAGCGGCGGACCTCTCCCCCTTTGCGGAAACGAGCTCCGAACACGCCACGTGGCCAGCGGCTTCGGAAATTGTCCACATCGCTCTCTGTGAACTGGATTTGGCTCCTTTTGGCTATCTTTGTGATTCTTTCTTGGTTTCAGCTTATTTTAAAAGTGTTTTTCTACATGAAACATAAATACATGCAGAACCCGAAAATGAGGGTGTCACATTCTCGCAGGTCAGGAACACTACCCCCCGCATCTCCAACGCCTCCGTCCTCGTTGCGTTCCGTCAGGGCGTCCGTGATTAGAAGATGCTCGAGACGCTGACCATGCACGACATGCAGGATGTCTAAGAGCTGTTCAGCCTGGCCGACAAGTATGCCAGGGCGGCGGAAGGCCGATACTGGCACTCACGCGCTGACTCTGCGGCAGAGAGTGCCGGAGAGGCTGCTGCTCCGTGCAGCAGCAAGAAGAACAAGATCGGGGGTTGGAACTTGTGACGCCCTCAATTCTGTAGAACACAGAACCGAGAACTGATGCGTATGTGTGCCCAGGATGTTCATCACACATACACATATACTTCACAAACTGAATTCAGATTATATATATATATAACCACGAATAACAGGGTTTATTACAATGTCTCATGAGCCTTGGACTCATTCTAACAGCGGAAGTCTTATCTTAGCAGCGGAAGTCTTATTCTAGCAGTGGACGTCTTTATTCTAGCAGCGGAAGTCTTCTAACTAGTGTGGAAGCAAACTAAGCAGCAGCAGCGGCTCCATCTCTACTCCAATTCCACAGGCAAGTTGACGGTGAATCACACTCCTAATACTCCACAGGGTCTTCATAGTACTCCCCTCCTGTTGCTGATGATGTATGATAATGCAAGTTTAAGTACATGATGTACTCAGCAAGTGCAGGAAAATATGATATGTAGCTCACAACAAGGAAGGTATAAAAAGGCTCATTGCAGAAAGAAAAGTTTATTTCTCAAAACACGAAAAAAACAACAACTTAGCTTTAAGTGAATGTAATCCCAACATGTTTTAAAACATTAGCATACCTCCATCATGATTCATCCCTTTCCATGTCTGAACCAGACATTAATCTTTCTTAACTTTGCTCATGAATACCATATCGTATTCACTACCATCTCATGAATACCATCTCGTGTTCACTACCAATTCTGTCTCATTCTGAAACCAAATCTCGTTGCCATGACTCAACAGTCATGCAACCAATCTCAATACCCGGACTCAACAGTCCCAAAAACGAAATCCAAAGTCTAAACCATAACCAAACCAAAACCATCCCAAAAACCTTCCCATCTAATCATGTGAGTTGTCCAGGCGCTCGTGACCGTAAGCTCGGCTATCATGATAGTTTTAGACTCTGCGGAGTTTGTACCACTTTACCCACAAGTTTGTGATTTCTTCACCCGTTGATGACTGCAGAACCTCCATTATACCAGTACACAACCGTCGGTGTATGGCCAAGAGATCACAAAATAGCCTTTACAAAGGGGCTACTAGATGTATAGACTCACTAAGGTTTCACCAGCAGGCGAGAATCTCCAATTCTCCCACCCACGGTCCCCCTCTTGTGCCATGCAGTTCCCAGGGCAGTCCTCACTCGACTCCCATTCGCCGCGCCTTCCAGGGTCCATAACAATCTAGCAACTTACCTAATTAGTCAGCTAAACCGCACCCATATTTGGCCTTGTGGTGGCACTGTTATCCTGGCATGGCTGGCATGAACCGATCCTTAGATCTACGGCAAGTAACAACCATCTCATTCTAGCTCATTCACAAACCAGGCTTACCTAGATCTCCCTACGATTCATGATCATTAACAATATCAGTTTCTCATTATTCTTACGAGTGCAGTTAGATAGACACATCTATCTCGCTTCCCATATCCCATGGACTCGGCGAAGCATAAAAGCAAAAACCTTACCCGACTCATTAACTTTCCCGGAGACAAGGGTGGTTAACAAAACTAGTAAACTCCTATAAAAGGGTTTCCCATCATGTTGACTCAAGCACAAACACCTTTTCGCAAACAAAACAGTTTTCCAAAAACATGGGATCAATATGGTCAAGGGGCACTTGCCTTGTTCTTGCGGTTCCTGTTGCTCATATTCTTGCTTTTGTGGTCCGTCGTAGGTTGCTCCCTGAGCTTGTCCTTCTATACGCGATCACGGACATATAAGATTCACAGCAATCAATATCATGCACAAACTCTACTTTAAGATGCAATGATGCATATGCATGGTAATCCTATGATGCAGTTTTATTAGATCAGTTTCTACGTTTTCTTGCATGTTTGCATGGACTTTACGATGAACAGAGGTGTAAAGATCAATTGTGGACGTGGCGATGATCTCATCACAAGATCTAGATCGAACCGATCAACACGTGATCTGTCCACGAAAAAGCTTCTATTCAAAGGGATCGGAGAACAGATACAAAGAAAAATGTTGATGTCGTAAGGTGGTATTGGATACCTACCTTACTTCCTTTGGGTCCTTCCTCTAGCAAAAACAGATCGTAGGCTCTTCTCCGGCGATGGCGATCGTGTCTGGGCTCGTCAGCTGTCTCCTCGGGTGGTCAAATTCCGGCGAAGGGGTTTATCTCGGCGAGTTTGGGGCTAGGGCTTCTAAGTTGTCGGCTTCGAAAGATGTTACGACCAAGGGGTTGTTTCGGGTTCTATTTATAATCAGGAAGAGAAGAGTCCTAATTTGATTGGAGATCGAATAAGAGTCCTATTCAAATTGTTTTTGAATCTTAACAACTTATCTTTAGTTGATTTGGTGTGGTAACAATGTGGAATTCGTGTCAGTTTCCTCAGTACCGTGGATTCCCACGCGTACAGAAGAAAAACCGCTTCAAATCTCGTTACCTTCGCGGCGGTGAGCTCCGGAAGCTCCACATGTCCAACGGGGGCCTGGTCTCCCTTTTCCGCAGAGATAAACTCTAGTTGTGCCGCGTGTCAGGCGGACGGGACCTCCCTCTCCTTAGAGGTGAGCTCCGCGTGTGCCATGAGTCTTGGCGTGCGGGACCTCCCTCTCCCTCAGCGGCGAGCTCCGCGTGCGCCACGTGTCAGTGTCCGACCTCCCCTCACTTCGGAGGTGAGCCCCGAATGTGCCACGTGTCAGAGCCGGACCTCCCCTCTCTTTGGAGGTGGGCTCCGAAAATGCCATGTGTCCAGTAGCGCCATACTTCCTTTCTCCTTAGAGACGAGCTCCGAGGTCAACATGTGTCCATCAGCGTCGGACCTCCCGGAGGTAAGCTCCGGAGGTGACACGTGTCCAACAGTGACGGACCTCCCGGAGGTGAGCTCCGGAAATGACACGTGTCCGGTAGGATCAGACCTCTCGGAGGTTAGCTCCGAGAGCGACACGTGTCTGACGGGGCCGGACCTCTCGGAGGTGAGCTCCGAGAGCGACACGTGTCCCGTGCGGCGGGTCCTCTCTTTTCCGAAGTGACTAGCTTTGAAGGCGACACATGTCCTGCAGAGCTGGCCTCGCTCCTCCGCGGAGGCTAGCTCCGGGGGCAACACGTGTCCCACAGGGTCGGACCTCTCTCCCTTCTCGGGGATGAGCCCCGAGCCTGCCATGTAGCCAGTTTAGCGGCGGACCTCTCCCTCTTCGCAGGGATGATCTCCGAACACGCCACGTGGCCTGCGGCCGCGGGAAGTTGACTTTCGGTGCTCTCTGTGAATTGGAATTGCTCTTTTTGGCTATCTTTTTTATTCTTTCTTGGTTTCAACTTATTTTAAATTGTTTCTCTACATCAAATATGAACATATGCAGAAATCAAAAATGAGGGTGTCACAAATCTACCCACCTTAAATTGAATCTCGCCCTCGAGATTCGCTAGTGGAGAATTGATGAGGGAATTCTACACTGAGGTCTTCTTCACGCTCCCATGTGGCTGGTATGGCATCTTTCTTTTGCCCTCATGCTCGATCTCTCGGATCTTGCTTTCAACCACTATGGTTTTGTCAACTAGTTTATGGAAGTTAGCATAGTCATTGTTGAGGAGCTGAACCTGGATCTCATTGTTCAACCCTCTCATGAACAGGTACTGCTTCCGTTGGTCCGAGTTGACATCCTCGGGGGCATACCGGGACAGTTGTGTGAACTTGTTGAGGTACTCATTCACGCCTTTCTGTCCTTGGCAGAGACCTTCGAACTCCTGTCTCTTGAGCATCATTACTCCAGCAGGGATGTAATGAGAGCGAAAACTCTCCTTGAACTCAGTCCAAGTTAGTCTCCGGGTTGTCATGAGCGTTGGATAATGCGTCCCACCAGTCAGCGGCTGTTCCCATGAGTTGGTGCGACGCGAAGAGAACCTTCTCTCGGTCATTGCACTGAACTATGGCAAGCTTCTTCTTCATGGACTTGAACCAGGCATCGGCCTCCATGGGACCATTAGCTTGAGCAAAAGTGGGCGGTCGAGTCCTCATGAACTATCCCAGCCTGTTGTGAGCAGGTGGTGGTGGCGCTGGTGGTGGCGGTGGTGCTGGAACGGGATTGTTGTTGTTGGCTTGCAGCTGACCCAAAGTTTGGATCATGGTTTGCATAAGCTCATTCTGCATGGCCATCAACCGTTCCAGGTTGTTCTCACCAACTCCGGGGTTGTCATTTTGAGGAACTTCGACGTGGTCCTCTTCTTGGTTGCCGCGGACGTTCCTCCCTTGACGGCCGGCGTTTCCTCTCACCATTTTTGAGCAGAATAGGGGTTAGAAGTTTAGACTGATCCCTCCCAACTATATGCATCAAGGTGGATGGGCTACATATATTAGCCTCTATGAGGATGTGAACAAGTGCCGAAGCATCTCACATCTCTCTACTATGTGTGGATATGGACAAAGCTGAAACATCCCACAACTCACACTAAGCACTCAAGCACAAACAATCATCACAGAGCTCAGCACACAACTCCTATTCAAGGCTTATTCGATGGGGGTCCTATAGTCAAGGTGGTTCCAATGCCAATCTATGCATTTTACCTATGCTTGCATCCTATGGTCAGCATGGCTTCTAATAGCAATCTGTGAGTAGGGGTGCGTCCTACAGTCAACGTGGATTGATACCAACTTGTGGTCTTACCTAGGCTTGTGGCCTACGATCAACTGTGGCATCTATACCAATTTGTGATCTCTATCTAGGTGTGTGACCTACGATCAACCGTGGTACGTTGATACCAATCTGTGCTTTCTATCTAGGTGTGTGATATACTGTCAACCGTGGCTCTGATACCAACTTGTGACGGCCTCAATTTTGTAGAACACAGAACCGAGAACTGATGCGTATGTGTGCCCAGGATGTTCATCACACGTACACATATACTTCACAAACTGAAATCAGAATATATATAACCACGAATAACAGGGTTTATTGCAATGTCTCATTAGTCTTGGACTCATTCTAACAGTGGAAGTCTTATCTTAGCAGCGGAAGTCTTATTCTAGCAGCGGACGTATTTATTCTAGCAGCGGAAGTCTTCTAACTAGTGCGGAAGCAAACTAAGCAGCAGCAGCGGCTCCATCTCTACTCCAATCTCACAGGCAAGTTGACGGTGAATCACACTCCTAATACTCCACGGGGTCTTCATAGTACTCCCCTCCTGTTGCTGATGATGTATGATAATGCAAGTTTGAGTACATGATGTACTCAGCAAGTGCGTGAAAATATGATATGTAGCTCACAACAAGGAAGGTATAAAAAGGCTCATTGCAGAAAGCAAAGTTTATTTCTCAAAACAAGATAAAGACAGCAACTTAGCTTTAAGTGAATGTAATCCCAACATGTATTAAAACATTAACATACCTCCATCATGATTCATCCCTTTCCATGTATCAACCAGATATTAATCTTTCTCAACTTTGCTCATGAATACCATCTCGTATTCACTACCATCTCATGAATACCATCTCGTATTCACTACCATTTCATCTCATATTCAATTCCGTCTCATTCCGAGACCAAATCTCGTTGCCATGACTCAACAGTCATGCAACCAATCTCATTACCCGGACTCAACAGTCCCAAAAACCAAATTCAAAGACAAAATCATAACCAAACCAAAAACCATCCCAAAAACATTCCCATCAAATCATGTGAGTTGTCCAGGCGCTCGTGCCGTAAGCTCGGCTATCATGATAGTTTTAGACTCTGCAGAGCTTATACCACGTTACCCACAAGT
This sequence comes from Neostapfia colusana, assembly GCA_030760725.1. Taxonomy (NCBI): domain Eukaryota; kingdom Viridiplantae; phylum Streptophyta; class Magnoliopsida; order Poales; family Poaceae; genus Neostapfia; species Neostapfia colusana. The sequence continues at coordinate 117,565,083 of JASWHV010000001.1, read as the reverse complement.
TTGTGATTTCGTCACCCGTCGGTGACTGCAGAACCTCCATTATACCAGTACACAACCGTCGGTGTATGGCCAAGAGATCACAAAATAGCCTTTACAAAGGGGCTACTAGATGTATGGACTCACTAAGGTTTCACCAGCAGGCTATAATATCCAATTCTCCAACCCAGGGCCCCCTCTTGTGCCATGCAGTTCCCAGAGCAGTCCTCACTCGACTCTCATTCCTCGCGCCTTCCACGGTCCATAACCATCTAGCAACTTACCTAATTAGTCAGCTAAGCCGCACCCATATTTGGCCTTGTGGTGGCACTGTTATCCTGGCATTACTGGCATGAACAGGTCCTTAGATCTATGGCAAGTAACCACCATCTCATTCTACCTCATTCACAAACCAGGCTTGCCTAGATCTCCCTCCGATTCACGATCATTAACAACATCAGTTTCTCATTATTCTTATGAGTGCAGATAGCTATACACATCTATCTTGCTTCCCATATCACATGGACTCGGCGAAGCATAAAAGCAAAAACCATACCCGACTCATTAACTTTCCCGGTGACAAGGGTGGTTAACAAAACTAGTAAACTCCTATAAAAGGGTTTCCCATCATGTTGACTCAAGCACACACACACCTTTTCGCAAACAAAACAGTTTTCCAAAAACATGGGATCAATATGGTCAAGGGGCACTTGCCTTGTTCTTGCGGTTCCTGTTGCTCAAATTCTTCCTGTTGTGGTCCGTCGTAGGTAGCTCCCTGAGCTTGTCCTTGTATACGCGATCACGCACATACAAGATTCACAACAATCAATATCATGCACAAACTCTACTTTAAGATGCAATGATGCATATGCATGCTAATCCTATGATGCAGTTTTTATTAGATCAGTTTGTACGTGTTCTTGCATGTTTGCATGGCTTTTACGATGAACAGAGGTGTAAAGATCATTTGTGGACGTGGCGATGATCTCATCACAATGTCTAGATCGAACCGATCAACATGTGATCTGTCCACGAAAAAACTTCTGTTCGAAGGGATCGAAGAACATATGCAAAGAAAATGAGATGACGTCGTAAGGTGGTATTGGAAACATACCTTACTTCCTTCGGGTCCATCCTCTAGCAAAAACAGATCGTCGGGTCTTCTCCGGCGATGGCGATCGTGTCTAGGCTCGTCGGCGGTCTTCTCGGGTGGTCAAATTCCGGCGAAGGGGTTTAGCTCGGCGAGTTTGGGGCTAGGGCTTCTAAGTTGTCGGCTTAGAAAGATGTTACGACCAAGGGGTTGTTTCAGGTTCTATTTATAATCAGGAAGAGAAGAGTCCTAATCTGATCGGAATTCGAATAAGAGTCCTATTCAAATTGTTTTTGAATCTTAACAACTTATCTTTAGTTAATTTGGTGCGGTATCAACGTGGAATTCGTGTCGGTTTCCTCAGTATCGGGGATTCCCACGCGTACAGAAGAAAAACAGCTTCAAATCTCGTTACCTTCACAGTGGTGAGCTCCGGAAGCTCCACGTGTCCAGCGGGGGCCTGGTATCCTTTTCCGCAGAGACAAGCTCCAGTTGTGCCGCGTGTCAGGCGGGCGAGACCTCCCTTTCCTTAAAGGTGAGCTCCGCGTGCGCCACGCGTCCTGGCGGGCGGGACCTCCCTCTCCCTCAGAGACGAGCTCCGCGTGCACCACGTGTCATTGTCGGACCTCCCCTATCTTTGGAGGTGAGCTCCGAATGTGCCACGTGTCAGAGCCGGACCTCCCCTCTCTTCGGAGGTGGGCTCCGAAAATGCCACGTGTCCAGTAGCACCATACTTCCTTTCTCCTTAGAGGCGAGCTCCGAGGTCGACATGTGTCCATCAGCGTCAGACCTCCCGAAGGTAAGCTCCGGAGGTGACACGTGTCCAACAGTGACGGACCTCCCGGAGGTGAGCTCCGGAAGTGACACGTGTCCGGTAGGATCGGACTTCTCGGAGGTTAGCTCCGAGAGAAACACATGTCTGACGGCGCCGGACCTCTCGGAGGTGAGCTCCGAGAGCGACACGTGTCCCGTGTGGCGGGTCCTCTCTTTTCTGCAGTGACTAGCTCCGAAGGTGACACGTGTCCTATAGAGCTGGCTCGCTCCTCCGCAGAGGCTAGCTCCTGGGGCAACACGTCTCCCACTGGGTCGGACCTCTCTCCCTTCGCGGGGATGAGCCCCGAGCCTGCCGCGTAGCCAGTTTAGAGGCGGACCTCTCCCCCTTCGCAGGGATGAGCTCTGAACACGCCACGTGGCCAGCGGCCGCGGGAAGTTGTCTTTGGTGCTCTCTGAGAATTGGAATTGCTCTTTTTGGCTATCTTTTTTATTCTTTCTCGATTTCAACTTATTTTAAAATGTTTCTCTACATCAAATATGAATATATGCAGAAATAAAAAATGAAGGTGTCACAGAACAAGTCTCTGGCCGGGGCACCCACTACCGCCCTAGCAGCGGCTGGTGGGGGCCGAGCCCCACGCACTGACAAGCGCCCACGACCGTCGTCTGCCAACGACGATGACCAATGGTGCACGGTGCACAACTCCAGCCGCCACGGCGCTAGCGACTGCCGTGAGATCAAGAAGCTTGCGGAGCGCTTCCGTGAGCTGCAACAACAGCGGCCGTGCCAAGACGGCGCACCCTCCCGTCAGCGGGAGGGCAAACAAAAGGACAAACTTGAGGCAATGCTGAGGAGGAGATGGAGTATCAAGATGCCGAGCAGGCGTTGAAAGCCGTCTACGGCCACTCCAACTCCGACACCAGCACCGACAGCGAGCGATGCAAGGTGCTCCACATCTAGCCAGACGTCCCCCTCGTCGTGTGACAAGGGAAACACCCTCTTACACTGGTGTAGGGGGTCAAGGCTGTCCTCCCTCAGGAACACACCAAGGTCTCATCCCGCATGCAGACATACGACGAAGCCACGTAGGACCAGCTTCCACATCCGGATATCAACCTCGTCGACGAGGAAACATGGCTAGAGGCTGCTCAAAATGCGTTTCACCGCAAAAAGCTCTGGCGATGTCAACAACAGTACGCGCAGAGTAGACAACCCAAGGTAGGGCCACGTGGTGCCACGGCTAATACTTTCTCAGGAAGGGGTGACAAACCCTGCCCCAGCTATCCCCCACGTGCGCCCACCTAGCCACAGGGGATGGGGACCTCTACCCAATCCACAGAATATAGAACATCTCCGTAGGTTCTATCCTTAGCATAGTGGTAGGGTATTTTTTTTCTTTTTCTCTTTGTTTATAAAGGTGTCATAGTGTCAAGGAACAGCGCTTAGAACGGCTAAGCTGCGAAGGAGTCCCGTTACTCTTGACATCCGGGGCAGGTCGCTGCCTTCTTGCACGGCCTGTTTCCTCCTATCACCCAAAGAAAGCCAGAAATAAGAAAAATTTATCCTACCCTGCATACCTTCTTTACAGTTTGTGCTCATTCATGCATACTAACTGTATATCGCATGTCCAGAGCCTGTCCTACATACTTGTCCTAGGTCCCGTGGCACTGGAAGGTCTCCTCGCTGAAAGGTTAACGCCCGCGGGAGGTCCAGGACGCGCAGCCTGCTTAGCCTGGTTCTGTACCCAAAGCCTCCCGCACTGCCTCCCCTGCGCTATAACTGAGTACTTGGGGACCAGAAAGAACACACCTACGGACAAGAAAAGTAACCGGACCCCGGACATTGCCCCCAATCTTTTCAGGCTTTCTTTCCATACTGCTCCGGCCGTGTGGCCAGTCACTTTTTCTTGTGTTCAACCATAGCAAGAGTTGTGTTGTCCTTCTGCAGGCAGGTCTGCTTGATGTACCTGTGGCGTACTCGGGGTCCTGTGGTTGTCTCATTGCTCGGGGGCCCTATGGCGCCGAATGGTCCCTCCCTTGAAGGGCTTACGCCAGCAGGAGGTCCAGGGTGTATAGCCTTGTATGCCTGGTTCCGTACCCCTAGCGTGCACACCCTGCCTCTTCAGCGCTACAGCTAAGTACCGGAGAGCAAGACGGCTCATACCCCTGAGCAAAGTTTTAACCATAACTTGGCGACCTTTGGTTGTCTCATTGCCTAGGGGCCCTATGGTGCCGAATGGTCCTTCCCCTAAAAGGCTTACGCTAGCGGGAGGTCCAGGGTGTGTATCCTGCTATGCCTGGTTCCGTACCCCTAGCGTGCACACCCTGTCTCTCCAGCGCTACAGCTTAGTACCGGGGAACCGGATGGCTCATACCCCTGGGCAAGGCTTTAACCGTAGCCCGGATGACCCATATTAAATGACCCAGGCCCTGTAGCTCAGCTGAGGACCTTAACCCACAGTACAACTACCAAACAAGGAAGAGTGACCAGAGAGCATGATTACTCCTCCTTTCTACCATGTCTGCCGGTCCGAACAGGTCCTTGGCGTCCGGGACCTCCCACGGGGCCCAATGTTGACGTCCTGCCTCATCTAGAGGTAGGTGTGCCCCAACACAAGGGCCACACCTACCAACGGGCCATCACGGTGAACCACATGGGCAGGACGTCGAACCACTGCAGCGACAGGCAGAAGACTCAGAGCACCAGCTACGACAAGCTGAAGACATGGGCCGAACATCCTTCAGGTCCTTGCGCTGCAGAGGACCCGGAAGGAGTGGTAGCCACACCGTCGGAGCACCCTGAGTCCTTACACTGCTAAGGACCCGGAGGAACAAGATCGGGACATAGGCAAAGAGCTATCCACGTCGGCTAAGTCATTCTGGACCCTTGCGCTGCCAAGGGTCCGAAGTCTACATCGACAACTCAAGACAATGTAAGACTTGAAACAATGTCTTCATTAACAATAGAGCTCCGGCATACATAGGAGGATACAAGGCGAGCAAGAGACCAAGGAGCTATCCGTGCTAGAACCTAGCACCGACAAGTCAGGCGACCTCCTCTATGGAAGACTTTGTCGCCCCCGACAACTCTGCACTGTGTCCCTTCATCACAGGTAGCAGGGACATGCTGGGGTCACAGCTCCGAAAGCAAGCGAGCACATGCCCTTCCACCATCTGGACCAGAGCCTTGACTTCGGCCTCCAGCTGCTCCCCCATGACGTTCTTCAGCGTCAGGAGCTTCTCCTAGACTGAGTCCAGGGCAAGGAGCACCTGACTCACCTCTTGGACTGGTCCTCCGGGGCAAAAGGAGCTGAAGCCGAAGGGTTCCAGAGCCGCTTACACGCGGCCGAGGAAGTTCCAGACCTTCTTTGCCTCAGTGGCATGAGAAGTCCGAAGATCTTCGGCCACCTTGGCGGAAGAAGCCTGCTCCCCCACCGAACTCCTCCTCGCCAGATCCTGTTCTCGGGTGGCCAGCTCCTGCTCCAGAGAAAGCAGGGCCTGCTCCTTGGTGGATAGCCACGTGGTCCGCTAACCCAGGTCAGACTCCCTAGATGCAGTGGCGAGCTCCCGGTCGTGGATGCCCTGAAGCCGCTCCTTCAGGCGCCCCTGCTCCTCCCCATGGGCATCCAGACGGTCGGAGAGCTCCCTGTCCCTCGCCTCCACCTCCTTCTCCCGATGAAGGAGCGTCTCCTGGAGCTCCGTCAGGACTGCGAGACGTGCATTGGCGGAGGTGTGGAGGTACTTGGCCTTAGCCAGGAGGTTCACCGCATTCTTCTGGAGGTCGGCGACGGTGGCCTCTTCCTCCTCCAGCACCTCCTCCCGAGCCTCGAGCTGCTCCTCCCGAGCCCAAGCCTTCGCCCTAGCAGACTGGACCCGCGCCTTCAACAGGTCGTCCCAGTCTCGGAGATTCTCCCGCTCAGACCTCAGCTCGGCCCCCTCCTGCACGAGCACGTCCTGCATCTGGTTTAGGCTAGAGCGGGCAGCCCTCACAGCCCTGGGGATCGGGACAGCCTTCGGCATTGCCTGGCGAGGTACCGCTTCGACACCCTCCGACTCTTCATCCTCTGATGGGGTTGCCACCATGGCAACCTACGAAGAAAGAGGAGGAGGTCTAGTAGCCCGCTCAGCAGCAGCCGCACCGCTACCAGTGGCGTCAGCGTCCGCCGGTCTGCTGGCCTCAGGAGGGCTGGGTGCCGACATCCGGAGCCGCCCCAGGCGTAGGCTCAGGCACTACCACCGGCGTTGGAGCTTCAGCAGAGAGGGAGCTCCGGCTCCCGGACTGTTGCTGTGGAGGAGAAGAGGTGCTCTGTTGGGGAGCACTGCAAGAAGAAGCAACAAGTGTCAATTACGCCATCCAGCGGCTCGGTACACAGCCGGTACTGCAAGGTTGAGCCATACCTAGAGGTCCCGAAGTTCCACCCCGTGCGGAACTTCTTACGAGGAGGGCTCGAGCCACTCGCCCCCACCGTTGTTGAGGTCTTCTCCGCCGGCATCGGAGCCGGTGGAACCTTAGGGAACTTCGTCGCCGAAGATGGTAAGTAGGGGCCCCCCTGCTGAGGACCTCGACGCCAAAGATATGCCCTGTTCCGGGGCTGCCTTCGACGGTTTCCGAGCCAAGGATGCACCCGAGGACTGCCCCTGCATCGAGGGTGCGTCAGGGGCCCTCCTTGAAGCTCCAGCAGCGTCAGTCACCCTTCCTGTGGCCGCCGGGGCTGCTCTGGCAGCGGCGGCTCCAGAGCTGCCGCATACGTCAGTTGCCGAGCCCGGTGCAAGACTGCGGGAAGCCTGGAAAGCCCCTGCGTAGGGGCCCGAGACGAAGCTTCCTTCGGGACAGACCAGCTTCCACTTTGGTGCCCTGTTCGACTACGGGGCATCCTTGGGCGGTGAGCGAGGGCGCTCCACAGGGACGGATCTACCAGCCGACCCCTTCCCTCTGTTTGGTAGTGAGTTCGGCGCAGACCCCGACTGGCCACCAGCGCTGTCCGCTTCAGTGATCTCTATGCCCTGCGAGGGATCGCCGATCTGCCGCTGTGACGCCCTCAATTCTATGGAAAACCACGGAACCGAGAACTAATGCATATGTGTGCCCAGGATGTTCATCACACATACACATATGTTCCACAAACTGAATTCAGATTATATATTACCATGAATAACAGAGTTTATTACAATATCTCATGAGTCTTGGACTCATGCTCACAGCGGAAGTCTCATTCCTATGCAGTGGAAGTCTTTATTCTAATGCGGAAGCAAATTAACTAATGCGGAAGCAAGTCTAAGCAGCAATTGCTCCATCTCTACTCCATCCCCACAGGCAAGGTTGAGAACAGATCACACGCCTAATGCTCCACTTGGTCTTCATAGTAATATTCTCCTGTTGCTGATGATGAGATAATAATGCAAGTTTGAGTACAATGATGTACTCAGCAAGTGCGGGAAAATATGATATGTAGCTCACAACAAGGTAGGTATAAAAAGGCTCATTGCAGAAAGCAAAGTTATTTATCAAAACCATGATAAAACAGCAACTCATCTTTAAGTGAATGCAATCCCAACATGTATAAAAATACCGATCATACCTCCATTATGTTATTTACCTTCCATGTCACAACCAGACATCAATCAACCTCATTCTTGCTCACGAATACCTCCTCGTATTCGCTACCATCTCACGAATACCATCTCGTATTCGCTACCATTACATCTCATAAACAACTTCGTCTCCCACTGAGACCAACCTTGTTGCCATGACCCAACAGTCATGCAACCCATCTTTTCACCCGGACTCAACAGTCCTGAAAACATAACCAAAACCAAACCATAACCAAAATCATACCCAATAACCATATCCAATATCCATCCCAACTAATCATGGCAGTTGGCCAGGCGCTCGTGACCGTAAGCTTGGCTATCATGATAGTTTTAGACTCTGCAGAGTTTGCACCTCTTTACCCACAAGTTTGTGATTTCTTCACCCGTCGGCGACTGCAGAACCTCCATTATAACAGTACACAACCGTCGTTGTATGGCCAAGAGATCACAAAATAGCCTTTACAAAGGGGTTACTAGATGTATGGACTCACTAAGGTTTCACCGGCAGGCTAGAATCTCCGATTCTCCCACCCACGGGCCCCCTCTTGTGCCATGCAGTTCCCAGGGCAGTCCTCACTCGACTCCCATTCCCCACGCCTTCCACAGTCCATAACAATCTAGCAACCTACCTAATTACTCAGCTAAGCCGCACCCATACTTGGCCTTGTGGTGGCACTGTTATCCTGGCATGTGCATGCATGAACCGGTCCTTAGATCTATGGCAAGTAAACCACCATCTTATGCTACCTCATTCACAAACCCAGTATTGCCTAGATATCCCTCCAATCCATGTTCATTAACAACATCAGTTTCTTATTTCATTACGAGTGCAGTTAGCTAGACACATCTATCTCGCTTCCCAATCCCATGGACTCAGCGATGCATAAAAGTAAAAACCATACCTGACTCATAAACTTCCCTGGCGACAAGGGTGGTTTAACCAAAGCTAGTAAACTCCTATAAGAGGGTTTCCCATCATGTTTGACTCAGCACTCACACCTTTTTGCAAAACAAAACAGTTTTTCCCAAAACATAGGATCAATATGGTCAAGGAGCACTTGCCATGTTCTTGCGGTTCTGATTGCTCTTGGATCTCGAAACCTTGTTGTTGCAGCTCGTCGTAGACAGATCCCTGAGCTTGTCCTTCTATACAGGATCACGCACATACAAGATTCATAACAATCAATACCATGCACAAACTTTAAACTAGATGCGATGATGCATATGCACGTTATACTATAATGCAGTTTTGTTAGATCGGTTTGTACGTGTTCTTGCATGGCTTGCATGGTTTTATGATGAACAGAGGTGTTCGGATCAGATGTGGACGTGGTGATGATCTTGTCATTAGATCAACCCGATCAACAAGTGATCTGTCCACGAGAAAGCTTCTGTTCGAAAGGAATCGAAGAACAGATGCAAAGAAAACACAACGATGTCGTAGGGTGGTATTGGAGACCTACCTTACGTTCTTCTCGGTCTTCGGGGTCCTTCTCTGATCAGAAAGATCGTTGGGGCTCTCTTCCGGCGATCTTTCTCGCTGATCTCCGGCGATGGCTTACTCGGCGAGTTAGGGCTAGGGCTCTAAGTCGTCGGCTTAGGAATTGGAAAAGAAGTTTTTGGTTTCGGCCAAAGGTTCTGGGTTCTATTTATAATCAGGAGAAGAAGAGTCCTAACCTGATTGTATTCCGAATAAGAGTCCTATTCTGATCGTCGTTGAATCCTAACAACTTATCTTGAGTTGATTTGGTGCGGTATCATTGTGGAATTCAGGTCGGTTTCTCCTCTGTACCGATATTTCTACGCATACAGAATCCAAAAACCGTTCTAGAACTCGTTACCTCCTCGGTGATGAGCTCCGGAAGCTCCACGTGTCCACTGAGCCTGGTTTTCTCCCTTTCCGCAGAGACGAGCTCCGGTTGTGCCGCGTGTCAAGCGAGCAAGACCTCCCTTCTCCTTTGGAGGTGAGCTCCGCGCTCGCCACGTATCCTGGCTGTAAAAGCCCAAGAAAAGGGACTTGCAAAAACTTTTCATCACCTCACAACACCACAGTTTTGTTGTGGATAGCTTGTGAAAAATTGTGAAGAGCAAGTAACCTCCATCAAAAGAGTGATTAGAGGGGAAAGCCTACACTTTTACAAAGTGGAATTTCTACACATGAACATGAGAGGTTGAGCTCACCCCTAGAACTTCAAAAGTCTTGGGAAGGTTCAGGCCAAGTTTCATGTAAATCCAACACTTTTTGAGGCACTTTTGGAGGTATTTGAAAAAGAGGCCAATTTGAATGTAAATTCAAATTGCAGCAACTTTCATCACTCAAATTCAAAAGTTAGCTTCATATTCAAACTCAGCACATTTTCTGAGTAAGCCCACCAATTTTCATCCCCATTGGAGTTCAATTTGTCAAGAGCTAAATTTGCAAGAATTCAAAACTGAATTTGAAATTCAGTTCAAACATGAGGCAAATTTAGCCAAACAAAAATTCAAATGGGAGAACTCAAATTCAAACAAGAACTTGGGGGCTAAGTCTCACATTAAATTGTGAGTAGCTGAGGATATTTTGGCACAAACAGAATTGAGAAAAATTGTAAAAAAGAATTTAGAGGGGAGGCCCACATGTCAGTAGTCTTAACAGAGAAGTCTCCTCGGGTGATTTTTCTCCTCGGCCAAAGCCTCACGCGCGCGCCAGCGCGATCGCACCGGCGCCCGACCACCTCAACCGGTGCCACCTCCTGCTCGGGGGAGAGGCTAAGGGCGCAGAGGTGACGCCGGGATCGAGTAACCCCGCGACCACGTGCAATCCTCGCACTCCCCTTTCTTCCTCGCACGATCGAAACCTTCCGCCCGGCCGACCTCGCTGATCACCAGCGCCCGGCCAGCACAGGCACTCTCGTGCCCAACGAGCAACACAAGAAAGTCCCGCTCCGAGGTACTGATCACAACCGTACTGACCTCGCCCTCTCTCTCGCACGATCAGCAAAGAATTTGGGGGTTTAGCGCGTCGGGGTGTTTAGAACCGAGCCATGCGAAATCCCAGAATTCGTAGCATGTAAGCCACCACTCCTTAGACCGAGCTAAAGACGTGATCTAGACTCGCCCACGCGTCTCTGAGATCAGAAACCATCGAGTCTCATCGAGTATGGGCGATGATCTTTGAGCTTTTTGCATCGGCGCCGATTTCCGGTCTAGGTCACCGGTGAGGTCGTAGTTGCAGCCGTTTTCATGGGGATCGGTGCCCATGTCCGTGATCAGCGGCGCTCCCCGAGCAAACCGCATCGAAAAAGGTGCAGGGGATGCCGAGTTCGACGTCGCCGGTGAGCTCCCGGCCGCTGTTACCGTCGGGAGCACTGTTCCGGCCGTTGTCAGGCTCTGGTGAGGGCACCCCCATGTTCCCGAGGACGAGATAGGCACAGGCGGTGAGTTTCGTCGGAGGTCGGGCCGCAAAACGCCCGGCGGCGAGTATTCCGGCGAGATGGGCAGCGGGGAGCCGCGGGAGCGCGAGGTTGAAGAAGCCTTGCGGGCCCCGCGTGTCGGTCTCTGCTGAGAGCACCCGGGATTTGCTGCAGCACCGGGATCCCGTGCGACTGCGTGGGGGATTCTGCGGGCTCCTGTGTGGGTTAGCTGGGAGGCTGACACGTAGCCTGCAGGACCCCACCCGACAGTTTAAATTTTATTCGAATTTCCAGTTTTAGTTCAAACTTCAAATGGATAGAACTTTTGCTAGGAAACTCCAAATTCGGTGAACCAAATTCTGTTGAACTCAGAATTCTGAGTACGTTCCAGCAATACCGATTTCAGTTCATGAAAGTGAATAGTTCTCCAGAATTAAATCCCTAAAATTTAAAATGTTGGGAATTTTATCTGGAGAATTACTTTATTAAAAATGCTGCAATTTTGCTGAGAGGTTCATTGGAAAATCCCTGAATCACAGTAAAATTTTAAGACTCATCCAAGTTCGTTTATTTACCCTGATGGGGTGATTAAGAGAACTGCCCTGAGAAAATAGAAAAATGTACAGAAACATTTTTCAGATTTTGTCCAATCTTAATTAGGGCATAACTTTCAGTAGAATTCTTCAAAATACATGAAACCAATTCCACTGGAACCCTCATAAATTCTAGTTTCCAGAAAGTAATGGTTGGAGCCATGAAAACCCCTGGAATTACTTAGAGGCTCAATTATTGACCAAATGGGCTTTTATTTGTACAAGGTTCAAATGAATTTTGTTTCAAATGAAACTTGGTCAAGACTCTGGTTAGGACCCTACCAAGACACCATAAAAATTTCAGAACCAATGTGGAGGACTAGCTAGAGTTATTAGCAATTAAGTATTCAAGTTCACACACTGCATTTAAATTGACATGTAGTATTTCATTAACGTGTAGTCGCTGAAGGCGAAGAGACTCCAGAAGTGCTGGACTTCCTCCTTCCAGAAGAAGAACTAACCCCTGACCAGCAGCAACAAGGCAAGCCCCGGTTTGCATTAACACTTTTATCAAGTTTTGCTTTGTTCACATAATTAAGGTGATGTATGAATGTGCATTAGGTGTAGGATGAATGGAACCCCACTTGCATGACCAGAACTTTTCCATAAGAGTGAGGGTAGTGTCTAAGACCTCGAGTAGACAGGCTATGCTTAATGATTCATAGGACTTCGGTACAAGTCGAGTAGTTGGAATCTACTCGCGAGTTTAGGCTTGGGACACACGGGTTTGGATCGAGTGATGTGAGATCACTTTAGTAACGAAAATGAGACTAGGCAGGGACTAGGGCGCAGCAAGAGGAAGTCTTGTGTGCGCAGCCCTGTCCGTGTCGATTGAGGACTGATCCGTGTGCGTCCCTGCTGAACAAGTATTGAACGTACCGAAGGCATATCGGATATATAGGCCCCGATAAACCGATGTAGCCTAAACCTCTGGGCATCGAGGCATAGCACACCGATCTATTGGTGTAGGTTGAGGGCAGCAAGGTAGAAATCTGCCAATGGGCATAGAGAGATGCTCCGTGTGGGGAACCTCCTGCTCGTTTCGGTGCGACCAGTTCGACGTTTGGGCTGTTGGGTGAAAGGTTGTCCTGTACGACATCGAGTGAGCGTGCTGTTCAGCTCCACGGGTGGGTGTTCGTGACGTGCTCTTTGGGTTTTCCCTGCAGGTCTATATCGAGTCGATTCGCCGTCCCTCGCGGTGACGAGCACGGCTTGTTCACTGTGTCGTAACGTAGATAATTTATGGAATGTTATACTTCAATATTGCTGTCATGATATAATTGTATTGCTACATGTGTGCCACCGGATATTGCTTACAAAATTTCAGATTCCCAAACTGTTAACTTGTTGCTAAAAGATGAATTAAGGAGGAACTTATAGGCGAGTCCCTTTGCTGCAATATTACTATCCTATGTTCATGGTACACCTCATGTAGAGTTTCATGTCTAGGTGAGTTGGTTAAGTCTTGTTGAGCCATCGTGCTCATGGTTTCTGCTTAAGTGTTTTTCAGGTAAGGAGCTACCCACGGACTCGGAGTACGAGCCCACCGGCGAGGGTTACCCTCCGTCGGGGACTACGGCTGAGTGGGAGCCGTACACGCCGTGCTGAGCTGGGATGTGCAGCTAGTGTGGGTTGCCCTAGGGCTGGGAAACCGACTTTTGCTAGATAGGCGGGCGTGAGTTGTATAGAGTAGACTTCCGCTGTGTAACATAAACAATAGTTTGTAACTGAATATTGTGCCGTTTGTACAGTTCAGTTTGTTTTCCCATGTAATATATTATGTCCTTATGACGTGTGCTGTCGGGCGTCGCATCGTGCGGCACCACCCTCTGCGATCCTGGATGAGCGGATCCCGGTCCGCCACAGCCTGGTATCAGAGCTGCATTGGGGATAGCACAGTACTTAAGGGCTGTATTACGGAAAAACTTAGGTTTACGGTGAGGATTCGGTAGTTGCCCAAGTAAGGACTATATTGGCATAGTTACTTAAAGTGGCAAGGACTAACCTATGTGTTATAATTCTGAATTTTAATTATGTAACGACGCACCTACTGTCACACCCGGTTTTTCCGAAGAACAACCGAGTGAATATCACATGTATGCCAGGATCATTTTCTCATACATGTGATGACAAATAGTGAAGCATCATTTATTACAAGCCAGGTGTCGAATATAAATAAGTCTTACATAGCAAATGTCTCGATGGACAATAAGAAGTTCATCACAAGTAAATAAACTAGCAGCGGAATATTATTCTTGAGGGCTCATTCACAGGTGTTGCCCGGGGGGTCTCCATGAACCTAGAAACCGTCTTCGGGTCCAAAGTCTTGGTCATTATACACCACCTCATTATCTTGACCTGAGAAGCAATATAAACCAACAAAATATGCAAGGTTGAGTACCGATGGTACTCAGCAAGTGTGGGAAAATTATATCATGCATGGCTAGAACAAGGAGAGGTTGAACTCATGGTTAAAGCACTACGCAATTAATACCTATCACCTTAGCTTATTAAGCACCTACATTACTACACAGGTGAAATGGTCCAAATCTCCCATCCCATCATCATAATCCAATAACCATCATTTCCAATGTTAAGCTCCCCGCTTAACATCACAACTTCCAAAAGCATCAATCCTCTAATCATGAATAATTGAGTCCAAGCCGCTCTTGACCGTGAGCACGGCTGTCATGACAGTTTTGACTCTGCAGAGTTTGTACCACTGTACCCACATGTAGTGATTTCATCCCCCGTTGCCGGGTGGACTAAAAGAACCTCCATTATGCCAGTGGCTACGAACCACATTCACACTTCCCAGGTGTGTAGCCAGGAGATCACTACGAAGCCTTTACAAAGGGATTCCCGACGAGCGTGGGCCCACTGAGGTTTCACCCCTAACAGCATACAAGAGGCTCCAACCCCGCTGCAGTGGCCCCCTCTTGAGCCTTGCGGTTCATATGGTAGTCCAGCTGACACCTACTCCCCGCACCATCCAACACACCCATACTACGCCGGGGATACACCTAATTAATTGGCCAAGCTGCCCCATCTTAGCATGTGGTTGGCACTGTAAAGCCAGGTTACATGCTCCATGAACCGGTCCTTAGGATCCAGGCAAGTACTAAGCACAAACCCGAGTCTCGTGCACCCAGCACACAACCAAAACATCCAACTTGCCTTGATCCCTACCTCTACATATCTCACAATATCTCATTCAAGAGTATGGTAAAATAAACTGATGATCTCATATCCCAAATATCCCATTCTAAGCATGGCTAAGCATATGCATAATAATAAATGACATGATAAAATAAATCCCAACCCAAGCTACAAGGAAAGAGGGTAATGCAATTCTAGGGAAACATCCTAGCATGGGTTTCATATTTCATTTGACAATGCAAATAATTTTATCTACACATCCTAGTATAGGATCAAAGTGGTAAAGGACACTTGCCTCCTTCTTGCTGCTCTTGAAATGGGTAGTCCTGGTCTTGGAAAGGAATAACTTGCTCTTGAGCAGGTTCTACATCATACCATCCCACATAGCAAAAGAAAAACAACAATCATAAGACATAGTTCACACTTCTACTTCATACAAACCATACATTCACATTTATGAAAGTCCTTCACCATTATATGTGTTGTGGTTACTTTATGTGTGTTGAGTTGTGGCTTGCATGCACTTTTAATCATGTGTATATGATTCCTACTTTTGTGTTCACACTTATACTTACCTACTATTTATATGTGAGTTTCCAATTTAAATAAATTCCTTATATTCAACTACTACACCTTTTTACTACCAAGTATGTATGAAAAGTATTTTTCTTCTCCATATGTGCCTTTAGACTTGTTACCAACCTTAAACTGAATTCTTTGGTTTTTAGAAACTCCATTTATCATTTACTAGTTGCTATAATTTCAGATTTATTTTCCTCTACATAAATGTGTTCTTTGTTATGAAATTAGTAATATACATCATCTAAACAGAATAGGTTCTGATCCTAAATAATTTAATAACATATTTTGACCTTTGCCTCTGATGTAAATTATTTCACAATTATTTTCCCTATTTTCTAAAACTATTCATTACTTTAAAAATGTGTCCCTAAATATGAACAATAAATTAAACAGATTCAATTCAGCCCAAAATATGTTTTTATCTCACTCCAAAGTTTTCTAAATACTGAGAAAGTTTTTAAATTAATTATGACAATATGTTTGTCCCACTTTTTAATTTTTAAACACTAGCCACATATTCAATTTCCTAATTTAAATACTAAACAGGGCTAAAAAGGTAAACTCACCCCATTACAGGGTCTACAATATTATTTTCAGAATTTCCAGGGGTCTAGCTACACTTATCAGAGGTGTTTTTCCTAATTTTTATTAAGTCCAGGGGCTAAAACTGATTTTTAAATGAATTTACATGATTTTCTGAAGTTCCAGGGGCTAGATCAGAAGTTTCCGGGGCTAGCTCTTATTTCCCGAGAACCCCAGGGGGTAGCGCGTAAGAATTCCAGTCTTTATAACGCGGGGCTGACGTGGACCGTCCGATTTTAAACCGACGGCTGAGATTATAACGTCGAACCGGTACGCGGGGGTTTAAACCCTACCGTGCGATTTAAAATAAACGCCGCACAAGCGGCCACGTCGCTCTGATCGAGCGCGGGCGGCGCTGCCGGCGGGAAGCGGCGATCTCGCCGGAAACTTTTGGATCTTCGGGAATTCTTCCTAGAACTGTGATTTTGTGGCATAGATCGGTAGAGGAGAGGTCGGGGATCTCACCTCGGGGGTTTTCTTGAGCTCGGAGGTCCTGGAAGGAGATCGGCGATGAGGTCCGAGGCAAAACCACGGCGAAGCCCGTCGGCGCTGCGTTTACACCGCAAATCACCGAGTTTTCTTCACCTGCAAGGTTCCCCGGAGGCGGTGGATCAAGACCAGCGAGTTAGATCGGAATTTCCGAGCTTAGATCGGCCAGAATTCGCCGGAGAAGTCTCGGTTCTCACCGGAGGAAAAATCGGCGATCGCGTGGGAAAAACAGAACGAGGCCGGGGTTTTTATAGACGGGGGAGGGCGGCGGGGTGGTTTAGATCATTTCCGCGTCGCCTACAAACAGAATTCAGCGGGGATACGCCGAAATCCCGATCGGTTTTGATTCGGGTGCGAGGGAGTCCGGCGCGGCGCGAAGTAGACGAAGATCGGGTGGGTCCCGCCTGTCAGTGTGAGGCAGCAGCGCGCGCGGCTGCGGGCTGGCGCGGGCGCTGGCTGGGCCGGCTGGTGGGTTTCGGCCCACTGACCGGTTTTTTTCTGTTTTCTCTTTTTCTATTTCTTTTCTGATTTGAGTTTAATTTGAATTCCAGTTTGAATTTGAATTTTTGCAAAACATGCAACACGTCCAAAAATTTTTAAATTCCCCTCTTAACATGATTTAGGGCTTTGAATCAAAATTTTGGGGTGTTACATCCTCCATGAGACTAGTCCAAGGACCCCGTCACCAGCCATGTCTTGAACTCAAGCAACACCTGCACATGAATAAACAACCAATTCTTCCGAGCACAAGTCCTCGACTTGACTCACGTTAGTTCGAAAACCACAACACCTTACATGAGCACGTCACATAAGCATGTTGCAAACCATATCAAATGATAACAGCCATAACCACCAAAACACACCAAAAATTTAACAAATTAATACTAAGCAAACCTTCCCATAAAGAAAGTTTGAAACATTGCGTTAAAAGCAAAAACAAGACGCTGCAGTTCTACGAGTTGAACTTCACGGGAGCTCCCTAAAAACAAAGCTCCGGACCTCACAGAAGCTCTCCGGACCTTGCAGGAGCTCTCCGGACCTTGCGTCGGACCTTGCCAATACTTGGCGGACCTAACAAAGAACTTGTCGGACCTTGCCACAGAAGAATGTTTTGGCAATATTCAAAACTTTGAATGTTAATGCTAACTTTTATCCTAATTGCCAATGTATTCAGCACACATAGGTCTCACAATCTCCCCCTTGATGAATGCATTGGCAACACCAATTAAAATCCGAACATTGGCTTATCAAAAGTTTTGAAAAGGTTTGAAAACTCATTTCTCCCCCTTTATTAATTTCTCCCCATTTTTTTAAAATCAGAGAAGGAAGAAAGTGTATAACATATGCAAAGTGTAAAAAAAATCTCTCCTTATACATATTTCTCCCCCTTTGACAATGTATTCAGCAAGGTTCAAAAGAGAAGTTTTTAAATGTTATGAGCATATTATAACATATACATACAAAACAAAGCTCATCCAAGTCATACTATCAGGTTACTTACACTATCACATCAATGAGATACATAAAGTAGTGTAAGCCATGCTAGAGATCAAATGTATTTTTCAGTTTAAGCAAGTCATGATCTCCCTTACTCAACTATTTCAAAACCTGAAAACATGACACTTGTTGCTGCATTTTTATTATTCATAATCATTTAAAGCACAAGTTGATCATATGATATTTGCAAGAGATTATATGCCGCATCAGCCTTATTCTAACCAACCAAGCCAAGCCTATGTCATTTGACAATCAGAAGCTTAAGGACATGGTTTTAGTCATACACAATTCCTTCCAAGTTCATATCTTAGTGCAATGATAAGCAATCTCAAAAGAAGAAGTGCGATGCATGCATATTCTCTTGATCTTTTCTCAATTTTTTATTTGAAAACTCAACATGTGAGCTGATCACTTGATTAATTTTTTATGATTAAAAGCACTTGTGAGCACGCAACAAGTTCAAAACAGCAAGAAAGTTCGATCATGACCAGATTTAGTGTAAGTAATTATTCCAATTACTAGTCATGGCAAAAACTACAAAATGTATAACATGAGTAATGTAGTAAGAACTTTCAGCCTGTAAAAGGAATCACAAAGTCATATATGTATGAAATACTATGCTCATATTATTTTAGTTTCAGATTCACACATAGAATTTCAAAGTTTCAAAAACTCCCCCTCAATTTAAGCCATGAGGATGCATAACCCCTATTTCACTACGAATGAAACAAAAACAAGTGAAATCCAAAGGTTTTGTAAAAATATCAGCCAATTGTTGTTCGGTATCGACATGGTGAAGCACAATGTTTCCTTTTTCAACATTATCACGAAGAAAGTGATACCTAATGTCAATGTGCTTAGTTCTAGAGTGTTTCACGGGGTTTTTAGCAATACAAATTGCACTAGTGTTATCACAAAACAGTGGAACACTATCTAAATCAACCCCATAGTCCTTAAGTGTTTGAACGATCCAAAGAATTTGTGAGCAAGCACTAGCCGCAGCTACATATTCAGATTCGGCCGTGAATTGTGCAACTGAACTTTGTTTTCTAAAGGACCAAGCAACAAGTGAATTACCAAGAAAATGACAAGCACCCGAAGTACTTTTCCTATCAATCCTACAACTCCCAAAATCAGCATCCGAAAAAGCTTTCAAAGAAACGGTTGAGGAAGAAGGAAGAAAAGTGCCAAATTCTTGAGTTCCATGTAGGTACCTGAGAATCCTTTTGATGGCTTGGCGATGTGAAGCACGTGGAGAAGCTTGAAAACATGCACAAAGACATACGCTGAATTGTATGTCCGGTCTTGACGCCGTGAGATACAAAAGTGATCCAATCATACTTCTGTATTCTTTTTTATCGACCGGGTCACCATCTTCGTGAAGTTCAAGTGTTGTTGCTGTTCCCATTGGTGTCCGAAGAGGCTTGCATTTGTCCATGTTGAAGCGCTTAAGAAGGTCCTTTGTATACTTAGTTTGATGCACAAAAGTTCCTTCTTTTGTTTGCTTGATTTGCAGCCCCAAAAAGTATGTGAGTTCTCCCATCATACTCATCTCAAATTCTTAACTCATCATAGCTGAAAACTTGGACACGAGATCATGAGAAGCACAACCAAAGATAATATCATCCACATACACTTGAACGAATAATGAGTCATTGCCATGCTTAAGTACAAAAAGAGTTTTATCAACCTTGCCCATGGTAAACCCCTTTTCAAGTAAGAATGTTTTTAACCTATCATACCATGCTCTAGGGGCTTGTTTTAGACCGTACAAGGCTTTGGACAGTTTGTAAACATGATTAGGAAAATTTGGATTTTCAAAACCCGGTGGCTGCTTAACATAAACCTCCTCCTTTATGTAGCCATTAAGAAAAGCACTTTTAACATCCATTTGATATAACTTGAAACCTTTAGATGCAGCAAATGCTAATAAAATTCTTATAGCTTCTAATCTAGCAACAGGAGCAAATGTTTCATCAAAATCTAGACCTTCAATTTGAGTGAAACCTTGAGCAACCAACCTAGCTTTATTCCTAACCACAACCTCATCCTCACTTTGCTTATTTTTAAATACCCATTTAGTTCCAATTAATGTGTGACCTTGAGGTGGAGGTACAAGTTTCCAAACATTATTTCTTTCAAAATTTTCTAACTCTTCTTGCATGGCATTAATCCAAGATTCATTAGTGAGTGCGTGTGATATATCCTTGGGTTCAAAAGAAGCAACAAAAGCAGAATGAGCATGAGAGTTTGGATCGCAAAACCTGGACCGAGTGACTCGTCCATGCAAGCTTCCAATGATTTA
This sequence comes from Neostapfia colusana, assembly GCA_030760725.1. Lineage (NCBI taxonomy): Eukaryota > Viridiplantae > Streptophyta > Magnoliopsida > Poales > Poaceae > Neostapfia > Neostapfia colusana. The sequence continues at coordinate 117,545,052 of JASWHV010000001.1, read as the reverse complement.
TTGTGGAGGATGACTTTTGAGTACTCGGAGGGGAGTAGACACTTCACTAGCACCTTCTTCTTCATGTTCGGACCTTTGATTAGGAGAGCTTGTTGATTTAGGAAGGTCCGAACCTGCAGTAGTGACTGTTGGTGCTGGTTGTGGTGCAAAATCAGCAGCTTGATCGTTATTTACTTCCGAGTTTTCGGGCAGCAGCACCACTTCTTCATCTTCTTCAATAAAAATACTCTCCCCCTGCGGATATGGATCCGGACCTGCAATATCGGAGCTAGTACTTGGGCTAGCTTCATCAAAAGAAACCTCCCAAGTCTCCACAATTTTGTTAGTGTCAAGTAAAAGCACACGGTAGCCTCTAGTATGAGATGGATAACCAAGAAACATGCCATCAACAGATCTAGCTTCAAATTTATAAAGATTACCATGTTTCTTAACAAAGCATTTTCAACCAAAAACCCTAAAGTGTGTAACACTAGGCCTATGTCCAAACCGGAGCTCATATGGGGTTTTTCCAAGCTTAGCACGCAAGAAAAGACGATTTGAGACATAACAAGCTGTTGCAATTGCATCAGTCCAAAATTTCCTAGGAGTTTGATATTCATCAAGCATAGTCCTAGCCATCTCAACTAAGGTCCTGTTCTTTCTTTCTACGACACCATTTTGTTGTGGTACATAGGGTGAAAAGTATTGATGATCTATTCCATTTTCAGCACAAAAGTGATCAAAGGATTGGTTTTTAAATTCAGTTCCGTTATCACTTCTAATTGCTTTTAATGATCCTGGGTGATCAATAGATAATCTAAGAAATAAAGTTCTAAAATGACTAAAAGCTTCATTCTTAGATGCCATAAAATAAACCCAAGAATATCTGGAATAATCATCAGCAATCACAAGCACATACCGTTTACCTCCGAAGGATTGAACACGTGCCGGACCTGCTGTGTCAAGATGTAAAAGTTGTCCTGGTTCAGCTGTCATGGTCATTGTGAGAGGAGCATGTGAACCTGCAACAAACTTAGCATGTCTACAAGAAGAGCACACAATATCATTGTCCTTTTTAAGCTTCGGCAGCCCACGTATGCGATCGATAGCACTAACACGAGTGAGATGATCAAAGCCTATGTGACCAAGTCTACGATGCCAAAAATATAGATCCTTTGTATCATTAGCAACTAGACACCGATGCTTAGAAGTTGACAAATCAAAATCAGCTTTAAAAACTCTTCCAAACCTAGACATGTTAAACAAAAGCTCACCTTTTGAATCTACAACCTTGCAGCAATTTTTAGCAAAGCTAACCTCTAGATTTTCATCTAGCAATTGTGAAACCAAAAGCAAGTTGTATTTCAAATTTTTAACAAGTGCCTCATCTTTCAAAGTGTAGAGATTGTTTACTCTAACCGAACCTTTAGCAATTATAGGAGTAGAAGAGTTATCGGCGAAAGTAACATTTTCTACATGTGATACAAAAGAGAGAGAGGAGAACCATTTTTTGTTACCGGTCATGTGGCATGAGCAACCTGAATCCACAATCCAAATGTTCTCCTTCCTCAAACGTGAAACCTACACAGCAGCACAATACGTCGATGACTCAATACTGGGGTTAGTTAAAAGACTTTTAGGAATCCAGTACTGAGTCACACGACGTCCAGCAGGAATAACACGCGAAAGCTGAGAAGGTACAGCAGGTTTATGAGCCAAACATCGAAATTTTTTGTTCCCAACTACTGACTTAGAAGATGTGTTATATGTAGCACAAAAAACAGTAGGTCCGGGAGCAAGTTTTTGACTCATTACAGCAGGTTGCAAGCTCCGATCATTCGGTCTAGCAGATTTTGCTTGGTTGTTATGTGATCTAGCAAGTATTCTTTGTTTCTTATCGTGTTTAGCTAATCTATAACAAAAATCCATGACATGACCATCTCTACCACAGTAGGTACAATGAAAAATAACCTTATTATCATGTCTAGATGAGCAAGCAACACATTTATTAGAACCCGAATGGGACAGTACTCCTGCAGATTTGAAAATCACCTCTTTTGTCTAGGAGCTGTTTGAATCAAACCGCTTCCTAATGACTTTACAACTTTAGGTGGGTGTGCCTTAGCATGAGCATGAGAATTAAAACCTAAACCAGTTTTATCATTACAAGACTTGGAAGAATTCAGCAGCAAGTTTAGGTTCTTATTTGCAATAGAAAAACGATCTAGTGTCCTATGCATGTCATCAAGTTAATTGGACAGATCAAAGCAGTTTTCACATGAAGTTTTTCCTTTTAGTTTGCAATTTGAACAATATTTAACTTCATGCACACGTAAAGCATTGTTCAAAATAGAAATCTCATTCATAGCATCATTTAGTTTCTTATTCAGATCATCACATGAAGAACAATGCAAATCAATTGTAGAACAACAAGCATCTTTCAAATTTTTATCATTAAGTGCAGCAAGCTCTTTGTTCTTTTCAAGTTCAAGTTTATCAAGTGTAGATGCGTGTGCACTTCTTAAAGAGGATAATTGTTCATAAATCAAATCACATGAGGAACAAGAATCATCACTAGGAATCAAAGTTTTTAAACGATTAATTTCAGATTCTAGTGATTCAATTTTAACAGCATTGTTCCTAAGTTTTTTTATCCTTTTTCTTTAATATAACAGTGGCACGAGAAATAGCATCACACATTTCTTCGCAAGTGGGACATACCTCTTCATCGTCGCTGTTGTGTTCTGCCTCCTTAGAGCTTGAACTTGACTTGCTCGCCATGCAGCACATATTTGCCATAGCTTCTTCATCTTCATCACTACCGGTGTCCACATCACTTGAGCCGAAATCTTGAAGTGCAGAGATCATACTACGCACTATGTTGCGCATTGATAAATCTTTCTTCTTCTTATTCTTTGCAAACGATTTCTTCGGCCTTGTTTGCTTTTCTTCACGTGAAGTCGGACCTGAAAGGTCAGGGCAATACGAAAATGTCCTGTCTTACCACGTTCAAAACATCATTGAGGTCCGGAGCTTCCTCTCCTTCTAGTTCTCAAATTTTGCAATGCTTTTGAGAACCGAGTAGAGATGAGTGCAAGCTCCTCCTCTGGAAACTCTTCAATCTGTTCAAGGGTTAGAGAGGACAGCAAAGAGAGTGCACCACTAGATGATGATTGACTAGAACTAGACATGTCACGTTGCGAAACAAATGCAATAGACTTGTTGGGGTTTTTACGTGAGATGATGTCAATTTCATGAGTTTTCAATTTAGAATAAAGCACGTCTAAAGTAAGAGAACTCATGACAGTAGATTCACGAATAGATGTAACTTTCATCTCCCAACTTGAAATATCTAATGCTCCTAACAATTGTCTAGCATTTTCAGCATCTGAAAAGTTAACATTGACACTACGCAAGTTGCTGAGAATTTTATTAAAGCGAGCAAAAAGGTCATCAATTGACTCACCGGGTTGCATCTCAAAACGCATGTATTCTTTCTTGAACATATCTTGCCTTACCTCCTTGATCGTATTGGATCCTTCATGGTAGTCACAAAGAGCTTTCCAAACATCATATGCAGATCGGAGGTGTGCAACACGGTCGAAGTCGCTTTGAGTCAATCCTTGGATGATCAAGTTGCGAGCCTTGTTATTGTTGTCAACATCTCTCATGTTCGCAGCCGTAACTTGATCGTTGGGTGGTACATCGAAGTTCCGGTAGACCTTTTCCCATATGGCGAATCCTTGCGCCTGTATTTAGGCCTCCATCCGCGCCTTCCAAACCTGAAAATCGATGCCATTGAACACACAAGGTTTTGCGGAGTACTTCTCCATGATGGTTAGTCAAAACACGTGCAAATCACAAATATTAGAGCACCTTGGCTCTGATACCAATTGTAGGATCGAAGAGCACGTGAAAAGCTACCAGAGGGGGGTGAATGGTAGATTAAAACTTTTCGCAGCGGAAACAACAAAAACCCCTCAGCAAAAAATCAATCGGTTAAAGAAACCATGTGTGCAAGTGTTTTCAAACGTGTTCAACCGTGACAAATCAAGTAGAGAGGTAGAGAATCAATTCACAGATCTAATGCAGCAAGAATCACTTGAAAACACGAAGTAAAACTTGAGATACGATCAAAACATTAAACGAAGATCAATCTGTTCTACCCGATATAAAACAGATCTGCAATGCTGCAAAGAAACACGTGTATCTCAAAAACTACAGATCTGAAGCTCGTGAAAATTTCACAGATGATAGATAATTGAGTTGTGAAGACAACCCAAAAAGAATCACGTCAACCGGATCTGTAAAACTCGAGTTATGAACAAACACCGAAGCAACGTCGGTCTGTCCAGAAACTCGGCGAGAAAGACTTGACGAAAAACAAGTCGGACGAACAAGGCACAAAAGCTCCTCGAAACTATGAACTTTATTCAATAGAAACACAAGAGGAACAGCCCAAAGTTCTCTACCCACGAGAGCTCTGGCCTCCCTTGCTTTTATAGCCAGCCCTAAGGCTAATCAATCCAATCTAGGACTCCTACTCCTAATTGGACTCGTATCCTAACTTACCATAACTGCTCAGGACTCTCCTATTCGCAGATAGAAGCAATCGTGAGACTTCCAAACACCTTAGGAACGTCCTAAACATTCCTAAAACAACTCAACTTCGTGCCTAGCACGAAATCCTATCATAACCAACTCAAATCTTCCATATTTGAGCCATATCCGACTCAGCCTCAGCCTGAGTACGCAATCCAGCCGGTTGGACCTTTCCGACCAATTCTTTACGTCCACTTCTCTTCATCACGCCTTGGAACAATGTTGCCACATCCATGCACTCCTTGCACAAGTGCAAACACCTCCCAGCGACGTACACGCAACCTTCATATGCACTGCCCTTGATCCAAACATGCTGCGCGACCTCCCGATCAACTCAACCACAGCTCCTCCCGAACTTGGTTGTTGGAACCTCATCTCCTCCCTGAGACTAGTCCAAGGATCCCATCACCAGCCATGTCTTGAACTCAAGCAACACCTGCACATGAATAAACAACCAATTCTTCCGAGCACAAGTCCTCGACTTGACTCACGTTAGTTCGAAAACCACAACACCTTACATGAGCACGTCACATAAGCATGTTGCAAACCATATCAAATGATAACAGCCATAACCACCAAAACACACCAAAAACTTAGCAAATTAATACTAAGCAAACCTTCCCATAAAGCAAGTTTGAAACATTGCGAGTTAAAAGCAAAAACAAGACGCTGCAGTTCTACGAGTTGAACTTCACGGGAGCTCCCTAAAAACAAGCTCCGGACCTCACAGAAGCTCTCCGGACATTGCAGGAGCTCTCCGGACCTTGCGTCGACCTTGCCAACACTTGGCGGACCTAACAAAGAACTTGTCGGACCTTGCCACAGAAGAATGTTTTGGCAATATTCAAAACTTTGAATGTTAATGCTAACTTTTATCCTAATTGCCAATGTATTCAGCACACATAGGTCTTACAAATAAGCCAAGTGAAAATTCTGTATTGATCTATTAATGTCTTAAATACCTTGATTACTGTAGTTATAGAGCTAATTAAGTTTATATTTCACTTTGGGCATCACCACATCGGAGGAAAGCGTTTCTTGTTTGATTGTGGACTTCCGATGTGAGGGCTGCCCAAGGCACATGAATCTGCTGCTATAAAAACTGAAAGTAAGGATCAACTTATAGGCGTGTCATTATTGCAAAGTCTTTTCCTACTTTACACATCCTTGCACGTAGAGTTCCATGCCCAGGGTTGACGGTTAAGACTTGCTGAGCCTTCGTGCTCACGGTTGCAATATTTGAGCTGTGTGCAGGTGAGAGTTATGAGGAAGGTTCCGAGGACGAGGCGATGCCCCCGTCGGGGTACACGGCCGAGCTGGAGCCCTGCACGCCGCCGTGATCTCCGGTTCCATGCTGCTAGTGTGTAGCGTCCCCGGGCTGGACGGCTGCACTTTTGCATAGCTAGGATGAGAGGCTGTATATGTATATTACTTCCGCGGTTTGAATAGGTTTTGTAAAAGACTTCCGCTGTTTTATAACAAATAAAAGTTTGTATGTTGTTCTTTATTCTTTTCGTGTGTGCTGTTGGGTGCCGCATCGTACGGCACCACACTATGTGATCCTGGAGTGGGTGAACCACGGGGTGGTCCCGACAGTCGTGGTATCAGAGCCGCATTGGGAATAGCACGCTCGGAAAGAGCCTATTTTGAAAACTTAGAAGTAGTCGAGTGAGGATTAGTCATTAAGCCCACATAAGGTCTATGATAGTAGTAGATATTATGGTGGAAAAGCTAACATATTTGTTATACATTCTGTAACGATGCTCCGACGTCAGGTAAGAGGTAAGGTACGCCACCGCAGGCGGATCAATTGCGGTAACTCCCCATACGAGGAATAGTATGGAAGGATATACCGTGGCTTGGCACGGTAGTGAATATGAGTCTCTGAACCTCTTAATGGTTCTGAGAGCATATGAAAACGCTGTTCTCCAGCGTGCTTTAGGCAAAAGTGAGAATACCCGATCGTGTGGTAAGCAACACGATAGTATGCAACTCTTGAACGTTCAATGTTCAACGGGCCATACGCAGCGCTCGCCATCGGCGTGCCTCAACGGTCATGAGGCAGTAGGTGGTATCCGTTGGTTTGATAAAATTCCCAATCGTGACGACCTGTTCGCGCTCTACTCGGGTTCCCCGTCGTGTGGTGTGAAAACACGACCATGTACCTTAAGACGTGGCTTGACTCAAGGATGATCCGTATGGCAATGATACGGACCGTATGTTTTTACTATAATATGGAACTGCCTGAAATGTCAAAAACCTTTGCGTGCACCATTATTGTGTGTTCTTCTGCAGGTACATTAACCACGTTAGTGCATGACGTATAGAAACCGTTTGTGAGTGACGTTCTTAGTTCCACCATTTGACACGTATCAGCCGGAATACCTGGTTTAGGATTGTTCATTGGTGAGGAAATGTAGTACCGACTGCATAAAAGTTATTTTCAAAGAAAAGAGTCACAATGAGGTTTAGGAATTCATTTATGTGTTAGTAAACTCCTATATTGAACTAAGAGTCAATTGGGAGTATAGGTTCAATCTCAAAAGCTTAGGAACAATCTCCCCTGTTTTTGGCAGAAATTTTTCTGAAATTGAACAGGGCATAACATAAGATTGGTTGAACCAATGGAGGTGTGGGATACCATTCTGGAAAGGTTTTGAAGTCCTCTACTACGTTTCTGAAGAGCTCCAGAACAAAAATCTCCCTCCAATGGGATGAAAATCTCAGATGAGTAGGCACTGTCCAGAAACAGGGCAGACCAAAATGCTCTCTGAAAATTTTCTGTATTTTAACCACAACGTCCTGTAGAAAAATTTCCAAGGGTCAAGTAAGACACCGTTGGAAAGTACAGGAAATGTGCTACAACTTTGTTGTTGAACCCTAGTCCAAATTTTGCCTCTATAGAGATCAAAACTGTTGAATTATCCAGACTGGTCAGCTGGACCAGAAGCTGGACAGTGAGCACTATGTTGAAGTGTTTCCACCAAAACACTTAGTTTCACCGTTCGACATCCAGTGGCTGTTGTAAAACAGTGAGTTGGAGTCAAAAAGTTTTTGCATTCCACGTATCATTTCGAGCGAGTACATGTTTGGGTCCAGTACAATAGCGAGGAATTACGCATGCTAACACACTTAACATCCCATGGTGACCCCGATGGTCGAAGTGAACTTTTAACCCATAAAGTTCAATACTTGGAACTCGATCGTGTGACACGGTCCAGGGATGTATATGTTGCATAAAGTTTATACTTTATCCATATGTGTGATTGTTATGTGCATTGTTTATCCCATTCTCGCATTACTATTGTATAGACTGGATGAGCTAAACCCACATGTGCTGATCGTTTGAATGATCTGAATGCAGAATGGTGCGGACACATTCAACGCAAGAGGAGGGGGGTCCGAGTCAAGTTCGTGGTGATGAGTCTCCAACTCCGGAGCAGACCACGACACAGTAGCAACCACCTCCTCCACCGCCAGAACTTCCAAGGAATCTTGCGGAGGTTCTCGCTGCAGTGCTCGGCTCGCGCGACGAGCAAACCGAGTTACTGTGTATGTTGGTGCAGCAGAATGTGTCCCATCAGGGAGGATGCCAAGACAATGGGCAACGCCAGCCCCAACAAAGTTCATATTCAGAATTCATGGCGACCCATCCACCGGTCTTCACGGAGGCCGAAGAACCTTGGAGGCGGACAGCATTATCCGCACTCTGGAGGCAAAGTTCGGGCTGCTACGATGCACCGAACACCAGAAGGCGCTGTATGCAGCGCAACAGCTTCAAGGAGAAGCCGGTACCTGGTGGGTGAATTACACCGCCTCCTTACCGGCTGGCCATGCCGTCACATGGACGGAGTTCCGGGAGGCGTTCCGCACCTATCACATACCTCCCGGTGTGATGGAAATGCAGCTCCAGGAGTTCCTGGCGCTACGACAAGGTGAGAGGAGTGCTCATGAGTACTCCAGGTTATTCAACTGGCTGGCGCAGTATGCGCCAGGATTTGTGGGTACGGAAGACAACAAGTGCAATGCATTCTTCCGAGGCCTGAATTCAAAGATGAAGGTCCATCTCGCCCAGAGCAATTGCGGCACATTCAACGATCTAGTTAATGCCGCGATTCTACAAGAAAATGCTCAGCGCGAGCGCGGTTCTGACAAGAGGAAACGAGCGCGCTGACGAGCAGAAGTGGTGGGACGCCACAGAAATACCGTGTGGTGTATCGCTCACCATCCGGTCAGAGATGGAAGCCACTGGCGCGACCGCCTCAGTTTCGCGGTCGATAATATAATGCACCGGGCTTCCGACCGACGTATCCACCACAGCAACAGCAGCAGAAAAGGATGGTCCCGCGTGCGCCCTAGTTTCAACAGCGTGCACCGGGATTCCATCCTCAAGTCGGCGGGACCCCGACACCTTACACGTGCTATACGTGTGGCCGTGTCGGGCACATGTCGAGGGACTGCCCCGAGCCGCGACAGGGCAGGGGTGCAGCACCATATCAGGGTGCTAATCAGCCCCGTAACCAGCCCAAGAAACCAGCACCAAAACCCGGCAACGTCCACCACTTAGCCATCGAAGATGTGCCGGAAGGCGAACCCGTCCTCGCGGGTACGTTCTCTTACCTAGATCATCCCGTAGTCATACTTTTTGACTCCGGTGCCACCCATAATTTCATAAGTCAGTCTTATGTTATTAAATATCAACTGCCTATCATTCCCACAAATAATTCATATTTGATATGTTCTCCGGGTGGGAAAATAACAGCTGATAGAATGGTCTATAGAGCACCATTACAGTTGGGTGGAAATCTATACCCGACGTCTCTAATCATGTTAGAGAGTCAAAAACTCGATGTCATTTTAGGAATGTCATGGCTACATCGCCATGGTGCTGTTCTTGACATCATTCCACGTGTGGTTCGTTTAAACTCCACTTCATGAACCACATGTTCTTATTCTTGACCGTTCGGTTCAAGAATCTCCAGCAACCTATAACACAGAAGCCACAAAACTTGAGGATATTCGTGTGGTCCGTGAATACCCAGATGTCTTTCCGGATGACCTTCCGGGCATGCCACCCGAAAGGGATGTCGAGTTCAAGATTGAACTTGTACCTGGGACGACGCCGATATCACGGAGACCGTACAAGATGGCTCCGAATGAGCTGGCTGAATTGAAGGAGCAGCTCAATGACTTAATGAAGAACGGTTTCATTTGACCGAGTTCCTCACCATGGGGATGCTCGGCACTGTTTGTGAAGAAAAAGGATGAAACCTTGAGGTTGTGTATGGACTACCGACCTCTCAACGCCGTCACCATCAAGAATAAATATCCACTGCCCCGCATCGATATTCTCTTCGATCAACTTGTGGGTGCGAGTGTATTTTCCAAGATGGATCTTCGCTCCGGATATCATCAAATCAAGATCCGAGCATAGGATATCCCAAAGACGGCCTTCTCGACGAGATATGGGTTGTATGAATACCTCGTCATGTCCTTTGGTCTCACCAACGCCCCGGCACACTTCATGTATCTTATGAACTCAGTGTTCATGCCGGAGTTGGACAAGTTTGTGGTGGTGTTCATAGACGACATATTGGTTTACTCCAAGTCTGAAGAAGAACGTGCCAAACACTTGCATATCGTACTTCAACGATTAAGAGACCATAAGCTGTATGCCAAGTTCAGCAAATGCGAGTTTTGGATCAGTAAGTGCCATTCCTTGGTCACATTATTTCTGCAGAAGGTATTGCAGTTGATCCAAGCAAAATCGAACATGTGCTGAAATGGAAATCCCCCACATCAGTCCATGAAGTCAGAAGTTTCCTCGGGTTAGCAGGATATTATCGGAGATTCATACCCAACTTCTCCAAGCTTGCTAAGCCGATGACTGAACTGTTGAAGAAGGGGATCAAATATGTTTGGAGCTCAGCTTGTGAAGAAGCTTTCCAGGCATTAGTGAAGCATCTTACAACAGCCCCGGTGTTAGCTCAACCGGATACAACCAAGCCCTTCGACGTATATTGTGATGCGTCTGGCATCGGGCTTGGCTGTGTATTGATGCAAGGAGGAAGAGTGGTCGCCTATGGCTCACGTCAACTTCGTAACCACGAGCAGCACTATCCGACTCATGATCTTGAGCTCGCTGCTGTGGTGTTGGCATTAAAAATGTGGAGGCACTATTTGCTTGGGAACTTAGTGCACCTCTACACCGACCACAAAAGTCTAAAATATATATTCACCCAAAAGGAGTTGAATATGCAGCAACGGAGATGGCTAGAACTGATCAAAGACTATGAGATCGAGATTCACTACCATCCCGGGAAGGCAAACGTGGTTGCCGATGCCTTAAGCCGCAAATCCCATGTCAACAGTTTGTCCATCATCCCACTTGAAGAGGAGGAGCCGAGTCTGTACTTGGTTCCATATGGGGCATTATATAATCTTGCTCTCATCCCAACCATAAGAGAGGAGATTATGGAAGCTCAGAAGAAGGACATGGGAATGTCGCACATTCGGAGAAGAATGGAGAATGGCGAAATGAAGTGCTTACGAAGAGATGAACACGACACTCTATGGTTTAAAGACCGTATAGTAGTACCCCGTGACATGAAGCTTCGGAAGAAAATCTTGGATGAAGCTCATTAGTCCAAGTATTCTATTCATCCGGGCAGCAACAAGATGTACCAGGATCTGAAAACCAGGTTTTGGTGTACACGGATGAAAAGAGAAATCGTGAAATACGTATCCGAATGTGATACGTGTCGGCTTGTGAAGGCCGACCATATGTGAAAAGCCGGACAGCTGCAACCCTTAAACATTCCGGCATGGAAGTGGGAGGATATCAGCATGGACTTCATAGTCGGATTACCTCTCACATCTCACAAGCATGACTCGATTTGGGTAATAGTCGATCGACTAACCAAGTCGGCTCATTTCATCCCCGTACATACAAAGTACGTGGCCAAGCAATATGCGGAGCTGTACATTGCAAAGATCTTATGTTTGCATGGTGTCCCCCGCTCTATCATTTCAGATCACGGTGCACTGTTTGTCTCTCGGTTCTGGGAACAGCTGCACGCATCGTTGGGGACCAAACTGATCCGAAGCTCCGCGTATCACCCGCAGACAGATGGTCAAAGTGAACGGGTGAATCAAGTGCTTGAAGACATGCTACGCGCTTGTGCCATCCACCACGGCAAGAATTGGGACAATCATTTGCCGTTGGCGGAGTTTTCCTACAACAATGGCTATCAAGCTAGCATTAAGATGGTGCCGTATGAAGCTCTCTATGGCCGGAAATGTCGCACACCTCTCAACTGGTGCGAGTCCAGCGAGCGAGTTATCTACGGCATTGAACTTGTGAATGAAGCGGAAGAACGAGTGCGAGTAATACAAGCCAATCTTAAGGCTGCTCAATCTCGTCAGAAGAGCTATGCGGATAAAAGACGCCGCCCTCTCCACTTCGACATCGGGGACCATGTTTATGTCCATGTGTCTCCGATGAAGGGAGTTCACCGTTTCGGAGTGAAGGGTAAACTTGCGCCGCGGTTCATTGGTCCATTCGTCGTCATTGAAAGATGCGGACCCGTGGCATATCGCTTAGAGTTACCAGAGTCACTCGCAGGCATTCACAATGTCTTCCATATCTCTCAGCTGAGGAAGTGCCTCAAACCCTCGGCTGAAATCCGCACAGAAGACATAGAAGTTCTTCAACCGGACCTCACGTACACGGAGTATCCCATCCGGATCATTGATGAAAGGACTCACGCCACAAGAAACCGGACCTTATGGTTCTACAAGGTCTTGTGGAGTAACCATACCGCTGATGAGACGACATGGGAAAGCGAGGATTTTCTACACACGTATTATCCGGACTTGCTATCATCATATACCGGTAAAGTTTTCCCCACTTTGCTTTTCCTTTGGAATCTTGGGACGAGATTCTTTTTAAGGGGGGAGGTATGTAAAATCCCCAAAAAGTGGTAGCAAGAAAATTCAGCTCATGTACACCTATGAAAAATGAGGGGAATTAAAACATTGAATTATAATGGTATAAGTTCAAAGTGAGGGTTTAGACTTCCCAAAAACTTCCAAACATGGGGGTCTAAGTTCATAACTTGGATCTTCATAGTCCAAATATTTAACCTTCCAAATTTCAGTCATTTGGAGGAGTTTTCATATTTGTTTGGGATTAAAAGGAAGAGCCCTCTAATCTGAATTTCAAATTCAGTTTCAAATTCCAATTCCCTCAATTTGAAAATGGGGTTTCACAAATGTGTTCTCCACCTTGGAATGAGCAGCCATGCCAAAAGTTGGAAATTTTGGAACTGGTTTGCTATATTTTTGAGGCAATACAAAGTGGAGAATTCAAACTCATTTCAAATTTAAAGGGTCAAACACAATTCAAATTTTACACCAGAATTCAAACCATTTGAATTCAGAAAATTCAAACCTTACTTGGGGTGAAAGTATAGCCTTAAATGTTGAGTTTCTGGGGTAAAATATCAGGGAATTATTGGATTAAAAGAGAGGGGGTGGGACCCAGCAGTCAGCCTCCCAGCAGAGCTACCGCCTCTGTTTTCATCGGCTGATCGCCGAGAGGCCGCCAGCGCCCGGTGAAACCCGCTCCCGAGGAATTCCACCGCGCCACCTCCTGCTTCCTCGATCGCCAGCCGCTTCATCACCCCCCGGTCGCAGCAACGAAGTCGGTCTTCGTTTCCCTCAGTAACTCGCCGCTCCTTTCGTTCTCTCCCGCGAGAAACCGCCTCAGCACCGTCGCTGTTTACTCCCTCGCCCACGCTCTCCCGAGCTCGGATGATCGAGCCCCAAACAGCAAAAAGAAGCGCAAGAGAGTGCTTCAGCCTCCACCTTTCTTTTCCATAAGCTTCCTAGCTCATGCTACGCACAAACCAGAGATTGGCGCCGGCGATCGGAGGTGCTCGGTGGAACCCCGTTCGGTTCACCGTGGACAGCGCACTACGGCCAGCTTCACCGCCCATTCCCTGCACAAGAAAGGTGTGTTGTTGTCCTTAGATCGTGTTACTGAAAGCCTCAGGATGATTGATCAACTGGGTAGTGAGAATTTCGGGTTTTACCAAACCCTAGTTCATAGCAACACTTCTCGGTCAACAATCAAATTCTTCGTGCTGCGATAGCTAAAGCTCATCCTGGTCTAGGAGAAGCTTTGTTAGATCCCTACGATCCTTCTCGCTCAAACGGTGCCGGAAACCATCAAGAACTGAAGGAGTTCTTCGAGTTTTTGTCGCCGCCTGCGTTTTGCGGGCTCGGGTCGCCGGTGAGGTCCCCTCTCCGGTGGGTTTCAGGGAGAGCGAGCTATGGGTCGAGGATTTCCATGGGACACTGGTTCTTTTGGAGCAAACCCTAGCCCGAAAGACCCACGATTGAGGGAGAGTGAGGTCGCCGAAGTAAGCTTCGACATGGTCGCCGGTGCAAGCACCTTTCCGGCCGTTGTCATCGGCTCCCGACCCTACCATCGTGTTCAGCACAGTGTAGAACTCACAGGCGGCGAGTTTGACGAAGTTTGGACCACGGGAACCCCGTCCCGGCGAGCCTCGCCGGCGTGCGCCGCCGCGGGAGGCGCGGACAGCGTGAGGAAGACGAAGGAGGGACGGGTCCCACCGGTCAGCCTCCTTGTACGCGCGGGGGTTCGGCTTGTGGCGCCGGATCCAGTGCGGCTGAGCGGGAATAACCCCGTAGCCCCCGGTGTTGCCGAAATTTAACTGGTCCTATTAAAACAGTGGGCCCAGCCCAATTATTTGAAGTTTCTATTAGAGAAATAATTCCAGGAATTAGCTGATCTTTATAAGCCCATAACTTTGTGTAGAAAACTTCAAAAAGAGTGAAACCAATTTTGTTGGAATCCTAATGAGGAGTACTTCACAAAGAAACTAATTTTAGGATATGAACATGCCCAGGAATTTCTGTAGAATTGTTTTTAGTAAATCCTTTAGGGAATTATTACAGGAGCAATTCTGTATGAAATATTCCCAAATTTGGGCAGCAAATCCTCTTCATAGATACTGATCTCCAGTAAAAGTTTGGGCTTCATTGAAGTTCCTTTGCTAGGTCAAATTACCTTCCCAAGTTCACCCATTATTTGAAAATTCAAATTTAAACAGAAATTGTTCAGCACTCCTGTCCAAACTTCAAAAATTCATATCTCTCTGATGGTAGCTCCAAAAATGGTGAGACAAATTTTGTTAGAACCATGGAGACTTGCCCTAATCAGATCTTTCATTTCTAGCTATGTCAAAGCTCCTGATTTGGGCTCCAAATTTCAGATAAGCATTGTACTTGTAGGAATTTTAATGACTACATTATGCAATGACATGTCTCCAAATTTGGCTCAAATCATCCTTAGAGGGTCTAGTATCCACTGTAAAATTCCCAAAGCTAATTAAGGATTTTAAATAGCAGTAGCTATGAATAGAAGTCAAATTCTTATAAATCCTTAATACTTATACATGTATTTTATTACATTTCATAATAGTGACCGAAGTTGAGGACGCACCGGAGCCGTTGGACGTCCTCCCACCAGAAGCTGACTTTCCGTTTAACTCGCAACCAGGCAAGCCCCGGTTTGCACTTAAGTACCTTTTATAAAGTTTTTCATTTGTATCACTTATGTCTAGGTTGAAATGTATGCATTAGAGTTAGGGTGATTGAAACCCCAATTGCATAGCCTCTTGACTCCTATGGTGGGTTGGGTAGTTTACAGACTCGACGAGTAGAGAATGCCATGCTAATGTTTAGGATCTCGGTAGAAGTCGAGTGGTTGGAAGCTACTCGCGAGATAGTACTTATTACACGGGATGAAAAGAGGTAGCAAATGGCTTAAGATATGAAAATGACACCCAGCAGGGGGGATAGGAAGCAGTGAGCAGAGGTCTCACGTGCGTAGCCCTGTTGGTGTCGGTTGAGGACCGTCCGTGTGCGGCCCTACTGGACAAGTATCGAACAGTACCGGATGCATACTGGCATATGGGAACCAGGAAACCGATGTAATTGGTTAACCTGGGTGCCGAGGCTTACCCAACCATAAATAGGAGTGGGTTGAGGGTAGCAAGGTGTAAATCTGCCGGTGGGCACAGTCGCGCTCCATGCGGGGACCTCCTGCCCGTTACGGATGGACCGGTTCGGCATTTGGGTTGCCTTTGAACGGTTGTCGCATACAACAGAGTAGGAAGGGGTGTGGAATCACGCTTCTGAAAGTGGGTGTATGTGACGTGTTATCCGGGTGTGTGTTGATTGCAATCACCGTCCCTCGCGGTTGTTTGAGTACCCGCTTGTTCACTGCGCTGTGACGTAGTAAGAAGTGAAATAAGCCAAGTGAAAATGCTGTATTGATCTATTAATGTCTTGAATATCTTGATTGCTGTAGTTATAGAGCTAATTAAGTTTATATTTCAATTTGGGCATCACCACATCGGAGGAAAGCGTTTCTTGTTTGATTGTATACTTCTGATGTGAGGGCTGCCCAAGGCACATGAATCTGCTGCTATAAAAACTGAAAGTAAGGATCAACTTATAGGCGTGTCATTATTGCAAAGTCTTTTCCTACTTTACACATCCTTGTACGTAGAGTTCCATGCCTAGGGTTGACGGTTAAGACTTGCTGAGCCTTCGTGCTCACGGTTGCAATATTTGAGCTGTGTGCAGGTGAGAGTTATGAGGAAGGTTCCGAGGAGGAGGCGATGCCCCCGTCGGGGTACACGGCCGAGCTGGAGCCCTGCACGCCGCCGTGATCTCCGGTTCCATGCTGCTAGTGTGTAGCGTCCCCGGGCTGGACGGCTGCACTTTTGCATATCTAGGATGAGAGGCTGTATATGTATATTACTTCCGCGGTTTGAATAGGTTTTGTAAAAGACTTCCGCTGTTTTATAACAAATAAAAGTTTGTATGTTGTTCTTTATTCTTTTCGTGTGTGCTGTTGTGTGCCGCATCGTACGGCACCACCCCATGCGATCCTGGAGTGGGTGAACCACGGGGTGGTCCCCACAATTTTGACATGTACATAGGGACAGGGAGTTCAAGGGCTCAATTTGAGCTGATAATTTACATGTGAGTTCTTGGTCACATGAAAGTAATCTGGTCCAAAATTCAGCCCTTTTACTTGAGTAGTTCTCACAGAACAATTCTTTAAGCATTTGTACCCAAAAAAAATAATTCTGAAGTAATGTGAATTTTCATGCCCAATTAAGTGAACCACAATTCCAAGTATGTCTCATAGAGCTTGCCTAAATTTTCCTATGATTTTTGGAGCTATGGATTTGTAAAAGGCCCAAAAATGTGTATGAATAAAAACTAAAGTTTGAGTTCATATGTGTGGCAAAGACATGAAAAATGGGACTTGCTAAAACTTTTCTTCATGCAAGGTAATACATGGATGAACATCCAACATGAGGTTCACCTTTTTACTTAAAAGTGTTGGACCAATAAGGAGTTAAATACCTCTTTGCATGTGAGTTTAAAATTCAGATTTGAAAATTCAAAGTTCACACATATGGTGACCCAAAAACTTTGAATTAACATGCAGCCATATAGTTGAGTTTTTAGGGAAAAGGTTATCACCAACTTTTCAATTGTAGGGTGGGCTTAAAGGAGAGCTAAAGAGAAGAAATTGCAAATTCTAAATAAAATTCAGATTTAGTCTTGCAAATTCAAACTGAATTTGAAGAATTCAAATTCTAGCCCACCTTTTTAAAACTTAGCATTTTGGGGAGTGAAAAGATCAGCTTGAGAAGATATTTGGTGAAGAAATGGGGGGTGGGACCCACAGGTCATAGAGCTAAAGGAGGAGACTTACTCCCTAAGTTTTGCTCTCGGTGGGAACTTTTCCCGAGCAGCTTGCGAGCGCCACCGAGCAGCTTGCCGGTGACAGCTCCTGCTGCCGGTCTCCACGCGCTGGCGCCCTGGGGTCGGTCCTGGCCGCGCCCCCAACGTGATAACGTGCCCCCCCCCGGCCGAAGCAGGGCACAATTGCTTTCTCCTCCTCGCAAACAAACCGAGAGCAGAGCACCTCATCGGCGCTGCTCCACTGCCCCTGTCTCCCGGCCAGCCCAGCGCCTCTCCGGCAGGATCAAGAGGTCACAGAGGTGCGCCAGGAGGTACTGATCCTCATCCCGTCGTCCTCTTGCTCTCCCCCGACGCCGGTTCGCCAGAATTCGATTTTCGGCACCGGCGCACGTATAGAACAGCCTGTGTTTAATTCGTGAAATTCTCCCAAACCGATTGATCATACCTCCTACAATTAAAACCACAGCAACTTGATGCCCTAGCGCCCTCCCACGCCGAAAACCAAAGGAAACCGACCGTCCTATGCCCCGGGGGACGAGAAATCGTCGCCGGCGGCCAAAACTGCCATGGTCCTCGGTGACGACTAGGTTGCAGCCACTTCTTGCACGATCTGATCTCTGTTCCATGTTCCTAGAACCATAGGGATGCTGTAGGACACCGTAGCTCGCCGGGAGATGCCTTGGACACGCTGGAACGCGTCCATGTCGGGCTCCCGAGCCGCCCCGCCGGTGCCGACCCACCTACAGCCGTTTTCACGCGGGGAAACCTTGCCCGGCAGCTGCGCCACGTTCCCAGGAGCATGTAGGGCGAAACCGGAACTCATTTGGTGGAGAAATGAGAGATAACGAGCCATGCCAAGTTTTCTGCCGGTGTGCACCCGCGGGCTCTTGCGGGAGGTTGAAGAAGCACCTGACTCGTGGGCCCCACGTGCGACTGTGCGGTTTAAAATCAAATAGAGAGTTGTGCAAATTTGTAAAATGCATAACTTGGTGTAGGAATCTCCAAAAATAGTGAGATAAATTTTGTTGGATTCCTTTAAGAGAATATTATCCAGAGGTACAACCGAATAATTATGAAAACCCCTGGTTTTGGCTCATTAATTCATAGAAGGAAAAGCATGTGGGAATTTTTCCAGGAGTTCTATGTATTGGAAAATCCCCAAATTTGGGCAGGAGAGTCTTCCAAAAATACTTGTACTCCAGTAAAATTTTCAGAAGCATTGGACCTCATTTGCTTGGCCAAATGTGGTGTTAATTCCTTATGTCTCTGAAAATGGGAAAATAAACAGAGGTCAATTTCAGAATTTTTCCCCAAACTTTAGAACCTCATAACTCTTGCTAGGAATCCCCAAATTTAGTGATTAAAATCGGGTTGAATTCATATTGAATAGCTCTGTCCAAATCTACAACCCAATTTGTATGAAACGAATTATTTAATTCTGGAAAAATCTTGGAAAATTTTCTGAAAAAAGAATTATTGAGGGAGTTTGGGTTATCCAAAATTACCCAAATTTTGCCAGAATATTCTTTAGAATATTGTTGACCTTCTAGCAAATTTTCAGCTCATTTGAAGATCATTCGAGTAGGAATTTGCTAAAAACAATCTGCTGTGTTCATAAGAGTCCAGAAACATTTTCAGAAAATGTTTCCCACTTCCAAAAATCTGTTCTGAGCAATCCATAGCTCCAAAAATCATAGGAAAATTTAGACAAGATCTCTGGGACATACTTGGAATTGTAGTTCACTTAGTTGGGCATGAAAATGCACATTACTTCAGAATTAATTCTTTTGAGCACAAATGCTTAAAGAATTGTTCTGGAAGAACTACTAAAGTAAAAGGGCTGGATTTTGGACCAGGTTACTCTCATGTGATCAAGAACTCATATGTAAATTATCAGCCCAATATGAGTCCTTGAACTCCCTGTTCTTATTCTCCATACTTGTGTATATGTGGGAATACATAAGAGATATTGTGAGCATTAGGGAGGGCACAATATGACTCCACATTAGCTACAATTTGGCAAGCTAAATCCTCAGATAGTATAGAACCTGCTGTAAAAGTTTTGAGGCCATTGGAGTTCTTGTTCTTCAGTTGCACTCAAATCGTTTCAGCTTCTCTATTAGGTTCATTAAGGAAAATGGTTAGGGTATAGCTAAGGCCATAAGGTCAATTTAGTTTATTTCTGTTCTTTGCACAATAGAGGCAAACCAAGCCATGCTTGGCTTTTCCACACAACCTCTGTTCTTAAGAAAGTAATTCTATAACTTCTTTCCATTACATTCCATGAAACATATGCATATGCATTTCAATAGGAACCACAACGAAGGGGACTCAAAGGAGTGATTCATCAAAGTGGATCAAGCTCCGGAGAGTCAAGGGTGGATCTGCAAGGATACTAACTGCTTATATACGACTACCCTGCAAAACAGGCAAGCTCCGGTTTGCATTTAACAGCTGTTAAGTTTTTATTTTGTATTCACCTTTGGTTAAGATTTGAACTGTGCATTAGGTCTAGTGTTTGATACTCCTCTTGCATAGCCAAATGACCCATGGAGTATTGGGTAGGTATCTTTCACCGTGTAGAACTGCCATGCTTAAGTACGGTTCGGTAGAAGTCGAGTGGTGAGATGCTACTCGCAGATTTAGGAACAACAGGGGCATACGGGATTGGTTCGTAATTGAATTAGCAAGTTAAAGTTTAGACCGGAAGGTTGTAGGAGCAGCAGGACATAGGGGCCTGGGTGCTGTAGACCTGTCCGTGTCGGTCAAGGACCGATCCGTATGCGGCCCTGTTGAACAAGTTTGAGTTGTGTACCAGACTCATGCTGGCTATATGGGACCCAGTAAACTGATGTACCTCGGGAAGCTGTCGTTGGGACTTTTCGGGTCGCCTCAGGCGGACGGCCGGTGTGCAGTATGTGGGGAATATTCTCATGACATCTCACGTCGGAAGGTGCACCATGATAGTAGTTACTGTACGGGGCGACTTGATCGATTCAGCGGGGGTGAAACGGGGTAAAGGCTGCCACGTACGACGTCAGTGATGGTTGTTGTAGGCAACGTCGAGTACGGGCGTACGTGTCGTGTAGTCCGGGTGTTATTGATTCGAATCACCGTCGCTCGCGGAATGGACCGAGCATACTTGTTCTCACAGTCGTGACGTAGTAAGAACTTGCATGAGAAAGGAACTAATCATCTTGATGTGAAGTATTATTCTACCTTGTATGGAAGCTTGATGAATAGGCTAGTGCAAACTCGATTCTTTTGTGCCATGAGCAATTTACATCGGGGGAAAGCGTTTCTTGTCTGATTGTGGACTCCCGATGTGGCGTGCCCAGGGTTACTTAAAATGCTGCAATTAATACCTGAAAGTAAGGATGCACTTTTAGGCGAGTTTAATTATGCTTATGCCATCCTATGTTAGGTTCATAACCTCACTTAGAGTTTCATGTTTAGGGTGACGGTTAAGCCTTGCTGAGCGTTATGCTCACGGATGCTATCCGAGTTGTTTTGCAGGTAATTGACTCGATGCTTATGAGAAGGGGTGCCGATGAGACTCGGGAACCTCCGAGTGCTTACTCAAAGAGCATCCTTGCCACTGCAGATTGATCTTCGTGTTGATAGTAAGAAACGTCCGTGGGCTGGACCGTTTCTTTGTTGCTAGTTTAGATATGAATCGTGAGAGTGACAATCTTCCGCTGTAGTTTACTCTGATATATATTTATTTGTAAAACAATCTTGTACGCTTCCACAAACTATTTATGTAATATGATGTGTGTTCATCGACCCGTGTGCTGTTGGGTGCCGCATAACACGGCACCACCCAACGAGGTCCCGTGGGGCCGTCTCAGCGTGGCATCAGAGCTGTTACACATGGTATCAGAGCTGCGTTGGGAACAGAGCACGGATTGAGCATCATATTATGTCACAAACTTAGGGTACGGTGATATATCGGTACTAGGCCCACATAAGGACTACTATTAGCATATTATGAAGGTGACAACCTAACTTATTTGTTATGTCGGAAAATCGTGCATCTCAGGATGGTTTATGTCTTGGGGGGTGCACGTATGCGCTGTCCACCAGTGCGCGCAAGCTGAAGGGTGGAGCCCCACGGGTGGCAGGTAACCCGACCCGCTTTAGTATCCTCTACGACTCTTCATGTCGTTTGGGGTATTCGAGCAACGTCTTCCCTGGCGTGCGTGGTGCAATTTGGGAGACCCCGTCACGTGGTCAGTAACGTGAACACATAGCTCAAGGCGTGTTTGGCTTGAGAACACCTGGGCGAGTGATGACGGCCGGGTGTACAAACTGTTATGGATACCGGGTTCGGTGTGCAGCCGGACCTGATGATTGAGTGTGGCTTATGTAGGTGCTAACCACGAAAAACCTTAGTGCGTGTAGAAAACGTTTGCGAGTGACCGTTTTAGTGCCACCTAATGATACGTGTATGCCGGTGTAATCCGGTTAGGTTTTCTTTAGTGAGGCAACGTAGTACCGTCATATGTCTTACGGTGCATCGTCACCGTACTACACTGGATAGTATTCTTACCTATGAAGAAATCATTCATGACTAACTTCCAAACTAAAAATGGATGTGATAAAGCACATATTAGTTACTGAGCTCTTCATTTGAACTAAATTTCAAAGAAGAGACTTGTTAGGCTTCTTTTGATCTCAAAGACAGAGTGCTCTGTTCAGACAGAAATTTTTCTGGTCTTTAACAGAGTGTAACCCTAATTAGTTTGACCCAATGGAGGTGTTTGAGACAGTTCTGGAAAGTTTATTAAGTTCTCTACAACTTTTCTGTAGAACTCCAGAGCCAAATCCGACACCAACTTGGTTGAACGTCCAGATGAATGCAAACTGTTCAGAAAACAGAGCAGCTGCAAACTTCTCTGGATGTTTCGGTAAATTGGTCATAACAATCTGTAGAAAATTTTCCAAGGGTCATGTAATACACCGTTGGAAAGGTTATGAAACTTACAATGATTTTGTAGTTCATAGTTTGTTCAGAATTATACCCCAGTTGTATGTAAAACTGTGATGAAAACAGCCACATACAAAGGAGGTGCTGGCAAATTTTAGCCAGAAATTCTGTCAACTTTGAACAATCCTAACTTTTGTTCCAAAAATGATCTAGGGGCATATGAGTACTCGTTGAAAATATACTGAAGTTAACTTTAACTTTGGTATTCAACTTGAGTTATGAAAATGCTAATAAATGGATCAAATTCTGGGTTAAGTACATAAAGGTCTGTTCTGTACAGAATGAGGGACTGAATATGTTGGCTTTAGAAAGATGTGTAAACATGAAGTTTTGTTATGCTTTCATAAAGTTTTAGCATGTTCATGTTTTACATACTTTCACATACTGCTAGATCAAGTTGTGACTCCCCTCAAAATTATGCTTTTGCAGTATGGTGCGTACTCATTCTCCGAGTAGGACTGAAGGTTCTCATCGAGACGGTGATGACTCGACTCCACCAGGGGCACCACCATCAACGGTATGGGCGGATATCATGGCTCAGATGGTCGAGTCAAGTCAAGAGAACACAAGACTACTCCAAGCCTCGGTACAACAGGGCTTACTCCAGCGTGCACAACAGGACGTTCCACCTCGGAACGCCTACTTGGATTTCTTGGCGACACAACCGCCAATCGTCACGGAAGCCCATGAACCAGTGGAAGCTGATCAGTGGCTTCGAGTTATGGAGTCCAAGTTTGGAGTGTTTGAGTGCGACGAATATCAGAAGACATTATTTGCAGCTCAACAGCTCCATGGAGCCGCCGGAAATTGGTGGTTTGCGTATCTCGCCACCGTTCCGGAAGGCCATCAAGTGGAATGGACGGAATTTCGTGAAGCATTCCGGGCTCGTCACATTCCTATGGGTTTTATCAAGGCCCAGCAGCAATAATTCAGAAACTTGAAGCAGGGGAACATGAGTGTCCTCGATTATGTCAGATGATTCAACCTTCTGGCACAATATGCTCCTGCTTATGCAACGAGCGAAGCTACAATGTGTGACTACTTTTTCTATGGCTTGAGTTCCATACTAAAAGAGAAGTTAGCTTTGTTCTATCAAGGCAGTTACACCGAGTTGATCAGTGCTGCTCTGCTGCAAGAACAAGCGACACTTGAGTGTCAAGCAGAGAAGAGGGACCGAGAGGGTGTGCAAGAAGACACACCAATCGTTCCTCGTAAATACCGTGTGGTGTATCACACACCATCCGATGAGATATGGCAAGCACCAGGGAGATCAACTCTGTACAGATTTCCTGCTCAAGAATCATGTCTTGAAGCAACACCTTTGCCTCAGCAACGAATGACATCTGTTGCATCATTGCTGCAGCCAAGTGCCTCAACTTCTCAACCACAAGTCAACGAAGAACCGGGGAAACCTACGTGGTCTTATTGCCACCGTTTTGGGCATTTTAGGCAGGAATGCCGGGAGAAGTTGGTAAACACCAGACAGCCATCATCATCAGGTGGTATGCCGCCACCTGCTCAAGTCAACATAACAGCATTGCAATCCGTGAGTGTGCAACATCTTGCGATTGAGGATGTCCCGGAGGGAGCACCGGTGTTAGCGGGCATGTTTACTCTCAAGGACGTGCCCGTATTGGTACTTTTTGATTCAGGTGCAACCCACAATTTTATCAGCAAAACATGCGTGGATCAGCACCAATTATCCACCAATACTCCCACAATAAGTTTTCTCATACGTTCACCAGGAGGAAATATCTCTGCCAATCAGATTGTGTCCAGAGCAGCTTTGTGTTTGGGCGGAAAAATATACCCAACATCGCTGATTATGTTGGATAGGCAGAAGATAGACATTATATTGGGGATGTCTTGGTTAAATCGTCACGGTGCCGTTCTCAATATCGGTAACCGGACTGTCCAGATTAACTCGCCGATTCACGGACAGCACACGCTGTTTTTAGACAGCGAAGATCCAGATATGGTAGAGGCCTACCACACGGAAGCGCTGAAGCTTGAAGATATTCCGGTGGTACGTGATTATCCCGACGTATTTCCCGATGACTTACCGGGCATGCCGCCCGAACAGGACGTCGAGTTCAAAATTGAACTGGCGCCGGGAACGACGCCTATTTCACGAAGGCCTTACAAGATGGCACCTAACGAGCTAGCGGAGTTGAAAGAGCAACTGAATGAACTCATGAGCAAGGGTTTCATACGACCAAGTTCTTCACCTTGGGGTTGCTCAGCGCTGTTCGTTAAGAAGAAGGACGAAACACTATGGCTATGTGTTGATTATCGTCCTCTCAATGCTGTCACCATCAAGAACAAGTATCCTTTGCCTCGCATTGACATCCTGTTTCATCAACTTGTGGGTGCAAAGGTATTTTCGAAGATGGATCTTCGGTCGGGCTATCATCAAATCAAGATCTGACCGGAGGACATACCGAAGACAGCTTTCTCGGCGAGATACGGACTCTACGAGTACCTCGTCATGTCATTTGGATTAACCAACGCTCCAGCACACTTCATGTATTTGTTGAATTCTGTGTTCATGCTGGAGTTAGACAAGTTCATCATGGTATTCATCGATGACATATTGGTTTACTCCAAATCGGAAGAAGAGCACGCTGAACATCTGCGTACTGTGCTACAACGGTTACGGGAGCACCAATTGTATGCCAAGTTCAGCAAGTGCGAATTTTGGATTGATCAAGTGCCTTTCCTTGGCCATATTATTTCAGCAGAAGGGATTGCCGTGGACCCCAGCAAGATTGAACAAGTGCTGAAGTGGGAACCTCCCAAATCAGTCCACGAGGTCCAAAGTTTCCTAGGTTTAGCGGGGTATTATCGAAGGTTTATTCCGAGCTTCTCAAAGATTGCTAAACCAATGATGGAGCTGCTGAAGAAGGGCACTAAATACATGTGGAATGCAGCATGTGAAGCCGCATTCAAAACTTTGTTGAAACATCTCACAACGGCTCCAGTTCTTGCTCAACCGGACACGACGAAGCCATTCGATGTATACTGTGATGCATCCGGCATCGGTCTCGGCTGCGTTCTGATGCAAGAAGGGCGTGTAGTTGCCTATGGGTCTCGTCAATTGCGAAACCACGAGCAGCATTATCCAACTCACGATCTTGAGCTTGCTGCTGTGGTGTTGGCGTTGAAGATGTGGAGGCATTACCTGCTTGGTAATCTTGTTCACCTCTACACCGACCATAAAAGCTTGAAGTATATCTTCACGCAGAAGGAGCTGAATATGAGACAACGGAGATGGTTTGAGCTCATAAAAGATTATGAAATTGAGATCCACTATCACCCTGGAAAAGCCAACGTGGTTGCCGACGCGCTTAGTCGGAAAGCCCACATTCACAACTTAGCGGTTGCTGAGTTGGAAGATGAAGAACCAAGCCTCCGTGTTATTCCGTATGGCGCGCTTTATAATCTCGCGCTCATTCCAACAATCCGTGAGGAGATTGTTGAGGCTCAAAGAAGAGACAGAGGTATGTATCACATACGGAGAAGACTGGACAACGGAGAGGTGAAATGTTTCCGGAAGGATGAGAACGGTACAATATGGTTTAACGACCGTATAGTGGTACCGCGCAATATGAAACTCCGGAAGAAAATCTTGGATGAAGCCCACCTGTCAAAGTTTTCCATTCATCCCGGAAGTAACAAGATGTACCAAGATTTGAAACAGAAATTTTGGTGGACGAGGATGAAGAGGGAGATTGCTAAATACGTATCCGAATGCGATACGTGTAGACGGGTCAAGGCTGATCATATGCGGAAAGCCGGACCGCTACAACCTTTAAAGATTCCGGCGTGGAAATGGGAGGATGTGAGTATGGACTTCATCGTCGGACTACCGCTCACATCCAGGAAGCATGACTCGATATGGGTGATCGTCGACCGGTTGACAAAGTCGGCTCATTTCATACCGGTGAACACTCATTATCGAGCAAGGCAATATGCGGAGTTATTCATCTCCAGAATTATTTGCTCACATGGTGTCCCGAAGACCATCATTTCAGATCGAGGTGCGCTGTTTGTTGCTCGTTTTTGGGAGCAGCTGCATGCCTCGTTGGGCACCAAGCTGATTAGAAGCTCCGCATATCACCCTCAAACCGATGGACAAACCGAGAGGGTGAACCAAGTACTTGAGGACATGTTGAGAGCGTGTGCCATCCACCACGGTAGGAATTGGGATGATCACCTACCGCTGGCGGAGTTTTTATATAACAACGATTATCACGCGAGTATTAAAATGGCACCATATGAAGCTCTCTACGGCCGGAAGTGTCGCACACCATTGAATTGGTGTGAGTCCGGCCAAAGAGTTCTGTTTGGGATTGATCTTGTCAACAAAGTCGAAGACCGAGTTCGGTTGATACAAGAGAACTTAAAGGCTGCACAATCCCGACAGAAGAGCTACGCGGATCAGAGGCGTAGGCCATTACATTTTAACGTCAGAGAACAAGTTTATCTTCGTGTATCCCCGATGAAGGGAATTCACCGGTTCGGTGTAAAGGGGAAGCTCGCTCCCCGTTTTATTGGTCCTTTTGCTATCACGGAGAAGTGCGGACCCGTAGCCTACCGGCTGGAACCGGCAAGTCTAGCGGGTGTTCATGATATATTTCATGTTTCACAGCTGCGGAAGTGCCTCAAATTCACCGCTGCTGTTCGCACTGAGGACATCGACGAATTGAAACCGGACCTGACCTACACCGAGCGACCGGTTCAGATTTTGGATGAAAAGACCCGGGTAACCCGGAACCGGACGATCCGATTTTTCAAGGTGCTGTGGAGTAATCACACCGCGGAAGAGGCGACGTGGGAAAGTGAAGATTACCTCCGCACCAACTATCCGGAATTTTTAGATTTGTACAGTTTGTAATTACCTCTCCCGTCTCGTTCCTGTTTTGTAATCTCGGGACGAGATTCTTTTAAGGGGGGAGGAATGTAAAAGGCCCAAAAATGTGTATGAATAAAAACTAAAGTTTGAGTTCATATGTGTGGCAAAGACATGAAAAATGGGACTTGCTAAAACTTTTCTTCATGCAAGGTAATACATGGATGAACATCCAACATGAGGTTCACCTTTTTACTTAAAAGTGTTGGACCAATAAGGAGTCAAATACCTCTTTGCATGTGAGTTTAAAATTCAGATTTGAAAATTCAAAGTTCACACATATGGTGACCCAAAAACTTTGAATTAACATGCAGCCATATAGTTGAGTTTTTAGGGAAAAGGTTATCACCAACTTTTCAATTGTAGGGTGGGCTCAAAGGAGAGCTAAAGAGAAGAAATTGCAAATTCTAAATAAAATTCAGATTTAGTCTTGCAAATTCAAACTGAATTTGAAGAATTCAAATTCTAGCCCACCTTTTTAAAACTTAGCATTTTGGGGAGTGAAAATATCAGCTTGAGAAGATATTTGGTGAAGAAATGGGGGGTGGGACCCACAGGTCATAGAGCTAAAGGAGGAGACTTACTCCCTAAGTTTTGCTCTCGGTGGGAACTTTTCCCGAGCAGCTTGCGAGCGCCACC
Source organism: Neostapfia colusana (assembly GCA_030760725.1). Taxonomy (NCBI): domain Eukaryota; kingdom Viridiplantae; phylum Streptophyta; class Magnoliopsida; order Poales; family Poaceae; genus Neostapfia; species Neostapfia colusana. Next base: position 117,517,114 of record JASWHV010000001.1, on the reverse strand, counting down.
GAGCAGCTTGCCGGTGACAGCTCCTGCTGCCGGTCTCCACGCGCTGGCGCCCTGGGGTCGGTCCTGGCTGCGCCCCCAACGTGATAACGTGCCCCCCCGGCCGAAGCAAGGCACAATTGCTTTCTCCTCCTCGCAAACAAACCGAGAGCAGAGCACCTCATCGGCGCTGCTCCACTGCCCCTGTCTCCCGGCCAGCCCAGCGCCTCTCCGGCAGGCTCAAGAGGTCACAGAGGTGCGCCAGGAGGTACTGGTCCTCATCCCATCGTCCTCTTGCTCTCCCCCGATGCCGGCTCGCCGGAATTCAATTTTTGGCACCGGCGCACGTATAGAACAGCCTGTGTTTAATTCGTGAAATTCTCCCAAACCGATTGATCATACCTCCTACAATTCAAACCACAGCAACTTGATGCCCTAGCACCCTCCCACGCCGAAAACCAAAGGAAACCGACCCTCCTATGCCCCGGGCGATGAGAAATCGTCGCCGGCGGCCAAAACTGCCATGGTCCTCGGTGACGACTAGGTTGCAGCCACTTCCTGCACGATCTGATCTCCGTTCCATGTTCCTAGAACCATAGGGATGCTGTAGGACATCGTAGCTAGCCGGGAGATGCCTTGGACACGCTGGAACGCGTCCATGTCGAGCTCCCGAGCCGCCCCGCCGGTGCCGACCCACCTACAGCCATTTTCACGCGGGGAAACCTTGCCCGGCAGCTGCACCTTGTTCCCAGGAGCATGTAGGGCGAAACCGGAGCTCATTTGGTGGAGAAATGAGAGAGAACGAGCCATGCCAAGTTTTCTGCCGGTGTGCACCCGCGGGCTCTAGCGGGAGGTTGAAGAAGCACCTGACCCGTGGGCCCCACGCGTGACTGCGCTGTTTAAAATCAAATAGAGAGTTGTGCAAATTTGTAAAATGCATAACTTGGTGTAGGAAGCTCCAAAAATAGTGAGATAAATTTTGTTGGATTCCTTTAAGAGAATACTATCCAGTGGTACAACCCAATAATTATGAAAACCCCTGGTTTTGGCTCATTAATTCATAGAAGGAAAAGCATGTGGGAATTTTTCCAGGAGTTCTATGTATTGGAAAATCCCCAAATTTGGGCCGGAGAGTCTTCCAAAAATACTTGTACTCCAGTAAAATTTTCAGAAGCATTGGACCTCATTTGCTTGGCCAAATGTGGTGTTAATTCATTATGTCTCTGAAAATGGGAAAATAAACAGAGGTCAATTTCAGAATTTTTCCCCGAACTTTAGAACCTCATAACTCTTGCTAGGAATCCCCAAATTTAGTGATTCAAATCCGGTTGGATTCATATTGAATAGCTCTGTCCAAATCTACAACCCAATTTGTATGAAACGAATTATTTAATTCTGGAAAATTCTTGGAAAAGTTTCTGAAAAAAGAATTATTGAGGGAGTTTGGTTTATCCAAAATTACCCAAATTTTGCCAGAATATTCTTTAGCATATTCTTGACCTTCTAGCAAATTGTCAGCTCATTTGAAGATCATTCGAGTAGGAATTTGCTAAAAACAATCTGCTGTGTTCATAAGAGTCCAGAAACATTTTCAGAAAATGTTTCCCACTTCCAAAAATCTGTTCTGAGCAATCCATAGCTCCAAAAATCATAGGAAAATTTAGACAAGATCTCTGGGACATACTTGGAATTGTAGTTCACTTAGTTGGGCATGAAAATGCACATTACTTCAGAATTAATTCTTTTGAGCACAAATGCTTAAAGAATTGTTCTGGAAGAACTACTAAAGTAAAAGGGCTGATTTTGGACCAGGTTACTCTCATGTGATCAAGAACTCATATGTAAATTATCAGCCCAATATGAGTCCTTGAACTCCCTGTTCTTATTCTCCATACTTGTGTATATGTGGGAATACATAAGAGATATTGTGAGCATTAGGGAGGGCACAATATGGCTCCACATTAGCTACAATTTGGCAAGCTAAATCCTCAGATAGTATAGAACCTGCTGTAAAAGTTTTGAGGCCATTGGAGTTCTTGTTCTTCAGTTGCACTCAAATCGTTTCAGCTTCTCTATTAGGTTCATTAAGGAAAATGGTTAGGGTATAGCTAAGGCCATAAGGTCAATTTAGTTTATTTCTGTTCTTTGCACAACAGAGGCAAACCAAGCCATGCTTGGCTTTTCCACACAACCTCTGTTCTTAAGAAAGTAATTCTATAATTTCTTTCCATTACATTCCATGAAACATATGCATATGCATTTCAATAGGAACCACAACGAAGGGGACTCAAAGGAGTGATTCATCAAAGTGGATCAAGCTCCGGAGAGTCAAGGGTGGATCTGCAAGGATACTAACTGCTTATATACGACTGCCCTGCAAAACAGGCAAGCTCCGGTTTGCATTTAACAGCTGTTAAGTTTTTATTTTGTATTCACCTTTGGTTAAGATTTGAACTGTGCATTAGGTCTAGTGTTTGATACTCCTCTTGCATAGCCAAATGACCCATGGAGTATTGGGTAGGTATCTTTCACCGTGTAGAACTGCCATGCTTAAGTACGGTTCGGTAGAAGTCGAGTGGTGAGATGCTACTCGCAGATTTAGGAACAACAGGGGCATACGGGATTGGTTCGTAATTGAATTAGCAAGTTAAAGTTGAGACCGGAAGGTTGTAGGAGCAGCAGGACATAGGGGCCTGGGTGCTGTAGACCTGTCCGGGTCGGTCAAGGACCGATCCGTATGCGGCCCTGTTGAACAAGTTTGAGTTGTGTACCAGACTCATGCTGGCTATATGGGACCCAGTAAACCGATGTACCTCGGGAAGCTGTCGTTGGGACTTTTCGGGTCGCCTCAGGCGGACGGCCGATGTGCAGTATGTGGGGAATATTCTCATGACATCTCACGTCGGAAGGTGCACCATGAGAGTAGCTACTGTACGGGGCGACTTGATCGATTCAGCGGGGGTGAAATGGGGGAAAGGCTGCCACGTACGACGTCAGTGATGGTTGTTGTAGGCAACGTCGAGTACGGGCGTACGTGTCGTGTAGTCCGGGTGTTATTTATTCGAATCACCGTCGCTCACGGAATGGACCGAGCATACTTGTTCTCACAGTCGTGACGTAGTAAGAACTTGCATGAGAAAGGAACTAATCATCTTGATGTGAAGTATTATTCTACCTTGTATGGAAGCTTGATGAATAGGCTAGTGCAAACTCGATTCTTTTGTGCCATGAGCAATTTACATCGGGGGAAAGCGTTTCTTGTCTGATTGTGGACTCCCGATGTGGCGTGCCCAGGGTTACTTAAAATGCTGCAATTAATACCTGAAAGTAAGGATGCACTTTTAGGCGAGTTTAATTATGCTTATGCCATCCTATGTTAGGTTCATAACCTCACTTAGAGTTTCATGTTTAGAGTGACGGTTAAGCCTTGCTGAGCGTTATGCTCACGGATGCTATCCGAGTTGTTTTGCAGGTAATTGACTCAATGCTTATGAGAAGGGGTGCCGATGAGACCCGGGAACCTCCAAGTGCTTACTCAAAGAGCATCCTCGCTGCTGCAGATTGATCTTCGTGTTGCTAGTAAGAAACGTCCGCGGGCTGGACCGTTTCTTTGTTGCTAGTTTAGATATGAATCGTGAGAGTGATAGTCTTCCGCTGTAGTTTACTCTGATATATATTTATTTGTAAAACAATCTTGTACGCTTCCACAAACTATTTATATAATATGATGTGTGTTCATCGACCCGTGCGCTGTTGGGTGCCGCATAACACGGCACCACCCAACGAGGTCCCGTGGGGCCGTCTCAGCGTGGCATCAGAGCTGTTACAGGATTGCCCAGAATAGATTTTTGAAGTGGGAAACATTTTCTGAAAATGTTTCTAGACTCTTTTGAGCACAGTAGTTTGCATTTAGCAAATTCCTACTCAAATTATCTTCAAATGAGCTGAAAATTTGCTAGAAGGTCAAAAATATGCTAAAGAATATTCTGGTAAAATTTGGGGATTTTTGGATAAACCAAACTCCCTCAAAAATTCTTTTTCAGAATACCTTCAAAGAATTTTCCAGAATATAATATTAACTTTCATACAAATCTGAGTTCATATTTGGATAGAACTCAGAGATATGAATGCAACCCAAGTGGAATCACTCAAATTGGAGGTTTCTACCAGGAGCTATGAATTTCCAAAGTCTGGGCCCTCACTGGAATGGTTTTCCTACAGAAAATACCACTGGGCCCGCTTATTTAAATTCCAGCCAATCAGAACTGGGCCACACCGGGGCCACGGGGTTTTGCGCGCCAGCACACGGGATCCCGGCCACACCCGATCACGGGTTTGAACTCTGAGCTGCTGACAGACGGGGCCCATGCTTTGTCTTCTTCCTTCGGCTCCCCTCCCGCGCCCGCACTCTCCCCCTCGCCGGAGCACGCCGGTGCTCGCCGGCTCGCCGTTTCCGGCCACCATCCAAACTGGAACTCGCCGCTAGGGGGTTTTGTCACACCCGGTTTTTCCGAAGAAACAACCAAGTGAATATCACATGTATGCCAGGATCATTTTCTCATATATGTGATGACAAATAGTGAAACATCATTTATTACAAGCCAGGTGTCGAATATAAATAAGTCTTACATTGCAAATGTCTCAATGGACACTAATTCTTCATAACAAGTAAATAAACTAGCAGCGGAATATTATTCTTTAGGGCTCCATCACAGGCGTTGCCCGGGGGTCTTCATGAACCTAAAAGCCTTCCTCGGGTCCAAAATCTTGGTCATTATACACCACCTCATTATCTTGACCTGAGCAGCAATATAAACCAACAAATATGCAAGGTTGAGTACCAATGGTACTCAGCAAGTGTGGGAAAATTATATCATGCATGGCTAGAACAAGGAGAGTTTGAACTCATGGTTAAAGCACTACGCAATTAATACCTATCACCTTAGCTTATTAAGCACCTACACTACTACACAGGTGAAATGGTCCCAATCTCCCATCCCATCATTGTAATCCAATAACCATAACATCATTACCAATATTAAGCTCCCCGCTTAACCTCCAAAACCATCAATCCTCTAATCATGAATAAGTCCAGGCCGCTCTTAACCGTGAGCACGGCTGTCAAGACAGTTTTGACTCTGCAGAGTTTGTACCACTGTACCCACAAGTAGTGATTTCATCCCCCGTTGCCGGGTGGACTAAAAGAACCTCCATTATGCCAGTGGCTACGATCCACATTCACACTTCCCAGGTGTGCGGCCAAGAGATCACTACGAAGCATTTACAAAGGGATTCCCGACGAGCGTGGGCCCACTGAGGTTTCACCCCTAACAGCATACAAGAGGCTCCAACCCCGCTGCAGTGGCCCCCTCTTGAGCCTTGCGGTTCATATGGTAGTCCAGCTGACACCTACTCCCCGCACCATCCATCACACCCATACTACGCCGGGGATACACCTAATTAATTGGCTAAGCTGCCCCATCTCAGCATGTGGTTGGCACTGTAAAGCCGGGTTACATGCTCCATGAACCGGTCCTTAGGATCCAGGCAAGTACTAAACACAAACCCAAGTCTCGTGTACCCAGCACACAACCAAAACATCCAACTTGCCTTGATCCCTACCTCTACATAACTCACAATGTCTCATTCAAGAGTATGGTAATATAAACTGATGATCTCATTTCCCAAATATCCCATTCTAAGCATGGCTAAGCAAATGCATGTAAATAAATGACATGACAAAAAAATAAATCCCAACCCAAGCTACAAGGAAACAAGGTAATGCAATTCTAGGGAAACTTTCCTAGCATGGGTTTCATATTTCTTTTGACAATGCAAATAATTCTATCTACACATCCTAGTATAGGATCAAAGTGGTCAAGGACACTTGCCTCCTTCTTGCTGCTCCTGAAATGGGTATTCCTGGTCTTGGAAATGAATAACTTGTTCTTGAACAGGTTCTACTTCATACCATCACACATAGCAAAAGAAAAACAACCATCATAAGACATAGTTCACACTTCTACTTCATACAAACCACACATTCATATTTATGAAATTCATTCACCATTATATGTGTTGTGGTTACTTTATGTGTGTTGAGTTGTGGCTTGCATGCACTTTTAACCATGTGTATATATGATTCCTACTTTTGTGTCCACATTTATACTCGCATACAATGTGCCTTCACAATCTCTATCAACCCTAAACTGAATTCTTTGTACTTTAGAAACTCCAGTTATCATTTACTAATTGCTATATTTTCAGATTTATATTCCTATGCATAACTGTGTATTTTATTATTAAATTAGTAATACATCACCTAAACAGATTAGGTTCTGGTCCTAAATAATTTAAAATCATATTTTGACCATGGCTTATGATGTATACTATTTCATAATTATTTTCCCTATTTTTCTATAACTATTCTTTACTTAAAAATGTGTCCCTATACTAAATAATGTGATTAATAAATGAAACAGATTCATATCAGCCTAAAAATATATTTTTATCTCACTCCAAAGTTTTCTAAGTACTGAGAAAGTTTTTAATTAATTTTGACAATTATGTTTGTCCCACTTTTTAATTTTTAAACACTAGTTACATATTCAATTTTCTAAATTAAATACTAAACAGGGCTAAAAAGTAAACTCACCCCATTACAGGGTCTATAATATTATTTTCATAATTTCCAGGGGTCTAGCTACACTTATCAGAGGTGTTTTTCTTAATTTCTATTAAGTCCAGGGGCTAAAACTGATTTTTAAATGAATTTACATGATTTTCTGAAGTTCCAGGGGCTAGATCTGAAGTTTCCGGGGCTAGCTCTCAATTCCAGAGAACCCCAGGGGGTAGCACGTAAGAATTCCAGTCTTTATAATGTGGGGCTGACGTGGACCGTCCGATTTTAAACCGACGGCTGAGATTATAACGTTGAACCGGTACGCGGGGTTTTAAAGTCTACCGTGCGATTTAAAATAAACGGCGCACAAGCGGCCACGTCGCTATGATCGAGCGCGGGCGGCGCTGCCGGCGGCGCACGGCGGCGGGAAGCGGCGATCTCGTCGGAAAGTTTCGGATCCTCGAGAATTCTGCCTAGAACTGTGACCTTATGGCCTAGATCGGTAGAGGGGAGGTCAGGGATCTCACCTCGGGGGTTTTCTCAAGCTCGGGGGTCCTGGAAAGTGCTCGGTGGCGAGGTCCGAGGCAAAACCACGGCGAAGCTCGTCGGCGCTGGGTTTACACCGTAACTCTCCGAGTTTTCTGCACCTGCAAAGTTCCCCGGAGGCGGTGGATCAAGACCAGCGAGTTAGATCAGAGTTTCCGAGCTTAGATCGGCCAGAATTCACCGGCGAAGTCTCGGTGCTCACCGGAGTGAAAATCGGCGATCGCATGAGAAAAACTGATCGGATCGGGGGTTTTTATAGCCGGGGGAGGGCGGTGGGTCTGTTGTGATCGAGTTGGAGTCCTCTGGGACCGGAATTCGGCTGCGGGACGGGCTTTCCCGGTCGGTTGCGATTTCGCGCGCTCGGGAGAAAAGTCCGGGGTCGCGGGGCTCGGGGTTAGGGATGACAGGTGGGTCCCACCCGTCGGTGAGAGGCAGCGCGGCGCGCGCGGGGGCGGGCTGCGCGGGAGTAGCTGGGCCGGCTGGCGGGTTTCGGCCCACTGGCCTGTTTTTTTCCGTTTTTCTTTTTCTTTTTCCATTTCTTTTCTGTTTTGAGTATAATTTGAATTCCAGTTTGAATTTGAATTTTTGCAAAACATGCAACACGTCCAAAAATTTTTAAATTCCCCTCTGAACATGGTTTTGGGTTTTGAATCAAAATTTGGGGTGTTACAGCTCTACCCCCCTTAAAAGAAATCTCGTCCTCGAGATTGGTGTTTCTAAGAAAACAATTCCGGAAATTGTGCCTTGAGCTCATCTTCCCGTTCCCAGGTAGCTTCCTCTTCTGAGTGATGCTTCCACTGCACCTTGCACATCCGGATTCTCTTGTTTCTGGTGAGGCGTTCCATCGTCTCCAAAATCTTGTATGGTTGCTCGGCATAAGACAAATCCTCAGCTACATCCACTTCATTCATGGGTAACACTTCTTCAGGCGTCCTCAGGCATTTCTTGAGTTGTGACACATGGAATACATCGTGCACGTCCGATAGATGAACCGGTAACTCTAGTTGGTACGCCACTTCGCCTTTCCTTTCCAAAACTTGAAAGGGTCCGATGTATCGAGGTGACAACTTCCCTTTCACCTTGAACCGACGAAGCCCTCTGATAGGGGACACCTTGAGATAAACATAGTCTCCCACGTTGAAAACGAGCTCTCTTCTTCGTACATCAGCATAACTCTTCTGACGTGTTTGTGCTATCCTCAAGTTGTTGCGAATCTCCCTCACCTTCGCCTCGGCTTCTTGTAGCACTTCTGGACCAAACACTTTACTTTCTCCTGTTTGGTTCCAAAATAGGGGAGTTCTGCACTTCCTTCCATACAAAGCTTCAAACGGTGACATCTTCATACTGGCTTGATAGCTGTTGTTATAGGAAAACTCCGCATACGGTAAGTTCTTGTCCCAACTCCTATTGTTTTTGAGTGCACATGCCCTTAACATATCTTCAAGGATCTGATTGGTTCTTTCCGTCTGCCCGTCAGTTTGGGGATGATAGGCAGAGCTGAAGTTCAGATGGGTTCCCATGGTTTCATGCAACTTTTGCCAAAATCTCGAGGTGAACTGTGTCCCTCGGTCCGACACTATCTTCTTTGGCACTCCATGGTAACACACAATCCTTGACATGTACAATTCTGCCAATTTGGATCCGCTGTAGCTTTCTTTCACCGGAATGAAATGAGCTACCTTGGTTAGCCTATCAATAATGACCCATATTGAATCATACCCGGATTGGGTCCTAGGCAATCCCACGACAAAATCCATGCTGATTTCTTCCCACTTCCATTCAGGTACTTTAAGTGGTTGCAACAATCCCGCGGGTCGTTGATGTTCTGCTTTCACCAACTGACATGTGTCACATAGGGCAACATGTTCCGCGACATCTCGCTTCATGCCATACCACCAATACCTGCTCTTGAGGTCCTGGTACATCTTCGTACTCCCAGGATGAATGGAATAGTCAGAATCGTGAGCCTCCTTCAAAATTAATTCACGGATTTCTTTTACTTCTGGCACACAGATCCTTTTCCCGTGCCACACCGTTCCTTGTTCATCCTCTCTAAAACCAGGAGCTTTATTTTCCTTAATGAGCTGTCTGATCTCTTGTACCTTCTCATCATTCTTTTGGCCCTCTCGTATGTCTCGCTCGAGTGTGGAGTCCACTTCCATGGCGATGGCTTCACCACTATTTACTAGACATAGATTGAGCTTTATAACCTCGTCCTTCAATTCTGCGGGCATGTCCTTCAAGCTCAACTTATTGACCTGCACTTTCCGACTCAAAGCATCGGCCACGACGTTTGCTTTCCCGGGATGATAGTTGATGCCCACATCAAAGTCATTGATTAGCGCTAACCATCTCCTTTGTCTGAGGTTTAGATCTGGTTGTGTGAATATGTACTTCAAACTCTTATGATCCGTATATATCGCTGTCCTCTTCCCCATCAAATAGTGCCACCAAATTTTCAACGCGTGTACCACTGCGGCTAGTTCAAGGTCATGTGTAGGATAGTTCTTCTCGTGCTTCCGAAGCTGCCGGGATGCATAAGCCACGACATGTCCTTCTTGCATGAGAACACATCCCAACCCGTTTCCAGAGGCATCGCAGTACACTGTGAAGTTCTTTTGCATATCTGGCATAACCAGCACTGGGGCTGTTGTCAATCTCTTCTTTAGCTCCTGAAAGCTCGTCTCGCACTGTGGCGTCCAGGTGAATGTGATTCCCTTCTCCAACAGTTTGGTGAGAGGTCTCAAGATCTTGGAGAATCCCTCAATAAACCGTCGATAGTATCCAGCCAATCCCAAAAAGCTTCGAACTTCCCCGACATTTTCAGGGGTTTTCCACTTCTGGATATCTTTGATTTTGGCGGGATCTACGGAGATTCCTCCCTCCGAGATTATATGTCCTAAAAAGGGAACTCTCTTCAGCCAAAACTCACACTTGCTCAACTTGGCATATAGTTGGTGTTCTCTCAACCTCTGCAACACCAACCTTAGATGTTTCTCATGTTCTTCTTCATCTTTGGAGAAGACGAGAATATCATCTATGAAAACCACCACAAATTTGTCTAGATATTCCATGAATACCTTGTTCATGAGATACATGAAATATGCCGGAGCATTGGTTAGCCCGAAAGGCATGACAGTGTATTCATACAGTCCGTACCGAGATACGAAAGCTGTCTTGGGAATATCAGATTGCCTTATCTTGAGTTGGTGGTATCCCGACCTGAGATCAATTTTCGAGAACACACAAGCTCCCCTCAACTGATCAAACAAGTCTTCAATGCGGGGTAATGGGTACTTGTTTTTGATGGTTACCTCATTCAAGGCACGGTAATCCACGCATAACCTTTGGGTTCCGTCTTTCTTGGGCACAAATATCACCGGAGCTCCCCATGGTGAGGAACTAGGGCGAATATACCCCTTCTCCGTCAATTCTCTCAAATGATCCTTGAGCTCTTCTAGCTGCTTGGAGTCCATTCGATAAGGTCTCTTGTATATCGGGGCTGTTCCCGGTACTAGCTCAATTGCGAATTCCACGTCACGGTCGGGAGGCATACCTGGCAACTCCTCCGGAAAAACATCTGGATATTCCCTGATAGTCCTGATTTCCTCAACTTTCACTTCCACTTGATTTAATTTGATGTCCCTCCTAGGCTCGTGTATCGTTATGAACTTTACTCTTGTGCCATTGGGGTGAGTTAGTTCCACCGTTCTGGTCGAACAATGGATAATTCCTTTATGTTTGGTCAACCAATCCATACCGAAAATAATATCTATCCCTTGTGAATCTATCACTATGAGGTTAGCAGTAAATACTACCCCATTAATGTCTAGGCTCACTTTGGGACACACTTGTCTTGTCCTTATTTCTCCACCTGGAGAGTTTACGGCTAGCATATGGTTCATTTGTGTGGTTGCTAGGTCATACTTCTTAACAAACCCTTGAGCAATGAACGAGTGGGTAGCACCAGAATCAAACAGCAGAGTTGCAAGGTGTAAATTGGCAGGAAACTTACCAACTACCACGTCGGGTGCCTCTTGTGCTTCCTCCATAGTGACGTGGTTCACCCGTCCTCTCACTACATTCTGCTGTTGTGGCGGTGCAGGCTTCTTCTTCGGGCACTTATGTGCATAGTGCCCCACTTCACCACAGCTAAAACATTGCACCCCAACCTTAGGTGCTTGGCCTTTGTTGTCTTGGGGTTGGTTCGGGGGTCCTTGCACTGCTGGTCGAGGTGGATATGCGGGGCCAGGCTGCTGCACAAACTGACGTTGCGGCTGTGCTGGTGCTGCGGGTGGCCTGTAGTTTGGGTTGTACCCTCTCGGTGCTGAATAGGGTACCGCAGCACGGCTCGTCTGCCCCGTAGGTTGCTGCATCATACGTGGGCGGGTGTTGCTCCCTGAGGCCTGATGTGACCATCCCGCCTTCCTCTTATTCTCATTTTCCAGGGCCTTTAGCTTCCTTTCCACCACAAACGCTCTGTCCACCATCTTTTGAAAACTTTCATACTCATTGGAGGACATGGCACACTGCATCTCTGCGGTAAGTCCTTCCACGAAACAATCTTGTTTCTGCTCATCAGTCTCTATGTCTCGTGGAGCATAACGGGATAGTTGAGTAAATTTAGTGAGGTATTCCCTCACCGTCATGTTTCCCTGCTGCAGTCCCAAAAACTCCTTTCTCTTGTTTTTGAGTTCACCTCTTGGGATGTAGTGGTTGCGGAAGCTACGCTTGAACTCTTCCCAAGTGATGTTCTCAGGGTCATGATGGGCGGACACGTAGGCGGTCCACCAATCAGCAGCAGGTCCATTCAATTGATGAGAGGCAAACAGCACCCTCTCATACCCTTGGCACTGTATGATCCTCATCTTACTTTCAATAGTCTTCAGCCAATCATCTGCCTCCAGAGGTTCAGCAGCACTTGCAAACTTCGGAGGTTGAGTTCCTAGAAACTCACTCAACCTTGGTTGGCGTGGTGCAGCTTGTGGAGGTGGAACTTGATGCAAGTTGGCCACCACTTGAGTCAAGTTCTGGATAAGCTGATTTTGATTCTCCAGCATTTGGTGGAGAGGATCAACTTCTTCACGGCGACCACCCCTGTCCTGGCCTCCAGAAAGATGAGGGTTGCATGCCTCATCATTGTTGTTGGCGGGGTTGGCAGCACGTCCTTTTCCTCTTCCGGCCATCTGGCAGAATCAACCAATGTTAATTTTGAAAGCATTTAGTATCATCTTACTACTTTCACTTGTTTGTACTTTGAAGTGTTGAGGCTTGGTTATACTTTTCTGAGGGTTCATTTCTCACACAAAACAAATGCAATATTATTTCATGTGGGTTCACACACCAAAGCAAAACAATCTGAAGACGAGGCTGTGGACAATTGCTCATGGCTTCCACAACTCACGTCACACACCAAGCATTATCACACCATTAACTACGTAACGACTCGACTACTCGACCTCTTGCTAGCTAGGGGAAAGACTCTACACTACTCGTCCTCTTGAGCTGGCTCCTCGGGATCTTCCTCCTCATTTCGACTACCTTCTGACTCTGCTTTGGGTGGGGAGGCTGCTGGTGGAGAAGTGCGACGACGCCTGATTGCTCGGCGATCCGGGGAGTCAGGTGTCCATGGATCACTCAAGGTGACACACAGTTCATTCCCATCTCCTCTTTCTCTCGCCTTTAAACAAGCTCGCAGCAACGCCTCCGTTTCCTTCAGGGTGTCTCGGACATCCTGAAGCTCTTGTTGACACTCCTGCAGTCGAGTGCTGAGCATAGCAGCATCCTCCAAACACAAGTCCATGTGCTCATGGGAAGTCCCTTGCTGCACCGGTGGGTACTTGTACTCCGTGGTACCACTCTCACGTTGGAGGACGTACATGTACTCAGATTTGTCCAAGTGGCGACGATAGATGTGACTCTGGCAGGTGATGGCCTCCCAGGTGACATCTCTCTCTGCGTCAACTTGTGTTGCTCGACAAGCTGGAGAATGGTGGATCTTCAGTAGCTGATTCTCGTGTATAATCCTCATCTCCGAACTCCATTCTTCCCTCTTCTCACGGATGGTCCTGGTGGAGTTATAGTGGATGATTAGCTTGCCCGTATTGCCGGCGGCTTCGAGCATACGTCGAAGACGGCGCAACAAGTCTCCTACTGCCAATCCGTAGGAAAGGTACGTCACAGGGCGACTCTCCTCTCTTTCGGCAAGGGCAACTACGGGAACTCTCCCTCCTGTGGACTTACGAGCGGTGCGAATCATGCGAACCATCTAAAAACAAAAGAATTTAAACTTTAGGTTAGATAAATTCTCAAACAAAAATCCTATTTTGAATGAAAGTTGGGGTAAGATGAAGAAAATGACTCCTTTAATAACACTTTTCCACCCACACCTTGGAAAATAGTTTTTAAGAAAATAGGGCCCTTAAATACGTCCATTTCTACCTAGGTCCACGTTCCTACGGGCAACCTTGGCTCTGATGCCACCTCTGTCACACCCGGTTTTTCCGAAGAAACAACCAAGTGAATATCACATGTATGCCAGGATCATTTTCTCATACATGTGATGACAAATAGTGAAGCATCATTTATTACAAGCCAGGTGTCGAATATAAATAAGTCTTACATTGCAAATGTCTCAATGGACACTAATGCTTCATCACAAGTAAATAAACTAGCAGCGGAATATTATTCTTTAGGGCTCCATCACAGGCGTTGCCCGGGGGTCTTCATGAACCTAAAAGCCTTCCTCGGGTCCAAAATCTTGGTCATTATACACCACCTCATTATCTTGACCTGAGCAGCAATATAAACCAACAAATATGCAAGGTTGAGTACCAATGGTACTCAGCAAGTGTGGGAAAATTATATCATGCATGGCTAGAACAAGGAGAGTTTGAACTCATGGTTAAAGCACTACGCAATTAATACCTATCACCTTAGCTTATTAAGCACCTACATTACTACACAGGTGAAATGGTCCCAATCTCCCATCCCATCATTGTAATCCAATAACCATAACATCATTACCAATGTTAAGCTCCCCGCTTAACCTCCAAAACCATCAATCCTCTAATCATGAATAAGTCCAGGCCGCTCTTAACCGTGAGCACGGCTGTCAAGACAGTTTTGACTCTGCAGAGTTTGTACCACTGTACCCACAAGTAGTGATTTCATCCCCCGTTGCCGGGTGGACTAAAAGAACCTCCATTATGCCAGTGGCTACGATCCACATTCACACTTCCCAGGTGTGCGGCCAAGAGATCACTACGAAGCCTTTACAAAGGGATTCCCGACGAGCGTGGGCCCACTGAGGTTTCACCCCTAACAGCATACAAGAGGCTCCAACCCCGCTGCAGTGGCCCCCTCTTGAGCCTTGCGGTTCATATGGTAGTCCAGCTGACACCTACTCCCCGCACCATCCATCACACCCATACTACGCCGGGGATACACCTAATTAATTGGCTAAGCTGCCCCATCTCAGCATGTGGTTGGCACTGTAAAGCCGGGTTACATGCTCCATGAACCGGTCCTTAGGATCCAGGCAAGTACTAAACACAAACCCAAGTCTCGTGCACCCAACACACAACCAAAACATCCAACTTGCCTTGATCCCTACCTCTACATAACTCACAATGTCTCATTCAAGAGTATGGTAATATAAACTGATGATCTCATTTCCCAAATATCCCATTCTAAGCATGGCTAAGCAAATGCATGTAAATAAATGACATGACAAAAAAATAAATCCCAACCCAAGCTACAAGGAAACAAGGTAATGCAATTCTAGGGAAACTTTCCTAGCATGGGTTTCATATTTCTTTTGACAATGCAAATAATTCTATCTACACATCCTAGTATAGGATCAAAGTGGTCAAGGACACTTGCCTCCTTCTTGCTGCTCCTGAAATGGGTATTCCTGGTCTTGGAAATGAATAACTTGTTCTTGAACAGGTTCTACTTCATACCATCACACATAGCAAAAGAAAAACAACCATCATAAGACATAGTTCACACTTCTACTTCATACAAACCACACATTCATATTTATGAAATTCATTCACCATTATATGTGTTGTGGTTACTTTATGTGTGTTGAGTTGTGGCTTGCATGCACTTTTAACCATGTGTATATATGATTCCTACTTTTGTGTCCACATTTATACTCGCATACAATGTGCCTTCACAATCTCTATCAACCCTAAACTGAATTCTTTGTACTTTAGAAACTCCAGTTATCATTTACTAATTGCTATATTTTCAGATTTATATTCCTATGCATAACTGTGTATTTTATTATTAAATTAGTAATACATCACCTAAACAGATTAGGTTCTGGTCCTAAATAATTTAAAATCATATTTTGACCATGGCTTATGATGTATACTATTTCATAATTATTTTCCCTATTTTTCTATAACTATTCTTTACTTAAAAATGTGTCCCTATACTAAATAATGTGATTAATAAATGAAACAGATTCATATCAGCCTAAAAATATATTTTTATCTCACTCCAAAGTTTTCTAAGTACTGAGAAAGTTTTTAATTAATTTTGACAATTATGTTTGTCCCACTTTTTAATTTTTAAACACTAGTTACATATTCAATTTTCTAAATTAAATACTAAACAGGGCTAAAAAGTAAACTCACCCCATTACAGGGTCTATAATATTATTTTCATAATTTCCAGGGGTCTAGCTACACTTATCAGAGGTGTTTTTCTTAATTTCTATTAAGTCCAGGGGCTAAAACTGATTTTTAAATGAATTTACATGATTTTCTGAAGTTCTAGGGGCTAGATCTGAAGTTTCCGGGGCTAGCTCTCAATTCCAGAGAACCCCAGGGGGTAGCACGTAAGAATTCCAGTCTTTATAATGCGGGGCTGACGTGGACCGTCCGATTTTAAACCGACGGCTGAGATTATAACATTGAACCGGTACGCGGGGTTTTAAAGTCTACCGTGCGATTTAAAATAAACGGCGCACAAGCGGCCACGTCGCTATGATCGAGCGCGGGCGGCGCTGCCGGCCGCGCACGGCGGCGGGAAGCGGCAATCTCGCCGGAAAGTTTCGGATCCTCGAGAATTCTGCCTAGAACTGTGACCTTATGGCCTAGATCGGTAGAGGGGAGGTCAGGGATCTCACCTCGGGGGTTTTCTCAAGCTCGGGGGTCCTGGAAAGTGCTCGGCGGCGAGGTCCGAGGCAAAACCACGGCGAAGCTCGTCGGCGCTGGGTTTACACCGTAACTCTCCGAGTTTTCTGCACCTGCAAAGTTCCCCGGAGGCGGTGGATCAAGACCAGCGAGTTAGATCAGAGTTTCCGAGCTTAGATCGGCCAGAATTCACCGGCGAAGTCTCGGTGCTCACCGGAGTGAAAATCGGCGACCGCATGAGAAAAACTGATCGGATCGGGGGTTTTTATAGCCGGGGGAGGGCGGTGGGTCTGTTGTGATCGAGTTGGAGTCCTCTGGGACCGGAATTCGGCTGCGGGACTGGCTTTCCCGGTCGGTTGCGATTTCGCGCGCTCGGGAGAAAAGTCCGGGGTCGCGGGGCTCGGGGTTAGGGATGACAGGTGGGTCCCACCCGTCGGTGAGAGGCAGCGCGGCGCGCGCGGGGGCGAGCTGCGCGGGAGTAGCTGGGCCGGCTGGCGGGTTTCGGCCCACTGGCCGGTTTTTTTTCCGTTTTTCTTTTTCTTTTTCCATTTCTTTTCTGTTTTGAGTATAATTTGAATTCCAGTTTGAATTTGAATTTTTGCAAAACATGCAACACGTCCAAAAATTTTTAAATTCCCCTCTGAACATGGTTTTGGGTTTTGAATCAAAATTTGGGGTGTTACAGGTTTAGGGCACCGAGGAACACGGCTGTGGGGTCGGTTTAGGCTGCCTGCGGCCGGAAAATGGCCGGCGACGTGCGGCAGCTACTGTGGAGGTTCGGCAGCCTCGCCCAAGGTCTGCAGCCCACCAAAACCTGTGCCGACGAGCTCTACAGCACCAGTGCAGCTCTAGGAAGATCGGCACGACCTCAAAGTAGATCAGGAGTGGCTGCAAATAGGTTGTCGTCGTGCGACCGAATGGGTCCGCCATGAACATCTCTAGTCGAGCTCGAATTCCGTCTCGCTGAGGCGTTTTCATACGCTGGATCCTAAAGGAGAAATGACCGCCAGCTAATCCAGCGTCTATGTGCCAAATTTGATGACTTAAGGAGGATCAGAGGGCAAGAATTCGAAGGAACCGTACCGGAAGCTCGGAATGAGGTCGCCGGAGCAAAACTTCGAAATTCGCCGTCAATAGCTCACGGTATGGCCTGAGCTTTGGGTGAGAGCAGCATGGTGGCCGTGCGCTCCTGTTGCCGCCCTCGCTTGGCCGTGAATACCGCTGTGGCGAGCTGCCCACGTGCGCCCGATCACTTTCTTGAACTAGGTCGCCGCGGCGGCGGTTGTTCTCGGGCACCGGAGGCCGAAACTTGATTGCTTTCGGGTTAGGGAGGTGGAGGCCAAGCTCGCGGCGATGTTTAGCAGTTCAGGGGGGGTGAGCGTGGTTGTTTTGCCATTCTCACAATCGGCAGAGCAGCAAGGGAAGGAAACGGCTCGGTTCCGCGTCGCCCGCGAGGAGAAGACGGATGGCCTTTGCTTCGGCCGGGGGGTGATCAAGCTACTGAACCGCCTCTGGGCGCCACGCGTGGGGGAATGAAGCAGCTGGTGGTGCTGCCGAGGCCCCAGTGCCTCCACGGTGGGAGCTGCTCGTGGCTCACACGAGCTGTTCGGTGAAATCTCCCACCGAGGCTGAAACTTAGTGTGCAAGGCAGCCCTTTACCTCTATGACATGTGGGTCCCACTCCACATTTATCTTCCCCCAATATCTTCTCAAGCTGATCCTCTTAATTCCCACAATTCTGAGTTTTAAAAGGTGGCTAGAATTTGAACTCTCCAAATTCAGTTTGAATTTGTATGACAAATTTGAATTTGGCTAGAATTTGCAAATGCTTCTCTTTAACTCCTTTCTGAGCCCACCCTACAAATGGAAAGTTTGTGATCAAACTTTTCCTTATAATTCCTACTATATGGCTGCATGTTTATTCATAGTTTTTGGACATCACATGTGTGAACTTTGAAGTTCAAATCTGATTTTTAAACTTACATGCAAAGAGGTATTTAACTCCTTAGTGGTTCAACCTTTTCAAATAAAAATGTGAACCTCATTTTGGATGCTCATCCATATATTACTTTGCATGAACAAAAGTTGTAGCAAGTCCCATTTTTCATTTCTTTGCCACACACATATGAACTCAGACCTTAGTTTTTATTCATACCCATGCTTGGGACTTTTACATGAGCTCCGCATGCGCCACGTATCCTGGCGGTCGTGACCTCCTCTCTTATTCGGAGGTGGCTCCGCGCACGCCACGTGTCAGTGTCAGACCTTTCCTCTCTCCGGAGGTGGCTCCGGGTGTGCCACGTATCCATTCCGGATCTCCCTTTCTTCGGAGGTGAGCTCCGTGAATGCCATGCGTCAAGTAGCGCCGGACTCCATTTTTCCTCAGAGAGGAGCTCCGAGGTCGACACGTGTCCAACAGTGTCGGACCTCCTAGAGATAAGCTCCGGTGGTGACACGTGTCCAATAGAACCGGACCTCTCGGAGGTGAGCTCCGAGATCGACACGTATTCCGCGCGACTGGTCCTCTGATTTCGGCGGTGACTAGCTCCGAAGGTGACACGTGTTCTGCGGAACTGCCTTCGCTTCTCCGGAGAGGCTAGCTCCGGGGGCAACATGTGTCTCACAGGGTCAGACCTCCCCGTTTGCGGAGATAAGCCCTGAGCCTGCCACGTAGCCATTTTTGCGGCGGACCTCTCCCCACTTCACGGGGATGAGCTCCGAACACGCCACGTGGCCAGCGGGCTGCGGAAGTTGTCTTCGGCGCTCTCTGTGAACTGGATTCGGCTCTTTTTGGCTATCTTTTTGATATTTTCTCTGTTCCCACTTCTTTTAAAATGTTTTCTCTACATGAAACATGAATACATGCAGAAACCAGAGATGAGGATGTCACAACACGTGTCCAATAGTGACGGAGCTCCCGGAGGTGAGCTCCGAGAGCGACACGTGTCCCGCGTGGCTGGTCCTCTCTTTTCCGTGGTGACTAGCTCCGCAGTCCACACGTGTCCTTCGGGACTGGCCTCGCTTTTCTGCAGAGGTTAGCTCCGGGGGCAACACGTGTCCCACGGGGTCGGACCTCTCCCCCTTTTTGCGGGGATGAGCCATGAGTCTGCCACATAGCCAATTTAGCGGCGGGAGTTGTCTTCGGCGCTTTCTGTAAACTGGAATTAGCTCCTTTTGGCTAACTTTTTGACTCTTTCTTGGTTTCAATCTTATAAAAATGTTTATGAACATGAATATATGCAGAAATCAAAAAAAGAATGAGGGTGTCACAGCTATCATGATAGTTTTAAACTCTGCAGAGTTTGCACCTCTTTACCCACAAGTTTGTGATTTCGTCACCCGTCGGCGACTGCAGAACCTCTATTATACCAGTACACAACCGTCGGTGTATGGTCAAGAGATCACAAAATAGCCTTTACAAAGGGGTTACTAGATGTATGGACTCACTAAGGTTTCACCGGCAGGCTAGAATCTCCAATTCTCCCACCCATGGGCCCCCTCTTGTGCCATGCAGTTCCCAGGGCAGTCCTCACTCGACTCCCATTCCCCGCGCCTTCCACGGTCCATAACAATCTAGCAACTTACCTAATTACTCAGCTAAGCTGCACCCATACTTGGCCTTGTGGTGGCACTGTTATCCTGGCATGGCTCGCATGAACCGGTCCTTAGATCTACGGCAAATAACCACCATCTCATGCTACCTCATTCACAAACCCAGGCTTGCCTAGATCTCCCTCCGATTCATGTTCATTAAAAATATCAGTTTTCTCATTATTCTTACGAGTGCAATTAGCTAGACACATCTATCTCGCTTTCCATAATCCCGTGGACTCAGCGAAGCATAAAAGAAAAAACCATACCCGACTCATAAACTTCCCTGGCAACAAGGGTGGTTTGACAAAACTAGTAAAAGGCTTCCCATCATATTGACTCAAGCACACACACCTTTTCACAAACGAAACAGTTTTCCGGAGAACATGGGATCAATATGGTCAAGGGGCACTTGCATTGTTCTTGCGGTTCCGGTTGCTCTTGGATCTCGAAACCTTGTTGTTGCATCTCGTCGTAGACAGCTCCCTGAGCTTGTCCTTCTATATGCAATTACGCACATACAAGATTCATAGCAATCAATACTATCGAAGTGTAGCTGTCGACACTTCCCCCGGACCTGCACTGGGCAGCCCGCTGAGGTTCTTTTTCGGAGGGGCTAGTCCCTCAAGGAGAGCTTAAGTGTTAGGGATGAAGGAAGGAGAAGGTTGACACAGGGGTTTTTTACGTGGTTCAGGCCGCCGGAGCGAAATACCCTACGTCCACGGTGAACAGAGCTGCTCGTTGTATTGCTTGGTGCTCAGAACTAGAGTTCTGAGCTTGAGGATGAGCTGAGTGCTAGAATCAGGGTGTTGAGCCAAATGTCGAACCCCTTGTAACGTTGCCTACCCGAGCCTTTTATAGTCCAAGGCTCGGGCGGCTTACAAGGTGGGCCCGGGACCCGATAGGTGTTCCCGGGGAGATTGCCTGCCATCTACCATATCCTGCAGTTACGCCGGTAGTTGTCTCTGGCCAGGGCTTCTGAGTCTTCATCTTGCCGCCCTGCCCACGCCGAAAGCTAGGCGTAGTGGTTGATGACAGCAGGGGCGGCAGGGGATGTCTTGTCGCTGTGTTTATTGGTGTAGAGCTTCTGACGCGGCGTGCCAGTCTTTACTGCGATGCGTCTGGGCACAACGGCACCTGACAGCAGTGTGCTCCGTGTCTCCGCGTCTTGGGAAGGCGCGGATCTTGAATACCTTGTACGGAAAAGGTATGGCATGTCTTTACTCTTGCTGGCTACCGCGTGGGGGCAGGTAGCGCTATTCTGCTGGACACGTGGCGGGCCTGGAGCTCTCCTCTGAGGAGAGGGAGGTCCAGCCCCGCTGGACACGTGGAGCCTTCGGAGCTCTCCTAGCGGAGGGGGGAGGTCCGGCTCTGCTGGCCACGTGGCGGGCCCGGAGTTCTCCTCTGAGGAGAAAGAGGTCCAGCCCCGCTGGACACGTGGAGCCTTCGGAGCTCTCCCTGCGGTGAAGGGAGGTCCGGCTCTGCCGGCCACGTGGAGGGCCCGGAGCTTTCCTGTGAGGAGAGGGAGGTCCGGCCCCGCTGGACACGTGGAGCCTTTGGAGCTCTCCCCACGGAGGGGGGAGGTCCGGCTCTGCTGGCCACGTGGCGGGCCCGGAGCTCTCCTCTTAGGAGAGGGAGGTCCGGCCCCGCTGGACACGTGAAGCCTTCGGAGCTCTCCCTGCAGAGAAGGGAGGTCAGGCTCTACCGGCCACGTGGCAGGCCCGGAGCCTTCCTCTGAGGAGAGGGTGGTCCGGCCCCATCAGGACACGTGGGGCTTCCGGAGCTTTCCCCTGCGGAGGGGGCATAGTCTTTAGGCGATTTTGCCTGTGCGCGGGGTACCCCATATTGAGGGTACCGACAGTGGCCCCCGGGCCCATCTCGGGGGAGATAACGAGCCCGAGGTGGGGCCCCCGTCTCTTCTACTTCGCGCACCTTCTTGAAGACCCGCTTTGACCGTTGCTGGAGCACGAACAGTCGCGGGATCGTGGGGGCGTGAGCCTTGCTTGATGACTGCTTTTACTGTGGCGGTTCCCAAGGCTGCCACTACTGCACGTCGCAGTGCATGTCGCAGCATCTTGTCAGGAACCGCCGGGTTCTCCGCCTGGGGGGCTGACCAGCCGGCCCACAGCTTCTGTAGGGCGGCCTGGGCCCACTTGTCATGGACTCCTAGGGTTGGAGCTTATGCGGTTGTCCCAAGCAGCGTATTCGAAGTGTTTTGAATCGCTTTGAATCGAGTATGGGAAGTTTAAAAGGGAATCTCATCTGCATCGCAGCTTTCCCTTTGCACTTCCCCACGCCTGAGCCCTTCCTTGTTTCTCCGAGCTCTTGAGCCTTCGTCTTCCATGGCTTCCAACCTGCCTCCAAAGGCCGACGGAGCTCGGACCGCCGACAGGGGGAGGGGTAGGGAGCCAGCCTCCAGTTTGCCAGAGAAGAAACGTGCCCGGTCCCCTCCGACGGCGTCGTTCGCGCCAAGCCAGGAGACCGGGGTACCTTCCCGTCCTCCTTCTGGAAGTGTCAGTTTGTCGGGCGGTGATCCCAAGAGGCCTCGGGCCTTCCATTCTGACGGGACTCCTCTCGAACAACGGCGGTTCGAGGGGCCCCGGGCATCCTGCCCTCCTTCCTCAGGCGGAGGAGCTCTGAGGAGGGACGATGGTTCTGCGATGCCCAGGGGCGAGCCGAGGGCTCAGGCGCCCCGATCAGCGAGCGTCCCTGCTGCAGGCTCGGCAGACGGTGACGCCGGAAGGAGCAGCGCTGGGACTCATCCGGGGGCGCAGGCGCCCCGGGCCTCAGGAGCTAGATCGGCGAGCAGCGCTAGAGGCGCCGCCGGCGGGGGCCCTACTGCTCCGCCTCCTAGGGGGGCTCCAGGAGAACCCCCCCCCCCCCCCCATTCCGCCAGTCCGGTTGCCTGCGGGGCAGGCCCCGGCAGCGACGGCAGGCTCCAGCGGACCTGCCCCGGCTCGGAAGCCGGGGTTCCGTGCCCGTTGGAGCGCTCGCGTCCCTCGGTAAGTGTTGCCCTTCCCATGCTTGCAGGGACTCATCGGGTACCGGTAACGATTCTGTTCCCCAGCCATCCCCGGTTGATGGGAGGTCCGTGCCGCAGCGCCCGGAAGCTGCAGCGGCTTCGCCGGCCCCCAAGCCAGTGCAGGCTTCTCCTGTGCCGGTCGGACCAGTTCCTGCGGCGGCGGCGGCAGCACCCGCTCATCCTCCTTTGCCTGCTCGGAAGCCGGCGGTTGTCGTGGGCTCGGCTGGGCCGGCTGGCGGCATCCAGCCCTCCAGTGTCGAGGTGGGAGGAGCAGCCACGGGTCCTACGGCGGGTAGTGAACAGGGGCGCGTGGAGAGCGGCCCCGCTCCGGTGCCGGATTCTTCAGATCGGCACCTCATCCCAGCCGCCGAGATGCCGGCATCTCCTGATGACGATGTGATGGAGGAGGTCGGGGGCGCAGCTTCGGCCTCTGCCGCCCCGCTGCCCCTGGCGGACGCCTTTGAGATTGCCCAAGCGGGCGTCCGGCAGGTCCAGGCCGCTCTGGAGCGAGAGTGGGAGCTGCTGGCCGGGAAGAGGAACCGCCTTCTCAGCTGGGATCACCTCTTGAAGCAGCGGACTCTGGAGGTTAGGGCGGAGCTCGACTCAAGGCGGTCGAGGCTCGATGCCATGGAGGCACTCCTTGACCTTCAGAAGAAGGCCGTCGACCGCCTGGACTCCGAGACTCGGCGGCTCCACCAGGAGACCCGTGAGGCTCATGCCAGGGCCGAGGCGCACTCCACTGCCCTGGAGGAGCTACGGATGAAGCTGGTGCGCCGCGAGCGCATCGCCGCGGATCGGGAGCGCGCCTTGGCGGCTGAGGCGACGAAGGTCGCCGCATGGCTGGTGGCTGGCGAGGGCGACCTGAGAGCCTGAGCTAAGGAGCTGGAGCTTCGGGAGGCAGCTCTGGCCGCGAGGGAGGAGCAGGTCTCCCGGGAGCGCCAAGTGGTGCTGGACCGGGAGCTGGCGGCCGACTTCTGGGCATCGGAGTTGGAGCAGCTCGCCCAAGGCCTCCAGCTTCGGGAGGGCTCTCTTGCGGCCAAGGAGAAGAAATTCTCCTAGGAGGGACTCGACGCCCTGCTGACAGTCCGCCAAGAGATGGAGGAGCTCCAGACTTCACGGTCAGTCGAGGCCCGAGCGTTCTGGAGCTTTGTCGGCCAGGCGGGGTCCGCCCTGGTTCCCCTCGGCTTCAGCTCAGTGAGGACGGAGGCTCCGGTGCAGGAGGTGGCCGAGGCGATCCGGGCGCTCGAGTCCATCGGCGCCAAACTAGACTGGCTCGAAGCGGTGATCACCGGCGAGCTTGAGCCAGAGGGATGGGGCCTGGCGAAGGAGGTTACCACGTAAGTGCTGGCGTGCTTCCAGAGCCAAGAATCCTCCCTCTCTCTGGAGCCAGTGAGGCAGGCCCCCTCGTGGAGCGGGAGGAAGTCGCTAGAGCCGAAGTCGGGGATGTAGCCACCCTCGTAGCCTCTAGGTTCCAGCGTGAGTCCGGGCACTCCTAGGCCTTGTACCTTTTCTTTTTCTTTATTTGTTTTTGTCGAGTCTGCAGTCCAGCTCATGGACCTTTGAATAAATGGACAGACTCTTGCTTATCGTGTATGTGTTTATCTTCTTCTTGGCTTGGCCTGACCGAGTCCTTAGCTCCGCAAGGACCTCGGAGGTCTTTACCGATCTTGAAGTCTTGCACAAACACTTTCCTCGGGTCCTTGTTGTGTTAAGGGCCCAAGGGGTCTTCGGAGCTCGCCCCGTGAGGACAGGGAGGTCTGGAACTGCTGGCCACGTGGCGGGCCCAGGGCTCCTCTGAGGAGAGAGAGGTCCGGCCCCACGGGACACATGGAGCCTTCGGAGCTCGCCCCTGCGGAGGGGGCGAGGCTCGGTTCTGCCAGCCACGTGGCGGGCCCGGAGCTACCCTCTGAGGAGAGCGGAGCCCCAGCCCCGCCGGACACGTGGGGCCTTCGGAACCCACCCCTGTGGAGGGTGCGAGGTCCGGATCCTCCGGTCTTGTGTTGGAGTAGTCAGGAGCTCCGGTCTTTCCTTGCGCGGTCCTCGTAGTGGCCCCCTGGTAGGTGTGGCCAATGGTTTGGGCACACCTACCATACTCCTGCGGGGGACCTAAGGCCAGGAGGTCCTGCACACAAGTAAGGGAACCGTAATTCTCCTTGGGGGCTCTCCCCTCCCTATCTCATAGTCTCATTTGGCTTACAGTCCCGGTCCGGTATACGGGGCTTGGGCAATTCAGTGCGCCCGGCACCGGGTGTCCGGCTCCCTCCGAGGTCAGGGTACGACCGTCCGGCCCTTAGTACTGGACCGTAACGCTGGGGAGGCAGAGTGCACAGGATTTCGGCACGGAACCAGGCAAAACAGGCTGTACTCCCCTGGACCTCCGAAGGGCAGGGCACACACGCTTTGGGTCGGAACCAGGCAAAGCAGGCTACACACCCTAGACCCCCCATGCACAGCGCATGCTTTTCCTAGAGGTGACCAACTGGCATCGCAGCACCTGACTGGGGAGGCCCGAGAGGCCCCCTGGCCATCGGCAGGTACCTCAAGCGCGACCGTCTTCGGTAGGATAGCAAATGCCGACTAGGGATGAGAGTGGGAAAGGAGAGCTAAGTGTACGGTGAGCATACACAGGAAGTGCGATCATAAAAATTAATGTGTAATTTAAATGAGCACAAAAGTAAGAGCGTGGTAGAACATGTTTTTCCCTGTATAAATGTCCATAGGAGGAAGACAGGCTAAACATGGAGGCAACAACCACCCCATTATGAGGGGAAGCAAGATCCTATGCGCTTAGGGTCGGAACCAGACCAAGCTAGACGTAGTCCTGGACCGTCCCCTAGGGCTTAGTTGCCCCGAGCGCTGTTCCTAGACTCTATGGGATCAATTGCAGAAAAGAAAAGACCTTTGCAACCAATGCTCTAGGAATAGAACTTACGGAGGTGTTCCATGTTCCAAGGATTTGGGAGCGGATCCCCATCCTTGGTGGAGAGGCGTACGCACCCGGGGCGGCAAACTTTTGTGACTCAGAAGGGACCTTCCCAGCTGGGGGAGAGTTTGCCGGTCCCTTCGCGAGAAAGCATGCGCCGCGGCACCATGTCGCCTCCCTGGAGCTCCCGGACACGCTTGGTCCTTTGGCGGTAGCGCCGGAGCGCCTGCCAGAACCGTGCGTTGCGGAGCGTTGCTTGTAATCGTGCCTCGTCGATGAGGTCGATGTCATCGCGCCGGAGCTGGTCCTGCACGGCTTCTCCCTGGGGGCCTGGGGTGTCTTCCTCCATTGGCTCAGGCCGACAAGAGGTTGACAGAGCCAGGGCTGCCCTTGGGAGGTAAGGCCGAGGCACGGTGGCGCGCACTCAGGTGGAGCCAGCCCGGTTCTGCACCGCCAGGGGCTGGTGCTCGGGCTGGTGCAAGTGCTTGGAGTTTCTCCAAGGCTGATACTGCCACAGTGCGGTCTCCTCGGATCTTGAGGACGCCTGTTGGTGTAAGCATCTTCAAGAAGAGGTAGCCGTAGTGGGCTACCGCCATGAACCGGTACAGGGCAGGCCTACCGCTGATGGCGTTGAAGGGGAGATCTATATCCGCCACGTCGAACAGAATGTATTCTGTCCAGTAGCTATCCGGTGCCCCGAAGGTGACCGGAAGGCTGATGTTGCCGTAGGGGACGACTTGTCCCAGTCCCACCCTTGAGAACGGGCTCGAAGGGGTGAGCTTGGTCATTGGGATTTGCAGCTTCTGGAAAGCTGCGCGGCTGATGAGGTTCAGGCTGGCCCCGCCATCCACCAGAATGTGGTACATCTTTACGTTGGCGATGGCAGGAGCTACCAAGAGCGGTAGCTGCCCGGCCCCAGCCATGTTCTTGGGGCAGTCGGTGGCGTCAAAGGTGATGGGGGTCCCCATCCACTTGAGGTGCGGTGCTGCACTTGGGAAAGGAGCCACCGACGCCACTGCTCGGCGTAGAGTCTTGACTGCGTTCCGAGACAAGGGGTCAGAGGATCTGCCGTAAATGACATAGATCGCCTTCCGGCGCTCGCCATCACTGGAGCTGGAGCCCTCGTGGTTGTGCACCGCCTTTACGGCGCGCTGGAGCTCCTAGAACTCCATCTGGTGGTCGACGTTGTCGTGGGCATCGACCTTCTGCTTGCCCTCCCTCTGACGGAAATGAGGGGCGCCCGCACGCGGTTACTTCCCCCTGCGGAAGCGCTCCGTGAGCTTCTGTATTTCCTGGCACTCAGCAGCAGTGTGGCTGCTGGTGTTGTGCACGGGGCACGGCTCGCTGTGGTCACCGCTAGGGGCTGGTGACTGTCGTGGCCTTTTGTCGGGGCGTGGCCCCCGAGCTCCGGTGGGTGCTGCAGCTGCAGCAACTGGAGCTTTGGTCGGCAGCATGATCTTGCCGCCGGCCTTCTTGACCTTCCTGCCGCTCCCATGGGGAGCAGCACTTGGTCTGGGCTGTTCTCCGGCTTCGGAGACTGGCCATGAGTGCCAGTTGCGCCCTTCTGCTGCCCTGGCGCACTTGTCCGCCAGGCTGAAGAGCTCTGAGACGTCGCGCACTTCTCCGGTCGTGAGCTTCTCGAGCATCTTCATGTCCCTTACACCCTGCCGGAACGCCAACACCACAGAAGCATTTTTGATGTGGGGGACGGTGTTCCGCACCTGGGAGAACCGCTGGATGAAGGAGCGCAGCGACTCTCCAGGTTGTTGTTGGATGGCGTGGAGGTCGAGCTCCATGCCAGGCCAGGTGTTGGAGATACCGAAGTTTGCAGTAAACTGCCGACAGAGCTCTCCCCAGGAGGTTATGGAACCCTGGGGGAGATTCATGAGCCAAGACCGTGATGGGCCGGTCAAGGCGACAGGGAAGTAGTTGGCCATGACGGCCTCATCCCCTCCTGCAGCAAGGATGGCGGTGGAGTAGATCTGGAGGAACTCCGCCGGGTTGATGCTGCCGTCATATTTCTCTGGCAGGTGTGGCCGGAACTTGCGCGGCCACTTCGCGAAGCGAAGGTGTGGCGCCAAAGCTGCACACCCTGCTCCTGTTGCTGCAGGTGTCGGTGCCGTGAGCGTTTGGTCTGCTGTTAGCACCGTGTACCCCTGCATGGGCAAAGGTGCGCCATAAACCGGGGGCGCCATTTGCAGGGCATATGGCTGAGGCATATGCTGCGTGGCGTATGCCTGGGGCAGAGATCGCGTAGCGAACGTCTGCGGCCCAGACTGGGTCGAGGCGGTCGACATTCTGTCGCCGGCCTCTTCGTTGCGACGCTTTTCTCGTCGTCGCTCGATGGCCACGTGGGCATCTTCGCCCAGGTGACGTCGTTCCAGCTCCGACCTCAGGTCTGCCGATGGGAACCTGGTGGAGCGGGAGTCTGCCATCTTCCCGTCAACCGCTGGCGTGCGCGACAGCGACACAGCCGGTTGACTGGGGCGTCATCCCCACCGAAGCTGAGGGTCAGCGGCGGCAACGACAAGACGGTCTATGTCGCGAATCCACTGCTGGGTCGCTGCCTGAGGCGCGTCCCCAGCAGGTGGATTGCGTAGGAGCGCTCGTGCTGCAGCTAGTGCGCTCCCATGGGAAACACTCAGCGCTGCAGCAGATCTTGGGCTTGCTGGAGTCTGCGCTGCCGGAGTCGGCTGCTGGCTTCCAGCTTGCCCTGACACACTCTGTCCCGAGTGTGTCAAGACGTAGTCCCCGCTGGTCACCTTTCGTCGGGAACATGGGCGAGGAGAGCTTGCCGCTGATGGAAGCTTCATCATCTTCGTCGGTGTAGGCTCGTCGCGCAAGGGAAAAGCCCCGTTCCTGGCGCGCCAAATGTCGAAGTGTAGCTGTCGACACTTCCCCCGGACCTGCACTGGGCAGCCCGCGGAGGTTCTTTTTCAGAGGGGCTAGTCCCTCACAGAGAGCTTGAGCGTTAGGGACGAAGGAAGGAGACGGTTGACACAGAGGTTTTTTTACGTGGTTCAGGCCGCCAGAGCGTAAAACCCTACGCCCACAGTGAGCAGAGGTGCTCGTTGTATTGCTTGGTGCTCAGAACCGGAGTTCTGAGCTTGAGGATAAGCTGAGTGCTAGAATCAGGGTGTTGAGCCAAATGCCGAACCCCTTGTAACGTTGCCTACCCGAGCCTTTTATCGTCCAAGGCTAGGGCAGCTTACAAGGTGGGCCTGGGACCTGACAGGTGGTCCCGGGGAGATTGCCTGCCATCTACCGTATCTTGCAGTTATGCCGGTAGTTGTCTCTGGCGAGGGCTTTTGAGTCTTCGTCTTGCCGCCCTGCCCACGCCGCAAGCTAAGCGTAGTGGTTGATGACGGCAGGGGCAGCAGGGGATGTCTTGTCGCTGTGTTTATTGGTGTAGAGCTTCTGACGTGACGTGCCAGTCTTTACTGCGATGCGACTGGGCACAACCGCACCTGACAGCGGCGTGCTCCGTGTCTTGGGAAGGCGTGGGTCTTGAATACCTTGTACGGACAAGGTATGGCGTGTCTTTACTCTTGCTGCCTACCGCGCGGGGGCAGGTAGCGCTGTTCTGCTGGCCACGTGGCGGGCCCGGAGCTCTCCTCTGAGGAGAGGGAGGTCCGGCCCCGCTGGACACGTGGAGCCTTCGGAGCTCTCCCAGCAGAGGGGGGAGGTCCGGCTCTGCTGGCCACGTGGCGGGCCTGGAGCTCTCCTCTGAGGAGAGGGAGGTCCGGCCCCGCTGGACACGTGGAGCCTTCGGAGCTCTCCCTGCGGAGAAGGGAGGTCCGGCTCTGCCGACCACGTGGCTGGCTCGGAGCTTTCTCTGAGGAGAGGGAGGTCCGGACCCGCTGGACACGTGGAGCCTTAGGAGCTCTCCCCGCGGAGGGGGGAGGTCCGGCTCTGCTAGCCACGTGGAAGGCCCGGAGCTCTCCTCTGAGGAGAGGGAGGTCCGGCCCCGCTGGACACGTGGAGCCTTCGGAGCTCTCCCTGCAGAGAAGGGAGGTCCGGCTCTGCCGGCCACGTGGCGGGCCCGGAGCCTTCCTTTGAGGAGAGGGTGGTCTGGCCCCGTCAGAACACGTGGGGCTTCCGGAGCTTGCCCTAGCGTAGGGGGCAAAGTCCTTAGGCGATTTCCCCTGTGCACGGGGGTACCCCATATTGAGGGTACCGACAAATACCATGCACAATCTTTAACCAGATGCAATGATGCATATGCATGCAAATCCTATGATGCAGTTTTTATTAGATCGGTTTGTACGTGTTCTGGCATGTTTGCATGGCTTTTACGATGAACAGAGGTGTAAAGATCAATTGTGGACGTGGCGATAATCTT
Source organism: Neostapfia colusana (assembly GCA_030760725.1). Taxonomy (NCBI): domain Eukaryota; kingdom Viridiplantae; phylum Streptophyta; class Magnoliopsida; order Poales; family Poaceae; genus Neostapfia; species Neostapfia colusana. The sequence goes on along the minus strand of JASWHV010000001.1, from coordinate 117,486,943 downwards.
GACTTAAGATCTAGATCACGAAAAAGCTTCTGTTCGAAAGGAATCGAGGAACAGATGCAAAGAAAACGCGATGATGTCGTAAGGTGGTATTGGAGACCTACCTTACGTTCTTCTTGGCCTCGGGGTCCTTCTCCTAGCAAGACAGATCGTCGGCTCTCCTCCGGCGATGGCAATTGTGATCCAGGCTCGTCGGCGGTCTCTCTGGCGGTTGTACTTCGGCGAAGGGGTTTACTCGGCGAGCTGGGGGCTAGGGCTCTAAGTTGTCGGCTCAAGAGGTGGAAAAGAAGTTCGTGGTGGCGGCCAAAGGTTTTCGGTTCTATTTATAACCGAGAAGAGAAGAGTCCTATCTGATCGGAATTCGAATAAGAGTCCTATTCAAATGGTTTTTGAATCTTAAAAAATCTCGTCACCCTCGCGGCGATGAGCTCCGGAAGCTCCATGTGTCATGCGGAGGCCTGAGCTTCCCTTTTCCAAAGAGGTGAGCTCTGGTTGTGCCGCGTGTCAGGCGGGTGAGACCTCCCTCCTACTGAGAGGCGAGCTCCACGTGCGCCACGCGTCCTGGCGGGCGGGATCTCCCCTCTCTCTAGAGACGAGCTCCGCGTGTGCCACACGTCTGGTGGGTCGGGACCTCCCCTCTCAACAGAGGCGAGCTCCGTGAATGCCACATGTCAGTTCCGGACCTCCCCCTCTCTTCAGAGGTGGCTCCGGGGTGCCATGTGTCAATTCTGAACCTCCCCCTCTCTTCGGAGGTGAGCTCCGAGAATGCCACGTGTCAAGTAGCGTCGGACTTCCTTTCTTCTCGGAGATGAGCTCCGAGGTCGACACGTGTCCAATAGAGAGGGACCTCCCGAAGATGAGCTCCGGAAGCGACATGTGTCCGATAGTATCGGACCTCCCGGGGTGAGCTCCAGGGGTGACACATGTCCAGTAGGACCGGACCTCTCGGAGATGAACTCCGAGAGCGACACGTGTCTAGCGGGGCCGGATCTCTCGGAGGTGAGGTCCAAGAGTGACACGTTTCCTGCGCGGCTGGACCTTTCTTTTCCGCGGTCACTAGCTCCAGTGACGACACGTGTCCTGCGGGACTGGCCTCGCTCCTCCGCCGAGGCTAGCTCCAGGGGCAACAGGTGTCCCACGGGGTCGGACCTCTCCCCCTTTGCAGGAAGGAGCCCCGAGCCTTCCACATAGCCAGTCTAGCGGCAGACCTCTCCCCATTTGCGGAGATGAGCTCCGAACACGCCACGTGGCCAGCGAGCCGCGGGAGTTGTCTTCGGCGCTCTCTGTAAACTGGAATTTTATCTTTTTGGTTAACTTTTTTATTCTTTCTCGGTTTCAACTTATTTTAAAAGTGTTTTTTCTACATGAAACATGAATACATGCAGAACCCAAAAATGAGGGTGTCACAAATCTACCCCCCTTAAATTGAATCTCGCCCTCGAGATTTGTTAGTAGAGAATATATGAGGGAATTCTGCCTTGATATCTTCCTCACGCTCCCATGTAGCTTCGGCTTCCGTGTGATGGCTCCATTGCACCTTGCACCAACGGGTCACTTTGTTTCTCGTGACCCTTTCCTTTACGTCCAAAATTTGGACAGGGTGCTCTGCATAGGACAGATCTTCTTGAAGTTCTAGCTCTTCAATTGGTACTTGCTCTTCAGGTACCCTCAAGCACTTCTTGAGCTAGGATACATGAAACACGTCATGTATGTCGAAGAGGTGTGTTGGGAGCTCTAGTTGATAGGCTACTTCTCCTCGCTTGTCCAAAATCTTAAATGGTCCGATGTAGCGAGGTGCTAGCTTGCCTTTGACGTTGAAACGTCGTTGGCCTCGGATAGGAGATACCTTAAGGTATACGATGTCTCCTACTTCGAAAGTCAACTTTCTTCGCCTATTGTCCGCATAGTCTTTCTGTCGTAACAAAGCAGCCTTCAAGTTCTCCCATATTGCTTGGACTTGCTTCTCAGCCTCTTGTAGCACTTCGGGTCCAAACACTTTATTCTCTCCGGTCTCGTTCCAAAACAGCGGCGTTCTACACCGTCTACCGTACAATGCTTCAAAAGGCGACATCTTCAAGCTAGCTTGATAGCTGTTGTTATAGGAGAATTCAGCGTACGGTAAACTCCTACCCCAACTATGCCCATGTTTCAAGGCGCAAGCTCTCAACATGTCCTCCAAAATTTGGTTTGTCCTTTCGGGTTGTCCATCAGTCTGCGGGTGGTAGGCGGAGCTAAAATCCAGTCGTGTACCCATAGCTTTCTGCAGCTTCCTCCAAAATCTACAGGTAAACTGAGAACCCCTATCTGAGACTATCCTCTTCGGGACTCCATGGCGGCACACGATTTGCTCCATGTACAGCTCGGCTAGTTGTGCAACGTTGTACACGGTTTTAACAGGAAGAAAATGAGCTGTTTTCGTCAATCGGTCCACGATAACCTAGATTGAGTTGTAACCCGACCGAGTACATGGAAATCCGACCATGAAATCCATACTGATGTCTTCCCACTTCCACTCGGGTACCTTTAAGGGTTGCAACAGTCCAGCGGGTCTTTGATGTTCAGCCTTCACCCGTTGGCATGTGTCGCATAGGGCAACATATTCGGCTATGTCCCTCTTCATACCATCCCACCAATAACAAGTCTTTAGGTCCTTGTACATCTTGGTACTTCCGGGATGTATGGAATAAAGTGAGTCATGTGCCTCTTTTAATATCGTGGCGCGGATGTGCTTCACATTAGGCACACAAATCCTTTTTCCTAGCCCAAGCGTACCCTTCTCGTCTTCCTTGAAGTCCTTCTCTATTCCTTGTCGGATCCTTTCCTTGATCTCCTTGATATCCTCATCCGTGGCTTGGCCACCCTTTATCTCTTGTTCCAATGAAGAGTGGAGTTCCATTACTTCCATCTCGTTCAAGAATCCGAGATGTAACCGTTCGAACTCCTTGCGTAGCTCAGGCGGTAGCTCCCGAACCGTGAGTTGGTGACATGCTCCCTTCCGGCTCAATGCATCGGCTACTACATTGGCCTTTCTGGGGTGATAGTTGATTCCAACATCATAATCCTTGATGAGCTCCAACCATCAATGTTGCCTCAAATTCAGATCCGTTTGAGTGAATATGTACTTGAGGCTTTTATGATCCGTATAGATCTAACATCGATGACCAAGGATATAATGTCTCCAAACCTTCAACGCATTTGTGGCAGACCGGAATCTGCTCATCCAGGACCGCAGAGGGTGGTGCCGCACGATGCGACAGCCAACAGCACACATCATAAGGGTACATTGTATTACATAGAAAACCAACTGAAACTGTACAAACTAGTACAATACTCAGTTACAAACTAGTGTTTATATTACACAGCGGAAGTCTAATTGGTACAACTCACGCCCGACTATCTAGCAAAAGTTGGTTGCCCAGCCCTAGGGCAACCCACACTAGCTGCACACCTCAGCTCAGTGCGGCGTGTACGGCTCCCACTCAGCCGTGGTCCCCGACGGAGGGTAACCCTCGCCGGTGGACTCGTAACCCGAGTCCGTGGGTGGCTCCTCACCTGAAAAACACATAAGCAGCAACCGTGAGCACGATGGATCAACAAGACTTAACCGACTCACCTAGGCATGAAACTCTACATGTAGGGTACAATGAATATGGGATGGTAAAATTTCAGCAAACGGACATGCCTATAGTTTATCCTTAGTCCATCTTTTAGCCAGAAGTTAACAGTTCATGAATCCGAAATTTAGTAAGCAATATTTGGTGGCACACAGGTAACAATACAATTATATCATAACAGCAATATTGAATCATCACATTTCATACATTAGCCTATGTCACGACTCAGTGACCAAGTGGTACTCTTCACCGCGAGGGATGGCGAATCGACTCGATATACACCTGCAGGGAGACCTACAGAGCACGTCACGTACACCCACCCGTGGAGCTGCACAGCACGGTCACTCGATGCCGTACGGGACAACCTTTCGCCCAACAGTCCAAACGTCGAACCGTTCACACCGAAACGAGCAGGAGGTTCCCTACACGGAGCATCTCTCTATGCCCGTTAGCAGATTTCCACCTTGCTGCCCTCAGCCTACACCTATAAATCGGTGCGTTATGCCTCGACGCGCGGAGGTTTAGGTTACATCGGTTTATCGGGGCCCATATATCCGATATGCCTTCGGTACGTTCAAACTTGATCAGCGTGGGCCGCAAAAGGATCGGTCCTTAATCGACACGGATAGGGCTGCGCACACAAGACTTCCTCTTGCTGCGCCCTAGCCCCTGCCTAGTCTCCTTTTCATTACTAAAGTGATCTCACATCACTCAAACCAATCCCGTGTGTCCCAAGGCTAAAATCGCGAGTAGATTCCAACTACTCGACTTGTACCGAATTCCTATGAATCATTAAGCATAGCATGTCTACTCGAGGTCTTAGACACTACCCTCACTCTTGTAGGAAAGTTCTGGTTATGCAAGTGGGGTTCCATCCATCCTACACCTAATGCACATTCATACTTCACACTAGATATGTAAACAAAGCAAAACTTTATAAAAGGGGTTAATGCAAACCGGGGCTTGCTTTGTTGCTGCTGGTCAGTGGTTAGGTCTTCATCCGTAAGAAGGAAGTCGAGCACTTCTGGAGTCTCCTCGCCTTCAGCGACTACACGTTAACGAGATACTACATCTCATTTTAATTGCAATGTGTAAACTTGAATAAGAAATTACTATAACTCTAGCTAACCCTCCCCTTTGGCTCTGAAATTTTTTTGGTGGCTTGGTAAGGTTCTAACCAGAGTCTTGACCAAGTTTCATTTGAAATAAAGTTCATTTGAGCCTTGTACAAATAAAAACCTATTTGGTCAATGTTAGAGCCTCTAAGGAGTTTCAGGGGTTTTCATGGCTCCAATCCTTATTTTCTGGAAACTAGAATTTGAGATGGTCCTAAGGGAGTTGGTTTCATGTCATTTGAATAATTCTAGAGGAAGTTATGCCCTAAACAAAATTTGAGAAAATCTGAAAAATGTTTCTGTACATTTTTCTATTTTCTTAGGGAAGTTCACTTAATCACCCCATTAGGCGGACTAAATGAACTATGATGAGTCTGAAAATTCTACTGTGACTCAAGGATTTTCCAATGAACCTCTCAGCCAAATTTCAGAACTTTTCATGAAGTAATCCTCCAGATAAAATTCCTAACAGTTTAAATTTTAGGGATTTAATTCTGGAAAACTATTAAGTTTCATGAGTAGAAATTGGTATTGCTGGAAAGTACTCAAAATTCTGAGTTCAGCAAAATTTGGTTCACTGCATTTGGAGCTTCCTAGCAAAAGTTCTATGCATTTGAAGTTTGCACTAAAACTGGAAAATCCTCCAAAATGTTTAAACTCTGCGGGTGGGGCCCACTTCTCAAATCGGCCCACTGAGAACGCGGCCACACCGCGGTCCACAGGGTTTTACCCACTCTGCCGCACTGAATCCCGGCCGCAACTGGATCCCCACGCGAGCAGAGGCTGACCGGTGGACCCGGCCCCCCTTCGTCTACCTCGCGCCATCCCGCGACTCCCGTGGCGGTGCCTTGCCAGAGTTCTCGCCGCCGGCCGTTTCGGTGCACGACCTTCGATGGGTCTCTCCGCCTGGGCCCAACTTGGCTCGAGGAACACGCTGGTGCCCTTACGGAAGTTCGGCGATGACCGGAACCACGCCCGCTACGGTAATAGTGGCCCTCTCTACTCCGGCGATGTCGCCCGGGCTACTCAGCACCTTATTCTTCAAACGGTTTGCTCCTACAGCTCCGCTGTCGAATGCTGAGCACGAATATGAGCTCGGTTGGCCATGGAAACGGCCGGAGCTACGTTCTCACCGTCGACCTAGGCCCGATATCGGCTGTGATCGGAAGAACTCGATAACCAGAGTCTATACTCAACGGTTCTTCGTACTTTTTGATCCTAGATGGTCGTGGCAGGGTGTAGATCATGCTTGTAGCTTGGTATACCCGGTGATCAGCCAATACCCACGAATTTTAGGATTTGGGGATGGCCCGAAACATCCCCGGGGAAATTCTCCCTCGACAGTGCACGAAACGACGAACGGTTTGGACTAGAAGGACCAGCACCTTAGGGCGGTTGTTTCTTGTGTTGATCGTCGGGCACGAGGCAGCCTGTGTTGCCCGGACGCCGGCGACCAGAGAGCGGCGAACTCAGGGCGCGCCGCTTCGGATGTGTGCGGGTGGAACAGAGAGAAGGAGGAGGGGATTCACGCAGACCAGGGGTGCAACCGAGTGTTTTGTACCTGGCGTCCTCATCCCCCGAGCAGGAGGTGGTGTGGCGACCGCTTGGGGCGGGGTTGCTCCCGTGCGCTGGCACCGCAGAGGTGTTCGACCGAGGGACTGAGTCGGTTCAGTCTCTGTGTCTACCAGTGGGTCCTCTTCTCCCCTCTAATTCTTTCTCCCCCTTCTGCTGCAAATATCCCACCTACTAAACATTGAATGATAGACTTTGCCACCAAGTCACAGTTTGAATTTGGGTTCTCAAATTGAAATTTGTTTGGCCAAATTTGCTTCACATTTAAACTAAAATTCAAATTCAGTTTTGAATTATTGCAAATTTAGCTCCCGACAAGGTGAACTCCAATGGGGATGAAAATTAGTGGACTAACTCAGAAAAATGTGCTGAGTTTGAATATGAAGCCAAATTTTGAATTTAAGTGATAAAAGTTGCTGCAATTTGAATTTACATTCAAATTGGCCTCTTTTTCAAATGCCTCCAAAAGTGCCCCACAAAGTGTTGGATTTGCATGAAATTTGGCCTGAGCCTTCCCAAGGCTATTTAAGTTCTAGGGGTGAGCTCAACCTTTCATGTTCATGTGTAGAAATCCTACTTTGTAAAAGTTAGGGCTTTCCCCTCTAATCACCCTTTTGATGGAGGTTACTTGCTCTTCACAAGTATTCCCAAGATATCCACAACAAAAGCTGTGGTGTGGTGAGGTGATGGAAAATTTTTGCAAGCCCCTTTTCTTGGGCTTTTACAGCATGCACCGCGGCTGCGAGTTCCAAATCATGCGTAGGTTAATTGAGCTCGTGTTTCTTTAATTGTCGTGAGGCATAGGCTACCACTTGTCCTTTTTGCATGAGCACACATCCAAGCCCTTGTCTGGATGCGTCAAAATATATGTCAAAGCTCTTGCTCACGTCCGGCAATACCAAAACCGGCGCTGTGGTTAGCCTTTTCTTGAGCTCCTCAAAGCTTTCTTGGCATGCTTGTGTCCATTGGAAGGCTTTTCCCTTCGTTAGCAACTCCGTCATAGGCTTTGCTATCTTAGAGAAATCCTTGATGAACCGGCGGTAGTATCCAGCCATCCCAAGAAAACTCCGAATATCCCTCACGTTTTGCGGTTGGTTCCACTTCAGAACATCTCCCACATTTCCGGGATCAACCGATACTCCTTCCTCGGAGATGATGTGGCCTAGGAACGATATCTACTTTAGCAAAAATTGACATTTGCTGAACTTGGCATACAGCTGATGCTCTCGCAGCTTCTGTAATGTCAATCTCAAGTGTTCTTCATGTTCCTCCTCACTTTTCGAATACACCATGATATCATCAATGAAAACCATGACGAACTTATCCAAGTACTCCATGAAAACCTTGTTCATGAGGTACATGAAGTATGCAGGTGCATTCGTTAACCCAAAAGACATCACGGTATATTCATACGAACCATACCGTGTTCGAAAGGCAGTCTTGGGTATATCGGAGGGCTTAATCTTCAGCTGGAAGTATCCTGACCGAAGATCAATCTTGGAGAACACTCGGGCTCCCTTCATCTGGTCGAACAGATCCTCTATACGGGGCAGAGGGTAATTGTTCTTGATCGTCACCTCATTGAGAGACCTATAGTCCACGCACATCCTTTGGGTCTGAATGTAGCCTAGAGGGGGAGTCAATAGGCTTTTCGATGTTTTGTTAATCCCTAAAACACTTAGTAGGTTTATCAAATACAGGGAAATCAGACTAGTCCAGTAGAGTACGGACTAGTCCATTTTATAAACAGAGAAAAATCGGACTAGTCCGGTACTGGGCGGACTAGTCCTGTATGCGTGGACTAGGGAGATCAAGATTGATCAATGTTCACTTTTAATACTCTATGCAGCGGAAATTAATTGTTAGTTTGGATGTATTGCAACAGTGACACAATGAGTAACAGGAAACAACTTTGATTTTAATGTTTGAATGTGAATTTCAAAGGATAGATTAAATACTAGAATATGATGAACAATTAATGAACAAGAGTAGGAGACAAGTGTTTATCCCGAGGTTATTCCATGAAGGAAATCTACGTCCCCGTTGAGGAGTCCACTAAGGACCGGGTCTTCTCCAACCCTATCCTCGTCGAATCGCCACAAAGGCCGATTCTCTTCCACTAATCACAAAGGGGAATAAATCGTTCAAGGGGCCTTCTCACAAGTTGAGGGCTCCCCAAGAATTACAACGAATGAATGAACACAACTAAACACACTCAATAGATGAACAATTAGCAAACAAGAGTGTGCGAGATATCAAACCCAAGAGCTCAAGAGGTGTAGAACAAGTCTCTCGTTTGATCAATTGCCAATCCCCAAGAATTGATCCTTCTTGGGTTAGAATATGTGGAGAGAGGTGAATTTTGGGCTCTTGGGAGGTGTGACGGCGCAGGGGGTTCAAGAGATTTGTTGGTATGGCCGTACACCTCTTTTTATAGTAGGGTTTCCAATGGGTACGTTAGGGTTTTGTGATGTCTGGACTAGTCCGTGGTTGACTTCGGACTAGTCCGGTGTGTAGAAAACCCTAAGTGTCATGAGATATCGGACTAGTCTGTAGTAGTGTGGACTAGTCCGTTTTCTGTCCAGAGACAAAATCGGACTTGTCCGGATGATATCGGACCAGTCCGTTTTCTGGTCAGAAAGAAAATCGGACTAGTCCGGTTGATATCGGACTAGTCCGCACATGTTGAACTTGTGCAGTTAGTTTGATTTCTTTCTCTTAAGCTCTTGGGGTGTGTTTCTCCAACACACTCTATACTAAGTGATCTAATCTTTTCAGTTCTTGAGCTTTTATCGATTTGGATCCTCCTTCTCCTTTGTTTTTGCGCTTTCTTCTTAATTTCTTTGAGAACCTGCGCTCATTCTCAACAATTTTGTTAGGGTCTCATTTGTTTGTCATAAATCAACCAAAACCCACAAGGGGTGCCTAGATGCACTTTCAATCTCCCCCTTTTTGGTGATTGATGACCACCAATTGAGATCTCACAAATATGACAATAAGAATTCAGATTTTCATAAAGTGTGCACATATGAGTTTTGAACAAAATAGGCAATGAAGACATGAGACATATGTGCACTCTTCATGGTGGGGTGCAAAACTACATGTGTGAGCAATAATTTTGATGTAAATATCATAATGAGCATAATCATCAAGAGTCTCAATCCTACATAGCAGTTTTAAACATACACCATTAATCATAAGCATAACATAGTCATCTCACAAAACCATAATGATAACATAAGTCTTACAAATGCATAATGGTAGCATAAGTCTTACAACAGCATAATGATAGCATTGGTCTTACACAACTCATTTCTCAAGCTAGGACATCAAAAGAAAAACCTACAACCTAAGACTCCCCCTCAATCTCTCCCCCTTTGGCATTAAGGCACCAAAAAGAAGGAGAGGAGGGATTTACTTGTCGTCGCCAACTCACTCCTCGCTGTCGGTCCTCTCATCGTCTTCATCATCAGGCTGAGGAGGAGGAGGGGGAGGAGAGGAACCACTCGTCGTGCCAAAGTAGGCACGCTCTGAAGGAGAGAGAGGAGGAAGCTCTGTAAAGTCAGATGCAGAGTCCTCTGAGATGACCGGGGATCCAATAGGCTCAATCTCCATTTTTGGCATATTTCTTTAACATTGGCCTTCATGTATCTCATCTCTTATTTTCTTGCCTTGTTCATCTTATGAAGCTTCACCTCAGTTTTGCGGCAAGAACTGAAAATGGCAGCCAAAAACTTCATAACTCCACTAGAGGGACCTTTGTGTGGAGAGGCCCTAGTCTTGGATTAAGGCCTTGCATCTTCTTGAGCTCTCTCTGGATGTTCTTCAGGTGATCCAGGTGAGGGAGCAGCTGGGAGGGAGGCCTGAGGAGGCTTCTGAGGCCTTAGAGCAGTGTGCTCTACATCCTTCACAAACTCAATTCCTGTGACTTTCTCAATCATGAACATCAAGTAAGGAGCATAGCCACAGGAACAGTTTGGTGTGCAGGATATGTTTACCATGTCATTCCAAATATAACCGAAGATATTAAATCTTCTCCTCCTGCTAATCACTTTCATCAAGGTTCTCAGATAACCTTGGACGCTCCTGGCATCTCCATCCTTTGGAGCAATGGTCTTCCGGAGCACTCTATTGAGAACAATAAAGAAGGGATTCATGTTCTTGGTTGAGGGAGGGTTGAATGGAAGTCGAGTATCATTGAGAAACTCCATCTTGTCCTTCTCCATAACTCCCAGATTGTGAATCACAATCTCATCATTGCCGGTGTCCTCAAGATGCAACAGTCCAGCAAACTCAGCATAAGAGATTGTGTACTTGGATCCATGTGTCATCCAAGTCACTTTGTCCTCTTCATCATGAGCAAAGTGGCAAGTTGAGTAAAACTGGGTAATGATTTCATCATTCCAGTTGTACCTCAAGGCGAGCAGGTCCTTGAGTCCATGTCTCTCTGCAGCCTCTATGACCTCCTCAAAGGCTTCACAGCTTTTCCTTTCAAAGTACGTCCAGTCGATCCATTGACTTCGGACCACTAGAGTCTTCATTTGGAGGTACACTGAACTGTAGTAGTCCGAGTGAAAGTTACTCCAAAATCTCTTGTCGGCTTCCTTTTTGCCGGAGCTGTCCGGACTAACGGACTAAGTGCGGACTAGTCCAGGGTGACCACGGACTAGTCCTTGGTCCCTTGTACAGAAGTGTACAAAACATATTTATATATGTATTTAAAAGTTTCTACTAAGGAATAAGAGACACAGACACATAGATATTCTTGATGAATATGATCAGTAATCATACAAAAATCAAGCTATTACCATGATTCACCAAGATCAAGTAACTAACATAGTTTTTAAGAGAAAAATAGAGAGAGATGATTTTTTAACATAATTAACATGATTTTGAGGATGGCATACAGATATGCAAGTTTTCAAGCCACGTTTCGAGCATCAAGGATATTTAGTTCATTTCGGAGCTCACAAAAACGTTTTTCATCAAGTGGCTTGGTAAAGATATCGGCTAGTTGTTTTTCAGTGTTGACATGGGAAATGGCTATGTCTCCTTTCATTGAGTGATCTCTCAAAAAATGATGCCAGATATCTATGTGTTTAGTTCTAGAGTGCTCAACAGGGTTATGGGCAATTTTGATAGCACTCTCATTGTCACAAAGGAGTGGAATATGGCTCATATTGTAACCGTAATCCCTTAGAGTTTGTCGCATCCGAAGAAGTTGTGCACAATAACTCCCGGCTGCAACATACTCCGCTTTGGCCGTGGATAAGGCAATTGAATTTTGTTTCTTGGAGGACCATGAAACTAAGGATCTACCTAGGAATTGGCAAGTACCGGAAGTACTTTTTCTATCTACCTTGCATCCGGCATAATCTGCATCGGAGTATCCAATGAGATTGAATTTTGAACCTTTGGGATATCAAAGGCCTAGGTTGGGTGTATGAACTAAATATCTCAAGATCCTTTTGTTAGTTGAACCAAATATAATATCGTCAACATAGATTTGGCAAATGAAGAGATCATCATTAAAGTGTTTAGTAAACAAGGTGTAATCAGCTTTTCCGATCTTGAAGTCATTTTCAATTAAAAAGTCTCTAAGGCACTCATACCAAGCTCTAGGAGCTTGTTTGAGGCCATAGAGAGCCTTACGCAGTTTGAACACATAGTCGGGGTGCTCTTGATCTTCAAAACCGGGTGGTTTCTCCACGTATACCTCCTCCTTGATCGGTCCATTGAGAAAGGTGCTTTTCACGTCCATTTGATAAAGCTTGAAATCATGGTGAGTAGCATATGCAAGTAATATACGAATCGATTCAAGCCTAGCTACGGGAGCAAAAGTCTCATCGAAATCCAAACCTTCGACTTGTGAGTACCCTTTTGCCACAAGTCGTGCCTTGTTCCTTGTCACCACTCCATGTTCGTCTTGCTTGTTGCGGAAGACCCATTTAGTGCCGACGACGTTGGACTTGGGTCTTTCAACAAGCTCCGACACTTCGTTCCTTTTAAAGTTGTTCAGTTCTTCTTGCATCGCCATCACCCAGTCCGGATCTTTTAATGCATCCTCAACCCTGTATGGTTCCATAGAAGATACAAAGGAATGGTGTTCACAAAAATTAGTTATGTGAGATCGAGTTATTACTCCCTTTCTGATGTCACCGATTATGTTGTCAACGGGGTGATCTCTTTGAATGCTTTGGTGTACTCTTGGATGTGGCACTTGTGGTCTTGAATCTTCATTATCATCTTCTTCTCCCCCTAGATAGTTGCCCTCATTGATGTTTTGGCCTTCTTGATTTTCTTGAGATTGGTCTTGTATGGAAGCTCCCCCTTGATCATTTTCCTCCATCTGTGGTCCATTTTCTCCATTCGCATTTGAAGGTGGCACTTGTGGTCGAACATCGCCCAATGCCATTCTTCTCAATGCTTGACATGGAGCTTCTTCTTGATCTAGCACACACTGATCAACTTGCTCTTCTTGAGAGCCGTTAGTTTCATCGAACTCTACGTCACGTGCGACTTCAACAAGTCCGGAGGTTTTGTTGAAGACACGATAAGCGTAGGAGTTCGAATCATAGCCAAGTAAGAAACCTTCATTGGACTTTGAAGCAAACTTCAAGTCCCTTGGATTCTTATTTAATATATAACATTTTGAACCAAAAACTCGAAAGTATGAAATATTTGGCTTGTTACCCGTGAGTAGTTCATAAGAGGTTTTCTTGAGCAATCGATGAAGATATAGTCGGTTTATGGCGTGACAAGCGGTGTTAACCGCTTCAGCCCAAAACCTGTCCGAAGTCTTGTATTCATCAAGCATTATCCTCGACATCTCAATGAGAGTTTTGTTCTTCCTTTTGGCTACTCCGTTTTGTTGAGGAGTGTATGGTGCTGAAAATTCATGTTTTATTCCTTCCTCATCTAGATACTCCTTAACTTGGGTGTTCTTGAATTCTGTCCCATTGTCATTTTGCATGTTCTTGATCTTCAATGAGAATTCATTTTAGGCACGCTTGATGAACTTCTTGAGAGTTCCTTGAGTTTTTGTCTTATCATGCAAAAAGAAAACCCACGTGAAGCGTAAAAAAACATCAACAATGACTAGACTGTATTTATTACCATCGATGCTTATGTAGGCAATTGGACCAAATAGATCCATGTGAAGGAGCTCAAGCGGTCTTGTTGTAGTCATGACATTCTTCGCGGGATGGGGTGCTCCTACTTGCTTTCCTGCTTGACATGCTCTACACGGCTTGTCTTTCTCAAAAACAACATCCTTTAAACCTCGTATGTGATCGCCTTTGAGGAGTTTTTGAAGATTCCTCATACCAACATGTGCTAGCCGTCTATGCCACAACCAACCCATGTTGGTCTTTGCAATCAAGCATGTGTCAAGTTCGGCTTTATCTTTGTTGAAGTCAACTAGATAAAGTTTTCCCTTCAACACACCCTTGAATGCAATTGAGTTATCACTCCTTCTAAAGATAGTCACACCCTCATTAGTGAATAAGCAATTATAACCCTTGTCACATAATTGAGATATGGACAAAAGATTATAATCCAGGGAGTCAACATGTAAAACATGAGAGAGAGTATGTTGTGATGAAATTGCAATTTTACCGGTACCAAGCACTTTTCCTTGACTATTATCACCAAAATAAATGCCTTCGTTTGGGTCTTCATTTTCTTCATATTCCATAAACATTCTTCTTTCTCCGGTCATGTGATTGGTGCATCCACTATCTAGCACCCATTTTGCTCCGCCGGATGAATAAGTCTGCAAAAAACAAATTATGCCTTGGTCTTAGGTACCCAAGCTTGCTTGGGTCCTTTGAGGTTAGTCACAAGTGATTTTGGCACCCACACATGAGACTTGGTATTCCCATGGCGTGGCCCAACATATTTAGCATGAACTCTTCCAAGATTACTTTTCATAAGTACATATGAAGCATCAAAGGTTCTAAATAGAAGTTGTTGTTCATATGTGTTCACATTGTTAAATTTATCAACATTACTAAGCTTTATAGTTTGAGAAGAGTTTCCCTTGACAAAGGCAATGCAACCCTTGTTATTCTTGTGGTTTCTAGCATTGTGCTTTTCACCATTAGAATATCCAATGCCGTATTTGACATTAGGAGGTCTTGTGACCGAGTATGCACTGCGTGCATACTTGATCTTCTCCTTGTCAAATATGCCACTTTGAGAAGATTGCTTGTCCTTTGTCAAGTTTGGCTTTTAATTCATGTTAGTGTCATTTTTGGCACAAGTACAAGTAATGGTAGTTTCATACTTTGTGTGTTGAGAATGTGAGCTAGATGTTGATGAAGAACCACTTTGCTTGAGTACTCAACTTGTCACTCAAGGATCTTGTTAACTTTCGTTAAGTTAGCAAGTTCATCCTTGATGGTGGTGTTTGAGTCTTTTAACTTCAAGCAAGCTTCCTTACTTGAAGCTAATTCAAGCTCTAGTGATTTATTTTACTCCTTTTCAAAATTCAAGAAGCTTTTCAATCTCAAGATATTCCTCCTTTTGGGAGATGATCATGTCTTCCTGACGATTGACTAACTTCTCCATATCAACAAGCTTATCAAGTAGAAATTTCATTTTAGCAGCTGTCTTTTGTCTAAACCCCTAAGCATATATTCATCTTCATCACTGCTATCATCCTCACTGGAATTATAACTATCACTAGTAAAAGAATGCGAGAAGGAAGATTTAGTCGGTACCTTTCGTTTACCTTCCTTTGCCATTAGATAGGTGTTGTCAGTGTCCTTCCATGCGCCCATGGTTGGGAATAGAGTGGATTTCTTGGTAGTCTTCTTTATGGCTATGGTGGCCATCTCCTCTTCTTCTTCGGATGAAGATTCATCATTGGAGTCCCACTCCTTCCCTAGATGCGCTTGACCATATTGCTTCTTCTTCTTGAACATTTTCTTTGGTTGAGACTTGTTATCTTTTGTCTTCTTCTTATTTTCATCATGTGGACAATCTACTATGAAGTGATCGTATCCTCCGTAGCTATAGCACGCTTGTCTCATCTTGGGTCTTTGTTTGTCCCTTTGTCTTCCTTCATTTGAGCTGCTGCCCTTTTTCTTCTCATCATTTTCTTTAACTTCTTCATGAACAAGATCACGTCTTCTTCATTGATATCACCGCTTTCATCGTCACTGTCATCTTCTCCATATGCTTCTCGAGCTTCCTTTGATACGGGTTTACAAGTTGTCTTCAAAGCAACTCCTTTCTTCTTTGCCGAGCTGAGATCGGCAATTTCCTTAACATGCTTGCCTTGCTTCTCCATCATCTCAAAGTTGATGATCTTGCCAAGAAGTTCATCTGGGGTCATTTTCCGGTACCCAGGGCTTTCTCTAATCATAGAGGAAAGAGTTACGTTGCGCGGCATGAATGCTCTGAGAATCAACTTCATAACCTCATGATCATTCCACTTCTTTCTGCCATAAGCTCGACTTTGTTGATAAGATTCTTTAGTCGATTGTACATATCTTGTGGTGATTCATCTTCTTCTATCGTGAAAATTCCCAATTCACCTTCAATCATTTCTATCTTGGCCTCGCGTACGTGACGATCACCTTCATGTGCAGTTTCCAGTGTGTCTCATATCTCCTTGGCAATCTCGAGTCCTTCCACCTTGGTGAACTCGTCTCGGCTTAGTGATGACGTGATCACAGCTGCAGCTTGAGCATTCCGATGAATGGCTTGTTCTTGTCTTGGGGTCAGCTCTTCGTCATCATCCGGGATATCTATCCCTGTACACACTATATGCCACAAACTTGGGTAAAGAGATATAAGGTGCATTTTCATGTTTTGTCTCCACATTGAATAGTCATTGCCATCAAAGTAAAGTGCTTTCCCTAGGGGAATTGATAAGTAATGATTATTGTTAGAATTCAAACGTTCATAATCAAAAGGATATCGGGAGTAGTCTGTGTGACTACCCCCTTTCTTCTTCTGTTCATCATCGGTGTTCTTCTTCCCTTTTTGAGAGATTGCCTTCTTCCATAGAAGGGCCTTGAGTTGGAGCACCTTCTCATCATTGTCCTCACTGTCTTGAATGGCGTTGAGTAACTTCTTTAGCTTTTGAGTCCTTTCATCATTACTCTTTTCGTCGTCGATCTTCTTGGGTACATCCTTGACGTCCATATCGTCTCTTCGAGCAGTGAGTCTCTTTTGAAGAGTTTGGTTCTGATAGTAATTGAATGTAGCCTAGAGGGAGGTGAATAGGCTTTTCCATGTTTTATTAATCCCTGAAACACTTAGTAGGTTTATCAAATACAGGGAAATCGGACTAGTCCGGTAGAGTGCGGACTAGTCCGTTTTCTAAACAGAGAAAAATCGGATTAGTCCGGTACTGGGCGGACATATGCGTGGACTAGGGATATCAAGATTGATAATGTTCACTTCTAATACTCTATGCAGCGGAAATTAATTGTTAGTTTGGATGTATTGCAACAGTGACACAATGAGTAATAGGAAACAACTTTGATTTTAATGTTTGAATGTGAATTTCAAAGGATAGATTAAATACTAGAATATAATGAACAATTAATGAACAAGAGTAGGAGACAAGGGTTTATCCCGAGGTTCGATTCCACGAAGGAAATCTACGTCCCTGTTGAGGAGTCCACTAAGGATCAGGTCTTCTCCAAACCTATCCTCGTCGAATCGCCACAAAGGCCGATTCTCTTCCACTAATCACAAAGGGGAATAAATCGTTCAAGGGGCCTTCTCACAAGTTGATGTAACACCCCAAAAATCTTGTTAAGACCCTAAATCATGTTAAGAGGGGAATTTAAAAATTTTTGGACGTGTTGCATGTTTTGCAACAATTTAAATTCAAACTGGAATTCAATTTAAATTCAAAACAGAAAAGAAATAGAAAAAAAAAAGAAAACAGAAAAAAACTGGCCAGTGGGCCGAAACCCACCAGCCGGCCCACCCAGCAACCGCGCCAGCACGCAGCCGCGCGCGCCCCCTTCCTCCCACTGACAGGCGGGGCCCGCCAGCCCTTCTTCTACCTCGCGCCCGCGCCCGCAATCGGCCGGACTCTCTCTCACCCCGAATCCAAACCGACCCGGATTTCTGCGTATCCCAGCCGAATTTCGATCGGGGGCGACGTAAACTCGATCACAACCAAACGCCGCCCTTCCCCCGTCTGTAAAAACCCCGGCCTCGTTCTGTTTTTCCCACGCGATCCGCCGATTTTACTCCGGTGAGAAACCGAGCCTTCTCCGGTGAATTCTGGCCGATCTACGCTCGGAAATTCCGATCTAACTCGCTGGTCTTGATCCACCGCCTCCGGGGAACCCTGCAGGAGCAGAAAACTCGGTGACTTGCGGTTCAAACACAGCGCCGACGAGCCTCACCGTGGTTTCACTTCGGACCTCGTCGCCGACCGCCTTCCAGGACCTCCGAGCTCAAGAAAACCCCCGAGGTGAGATCCCCGACCTCCCCTCCACCGATCTATGCCATAAAATCACAGTTCTAGGAAGAATTCTCGAAGATCCGAAAGTCTCCGGCGAGATCGCCGCTTCCCGCCGCCGTGCACCGCCGGGCAGCGCCGCCCGCGCTCGATCAGAGCGACGTGGCCGCTTGTGCGTCGTCGTCTATTTTAAATCGCACGGTAGACTTTAAATCCCCGCGTACCGGTTCGACGTTATAATCTCAGCCGTCTGCTTTAAATTGGACGGTCCACGTCAGCCCCGCGTTATAAACACTGGAAATCTTACGTGCTACCCCCTGGGGTTCTCGGGAAATAAGAGCTAGCCCCGGAAACTTTTGATCTAGCCCCTGGAACTTCAGAAAATCATGTAAATTCATTTAAAAATCAGTTTTAGCCCCTAGACTTAATAAAAATTAGGAAAAACTCCTCTGTTATGAGTAGCTAGACCCCTGAAAATTGTTAAAATAATATTATAGACCCTGTAGTGGGGTGAGTTTACCTTTTTAGCCCTGTTTGATATTTAATTTAGGAAATTGAATATGTGGCTGGTATTTAAAATTAAAAAGTGAGACAAACATATTGTCAAAATTAAATTAAAAACTTTCTCAGTATTTAGAAAACTTTGGAGGGAGATAAAAATATATTTTGGGCTGAAATGAATCTGTTTAATTTATTATTCACATTTATTAGTATAGGGACACATTTTTAAGTAAAGAATAGTTCTGAAAATAGAGAAAATAATTGTAAAATAGTTTACATCAGAGGAAAAGGTCAAAAATATGTTATTAAGTTATTTAGGATCAGAACCTATTCTGTTTAGATGATGTGTCTTACTATTTTCATAATAAAGTACACATTTAGGCATAGGAAAATAAATCTGAAAATATAGCAACTAGTAATGATAAATGGAGTTTCTAAAATCCAAAGAATTCAGTTTAGGGTTGGTAGAAATTCTGAAGACACATATGGAGAAGAAAAATACCTTTCATGCATACTTGGTAACTAAAAGGTGTAGTAATTGAATATAAGGAAAATTATTTAAATTGGAAACTCATATATAAAGTATGCAAGCATAAATGTGAATACAAAAGTAGGAATCATATACACATGATTAAAAGTGCATGCAAGCCACAAATCAACACACATAGAGTAACCACAACACATATAGTTGTGAATGACTTTCATAAATATGAATGTGTGGTTTGTATGAAGTGGAAGTGTGAACTATGTCTTATGGATTGTTGTTTTTCTTTTGCTATGTGTGATGGTATGATGTAGAACCTGCTCAAGAGCAAGTTATTCCTTTCCAAGATCAGGACTACCCATTTCAGAAGCAGCAGGAAGGAGGCAAGTGTCCTTGACCACTTTGATCCTATGCTAGGATATGTAGATAGAATTATTTGCATTGTCAATTGAAATATGAAACCCATGCTAGGAAGTTTCCCTAGAATTGCATTACCTTGTTTCCTTGTAGCTTGGGTTGGGATTTATTTTATCATGTCATTTATTATTATGCATATGCTTAGCCATGCTTAGAATGGGATATTTGGGATATGAGATCATCAGTTTATTTTACCATACTCTTAAATGAGATATTGTGAGTTATGTAGAGGTAGGGATCAAGGCAAGTTGGATGTTTTGGTTGTGTGCTAGGTGCACGAGACTCGGGTTTGCGTTTAGTACTTGCCTAGATCCTAAGGACCGGTTCATGGAGCATGTAACCTGGCTTTACCGTGCCAACCACATGCTGAGATGGGGCAGCTTGGCCAATTAATTAGGTGTATCCCCGGCGTAGTATGGGTGTGTTGGATGGTGCGGGGAGTAGGTGTCAGCTGGACTACCATATGAACCGCAAGGCTCAAGAGGGGGCCACTGCAGCGGGGTTGGAGCCTCTTGTATGCTGTTAGGGGTGAAACCTCAGTGGGCCCACGCTCGTCGGGAATCCCTTTGTAAAGGCTTCGTAGTCATCTCCTGGCTACACACCTGGGAAGTGTGAATGTGGTTCGTGGCCACTGGCATAATGGAGGTTCTTTTAGTCCACCCGGCAACGGGGGATGAAATCACTACATGTGGGTACAGTGGTACAAACTCTACAGAGTCAAAACTGTCATGACAGCCGTGCTCACGGTCAAGAGCGGCTTGGACTTATTCTTGATTAGAGGAGTGATGGTTTTGGAAGTTGTGGATGTTAAGCGGGGAGCTTAACATTGGAAATGATGTTATGGTTATTTGATTATGATGATGGGATGGGAGATTGGGACCTTTTCACCTGTGTAGTAATGTAGGTGCTTAATAAGCTAAGGTAATAGGTATTAATTGCGTAGTGCTTTAACCATGAGTTCGACCTCCCCTTGTTCTAGCCATGCATGACATAACTTTCCCACACTTGCTGAGTACCATCGGTACTCAACCTTGCATATTTTGTTGGTTTATATTGCTGCTCAGGTCAAGATAATGAGGTGGTGTATAATGACCAAGACTTTGGACCCGAAGAAGGTTTCTAGGTTCATGGAGACCCCCGGGCAACGCCTGTGACGGAGCCCTCAAGAATAATATTCCGCTGCTAGTTTATTTATTTGTGATGAACTATTTATCGTCCATCGAGACATATGCTTTGTAATACTTATTTATATTCGATACCTGGCTTGTAATAAATGATGCTTCACTATTTGTCATCACATGTATGAGAAAATGATCCTGGCATACATGTGATATTCACTTGGTTGTTCTTCGGAAAACCGGGTGTGACAGAAGCGGTATCAGAGCCAGGTTGCCCGTAGGAACGTGGACCTAGGTAGAAATGGACGTATTTAAGGGCTTTATTTTCTTAAAAACTATTTTTACGAGGTGTGTGTTGAAAAGTGTTATTTAATGAGTCACTTTCTTCATCTTACCCCAATTTTCATTCAAAATAGGATTTTTGTTTAAAAAGTTTATCTAACCTAAGTTTAAATGCTTTTTGTTTTAGATGGTTCGCATGATTCGCACCGCTCGCAAGTCCACAGGAGGGAGAGTTCCCGTAGTTGCCCTTGCCGAAAGAGAGGAGAGCCGTCCGGTGACGTACCTTTCCTACAGATTGGCAGTAGGAGGCTTGTTGCGCCGTCTTCGACGTATGCTCGAAGCCGCCGGCAATACGGGCAAGCTAATCATCCACTATAACTCCACCAGGACCATCCGTGAGAAGAGGGAAGAATGGAGCTCAGAGATGAAGATTATACACGAAAATCGGCTGCTTAAGATCCACCGCTCTCCAGCTTGTAGAGCGACACAGGTCGATGCGGAGAAGGATGTCACCTGGGAGGCCATCACCTGCCAGAGTCACATCTATCGTCGCCACCTGGACAGGACTGAGTACATGTATGTCCTCCAGCGTGAGAGTGGTACCACGGAGTACAAGTACCCGCCAGTGCAACAAGGGACTTCCCATGAGCACATGGACTTGTGCTTGGAGGATGCTGCTATGCTCAGCACTCGACTGCAGGAGTGTCAGCAAGAGCTTCAGGATGTTCGGGACACCCTGAAGGAAACTGAGGCGTTGCTTCGAGCTTGCTTGAGGCGAGAGAAAGAAGAGATGGGAATGAACTGTGTGTCACCGTGAATGATACATGGACTCCTGACTCCCCAGATCGTCGAGCGATCAGGCGTCGTCGCACTTCTCCACCAGCAGCCTCCCCACCCAAAGCAGAGTCAGAAGGCAGCCGAAATGATGAGGAAGATCCCGAGGAGCCAGCTCAAGAAAACGAGTAGTGTAGAGTCCTTCCCTTAGCTAGCAAGATGTCGAATAGTCGAGTCGTTACGTTAAGTTAATGGTGTGTTAATGCTTGGTGTGTGACGTGAGTTGTGGAAGCCATGAGCAATTGTCCACAACCTCATCTTTAGATTGTTTTGCTTTGGTGTGTGAACCCACATGAAATAATATTGCATTTATTTTTGTGTGAGAAATGAACCCTCAGAAAAGTATAACAAAGATCCAACACTTCAAAGTACAAACAAGTGAAAGAAGTAAGATAGTACGTAATACTTTAAATTAACATTTGGTTGATCATGCCAGATGGCCGGAAGAGGAAAAGGACGTGCTGCCAACCCCGCCAACAACAACGATGAGGCCTGCAACCCTCATCTTTCTGGAGGCCAGGATCGGGGTGGTCGCCGTGAAAGAGTTGATCCCCTCCACCAAATGCTGAAGAATCAGAATCAGCTCATCCAGAACTTGACTCAAGTGGTGGCCAACTTGCATCAAGTTCCACCTCCACAAGCTGCACCACGCCAACCAAGGTTGAGTGAGTTTCTAAGAACTCAACCTCCAAAGTTTGCAAGTGCTTCTGAACCCCTAGAGGCAGATGATTGGCTCAAGACCATTGAGAGCAAGATGAGGATCATACAGTGCCAAGGGTATGAGAGGGTACTGTTTGCCTCTCATCAATTGCATGGACCTTCTGCTGATTGGTGGACCGCCTACGTGGCTGCCCATCATGACCCTGAGAACATCACTTGGGAAGAGTTCAAGCGTAGCTTCCGCAACCATTATATCCCAAGAGGTGAACTCAAAAACAAGAGGAAGGAGTTCTTCGGACTGCAGCAGGGAAACATGACGGTGAGGGAATACCTCACTAAATTTACTCAACTATACCGTTATGCCCCACGGGACATAGAGACTGATGAGCAGAAACAAGATTGTTTCGTGGAAGGACTTACCGCAGAAATGCAGTGTGCAATGTCCTCAAATGAGTATGAAAGTTTCCAAAAGATGGTGGACAGAGCGTTTGTGGTAGAAAGGAAGCTAAAGGCCTTGGAAAATGAGAATAAGAGGAAGGCCGGGTGGTCACATCAAGCCTCGGGTAGCAACACCCGCCCACGTCTGATGCAGCAACCTGCAGGGCAGACGAACCGTGCTGCGGTACCCTACTCAGCACCAAGAGGGTACAACCCGAACTACAGGCCTCCCGCAGCACCAGCACAGCCACAACGTCAGTTTGTACAGCAGCCTCGCCCCGCATATCAACCTCGACCAGCAGTGCAAGGACCCCCAAACCAACCCCAAGACAACAAAGGCCAGGCACCTAAGGTTGGGGTGCAATGTTTTAGCTGCGGTGAAGTGGGGCACTATGCCCATAAGTGCCCAAAGAAGAAGCCCACGCAGCCACAACAGCAGAATGTAATGAGAGGACGGGTGAACCACATCACTATGGAGGAAGCACAAGAGACACCCGACGTGGTAGTTGGTAAGTTTCCTGCCAATTTACACATTGCAACCCTGCTGTTTGATTCTGGTGCTACCCACTCATTCATTGCTCAAGGGTTTGTTAAGAAGCATGACCTAGCAACCACACAAATGAACCATATGCTAGCCGTAAACTCTCCAGGTGGAGAAATAAGGACAAGACAAGTGTGTCCCAAGGTGAACCTAGACATTAATGGGGTAGTATTTACTGCTAACCTCATAGTGATAGATTCACAAGGGATAGATATTATCTTGGGTATGGATTGGTTGACCAAACATAAAGGGATTATCCATTGTTCGACCAGAACGGTGGAACTAACTCACCCTAGTGGCACAAAAGTAAAGTTTATAACAATACAAGAGCCTAGGAGGGACGTTCAATTAAATCAAGTTGAGGTGAAAGTGGAGGAGGTCCGAATTATCAGGGAATATCCAGACATTTTTCCGGAGGAGTTGCCAGGTATGCCTCCCGACCGTGAAGTGGAATTCGCAATTGAGCTAGTGCCTGGAACAGCCCCGATATACAAGAGACCTTATCGGATGGACTCCAAGCAGCTGGAAGAACTCAAGGATCATCTGAGAGAATCGACGGAGAAGGGGTATATTCGCCCTATTTCCTCACCATGGGGAGCTCCGGTAATATTTGTGCCCAAGAAGGACGGAACCCAAAGGTTATGTGTGGATTACCGTGCCGTGAATGAGGTAACCATCAAGAACAAGTACCCATTACCCCGCATTGAAGACTTGTTTGATCAATTGAGGGGCGCTTGTGTGTTCTCGAAAATTGATCTCAGGTCGGGATACCACCAACTCAAGATAAGGCAATCTGATATTCCCAAGACAGCTTTCGTATCTCGGTACGGACTGTATGAATACACTGTCATGCCTTTTGGGCTAACTAATGCCCCGGCATACTTCATGTATCTCATGAACAAGGTATTCATGGAATCTCTGGACAAATTTGTGGTGGTTTTCATAGATGACATTCTCGTCTTCTCCAAAGATGAAGAAGAACATGCGAAACATCTAAGGTTGGTGTTACAGAGGCTGAGAGAACACCAACTATATGCCAAGTTGAGCAAGTGTGAGTTTTGGCTGAAGAGAGTTCCCTTCTTAGGACATATAATCTCGGAGGGAGGAATCTCCGTGGATCCTGCAAAAATCGAGGATATACAGAAGTGGAAGACCCTTGAAAATGTCGGGGAAGTTCGAAGCTTCTTGGGATTGGCTGGATACTATTGACGGTTTATTGAGGGATTCTCTAAGATCTCGAGACCCCTCACCAAACTGTTGGAGAAGGGAATCACAGTCACATGGACGCCATAGTGCGAGACGAGTTTTTAGGAGCTAAAGAAAAGATTGATAACAGCCCCAGTGTTGGTTATGCCAGATATGCAGAAGAATTTCACCATGTACTGCGATGTCTCTAGAAACGGGTTGGGATGTGTTCTCATGCAAGAAGGGCATGTCGTGGCATATGCATCCCGGCAGCTTCGGAAGCACGAGAAAACTATCCTACACATGACTTAGAACTAGCCACAGTGGTACACGCGTTGAAAATTTGGCGACACTATTTGATGGGGAAGAGGACAGAGATATATACGGATCATAAGAGTTTGAAGTACATTTTCACACAGCCAGATCTCAACCTCAGACAAAGGAGATGGTTAGAGCTAATCAATGACTTTGATGTGGGCATCAACTATCATCCTGGAAAAGCAAACGTCGTGGCCGATGCTTTAAGTCGGAAAGTGCAGGTCAATAAGTTGAGCTTGAAGGACATGCCTGCAGAATTGAAGGACGAGGTTATAAGGCTCAATCTATGCCTGGTAAATAGTGGGGAAGCCATCGCCATGGAAGTGGACTCCACACTCGAGCAAGAAATCGGCGAGGGTCAAAAGAAAGACGAGAAGATACAAGAAATCAGGCAACTCATCAAGGAAAATAAAGCTCCTGGTTTCAGAGAGGATGAACAAGGTACGGTATGGCACGGGAAAAGGATCTGTGTGACTGAAGTAAAGGAGATTCGTGAATTAATTTTGATGGAGGCTCACGATTCCGACTATTCCATTCATCCTGGGAGTACGAAGATGTACTAGGACCTCAAGAGCAGGTATTGGTGGTATGGCATGAAACGAGATGTCGCGGAACATGTTGCCCTATGTGACACATGTCAGTTGGTGAAACCAGAACATCAACGACCCTCGGGATTATTGCAACCACTCAAAGTGCCTGAATGGAAATGGAAAGAAATCGGTATGGATTTCATAGTAGGACTGCCTAGGACCCAATCAGGATATGATTCGATATGGGTCATCATTGATAGGCTAACCAAGGTAGCTCATTTCATCCCCGTGAAAGAAATCTACAGCGGATCCAAATTGGCAGAATTGTACATGTCAAGGATCGTGTGTTACCATGGAGTGCCAAAGAAGATTGTGTCGGATCGAGGGACACAGTTCACCTCAAGGTTCTGGTAGAAGTTGCATGAAACCATGAGAACCCATCTGAATTTCAGCTCCGCCTATCATCCCCAAACTGACGGGCAGATGGAAAGAACCAATCAGATCCTTGAAGATATGCTGAGGGCATGTGCACTCAAAAACAATCGGAGTTGGGACAAGAACTTACCGTATGCGGGATTCTCCTATAACAACAGCTATCAAGCTAGTATGAAGATGTCACCGTTTGAAGCTTTGTACGGGAGGAAGTGCAGAACTCCCCTATTTTGGAACCAAATAGGGGAAAGTAAAGTGTTTGGTCCAGAAGTACTCCAAGAAGCCGAGGCGAAGGTGAGGGAAATTCGCAACAACTTGAGGATAGCACAGACATGCCAAAAGAGCTATGCCGATGTACGAAGAAGAGAGCTCGTTTTCAATGTGGGAGACTATGTCTATCTCAAGGTGTCCCCTATCCGAGGACTTCGTCGGTTCAAGGTGAAAGGGAAGTTCTCACCTCGATACATCGGACCCTTTCAAGTTCTGGAGAGGAAAGGCGAAGTGGCGTATCAACTGGAATTACCGGCTCGCCTATCAGATGTGCACGATGTATTCCATGTGTCACAACTCAAGAAATGTCTGAGGACGCCTGAAGAGGTGTTACCCATGAATGAAGTGGACGTAGCTGAGGATTTGTCTTATGTCGGGCAACCATACAAGATTTTGGAGACAATGGAACGCCTCACCAGAAATAAAAGAATCCGGATGTGAAAGGTGCAGTGAAAGCATCACTCAGAAGAGGAAGCCACCTGGGAGCGGGAAGATGAGCTCAAGGCACAATTTCCGGAATTGTTTTCTTAGAACCACCAATCTCGAGGACAAGATTTCTTTTAAGGGGGGTAGAGTGTCACACCCGGTTTTTCCGAAGAACAACCAAGTGAATATCACATGTATGCTAGGATCATTTTCTCATACATGTGATGACAAATAGTGAAGCATCATTTATTACAAGCCAGGTGTCGAATATAAGTAAGTCTTACATAATAAATGTCTCGATGGACAATAATAAGTTCATCACAAGTAAATAAACTAGCAACGGAATATTATTCTTTAGGGCTCCATCACAGGCGTTGCCCGGGGGTCTTCATGAACCTAAAATCCTTCCTCGGGTCCAAAATCTTGGTCGTTATACACCACCTCATTATCTTGACCTGAGCAGCAATATAAACCAACAAATATGCAAGGTTGAGTACCAATGGTACTCAGCAAGTGTGGGAAAATTATATCATGCATGGCTAAAACAAGGAGAGGTTGAACTCATGGTTAAAGCACTACGCAATTAATACCTATCACCTTAGCTTATTAAGCACCTACATTACTACACAGGTGAAATGGTCCCAATCTCCCATCCCATCATTATAATCCAATAACCATAACATCATTTCCAATGTTAAGCTCCCCGCTTAACTTCCAAAACCATCATTCCTCTAATCATGAATAAGTCCAGGCCGCTCTTAACCGTGAGCACGGCTATCAAGACAGTTTTGACTCTGCAGAGTTTGTACCACTGTACCCACAAGTAGTGATTTCATCCCCCGTTGCCGGGTGGACTAAAAGAACCTCCATTATGCCAGTGGCTACGATCCACGTTCACACTTCCCAGGTGTGCAGCCAGGAGATCACTACGAAGCCTTTACAAAGGGATTCTCGACGAGCGTGGGCCCACTGAGGTTTCACCCCTAACAGCATACAAGAGGCTCCAACCCCGCTGCAGTGGCCCCCTCTTGAGCCTTGCGGTTCATATGGTAGTCCAGCTGACACCTACTCCCCGCACCATCCAACACACCCATACTACGCCGGGGATACACCTAATTAATTGGCTAAGCTGCCCCATCTCAGCATGTGGTTGGCACTGTAAAGCCGGGTTACATGCTCCATGAACCGGTCCTTAGGATCCAGGCAAGTACTAAACACAAACCCAAGTCTCGTGCACCCAGCACACAACCAAAACATCCAACTTGCCTTGATCCCTACCTCTACATAACTCTCAATAGCTCATTCAAGAGTATGGTAATATAAACTGATGATCTCATTTTCCAAAATATCCCATTCTAAGCATGGCTAAGCAAATGCATGTAAATAAATGACATGACAAAATAAATCCCAACCCAAGCTTCAAGGAAACAAGGTAATGCAATTCTAGGGAAACTTTCCTAGCATGGGTTTCATATTTCATTTGACAATGCAAATAATTCTATCTACACATCCTAGCATAGGATCAAAGTGGTCAAGGACACTTGCCTCCTTCTTGCTGCTCTTGAAATTGGTAGTCCTGATCTTGGAAAGGGTTAACTTGCTCTTGAGCAGGTTCTACTTCATACCATCACACATAGCAAAAGAAAAACAACAATCATAAGACATAGTTCACACTTCTACTTCATACAAACCACACATTTCATATTTATGAAATTCATTCACCCTTATATGTGTTGTGGTTACTTTATGTGTGTTAAGTTGTGGCTTGCATGCACTTTTAACCATGTATATATGATTCCTACTTTTGTGTCCACATTTATACTTGCATACAATGTGCCTTCACAACTTCTATCAACCCTAAACTGAATTCTTTGTATTTTAGAAACTCCATTTATCATTTACTAGTTTCTATATGTTCAGATTTATATTCCTATGCATAATTGTGTATTTTATTATTAAATTAGTAATACACATCACCTAAACAGATTAGGTTCTGGTCCTAAATAATTTAAAATCATATTTTGACCATGGCTTATGATGTATACTATTTCATAATTATTTTTCCCTATTTTTCTATAACTATTCTTTACTTTAAAAATGTGTCCCTAAACTAAATAATGTGATTAATAAATGAAACAGATTCATATCAGCCCAAAAATATATTTTTATCTCACTCCAAAGTTTTCTAAGTACTGAGAAAGTTTTTAATTAATTTTGACAATTATGTTTGTCCCACTTTTTAATTTTTAAACACTAGTTACATATTCAATTTTCTAAATTAAATACTAAACAGGGCTAAAAAGTAAACTCACCCATCACAGGGTCTATAATATTATTTTCATAATTTCCAGGGGTCTAGCTACACTTAACAGAGGTGTTTTTCTTAATTTCTATTAAGTCCAGGGGCTAAAACTGATTTTTAAATGAATTTACATGATTTTCTGAAGTTCCAGGGCTAGATCTGAAGTTTCCGGGGCTAGCTCTCAATTCCAGAGAACCCCAGGGGGGGTAGCACGTAAGAATTCCAGCCTTTATAACGCGGGGTCGACGTGGACCGTCCGATTCTAAATCGACGGCTGAGATTATAACATCGAACCGGTACGCGTGGATTTAAAGTCTACCGTGCGATTTAAAATAAACGGCGCACAAGCGGCCACGTCGCTCTGATCGAGAGCGGGCGGCGCTGCCGGCGGCGCACGGCGGCGGAAAGCGGCGATCTCGCCGGAAAGTTTCGGATCCTCGAGAATTCTGCCTAGAACTGTGATCTTATGGCCTAGATCGGTAGAGGGGAGGTCAGGGATCTCACCTCGGGGGTTTTCTCGAGCTCGGGGGTCCTGGAAAGTGCTCGGCGGCGAGGTCCGAGGCAAAACCACGGCGAAGCACGTCGGCGCTGAGTTTTACACCGTAAGTCTTCGGGTTTTCTGCACCTGCAAAGTTCCCCGGAGGCGGTGGATCAAAACCAGCGAGTTAGATCAGAGTTTCCGAGTTTAGATCGGCCAGAATTCACCGGCGAAGTCTCGGTGCTCACCGGAGTGAAAATCGGCGATCGCGTGGGAAAAACTGATCGGATCGGGGGTTTTTATAGCCGGGGGAGGGCGGTGGGTCTGTTGTGATCGAGTTGGAGTCCGCTGGGACCAGAATTCGGCTGCGGGACGGGCTTTCCCGATCGGTTGCGATCGCGCGCGCGGGAGAGAGTACGGGGTCGCGGGGTTAGGGATGACATGTGGGTCCCACCCGTCGGCGAGGGGCAGCGCGGCGCGCGCGGGGGCGGGCTGGCGCGGGGGTTGCTGGGCCGGCTGGCGGTTTCGGCCCACTGGCCAGTTTTTTTTCCCGTTTTCCTTTTTCTTTTTCCATTTCTTTTCTGTTTTGAGTATAATTTGAATTCCAGTTTGAATTTGAATTTTTGCAAAACATGCAATACGTCCAAAAATTTTTAAATTCCCCTCTGAACATGGTTTTGGGTTTTGAATCAAAATTTGGGGTGTTACAGCTCTACCCCCCTTAATAGAAATCTCGTCCTCGAGATTGGTGTTTCTAAGAAAACAATTCCGGAAATTGTGCCTTAAGCTCATCTTCCCGTTCCCAGGTGGCTTCCTCTTCTGAGTGATTCTTCCACTGCACCTTGCACATCCGGATTCTTTTATTTCTGGTGAGGCGTTCCATCGTCTCCAAAATCTTGTATGGTTGCTCGGCATAAGACAAATCTTCAGCTACATCTACTTCATTCATGGGTAACACCTCCTCAGGCGTCCTCAGGCATTTCTTGAGTTGTGACACATGAAATACATCGTGCACGTCCGATAGATGAACCGGTAACTCTAATTGGTACGCCACTTCGCCTTTTCTTTCAAAAACTTGAAAGGGTCCGATGTATCGAGGTGACAACTTCCCTTTCACCTTGAACCGACGAAGTCCTCTGATAGGGGACACCTTGAGATAAACATAGTCTCCCACGTTGAAAACGAGTTCTCTTCTTCGTACATCAGCATAACTCTTCTGGCGTGTTTGTGCTATCCTCAAATTGTTGCGAATCTCCCTCACCTTCGCCTCGGCTTCTTGTAGCACTTCTGGACCAAACACTTTACTTTCTCCTGTTTGGTTCCAAAATAGGGGAGTTCTGCACTTCCTTCCATACAAAGCTTCAAACGGTGACATCTTCATACTAGCTTGATAACTGTTGTTATAGGAAAACTCCGCATACGGTAAGTTCTTGTCCCAACTCCTATTGTTTTTGAGTGCACATGCCCTTAACATATCTTCAAGGATCTGATTGGTTCTCTCCGTCTGCCCGTCAGTTTGGGGATGATAGGCAGAGCTGAAATTCAGATGGGTTCCCATGGTTTCATGCAACTTCTGCCAAAACCTCGAGGTGAACTGTGTTCCTCGGTCCGACACTATCTTCTTTGGCACTCCATGGTAACACACAATCCTTGACATGTACAATTCTGCCAATTTGGATCCGCTGTAGCTTTCTTTCACAGGGATGAAATGAGCTACCTTGGTTAGCCTATCAATAATGGCCCATATTGTATCATACCCGGATTGGGTCCTAGGCAATCCCACGACAAAATCCATGCTGATTTCTTCCCACTTCCATTCAGGTACTTTGAGTGGTTGCAATAATCCCGCGGGTCGTTGATGTTCAGCTTTCACCAACTGACATGTGTCACATAGGGCAACATGTTTCGCGACATCTCGCTTCATGCCATACCACCAATACCTGCCTTTGAGGTCCTGGTACATCTTCGTACTCCCAGGATGAATGGAATAGTCGGAATCGTGAGCCTCCTTCAAAATTAACTCACGGATCTCCTTTACTTCTGGCACACAGATCCTTTTTCCGTGCCACATCGTTCCTTGTTCATCCTCTCTAAAACCAGGAGCTTTATTTTCCTTGATGAGCTGTCTGATCTCTTGTATCTTCTCATCATTCTTTTTGCCCTCGCGTATGTCTTGCTCGAGTGTGGAGTCCACTTCCATAGCGATGGCTTCACCACTATTTACTAGACATAGATTGAGCCTTATAACCTCGTCCTTCAATTCTGCAGGCATGTCCTTCAAGCTCAACTTATTGACCTGCACTTTCCGACTCAAAGCATCGGCCACGACGTTTGCTTTCCCGGGATGATAGTTGATGCCCACATCAAAGTCATTGATTAGCTCTAACCATCTCCTTTGTCTGAGGTTGAGATCTGGCTGTGTGAATATGTACTTCAAACTCTTATGATCCGTATATATCTCTGTCCTCTTCCCCATCAAATAGCGTCGCCAAATTTTCAACGCGTGTACCACTGCAGCTAGTTCTAGGTCATGTGTAGGATAGTTCTTCTCGTGCTTCCGAAGCTGCCGGGATGCATAAGCCACGACATGTCCTTCTTGCATGAGAACACATCCCAACCCATTCCCAGAGGCATCACAGTACACTGTGAAATTCTTCTGCATATCTGGCATAACCAACACTAGGGCTGTTGTCAATCTCTTCTTTAGCTCCTGAAAGCTCGTATCGCACTGTGGCGTCCAGGTGAATGTGATTCCCTTTTCCAACAGTTTGGTGAGAGGTCTCGAGATCTTGGAGAATCCCTCAATAAACCGTCGATAGTATCCAGCCAATCCCAAAAAGCTTCGAACTTCCCCGACATTGTCAGGGGTCTTCCACTTCTGGATATCCTCGATTTTGGCGGGATCTACGGAGATTCCTCCCTCCGAGACTATATGTCCTAAAAAGGGAACTCTCTTCAGCCAAAACTCACACTTGCTCAACTTGGCATACAGTTGGTGTTCTCTCAGCCTCTGTAACACCAACCTTAGATGTTTCTCATGTTCTTCTTCATCTTTGGAGAAGACGAGAATATCATCTATGAAAACCACCACAAATTTGTCCAGATATTCCATGAATACCTTGTTCATGAGGTACATGAAATATGCCGGGGCATTGGTTAGCCCGAAAGGCATGACAGTGTATTCATACAGTCCGTACCGAGATACGAAAGCTGTCTTGGGAATATCAGATTGCCTTATCTTGAGTTGGTGGTATCCCGATCTGAGATCAATTTTTGAGAACACACAAGCTCCCCTTAACTGATCAAACAAGTCTTCAATGCGGGGTAATGGGTACTTGTTCTTAATGGTTACCTCATTCAAGGCACGGTAATCCACGCATAACCTTTGGGTTCCGTCTTTCTTAGGCACAAATATCACCGGAGCTCCCCATGGTGAGGAACTAGGGCGAATATACCCCTTCTCCGTCAATTCTCTCAAATGATCCTTGAGCTCTTCTAGCTGCTTGGAGTCCATTCGATAAGGTCTCTTGTATATCGGGGGTGTTCCCGGTACTAGCTCAATTGCGAATTCCACGTCACGGTCGGGAGGCATACCTGGCAATTCCTCCGGAAAAACATCTGGATATTCCCTGATGGTCCTGATTTCCTCAACTTTCACCTCCACTTGATTTAATTTAATGTCCCTCCTAGTCTCGTGTATTGTTATGAACTTCACTCTGGTACCACTGGGGTGAGTTAGTTCCACCGTTCTGGTTGAACAATGGATGATTCCTTTATGTTTGGTCAACCAATCCATACCCAAAATAATATCTATCCCTTGTGAATCTATCACTATGAGGTTAGCAGTAAATACTACCCCATTAATGTCTAGGCTCACTTTGGGACACACTTGTCTTGTCCTTATTTCTCCACCTGGAGAGTTTACGGCTAGCATATGGTTCATTTGTGTGGTTGCTAGGTCATGCTTCTTAACAAACCCTTGAGCAATGAACGAGTGGGTAGCACCAGAATCAAACAGCAGAGTTGCAAGGTGTAAATTGGCAGGAAACTTACCAACTACCACGTCGGGTGCTTCTTGTGCTTCCTCCATAGTGACGTGGTTCACCCGTCCTCTCACTACATTCTGCTGTTGTGGCGGCGCAGGCTTCTTCTTTGGGCATTTATGGGCGTAGTGCCCCACTTCACCACAGCTGAAACATTGCACCCCAATCTTAGATGCTTGACCTTTGTTGTCTTGGGGTTGGTTTGGGGGTCCTTGCACTGCTGGTCGAGGTGGATATGCGGGGCGAGGCTGCTGCATAAACTGACGTGGCGGCTGTGCTGGTGCCGCGGGTGGCCTGTAGTTTGGGTTGTACCCTCTTGGTGCTGAATAGGGTACCACAGCACGGCTTGTCTTCCCCGTAGGTTGCTGCATCATACGTGGGCGGGCGTTGCTCCCTGAGGCCTGATGTGACCATCCCGCCTTCCCCTTATTCTCATTTTCCAGGGCCTTTAGCTTCCTTTCCACCACAAACGCTCTGTCCACCATCTTTTGAAAACTTTCATACTTATTGGAGGACATGGCACACTGCATCTCTGCGGTAAGTCCTTCCACGAAACAATCTTGTTTCTGCTCATCAGTCTCTATGTCTCGTGGAGCATAACGGGATAGTTGAGTAAATTTAGTGAGGTATTCCCTCACCGTCATGTTTCCCTGCTGCAGTCCCAGAAACTCTTTCCTCTTGTTTTTGAGTTCACCTCTTGGGATGTAGTGGTTGCGGAAGCTACGCTTGAACTCCTCCCAAGTGATGTTCTCAGGGTCATGATGGGCGGCCACGTAGGCGGTCCACCAATCAGCAGCAGGTCCCTGCAATTGATGAGAGGCAAACAGCACCCTCTCATACCCTTGGCATTGGATTATCCTCATCTTACATTCAATGGTCTTCAGCCAATCATCGGCCTCCAGAGGTTCAGCAGCACTTGCAAACTTTGGAGGTTGAGTTCCTAGAAACTCACTCAACCTTGGTTGGCGTGGTGCAGCTTGTGGAGGTGGAACTTGATGCAAGTTGGCCACCACTTGAGTCAAGTTCTGGATGAGCTGATTTTGATTCTCCAGCATCTGGTGGAGAGGATCAACTTCTTCACGGCGACCACCCCTGTCTTGGCCTCCAGAAAGATGAGGGTTGCATGCCTCATCGTTGTTGTTGGCGGGGTTGGCAGCACGTCCTTTTCCTCTTCCGGCCATCTGGCAGAATCAGCCAATGTCAATTTGAAATCATTTAACATCATCTTACTACTTTCATTTGTTTGTACTTTGAAGTGTTGAGGCTTTGTTAAAATTTTACGAGGGTTTATATCTCACACCAAATAAATGCACTATTATTTCCTGTGGGTTCACACACCAAAGCAAAACAATCTCAAGACGAGGCTGTGGACAATTGCTCATGGCTTCCACAACTCATGTCACACACCAAGCATTATCACACCATTAACTACGTAACGACTCGACTACTCGACTTCTTGCTAGCTAGGGGAAAGACTCTACACTACTCGTCCTCTTGAGCTGGCTCCTCGGGATCTTCCTCCTCATTTCGGCTACCTTCTGACTCTGCTTTGGGTGGGGAGGCTGCTGGTGGAGAAGTGCGACGACGCCTGATTGCTCGGCGATCCGGGGAGTCAGGAGTCCATGGATCACTCACGGTGACACACAGTTCATTCCCATCTCCTCTTTCCCTCGCCTTTAAGCAGGCTCGCAGCAGCGCCTCCGTTTCCTTCAGGGTGTCTCGGACATCCTGAAGCTCTTGTTGACACTCCTGCAGTCGAGTGCTGAGCATAGGAGCATCCTCCAAGCACAAGTCCATGTGCTCATGGGAAGTCCCTTGCTGCACCGGTGGGTACTTGTACTCCGTGGTACCACTCTCACGTTGGAGGACATACATGTACTCAGTTTTGTCCAAGTGGCGACGATAGATGTGACTCTGGCAGGTGATGGCCTCCCAGGTGACATCTTTCTCCGCATCAACTTGTGTTGCTCGACAAGCTGGAGAGTGGTGAATCTTAAGCAGCTGATTCTCGTGTATAATCCTCATCTCCGAACTCCATTCTTCCCTTTTCTCACGGATGGTCCTGGTGGAGTTGTAGTGGATGATGAGCTTGCCCGTATTGCCTGCGGCTTCGAGCATACGCCGAAGACGGCGCAACAAATCTCCTACTGCCAATCCATAGGAAAGGTACGTCACTGGACGACTCTCCTCTCTTTCGGCAAGGGCAACTACGGGAACTCTCCCTCCTGTGGACTTACGAGCGGTGCGAATCATGCGAACCATCTAAAAACAAAAGAATTTAAAATTAGGTTAGATAAATTCTCAAACAAAAATCCTATTTTGAATGAAAGTTGGGGTAAGATGAAGAAAATGACTCCTTTAATAACACTTTTCCACCCACACCTTGGAAAATAGTTTTTAAGAAAATAGGGCCCTTAAATACGTCCATTTCTACCTAGGTCCACGTTCCTACGGGCAACCTTGGCTCTGATACCACCTCTGTCACACCCGGTTTTTCCGAAGAACAACCAAGTGAATATCACATGTATGCCAGGATCATTTTCTCATACATGTGATGACAAATAGTGAAGCATCATTTATTACAAGCCAGGTGTCGAATATAAGTAAGTCTTACATAATAAATGTCTCGATGGACAATAATAAGTTCATCACAAGTAAATAAACTAGCAGCGGAATATTATTCTTTAGGGCTCCATCACAGGCGTTGCTCGGGGGTCTTCATGAACCTAAAATCCTTCCTCGGGTCCAAAATCTTGGTCGTTATACACCACCTCATTATCTTGACCTGAGCAGCAATATAAACCAACAAATATGCAAGGTTGAGTACCAATGGTACTCAGCAAGTGTGGGAAAATTATATCATGCATGGCTAAAACAAGGAGAGGTTGAACTCATGGTTAAAGCACTACGCAATTAATACCTATCACCTTAGCTTATTAAGCACCTACATTACTACACAGGTGAAATGGTCCCAATCTCCCATCCCATCATTATAATCCAATAACCATAACATCATTTCCAATGTTAAGCTCCCCGCTTAACTTCCAAAACCATCATTCCTCTAATCATGAATAAGTCCAGGCCGCTCTTAACCGTGAGCACGGCTGTCAAGACAGTTTTGACTCTGCAGAGTTTGTACCACTGTACCCACAAGTAGTGATTTCATCCCCCGTTGCCGGGTGGACTAAAAGAACCTCCATTATGCTAGTGGCTACGATCCACATTTACACTTCCCAGGTGTGCAGCCAGGAGATCACTACGAAGCCTTTACAAAGGGATTCTCGACGAGCGTGGGCCCACTGAGGTTTCACCCCTAACAGCATACAAGAGGCTCCAACCCCGCTGCAGTGGCCCCCTCTTGAGCCTTGCGGTTCATATGGTAGTGCAGCTGACACCTACTCCCCGCACCATCCAACACACCCATACTACGCCGGGGATACACCTAATTAATTGGCTAAGCTGCCCCATCTCAGCATGTGGTTGGCACTGTAAAGCCGGGTTACATGCTCCATGAACCGGTCCTTAGGATCCAGGCAAGTACTAAACACAAACCCAAGTCTCGTGCACCCAGCACACAACCAAAACATCCAACTTGCCTTGATCCCTACCTCTACATAACTCTCAATAGCTCATTCAAGAGTATGGTAATATAAACTGATGATCTCATTTTCCCAAATATCCCATTCTAAGCATGGCTAAGCAAATGCATGTAAATAAATGACATGACAAAATAAATCCCAACCCAAGCTTCAAGGAAACAAGGTAATGCAATTCTAGGGAAACTTTCCTAGCATGGGTTTCATATTTCATTTGACAATGCAAATAATTCTATCTACACATCCTAGCATAGGATCAAAGTGGTCAAGGACACTTGCCTCCTTCTTGCTGCTCTTGAAATTGGTAGTCCTGATCTTGGAAAGGGTTAACTTGCTCTTGAGCAGGTTCTACTTCATACCATCACACATAGCAAAAGAAAAACAACAATCATAAGACATAGTTCACACTTCTACTTCATACAAACCACACATTTCATATTTATGAAATTCATTCACCCTTATATGTGTTGTGGTTACTTTATGTGTGTTAAGTTGTGGCTTGCATGCACTTTTAACCATGTATATATGATTCCTACTTTTGTGTCCACATTTATACTTGCATACAATGTGCCTTCACAACTTCTATCAACCCTAAACTGAATTCTTTGTATTTTAGAAACTCCATTTATCATTTACTAGTTTCTATATGTTCAGATTTATATTCCTATGCATAATTGTGTATTTTATTATTAAATTAGTAATACACATCACCTAAACAGATTAGGTTCTGGTCCTAAATAATTTAAAATCATATTTTGACCATGGCTTATGATGTATACTATTTCATAATTATTTTTCCCTCTTTTTCTATAACTATTCTTTACTTTAAAAATGTGTCCCTAAACTAAATAATGTGATTAATAAATGAAACAGATTCATATCAGCCCAAAAATATATTTTTATCTCACTCCAAAGTTTTCTAAGTACTGAGAAAGTTTTTAATTAATTTTGACAATTATGTTTGTCCCACTTTTTAATTTTTAAACACTAGTTACATATTCAATTTTCTAAATTAAATACTAAACAGGGCTAAAAAGTAAACTCACCCATCACAGGGTCTATAATATTATTTTCATAATTTCCAGGGGTCTAGCTACACTTAACAGAGGTGTTTTTCTTAATTTCTATTAAGTCCAGGGGCTAAAACTGATTTTTAAATGAATTTACATGATTTTCTGAAGTTCCAGGGCTAGATCTGAAGTTTCCGGGGCTAGCTCTCAATTCCAGAGAACCCCAGGGGTAGCACGTAAGAATTCCAGCCTTTATAACGCGGGGTCGACGTGGACCGTCCGATTCTAAACCGACGGCTGAGATTATAACATCGAACCGGTACGCGGGGATTTAAAGTCTACCGTGCGATTTAAAATAAACGGCGCACAAGCGGCCACATCGCTCTGATCGAGAGCGGGCGGCGCTGCCAGCGGCGCACGGCGGCGGAAAGCGGCGATCTCGCCGGAAAGTTTCGGATCCTCGAGAATTCTGCCTAGAACTGTGATCTTATGGCCTAGATCGGTAGAGGGGAGGTCAGGGATCTCACCTCGGGGGTTTTCTCGAGCTCGGGGGTCCTGGAAAGTGCTCGGCGGCGAGGTCCGAGGCAAAACCACGGCGAAGCTCGTCGGCGCTGGGTTTACACCGTAAGTCTTCGGGTTTTCTGCACCTGCAAAGTTCCCCGGAGGCGGTGGATCAAAACCAGCGAGTTAGATCAGAGTTTCCGAGCTTAGATCGGCCAGAATTCACCGGCGAAGTCTCGGTGCTCACCGGAGTGAAAATCGGCGATCGCGTGGGAAAAACTGATCGGATCGGGGGTTTTTATAGCCGGGGGAGGGCGGTGGGTCTGTTGTGATCGAGTTGGAGTCCGCTGGGACCAGAATTCGGCTGCGGGACGGGCTTTCCCGATCGCTTGCGATCGCGCGCGCGGGGGAGAGAGTCCGGGGTCGCGGGGTTAGGGATGACATGTGGGTCCCACCCGTCGGCGAGGGGCAGCGCGGCGCGCGCGGGGGCGGGCTGGCTCGGGGGTTGCTGGGCCGGCTGGCGGTTTCGGCCCACTGGCCAGTTTTTTTCCCGTTTTCCTTTTTCTTTTTCCATTTCTTTTCTGTTTTGAGTATAATTTGAATTCCAATTTGAATTTGAATTTTTGCAAAACATGCAATACGTCCAAAAATTTTTAAATTCCCCTCTGAACATGGTTTTGGGTTTTGAATCAAAATTTGGGGTGTTACATAGAGCTGTAACACCCCAAAAATCTTGTTAAGACCCTAAATCATGTTAAGAGGGGAATTTAAAAATTTTTGGATGTGTTGCATGTTTTGCAACAATTTAAATTCAAACTGGAATTCAATTTAAATTCAAAACAGAAAAGAAATAGAAAAAGAAAAAAAAGGAAACAGAAAAAAACCGGCCAGTGGGCCGAAACCCACCAGCCGGCCCACCCAGCAACCGCGCCAGCCCACAGCCGCGTCCGCCCCCTTCCTCCCACCGACAGGCGGGGCCCGCGAGCCCTTCTTCTACCTCGCGCCCGCGCCCGCGATCGGCCGGACTCTCTCTCACCCCGAATCCAAACCGACCCGGATTTCTGCGTATCCCAGCCGAATTTCGATCGGGGGCGACGCAAACTCATCACAAACGAACGCCGCCCTTCCCCCATCTATAAAAACCCCGTCCTCGTTCTGTTTTTCCCACGCGATCCGCCGATTTTACTCCGGTGAGAAACCGAGCCTTCTCCCGCAAATTCTGGCCGACCTACGCTCGGAAATTCCGATCTAACTCGCTGGTCTTGATCCACCGCCTCCGGGAACCCTGCAGGTGCAGAAAACTCGGTGACTTGCGGTTCAAACACAGCGCCAACGAGCCTCGCCGTGGTTTCACTTCGGACCTCGTCGCCGACCGCCTTCCAGGACCTCCGAGCTCAAGAAAACCCCCGAGGTGAGATCCCCGACCTCCCCTCCACCGATCTATGCCATAAAATCACAGTTCTAGGAAGAATTCTCGAAGATCCGAAGGTCTCCGGCGAGAACGCCGCTTCCCGCCGCCGTGCGCCGCCGGGCAGCGCCGCCCGCGCTCGATCAGAGCGACGTGGCCGCTTGTGCGCCGTCTATTTTAAATCGCACGGTAGACTTTAAATCCCCGCGTACCGGTTCGACGTTATAATCTCAGCCGTCTGTTTTAAATCGGACGGTCCACGTCAGCCCCGCGTTGTAAACACTGGAAATCTTACGTGCTACCCCCTGGGGTTCTCGGGAAATAAGAGCTAGCCCCAGAAACTTCTGATCTAGCCCCTGGAACTTCAGAAAATCGTGTAAATTCATTTAAAAATCAGTTTTAGCCCCTGGACTTAATAAAAATTAGGAAAAACTCCTCTGTTATGAGTAGCTAGAGCCCTGAAAATTGTTGAAATAATATTATAGACCCTGTAGTGGGGTGAGTTTACCTTTTTAGCCCTGTTTGATATTTAATTTAGGAAATTGAATATGTGGCTGGTATTTAAAATTTAAAAAGTGAGACAAACATATTGTCAAAATTAAATAAAAAACTTTCTCAGTATTTAGAAAACTTTGGAGGGAGATAAAAATATATTTTGGGCTGAAATGAATTTGTTTAATTTATTATTCACATTTATTAGTATAGGGACACATTTTTAAGTAAAGAATAGTTCTGAAAATAGGGAAAATAATTGTAAAATAGTTTACATCAGAGGAAAAGGTCAAAAATATGTTATTAAATTGTTTAGGATCAGAACCTATTCTGTTTAGATGATGTGTCTTACTATTTTCATAATAAAGTATACATTTAGGCATAAGAAAATAAATCTGAAAATATAGCAACTAGTAAATGATAAATGGAGTTTCTAAAATCCAAAGAATTCAGTTTAGGGTTGGTAGAAATTCTGAAGACAAATATGGAGAAGAAAAATACCTTTCATGCATACTTGGTAACTAAAAGGTGTAGTAATTGAATATAAGGAAAATTATTTAAATTGGAAATTCATATATAAAGTATGCAAGCATAAATGTGAATACAAAAGTAGGAATCATATACACATGATTAAAAGTGCATGCAAGCCACAAATCAACACACATAGAGTAACCACAACACATATAGTTGTGAATGACTTTCATAAATATGAATGTGTGATTTGTATGAAGTGGAAGTGTGAACTATGTCTTATGGATTGTTGTTTTTCTTTTGCTATGTGTGATGGTATGATGTAGAACCTGCTCAAGAGCAATTTATTCCTTTCCAAGATCAGGACTACCCATTTCAAGAGCAGCAGGAAGGAGGCAAGTGTCCTTGACCACTTTGATCCTATGCTAGGATATGTAGATAGAATTATTTGCATTGTCAATTGAAATATGAAACCCATGCTAGGAAGTTTCCTTAGAATTGCATTACCTTGTTTCCTTGTAGCTTGGGTTGGGATTTATTTTATCATGTCATTTATTATTATGCATATGCTTAGCCATGCTTAGAATGGGATATTTGGGATATGAGATCATCAGTTTATTTTACCATACTCTTAAATGAGATATTGTGAGTTATGTAGAGGTAGGGATCAAGGCAAGTTGGATGTTTTGGTTGTGTGCTGGGTGCACGAGACTCGGGTTTGCGTTTAGTACTTGCCTGGATCCTAAGGACCGGTTCATGGAGCACGTAACCTGGCTTTACCGTGCCAACCACATGCTGAGATGGGGCAGCTTGGCCAATTAATTAGGTGTATCCCCGGCGTAGTATGGGTGTGTTGGATGGTGCGGGGAGTAGGTGTCAGCTGGACTACCATATGAACCGCAAGGCTCAAGAGGGGGCCACTGCAGCGGGGTTGGAGCCTCTTGTATGCTGTTAGGGGTGAAACATCAGTGGGCCCACGCTCGTCCGGATTCCCTTTGTAAAGGCTTCGTAGTGATCTCCTGGCTACACACCTGGGAAGTGTGAATGTGGTTCGTGGCCACTGGCATAATGGAGGTTCTTTTAGTCCACCCGGCAACGGGGGATGAAATCACTACATGTGGGTACAGTGGTACAAACTCTGCAGAGTCAAAACTGTCATGACAGTCGTGCTCACGGTCAAGAGCGGCTTGGACTTATTCATGATTAGAGGAGTGATGGTTTTGGAAGTTGTGGATGTTAAGCGGGGAGCTTAACATTGGAAATGATGTTATGGTTATTTGATTATGATGATGGGATGGGAGATTGGGACCTTTTCACCTGTGTAGTAATGTAGGTGCTTAATAAGCTAAGGTAATAGATATTAATTGCGTAGTGCTTTAACCATGAGTTCAACCTCCCCTTGTTCTAGCCATGCATGACATAACTTTCCCACTCTTGCTGAGTACCATCGGTACTCAACCTTGCATATTTTGTTGGTTTATATTGCTGCTCAGGTCAAGATAATGAGGTGGCGTATAATGACCAAGACTTTGGACCCGAAGAAGGTTTCTAGGTTCATGGAGACCCCCGGGCAACGCCTATGACGGAGCCCTAAAGAATAATATTCCGCTGCTAGTTTATTTATTTGTGATGAACTATTTATCGTCCATCGATACATATGCTTTGTAAAACTTATTTATATTCGACACTTGGCTTGTAATAAATGATGCTTCACTATTTGTCATCACATGTATGAGAAAATGATCCTGGCATACATGTGATATTCACTTGGTTGTTCTTCGGAAAAACCGGGTGTGACAGTTGAGGGCCCCCCAAGAATTACAACTAATGAATGAACACAACTCAACACACTCAACAGATGAACAATTAACAAACAAGAGTTTGCGAGAGATCAAACCCAAGAGCTCAAGAGGTGTAGAACAAGTATCTCCTTTGATCAATTGCCAATCCCCAAGAATTGATCCTTCGTGGGTTAGAATATGTGGAGAGAGGTGAATTTTGGGTTCTTGGGAGGTTTGACGGGGCAGGGGGTTCAAGAGATTTGTTGGTATGGCCGTACACCTCTTTTTATAGTAGGGTTTCCAATGGGTACGTTAGGGTTTTGCGATGTCCGGACTAGTCCGTGGTTGACTCCGGACTAGTCCGGTGTGCGGTGTGTAGAAAACCATAAGTGTCATGAGATATCGGACTAGTCCGTAGTAGTGCGGACTAGTCCGTTTTCAGTCCAGAGACAAAATCGGACTTGTCCGGATGATATCGGACTAGTCCGTTTTCTGGTCAGAAAGAAAATCGGACTAGTCCGGTTGATATCGGACCAGTCCGCACATGTTGAAATTGTGCAGTTAGATTGATTTCTTTCTCTTGAGCTCTTGGGGTGTGTTTCTCCAACACACTCTATACTAAGTGATCTAATCTTTTCAGTTCTTGAGCTCTTATCAATTTGGATCCTCCTTCTCCTTTCTTTTTGCACTTTCTTCTTAATTTCTTTGAGAACCTGCGCTCATTCTCAACAATTTCGTTAGGGTCTCATTTGTTTGTCATAAATCAACCAAAACCCACAAGGGGTGCCTAGATGCACTTTCAGGGTCCCATCCTTCTTGCCTACGAAGAGCACGGAGGCTCCCCATGGTGACGAGCTTGGACGTATAAAACCCTTCTCCAGCTGCTCCTGAATTTGCTTCTTGAGCTCCACTAG
The DNA here is from genome assembly GCA_030760725.1 of Neostapfia colusana. Classification (NCBI taxonomy): domain Eukaryota; kingdom Viridiplantae; phylum Streptophyta; class Magnoliopsida; order Poales; family Poaceae; genus Neostapfia; species Neostapfia colusana. The sequence goes on along the minus strand of JASWHV010000001.1, from coordinate 117,443,779 downwards.
TTCATTGACGGGCATCCTATATGGTCTCTTTGCTATAGGTGCGCTTCCGGGTACTAGGTCAATGGAAAATTCGATGTCCCGGTCAGGCGGCATACCGGTAAGTTCTTTCGGGAACACGTCCGAAAACTCTTGAATCACCGGAATGCTGTCCAGGGTTGCTTCTTCGACGTGGTTCAACGTTGCCTTCTCAGTTGCCGGTTGGGCTGACTCAAACTCGATACGTGCACCGTGCTCGTTAGTCAACTGCACGCTCCTTTCAGCACATTGGATTACCCCGTTGTGCTTACTTAGCCAATCCATTCCGAGTATTATGTCGATCCCTTGGGAATCCAAGACAATGAGATTGGCAAGGAAGTCTACCCCCCCCCTTATTTTAAGGTTTACTTTCAGACATACTATATTAGTCCTCATCTCTCCACCGGGATAACTAACCAACATAGTATATTTCAAGTGTGATATGGGTAGATTATACTTGGCAACATACTTGGATGATATGAAGGAATGTGATGCTCCAGAATCAAATAAGATGGTGGCTGGGTTGGAGTTTGCAAGGAACATACCAATCACGACGTCCTCAGCCTGTTGTGCTTCCTCAGCAGAAACATGGTTCACGTTGCCGCGAGCGTAGTTCTGCTGTCCATGGTTTCCTTGATTGGCTCCTCCATTCGGCCGTGGGTTCTTCTTGGGGACGTTGCCTTGGGGTCCAGGACCTCTCCTCGGGCACTGGCTCACAAAGTATCCCATTTCTCTGCATGCAAAGCATGCCTTGTTGCCCACGACAGCAGGTACGTTGGGGCAGGGGTTTTGAACAGGAGCGCCCATGTTGGGACGGGGCGCTGGAGGCAAAGGCACACGAGGTGCTTGTGCAACGGGTCGTTGCTGTGGTTGCTGATTAGGGTGGTATGCAGGAGCGGTCGATCCATACTGCGGTGCAGCTGGGGGCATGTACCGAGGTCGTACGTTGCTCCCTTATGGCTGGTATGGCATCTTCCTCGTGCCCTCTCGCTCGATCTCTCGGATCTTGCTTTCAACCACGATAGCCTTGTCAACCAGCTTCTAGAAGCTCGCGTAGTCATTGTTGAGGAGTTGAACATGGATCTCATTGTTCAACTCTCTCATAAACAGGTACTGCTTCCTCTGGTCCGAGTTGACATCTTCGGGGGCATACCGGGACAGTTGCGTGAACTTGTTGAGGTACTCATTCACACTTTTCTGTCCTTGGCGGAGACCTTCGAACTCCTATCTCTTGAGCATCATTACACCAGCAGAGATGTAATGAGATCGGAAACTCTCCTTGAACTCAGTCCAAGTGATAGTCTCCGGGTCGACATGAGCGTTGCACAGGGCATCCCACCAGTCAGCGGCAGCTCCCATGAGTTGGTGCGACGCGAAGAGAACCTTCTCTCGGTCATTGCACTGGACTATGGAAAGCTTCTTCTCCATGGACTTCAACCAGTCGTTGGCCTCCATGGGGTCATTAGCTTGAGCAAAGGTAGGTGGTCGAGTCCTCATGAAATCTCCCAGCCTGTTATGAGCCGGTGGTGGTGGCGGTGGTAGTGGTGCTGCCGGAACGGGGTTGTTGTTGTTGGCCTGCAGCTGACCCAAATTTTGGATCATGGTTTTCATAAGCTGATTCTGCATGGCCATCAACCGTTCTAGGTTGTTTTCACCAGCCCCGGGGTCAACAGGAACTTTATCGTGGCCATCCTCTTGGTTGCCACGGGCGTTCCTTCCTTGGCGGCTGGCGTTTCCTCTCACCATCTGTGAGAGAGAATTGAATAGAATAGAGGTTAGAAGTTTTAGATACATCCCCCCTATCTATATGCATCAAGGTGGATGGACTATATATCGTCCTATATGAGGATGTGAACAAGTGCCGAGTCATCTCACACCTCCCTATTATGTGTGGATATGGACAACGCTTGAGACGTCCCACAACTCACACTAAGCACACAAGCATAGAATCTGAACAACCTTTGAACTACAACAATGTTGCATCTCTCATATCCTTTCCAACGGTGTATCACAGGCTCCCTAGGGATTTTTCTACAGGAAGTTATGGCTTAAAAACAGAAAGGTCCAGAGAGGTTCTGCTACTGTCCTGGTTCTGAACAGTTTGCCTTCAACTGGACTTTTCACCAACTTAACTTATGATTTTGCTCTGGAGATCTACAAGAGAGTTGTAGAGCACTTGAAATTCTTTCCAGAACTGTATCATACGCCTTAATTGGATCAATCTACTCAGAGTTATGCTCTGTTAAAGTCCAGCAAAAATTTCTGCCAGAAACAGAGCACTGTTTTTGAAATCTTTAAAACCTAGACACTCTCTCATTTGAATCTTAGTTCAAAATAAGAGTTCAGTAACTAATATTTGTTTCAAACTTCCATTTTTAGTTGAAAGTTAGCTCATGAATCATTTCTTCATAGGGAAGAGGTTATTATGTGTAGTACGGTGTCGATGCACCGTAAGAAACATGTCGGTACTACGTTGCCTCTCCAAAAGAAAATCCTAAACCGGATTATACCGGTATATCCGTTTAATCAGTGGCACTAAGACGGTCTCTCTCACACGTGTACTACACGGGATACGTACGTGGTTAGTACCTGCAGAAGATCACTCAATAGTGGTGCACTCAAAGTTTTTCTCATTTCAGGCAGTTCTATAATTGAAAGTAAATACAAACGCCCGTATCATTGTCATACGGCCGTCCTTGAGTTAAGTCACGTCTCAAGGTACGTGATCATGTTTCAACACCACACGACGGGGAACCCGAGTATGTCATGAACGGGTCGTCACGGTTGGGAATGTTATCAACCCAACGGATACCACCTACTGCCCTGCAGGGCACGCCGATGGCAAGCGCTGCGTATGTCCTCCTGGGCTATTTCCAGCAGACCATACTATCGCGTTGCTGACCACACGATGGGGTCTCCACTTACTTGCCTAATGCACAATAGGGATCAGCGTTTCATATGAACTCAGGAACATGAAGAGTCCAAGAGTTCATATTAACGTCTCACACCAAGCTGTGAGACCTTTCCCTGAACCACTTTCCTCGTCAGGGGAGCTAACCGAAATTGAACCGCTTTCGGTGGCGTTCCTTACCATTCTTACCAGAACGTCGGTGCATCGTTACAGAATCAAAATTCAGAATTATAACACATAAGTTAGTTATGCCACTTTAAGTAACTATACTACTATAGTCCTTATGTGGGCCTACTATCGTTTCCTCACCGTATCCTAAGTTTTTGTCGTAATACAATCCTTATTCCGTGTGCTATTACCAATGCGGCTCTGATACCACGCTGTGAGGACCCACCGTCCCGATCATTCACGTGGGCGGGGCACCTCGCCCGGGAATCGCATTGGGTGGTGCCGTGCGATGCGGCACCCAACAGCACACATAATAAAGCATCATATTACATACATCAGGCAGAAGCTTACAAAGTGTAAATTTTACACATACTTCTCAAAATGAACTACAGCGGAAGACTATTACAACTCACGTCTCATACCTATGTTAAGCAACAGAGAAGGTGTCCAGCCCGCGGACCCTTCTCGCTAGCAACACTGTCATAATAGCAGCGGCAGGGGTTACCCTGAGTTCATCCCTCGGAGAACTCCGAGTCTCATCAGGCACCCGTACATCTCAGCGTACAGTTACTACCTGCAAAACAACTTATGCAGTATCTGTGAGCACGAAGCTCAGCAAGACTGACCCGTCACCCTAGTCATGAAACTCCACATGATGGAAATAGAGGGCTGATTATAGCATTTTGCATAAAGGATGAACTTGAGCTAAAGGAGAGTCCTTACTTCCAGTTTTAATCAACTTTTATAGACCTCGCGCAACTTACATCGAGACTCCACAATCAAACAAGAAACGCTTCATCTCGATGTCACCTGCCCGAGTGAAAGTAACTTTAGTGAACTACCCTAGACTCATACAGACCTTGCGCCATCAACGTCGAGACTCCACAATCAAACAAGAAACGCTTTGCCTCGACGCTTCTAGCCCAAGGTGGAAATTAAATTTAGTGAAGTGTTGATCATTCCTCATCTCCATTTTGAGGATTACCAACGAAGCATATTAAATATTTCCCGGTTTATTACTACGCCACGACGCAGAGAACAAGTATGCTCACTACCACGAGCGACGGTGATTGCAATCAAAAACACCCGGCTGACACGACACGTACGCCCGTACTCGACGTTGCACACAGCAACCGTCACTGACGTCGTACGTGGCCACCTTTCACACGACACCCAAATGTCGAACCGGTCCCACCGACTGGGATTAAGTCTCTCTACGGCAAACCCTCGTAGAGCCGACTTCTCTATCCTTTCAGCATCGGCATCAGACGGTGAGGTATGCCTCGGCACCCAGGTTAACATGTTACATCGGTTTCCTGGGTCCCATATAGCCAGTATGCATCCGGTACACAACTCAAACTTGCCCAACGGGCCGCACACGAGAACGGGCCTTAATCGACTCAGACATAGACTAGGCTCACAGGACCACGTCCTTGACCTTCCATCCACTGCCCGGTCTCCATTCCCACTATGAGGATCAATTCCCAACTCTTCCGATTGATCCCCCTAAATCCCTGTTCACGAGTAGGAATCTGCCCACTCGAGGTTTGCTTCTTTTAATCCACTTTTGTTGAGATCAGCAGTTATAATGAATTGATAACATATCCTACATTAAACTCCAGGGTTTTCTGGGTCATGCATTTGGGGTTTCATACCATCTAGACGTAATGCAATAAATATAATACTAGACGTATGAAGTGAATACAAATAAAAACATGTAAATTTGATGCAAACCGGGGCTTGCCTTTGTTTTGCAGGTGACTTATATATATATGCAGTTAGTGAAGACCACTTGGTGCTTGATCAACCTCTTTCGTCCTTCCTTGATTTCTACTCCAATGACTTCAACTCCTCCACGTAGATACTATACGTGATGAATATGCATATCGTTTAATTGTGAAGACTTTGCTACAAGTCCTAATAATAAGTTTTCAAAAACTGGAACTCTGTTTAATAATTTAAAATGACACTGGTGCTAAGGTTTTGGGTTTGGATCTAAGCACATGATTAGTGCTAAGTGGTTTTCCCCCTCTTCTATATTGATCACCTAAAGAGGTTACAAAGCACAGGGGTGATCCAGGGCTCCAATGGAGCTGAGAATTTTCATGTGAGTTCCTTGCCACAAGAAAGTCCTCTGGACCAAAAATTAGCACTTTTCATTGAGTGGTTTGTTCAGAATAATTCTCTAAGCAATTAAGCAAAGAAGGATTAATTCTGGGATCCCACCCATGTTCATGCAAAAATTAGTGAACTATAATTTCAATTATAACTCATAGAGTTTGCATGAATTTTCCTAGCATTTTTGGAGCTAAGATCTGCCCAGAACTGAATTTCCAAGTTTTGGAAATCCTCTGAAAATGTTTCTGTATTCAATTGAACACAGCATTTTCAAATATGAATTGCCCTGAACAAATCAACTCCAATTGATCTGAAACTTTTACAGGGGTTCACTAACACCCTAAAGACTATTCTGGCAAAATTTGAGGATTTTTGGATTAGCCAAACTCCCTCTAAAATTCTTTTTCTGAAAAGCTTTAAAGAATTTTCCAGAATTAAATAATGAGTTCCATACAAATTGGGTTGTAGATTTGGACAGAGCTATTCAATAGGAATCCAACCCAATTCGAATCACTAAATTTAGGGCTTCCTAGCAAGAGTTATGAGGTTCTAAAGTTTGGGAAAAATTCTGAAATTGACCTCTGTTTATTTTCCCATTTTCAGAGACATAAGGAATTAACACCACATTTGGCCAAGCAAATGAGGTCCAATGCTTCTGAAAATTTTACTGGGGTTCTGATATTTTTGGAGGAATCCCCTGCCCAAATTTGGGGATTTTCCAATACACAGAACTCCTGGAAAAATTCCCACAAGGTTTTTTTCTATGAATTAATGAGCCAAAACCAGGGGTTTTCTTAATTATTGGGTTGTACCCCTGGATAGTACTCTTTCAGAGAAATCCAGCAAAATTCGTTTGACAATTTTTGGACATTCCTACACCAAGTTGTGGCTATTTAAACTTTCAACTGAATTCTGAAAACAGATAAAAGTTCAAATGCCTGCTGCTGGGCCCAGGCCACGTGTCACCCTCTGAGACAAAACCACACAGGGCAACACAGTCCCAGCCATGCAGTCACACCGGATCAAATAGCCACAGAGGATCGGCTTTAAACCTTTTCCCTCACTGACTGCTGGGACCCGGTACTCTTTCTTCAACCTCGGGCTGTTCCCGCGCCCGCGTGCCCGCGCCGCCGCCCTCGCCGGAAACCGGTCTTCCGGCCTTTGCCCGAGCTCCAGCTCGCCGCCAAGGCCTAAACTGCCACGCTGGGCACGATGGTGAGGTTTCCCCGAGCCGGTGAAGCCTCTACGGTAGCTAGCGGCGATGCGGTAGCTCGGCGCATCATCGGCGACGTCGGCCGGCCATCCTAGTGCGCTAAAAGCTCGGCAAAATGGTGCTACAGCACCAGTGAATGATGGGGGAGCTCGACCTAGCCTCAAAAACGTTCGAGAACGATGGCAAACATGCTTTCACCGTGCGACCGCGGTCCCCTGGTTCGGTTGCCGGTAGAAACCCATGAAATACTCGGTCTATGTGCAGTTTTAGGCTAGAACCGTGAAGGGCAAAGGATCGCCTATCACTTTGGGCCCTTCGTGCAAACTTTGACGAACAAAGATTGAGAATTGGGAAGGAATTCGGGATTACCGTGCCGGAAGGTCAGATGGAGTACGCCGGAGCAACTTTTCAAAATTCACTCCCGACGGTGCATGGCATGGGCTGAGCTTGGGAGGAGAGCAGCACGGTGCCTTGGCGCGTCCAGGAGCGCCGGTACTTGGTCGTGACATTCACCAGGTGGAGCTGTCCACGGACGCCTCCTAATCGGTCCTTGTTCGGCCGCCGCGCGGACGCGGTGTCCCCGGGGTAGGAGGGCCGAGCTCGGTCGGTGGCGCGTCGTGGAGGAAGAGGGTGAGGCCCTGGTGCCGTTTTGCTACTCACTGGCCTTGGTTCGTGATCACCCGAGCCGGCTGCCGATCGAAGGAGTGTGGCGGCAGCGGCTCTGTTTAGGGCGCGGGGGTGGAAGAAGAACAGAGCGGCTCCTCGTGGTTGTGGCAAGGGGACTCGACCGAGGTGATAAGGACGGGGGAAAACCAGCTGCCAGCGCGAAGGTCGCGAGGGGGAGGTGGCTTCGGCCTGCCCCTGTGTCGCACGGTGAGAAAACCCGAGGTTGTCTCGGTGGCGCGGTGACTTCGCGGGGAGGAGGAAAAACAGGGACTGTATACTGCCTAAACTGAAGATCTTTTGCACACTCACTTCCCCAATCACATGTGGGCCCCACTGTTTCCCCCTTATCCTTCTTCTATTTTCCCACAAATATCTCTTCAGTTTAGCAAATAATCCATTCAAATGTTTGAAGTTGCAAATTGAATTGCATTTGGAGAGTTGGGCAAATTTCATCCAAATTCAAATGTGTATTTGAATTCTTTGCACATTTAAATCCTTTTGGGAGAAATGGATAGAAAATCTTTTCAAAAATTGATGAAATTTTGCCTACCCCCTAATGTGGACTCAAGGAATCCAAATGTGAACTCTGATCATTGATTTGGCTGCTGCAAATTAGGTTTTTAATACAACAGTTTGAAAACCCTTGTGTTACTCTCATTTGCATTTTTGAATGGCACAATTGTTCTCAAAATCTGACTTTGGCTTCCTCACACTTATGGGAAAATTTCCCAACTTGGTTTTAGATCCCACTTGGGTTCCAAGTCTTCAAACAAATGTTTGAACTTGTGTGAAGAAAGCTCTCATGTGTATTATCACATGTGAAAAAAAAGTTTTAACAAGTCCCATTGTTCATACATGTGAAACCAACTTTGTACACACAAGAGTTTCTTTGTATGCATATTTTGGGACCTTTACAGATGAGTGCCTTCATCCGATTGTACATGTCTTGAGGTGATTCGCCCTCTTCAATAGCAAATCTCCCCAACTCTCCTTCTAGCATCTCAATTTTGGCTTCATGTACAGACCTATTTCCTTCATGAGCAGTTTTGAGTGTATCCCAGATTTCTTTTGCACTTTCTAGTCCATCGATCTTGGTGAATTCTTCTCTGCTCAGTGACGATGTGATTACTGCAACAGCTTGTGCATTTCTGTGAATCTCTTGTTCTTGTTCCGGAGTGAGTTCTTCATCCGTCTCTGGAATATCTATTCCTGTGCAGACAATAAGCCAAAGGCTCGGATTCAAGGATATTAGATGCATTTTCATGTTGTACTTCCACATGGTGTAGTCACTTCCATCAAACTGTGGGGGCCTTCCCATAGGAATAGAGAGATAATGATTATTTGAATTGAGACGGTTGTAGTTATAAGGATACCGGGAGTAGTCGTGATGACCACTCCCCATCATCTTTTCTTCCTCTTTTCCCTTTTGTGCCAGCAGTTTCTTTCTCAGGAGTGCTTTTAGCTGCCTCACTTCTTCATCGTCATGTGGACTTTCTTTCAGCACATCGAAGGCTTTGGCTTCTTGCTCCTCATCGTTGTTGCTCGTCTTCGGGATATCGTTGTTCTTCTCAGAGGCCATTGATATCTCCGAGATATGAGTCTCGTTGATGGAGAACTTGGCTCTGATACCAATTGAATGTGGCCTAGAGGGGGGGGGTGAATAGGCCTTTAAAGATTCCTGCACACTTAATAAAGTTATCAGAAACTTGACTGACTGGACTAGTCCGGTTGTGTGGGCGGACTAGTCAGGTGTGCTGAATTATTTGAGTTAATTAAGTGTGTCTCACAAATTTAATCTTTCAGCAGCGGAATGAGAACAACAGTTTTTATAAATTAAATTTATTTTATGGATGCACGTGCAAACTTATAAGGAACTCAAACGATGACTAGCAAACTAGTGATCTAATGTATCAAAATGTAAAACAAATGAGAGACAAGAGACACGAATTTTTACCGAGGTTCGATCTCACCAAGAGATCTACGTCCTCGTTGAGGAAGCTCACACAGAGCCGGGTTCCCAATACTTTCCCTCTTCAAGTCACCACAAAGGCCGACTTGACTCCACTATCACAGGTAATCACCGAGTTTGTGGGGCAACCTCACACGTTGAGGGCTCCCACAAGAATTACAGTGAGAAGGTGATCAAATACAATAAAAAAGATTACAATGCAGAATATGAGTGTAGAGAAATCAAACCCCAAGAGCTCACAACGAAAGAACAACGATCTCTCAATCCCAAATCCAAGTATTTGATTGATCTTGGCCTTTTTGCACCTTAGATGTATGGAGGGATGTGTTTTTGGGCTCTTGGGTCAGGTGGCGGCGCTAGGGTTCAAGCTTTTGACAATATGTGTCGTGTCCTCTCAGGGAAAAGACGAAGGACCTCTTTTTATAGGCTTTCCCAAAAAGTTAGCGTTGTTAAACCTACTACCGGACTAGTCCGGTATGTGATCGGACTTGTCCGGTACACTTCCAGTGGGTTAACCGGACTAGTCCAGTCCAGAACCGGACTTGTCCGGTGCTATGTAAAGTGGAGTTCCAGAAAGTTTAGCGGATTAGTCCTGTCACATGGATGGACTAGTCCGCAGTCCTCTAAAGACAACAACAGAAACATGAGCGGACTAGTCCGGTCTAAAACCGGACTTGTCCGGTTGCATTCCAGTGAGCTGACCGGACTAGTCCGGTTCACAAGGCGTACTAGTCCGGTGCACTATGTTTGCGTCTTCCAGAAAGTTAAACGGACTAGTCCGGTCCATGAACGGATTAGTCCGGTTTTCAGTGGATTTTAGTTGATTTTTAAACCCCTTACCCTTATACAAAGTCATGAGCTCTTGGGATGTGTCTCTCACACACACCCTATACATTTTCATCTACTTTGTTCTTCCAAGTTCTACTTAAGTCTTCCTTTTCGGGCACCACTCTATTTTTCATCTTTTTGTGCGCACCTAGCTAGTTCACTTAGTTTGTCCTGCAATCATTTCGTTAGGATCTCATATGCTTGTCATCAATTAGCCAAAAACCCACAAGGAATTTCCTAGATGCAATTTCAAGAGGGAAAGGGTTAGAGACCCGGCTCTGTGTGAGCTTCCTCAACGAGGACGTAGATCTCTTGGTGAGATCAAACCTCGGTAAAATTTATGTCTCACGTGCCTCTTTATTTTTGTTGATTAGAACATCTAGTTGCTTAACTTCATAATTTGAATTGCTAAGTTTCATTCATGGGCATAATCACACCTCACATTGTAAACTAAAAATAAAATAACTGTTGTTCTTATTTCCGCTGCTAAACAAGTTAATTTTCCTGAACAACACTTAATACAATCTACACACTTCAGGCACACCGGACTAGTTCGCTCACACAACCGGACTAGTCCGGTCAAGCAAGTTTTTGACAACTACATTAAGTGTGCAGGAAACTCTGTAAGGCATTTTCACCCCCCTCTAGGCCACATTTAGTGAACCCTTATGAATCAATAGTGCATTTTATTTTCGCGTGAAACGTGAAGCCCAAAGATCTACGTGAAATCTTCAGAAAATGTTTAAATATTAAGGCCTCAAAAGTTTAAGTTTAAACAAGCAATTTGGGAAGTTAATACATAATGCTTTAAGTTAACATTTGGTTGACCAAACATAAAGGAATCATCCATTGTTCGACAAGAACAGTGGAACTAACTCACCCTATCGGCACAAAAGTGAAGTTCATAGCCGTACAAGAAACTAGGAGGGACCTTAAACTCAATCAAGTTGAGGTGGAAGTGGAAGAGATCAGGATCATCAGGGAATATCCAGACGTTTTTCTGGAGGAGTTGCCAGGTATGCCCCCCGATCGTGAAGTAGAATTCGCGATTGAACTAGTGCCTGGAACAGCCCCAATATACAAGAGGCCTTATCGGATGGACTCCAAACAGCTGGAAGAGCTCAAGGAACATTTAAGAGAATTGATAGAGAAGGGGTATATTCATCCTAGTTCCTTACCATGGGGAGCTCCAGCGATATTTGTGCCCAAGAAGGACGGAACCCAAAGGTTATGCATAGACTACCGTGCGTTGAATGAAGTAACCATCAAGAACAAGTACCCATTACCCCGCATTGAAGACTTATTTTATCAGTTGAGGGGAGCTTGTGTGTTCTCAAAAATTGATCTCAGGTCGGGATACCACCAACTGAAGATAAGGCAAACCGACATTCCAAAGACAGCTTTTGTATCTTGGTACGGGCTGTATAAATACACCGTCATGCCGTTCGGGCTAACTAATGCCCCGGCATACTTCATGTATCTCATGAAAAAGGTATTCATGGAATATCTGGACAAATTTGTGGTGGTTTTCATTGATGACATTCTCGTCTTCTCCAAAGATGAAGAAGAACATGAGGGACATTTAAGGTTGGTGTTGCAAAAACTGAGAGAACACCAACTATATGCCAAGTTGAGCAAGTGTGAGTTTTGGCTGAAGAGAGTTCCCTTCTTAGGACATATAATCTCGGAGGGAGGAATCTCCGGAGATCCCGCCAAGATCGAGGATGTGCAGAAGTGGAAGACCCCTGAAAATGTCGGGGAAATTCGAAGCTTCTTAGGATTGGCTGGGCATTATCGACGGTTCATTGAGGGTTTCTCCAAGATTTCGAGACCCCTCACCAAATTGTTAGAGAAGGGAATCACATTCACATGGACACCGGAGTGTGAGACGAGTTTTCAAGAACTGAAGAAAAGATTGACAACAACCCAAGTGCTAGTTATGCCAGATATGCAGAAGAATTTTTTGGTGTAATGCGATGCATCTGGACACGGGTTGGGATGTGTTCTCATGCAAGAGGGGCATATCGTGGCTTATGCGTCCTGGCAGCTCTGAAAACACGAGAAGAACTATCCTACACATGACCTAGAACTAGCCGCAGTAGTACACGCATTGAAGATTTGGCGGCACTACTTGATGGGAAAGAGGATAGAGATATATACGGATCATAAGAGCTTAAAGTACATTTTCACACAGCCAGATCTCTACCTCAGACAAAGGAGATGGTTAGAGCTAATCAACGACTTTGATGTGGGCATCAACTATCAGCCTGGGAAAGCAAACGTCGTGGCTGATGCTTTAAGCCGGAAGGTGCAGGTCAACATGTTGAGCTTAAAAGACATGCCTACAGACCTCCAAGTCGCTGACTTGGGAGGAAGAAAGGGGTTACGGCCAAAGAAGGGGGGTTTTGTAACACCCTCAATTTCTTATCCATGCATTGCATATAGAAAAACATTATAAAAGAAGTAAAATGGGAGAAAGATAGCTGAAAAGAGCCAATTCCAATTCACCGAGGAGCGCTGTCGACACTTCCCGCAGCCTGCTGGCCACGTTGCGCCTTCGGAGCTAATCCCTGCGGACGGGGTGAGGTCCGGCACTGCTGGCCACGTGACAGGCTCGGAGCTCGCCTCTGCGGAAGGGGCGAGATCCGGCCCCGCTGGACACGTGTCGTCTTCGGAGCTAGTCTCTGCGGAGAAGAGAGGCTCAGCCCCGCGGGACATGTAACACCCCAAAAATCTTGTTAAGAACCTAAATCATGTTAAGAGGGGAATTTAAATTTTTTTTGGACGTGTTGCATGTTTTGCAAAAATTCAAATTCAAACTGGAATTCAAATTAAACTCAAAACAGAAAAGAAATAGAGAAAAAAAAAGTAAAACAGAAAAAACCGGCCAGTGGGCAGAAACCCACCAGCCGGCCCACCCAGCACCCGCGCCAGCCCGCAGCCGCGCGCGCCCTTTCCACCCACTGACAGGTGGGGCCCGCCAGCTCTTCTTCTACCTCGCGCCAGCGCCGGACTCTCTCACCCCGAATCCAAACCGATCCGGATTTCTGCGAATCTCAGCCGAATTTCGCTCGGGGGCGACGCAAACTCGATCTAAACCACCCCGCCGACATCCCCCGCCTATAAAAACCCCGGCCTCGTTCTGTTTTTCCACGTGATCTGCTGTTTTTCCTCCGGTGAGAACCCGAGCCTTCTCCGGTGAAATCTGGCCGATCTACGCACGGAAATTCCGATCTAACTCGCTGGTCTTGATCCACCGCCTCCGGGGAACCTTGCAGGTGCAGAAAACTCGGTGACTTGCGGTGTAAACACAGCGCCGACGAGCCTCTTCGTGAATTCACCTCGGACCTCGTCGCTGATCACCTTCCAGGACCTCCGGGCTCAAGAAAACCCCTGAGGTGAGATCCCCGACCTCCCCTCTACCGATCTATGCCATAAGATCACAGTTCTAGGAAGAATTCTCGAAGATCTGAAAGTCTCCGGCGAGATCGCCACTTTCCGCCGTCGTGCGCCGCCGGCAGCGCCGCCCTCGCTCGATCAGAGCGACGTGGCCGCTTGTGCGCCGTTTATTTTAAATCACACGGTAGAGTTTAAATCCCCGCGTACCGGTTTGACGTTATAATCTCAGCCGTCGGTTTAAAATCGGACGGTCCACGTCAGCCCCGCGTTATAAAGACTGGAAATCTTACGTGCTACCCCCTGGGGTTCTCGGGAAATAAGAGCTAGCCCCGGAAACTTCTGATCTAGCCCCTGGAACTTCAGAAAATCATGTAAATTCATTTAAAAATCAGTTTTAGCCCCTGGACTTAATAAAAATTAGGAAAAACTCCTCTGTTTGGTATAGCTAGACCCCTGACAATTGTTAAAATAATATTATAGACCCTGTAGTGGGGTGAGTTTACCTTTTTAGCCCTGTTTAATATTTAATTTAGGAAATTGAATATGTGGCTAGTGTTTAAAATTTAAAAAAGTGGGACAAACATATTGTCAAAATTAAATTAAAAACTTTCTCAGTATTTAGAAAACTTTGGAGTGAGATAAAAATATATTTTGGGCTGAAATGAATCTGTTTAATTTATTATTCACATTTAGGGACACATTTTTAAGTAAAGAATAGTTCTGGAAAATAGGGAAAATAATTGTAAAATAGTTTACATCGGAGGAAAAGGTCAAAATATATTAGTAAATATTTTAGATCAGAACCTATTCTGTTTAGATGATGTGTCTCGTTGTTTTCATAATAAAGTTCACATTTAGGCATAGGAATTAAATCTGAAAATATAGCAACTAGTAAATGATAAATGGAGTTCTAAAATTCAAAGAATTCAGTTTAGGGTTGGTAGAAATTCTGAAGACACATATGGAGAAGGAAAATACCTTTCATGCATACTTGGTAGCTAAAAGGTGTAGTAATTGAATATAAGGAATTTATTTAAATTGGAAACTCATATATATAGTATGTAAGTATAAATGTGAACACAAAAGTAGGAATCATATACATATGATTAAAAGTGCATGCAAGCCACAAATCAACACACATAGAGTAACCACAACACATATAATGGTGAATAACTTTCATAAATATGAATGTGTGGTTTGTATGAAGTGGAAGTGTGAACTATGTCTTATGGATTGTTGGTTTTCTTTTGCTATGTGTGATGGTATGATGTAGAACCTGCTCAAGAGCAAGTTATTCCTTTCCAAGATCAGGACTACCCATTTCAAGAGCAGCAGGAAGGAGGCAAGTGTCCTTGACCACTTTGATCCTATGCTAGGATGTGTAGCTAGAATTATTTGCATTGTCAATTGAAATATGAAACCCATGTTAGGAAGTTACCCTAGAATTGCATTACCTTGTTTCCTTGTAGCTTGGGTTGGGATTTATTTTATCATGTCATTTATTATTATGCATATGCTTAGCCATGCTTAGAATGGGATATTTGGGATATGAGATCATCAGTTTATTTTACCATACTATTGAATGAGATATTGTGAGTTATGTAGAGGTAAGGATCAAGGCAAGTTGGATGTTTTGGTTGTGTGCTGGGTGCACGAGACTTGGGTTTGTGTTTAGTACTTGCCTGGATCCTAAGGACCGGTTCATGGAGCATGTAACCTGGCTTTACCGTTCCAACCACATGCTGAGATGGGGCAGCTTGGCCAATTAATTAGGTGTATCCCCGGCGTAGTATGGGTGTGTTGGATGGTGCGGGGAATAGGTGTCAGCTGGACTACCATATGAACCGCAAGGCTCAAGAGGGGGCCACTGCAGGGGGGTTGGAGCCTCTTGTATGCTGTTAGGCGTGAAACCTCAGTGGGCCCACACTCGTCGGGAATCCCTTTGTAAAGGCTTCGTAGTGATCTCCTGGCTACACACCTAGGAAGTGTGAATGTGGTTTGTAGCCACTGGCATAATGGAGGTTCTTTTAGTCCACCCGGTAACGGGGGATGAAATCACTACATGTGGGTACAGTGGTACAAACTCTGCAGAGTCAAAACTGTCATGACAGCCGTGCTCAAGGTCAAGAGCGGCTTGGACATATTCATGTTTAGAGGATTGATGGTTTTGGAAGTTGTGGATGTTAAGCTGGGAGCTTAACATTGGAAATGATGTTATGGTTATTTGATTATGATGATGGGATGGGAGATTGGGACCATTTCACCTGTGTAGTAATGTAGGTGCTTAATAAGCTAAGGTAATAGGTATTAATGGCATAGTGCTTTAACCATGAGTTCAACCTCCCCTTGTTCTAGCCATGCATGACATAACTTTCCCACACTTGCTGAGTACCATCGGTACTCAACCTTGCATATTTGTTGGTTTATATTGCTGCTCAGGTCAAGATAATGAGGTGGTGTATAATGACGAAGACTTTGGACCCGAAGAAGGTTTCTAGGTTCATGGAGACCCCCGGGCAACGCCTGTGACGGAGCCCTCAAGAATAATATTCCGCTGCTAGTTTATTTACATGTGATGAACTTATTATTATCCATCGAGGCATTTGCTATGTAAGACTTATTTACATTCGACACCTGGCTTGTAATAAATGATGCTTCACTATTTGTCATCACATGTATGAGAAAATGATCCTGGCATACATGTGATATTCACTTGGTTGTTCTTCGGAAAAACCAGGTGTGACAGAGGTGGTATCAGAGCTAAGGTTGCCCGTAGGAACGTGGACCTAGGTAGAAATGAACGTATTTAAGGGCCCTATTTTCTTAAAAACTATTTTACAAGGTGTGTGTTGAAAAGTGTTATTTAATGAGTCACTTTCTTCATCTTACCCCAATTTTCATTCAAAATAGGATTTTTGTTTAAGAGTTTATCTAACCTAAGTTTAAATTCTTTTTGTTTTAGATGGTTCGTATGATTCGCACCGCTCGCAAGTCCACAGGAGGGAGAGTTCCCGTAGTTGCCCTTGTCGAAAGAGAGGAGAGTCGTCCGGTGACGTACCTTTCCTACGGATTGGCAGTAGGAGGCTTGTTGCGCCGTCTTCGGCGTATGCTCGAAGCCACCGGCAATACGGGCAAGCTAATCATCCACTATAACTCCACCAGGACCATCCGAGAGAAGAGGGAAGAATGGAGTTCATAAATGAGGATTATACACGAAAATCGGCTGCTTAAGATCCACCGCTCTCCAGCTTGTAGAGCAACACAGGTCGATGCGGAGAAAGATGTCACCTGGGAGGCCATCACTTGCCAGAGTCACATCTATCGTCGCCACCTGGACAGGACTGAGTACATGTATGTCCTCCAGCATGAGAGTGGTACCACGGAGTACAAGTACCCACCGGTGCAGCAAGGGACTTCCCATGAGCACATGGACTTGTGCTTGGAGGATGCTGCTATGCTCAGCACTCAACTGCAGGAGTGTCAACAAGAGCTTCAGGATGTCCGGGACACCCTGAAGTAAACTGAGGCGTTGCTGCGAGCCTGCTTGAGGGCGAGAGAAAGAGGAGATGGGAATGAACTGTGTGTCACCGTGAATGATACATGGACTCCTGACTCCCCAGATCGCCGAGTGATCAGGCGTCGTCGCACCTCTCCACCAGCAGCCTCCCCACCCAAAGCAGAGTCAGAAGGCAGGCGAAATGATGAGGAAGATCCCGAGGAGCCAGCTCAAGAAAACGAATAGTGTAGAGTCCTTCCCTTAGTTGGCAAGATGTCGAATAGTCGAGTCGTTATGTTAAGTTAATGGTGTGTTAATGCTTGGTGTGTAACGTGAGTTGTGGAAGCCATGAGCAATTGTCCACAGCCTCGTCTTCAGATTGTTTTGCTTTGGTGTGTGAACCCACATGAAATAATATTGCATTTATTTTTGTGTGAGATACGAAACCTCAAAAAAGTATAACAAAGCCTCAACACTTCAAAGTACAAATAAATGAAAGTAGTAAGATGATACTAAATGCTTTTAAATTAATATTGGTTGATCATGCTAGATGGTCGGAAGAGGAAAAGGACGTGCTGCCAACCCCGCCAACAACAACAATGAGGGATGCAACCCTCATCTTTCTGGAGGCCAGGACCGGGTGGTCACTGTGAAGGAGTTGATCCCCTCCACCAAATGCTGGAGAATCAAAATCAGCTCATCCAGAACTTGACTCAAGTGGTGGCCAACTTGCATCAAGTTCCACCTCCACAAGCTGCACCACGCCAACCAAGGTTGAGTGAGTTTCTAGGAACTCAACCTCCAAAGTTTGCAAGTGCTGCTGAACCTCTGGAGGCTGATGATTGGCTAAAGACCATTGAAAGCAAGATGAGGATCATCCAGTGCCAAGGGTATGAGAGGGTGCTGTTTGCCTCTCATCAATTGCATGGACCTGCTGCTGATTGGTGGACCGCCTACGTGGCTGCCCATCATGACCCTGAGAACATCACTTGGGAAGAGTTCAAGCGTAGCTTCCGCAACCATCACATCCCACGAGGTGAACTCAAAAACAAGAGGAAGGAGTTCTTGGGACTGCAGCAGGGAAACATGACGGTGAGGGAATACCTCACTAAATTTACTCAACTATCCCGCTATGCCCCACGGGACATAGAGACTGATGAGTAGAAACAAGATTGTTTCGTGGAGGGACTTACCGCAGAGATGCAGTGTGCAATGTCCTCAAATGAGTATGAAAGCTTCCAAAAGATAGTGGACGGAGCATTTGTGGTAGAAAGGAAGCTAAAGGACTTGGAAAATGAGAATAAGAGGAAGGCCGGGTGGTCACATCAAGCCTCAGGGAGCAACACGCGCCCACGTCTGATGCAGCAACCTACAGGGCAGACGAACCGTGCTGCGGTACCCTACTCAGCACCAAGAGGGTACAACCCGAACTACAGGCCTCCCGCAGCACCAACACAGCCACAACGTCAGTTTGTACAGCAGTCTCGCCCCGCATATCCACCTCGACCAGCGGTACAGGGACCTCCAAACCAACCCCAAGAAAGCAAAGGCCAGGCACCTAAGGTTGGGGTGCAATGTTTTAGCTGCGGTGAAGTGGGGCACTACGCCCATAAATGCCCAAAGAAGAAGCCCGCACAGCCACAACAGCAGAATGTGATGCGAGGACGGGTGAACCACGTCACTATGGAGGAATCTCCGTGGATCCTGCCAAAATCGAGGATATACAGAAGTGGAAGACCCCTGAAAATGTCGGGGAAGTTCGAAGCTTCTTCGGATTGGCTGGATACTATCAACGGTTTATAGAAGGATTTTCTAAGATCTCGAGACCTCTCACCAAACTGTTGGAGAAGGGGATCACATTCACATGGACGCCACAGTGCGAGACGAGTTTTCAGGAGCTAAAGAAAAGATTGACAACAGCCCCAGTGCTGGTTATGCCAGATATGCAGAAGAATTTCACAGTGTACTGCGATGCCTCTGGAAACGGGTTGGGATGTGTTCTCATGCAAGAAGGGCATGTCGTGGCTTATGCATCCCGGCAGCTCCGGAAGCACGAGAAAAACTATCCTACACATGACTTAGAACTAGCCGCAGTGGTACACGCGTTGAAAATTTGGCGACACTATTTGATGGGGAAGAGGACAGAGATATATACGGATCATAAGAGTTTGAAGTACATTTTCACACAGCCAGATCTCAACCTCAGACAAAGGAGATGGTTAGATCTAATCAATGATTTTGATGTGGTTATCAACTATCATCCTGGGAAGGCAAACGTCGTGGCCGATGCTTTAAATCGGAAAGTGCAGGTCAATAAGTTGAGCTTGAAGGACATGCCTACAGAATTGAAGGGCGAGGTTATAAGGCTTAATCTATGCCTGGTAAATAGCGGTGAAGCCATCACCATGGAAGTGGACTCCACACTCGAGCGAGACATACGCGAGGGTCAAAAGAATGATGAGAAGATACAAGAGATCAGACAACTCATCAAGGAAAATAATGCTCCTGGTTTTAGAGAAGATGAACAAGGAACGGTGTGGCACGGGAAAAGAATCTGTGTGCCAGAAGTAAAGGAGATCTGTGAATTGATTTTGAAGGAGGTTCATGATTCTGACTATTCCATTCATCCTGGGAGTACGAAAATGTACCAGGACCTCAAGAGCAGGTATTGGTGGTATGGCATGAAGCCAGATGTCGCGGAACATGTTGCCCTATGTGACACATGTCAGTTGGTGAAAGCAGAACATCAACGACCCGCGGGATTATTGCAACCACTCAAAGTGCCTGAATGGAAATGGGAAGAAATCAGCATGGATTTCATCGTGGGATTGCCTAGGACCCAATCAGGGTATGATTCGATCTAGGTCATCATTGATAGGCTAACTAAGGTAGCTCATTTCATCCCCGTGAAAGAAAGCTACAGCGGATCCAAATTGGCAGAATTGTACATGTCAAGGATCGTGTGTTACCATGGAGTGCCAAAGAAGATTGTGTCGGATCGAGGGACACAGTTCACCTCAAGGTTCTGGCAGAAGTTGCACGAAACCATGGGAACCCATCTGAACTTTAGTTCTACCTATCATCCCCAAACTGACGGGCAGACGGAGAGAACCAATCAGATCCTTGAAGATATGCTGAGGGCATGTGCACTCAAAAATAATAGGAGTTGGGACAAGAACTTACCGTATGCGGAGTTTTCCTATAACAACAGCTATCAAGCTAGTATGAAGATGTCACCATTTGAAGCCTTGTACGGAAGGAAGTGCAGAACTCCCCTATTTTGGAACCAAACGGGGGAAAGTAAAGTGTTTGGTCCAGAAGTACTACAAGAAGCCGAGGCGAAGGTGAGGGAAATTTGCAACAATTTGATGATAGCACAGACACGGCAAAAGAGCTATGCCGATGTACGAAGAAGAGAGCTCGTTTTCAACGTGGGAGACTATGTCTATCTCAAGGTGTCCCCTATCAGAAGACTTCGTCGGTTCAAGGTGAAAGGGAAGTTGTCACCTCGATACATCGGACCCTTTCAAGTTTTGGAAAGGAAAGGCGAAGTGGCATATCAACTAGAGTTACCGGCTCGTCTATCGGATGCGCACGATGTATTCCATGTGTCACAACTCAAGAAATGCCTGAGGACGCCTGAAGAGGTGTTACCCATGAATGAAGTGGATGTAGCTGAGGATTTGTCTTATGCCGAGCAACCATGCAAGATTTTGGAGACAATGGAACGCCTCACCAGAAATAAAAGAATCCGGATGTGCAAGGTGCAGTGGAAGCATCACTCAGAAGAGGAAGCCACCTGGGAGCGGTAAGATGAGCTCAAGGCACAATTTCCGGAATTGTTTTCTTAGAACCACCAATCTCGAGGACGGGATTTCTTTTAAGGGGGTAGAGCTGTAACACCCCAAAAATCTTGTTAAGAACCTGAATCATGTTAAGAGGGGAATTTAAAATTTTTTGGACGTGTTGCATGTTTTGCAAAAATTCAAATTCAAACTGGAATTCAAATTAAACTCAAAACAGAAAAGAAATAGAGAAAAAAAAGGAAAACAGAAAAAACCGGCCAGTAGGCCAAAACCCACCAGCCGGCCCACCCAGCACCCGTGCCAGCCCGCAGCCGCGCGCGCCCTTTCCACCCACTGACAGGCGGGGCCCGCCAGCTCTTCTTCTACCTCGCGCCAGCGCCGGACTCTCTCACCCCGAATCCAAACCGATCCGGATTTCTGCAAATCTCAGCCGAATTTTGCTCGGGGGCGACGCAAACTCGATCTAAACCACCCCGCCGCCATCCCCCGCCTATAAAAACCCCGGCCTCGTTCTGTTTTTCCACGCGATCTGCTGTTTTTCCTCCGGTGAGAACCCGAGGCTTCTCCGGCGAATTCTGGCCGATCTACGCTCGGAAATTCCGATCTAACTCGCTGGTCTTGATCCACCACCTCCGGGGAACCTTGCAGGTGCAGAAAACTCGGTGACTTGCGGTGTAAACACAGCGCCGACGAGCCTCGCCGTGAATTCACCTCGGACCTCATCGCTGATCACCTTCCAGGACCTTCGGGCTCAAGAAAACCCCCGAGGTGAGATCCCCGACCTCCCCTCTACCGATCTATGCCATAAGATCACAGTTCTAGGAAGAATTCTCGAAGATCCGAAAGTCTCCGGCGAGATTGCCGCTTTCCGCCGCCGTGCGCCGCCGGCAGCGCCGCCCGCGCTCGATCAGAGCGACGTGGCCGCTTGTGCGCCGTTTGTTTTAAATCACAAGGTAGAGTTTAAATCCCCGCGTACCGGTTTGACGTTATAATCTCAGCCGTCGGTTTAAAATCGGACGGTCCACGTCAGCCCCGCGTTATAAAGACTGGAAATCTTACGTGCTACCCCCTGGGGTTCTCGGGAAATAAGAGCTAGCCCCGGAAACTTCTGATCTAGCCCCTGGAACTTCAGAAAATCATGTAAATTCATTTAAAAATCAGTTTTAGCCCCTGGACTTAATAAAAATTAGGAAAAACTCCTCTGTTTGGTATAGCTAGACCCCTGACAATTGTTAAAATAATATTATAGACCCTGTAGTGGGGTGAGTTTACCTTTTTAGCCCTGTTTAATATTTAATTTAGGAAATTGAATATGTGGCTAGTGTTTAAAATTTAAAAAAGTGGGACAAACATATTGTCAAAATTAAATTAAAAACTTTCTCAGTATTTAGAAAACTTTGGAGTGAGATAAAAATATATTTTGGGCTGAAATGAATCTCCTGGCTACACACCTGGGAAGTGTGAATGTGGTTTGTAACCACTGGCATAATGGAGGTTCTTTTAGTCCACCCGATAACGGGGGATGAAATCACTACATGTGGGTACAGTGGTACAAACTCTGCAGAGTCAAAACTGTCATGACAGCCGTGCTCACGGTCAAGAGCGGCTTGGACTTATTCATGATTAGAGGATTGATGGTTTTGGAAGTTGTGGATGTTAAGCGGGGAGCTTAACATTGGAAATGATGTTATGGTTATTTGATTATGATGATGGGATGGGAGATTGGGACCATTTCACCTGTGTAGTAATGTAGGTGCTTAATAAGCTAAGGTAATAGGTATTAATGGCATAGTGCTTTAACCATGAGTTCAACCTCCCCTTGTTCTAGCCATGCATGACATAACTTTCCCACACTTGCTGAGTACCATCGGTACTCAACCTTGCATATTTGTTGGTTTATATTGCTGCTCAGGTCAAGATAATGAGGTGGTGTATAATGACCAAGACTTTGGACCCGAAGAAGGTTTCTAGGTTCATGGAGACCCCCGGGCAACGCCTGTGACGGAGCCCTCAAGAATAATATTCCGCTGCTAGTTTATTTACATGTGATGAACTTATTATTGTCCATCGAGGCATTTGCTATGTAAGACTTATTTACATTCGACACCTGGCTTGTAATAAATGATGCTTCACTATTTGTCATCACATTTATGAGAAAATGATCCTGGCATACATGTGATATTCACTTGGTTGTTCTTCGGAAAAACCGGGTGTGACAGGACACGTGTTGACTTCGGATCTAGTCTCCGCGGAGAAGGGAGGCTCAGCCCCGCGGGACACGTGGCGCTTTCAGAGCTCACCCTCGCGGAAGCGATGAGGTCTGGCCCGGCCAGACACGTGTCGCTCTCGGAGCCAGCCTCCGAGAGGTCCGACACCGCGGGACACGTGTCACCCTCGGAGCTCGCCTCCGAGAGGTCCAGCTCGCTGGACACGTGTCACCCTGGGAGCTCGCCTCCGAGAGGTCCGACACTGCTGGACACGTGTCGTCCTCGGAGCACACCTCAGAGGAGAAGGGAGGTTTGACACTACAGGACACGTGTCGACCTCGGATCTCACCTCCGAGAAGAGAGGTCAGATGCTGTTGGACACGTGTCGCTCTCGGAGCTCGTCTCTGAGGAGAAAGGAGGTCCGGCGCTGCTGGACACGTGACACTCTCGGAGCCCACCCCGAGGAGAGGGGAGGTCTGGCACTCACACGTGGTGCCCCCAGAGCTCACCTCTGAAGAGAGGGGAGGTCCCACCCGCCAGAAACGTGGCGCACCCGGAGCCCGCCCGTGAGGAAAAGGGAGGTCCGGCCCCCGCTGGATGCGTGGAGCCTCCGGAGCTCATCCCTGCGGAAGGACGAGATCCTTAAGCGGTTTTTCCCCTGAGCGCGAGTACCCGGTACTGAGGAAACTGACGCGATTTCTTCCACGTTGATACCGCACCCAAATCAATTGGAGATAAGTATGGTAAGATCCAAAAACAAATTGAATATGACTCTTATTTGAGCTCCCATTTGGAGTAGGACTCTTCTTTCACTCCTTATAAATAGAACCCAAAACCCCCTGGCCGCAACCACGTACCTATTTTCCACCTCCTGAGTTTACGACTTGGAGGCCCTAGCTCCCTAACTCACCGAGTTGATCCCCCTGCAGGACTTCAGTCGCCGGTGAGCCCACCGGTGAGAGGAAAGGCGAAGTGGCATATCAACTAGAACTACCGGCTCGCCTATCGGATGTGCACGATGTATTCTATGTGTCACAGATCAAGAAATGTCTAAGGACGCCCGAAGAGATGTTACCCATGAATGAGGTGGACGTACGAGAGGATCTTTCTTATGCTGAGCAACCGGTCAAGATTTTGGAGACAATGGAACGCCTCACAAGAAATAAAAGAATCCGGATGTGCAAGGTGCAGTGGAAGCATCACTCGGAAGCGGAAGCCACATGGGAGCGAGAAGACGAGCTTAAGGCACAGTTTCTGGAATTGTTTTCCTAGAATCACCAATCTCAAAGCCTGCTAAAGAGGGGAATTTAAAATTTTTTGGACGTATTGCATGTGGTGCAGAAATTCAAAATTCAAACTGGAATTTAGATTTGAATCAAACCAGAAAAAAAGAAAAGGAAAAAGAAAAAGAAAAAAGAAAACCGAAACCGGCCAGTGGGCCGAAAACCTGCCAGCCGGCCCAAGACCCCGCGCCAGCCAGCCCAACCCGCGCTCCCTCTCTCTGACGTGCGGGGCCCGCCGTCATATTCTTCCCCCGCGCGCCCCAACCGACCCCGGTCTCTCTCTCGCGCCCGATCAAAACTGACCCCCGGAACCCACGCTCCCAGCCCCGATTTCTGGTCCCGGACGCCCCAGCGTGATCTCAACAGACCGCCGCCCTCCCTCGTCCATTTAAACGCCGAAATCCGCCCCTTTTTCCTCCCCGATCGGCCATTTTTCTCTCCGGTGAGAACCGAAGCTTCTACCGCCGATTTCCTTCAATCCTCGCTCAAATTTCCTGATCTAACGTGCTGATCACGTTCCACCGCCGCCGGGGAGCCCTGCAGGTGAAGGAAACGACGTGTCTTGCGCCCCAACTGCCACTTCGACGTGCACCGAATACCATCGCCGTTGAAGCTCACCGCTGACCGACTTCCAGGGCCTCCGAGTACAGGAAAACCCCTAGGTGAGCATCCCCTAACCCTCCGCGGTCGATCCGTGCAAAAAGATGTGAGTTCTAGCGTGTAGCAGCAAAAACCGAGGCTGCGCCGGCGAGATCGCCGCCCTCCACCGCCGCGCACCGCCGTGCGCGTGGGCTGGCTCTGGCCAGGGCGATGTGGCCCCTTGAGGGCCGTCTATTTTAAATCGCACGGTAGAAATAAAACTGACGCTGTAGGATCGAAGAGCACGTGAAAAGATACCAGAGGGGGGGTGAATGGTAGATTAAAACTTTTCGCAGCGGAAACAACAAAAACCCCTCAGCAAAAAATAAATCGGTTAAAGAAACCGTGTGTGCAATTGTTTTCAAACGTGTTCAACCATGACAAATAAAGTAGAGAGGTAGATAATCAAGTCACGGATCTAATGCAACAAGAATCACTTGAAAACACGAAGTAAAACTTGAGATACGATCAAAACTGTCGGTACCTGGGATATGGGGTACCCCCGCGCACAGGGTAAAATGTCTAAGGAACTCGCCCTTCTCTGCAGGGAGAGCTCCGAAGGCGCCACGTGTCCGGCGGGGCCGGACCTCCCTCTCCTCAGAGGAGAGCTCCGGGCCCGCCGCGTGGCATACAGAAGCCGGTCCTCCCCCTCCGCGGGAGAGAGGTCCGAAGACACCACGTGTCCAGCGGGGCCGGACCTCCCTCTCCTCAGAGGAGAGCTCCGGGCCCGCCACGTGGCCAGCAGAAGCCGGACCTCCCCCTCCGCGGGAGAGAGGTCCGAAGACGCCACGTGCCCCGCGGGACTGACCCTTCTCTTCTCTGAGAAGGGCTCCGGGCCCGCCACATGGCAGCAGAGCAACGCTGCCTGCCCCGAGTGGTAGGCAGCGGGCGTAAATACGCCCCATACCTTGCCCGTACAAGGTATTCAAGGCCCGCGTCTTCCCAAGATGCGGAAACGCAGAGCACGCGTCTGTCAGGTGCCGTTGCGCCCAGTCGCATCACAAACTGGCGCGCGGTGTCAGAACCTGTCAGCCAATAAACACTGCGACAAGACAACCCATGCCGCCTGCGCCGTCATCAACCGCTACGACTGGCATGCGGCATGGGCAGAGCGGCAAGATGAAGACTCAGAAGCCTTCGGCCAGAGACAACTACCGGCATAACTGCAGATACGGTAGATAATAGACAATCTTCCCGGGACCACCTGTCGGGTCCCGGCTCCCCTTGTAAGCCGCCCAAGTCTTGGACTATAAAAGGCTCGGGTAGGCGTCGATAGCAAGGGTTCGCATTTTGCAACTCATACGCTAGCCATACACTCTCAAGGTGTAACTCACCCCCAAGCTCAGGCCTCCGGCCCTGAGCAGCAAGCAATACAGCGAGCTCCATAGCTCGCCGTGGACGTAGGGTTTTACGCTCCGGCGGCCTGAACCACGTAAAATTCGCCGTGTCAAGCTCTTACTAACTCGTTCCATCCGCGCAAGCTCTCCACTAGGAACTAGCCCCTCCGAAAAAAGAACCTCCGCGGGCTGCCCAGTGCAGGCCCGGGGGAAGTGTCGACCGCACACTTCGACAAAAACATTAAACGAAGATCAATCTGTTCTACCTGATATAAAACAGATCTGCAACGCTGCAAAGAAACTCATGTATCTCAAAAACTACAGATCCGAAGCTCGTGAAAATTTTACAGATAATAGATAATTGAGTTGTGAAGACAACCCAAAAAGAATCACGTCAATCAGATCTGTAAAACTCGAGTTATGAACGAAACACCAAAGCAACGTCGGTCTGTCCAGAAACTCGGCGAGAAAGACTTGACGAAAAACAAGTAGGACGAACAAGGCACAAAAGCTCCTCGAAACTATGAATTTTATTCAATAGAAACACAAGAGGAACAGCCCAAAGTTCTCTACCCACGAGAGCTCTGGCCTCCCTTGCTTTTATAGCCAGCCCTCAGGCTAAACAATCCAATCTAGGACTCCTACTCCTAATTGGACTCGTATCCTAACTTACCATAACTGCTCAGGACTCTCCTATTCGCAGATAGAAGCAATCGTGAGAGTTCCAAACACCTTAGGAACGTCCTAAACATTCCTAAAACAACTCAACTTCGTGCCTAGCACGAAATCCTATCATAACCAACTCAAATCTTCCATATTTGAGCCATATCCGACTCAGCCTCAGCCTGAGTACGCAATCCAGCCGGTTGGACCTTTCCGACCAATTCTTTACGTCCACTTCTCTTCATCACGCCTTGGAACAATGTTGCCACGTCCATGCACTCCTTGCACACGTGCAAACACCTTCCAACGACTTACACGCAACCTTCATATGCACTGCCCTTGATTCAAACATGCTGCGCGACCTCCCGATCAACTCAACCACAGCTCCTCCCAAACTTGGTTGTTGGAACCTCATCTCCTCCCTGAGACTAGTCCAAGGATCCCGTCACCAGCCATGTCTTGAACTCAAGCAACACCTGCACATGAATAAACAACCAATTCTTCCGAGCACAAGTCCTCGACTTAACTCACGTTAGTTCAAAAACCACAACACCTTACATGAGCACGTCACATAAGCATGTTGCAAACCATATCAAATGATAACAACCATAACCACCAAAACACACCAAAAACATAGCAAATTAATACTAAGCAAACCTTCCCATAAAGCAAGTTTGAAACATTGCGAGTTAAAAGCAAAAACAAGACGCTGCAGTTCTACGAGTTGAACATCACGGGAGCTCCCTAAAAACAAGCTCCGGACCTCACAGAAGCTCTCCAGACCTTGTAGGAGCTCTCCGGACCTTGCGTCGGACCTTGCCAACACTTGGCGGACCTAACAAAGAACTTGTCGGACCTTTCCACAGAAGAATGTTTTGGCAATATTCAAAACTTTGAATGTTAATGCTAACTTTTATCCTAATTGCCAATGTATTCAGCACACATAAGTCTCACAATCTCCCCCTTGATGAATGCATTGGCAACACCAATTAAAATCCGAACATTGCCTTATGAAAAGTTTTGAAAAGCTTTGAAAACTCATTTCTCCCCCTTTATTAATTTCTCCCCATTTTTTAAAATCAGAGAAGGAAGAAAGTGTATAACATATGCAAAGTGTAAAAAAAATCTCTCCTTATACATATTTCTCCCCCTTTGACAATGTATTCAGCAAGGTTCAAAAGAGAAATTTTTAAATGTTATGAGCATATTATAACATATACATACAAAACAAAGCTCATCCAAGTCATACTATCAGGTTACTTACACTATCACATCAATGAGATACATAAAGTAGTGTAAGCCATGCTAGAGATCAAATGTATTTTTCAGTTTAAGCAAGTCATGATCTCCCTTACTCAACTATTTCAAAACCTGAAAACATGACACTTGTTGCTGCATTTTTATTATTCATAATCATTTAAGGCACAAAGTTGATCATATGATATTTGCAAGAGATTATCCGCATCAGCCTTATTCTAACCAACCAAGTCAAGCCTATGTCATTTGACAATCAGAAGCTTAAGGACATGGTTTTAGTCATACACAATTCCTTCCAAGTTCATAACTTAGTGCAATGATAAGCAATATCAAAAGAAGAAGTGCGATGCATGCATATTCTCTTGATCTTTTCTCAATTTTTTATTTGAAAATTCAACATGTGAGCTGATCACTTGATTAATTTTTTATGATTAAAAGCACTTGTGAGCACGCAACAAGTTCAAAACAGCAAGAAAGTTCGATCATGACCAGATTTAGTGTAAGTAATTATTCCAATTACTAGTCATGGCAAAAACTACAAAACGTATAACATGAGTAATGTAGTAAGAACTTTCAGTCTGTAAAAGGAATCACAAAGTCATATATGTATGAAATACTATGCTCATATTATTTTAGTTTCAGATTCACACATAGACTTT
Source organism: Neostapfia colusana (assembly GCA_030760725.1). Taxonomy (NCBI): domain Eukaryota; kingdom Viridiplantae; phylum Streptophyta; class Magnoliopsida; order Poales; family Poaceae; genus Neostapfia; species Neostapfia colusana. The sequence goes on along the minus strand of JASWHV010000001.1, from coordinate 117,415,145 downwards.
CAAAGTTTCAAAAACTCCCCCTCAATTTAAGCCATGAGGATGCATAACCCCTATTTCACTACGAATGAAACAAAAACGAGTGAAATCCAAAGGTTTTGTAAAAATATCAGCCAATTGTTGTTCGGTATCGACATGGTGAAGCACAATGTTTCCTTTTTCAACATTATCACGAAGAAAGTGATACATAATGTCAATGTGCTTAGTTCTAGAGTGTTTCACAGGATTTCTAGCAATACAAATTGCACTAGTGTTATCACAAAACAGTGGAACTATCTAAATCAACCCCATAGTCCTTAAGTGTTTGAACAATCGAAAGAATTTGTGAGCAAGCGCTAGCCGCAGCTACATATTCAGATTCGGCCGTGGATTGTGCAACTGAACTTTGTTTTCTAGAGGACCAATCAACAAGTGAATTACCAAGAAAATGACAAGCACCCGAAGTACTTTTCCTATCAATCCTACAACTCCCAAAATCAGCATCCGAAAAAGCTTTCAAAGAAACGGTTGAGGAAGAAGGAAGAAAAATGCCAAATTCTATAGTTCCATGTAGGTACCTAAGAATCCTTTTGATGGCTTGGCGATGTGAAGTACGTGGAGAAGCTTGAAAACGTGCACAAAGACATACGCTGAATTGTATGTCCAGTCTTGACGCCGTGAGATACAAAAGTGATCCAATCATACTTCTGTATTCTTTTTTTATCGACCGGGTCACCATCTTCGTCAAGTTCAAGTGTTGTTGCTGTTCCCATTGGTGTCCGAAGAGGCTTGCATTTGTCCATGTTGAAGCGCTTAAGAAGGTCCTTTGTATACTTAGTTTGATGCACAAAATTCCTTCTTTTGTTTGCTTGATTTGCAGCCCCAAAAAGTATGTGAGTTCTCCCATCATACTCATCTCAAATTCTGAACTCATCATAGCTGAAAACTTGGACACGAGATCATGAGAAGCACAACCAAAGATAATATCATCCACATACACTTGAACGAATAATGAGTCATTGCCATGCTTAAGTACAAAAAGAGTTTTATCAACCTTGCCCATGGTAAACCCCTTTTCAAGTAAGAATGTTGTTAACCTATCATACCATGCTCTAGGGGCTTGTTTTAGATCGTACAAGGCTTTGGACAGTTTGTAAACATGATTAGGAAAATTTGGATTTTCAAAACCCGGTGGCTGCTTAACATAAACCTCCTCCTCTATGTAGCCATTAAGAAAAGCACTTTTAACATCCATTTGATATAACTTGAAACCTTTAGATGCAGCAAATGCTAACAAAATTCTTATAGCTTCTAATCTAGCAACAGGAGCAAATGTTTTATCAAAATCTAGACCTTCAATTTGAGTGAAACCTTGAGCAACCAACCTAGCTTTATTCCTAATCACAACCCCATCCTGACTTTGCTTATTTTAATACCCATTTAGTTCCAATTAATGTGTGACCTTGAGGTGGAGGTACAAGTTTCAAAATATTATTTCTTTCAAAATTTTCTAACTCTTCTTGCATGGCATTAATCCAAGATTCATTAGTGAGTGCGTGTGATATATCCTTGGGTTCAAAAGAAGCAACATAAGCAGAATGAGCATGAGAGTTTGGATCGCAAAACCTGGACAGAGTGACTCGTTCATGCAAGCTTCCAATGATTTGTTGTGGAGGATGACTTTTGAGTACTCAGAGGGGAGTAGACACTTCACAAGCACCTTCTTCTTCATGTTCGGACCTTTGATTAGGAGAGCTTGTTGATTGAGGAAGGTCCGAACCAGCAGTAGTGACTGTTGGTGCTGGTTGTGGTGCAAAATCAGCAGCTTGATCGTTATTTACTTCCGAGTTTTCAGGCAGCAGCACCACTTCTTCATCTTCTTCAATAAAAATACTCTCCCCCTGCGGATATGGATCCGGACCTGCAATATCGGAGCTAGTACTTGGGCTAGCTTCATCAAAAGAAACCTCGCAAGTCTCCACAATTTTGTTAGTGTCAAGTAAAAGCACACGGTAGCCTCTAGTATGAGATGGATAACCAAGAAACATGCCATCAACAGATCTAGCTTCAAATTTATCAAGATTACCATGTTTCTTAACAAAGCATTTGCAACCAAAAACCCTAAAGTGTGTAACACTAGGCCTATGTCCAAACCGGAGCTCATATGGGGTTTTTCCAAGCTTAGCACGCAAGAAAACACGATTTGAGACATAACAAGCGGTTGCAATTGCATCAGCCCAAAATTTCCTAGGAGTTTGATATTCATCAAGCATAGTCCTAGCCATCTCAACTAAGGTCCTGTTCTTTCTTTCTACGACACCATTTTGTTGTGGTACATAGGGTGAAGAGTATTGATGATCTATTCCATTTTCAGCACAAAAGTGATCAAAGGATTGGTTTTTCAATTCAGTTCCGTTATCACTTCTAATTGCTTTTAATGATCCTGGGTGATCAATAGATAATCTAAGAAATAAAGTTCTAAAATGACTGAAAGCTTCAATCTTAGATGCCATAAAATAAACCCAAGAATATCTGGAATAATCATCAACAATCACAAGCACATACCATTTACCTCCGAAGGATTGAACACGTGCCGGACCTACTGTGTCAAGATGTAAAAGTTGTCCCGGTTCAGCTGTCATGGTCATTGTGAGAGGAGCATGTGAACCTGCAACAAACTTAGCATGTCTACAAGAAGAGCACACAATATCATTGTCCTTTTTAAGCTTTGGCAGCCCACGTATGCGATCGAGAGCACTAACACGAGTGAGATGATCAAAGCCTATGTGACCAAGTCTACGATGTCAAAAATATAGATCCTTTGTATCATTAGCAACTAGACACCGATGCTTAGAAGTTGACAAATCAAAATCAGCTTTAAAAACTCTTCCAAACCTAGACATGTTAAACAAAAGCTCACCTTTTGAATCTACAACCTTGCAGCAATTTTTAGCAAAGTTAACCTCTAGATTTTCATCTAGCAATTGTGAAACCGAAAGCAAGTTGTATTTCAAGTTTTTAACAAGTGCCACATCTTTCAAAGTGTAGAGATTGTTTACTCTAACCGAACCTTTAGCAATTATGGGCGTAGAAGAGTTATCGGCGAAAGTAACATTTTCTACACGTGACACAAAAAAGAGAGAGGAGAACCATTCTTTGTTACCGGTCATGTGGCGTGAGCAACCTGAATCCACAATCCAAATGTTCTCCTTCCTCAAACGTGAAACCTACATAGAAGCACAATACGTCGATGACTCAATACTGGTGTTAGTTAGAAGACTTTTAGGAATCTAGTACTGAGTCACACGACGTCCAGCAGGAATAACATGTGAAAGCTGAGAGGGTACAGCAGATTTATGAGCCAAACATCGAAATTTTTTGTTCCCAACTACTGACTTAGAAGATGTGTTATATGTAGCACAAAAAACAGTAGGTCCGGGAGCAAGTTTTTGACTCATTACAGCAGGTTGCAAGCTCCGAACATTCGGTCTAGCAGATTTTTGACACGACCCCTTTGGGTCCTGTCGAGCCAGGATCACGCTGAGGGGTGCTGCGTTGCACAGCACCGCATAACACACGTCAAAGGTACAAAGCGGAAGCGGAAGCTTTATTACATAAACAAGTTTATCAACATGTTTACATCAAAATAAGTTTAGTCCACACTCGCGGGCGTAGACTAAGCATCAAGTGCACGTTCAGCCCTCGAACGTGTCCTTGCTAGCACACACGCACACTAACTCTGCGGCGTGCACGACTCCCACTCGACGGGGTTCCCCTCCTGGGGTTCCGTCTCCTCTTCGGGAGTCCCTTCCTCATAGAACCCTGCAAAAGCTTCAAACACAAGCAGTGAGCACGAAGGCTCAGCAAGTCTGACCCGTCTCACCTAAACATGGAACTTCTACATGAGGGTAATGGGTTACATGAGGTAAAATCATTTGCAAGGACTCGCCTAATTAGTAGAACCTTACTTTCAAGTTTTAGCAGCAGGTTGTGGAGAACTTTACGCTAAGGCACATGAGAGAGCCGCAATCAAACAAGAAACGCATTTCTCTCATGTACTTTGCCCAAAGTTGAAAAGAACTTTAGTTAGCACTAAGCTACAACATATCATTAACAATCAATATCCAACTTTCAATCAGCAACATTTTAACATGTAACTAGCCTGTTCTTTCTACGTCACGGTACAGTGAACAAGTGGTACTCACTGACCGCGAGGGACGGCGATTATAATCGATTTACACCTGCAGGGTTACCCGAACAACCCGTCACGTACGCCCGTACTCGATGTTGCCTACAACAACCATCACGGACGCCGTACGCGACTACCTTTCACCCGTTAGCCAAATATTGAACCGGTCCCATCGTCCCGAGCAAGAGGTCCCTGCACGCGCATCTCTGTGCCGCCAGCTGATTTACACCTCGAGCTCTCAACCTACCCTCTGAACGACGGGCAATGCCTCAATACCCAGCTACCCGAGTTACATCAGTTTCCCGGTTCCCATATAGCCGGTAGGTCTTCGGTACTGTTCTAGCTTGTTCAACAGGCCCGCACACGGCTCGGTCCTCAATCGACACAAGCGGAGCTACAGCACACAGGCCCCAAAGTCCTGCTGCCCTTACTCTCCGCTCGGTCTCATTTTCTTGCCATGTGTATCATGTGCTATCTCTACCCGAGCAATGTGCCTCTAGCCTATTCTCGCGAGTAGTTCCAACTACTCGACTTGTACCGAATCCTACTCTATCCTAGCAATGCAGTGGCTAACGGGGTTTGCAATCCTAAACCCCAACCCATGGTTTTCTTGGCTATGCAGTGGGGTTTCCAAACAAGACTCTGATGCACAACATAAAGAAAACAAGTATGTGCTCAAAACAATAAAAATTTATAAAATGGTTAATGCAAACCGGGGCTTGCCTTGCTGCTCTTGGTCGTAGGCTAGCTGTTCCTCCGGAGTAACGAAGTCTAGGACTTCGGGTTCCTCCTCGACCTTAGCGACTACATGATAAGAACAATGTATGTATCAATTTAGATGCCTTTGTATTAACTTTGAAGTTGTGAAGCCTATAACCCTTACTAGACAGACCTAATGACTGTGAAACTTTTACTGTGGCTTGGTTACAACCTAAACAAAGACTTGGTCAAGTTTTAGTTGCAGCAAAGCTCATTTGAGCCCTCCACAAATAATTATGTCCTTGACCTTAATAGGAATCCTTAGGGTGTTCTAGGGATTTTCATGAGACAAACTATGACTTTCTGAAAACTAGATTTTCAGAGGGTTCTAATGGAGTTGGTCTCACTTAATTTGGAAGTCTCTAACTAAAGATATGAGCTAAACAATTTCAGAGAAAATTCTGAAAATGTTTCTGAACATTTTCTATTTTCTCTGGAACAGTTTTACTAATCACACCATTAGGTGGACTAAATGAGCTCAAATGGATCTGAAATTTTTATGGTAGCTCAATGATATTTTGGTGAACATCTCAGCAAAATTTCAGGATTTTCCTCCAAAGGATTCTCCAGTTAAAATTCCTAACAGTTCAAACTTTGAGGAATTAATTCTGGAGAATTAAGGAATTTCATGAAGTGACACTTGATTTTCTGGAAAGTACTCAGAGAGCTGAATCCAGCAAAATTTGGTTCACTCAATTTGGAGCTTTCTAGCCAAAGTTATAAGGATTTGAAGTTTGAAGGAAATCTGAAAATCGGGGAAAAGTTTAAACTCGCGCGTGGGCCCAGGGGACACGCGTCGCACGCCGAAGCGACAGCACACCGCGGCCCACAAGGATTTTGCGCGCCAGCACACCCGATCCCGGCCGCAGCCGGATCCCGATTCAAAATATCGGCCGCTGACAGCTGGGGTCCACCCCCCTTCTTCAACCTCGCGACACCCGCGCTCCGCCGCCGAGGGACCTCGCCGGAGAGCTCGCCGCTGGCTGCTGTACCGCTCCAAACTTCTTGATTCTGGCCGCCCCTGCCTAATTTTACTTGGGGAACATGATCCGAGGGTCAGCTGCTCATGACAACGGCCGGAGCATGGTCGGCGACGAGCCGCCATATCGGAACGACTTCGGCCATGTCGGCTGACGCTCCTAGTGCCTCAGTTACTTGGGAAATCGGTCGGGGAGCATCAGTGGACCTCAGAGAAGGTCGACATGAACTCGGGGCAGCTCGGGGAAGGCCCGAAATAGGTCCTCACCGTGCGCCCGATACCCCCCGTGCGTTCCGCCATTAGTAGACCTTGAATTACGCCGGGCACAGAAGTTCTCCGGCCCAGAGTTGTGAAGGCAACTTGTGCGTCACCGTGTCTAGTTCGTGTGGGAGTGGCCTGAGGCCCTCTAATCCTTTCTAGAGCACGAATTAAACAGAATCGTACCCGAGGGTCGTTCTGCACACAGAAAGGGGAAAAGTGGAAATTCGCCGCCGGTGAGCAACCACTCGAGTTGTGGCTCGGGGATGAGCAGCACCAGTCACTTGCGCGTCCAAGGGTGCCTTGGCTCGGGCGTGACAACGCCCAGGTTGGGCTGTCCACGAGAGCCCGAGGTGCGGCGGTTTCCAGTTCCGAGTTTGATCTTTCGGCACAGCCGATATCACTCGGTTTCAATCGATTTCTATCAATGGAAAGGATGGAGGATGGTTGCTAGTACCTTGCTGGGACCTTGGAATGGAAAGAGGGAGCTGCGATCGGCTTGATCAAGCAGGAACTCGAGCGCTAGTGATGGCAGTGGGAAAAGCAGTCGCGCACGCCGGTAGCTCGGGGAAATGGTGACTGAAGCACGCCGGGGGGAAAATAAATAGCCCGGCCGGCTGGTCTCCGGCTTGGGGCACGCAGCAGGAGCTGGCGCCGGCTGCCCCCTTCGGTGGCGCGCGCGCACAGCTGCCGGGAACCGACTGAACTGTGGTTCAGTCGGTTTGCTTTGAGGCAGAGGCTGACATGTGGGTCCCACTTCTCTTTTAACCTCTGAAATTTATTCCTAACAGCTGTGGTAAACAGTGAACCCTATTCTACCCTTGGCAATTCAAATTATTCACCCAAGAGCCATTTGAATTGATCAAAGTTCAAATGAGGTTTGGTTTGAATGAATTTCAGCACAAGTGCAGTTTGAAATTCAAATAAAGTTTGAATTTCTCCCCCTTAGCTCATGTCAAGATCAACTCCAAATGGAGTGAAAATTGGTGTGTGAGCTCACAAAAATGTGCTGAGCAAGAATATGCCTTCCACTTTTAAATTCAGTGGGTGAAAACAGTTTGAATTTGAATATGGTTTCAAACTGCCCTCTTCCTAACTATACCCAAAATGACCTCCAAAAAGGTTTTGAATTTGGGTGGAACTTGGCATGGACATCCTTAGCAAAGTGTAGGAGTTTTCATATGTCCAGCCCATCTATATCACATGTGGGAAGTACCACTTTTGCAATGTGTGAGTTTGTTCCCTAATGAGCATGTTGATAATTGTTACTTGCTCTTTATTTGTGTTCATCATTCTTCCTCAAATGAGGTGTGTGGTGTGGTGATGAACACTGCAAATGAGTGTCAAAAACTGAGGCCCTTACATTCCTCCCCCCTTAAAAGAATCTCGCCCCGAGATTATAAGGTGAAATGAGAGAGAGGACGGTGGAAAATTACCGAATATGCGACGTGAAAAAGTCGGGGTAGTTAGTGCGAAGGAATTCTTCGCTCTCCCATGTCGCTTCGTCCATGGAGTGATTACTCCATAGAACCTTGTAGAACCACAACGTACGGTTGCGTGTGGTTCGGGCCTTTTCATCAATAATCTGCACCGGTTCCTCCCGATAGGTGAGATCCGGTTGCAGTTCTTCAATGTCTTCCAGCTGAACGGTAGTTGATAGCTTGAGACACTTCCTCAGCTGGGAAATGTGAAAGACGTCGTGCACACCGGAAAGTGCTTCTGGTAATCTTAGCCGGTATGCCACCGATCCACATCTTTCGGTAATCTGGAATGGACCGATGAATCGGGGTGCTAACTTTCCTCTCACCCCAAATCTGTTTACGCCCTTCATTGGAGACACTCGTAGGTATACGTGATCTCCAACTTCGAATTGTAATGGGCGCCTCCTCCGGTCCGCATACTGTTTCTGTCGGGATTGAGCGGCTTTTAGGTTCGCTTGAATTAATCGAACCTTTTCTTCCGCGTTGTTGACAAGATCAAGCCCGAAGGTAACCCTCTCGCCAGATTCACACCAGTTCAGTGGTGTGCGGCATTTCCTGCCGTATAGCGCCTCGTAGGGCGCCATCTTGATGCTGGCTTGGTACCCATTGTTGTACGAGAACTCGGCTAACGGCAAGTGATCATCCCAATTCTTGCCGTGGTCGATAGCGCAAGCTCGTAGCATGTCTTCTAAGATTTGATTTACCCGCTCCGTTTGCCCATCCGTCTGCGGGTGGTAGGCTGAACTACGGATCAGCTTCGTCCCTAAGGCAGCGTGGAGCTGCTCCCAAAAACGGGACACAAATAAAGTGCCCCGGTCCGATACGATGGTACGGGGTACGCCGTATAAGCATAGGATCCGTGAGATGTACAGTTCAGCGTACTTCTTGGCGTTGTAGTTGGTGTTGACCGGGATGAAATGGGCAACTTTGGTGAGCCGATCGACGATCACCCACACAGAATCATGTTTCTGTAAGGTGGTGGGTAAACCGACGATGAAATCCATGCTCACGTCCTCCCACTTCCAGGCAGGAATGCCCAGTGGTTGCAGCAGTCCCGGCTTCCGCATATGATCTGCCTTCACCCTTCGACATGTATCGCACTCGGACACGTATTTTGCAGTCTCTCGCTTCATCCGTGTCCACCAAAACTTTCTCCTGAGTTCTTGATACATTTTGTTGCTGCCGGGGTGAATAGAAAACTTTGATAAGTGAGCCTCATCAAAGATTTTCTTCCTTAACTCCGGGTTTCGGGGTACGACGATCCGGTCCTTGAACCATAGGACGCCGTCTCCGTCCTTCCGGAAACATTTCAACTCCCCACTGTCTACACGTCTCCGCAAATGTGACATGCCCTTGTCATTCTTCTGGGCTGCCGCTATCTCTTCACGGATGGTGGGGATCAAAGCTAGGTTGTAGAGAGCTCCGTGTGGAATCACATGTAGTGGTGGTTCGCTCTCTTCCAACGGTGTGATGGTCAGATTATTGACGTGTGACTTGCGGCTCAGCGCATCTGCCACAACGTTTGCCTTGCCCGGATGATAATGGATCTCTATCTCATAATCCTTTATCAGTTCTAACCATCTTCGTTGCCTCATGTTCAGCTCCTTCTGAGTGAATATGTACTTGAGGCTTTTGTGGTCGGTATATAAATGTACGAGGTTACCGAGTAGGTAGTGCCTCCACATCTTCAGTGCAAGTACCACGGCAGCGAGCTCCAAGTCGTGAGTGGGATAATTTTGCTCATGGTTCCTAAGCTGCCGTGATCCATACGCGACCACTCTTCGGTCTTGCATCAGCACACATCCGAGCCCAATGCCGGATGCATCGCAGTACACATCGAACGGTTTTGTTGTGTCTGGCTGCGCCAAAACCGGTGCTGATGTCAGGTGCTTGACTAAAGCCTTGAATGCTGCTTCACATGCTGGACTCCAAACATATTTGGTAGCCTTCTTCAGCAGTTCTGTCATTGGCTTGGCAATCTTCGAGAAGTTCGGAATGAACCTCCGATAATATCCCGCGAGTCCGAGGAAACTCCGTACCTCATGAACAGTTCTCGGGGATTTCCAATTCAGCACTTGCGTGATCTTGCTCGGGTCCACAGCGATACCCTCCGCTGAGATGATATGCCCGAGGAAAGGCACTTGCGATATCCAAAACTCGCATTTGCTGAACTTTGCGTATAACTTGTGATCCCGCAGCCGTTGCAAGACTATACGCAGATGTTTCTTGTGATCTTCCTCCGACTTGGAGTATACCAGGATGTCGTCGATGAAGACCACGACAAACTTGTCCAGCTCCGGCATGAACACCGAGTTCATTAAATACATGAAGTGAGCTGGAGCATTGGTGAGGCCAAAGGACATGACCAGGTACTCATAAAGTCCGTACCTTGTCGAAAAAGCTGTCTTTGGAATGTCCTCAGCCCTGATCTTAATCTGATGGTACCCGGATCTTAAATCCATCTTGGAAAAGACCTTTGCTTCGACCAACTGATCAAACAACATGTCGATCCGTGGCAACGGGTACTTGTTCTTGATGGTTACGGCATTTAATGGACGGTAGTCCACGCAAAGCCGCAACGTTTCATCCTTCTTTTTGACAAATAATGCCGAACAGCCCCATGGCGAGGAGCTCGGCCTAATAAAACCCTTCTCCAGAAGGTCCGTGAGCTGAGTCTTCAGTTCCGCCAACTCCTTGGGCGCCATCTTGTACGGCCTTCGGGATATTGGCATGGTTCCCGGTGCAAGTTCAATCTTGAACTCCACCTCTCTATCGGGTGGCATCCCCGGCAAATCATCCGGGAATACATCAGGGAACTCTCGGACCACTGGAATGTCTTCCAATCTGATGGTTGTGGCTTGATAGACACTTGGAAGTTTTATTTCTGGACTGTCCAGAAATAATGAGTGAGAACCGTGCACTTCTGAGTTTAAGTGCACGACTCGGAGGACGGTGTCTAAAACAGCGCCGTGGCGGGTTAACCACGACATCCCTAGGATGACATCGACCTTCTGTCCCTCTAAGATAATGAGAGACGTGGGGTACACTCTACCCGCTAAGCATAATGGTGCTTTGGAGACCATTACGCTTGCTGAAATCTTCCCACCCGGTGAACAAATTAAATATGGACTATCGGTGGGTAGTATTGGCAAGCTGTGTTTAGCAATGAAAGCTTGGCTAATAAAATTATGCGTGGCGCCTGAATCAAATAGTACTATAGCGGGATGCTGGTGGAGTTGGAACATACCCGCAAGGATTGGCTCGCCCTCCGGCACGTCCTCAATGGCAAGCTGGTGGACAGTGCCGGGCCTAGGGTTTGCCCGCCGCGCATTTGTAGGGTTCCGGGGTTGATTCCTCCCCGGAAACTGTGGTACCACTCCGCCGCCTTGCCTCTCCGGGCAACTGCTCGCGAAGTGTCCTGGACGACCACACTTGTAACATGTGGCCGCTGCTGGTGGAGTACTTGGTGGACGAAAGCCCGGCATGCGTTGCGGAGGTGCAAACGCACGCGGCATCGCCCGCTGCTGCTGCTGTTGTTGCGGTGGTGCTGGCAGTGCCGGCCGGAATGCCGGTGAAGAATACGGCCGACCGCGGAACGGCATCGACCGCTGTGGTGGCTGCCAGCGCGGACCTGATGGTGGGCGATTCACCATCCGAAACTTCTGAGAAGGACCGCCTCCTTCTCCGCTGCTCTGCGGCGCGCTTCGCTTTCGCTCTGCCGCCGCTAACTCCTTGCCGGAGTCCTCCTGAACAATCGCAGCATCAATTATGTCGTTGAGGCTGCCGCGATTGAACATCGCCAGCTTGTCCTTCAGGAGCGGGTTAAGCCCCTGGTAAAAGTGGTCCCGCCGCTTCTCGTCCGTATCTGCGTGATACGACGCGTAGAGCGCGAGATCGTTGAACGCTCTGGAGTACTCCAGCGCGTTCCGGCTCCCTTGTTGCAGGTGTAGGAATTCCTGCGTCTTTCTCTTCGTCAAACCGGGCGGTATATGATAGGCCCTGAAGGCCGTCCGGAACTCCGCCCAGGTCATCACTCGGTCGGTGGGTTGTGAAGCACAAAAGTTGGCCTACCACGCGCTCGCGGATCCTTGGAGCTGCTGGACCGCGAACTGAGTCTTGCGCTGCTCGCTGATTTGGAGCAGCCCGAACTTCATCTCTATGGCGCGGAGCCAGTTGTCCGCGTCAAGTGGTTCATCCGCCCTTGAGAATACAGGGGGATGAGTCGCCAGGAAGTCGGAGTAGGAGCTCTGTTGGCGCTCCTCACGATCTTGACGTCTCTCCGGGCGAGACGTATTCGCAATCAACGTTTGCAGCAGCTCTGTGTGCTGCTGATGTGAACCCGCCATTGCCGCGACAATGTCGGCCAATGTAACCGTCGGCAGTGGCGGTGGCGGTGTTTGCTGTTGCTGTTGCTGCTGCTGTCCCGAGGAGTCCTCGGGAGGCGGTTGGGAGGTCTCTCCCCCTTGGCTAGTACCTCCAACATCAGGGTTGGCACGAGTACGCGTCATTCTGAAACACAGCAGCAATTAGCACATGTCTTACTCAAAATCCCATAAACAGCAGTAGGTATTGAGGCGACGCATGATTAACTTGCACAACCTTCACATATATTGATAAAGCATAAACTTTATACAAGATACATTATTCTCGGATCTCCGAGGAGTCGTGCTCATGTCGTCCTACCTATACATACGCTACTGCCTTCACGACATGTCACCGATTACAAAAGTTGGGTTACGCTACCCTAGCTGCCCTATTTGGCAACCGTAACCCCCTACTCGGAGTAGAATTCGACCTCCTGTGGGTCGTCCTCCTCCGGTACTTCTGCTGGTGGCTCGGGGTCTACCACCCCTTCTCCCATTCCAGGGTCTCCCATGGCTGGAAGACCCAAGACTACCGGTACGCCCAATACCGGGGGCACGAGGTCCTGCAATGCATGCACCTCGTCCATAGCCTGGTTGTAGTCCTCTTCCCAGCCTTGTCCTTCCTCAATAGCGTCGTCCCGCTCTTGAGCAAGGTTCTCATTCTGCTGGGTTAGGGTCTGCACCAGCTCTTGCAACGCCGCAATGTCAACACGGCTCTTCTTCTTTGCCTTCTTCAGACGACGCAACTGATTGTGTTGTTCATTCAGTCGCTTGATCGTCGGAAGGAGCACATTGCGGAGTGCACTGTGAGCACTCTCAAAATGATCCCCACGGCTTGTGCACTCCTTGAGCTTGGTGGCGAGATGCTCCGTCTGAACAGCTTGGCTGTCCATCACAGCGTTTCCCGCCCTCATTTGGAGGCTGAGATTTGCCTCCGCGGGGTTGTACCTTGGGCAACTCGGGTTTGTTGCCTCTAGGTACCTCTCTTCCCACACATGCTGAGCTCGTCCCTCCACCGGAACGAGTGCGTATGGAGTTCCCTCCATAGCCTGCACGTGTAGTTGGCAGAAACGTGACATAGTGTCACGGGCTGCCACTTGCCACATCCCTTCCGGTTGTCTTCCTCTCACCGTGACGGTGAATGGCACCCAACCGGGTGGCGTAGGCCCTGCAGGAACCTCGACATGGATCGTCCACGTCTTGTTCCCCTCTTCGCCTTCTTCCTTGGCGAAGTATTGCGGCATCTGGTTGTACCCGAAATATTGGAGCATTAGCCACAATGCTCCCGGGTAGCCGCTACGGTCAGAGCAGTGGGAAACTACCCACCCGTTCTCCAACCGTTTATCTGCTGCCATCTGTAAAAATATATTTGAGAAATGTCAAATATTTATTTAAACAGTAAACCATTGAGTTATAACATGAGATATGTCATTGAACCCATAACACTTGGAAACATAGTTCAAATTTTTAAACAAATTTGACTGCTGATCTGCTGTTACCATGTCAGCCCTGACCAGTTTCCATATCAATCTGATTTAGGCCAGGTTAAAAGCAAAACCAATCCTGGAGCTCAACATCAAAGTTAAAGTTAACTTCAATATCTTTCCAGAAAGTATTTGGTTGGCCTAAGATCTGTCCTGGTTCAAAAGTTATGAGATGTCAAAGTTACCAGAATTTCTGGAAACAATTGGACAGCACCTCCCTGCTTTAGGTACTGATTTGATCCAAGAATCCCAGTTAATTCTGTTCCTAATCTGACAAAACTTTCTGTTACAAAGTTGTAACCCATCTCATAAGCTTTCCAGAACTACCTCATTTTCTATTTTTGGATTTTTATGCAGGAAGTTATGCTTAATTTACAGAGAGTTTACAGAGAGTCTTTGCTCTGTCCTGTTTTCTGGACAGTTTCAACTCTACTGCATTTTTCGAGTGGTTAAGGGATGAAACACCTCTGGAACTCAACAGAAAAGTTGTAAAGCTCCTCCAAAGCTTTCCAGAAATGTATCATACGACCCCAACCTCGAAAGAACTCAACCTCTAACCTCTGATTAACTTCAGCCTTGATTTAGCTGACAACAGAGTGCTCTGTCCTTAACATCCTATAAGTTGAAAACTTATTAGCTTTGAATATCCTGTTCAAGGGAAGGAGTTACATCAAGTTTTACTACTTTGGATCAAAACCTTCAAGTTTTTAAATGAAGTTGTTCATTTAGTTGGGTGTGACGTCGATGCGTCACCAGATTATGTCGGTACTACGTCCTCACAAAGGAAAAACCTATACCGGATTTAGCCGGCTTCGTTAGTTCAGTGGCACTACTCGTCACTCGCACACGGGTACTACACGTCTACCGTTTCGTGGTAAGGCTACCTGCAGAAATTCAACCAATCATCAGACTCGGCTGCACACCGAGCCCGGAGTCCATACAGTTGGTACATCCGGCCGTCATCACTCGCCCGGATGTTCTCAAGCCAAACACGCCCTGAGTTACGTGTTCACGTTTCAGACCACGTGACGGGGTCTCCCATGTTGCACCACGCACGCCAGGGACAGACGTTGCTCGAATACCCCAAACGACATGAAGAGTCGTAGAGGATATCAAAGCGGGTCGGGTTACCTGCCACCCGTGGGGCTCCACCCTTCAGCTTGTGCGCACTGGTGGACAGCGCTTACGTGCACCCCCCAAGACATGGACGTCCCGAGATGCACGATTTTCCGACATAACAAATAGGTTACTAAGCCACTTTCTATATACTAATAACATCCTTATACGGGCTACTAACTCGTTCCTCACTGGATTTTTGAAAAGGGAGACCTTTGTACTGTGTTAAACCTCAAGCGAGCTCTGATACCACGCTGACACGACCCCTTTGGGTCCTGTCGAGCCAGGATCACGCTGAGGGGTGCTGCGTTGCACAGCACCGCATAACACACGTCAAAGGTACAAAGCGGAAGCGGAAGCTTTATTACATAAACAAGTTTATCAACATGTTTACATCAAAATAAGTTTAGTCCACACTCGCGGGCGTAGACTAAGCATCAAGTGCACGTTCAGCCCTCGAACGTGTCCTTGCTAGCACACACGCACACTAACTCTGCGGCGTGCACGACTCCCACTCGACGGGGTTCCCCTCCTGGGGTTCCGTCTCCTCTTCGGGAGTCCCTTCCTCATAGAACCCTGCAAAAGCTTCAAACACAAGCAGTGAGCACGAAGGCTCAGCAAGTCTGACCCGTCTCACCTAAACATGGAACTTCTACATGAGGGTAATGGGTTACATGAGGTAAAATCATTTGCAAGGACTCGCCTAATTAGTAGAACCTTACTTTCAAGTTTTAGCAGCAGGTTGTGGAGAACTTTACGCTAAGGCACATGAGAGAGCCGCAATCAAACAAGAAACGCATTTCTCTCATGTACTTTGCCCAAAGTTGAAAAGAACTTTAGTTAGCACTAAGCTACAACATATCATTAACAATCAATATCCAACTTTCAATCAGCAACATTTTAACATGTAACTAGCCTGTTCTTTCTACGTCACGGTACAGTGAACAAGTGGTACTCACTGACCGCGAGGGACGGCGATTATAATCGATTTACACCTGCAGGGTTACCCGAACAACCCGTCACGTACGCCCGTACTCGATGTTGCCTACAACAACCATCACGGACGCCGTACGCGACTACCTTTCACCCGTTAGCCAAATATTGAACCGGTCCCATCGTCCCGAGCAAGAGGTCCCTGCACGCGCATCTCTGTGCCGCCAGCTGATTTACACCTCGAGCTCTCAACCTACCCTCTGAACGACGGGCAATGCCTCAATACCCAGCTACCCGAGTTACATCAGTTTCCCGGTTCCCATATAGCCGGTAGGTCTTCGGTACTGTTCTAGCTTGTTCAACAGGCCCGCACACGGCTCGGTCCTCAATCGACACAAGCGGAGCTACAGCACACAGGCCCCAAAGTCCTGCTGCCCTTACTCTCCGCTCGGTCTCATTTTCTTGCCATGTGTATCATGTGCTATCTCTACCCGAGCAATGTGCCTCTAGCCTATTCTCGCGAGTAGTTCCAACTACTCGACTTGTACCGAATCCTACTCTATCCTAGCAATGCAGTGGCTAACGGGGTTTGCAATCCTAAACCCCAACCCATGGTTTTCTTGGCTATGCAGTGGGGTTTCCAAACAAGACTCTGATGCACAACATAAAGAAAACAAGTATGTGCTCAAAACAATAAAAATTTATAAAATGGTTAATGCAAACCGGGGCTTGCCTTGCTGCTCTTGGTCGTAGGCTAGCTGTTCCTCCGGAGTAACGAAGTCTAGGACTTCGGGTTCCTCCTCGACCTTAGCGACTACATGATAAGAACAATGTATGTATCAATTTAGATGCCTTTGTATTAACTTTGAAGTTGTGAAGCCTATAACCCTTACTAGACAGACCTAATGACTGTGAAACTTTTACTGTGGCTTGGTTACAACCTAAACAAAGACTTGGTCAAGTTTTAGTTGCAGCAAAGCTCATTTGAGCCCTCCACAAATAATTATGTCCTTGACCTTAATAGGAACCCTTAGGGTGTTCTAGGGATTTTCATGAGACAAACTATGACTTTCTGAAAACTAGATTTTCAGAGGGTTCTAATGGAGTTGGTCTCACTTAATTTGGAAGTCTCTAACTAAAGATATGAGCTAAACAATTTCAGAGAAAATTCTGAAAATGTTTCTGAACATTTTCTATTTTCTCTGGAACAGTTTTACTAATCACACCATTAGGTGGACTAAATGAGCTCAAATGGATCTGAAATTTTTATGGTAGCTCAATGATATTTTGGTGAACATCTCAGCAAAATTTCAGGATTTTCCTCCAAAGGATTCTCCAGTTAAAATTCCTAACAGTTCAAACTTTGAGGAATTAATTCTGGAGAATTAAGGAATTTCATGAAGTGACACTTGATTTTCTGGAAAGTACTCAGAGAGCTGAATCCAGCAAAATTTGGTTCACTCAATTTGGAGCTTTCTAGCCAAAGTTATAAGGATTTGAAGTTTGAAGGAAATCTGAAAATCGGGGAAAAGTTTAAACTCGCGCGTGGGCCCAGGGGACACGCGTCGCACGCCGAAGCGACAGCACACCGTGGCCCACAAGGATTTTGCGCGCCAGCACACCCGATCCCGGCCGCAGCCGGATCCCGATTCAAAATATCGGCCGCTGACAGCTGGGGTCCACCCCCCTTCTTCAACCTCGCGACACCCGCGCTCCGCCGCCGAGGGACCTCGCCGGAGAGCTCGCCGCTGGCTGCTGTACCGCTCCAAACTTCTTGATTCTGGCCGCCCCTGCCTAATTTTACTTGGGGAACATGATCCGAGGGTCAGCTGCTCATGACAACGTCCGGAGCATGGTCGGCGACGAGCCGCCATATCGGAACGACTTCGGCCATGTCGGCTGACGCTCCTAGTGCCTCAGTTACTTGGGAAATCGGTCGGGGAGCATCAGTGGACCTCAGAGAAGGTCGACATGAACTCGGGGCAGCTCGGGGAAGGCCCGAAATAGGTCCTCACCGTGCGCCCGATACCCCCCGTGCGTTCCGCCATTAGTAGACCTTGAATTACGCCGGGCACAGAAGTTCTCCGGCCCAGAGTTGTGAAGGCAACTTGTGCGTCACCGTGTCTAGTTCGTGTGGGAGTGGCCTGAGGCCCTCTAATCCTTTCTAGAGCACGAATTAAACAGAATCGTACCCGAGGGTCGTTCTGCACACAGAAAGGGGAAAAGTGGAAATTCGCCGCCGGTGAGCAACCACTCGAGTTGTGGCTCGGGGATGAGCAGCACCAGTCACTTGCGCGTCCAAGGGTGCCTTGGCTCGGGCGTGACAACGCCCAGGTTGGGCTGTCCACGAGAGCCCGAGGTGCGGCGGTTTCCAGTTCCCAGTTTGATCTTTCGGCACAGCCGATATCACTCGGTTTCAATCGATTTCTATCAATGGAAAGGATGGAGGATGGTTGCTAGTACCTTGCTGGGACCTTGGAATGGAAAGAGGGAGCTGCGATCGGCTTGATCAAGCAGGAACTCGAGCGCTAGTGATGGCAGTGGGAAAAGCAGTCGCGCACGCCGGTAGCTCGGGGAAATGGTGACTGAAGCACGCCGGGGGGAAAATAAATAGCCCGGCCGGCTGGTCTCCGGCTTGGGGCACGCAGCAGGAGCTGGCGCCGGCTGCCCCCTTCGGTGGCGCGCGCGCACAGCTGCCGGGAACCGACTGAACTGTGGTTCAGTCGGTTTGCTTTGAGGCAGAGGCTGACATGTGGGTCCCACTTCTCTTTTAACCTCTGAAATTTATTCCTAACAGCTGTGGTAAACAGTGAACCCTATTCTACCCTTGGCAATTCAAATTATTCACCCAAGAGCCATTTGAATTGATCAAAGTTCAAATGAGGTTTGGTTTGAATGAATTTCAGCACAAGTGCAGTTTGAAATTCAAATAAAGTTTGAATTTCTCCCCCTTAGCTCATGTCAAGATCAACTCCAAATGGAGTGAAAATTGGTGTGTGAGCTCACAAAAATGTGCTGAGCAAGAATATGCCTTCCACTTTTAAATTCAGTGGGTGAAAACAGTTTGAATTTGAATATGGTTTCAAACTGCCCTCTTCCTAACTATACCCAAAATGACCTCCAAAAAGGTTTTGAATTTGGGTGGAACTTGGCATGGACATCCTTAGCAAAGTGTAGGAGTTTTCATATGTCCAGCCCATCTATATCACATGTGGGAAGTACCACTTTTGCAATGTGTGAGTTTGTTCCCTAATGAGCATGTTGATAATTGTTACTTGCTCTTTATTTGTGTTCATCATTCTTCCTCAAATGAGGTGTGTGGTGTGGTGATGAACACTGCAAATGAGTGTCAAAAACTGAGGCCCTTACAATTTTGCTTGGTTGTTATGTGATCTTGCAAGTATTCTTTGTTTCTTATCGTGTTTAGCTAGTCTATAACAAAAATCCATGACATGACCATCTCTACCACAGTAGGTACAATGAAAAATAACCTTATTATCATGTCTAGATGAGCAAGCAACACGTTTATTAGAACCCGAATGGGACAGTACTCCTGCAGATTTGAAAATCACCTCTTTTTGTCTAGGAGCTGTTTGAATCAAACCGCTTCCTAATGACTTTACAACTTTAGGTGGGTGTGCCTTAGCATGAGCATGAGAATTAAAACCTAAACCAGTTTTATCATTACAAGACTTGGAAGAATTCAGCAGCAAGTTTATGTTCTTATTTGCATTAGAAAACCGATCTAGTGTCCAATGCATGTCATCATGTTTATTGGACAGATCAAAGCAGTTTTCACATGAAGTTTTTCCTTTTAGTTTGCAATTTGAACAATATTTAACTTCATGCACACGTAGAGCATTGTTCAAAATAGAAATCTCATTCATAGCATCATTTAGTTTCTTATTCAGATCATCACATGAAGAACAATGCAAATCAATTGTAGAACAACAAGCATCTTTCAAATTTTTATCATTAAGTGCAGCAAGCTCTTTGTTCTTTTCAATTTCAAGTTCAAGTTTATCAAGTGTAGATGTGTGTGCACTTCTTAAAGAGGATAATTGTTCATAAATCAAATCACATGTGGAACAAGAATCATCACTAGGAATCAAAGTTTTTAAACGATTAATTTCAGATTCTAGTTATTCAATTTTAATAGCATTGTTCCTAAGTTTTTTATCCTTTTTCTTTAATATAACAGGTGCACGAGAAATAGCATCACACATTTCTTCGCAAGTGGGACATACCTCTTCATCGTCGCTGTTGTGTTCTGCCTCCTCGGAGCTTGAACTTGACTTGCTCGCCATGCAGCACATATTTGCCATAGCTTCTTCATCTTCATCACTACCGGTGTCCACATCACTTGAGCCGAAATCTTGAAGTGCAGAGATCATACTATGCATTATGTTGCGCATTGATAAATCTTTCTTCTTCTTATTCTTTGCAAACGATTTCTTCGGCCTTGTTTGCTTTTCTTCACGTGAAGTCGGACCTGAAAGGTTAGGGCACTCCGTACGAAAATGTCCTGTCTTACCACATTCAAAACATCGTTGAGGTCCGGAGCTTCCTCTCCTTCTAGTTCTCACATTTTGCAATGCTTTTGAGAACCGAGTAGAGATGAGTGCAAGCTCCTCCTCTGGAAACTCTTCAATCTGTTCAAGGGTTAGAGAGGACAGCAAAGAGAGTGCACCACTAGATGATGATTGACTAGAACTAGACATGTCACGTTGCGAAACAAATGCAATAGACTTGTTGGGGTTTTTACGTGAGATGATGTCAATTTCATGAGTTTTCAATTTAGAATAAAGCACGTCTAAAGTAAGAGAACTCATGACAGTAGATTCACGAATAGATGTAACATTCATCTCCCAAATTGACATATCTAATGCTCCTAACAATTGTCTAGTATTTTCAGCATCTGAAAAGTTAACATTGACACTACGCAAGTTGCTGAGAATTTTATTAAAGCGAGCAAAAAGGTCGTCAATTGACTCACCGGGTTGCATCTCAAAACGCATGTATTCTTTCTTGAACATATCTTGCCTTACCTCCTTGATCGTATTGGATCCTTCATGGTAGTCACAAAGAGCTTTCCAAACATCATATGCAGATCGGAGGTGTGCAACACGGTCGAAGTCGCTTTGAGTCAATCCTTGGATGATCAAGTTGCGAGCCTTGTTGTTGTTGTCAACATCTCTCATGTTCACAGCCGTAACTTGATCGTTGGATGGTACATCGAAGTTCCGGTAGACCTTTTCCCATATGGCGAAGCCTTGCGCCTGTATGTAGGCCTCCATCCGCGCCTTCCAAACCTGAAAATCGATGCCATTGAACACACATGGTTTTGCGGAGTACTTCTCCATGATGGTTAGTCAAAACACATGCAAATCACAAAGATTAGAGCACCTTGGCTCTGATACCAATTGTAGGATCGAAGAGCACGTGAAAAGCTACCAGAGGGGGGGTGAATGGTAGATTAAAACTTTTCGCAGCGGAAACAACAAAAACCCCTCAGCAAAAAATCAATCGGTTAAAGAAACCGTGTGTGAAAGTGTTTTCAAACGTGTTCAACCATGAAAAATCAAGTAGAGAGGTAGAGAATCAAGTCACGGATCTAATTCAACAAGAATCACTTGAAAACACGAAGTAAACTTGAGATACGATCAAAACATTAAACGAAGATCAATCTGTTCTACCCGACATAAAACAGATATGCAACGCTGCAAAGAAACTCGTGTATCTCAATAACTACAGATCCGAAGCTCGTGAACATTTCATAGATTATAGATAATTGAGTTGTGAAGACAACCCAAAAATAATCACGTCAATCAGATCTGTAAAACTCGAGTTATGAACGAAACACCGAAGCAACGTCGGTCTGTCCAGAAACTCGGCGAGAAAGACTTGACGAAAAACAAGTCGGACGAACAAGGCACAAAAGCTCCTCGAAACTATGAACTTTATTCAATAGAAACACAAGAGGAACAGCCCAAAGTTCTCTACCCACGAGAGCTCTAGCCTCCCTTGCTTTTATAGCCAGCCCTCAGGCTAAACAATCCAATCTAGGACTCCTACTCCTAATTGGACTCATATCCTAACTTACCATAACTGCTCAGGACTCTCCTATTCGCAGATAGAAGCAATCGTGAGACTTCCAAACACCTTAGGAACGTCTTAAACATTCCTAAAACAACTCAACTTCGTGCCTAGCACGAAATCCTATCATAACCAACTCAAATCTTCCATATTTGAGCCATATCCGACTCACCCTCAGCCTGAGTACGCAATCCAGCCGGTTGGACCTTTCCGACCAATTCTTTACGTCCACTTCTCTTCATCATGCCTTGGAACAATGTTGCCACGTCCATGCACTCATTGCACACGTGCAAACACCTTCCAACGACGTACACGCAACCTTCATATGCACTGCCCTTGATCCAAACATGCTGCGCGACCTCCCGATGAACTCAACCACAGCTCCTCCCGAACTTGGTTGTTGGAACCTCATCTCCTCCCTGAGGCTAGTCCAAGGATCCCGTCACCAGCCATGTCTTGAACTCAAGCAACACCTGCACATGAATAAACAACCAATTCTTCCGAGCACAAGTCCTCGACTTGACTCACGTTAGTTCGAAAACCACAACACCTTACATGAGCACGTCACATAAGCATGTTGCAAACCATATCAAATGATAACAGCCATAACCACCAAAACACACCAAAAATTTAGCAAATTAATACTAAGCAAACCTTCCCATAAAGCAAGTTTGAAACATTGCGAGTTAAAAGCAAAAACAAGACGCTGCAGTTCTACGAGTTGAACTTCACGGGAGCTCCCTAAAAACAAGCTCCGCACCTCACAGAAGCTCTCCGGACCTTGCAAGAGCTCTCCGGACCTTGCGTCGGACCTTGCCAACACTTGGCGGACCTAACAAAGAACTTGTCGGACCTTGCCACAGAAGAATGTTTTGGCAATATTCAAAACTTTGAATGTTAATGCTAACTTTTATCCTAATTGCCAATGTATTCAGCACATATAGGCCTCACAGACGCGTACCCCTTCGGCAATCTAATCTGAGCCGTCCGTTTTAAATCCAACGGCCCACGTCAGCCCCACTTTATAAAGGCCGGGATTCTTACGCGCTACCCCCTGGGGATCTCGAAAAACACGAGCTAGCCCCGGAAACTTCTGATCTAGCCCCTGGACCTTCAGAAATTCATGAAAATTCATTTAAAATTCAGTTTTAGCCCCTGGACTTAATAAAAATTAGGAAAACCTCTCTGTTTTGTGTAATTAGGCTCCTGAAAATATAGGAAATAGCAAATGATACCCTGCAGTAGGGTGAGTTTGCAATTCAGACCCTATAGGATATTAAATTTAGAAATTTGGACATGTGACTAGGATTTAAATTTAAATGGTGAGGCAAACACATGTGCAAATATAAATTTAAACTCTCCTAGCACTTGGAAAACATTAGAATGAGTTAAAAATAGATTTTAGGATGAAATGAAATCTGCCTAAGTGTTGCTCATTTTATTATCCGTAGAACACATTTTAGGCTAGGAAGTAATTCTAAAAAACTAGTAAAATAAATTTAAATTGTTTCACATCAGAGAGGAAGTTCAAAAATATTTTATTGAACATTTTATATCAGAACCTATTCTGTTTAAGTGATATGTCTAACTATTTTAATAGTAAAGATTCACTTTTAGGCATAGAAAATAAATCTGAAAATATAGGAAAATAGGTATGCATAATTAGAAAATGATAAATGAAGTCTCCAAATCCAAAAACTTCAATTTAGGATTTTGTAGGAGATCTGAAAACATATTTGGAGTAGGGAATTACCTTTCATGCAAACTTTGTGGCTAAGAAGTGTATTAATTAAATATAAAGAATTTGTTCAAATTGGAAATTCATATATAGTGTGCAAATAGAAATCTGAATACAAAATTTAGAAATAATATATATATATATATATATGTTTAAAAGTGCATGTAGGACAAAAATCAACACATCTAGGGTAACCACAACACTTAGAAATGTGAATGACTCCCATAGGTATGTATGTGTGGTTTGCATGAGTGAAAGTGTGAACTATGGCTTATGGATTGTTGTTTTCTTTTGCTATGTGTATTGGCATGAGTAGAACCTGCCCCAGAGCAAGTTCTCCCCTTCCAAGACCAAGACTTTCCATTCCCAGAGCAGCAGGAAAAAGGCAAGTGTCCTTGACCACTTTGATCCTATACTAGGATGTGTAGTTAGAATTTAATTGCATGGTCAATTTTGGAATATGATACCCATGCTAGAAAGTTTCCCTAGAATTGAATTATCTTGTTTCCTTGTCGCTTGGGTTGGGATTTATTTTATTATATTATTCATTTACATACTTACGCTTAGCCATGCTTAGAATGGGATAAGTGGGATATGAGATCATCAACTTATTTACCTTACTCTTGAATGAGACATTATGAGTTATGTAGAGGTAGGGATCGAGGCAAGTTGGATGATTTGGTTGGTGCTGGGTGCACGAGACTCGGGTTTGTCTTTAGTACTTGCCTGGATCCTAAGGACCTGTTCATGGAGCATGTAACCTGGCTTTACCGTGCCAACCACATGCTGAAATGGGGCAGCTTGGTCAATTAATTAGGTGTATCCCCGGCGTAGTATGGGTGTTTTGGATTGTGCGGGGAATAGGTGTCAGCTGGACTACCATATGAACCGCAAGGCTCAAGAGGGGGCCACTGCAGCGGGGTTGGAGCCTCTTGTATGCTGTTAGGGGTGAAACCTCAATGGACCCATGCTCGTCGGGAATCCCTTTGTAAAGGCCACGTAGTGATCTCCTGGCTACACACCTGGCAAGTGTGAATGTGGTTCGAGGCCACTAGCATAATGGAGGTTCTTTTAGTCCACCCGGCAACGGGGGATGAAATCACTACATGTGGGTATAGTGGTGCAAACTCTGCAGAGTCAAAACTGTTATGATAGCCGTGCTCACGGTCAAGAGCGGCTTGGACTAATTCATGATTAGAGGATGATGGATTGGGAAGTTGTGGATGTTAAGCGGGAAGCTTAACATTGGAGATGAGACTATGTTCCCTTGATATTAATGATGGGTTGAGGGATTGGGACCATTTCACCTATGTAGTAATGTAGGTGCTTAATAAGCTGAGGTGATAGGTATTAATTGCGTAGTGCTGTAACCATGAGTCCAACCTCTCCTTGCTCTAGCCATGCATGACATAACTTTCCCACACTTGCTGAGTACCCATGGTACTCAAACTTGCTTTTCTGTTGGTTTATATTGCTGCTCAGGTCAAGGGGATGATGTGGTGTTCAATGACCAAGACTTTGGTCCTGAAGAAGGATTCTAGGTTCACGGAGTCCCCCAGGCAACGCCTATGACGGAGCCCACAAGATTTATATCCCGCTGCTGTTTTTATTTACATATTATGAACTTATTATCGTCCATCGAGACGTATGCTATGTAAAACTTATTTATATTCGAACACCTGGCTTGTAATATAATGATGCTTCACTATTTGTCATCACATGTATGAGAAAATGATCCTGGCATACATGTGATATTCACTCGATTGTTCTTCGGAGAAACCGGGTGTGACAGTTCATTAGGGAAAATGGTTACTGTATAGCTAAGGCCTTAAGGTCAATTTAGTTTATTTCTGTTCTTTGCACAACAGAGGCAAACCAAGCCATGCTTGGCTTTTCCACACAACCTCTGCTCCTAAGAGATTAATTCTATAACTTCTTTCCATTACATTCTATAAAACATGTGCATATGCATTTCAATAGGAACCACAACGAAGGGGATTCAAAGGAGCGATTCATCGAAGTGGATCAAGCTCCGGAGAATCAAGGGTGGATATGCAAGGACACTAACTGTTTATATACGACTACCCTGCAAAACAGGCAAGCTCCGGTTTGCATTTAACAGCCGTTAAGTTTTTATTTTGTATTCACTTCGGTTAAGATTTGAACTGTGCATTAGGTCTAGTGTTTGATACTCCTCTTGCATAGCCAAATGACCCATGGAGTATTGGGTAGGTGTCTTTCACCGTGTAGAACTGCCATGCTTAAGTACGGTTCGGTAGAAGTCGAGTGGTGAGATGCTACTCGTTGTTTCAGGAACAACAGGGGCATACGGGATTGGTTCATAAATGAATTAGCAAGTTAAAGTTGAGACCGGAAGGTTGTAGGAGCAGCAGGACATAGGGGCATGGGTGCTATAGACCTGTCCGTGTCGGTCAAGGACCGATCCGTATGCGGCCCTGTTGAACAAGTTTGAGTTGTGTACCGGACTCATGGTGGCTATATGGGACCCAGTAAACCGATGTACCTCGGGAAGCTGTCGTTGGGACTTTTCGGGTCGCCTCAGGCGGACGGCCGGTGTGCAGTATGTGGGGAATATTCTCATGACACCTCATGTCGGTAGGTGCACCATGAGAGTAGCTACTGTACGGGGCGACTTGATCTATTCAGCGGGGGTGAAATGGGGAAAGGCTGCCACGTACGACGTCAGTGATGGTTGTTGTAGGCAATGTCGAGTACGGGCGTACGTGTCGTGTAGTCCGGGTGTTATTGATTCGAATCACCGTCGCTCGCGGAACGGACCAAGCATACTTGTTCTCACAGTCGTGACGTAGTAAAAACTTGCATGAGAAAGGAACTAATCATATTGATGTGAAGTATTATACTAGTTTTGTATTGGATCTTGATGAGTAGGCTAGTGCAAACTCGATTCTTTTATGCCATGAGCAATTTACATCGGGGGAAAGCGTTTCTTGTTTGATTGTGGACTCCCGATGTGGTGTGCCCAGGGTTACTTAAAATGCTGCAATTAGTACCTGAAAGTAAGGATTCACTTTTAGGCGAGTTTAATTATGCTTATGCCATCCTATGTTAGGTTCATAACCTCACTTAGAGTTTCATGTTTAGGGTGACAGTTAAGTCTTGCTGAGCGTTATGCTCACGGATGCTATCTGAGTTGTTTTGCAGGTAACTGACTCGATGCTTATGAGAAGGGATGCCGATGAGACCCGGGAACCTCCGAGTGCTTACTCAAGGAGCATCCTCGCCGCTGCAGATTGATCTTCGTGTTGCTAGTAAGAAACGTCCGCGGGCTAGACTGTTTTCTTTGTTGCTAGTTTAGATATGAGTCGTGATAGAGATAGTCTTCCGCTGTAGTTTACTCTGATATAACTATTTGTAAAACATTCTTGTACGCTTCCGCTAAAGTATTTATGTAATATGATGTGTGTTCATCGACCCGTGTGCTGTTGAGTGCCGCATAACACGGCACCACCCAACGAGGTCCTGTCCCTCACAGCGTGGCACCAGAGCTGTTACAATCTGCTCACCGGGAGGAAAGATTTCAGCAACTTTGATGGTTCCGAAAGCACCACTGTGCTTAGGTGGGAAGATATATCCCACCACTATGAGCATTCTTGAGGGGCAGAAGATTGATGCAATCTTAGGAATGTCATGGCTAAGCTACCATGGCACTGTCCTGGAAACTTTAACGCGGACGGTTCACCTCAACTCCCCACTACACCGTCCGCAGTCCCTCCTATTAGATAATCCAGTCCGGGAGGTTTCAGCGATTAATAATACTGAAGCTCTCAAGTTAGAGGACATCCCCGTAGTCCGAGAGTACCCCGACGTGTTTCCGGATGACCTTCCGGGCATGCCACCTGAGCGGGATGTCGAGTTCAAGATCGAGCTTGCACCCGGGACTACTCCTATCTCCCGGAGACCATACAAAATGGTGCTGAACGAGCTGGCTGAACTGAAGGAGCAGCTCAATGATATGTTGAGCAAGGGTTTCATTAGGCCGAGTTCCTCGCCTTGCAGATGCTCGGCGCTGTTCGTGAAGAAGAAGGATGAAACCTTAAGGCTGTGTGTGGACTACCGGCCGCTCAATGCCGTCACCATCAAGAATAAGTACCCACTGCCCCGCATCGACATATTATTTGATCAACTTGTGGTGCAAGTGTGTTCTCCAAGATGGACCTTCGCTCTGGATATCATCAGATAAAGATCCGGGCGGAGGATATCCCGAAGACGGCTTTCTCGACGAGATATGGTTTATATGAATATATCGTCATGTCTTTTGGTCTCACAAATGCTCCAGCCCATTTCATGTATCTCATGAACTCGGTGTTCATGCCGGAGCTGGACATGTTCGTGGTAGTGTTCATCGATGATATCTTGGTTTACTCCAAGACAGAAGCCGAACACTTGGGAATCGTTCTTCAACGATTGCGAGACCACAAGCTCTACGCCAAGTTCAGCAAATGCGAGTTTTGGATCAGACAAGTGCCATTCTTGGGACATATCATCTCCACGGAAGGCATTGCGGTTGACCCAAGCAAAATAGAGCAAGTGCTGAAATGGAAAGCTCCCACTTCAGTTCATGAAGTCAGAAGCTTCCTCGGGTTAGCGGGATACTATCAGAGATTCATTCCAAGCTTCTCCAAGATCACTAATCCGATGACAGAATTGCTGAAGAAGGGAACAAAATATGTTTGGAACACGGCGTGTGAAGGAGCGTTCCAAGCATTGGTGAAGCATCTCACAACAGCCCCAGTCTTAGCTCAACCGGATACAACCAAGCCCTTTGATGTGTACTGTGATGCGTCGGGTATTGGGCTCGGCTGCGTGTTGATGCAGGAAGGACGTGTGGTCGCCTATGGCTCACGCCAACTTCAGAACCATGAGCAGCACTATCCGACTCATGATCTTAAGCTTGCTGCAGTGGTTTTGGTGCTGAAAATGTGGACGCACTATCTCCTGGGGAATTTGGTGCATCTCTACACCGACCACAAGAGCTTAAAATACATTTTCACCCAGAAGGAGCTGAACATGAGGCAAAGGAGGTGGTTATAACTAATCAAAAATTATGAAATTGAGATTCACTACCACCCCGACAAGGCGAATGTGGTCGCCGACGCTCTGAGTCAGAAATCACATGTCCATAACCTCACCATTACACCGGTGGAGGAGGAAGAGCCAAGTTTATACGTGGTTCCTTATGGATCGCTCTACAACCTGGCCCTCATCCCTACTATTAGGGAGGACATCATTGCAGCTCAGAAGATTGATAATGGTATGGCACATCTCCGGAGACGGATAGACAATGGGGAGATCAAGTGTTTCCGGAAAGATGATGAGGGGACGCTATGGTTCATGACCGCATAGTCGTACCCCGAGATATGGAGCTGAGGAGAAATATCCTCGATGAAGCTCACTTGTCTAAATACTTCATTCATCCGGGCATCAAAAAAATGTGCCAAGATTTGAAAAAGAAATTTTGGTGGACGCGGATGAAGCGGGAGGTAGCGCAGTATGTATCCGAGTGTGATATGTGTAGACGAGTGAAGGCTGATCATATAAGAAAATCAGGGCTGCTGCAACCCCTGAAAATTCCAGCATGGAAATGGGAGGATGTGAGCATGGATTTCATTGTGGGATTGCCCCTAACTTCCAACAAGCATGATTCCATTTGGGTGATCGTTGACCGACTAACCAAGTCGGCTCACTTCATTCCCGTGCATACACATTTCCATGCCAACATATATGCGGAGTTATATATTGCCAGGATCCTATTCTTGCATGGCGTACCCAAGACCATAGTCTCAGACCGAGGTGCATTGTTTGTATCTCGCTTTTGGGAGCAGTTGCACGCTGCTTTGGGTACTAAACTGATTAGAAGCTCTGCCTACCACCCTCAGACAGATGGCCAAACAGAGAGGGTGAATCAGGTTCTGGAAGACATGTTGAGAGCATGTTCCATCCACCATGGTAGGAACAGGGATGATCACCTACCGTTGGCGGAATTCTCGTACAACAACGGCTATCAGGCGAGTATCAAAATGGTACCCTACAAAGCTCTCTACGGTCGCAAATGCCACACCCCACTAAACTGGTGCGAATCCGATGAAAGGGTCACATTCGGGGTTGATGTGGTGAACGACGCTGAAGAGCGTGTTCGGACGATTCAAGCTAATTTGAAGGTCGCTCAATCCCGGCAAAAGAGCTACGCTGATAAGAGGCGTAGACCGCTGCACTTTGACGTCGGGGAACACGTGTACCTCCACGTGTTTCTGATGAAGGGCGTGCACCGGTTCGGTGTGAAGGGGAAACTCGCTCCCCGGTTCATTGGACCCTATGCTATCACCGAGAACTGTGGACCAGCGGCGTATAGACTGGAGCTACCGGCATCTCTTGCTGGTGTCCATGACGTTTTCCATGTTTCACAACTGAGAAAATGTCTGAAGCATACCGCTGCTATTCCTACCGAAGACATCGGCGAGCTGCAACCGGATTTAACGTATGATGAATATCCGGTGGCGATTATTGATGAGAAAGCCCGAACCACGTGTAGCCGAACGTTGTGGTTCTACAAAATACTCTGGAGCAACCACACTGCCGATGAAGTGATGTGGGAGAGCGAGGAATTCCTTCGCTCAAATTACCCGGAGTTCATGGCGTCTCAGCACGAGTAAGTCCCTATTACATCGCTGTCTCTTCTTTTGTAATCTCGGGGTGAGATTCTTTTGAGGGGGGAGGGATGTAAAAGCCCAAGAAAAGGGACTTGCAAAAAACTTTTCATCACCTCACAACACCACAGTTTTTGTTGTGAATATCTTGTGAAGAATTGTGAAGAGCAAGTAACCTCCATCAAAAGGGGATTGGTTCAAACTTTCTACACATATGATAACACATGAGAGGTTGTTCTAAAACCAACTTAGAGTCATTTGCATGTTTGGACCCTAGTTGGATTAAGACCACCGAGTTGAAGTACTCAAGTGCCATGGGAGGGTTTGAAAATCAGAATTTGAACTAAATGTCCAACTCAAAATTCAATTGAGGGGAGGACATAATGGTGATTCAAAACTGTTGTATTCAAACTCTTGGTTGCAGCAGCTAACACAAGAATCAAATTGCATATTTAGATTCCTTAGGTCCAAATTAGTGGGTAGGCAAAGTTTCAGTAATTTTAAAAAAGGTTTGCTACCCATTTTTCTAAAAAGGATTCAAATGTGAAAAGAATTCACATACACATTTGAATTTGGGGGAAATTTGTCCAACTATCCAAATGTAGCTCAGTTTTAGACTCCAAACATTTGAATTGATCACTTACCAAGTTTTGGAGATCTTTTGAGGGAGGAGGAGAGGCTGCCTGGTGGGACCCACATGTCATTGGGGAGGTTAAAAATTGCATAAAGATCAGCAGCCTTCGGGGTGAAGTTTTCTACTCGAGCAGAGCCGAGGACTCCACGGGCGCCACCGAGACACCCACCGCAGCGCCTCCCGGGGTCGGTATTCTTCACTCTGGCGAGCTCCTCGTGGGGGATAGTTACTCCCGGCCATGCCCCGTTTTGCCACAGCGCCGAAGGCCAAGTTCTACCCCCCTCGCGTGCAAGGACGACACCGAACAGCCGCCGCCGCGTTACTCGCTCGTTAAGCTATGTGCCTTCGCGTACAAAGACGGGCAGTAGCAAAAACAAACCCACGGACTTCGCCACAACCTCCTCAGACCACAAACGGAAGCGTTCGGCCTCACCACCCCGCGCACACCAAGTCTTCCGCGGCGGCCGAAACCCAGCTGAACAGAGGTCGCGCGTGGACAGCTCGGCAGACGGTCTTTCACGGCTGAGCAAGAACGGCCTCGGACGTGCCAGAACCCGTTGGTGCTCATATCTGAAGCTCAAACCGTGACCTGGTCCACAGAGCGCGAATTTGAAGAAAGTTCCCCGGCGGCACGAACTGACCTCCCGACACGGTAAACTCAAATTCACCCGCCACCCTTGTTCTTAGGTCGTGAAATCTTGCACACAGGACTGCCACTCGTCGACGGTCATCAGCCCTTCACATCCCTAGCTTGAAACCGCCCATAGGCCGAGTATTTCTAGGTTTTTTACGGCAATTATGGCGGGGAGGATCGGGCTCACGGTGACAGCTAGGTTAGAGCCTTCCCCGAGCCTTTGCATGGCCATGTCGACGTTCCCTGGGATCCCCCAGTACTGTAGGTCCCTCTCACCGAGGTTTTGGCGGGCTAGAAGAGTCGGGTGACATAGCCGAAGTGATCCCGAGCCGCTGCACCATCGCCAGCTAGGTTAGGGCCACCGCCGGCCGGGGGAGATGGTGCCATCGTGTTCAGTGCACGATTTTAGGCCCTAGCGGCGAGGGAGGGCGCGGTAGCTGGCCGGACGGCAAAAATCAGCGTGGCTCCGGCGAGCCCGGCGGCGCTTGGACGCGGGAGCGCGAGGAAGAAGACGAGTTGGCGGGCCCGCTCGTCAGTCGCTCAGTAAATAGTGTGGGATCTTCTGTTGCACGGATCATCAGTGACAATGCGGAGAACAGTCCTGTGACCCCGTGTGGTGTAGCCGAGGGGGTGACACGTGTGGGCCGGACCCGCTGTCTGGGATTTGTATTTTTCCCGGTTAATTCAAATTCCAGAATTTTCCCAAATTTTAGAACCTCATAACTTTTGCTAGGAAGCTCCAAATTTAGTGATTCAAATTGGGATGGATTCATCGTGAATAGATATATCCAAATATGCAACCCAATTTGTATGAAACTCATTATTTAATTCTGGAAACTTCTTTAAAACATTTCAGCAAAAGAATTTTAGAGGGAGTTTGGTTAATCCAAAGATCCTCAAATTTTGCCAGAATATTCCCTAGGATGTTAGTGGACTCCTGTAAAAGTTTCAGACCATTTGGAGTTGATTTGATCACGGCAATTCAGATTTGAAGGTGCTGTGTTCAATTGAATACAGAAACATTTTTAGAGAATTTCCAAAATTTGGAAATTCAGTTCTGGGAAAATCTTAGCTTCAAAAATGCTAGGAAAATTCATGCAAACTCTATGAGCTATAATTGAAATTGTAGTTCTCTAAGTTTGGCATGAACATGGGTGTTATCTCAGAATTAATTCTTCTTTGCTTAATTGCTTAGAAAATTATTCTGAAGAAACCACTCAACGAAAAGTGCTAATTTTTTATCCACAGGACTTTCTTGTGACAAGGAACTCACATGAAAATTCTCAGCCCCATTGAAGCTATGAATCACCCCTGTTCTGTTTAACCACTTAAGGTGATCAATATAGAAGAGGGGGAAAACCACTTAGCACTTAATCCTGTGCTTAGGTCCAAACCCAAACCACTAGCACCAGATTCATTTTAAATTCTTAAACAGGGTTCCAGTTTTTGAAAACTTGTTAGTAGAACTTGCAGAAGAATCTTTACAATTAAACTTATGTGCATATTCATTAA
Organism: Neostapfia colusana; assembly: GCA_030760725.1. NCBI lineage: Eukaryota > Viridiplantae > Streptophyta > Magnoliopsida > Poales > Poaceae > Neostapfia > Neostapfia colusana. The sequence continues at coordinate 117,382,306 of JASWHV010000001.1, read as the reverse complement.
CGTGTAGTCGCTGAAGGCGAGGAGACTCCGGAAGTGCTTGACTTCCTCCTTCCGGACGAAGACCTAACCACTGACGAGCAGCAACAAGGCAAGCCCTTGTTTGCATTGAGCCTTTTACAAAGTTTTACTTGTCTACATACGTAGTGTGAAAGATGTATGTGCATTAGGTGAGGATGGATGAAAACCCAACTGCATAACCAGAATTTTTCCCCCAAGAGTGAGGGTAGTGTCTAGGGCCTCGAATAGACAGGCTATGCTTAATGATTCATAGGACTTCGGTACAAGTCGAGTAGTTGGAATCTACTCGCGGGTTAGGCTTGGGACACACGGGATTGGTTCGAGTGATGTGAGATCACCTTAGTAATAAAAATGAGACTTGGCAGGGGCTAGGGCACAGCAAGAGGAAGTCTTGTGTGCGCAGCCCTGTCCGTGTCGATTGAGGACCGATCCGTGTGCGGACCACGCTGATCAAGTTTGAACGTACTGAAGGCATATCGGATATATGGGCCCCGATAAACCGATGTAACCTAAACCTCCGGGTGTCGAGGCATAACGCACCGATTTATAGGTGTAGGCTGAGGGCAGCAAGGTGGAAATCTGCTAATGGACATGGAGAGATGCTCCGTGTAGGGAACCTCCTGCTCGTTTCGGTGCGACCGGTTCGACGGTTGGGCTGTTGGGTGAAAGGTTGTCCCGTACGACATCGAGTGAGCGTGCTGTGCAGCTCCACGGGTGGGCGTACGTGACGTGCTCTTTGGGTGTCCCTACAGGTGTATATTGAGTCGATTCGCCGTCCCTCGCGGTGAAGAGTACCACTTGGTCACTGAGTCGCGACGTAGGCTAATGTATGAAATGTGATGATTCAATATTGCTGTTATGATATAATTGTATTGCTACATGTGTGCCACCAAATATTGCTTACTAAATTTCCGATTCCCGAACTGTTAACTTGTTGCTAAAAGATGAATTAAGGATGAACTTGTAGGCGTGTCCATTTGCTGCAATGTTACTATCCTATGTTCATTGTACACCTCATGTAGAGTTTCATGACTAGGTGAGTCGGTTAAGTCTTGTTGAGCCCTCGTGCTCACGGTTGCTGCTTAAGTGTTTTTCAGGTGTGGAACCACCCACAGACTCAGGTTACGAGTCCACCAGCGAGGGTTACCCTCCGTCGGGGACTACGGCTGAGTGGGAGCCGTACCCGTCGCGCTGAGCTGAGGAGTGCAGCTAGTGTGGGTTGCCCTAGGGCTGGGCAACCGACTTTTGCTAGATAGGCGGGCGTGAGTTATATAAAAGAATCTTCCGCTGTGTAATAAAGACACTAGTTTGTAACTGACTATTGTACTAGTTTGTACAGTTCCAGTTGGTTTTCCCATGTAATATAATGTGTCCTCATGATGTGTTCTGTCGGGTGTCGCATCGTGCGGCACCACCCTCTGTGATCCTGGATGAGCGGATTCCGGTCCGCCACACTCCGCCTCCTGCCCATACCTTGCCTACAAATACGAAAAGATAATATCATCAAAACTTTTTATGAAAACTCAATACAAATACAAAAAACTCACCAGCACGTCTGACGCCGGTTGAGAACACAGCTGGTCAGGCTGTGAAGGGTCACTTCCCCTGTGACCCCTCTTCTAGACCTGAATCGGAGTCGGCTCTTGACCGCTCTCGCGCTCCTATATATATGTGTTAGTACAATGAATAATTTAAATATATTTGAAAACAATGGTAATCACACTTACCATACGTTTAGCCAGACGTAAGTAGTCGTCCGCACCAAACGTATGCTTCCCATCCATCCCTTTGCTCTACTGGTGGGTCCTAGAAACTTCCTGGAACCCCTGACTCGCCCACAGAGCACACAGGGCACGATAGTCCTCCGGACGGGCGTCTAACCAGGCTACACCAACCTGCATACATTTATTATTAGGTTATATACATTTTACCTATTTTGCTTCTTCCACATTTTAAAATAAATATTTTACACTTTACCTCTGCGTACTACTCCACCGTCAAGTACCTGGGAGCCACGTTCCTGAATGCCCCCAGCTCACCCTCTTCCGGATGCAGCTTCATGTACACTCTCGTCACTTGAATTCTTGCGTTCGATAGCGACTGCGTAACGAGCTTCCGGACGTTCTTCTGGAACACTGCTCTGGCGTAGTCCACCTCGGCCTCGTCCCCCAAACGGTACCGTACCTGGAAAAATATATTTATACATCATTGGTATTAACCATATTATAGACTTGTATTACAGAAATATAAATTTTATGATTACCATGAAGTCGGACCACACATCCTCCTGATGGTTGCCGTGAGCAACGTTCTGGGCGTTGGTGTAATCGTCCCACCATGTGGCGGAGATATCGTTCACTACACTGGGGTAGTGCAAACGGATAAGCCGCCCGAGGACACTGTTCACCTGCTTGTGGCGTCCTTGACCCGTGAACGAGTCATCGTACCAAGACCTGATAGAGAATGATAAATCAATACATCTATAACACTAAAATAATCTAAATTGAAGAGTTAGAGATTTACATACAAATCGCCAACTAGACGAATAACTATCCGGTCATCTTGGTTTGCAGGAGCCATAGGAGGAGCCACATAGTGACTCCTCCTAGTCCGACGCCTCCGAGGTGGCTCGACGTCAGGTGACCCGGAGGAGTGGTCACTGGAAGAGTCCAGAAGCGGGTCCACAGGTGGGTCCACAGGCTGGCTACCCGACCCCGAAGGGTGGTCAGCAAGTGCTGGCTGCAGAGGACCTCTCGTCTTTGAGTCCTCGGACCTAGAGTCCTCCTGATAATTTAAAAGAATTGTAATGTACATAAATGAAGTAATTATTGATATTATAAGATTCACGAAATGTTATTTACCTTTTCTGACTGCTGTAAGGAGACTGCTGCGCCTCTCAGCTCCGGTGCTGACTCATCAAAGCAGTCCGTCTAGCAGAAGCCCGCTAGACATACTGCCCTGAAAGACGGCAGCTGCCCTGCGCAGGAAACCTCTAGCTACGCTCCTCACCTTTCCCTTTCCTCTACCACTATTCGACGACATCCTATTGAAAAAATTGGTAATGAATGTAAAGGAAAATATATAAGACGAAAGAACAGATAAAATAAACGTTACTTGAAATTTGTTTCAAAATTCATCAGTATCACAACTATGAACTCTACTCCTTAATCCGGACCACCGATCTTCTGTCGTGATTGTTTTTCATTTTTGTTTTCGCATTTCATGAGTTCTTAAATCTTGAGCATCTCCAACTAACTCATCGAGGCCTAGACCAGGTTCAATGACAAAAGATTCCGACAACTCTTGTTCTTGGTAAACCTCATCAATCTCAGCATTCAACGACAACAAACTATCTTGGTACCCAGCATCATCTGGTGTATATAACTGCTCACGAGGATTCACCTTGTGTACAACCCACCAAGCATATAGATTTTTGCATGGATAATGTAAATAATACACCTGCTGGACTTGATATGCAAGGACAAAGGCGTCATAGCCTCGTAGCCTTTCGTTGTGTTTGACTTGTATCATGCTAAATTGGTTATGTCGAGTTCCATTATTGTTGTCAAACCATTTGCAGTCAAAGAAGACTAATTTAAGCTCATTATTTCTGACAAAACTGAATTCAAGGATTTTTTAATGATCCCATAATAATTAGTTTCCCATCCTTCGGCGTCAACAGCCATAGTAACAACACCGGTATTAAAGGTTGTCACGAGAGGACGAAGAGCTTCAAATTCACTTGAACGGAATCAGAAACCATTGACGCCGTATCTACGAAAGCTTCTAACTTTAATGGATCCGTAGGACAGCTGACGCAAGTCCTCATGGACACCGACATCTTTTTTGCACTGTCCAAAATCTAGACATTAGAAGACTATATCGTGCAATACTCGTAAGTCATATGAGAATAAATACAAGAAAACGTTACATGATCTTTAAACCAAGACTGAAAGTTAGGCCCTCCATTTAGTCCATAATGTCGCATCGTTTCTACTTGCTTGCTCGTAGGTTGATGCTTAGATTTCCAATTTTGGCGATCAAACTCACTGTATATATAATGAAAAATAATGATTAGAATATATGTATGGCAAACTAGTACCAATTAGTATAGATGGTGATAAACACATACAGAAAATATCTGTCCATCCCGTCCATATTAGCGTATATATAGAGCAAAGCAGTCATCTTTTCTTCTATTTTGGCTTCATATCTCATGCTACTATCAACGGTGGTGCCTCTCATTTGAAAAATGGAGAGATCGCTAAAAGGGGGTGCTTCATCGACATTATAACGCAACGCAGGAGCATTAATATTGTGTTCCTCTGCAAAGTAAACACATGAGAAGTATCCTATCTCCTGAAATGTAAATGCTTAGATGATGCATCCTTCAACCCTTTCTCTATTGTAAACCATTGGTTTAAGACACCCGAGTGCTCTTCTAATGTGGTACATCCACCTATACTTAACAGGGCCACCCACTTTAGCTTCATATGGAAGATGGATTAGGAGGTGTTGCATTAGGTTGAAGAACCATGGAGGGAAAACTTTTTCCATCTTACATACTAAAAGTGGTATCTCCATTTCCAACTTCTCCATCAACTCCTTTGGGATTTCTTTAGCACGAAGCTGTCTATAAAAATAGCTCAACTCGGCTAACATCTTCCACACTGCATCGTCAAGGTAGCTCCGAAACATAACTGGCAAAAGTCTTTCCATGATTATGTGATAATCATGACTTTTCAACCCAGTGAGCTTTTCCGTCTTCTCATTTACAGCTCATCTCAGGCTAGCTGTGACACCCGGTTCCAAAACTGAACCAAGTAAATGCATATGTGTGCCCAGGATGTTCATCACACATACACATGTACTCCACAAACTGAATTCAGAATATAACCACGTACAAATAGTGTTTAAGTACTTTATTACATTGACTCATTGTCTCACTCATCAATATCTAACTTATTCTTGCAGTGGAAGACTCTAAACGACAGCGGAAAATGACTAAAACAGCAGGCTCTGATGAGTAGTTTAGGCCCGATCTTCCGAAAGGTAGGTCGATTGAAGTGGAGATCTCGACGTTGATGATCCGAGGCACTCGAGCAGAACCGAATACCCCTGCAATCACTACACCCCTGCTCTGTTGGTTATCAACCGTGCTTCACACGCTTGACCTCGCCAAGAAGGCTATCCCTGCAGGTGCAACCGAGAACACAAGAAAGAACGATGAAGATGCAATCTGAAATTGCGAAATTGGGGTCTCACAAACCGTAGAACGGCGAAATTGTTTAATCTAAGAAAAACTCACCGAATATAGCTGGCGGCTACAGTATTAAAAGGCTAGGGTTCAGCCATAAGACTCTTAGACGCATCCCTAATGGACTCATATGGGATACAAGGCCCAAAAGCCCAATACGGTGGCGCAGTACCGGACAGAACTCTGAATTCGACTTGTTTCAACAATTCCCAATGACTCCTGGCGAATCATAATGTGGGACCAGAACCATTAGAAAGTTTATCTTCTCATATTTCCATGCATATGTAGAACATCAAAAACAGAGTACGTATGCATCCTAGGCGTCCGTTTTAAGATGGACTGCTCCTGGGCTCCGAGTTGAACTCGAGTCCGAGTTTTCGACTGTTTCCATCAACTTGTGGACGTCCCATCTGGTTCTCCACGTGCCCAAATCCTCCTACCTTTACTTGTTGATCGTGTCCAGGGTTCCCAATAACAATTAAATCATTAAATAGCAACCCATTCTCAAACTCACACGGGTAGGAAGTTAGGAACGAGTTCACCTGCTGATTTAGTAACCGTGCTCGTGCTCTTGTAATTGGTCCTTCTATATCAATGTGAGTATCCACTGTTGTGATGTCCTCATCATCCTCCCCCTCTTGAATCGGAGTCGTCCTCGACTCAAGATCATCTTCTTCTCCCAAGTATGGTCATAAATCTGAAATGTTAAATGTGGAACTAACCCCAAAATCAGGAAGCAACTCAAGCTTATATGCATTGTCATTGATCTTTTCAACAATCTTAAAAGGACCAGCAGCTCGTGGCATAAGTTTAGATTTTTCTCAAGTGAGGGAATCGTTCTTTTTTCAAATGTAGCCATACCAAGTCCCCTGGTTCAAGTTTTACTTCTTTTCTACCTTTACTACAAGAAATTCTATACTTCTCATTCATCCTTTCAATATTTTTCTTTGTAGTTTCATGCATCTTAAAAATGAATTCAGATCGTTGTGTAGCATTCAAATTTATAGTTTCAGAAGGAGGCAAATATAATAAATCAATAGGAGCACGGGGATTGAAACCATACACTACCTGGAATGGGCTTACCTTTGTAGTAGAATGAAATGACCTGTTGTAAGCAAATTCTATATGTGGTAAACAATCCTCCCAACCCTTTAAATTTGTTTTTAAAACAGCCCGCAACGTAGTGGATAGAGTACGATTTACTACCTCAGTTTGTCCATCGGTTTGTGGGTGACATGTGGTTGAAAACAGCAGCTTGGTTCCCAATTTATACCACAAAGTTCTCCAAAAATGACTTAAAAAAGTTTGCATCACGATTAGGAACAATGGTATTTGGCACACCATGCAAACAAATAATTTCTGTCATAAACAAATCAGCAATGTGTGAGGCATTATCATTCTTATGACAAGGTATAAAATGTGCCATTTTGGAGAAATGATCAACAACCACAAAAATACTATCCCTCCCCCTCTTAGTCCTAGGCAATCCCAAAACAAGATCCATGAAAATATCCTGCCAAGGTACACTAGGAACAGGAAGAGGCATATAAAGACCATGTGGGTTAAGTCAAGACTTAGCTTTATTAGAAGTAGTGCATCGTGACACGTAGCGCTCGACATCACGTCTTATCTTTCCCCAAAAGAAGTGTGTGGCCAGCACGTCCTCAGTTTTCTTCACTGCAAAATGTCCCATCAAACCTCCTCCATGTGCTTCCTGCAAAAGTAATAGGCGAACGGAACTAGCAGGAACACATAGCTTGTTAGCACGATAGAGGAGGCCCTCCCGTAGTACATATTTATTCCAAGTTCTTCCTTCTCTACAATTTTCAAAAGCATCTTTGAAGTCCAAATCAATAGGATATAATCCTTTTATTGTTTCCAAACAAAATATTTTATGATCAAGTTGGGACAGCATGGTATAACGTCTAGATAATGCATCTGCAATAACATTCTCCTTCCCTTTCTTATGCTTAATGATGTATGGAAACGATTCTATGAACTCAATCCATTTAGCATGTCATTTATTCAGATTGGTTTGAGACTTAAAGATACTTCAAAGATTCATGATCGGAATGTATGACGAACTCCTTAGACCAAAGGTAATGTTGCCAAGTTTGTAGAACACGCACTAAGGCATACAATTCCTTATCATAAGTAGAATAATTCAGAGAAGGACCATGCAATTTTTCACCAAAAAATGCAATGGGTTTACCTCCTTGTATGAGAAAACCTCCAATACTAATGCCGCTTGCATCACATTCTAGATCAAATGTCTTGTCAAAATTAGGAAGTTGTAGCAATGGTGCTTGTGTAAGCTTTGATTTGAGAACATCAAAAGCTTGTTGCTGCTGTTCGCCCCATCGAAACGGCACTCCCTTCTTCGTTAGTTCATGGAGAGGTGCTGCAATGGTGCTGAAATCCCGCACAAAGCATCGATAAAAACCTACAAGACAATGAAAACTACGCACCTTCGTGACGGTCGATGGAGTTGGCCAGCTAGTGATCGCCACAATTTTTGCCTCATCCATCTCAATTCCCTGCGATTAAACGACATATCCAAGAAACGAAACTCGATTGGTGCAAAAGATGCACTTTTTGAGGTTACCAAACAAACGTGCATCTCTCAAGACACTGAAAACAGCACGCAAATGATCAAGATGTTCGTCATATGACTTTCTGTAAATGAGGATATCATCGAAGTAAACCACCACAAATTTTCCAATAAAAGCACGTAAAATCTCGTTCATTAATTGCATAAAAGTGCTAGGTGCATTAGTTAAAACAAAAGGCATAACTAGCCACTCATAAAGTCCAAACTTGGTTTTAAATGCAGTTTTCCATTCATCTGCTAGTGCCATTCTAATTTGGTGGTAACCACTACGCAAGTCAATTTTTGTGAAAATAATACCACCACTCAATTCATCAAGCATGTCATCTAAGCGAGGAATAGGATAACGATATCGAATGGTGATGTTATTAATCGCTCTACAATCAACACACATGTGCCAGCTACCATCTTTCTTCGGAACCAAAAGAATAGGAACAGAACAAGGACTATGGCTTTCACGAATATACCCGCGGTTCAAAAGATCTTGAACTTGTCGCTGAATTTCCCTCGTCTCTTCCGGATTCACCCTGTACGCCTCACGATTTGGAAAACTTGTCCCTGGAATCAAGTCGATCTTATGTTCAATGCCCCTCATAGGTGGTAATCCAGGGGGTATCTCGGGGGGAAACTGACACGGCCCCCACGGCCTCGTCGAGCCAGGATCACGCTGAGGGGTGCTGCGTTGCTTAGCACCGAATGACGCACATCAAAGATACAAAGCGGAAGCAAAGTTTTATTACATAAACCAGTTTATGAATATTTTTATAACAAAATAGTTCGGTCTACACTCACGGGCATAGACTACGCATCGAGTTCACGTTCAGCCCATGAACGTGTCCCCGCTAGCACGTACACACACTAACACGGTGGCGTGCACGACTCCCATTCGACGGGTTTCCATCTTGGGGTTCCGTCTCCTCCTCGGGAGTCCCATCCTCATAAACCCCTGCAAAAGCTTCAAACACAAGCAGTGAGCATAATGGCTCAGCAAGTCTGACCCGTCTCTCCTATACATGAAACTTCTACATGAAGGGTTTTAGGGTACATGAGGTAAATAAGTTGCAAAGGACTCGCCTAATTATTTGATCCTTACTTTCAAGTTTTAGCAGCAGGTTGTGGAGAACCTCACGCTAAGGCACATGAGAGAGCCGCAATCAAACAAGAAACACATTTCTCTCATGTACTTTGCCCAAGTTGAAAAGAACTTTAATTAGCTCTAAACTACAACAAGTCATTAACAATCAATGTATAGATTTCAAATCAGCAAACTTTTAACATGTATCTAGCCTGTTCTTTCTACGTCATGGTACAATGAACAAGTGGTACTCACTGACCGCGAGGGACGGCGATTATAATCGATTTACACCTACAGGGTTACCCGAATAACCCGTCATGTACGCCCATACTCGATGTTGCCTACAGCAACAATCACAGACGTTGTACGCAACCACCTTTCACCCATCAGCCAAATGTTGAACCAGTCCAATCGTCCCGAGCAAGAGGTCTCTGTTGCGCGCATCTACAGTGCCGCCAGCCAATTTACACCTCAAGCTCTCAACCTACCCTCTGAACGACCAGCTATGCCTCAACACCAAGCTACCTGAGTTACATCGGTTTCCCGGTTCCCATATATCCGGTAGGTCTTCGGTACTGTTCTAGCTTGTTCAACAGGCCCGCACACGGCTCGGTCCTCAATCGACACAAGCAGAGCTATGGCACCCAGTCCCCAACGTCCTGCTGCCCTTACTCTCCGCTCGGTCTCATTTTGCTTGCCATGTGTTTCATTTGCTACCTTTACCCCAGTAGTGTGCCTCTAGCCTATTCTCGCGAGTAGTTCCAACTACTTGACTTGTACCGAATCCTACACTTATCTTAGCATTGCAGTAGCTAACAAGGTTTAAACACCTAAGCCCCACCCATGGTTTTCTTGGCTATGCAATTGGGTTTTCAAACAAGACTCTAAAAAAAAGGGCAGCCCGGTGCATGTAGCTCCCGCTTGCGCAGGGTCCGGGGAAGGGTCCGACCCACTTGGGTCTTTTGTACGCAGCCTTTCCCTGCATTTCTGCAAGAGGCTGTTTCCAGGACTCAAACCCGTGACCTCATGGTCACAAGGCAACAGCTTTACCGCTGCGCCAAGGCCCCCCTTCCTCAAACAAGACTCTAATGCAAAGAATTAAAGTGGTTGCTCAAATTAAGTTCTCAAAACAGTAAAATTTGTAAAAATGGTTACTGTAAACCGGAGCTTTCCTTGCTGCTCTTGGTGGTAGGCTAGCTGCTCCTCAGGAGTGATGAAGTCTAAGACTTCGGGCTCCTCCTCAACCTTAGCGACTACATGAGATAATACATACATGTGTCAATTTAAATGCATTTAAATTAAAGTTGAATTTGTGAAGACTATAAGTCTTGCTAGACAGACCCAGTGACTCTGAAATTTTTACTGTGGTTTTGGATACAACCTAAACAGAGACTTGGCCAAGTTTCATTTGCAGCAAAGCTCATTTGAGCTCTCCACAAATAATTATGTACTTGGCCTTCATTGGAGCTCCTAGGGTGTTCTAGGGATTTTCATGGAGCAAGCCATGACTTTCTGAAAAGTAGATTTTCAGAGGGTTCTAGTGGAGTTGGTTTCACTTAATTTGAAGGTTCCTAGCTAAAGATATGAGCAAAACAATTTCAGTGAAATTCTGAAAATGTTTCTGGACATTTTCCATTTTCTCTGGAACAGTTTTACTAATCACACAATTAGGTGGATCAAATGAGCTCAAATGGATCTGAAATTTTTATGGTATCTCAGGGATATTTTGGTGAACATCCCAGCAAAATTTCAGAATTTTCCTCCAAAGGGTTCTCCAGTTAAAATTCTAAACATTTTAAATTTGAAGAATTAATTCTGGAGAAATAAGGATTTTCATAAAGTGAAACTTGATTTATTGGAAATTAATCAGAGAGCTGAATCCAAAAAAATTTGGTTCACTCAATTTGGAGTTTCCTAGCCAAAGTTATGTGGGTTTGAAATTTGAACTAAATCTGGAAATCGGGGAAATGTTTAAATCTTTCTGTGGGTCCAAGGGACACGTGTCGTGTGCTGAACCGACGACACACGGGGCTACAGGTTTAATTCTTGCGCTGGCACAGCAGATACGCTCCCACAGACGATCCAATCCCCAGGTTTCCTCCCACTGACAGCGGGCCCGGCCACCTGGTCATCTTCTACCTCACGCCTCCCGCACGGTAGAGCCGCCGAGGTCGCCGAAGCACCACCGAACTCGACCGTCCGGTCAGCTCCCGTGCTCTGACTCTACACCAGCCTCTAATTTTGTGCGCTGAACACGTTGGGAGGGTTTCCCCATCTCGACGTTGGCTCTTACCGGGCCCGCGATGGTGCGGCGGCTCGGGAAGAGTTCGGTGACAGTGCTCCGATGTGCTAGTCTGCCAAAAGCTTGGTGGTGTGGCTCTACAGTACCAGTGGTGGCTCAGGAAGCTCGGCATGGCGGTGGACAGGCCCGTAAATAGCTCCAAGATGGGTCTCACCATGTGTCCGATGCTCTCCGATAAAGCCGCCGTCGGAAAATTTGGAAATACGCCATGCACAGGGGTTTTCATGCTAGGTTTCGTGAAGCTAACTTATGCGCCACTGAGTCTAGTCCCTGTGTGTGAAGTTTCGTGGAATCTAAACGAGAACCAACCGGGAATTTTAAAATTTCTTACCCAAAGGTGACTTTACACCTGCTGGAAGCAAACTGTAAAATTCACCATCGACGCTCAACCTCTCAGCTCAAGCTTCGGAGGTGAGCTGTAGGAGGTCCTTGCGCGTCCAGAAGTAGCTTTGCTTGGCCGTGACAAGCCCGGGGTGAGGCTGCCCACGAGAGCACCTCCTCTCGGTTTTGTATCGGCCGCCATGGAAACAAGTGTTTCTCGGTGTACGGAGCACGGGCTCACCCGATGATGGTTTGAGGGGGTTGTGGAGAGTCCTGTGGTGCCGTTTTGCTGCTCAGCTGAGGCTCACACGTGAGCTTGGCAGGTGGCCAAAGATCGGAGGAGTAGCGGCAGCTCTGGCCAATTTCTTGCGCGAGGGAGCAACGAACTGATCGGTTCTGCCTCCGACCGGCTCGGCTGCGGGGATAAGAGGGAGGGGGCGACATCGGTGGACACAGCTCAGACCGAGCAGGAGCTAGCCCGGCGATCAGCTCGGTGGCGCGCTCGGACGCAGCCCGAGAAACCGAGTGCCCTGTCTTCAGTCGGTTAAATTTGCTAGTGAGGCTGACATGTGGGACCCACTCCCCTTTTAACCTCTGAAATTCAATTTTCTCCACTGCTCTAAACAGTAGAGACCCAAATACCCTTTGACATTTGAATTATCTACCAACTGGCAATTTGAATTGGATAGAATTCAAATTGTCGAGTGCTTGAATATATTTTCAGCACATATGCAGTTTGAAATTCAAATTGAGTTTGAATTTGCTAAAATTAGCTAATGTCAAGATCAACTCCAAATGGAATGAAAATTGGTGTGTGAGCTCACAAAAATGTGCTGAGTGTGAATATGGATCCCACTTTTGAATTCATGGGATCAAAGGAGTTTGAATTTGAATTTGAGTTCAAACTAGCCTCTTTCTAGTTATACCAAAAAATACCTCAAAAAGGTACCCCATTGGTGAAATTTGGCATGAGCATTCCTAGCAAGGTATATGAGTTTTTCATATACTCAGCCCCTATAAGATGCATGTGGGAAATGCCACTTTTGCATTTTGTGAGTTTATTCTCTAATGACCATGTTGATGGTGTTTACTTGCTCTTCAAAGGTGTTCATAACTTTTCCTCAAATGAGGTGTGTGTGGTGTGATGAACACTTTGGATGTGTGCAAAAACTTAGGCCCTTACATCCCCCCCCTTAAAGAATCTCTTCCCAAGATTATAAGGAGAAAATGAGAGAGAGGACGGTGGAAAATTACCATATGTGCGACGTGAAAAAGTCGGGGTAGTTAGCGAGAAGAAAACCTTTGCTCTTCCATGTCGCTTCGTCTACGGAGTGATTATTCCGTAAAACTTTGTAGAACCACAACGTACGGTTGCGTGTGGTTTGGGCCTTTTCATCAATGATCTGAACCGGTTCCTCCCGATACGTGAGATCTGGTTTCAGTTCTTCAATATCCCCCAGCTGAATGGTAGTTGATAGCTTAAGACACTTCCTCAGCTGAGAAATGTGAAAGACGTCGTGCACACCGGAAAGTGCTTCTGGTAATTTCAGCCGGTATGCTACTGATCCACATCTTTCTGTAATCTGAAATGGACCGATGAATCGGGGTGCCAACTTTCCTCTCACCCCGAATCTGTTCACGCCCTTCATTGGAGATACACGTAGATACACATGGTCCCCGACTTCGAATTGTAACGGGCGTCTTCTCCGGTCCGCATAATGTTTTTGTCGGGATTGGGCGGCTTTTAGGTTCGCTTGAATTAGTCAAACCTTTTCCTCCGCGTTGTTGACAAGATCAATCCCGAAGGTGACCCTTTAGCCAGACTCATACCAATTCATCGGTGTGCGGCATTTTCTCCTATATAGCGCCTCGTAAGGCTCCATCTTGATGCTGGCTTGGTACCCACTGTTGTACAAGAACTAGGCCAATGGTAAGTGATCATCCCAATTCTTACCGTGGTTGATAGCATAAGCTCGTAGCATGTCCTCTAGAATCTGATTTACCCGCTCGGTTTGCCCATCTGTTTGCGGGTGGTACGCTGAACTACGGATCAACTTTGTCCCCAACGTAGCGTGTAGCTGCTCCCAAAAACGGGACACAAATAAAGTGCCCCGATCCGATATGATGGTGCGGGGTACGCCGTACAAGCATAGGATCCGTGAGATGTACAATTCAGCATACTTCTTGGCGTTGTAGTTGGTGTTGACCGGGATGAAATGGGCAACTTTGGTGAGCCGGTCGACGATCACCCACATAGAATCATGCTTCTGAAAAGTGGTGGGTAAACCGACGATGAAGTCCATGCTCACATCCTCCCACTTCCAGGCAGGAACGCCCAGTGGTTGTAGCAGTCTCGGTTTTCTCATGTGGTCTGCCTTCACCCTTCGACATGTATCACACTCGGACACATACTTTGCGATCTCCCGCTTCATTCATGTCCACCAAAACTTGTTTCTGAGTTCTTGATACATTTTGTTGCTGCCGGGGTGAATAGAAAACTTTGACAAGTGAGCCTCATCAAAGATTTTCTTCCGTATCTCCGGGTTACGGGGTACGATGATCCAGTCCTTGAACCATAGGACGCCGTCTCCGTCTTTCCTGAAACATTTCAGCTCCCCACTGTCCACACGTCTCCGCAAATGCGACATGCCCTTGTCATTTTTTTGAGCTGCCACTATTTATTCACGGATGGTGGGGGATCAAAGCTAAGTTGTAGAGAGCTCCATGTAGAATCACATTGTGACGCCCGGTCCCATGAAAATGGAACCCAGCTGATGCATATGTGTGCCCAGGATGTTCATCACACATACACATGTAATCCACAAACTGAATTCCGAATATAACCAAGAATAACAGGGTTTAAGTACTTTATTACATCAATCTCTATCTTATTCTTGCAGCGGAAGTCTTTATTCTAGCAGTGGAAGTCTCTAAACGATAGCGGAAGCAAACTAAACACGGCAGCGGCTCCATCTCCAACTCCACAGGCAAGTTGACGGTAGATCGCACGCCTAGTACTCCACATGATCTTTGAAGTACTCTTCTCCTGTTGCTGATTATGAAGTAATAATGCAAGGGTGAGTATATGTCGTACTCAGCAAGTGCAAGAAATATATGACATGTAGCTTCCAACAAGGTAGGAACAAAAAGGCTCATTGCAGAAAGCAAAGTTTATTTCTCAAACATGATAAAAACAGCAACTAACTTTAAGTGAATTTAATCCCAACATATATCCAATTAAAACATCAACATACCTCCTTTATGATTCACCACCTTTCATGTCTCAACCAACCATAAATCTTTCTCAACTTTCATCTCATGCTCATGATATCCATAACCATCTCATATTCATGATATCCATAACCATCTCATATTCATACCACCATCTCATATTCATATCTTCCAAAACCAAACTCATTGTTACGACTCAACATGTGACGCCCTCAGTTTCGTGGAAAAACCACGGAACCGAGAACTGATGCATATGTGTGCCCAGGATGTTCATCACACATATACACATCATCCACAAACTCAATTTTAGAATATATATAACCACGAATAACAGAGTTTATTACAAGGTTGCATGATTTTTGGACTCAGCTTGGCAGCGGAAGTCTAATCTTACAGCGGAAGTCTTATTTCTATGCAGCGGAAGTCTTCTAACTAGTGCGGAAGCAATCTAAGCAGCAGCGACGGTTCTATCTCTACTCCATCCCCACAGGCAAGGTTGAGGACAGATTACACGCCTAATGCTCCACTTGGTCTTCATAGTAATCTTCTCATGTCGCTGATGATGAAATAATAATGCAAGTTTGAGTACAATGATGTACTCAGCAAGTGCGGGAAAATATAATATGTAGCTCACAACAAGGTAGGTAAAAGGCTCATTGCAGAAAGCAAGGTTATTTATCAAAACAACGGTAGAACAACAACTTAACTTTAAGTGAATGTAATCCCAACATATATTAAAATACCAACATACCTCCATTATGTTCATCACTTTCCATGTCCCAACCAGACATTAATAAACTCCATTCTTTCTCATGAATACTTCTCGTATTCGCTACCATCTCACGAATACCATCTCGTATTCGCTACCATTTCATCTCATAAATAACTCCGTCTCACACAGAGACCTATCTCGTTGCCATGATTCAATAGTCATGCAATCAAATCTTATCACCCGGACTCAACAGTCCCGAAAGCCAAACCATAACCAAAATCATAACCAATAACCATCCCAACTAATCATGGAAGTTGGCCAGGCGCTCGTGACCGTAAGCTCGGCTAACATGATAGTTTTAGACTCTGCAGAGTTTGTACCACTTTACCCATAAGTTTGTGATTTTGTAACCCGTCGGCGACTGCAGAACCTCCATTATACCAGTACACAACCGTTGGTGTATGGTCAAGAGATCACAAAATAGCCTTTATAAAGGGGCTACTAGATGTATGGACTCACTAAGGTTTCACCGGCAGGCTAGAATCTCCAATGCTCCCATCCACGGGCCCCCTCTTGTGCCATGCAGTTCCCAGGGCAGTCCTCACTCGACTCCCATTCCCCGCGCCTTCCACGGTCCATAACAATCTAGTAACTTACCTAATTAGTCAGCTACGCCGCACCCATAATTGGCCTTGTGGTGGCACTGTTATCCTGGCATTTGCTCGCATGAACCGGTCCTTAGATCTACGGCAAGTAACCACCATCTCATTCTACCTCGTTCACAAACCCAGGCTTGCCTAGATCTCCCACCGATCCATGTTCATTAACAACATCAGTTTCTCATTACCATTACGAGTGCAGTTAGCTAGACACATCTATCTCGCTTCCCAATCCCATGGACTCAGCGAAGCATAAAAGCAAAAACTGTACCCGACTCATAAACTTCCCTGGTGACAAGGGTGGTTTAACCAAAACTAGTAAACTCCTATAAAAGGGTTTCCCATTATGTTTGACTCAGCACAAACACCTTTTCACAAAACTAAATAGTTTGCCAAAACATAGGATCAATATGGTCAAGGGGCACTTGCCTTGTTCTGGCAATTCTGGTTGCTCAAAATCTTGCTGTTGTATTCCGTCGTAGGTAGCTCCCTGAGCTTGTCCTTCTATTCTCGATCATGCATATACAAGATTCACAGCAATCAATATCATGCACAAACTCTACTTTAAGATGCAATGATGCATATGCATGTTAATCCTATGGTGCAGTTTTGGTTTGTACGTGTTCTTGCATGTTTGTATGGGTTTTTTTATGAAGAACAGAGGTGTATAGATCAAATGTGGACGTGGCGATGATCTGGACTTAATATCTAGATCAAACTCATCAACACGTGATTTGTCGATGAAAAAGCTTCTGTTTCGAAGGAATTGAAGAAACAGATGCGAATGAAAACCGTGATGATGTCGTAAGGTGATAATGGAGACCTACCTTCTTGGTCTCGAGGTCCTTCTCCTAGCAAGACAGATCGTTGGGGCTCTCTTCTGGCGATCTCCCGCGACTGAACTCCGGCGAAGGATTTACTCGGTGAGCTGGGGCTAGAGTTCTAAGTTGTTGGCTCAGGAGGTGGAAAAGAAATTTCGTGGTTACGGCTGTGAGGGCCCGCCGTCCCGATCACTCACGGGTATGGGGCACCTCGCCCGGGAATCGCATTGGGTGGTGCCCTGCGATGCAGCACCCAACAGCACACATAACAAAGCATCATATTACATAAATCAGGTGGAAGCTTACAAAGTGTATATTTTACAAATACTTCTAAAAATAATCTACAGCGGAAGACTAAACAACTCAGGTCTCATACCTATGCTAAGCAACAGAGAAGGTGTCCAGCCCGCGGACCCTTCTCGCTAGCAACACTATCACAGTAGCAGCGGCAGGGGTTGCCATGAGTTCACCACTCGGAGAGCTCCGAGTCTCATCGGACACCCGTACTTAGCAGCGTACAGTTATTACCTGCAAAACAATCAACTTTTATAGCCCTCGCGCAACTTACATCGAGACTCCACAATCAAACAAGAAATGCTTCATCTCGATGTCACTTGCCTGAGGTGAAAGTAACTTTAGTGAGCTATCCTAGACTCAGACTGACCTTGCGCCACCAACGTCGAGACTCCACAATCAAACAAGAAACGCTTTGTCTCGACGCTACTAGCCCAAGGTGGAAATTTAAATTTAGTAAAGTGTTGATCGTTCCTCATCTCCATTATGAGGATTACTCACAAAGCATATTAAATGTTTCCCAGTTTATTACTACGTCATGACGCAGAGAACAAGTATGCTCGGTCCATTCCGTGAGCGACGGTGATTGCAATAAAAAACACCCGGTTGACACGACACGTACGCCCGTACACAACGTTGCACACAGCAACCATCACTGACGTCGTACGTGGCAACTTTTCACACGACACCCAAATGTCGAACCGATCCCACCGACTGGGATTAAGTCTCTCAACGGCAAACCCTCGTAGATACGACTTCTCTATCCTTTCAGCATCGGCATCAAACAGTGAGGTATGCCTCGACACCCAGGTTAACATGTTACATCGGTTTCCTGGGTCCCATATAGCCAGTATGCATCCGGTACATAACTCAAACTTGTCCAACGGGCCGCACACGAGAACGGGCCTTAATCAACTCAGACATAGATTAGGTTCACAGGACCACGTCCTTGATCCTTCCATCCACTGCCCTGTCTCCATTCCCAACTATGAGGATCAATTCCCAACTTTTCCGATTTATCCCCCTTAATCCTGGTTCACGAGTAGGAAACTGCCCACTCGAGTTATGCCTCTTTTAATCCACTTTTGTTAACTTGAGATCAGAAGTTATAATCAAGTGTTAAGCTACTCTACATTATACTCCAGGGTTTTCTGGGTCATGCATTTGGAGTTTCATACCATCTAGACTTAATGCAATAAACAAATGCTAGACAATATAATGTGAATACAAATAAAAACTTGTAAGTTTTGATGCAAACCGGGGCTTGCCTTTGTTTTGCAGGGGACTAATATATATAACTCAGTTAGTGAAGACCACTTGGCTTGATCTCTTGCCTCCCTCCTTTGATCTCTTGCCTCCCTCCTTTGATCTCTACTCCGATGACTTCAAGTTCTTCACGTAGATGCTACACGTAATGAATATGCACACATGTTTAATTGTAAAGACTTTGCTACAAGTTCTAATAACAAGTTTTCAAAAACTGGAACCCTGTTTAAGAATTTAAAATGACACTGGTGCTAGTGGTTTGGGTTTGGGTCTAAGCAACATGATTAAGTGCAAAGTGTTTTCTCCCTCTTCTATATTGATCACCTTAAAAGGTTAAAAAGAACAGGGGTGATCCAAAGCTCCAATGGAGCTGAGAATTATCATGTGAGCTCCTCGTCACAAGGAAGTCCTCTGGACCAAAAATTAGCACTTTTCCTTGAGTGGTTTGTTCAGAACAATTCTCTAAGCAATTAAGCAAAAAGGAATTAATTCTGAAGTAACTCCCATGTTCATGCCAAAATTAGTGAACTACAATCTCATTTATAGCTCATAGAGCTTGTATGAATTTTTCTAGCATTTTTGGAGCTAAGATTTACTCAGAACTGAATTTCCAAGTTTAGGTCTCTGAAAATGTTTCTGTATTCAATTGAACACAGCAACTTCAATTCTTAATTGCCCTGATCAAATCAACTCCAAATGAGCTGAAATTTTTACAGGGGTCCACTAACATCAAAAATAATATTCTGGCAAAATTTTTTGCTGAAACTTCCTATAAAATTCTTTTGCTGAAAAGCTTTAAAGAATTTTCCAGAATTAAATAATGGGTTTCATACAAATTGGGTTGCATATTTGGATAGATATATTCAAGATTAATCCAACCCAATTTTAATCACTAAATTTGGAGCTTCCTAGCAAAAGTTATGAGGTTCTAAAGTTTGGGGAAAAATTCTGAAACTGAACTCTGTTCTATTCTCCAATTTTCAGAGATATAAGGAATTAACACCACATTTGGCCAAGCAAATGAGATCCAATGCTTCTGAAACTTTTACTGGAGTTCAAGTATTTTAGGGGGACTCTCCTGCCCAAATTTGAGAATTTTCCAATACACAGAACTCCTGGAAAAATTCCTACAAGATTTTCCTTATATGAATTAATGAGCCATAACCAGGTATTTTCATAAATATTGGGCTGTACCGCTTGATAGTACTCTCTTAGAGGAATCCAACAAAATTTATCTCACTATTTTTGGAGCTTTCTACACAGAGTTATGCATTTTCCAAGTTTGAACAACTCTCTGTTTGATTTTAAACAGAACAGTCTAACGTGGGGCCCACGGTCAGGTGCTTCTCCAACCTCCCGCCAGAGCCCGCGGGTGCACACCGGTAGAAAGCGTGGCGCGGCTTGTTCTCTCTCATTTCTCCACCAAATGAGCTCTGGTTTCGCCCTACATGCTCCTTGGAACATGGCGCAGCTGTCGGGCAAGGTTTCCTCGCATGAAAACGGCCAAAAACAGGTCGGCACCGGTGGGGCGGCTCGGGAGCTCAGCATCAACGCGTTCTGGCGCATCCAAAGCTTTTCCCGGCGAGCTACCTTGCCCTAAAGCATCACCAGAGCTCGTGGAGCATGGAACACACCTCAGTTCGTGCGGCAATTGGTAGGAATAGGGCGGTCACCGGAGACCCGACCCATTTTTGCTGCCGGCGGTGAATTCTCGTCGCTCGGGGCGTGTGATGATCGGTTTTCTTTGGTTCTTTGCTTGGGAGGGTGCTAGGGCATATAGTAGCTGTGGTTTGAATTGTAGGAGGGATAATCCAGCGGTTCGAGCTAATTTGGAGAATTGGACAGCGCCGGTTCTTCACGTGTTCCGGCGGTAAAATGCGAAATCTGGCTAATCGGCGGCAGGGAAGAGCAGGGGGACGACGGGATGACGAGCTAGACAGCCTTGCTAACCTCTGTGTGCGTTTGCTTGGACCGGAGACGCTCGGAGTAGCCCGTACGTCGAGTAGCAGCAACATGCGGCGTTGTTCTGTTTTTCCCGGAGGAAGAACGGATTGCCACCGATCGTAGAAGGCCGGCCATGGGCTGAGAAGCGGTGATAAACGTCGGGGAGTCGCTGGCACAGCCTCTGAGATTCTCAGCCGGGCGCCCAACTGGTGGGAACAGCTCAGCAGCGATCAACCGAGGGATGGAGACATGGTAGCTCCATTCTCTGCTTTTTGTGAGTGAGGAAAAGGGAAACGAGCGGGTTCTCGGGACTGTGGCACGGGAACGTCGGCTGAGGTGATAAGCATGGGGTACCAGCTCGCCAGCGCAAAGAACATGAGCAGGAGGTTGCTCGGAGCTGCTCCCGCGGTGTCATCCGGTGGAATGCCTCGGTGGAGTGAGGAAACAGAGAGGAAACTTAGTGTGCAAGTCTAAATATCACTATGACATGTGGGCCCCACTGCCCCTTCTTATCCCCTCTCATTTTTCTCACAAATATCTCCACACTTTGGCAAATGCTAGAAATCAACTGGTGAGAATTCAAACCTGTATTGTGTTTGGATAATTTGGACAAGTTTCATCCATATTCAAATGTATATTTGAATTCCTTGCAACTTTAAGTCCATTTGGAAAATGGATAGAAAATATCTTCAAAAATTCATGAGACTTTGTCTACCCCCTAATTTGGACCTAAGGAATTCAAATATGAACTCTGATCTTTGATTTGGCTGCTGCAAATGAGGTTTTTAATACAACAGTTTGGAAACCATTGTGTTACTCTCATTTGAATTTTTGAGTGGAACAATTTGTTCTCAAAATCTGACATTGGCTTCCTCACACTTATGGGAACTCCCCAACTTTGTTTTAAATCCCACTTGGGTTCCAAGTCTTCAAACAAATATTTGAACTTGTGTGAAGAAAGCTCTCATGTGTATTATCACATGTGAAAAAGTTTAAACAAGTCCCATTTTTCATACATCGGAAACCAACTTTGCACAAGCAAGAGTTTCTTTGT
Source organism: Neostapfia colusana (assembly GCA_030760725.1). Lineage (NCBI taxonomy): Eukaryota > Viridiplantae > Streptophyta > Magnoliopsida > Poales > Poaceae > Neostapfia > Neostapfia colusana. The sequence goes on along the minus strand of JASWHV010000001.1, from coordinate 117,360,744 downwards.
ATTCATATTTTTGGGACCTTTACAACGGCCAAGGGTTTTCGGTTCTATTTATAACCGGAAATAGAAGAGTCCTTATCTGATCGGAATTCAAATAGGAGTCTTATTCAAATTGTTTTTGGATCTTAACAACTTATCTTTAGTTGATTTGGTGTGATAGCAACGTGGAATTCGTGTCGGTTTCCTCAATACCGGGGATTCCCACGGGTTCAGAAGAAAAACTGCTTAAAATCTCGTTACCCTTGCGGCGATGAGCTCTGGAAGCTCCACGTGTCCATCGGGGGCCTGGTCTCCCTTTTCCACAAAGACGAGCTCCGGTTGTGCCGCATGTCAAGCGAGCGATACCCCCCTCTTTCTCAGAGATGGGATTCGCGTGCGCCACGTTCTCGGCGGGTCGGGACCTCCTCTCTATTCAGAGATGTGCTCCTCGCACGCCACGTGTCAGTGCCGGACCTTCCCTCTCTTCGGAGGTGAGCTCCGTGAATGCCACGTGTCCCGTGCAACTAAACCTTTCTCTCCGCAGCGACTAGCTCCGCAGCCGACACGTGTCCTGTGGGACTGGCCTCGCTTCTCCGCAGAGGATGGCTCCGGGGCAACACGTGTCTCACGGGGGTCGGACCTCTCCTCCTTTTGCGGGGATGAGCCCCGAGCCTGCCACGTAGTCAATTTAGTGGTGGAACTCTCCCCATTTGCAGGGATGAGCTCCGGACACGCCACGTGGCCAGTGGGCCGCAGAAAATGTCTACGGCGCTCTAGGCGAACTGGAATTGGATCCTTTTGGCTATCTTTTGATTCTCCTCTAATTCAACTTATAAAAATGTTTATGAAACATGAATATATGCAGAATTCAAAAATGAGGGTGTCACAAATCTACCCCCCTTAAATTGAATCTCGCCCTCGAGATTCGATAGTAGAGAATAAATGAGGGAATTCTGTCTTGAGGTCTTTTTTCCGTTCCCATGTAGCTTCTGCTTCCGTGTGATGGCTCCATTGTACTTTGCACCATCGGATCACTTTGTTCCTCGTGACCCTTTCTTTCATGTCCAAAAGTCGGACAGGGTGTTCTGCATAGGTTAGATCCTCCTGAAGTTCGAGATCTTCCATTGGTACTTGCTCTTCTGGCACTCTTAAGCACTTCTTGAGCTGAGATACATGAAACACGTCATGTACATCGGAGAGGTGCGTTGAGAGCTCTAGTTGATAGGCTACTTCTCCTCGCTTGTCCAAAATCTTAAATGGTCCGATATAGCGAGGTGCTAGCTTGCCTTTGACGTTGAAACGTCGTTGGCCACGGATAGGCGATACCTTGAGGTATACGTAGTCTCCTACATCGAAAGTCGACTTTCTTTGTCTATTGTCCACATATCTTTTCTGTCGTGACTGAGCATCCTTCAAGTTCTCCTGTATTGTTTGGACTTGCTTTTTAGCTTCTTGTAGCACATCGGGTCAAAACACTTTGTTTTCTCCGGCCTCATTCCAAAACAACGGCGTTCTGCACCGTCTGCCATATAATGCTTTGAAAGGTGACATCTTCAAGTTGGATTGATAGTTGTTGTTATAGGAGAATTCCGCGTACGACAAGCTCCTATCCCAACTACGTACATATTTCAAGGCACAGGCTCTCAACATGTCCTCCAAAATTTGGTTTGTCCTTTCCGTTTGCCCGTCGGTCTGCGGGTGGTAAGCGGAGCTAAAATGCAGTCGTGTACCCATAGCTTTCTGCAGCTTCCTCCAGAATCTAGAGGTAAACTGAGAACCCCGATCTGAGACTATCCTCCTCGGGACTCCATGACGGCACACGATTTGCTCCATGTACAACTCGGCTAATTGTGCAACGTTGTACTTGGTCCTTACAGGGAGAAATGGGTTGTTTTCGTCAATCGGTCCATGATAACCCAGATGGAGTCGTAACCTGACTGAGTACGTGGCAACCCGACGATGAAATCCATATTGATGTCTTCCCACTTCCACTCGGGTACCTTCAAGGGTTGCAACAATCCAGCGGGTCTTTGATGTTCGGCCTTCACCCGTTGGCATGTGTCGCATAAGGCAACATATTCGGCTATGAACCTCTTCATACCATCCCACCAATAACAAGTCTTCAGGTCCTTGTACATCTTGGTACTTCCAAGATGTATGGAATAAGGTGAACCATGTGCCTCTTTTAATATCATGTCACGGATGTGCTTCACGTTAGGCACACAAATCCTTTTTCCTAGCCAAAGCGTACCCTTCTCATCTTCCTTGAAACCCTTCTCTATTCCTTGTCGGATCCTTTCCTTGATCTCCTTGATCTCCTCATCCGTTGCTTGGCCATCTCTTATCTCTTGCTCCAATGAAGAGTGGAGTTCCATCACTTCCATCTTGTTCAAGAATTCGAGATGTAACCGTTCGAACTCCTTGCGTAGTTCGGGTGGTAGCTCCTGAACCGTGAGTTGGTGACATGCTCCCTTCCGGCTCAATGCAGCAGCTACTACATTGGCCCTTCCAGGGTGGTAGTTGATTCCAATATCGTAATCCTTGATGAGTTCCAACCATCGACGTTGCCTCAAATTCAAGTCTGTTTGTGTGAATATGTACTTGAGGCTTTTATGATCCGTATAGATCTCACATCGATGACCAAGGATATAATGTCTCCAAATCTTCAATGCATGCACTACTGCTGCTAGCTCCAAGTCATGTGTAGGATAATTAAGCTCGTGCTTCTTTAATTGTCGTGAGGCATAGGCTACCACTTGTCCTTCTTGCATGAGCACACATCCGAGCCCTTGTCTTGATGCGTCACAATATATGTCAAAGCTCTTGCTTACGTCCGGCAATACCAAAACTGGCACTGTGGTTAGCCTTTTCTTGAGTTCCTCAAAGCTCTCTTGGCACGCTGATGTCCATTGGAATGCTTTTCCCTTCGTTAGCAACTCCGTCATAGGTTTTGCTATCTTAGAGAAGTCCTTGATGAAGCGTCGGTAGTATCCAACCATCCCAAGAAAACTCCGAATATCTCTCACATTTTGCGGTTGGTTCCACTTCAGAACGTCTCCCACTTTTCCGGGATCAACCGATACTCCTTCCTCGGAGATAATGTGGCCTAGGAACGATATCCCCTTTAGCCAAAATTGACACTTGTTAAGCTTGGCATAAAATTGATGCTAGCGCATTTTTTGCAAGGTCAATCACAAATGTTCTTCATGCTCCTCCTCACTTTTTGAATACACCATAATGTCGTCGATGAAAACCACGACGAACTTATCCAAGTACTCCATGAAAACCTTGTTCATAAGGTACATGAAGTATGCGGGTGCATTTGTTAACCCAAAAGACATGACGGTATATTCACACGAACCATACCGTGTTCGAAAGGCAGTCTTGGGTATATCGGAGGGCTTAATTTTCAGCTGGAAGTATCCCGACCGAAGATCAATCTTGGAGAACACTCGGGCTCCTTTCATTTGGTCGAATAGGTCTTCTAAACGGAGCAGAGGGTATTTGTTCTTGATTGTCACCTCATTGAGAGACCTATAGTCCACGCACATCCTTTGGGTCCCATCCTTTTTGTCTACGAAGAGCACGGGGGCTCTCCATGGTGATGAGCTTGGACGTATAAAACCCTTCTCCAACTGCTCCTGAATTTGCTTCTTGAGTTCCACTAGTTCATTGACGGGCATCCTATAGGGTCTCTTTGCTATGGTTGCAGTCCCGGGTACCAAATCAATGGCAAACTCAATGTCCCGGTCAGGTGGCATACCTAGAAGCTCTTCCATAAACACGTCCGAGAATTCTTGAACCACTGGAATGCTGTCCAATGTTACTCATTCGACGTGGTTCGAAATTTCCTACTTGGTTGTTTGTTGGGCTGACTCAAACTCGATACGAATACCATGCTCGTTTGTCAACTGCACGCTCCTTTCAGCACATTGGATTACTCCGTTGTGCTTGCTTAACCAATCCATCCCAAGTATTATGTCAAGCCCTTGGGAATCCAAGACAATGAGGTTGGCAAGGAAGTCTACCCCACTTATTTTAAGGCTTACTTTCGGACATACTATATTAGCTCTCATCTCTCCACCGGAAGAATTAACCAACATAGTACAATTCAAATGTGATATGGGTAGATTATGCTTGGCAACATACTTGGGTGATATGAATGAATGCGATGCTCCGGAATCAAATAAAATGGTGGCTGGGTTGGAGTTGGCAAGGAACATACCAATCACGACGTCCTCAGCCTATTGCGCTTCCTCAACAGAAACATGGTTCACGTTGCCACAAGCATAGTTCTGCTGTCCACGGTTTCCTTGGTTGGCTCCTCCGTTCGGCCGTGGGTTGTGCTTGGAGACGTTGCCTTGCTGTCCAGGACCTCTCCTCGGGCACTAGCTCGCGAAGTGTCCCGTTTCCCCGCATGCAAAGCATGCCTTGTTGCCCACGACAGCGGGAATGTTAGGGCAGGGGTTTTGAGTAGGAGCACCCATGTTAGGACGGGGCGCTAGAGGTAAAGGCACACGAGGTGCTTGTGCAATGGGTCGTTGCGGTGGTGGCTGATTAGGGCGGTATGCAGGGGCAGTCGATCCATACTGTGGTGCAACTGGGGGCATGTACCGAGGGCGGACGTTACTCCCTTGTGGCTGGTATGGCATCTTCCTCTTGCCCTATTGCTCAATCTCTCGGATCTTGCTTTCCACCACTATGGCTTTGTCAACCAGCTTCTGGAAGCTCACATAGTCATTGTTGAGGAGCTGAACCTGGATCTCATTGTTCAACCCCCTCATGAATAAGTACTGCTTCCGTTGGTCCGAGTTGACATCTTCAGGGGCATACCTTGAAAGCTGCGTGAACTTTTTGAGGTACTCATTAACGCTCTTCTTGCCCTGGCGGAGACCTTCGAACTCCTGCCGTTTGAGCATCATGACACCAGCAGGGATGTAATGAGAGCGGAAACTCTCCTTGAACTCAACCCAAATGATGGTCTCCGAGTTGTTATGAGCATTGCAGAGAGCATCCCACCAGTCAGTGGCTGCTCCCATAAGTTGGTGTGATGAGAAAAGAACTTTCTCTCGGTCATTGTATTGGACAATGGCAAACTACTTCTCCATGGACTTCAACGAATCATCGACTTCCATGGGATCACTAGCTTGTGAGAAAGTGGGTGGTCGAGTCCTCATGAACTCTCCCATCCTGTTATGAGCCGGCAGTGGTGGCGGTGGTGCCGGAATAGGGTTGTTGTTGTTGGCCTGCAGCTGACCCAATGTTTGGATCATGGTCTGCATAAGCTGATTCTGCATGGCCATAAACCGTTCCAGGTTGTTCTCACCAGCTCCGGGGTTAACAGGAACTTCATCGTGGGCCTTTTCTTGGTTGCCACGGATGTTCCTTCCTTGGCGGCTGGCGCTTCCTCTCATCATCTGTGAGAGAGAACGGAATAGAATAGAGGTTAGAAGGTTAGATGAATCCCTCCTAACTATATGCATCAAGGTGGATTGGACTATATGTATTAGCCCATATGAGGATGTGAACAAGTGCCGAGGCATCTCACACCTCTTTCTACTTATGTGTGGATATGGACAATGCTAAAACGTCCAACAACTCACACTAAGCACACAATCACAACAATCATCACAAAATCTCACACAACTCCTATTCAAGGCTTTTTCAATGGGGGTCCTATGGGGTTTTAGGGTGATATCGATCTGTGACTTCACCCTATGTCAAGGTGGTTTGGGGTGATACCCATCTGTGATCCAACTATGGCTTCTCCTAGGCTTGCATCCTATATCAAGGTGGTTCCAATGCCAATCTATGCATTCTAGGCTTGCATCCTATGGTCAGAGTGGCTTCTAACACCAATTTGTTACTAGGGTGCGTCCTACAGTCAACGTGGAAGCTACCAATCTGTGATCATTCCAGGTTTGTGTCCTACAGTCAAATGTGGTAGCTTGGTACCAATCTGTGACTAGGCATGGCAGCTTTAATATCAAGCCGTGACCTATCTAGGCTTTGTGATCTTCGATCTACCCGTGGCAGGTTGATACCAATCTTTGGTTTCTATCTAGGTGTGTAATCTACCCTCAACCGTGGCTCTGATACCAATCTGTGACGCTCTCAATTTCATGGAAAAACCACGGAACCAAGAACTGATACATATGTGTGCCCAGGATGTTCATCACACATATACACATCATCCACAAACTGAATTTCAGAATATATATAACCACGAATAACATAGTTTATTACAAGGTTTCATGCGTCTTGGACTCAGCTAAGGGGGCCCGGTCCCGATCACGGGGTCTTGCCGCCTCGCCCGAGGAATCACATTGGGTGGTGCCGTGTTATGCGGCACCCAACAGCACACATATAAGGAACCATGTATTACATAAATCAAAGCGGAAGATTACAACTGTTCTTTGTAAATAATTTACATAAAATAGCTACAGCGGAAGTCTATAACCAGCTCACGTTGAATAATTACGAAGCACTCGAGAAGAGGTCCAGCCCACGGACTCCTATCGCTAGCAACACGAAGACACGGCAGCGGCTAGGTTCTCCGAGTGTGACATGACTCGGAAATTCCCGAGTCTCACCGGACAACCTTCTTTATAGCGTCGAGGTTTACCTGCAAAACCATTTATATAGCAAGAGTGAGCACAAAGGCTCAGCAAGACTTAACCGTCTCTCCTAAGACATGAAACTCTAGATGAAAGTAACCTAAGACTTAAGCCTATCATTTGCGAAAAGACTCGCCTACAAGTTCATCCTTAACTTTCAGATGTTAGCCATATTAGTAGTGACCTTGCGCCCAGCAACATTGGAACTTCACAATCAAACAAGAAACGCTTCATTCCAATGTCACTTGTCCCAAGGTGGAAAAATAACTTTAGTTTGCTCTATCTCTACTGCAAACATGGTTTTCATGCAATTTACAATTATCATAACAGCATTTAAAAACTTTGCAAACTATTTCTACACAACTTAATTACTACGTCACAACACAGGGAGCAAGCGGTAATCAATAACCGCGATGGACGGTGATTCGAATCAAACACTACCCGGATAACTCGACACATATGCCCGCCTCTGAAGACCCATCTCTGGCGTCCTTCATTACGTCGTATGTGGCAACCTTTCTCAGGACACTAAACTGTAGAACCGGTCGCGCCGTCTCGGGCTCATAGGTCTAACGAGATGATGTGGTATGCCTCTACAATCCAGTGAACCTGGTACATCGGTTTCCTGATTCCCATATGTTAGTAAGCATCCGGTACACAACTCAATACCTGCTCCTGGGTGCCACACACGCATCGGTCCTTAACCGACACAGGCAGAGCTACTCGACCAAGACCTCGTCTTGTCGCTGCCTAACCATCCTGCCCGGTCTCATCTTTGGAAATGTAAACTTTAGTTTGCCCTCTTTTTCCATCTACACCCAGGTAGTCCCGTCCATAACTCGCGAGTAGATTCCAACTACTCGTCTTCTACCGGATGCCCTAGTCTATTTAGCATGGCCTTATTCTATAGCGATGACATAATTCTACCCTTGACCTCAGGTTCATGTTTGGTTATGCAAGTGGAGTATCAAACATCCTTGACCTAATGCACATACAAACTTTGACCAATAGTAGTGAACAAAGGAAAAACTTTAAAAACAACTTAAGTGCAAACCGGGGCTTGCCTTGGTTTTGCAGGTGACTAAAGTCATATAATATGAGGTTAGTTGTTGATGTCTTGAAGTTCAATTCCTGCCCTTCTTGCTCCTTGATCAAATCTTCACTTTCCACGTTAATGCACTACACGTTATGAACATGCATATATATTTAATTGTAAAACATTTGCTCACAAGTGCTAAGGAAAAGTTCAAAACTGGAACCCTGTTTAAGAATTTAAAATGACACTGGGGCTGGTGGTTTGGGTATGTATTTAAGCACCATAATCAACTGATGAGTGGGGTTTCATCACTTGGGTGGTGGTCACCTAATGGGTTGAATAAAACACTACTGATCCAGGGCTCCAATGGAGCTGGAAATTATTTTTATGAGTTCCTTGTCACAAGAAAGTTCTCTGGACCAAAATTCAGAATAATTCACTGAGTAGATTACCCAGAACAATTCCTTAAGCATTTAGGCAACAAGGAATACATTCTGAATAAATTTGCACTTTCATGCAAATCCAAGTGAACTACAATTTCAAACATAGCTCAGATAGTATGCCTGAATTTCCCTAGGATTTTTGGAGCTAAGGAATGCCAAGAACTGAATTTCCAAGGTTTGGAAATTCTCAGAAAATGTTTCTGTATTTATTTGAATACAGAAATTTGGAATTAGAATTACCCTAACTAAATCAACCCCAAATGAGTTGAAATTTTTACAGGAGTCTCCTAATATCGTAAAGAATATCCTGGCAAAATTTGGGGAATTTTGGATGAACCAAACTCCCTATAAAATTCTTTTGCTGAAAAGCTTTAAATAATTCTCCACAATTTTCTATTGGTTTTCTTGCAAATTGGGTTGAATATTTGGATAGAGCTTTTCATCCTGAATCCAACCCAATTTGAATCACTAAATTTGGAGCTTCCTAGCAAAAGTTATGAGGTTCTAAACTTTGAACTAAATCTGGAATTCAAATTAATTCGGGAAATATTCAAACTCTGACGGTGGGTCCACCCTACACGTGTCAGCCGCTGGAATCACGCCACACGGGGCCACAGGACCCTTCCCGCGCCACCACACCAGATCCCGGGGGCCGCAGCGGATCGAAGATTTAAAATATCGCCACTGACAGGTGGGACCGGCCGGCCGTCTTCAACCTCGGGCCATTCTCTTTTTCCCGCGCCGCCCCCTGGCCGGAGACTCGTCGGAGCTCGACGGAGTCGGCTTCCCGACCGTCTCCCGGCTCGGTACTTGCCGCCTGAGGGTTTTCAGCCATGAGGAATCCAACGGTGCGGTGCATTCGGGCTGCCGGCGACCGGAAACCGGTCGGCGACGTGCGCACCCCTCGGTACAGCTTTGGCGCCGTGGCCCGAGCACCCTAGCCCGCCAAACGTTCGGCGGATCCACTCTAAAGCATCAGTGGAGGTCAGGCAAGCTTGGCTCGGCCTCAACCTGGCTCGGAAACGGCAGAAAACCGGTTGTCACCGTGCGCCCGCGCGTTCCCGCCATGGCCGCCGACGGACGAACTCGAAATTAGCTGCCCCTACTCACTGCTAAGCTATAGTTGTGAAGGAAAAAGGTTCCCCTATCCTCTCTAGCTCCTGTGTGGGCAAAATAAACAACTTTAACCGAGAATTAAGCGTTGATTTCTGAAATTCTTACCCGCGGGTAGGTTTTCCTCGTCCGAGAGGAAAACTGGAAATTCCCGAGCTACGTTGCACGGCTCAGGCTGAAACTCGGGGGAGAGCAGCTTGAAGTCCCGGCGCGTCTCGGAGGGTGCTTGCTCGGCCGTGAAAAGCCTCGGTATGAGCTGCCCATGGTGACCCGAGTTGCCCTTTCGCCGGTGAGCGTTAGTACCTCGCGTTGATCGTTGATTTGGGCGCCTCACGAGCCAGGAACGTCGGGGCCGAGCTGTGGAGGATCTTGTACACTCGTTAGCGCTCCCTTTTTGTGTGGACGGCTCGAGCAGAAGAGGACGCGAGCTGGTGGACAACCGAGGGAAACAGAGGCGTCGCCGGTGGTTGTTTTTCGGGCGCGGAAACAGAAGAACCCGCGAGCACGAGTGGAAGACTTCGTGTTTGCCTCGGTGGGGAGGATAAACGCCAGGTGAACCGCCCCTGGCGCCCGCTCGTGGGGGGGGCAGCTCGAGCAGGAGGTGGCGGTAGCGCCCTCGGCGACGTTCGGTGCAGACCCCGTGGTGATCGAGTCAAAACAGATAAGTGACTTAGGCAGTAAGTTATTCCCCTCACTCTATGACCATGGGGGCCCATAGCTCCTTTCCCAAATATCTCCAAAATTCTTGGCACTTTACAAATTCAATTCTGAGGAACTCAAATTCCAAAGTCATTGGGCAATTTGACCTGTTTTGCCTCAGTTTCAAATTTGAATTCAAATTTAGATGAAATTTACAAGTCCCTTTGATAATCATATCAAGGCACCTCCAAATTTTCTCAAAATATGCCTCCTTCACAACTTGAACCTGAGGAATTCAAATATGTCCTCTGATCTTCGAGTTGGCTATTGCAAATACACTTTTTCAAACAACAGTTTGAATTTTCTCTTTTGAACATGCCCTCCTTCTTTTTGAAGTGCACCTCTTAATTCAAACTGAATTCAAAGTTTTATCGCTCATGCCAACACTTTCATGAGTAACACAAAAGTTTTTGTAAGTCCCATTTCTTGCATATAAACTCAACTTTATTCATAGCTCAAGTTTTCTATTTACAAGTTTTGGGACTTTTACATCAGCTTGGCAGCGGAAGTCTAATCTTACAGCGGAAGTCTTATTTCTATACAGCGGAAGTCTTCTAACTAGTGCGGAAGCAATATAAGCAGCAGCGACGGCTCCATCTCTACTCCATCCCCACAGGCAAGGTTGAGGACAGATTACACGCCTAATGCTCCACTTGGTCTTCATAGTAATCTTCTCCTGTTGCTGATGATGAAATAATAATGCAAGTTTGAGTACAATGATGTACTCAGCAAGTGCGGGAAAATATGATATGTAGCTCAAGACAAGGTAGGTATAAAAAAGCTCATTGCAGAAAGCAAGGTTATTTATCAAAACCACGGTAAAACAGCAACTTAACTTTAAGTGACTGTAATCCCAACATATATTAAAATACCAACATACCTCCATTATGTTCATCACTTTCCATGTCCCAACCAGACATTAATCAACTTCATTCTTTCTCACGAATACCTTCTCGTATTCACTACCATCTCATAAATACCATCTCATATTCGCTACCATTTCATCTCATAAACAACTCCGTCTCACACCGAGACCAATCTCGTTGCCATGACTCAACAGTCACGCAACCAAATCTTATCACCCGGACTAAATAGTCCCGAAAGCCAAACCATAATCAAAACCATAACCAATAACCATCCCAACTAATCATGGAAGTTGGCCAGGCGCTAGTGACCGTAAGCTCGGCTATCATGATAGTTTTAGACTCTGCAGAGTTTGTACCACTTTACCCACAAGTTTGTGATTTCGTCAACCATCGGCGACTGCAGAACCTCCATTATACCAGTATACAACCATTGGTGTATGGTCAAGAGATCACAAAATAGCCTTTACAAAGGGGCAACTAGATGTATGGACTCACTAAGGTTTCACCGGCATGCTAGAATCTCCAATTCTCCCACCCACGGGCCCCCTCTTGTGCCATGCAGTTCCCAGGGCAGTCCTCACTCGACTCCCATTCCCCGCGCCTTCCACGGTCCATAACAATCTAGTAACTTACCTAATTAGTCAGCTAAGCCGCACCCATACTTGGCCTTGTGGTGGCACTGTTATCCTGGCATGTGCTCGCATGAACCGGTCCTTAGATCTACGGCAAGTAACCACCATCTCATTCTACCTCATTCACAAACCCAGGCTTGCCTAGATCTCCCTCCAATCCATGTTCATTAACAACATCAGTTTCCCATTATCATTACGAGTGCAGTTAGCTAGACACATCTATCTCGCTTCCCAATCCCATGGACTCAGCGAAGCTTAAAAGCAAAAACCATACCCGACTCATAAACTTCCCTGGCGACAAGGGTGGTTTAACCAAAACTATTAAACTCCTATACAAGGGTTTCCCATTATGTTTGACTCAGCACACAGACCTTTTCGCAAAACAAAATAGTTTCCCAAAACATAGGATCAATATGGTCAAGGAACACTTGCCTTCTTCTGGCAATTCCCGGTTGCTCAAAATCTTGCTGTTGTAGTCTCGTAGGTAGCTCCCTGAGCTTGTCCTTCTATTCTCGATCACGCATATACAAGATTTACAGCAATCAATATCATGCCCAAACTCTACTTTAAGATGCAATGATGCATATGCATGGTAATCCTATGGTGCAGTTTTGGTTTATACGTGTTCTTGCATGTTTGTATGGGGTTTTTTTATAAACAACAGAGGTGTATAGATCAAATGTGGACGTGGCGATGATCTGGACTTAAGATCTAGATCAAACCGATCAACACGTGATTTGTCCACGAAAAAAGCTTCTGTTTCAAAGGAATTGAAGAAACAGATGCGAATAAAAACCGTGATTATGTCGTAAGGTGATAATGGGGACCTACCTTCTTGGTCTCGGGGTCCTTCTCCTAGCAAGACAGATCGTTCGGGCTCTCTTCTGGCGTTCTCCCGCGACTGAACTCCGGCGAAGGTTTTACTCGGCGAGTTGGGGCTAGGGTTCTAACTTGTCGACTCAGGAGGTGGAAAAGAAATTTCGTGGTTACGGCCAAGGATTTTCGGTTCTATTTATAACCGGAAAAAGAAGAGTCCTTCTCTGATCGGAATGCGAATAGGAGTCTTATTCAAATTGTTTTTGGATCTTAACAACTTATCTCTAGTTGATTTGGTGTGATAGCAACGTGGAATTCGTGTCGGTTTCCTCAATACCGGAGATTCCCACGCGTCCAGAAGAAAAACTGCTTAAAATCTCTTTACCCTCGCGGCGATGAGCTCCAGAAGCTCCACGTGTCCATCGGGGGCCTGGTCTCCCTTTTCCGCAAAGATGAGCTCCGGTTGTGCCGCGTGTCAAGCGAGCGAGACCTCCCTCTTTCTCAGAGTCGGGCTCCGAGTGCGCCACGTATCCCGGCGGGTCGGGACCTCCTCTCTATTCAGAGATGTGCTCCGCGCACGCCATGTGTCATTGCCGGACCTCCCCTCTCTTCGGAGGTGAGCTCCGTGAATGCTGCGTGTCCCGTGCAACTAAACCTTTCTTCCGCAATGACTAGCTCCGCAGCCGACACGTGTCCTGTGGGATTGACCTCGCTTCTCCGCAGAGGCTAGCTCCGGGGCAACACGTGTCTCACAGGGGTCGGACCTCTCCTCCTTTTGCGGGGATGATCCCCGAGCCTGCCACGTAGACAATTTAGTGGCAGACCTCTCCCCATTCGTGGGGATGAGCTCCGGACACGCCACGTGGCCTGCGGGCCGTGTAAAATGTCTACGGCGCTCGAGGCGAACTGGAATTGGCTCCTTTTGGCTATCTTTTGATTCTCCTCTAATTCAACTTATAAAAATGTTTATGAAACATGAATATATGCAGAATTCAAAAATGAGGGTGTCACACAACAGTCCCAAAAACCAATCCCAAAGACCATACCATAACCAAACCAATAAACATCCATCCCAAATCTTCCCTCTAATCATGGAAGTTGGCCAGGTGCTTGTGACCAGAAGCACGGCTATCGTGATAGTTTTACACTCTGCAGAGGTGGCACCACTTTACCCACAAGTTTGTGATTTCGTCACCCGTCGGCGACTGCAGAACCTCCATTATACCAGTACTCAACCGTCGGTGTATGGCCAAGAGATCACAAAATAGCCGTTACAAAGGGGCTACTAGATGTATGGACTCACTAAGGTTTCACCAGCAGGCTCGAATCACCATTCTCCCACCTACGGGCCCCCTCTTGTGCCATGCAGTTCCCAGGGAAGTCCTCTCTCGACTCCCATTCCCCGCGCCTTCAACGGTCCATAACAATCTAGCAACTTACCTAATTAGTCAGCTAAGCCGCACCCATACTTGGCCTTGTGGTGGCACTGTTTTCCTGGCATGTGCTCGCATGAACCGGTCCTTAGATCTACGGCAAGTAAACCACCATATCATTCTACCACTTCCACGAACCAAGCTTGCCTAGATCTCCCCCGATTCATGTTCATTATCATCATCAAGTTCTTATTATCATTGTTCATATGAGTGCAGTAGCTAGACACATTCTATCTCGCTTCCCATATCCCGTGGACTCAGCGAAGCAAAAGCAGAAATGACCATACCTGACTCATCAACTTTCCCGGCGACAAGGGTGGTTAACAAAACTAGTAAACAACTATGAAAGGGTTTCCCATCAAGTTGACTCAAGCATACACATTTTTGCAAACAAAACAGTTTTCAAAACATGGGATCAATATGGTCAAGGGGCACTTTCCTTGTTCCTGTGGCTTTTGTTGCTCACGTGTCTCGAAGTTCTGGTGTTGTAGTCCTTCGTAGATGGCTTCCTGAGCTTGTCCTTCTACTCACGACCACGCACATACAAAATCATAGCAATCAATCATCATGCACACCTCTACTCAAGATGCAATGGTGTAGGTGCATGCTGATCCTATGGTGCAGTTTAGTTTGTACGTGTTCTTGCATGTTTTAATAGGCTTGCATGGGGTTTTTCGATGAACAAGGATGTAAATATCAAGTGTGGACGTGGTGATGATCTTGACTCAAGATATAGATCAATTCCACTGTCAAAAACCGATCAACACGTGATCTGTCCACATAAAACAGCTTCTGTTTGAAGGGAACAAAGAAAACAGATGCGAAAAAACCGCGATGATGTTGTAAGGTGGTAACGAGGAACTACCTCGGCCTTCCTCCTAGTAATGGCAGTAGGACAGTTCGTCGGCTCTCCTCCGGCAACGGCGAACGTGTCGGGGCTCATCGGCGGTCTCACCGGTGGTTGAACTCCGGCGAAGGGGGTTAACTCGGCGAGTTGGGGGCTAGGGCCTCTAAGTCGTCGACTTGAAAAGGTGTTATAGCCAAGGGGTGTTTCGGGTTCTATTTATAAGGGGTGAAAGAAGAGTCCTACTCCGATTGAATTTCAAATAAGAGCCCTATTCAATTTGTTTTTGGATCTTAACAACTTATCTTCAATCCATTCAGTGTGGTAGAAACATAGAAATCGTATCGTTCTCCTCAGTACCGGGTATTCCCGCGTGTACAGGAGAAAAACCGTTTAGGATCTCGTCACCTCCACATTGATGAGCTCCGGATGCTCCACGTGTCCAGCGGGGGCCGGGCTTCCCTTCTCCGCAGAGGCGGGCTCCGGTTGTGCCGCGCGTCAGGCGGCCGGGACCTCCCTCTCCTCAGAGGCGAACTCCGCGTGCGCCACGTGTCTTGGCGGGTGGGACCTCCCCTCTCCCTCAGAGGCGAGCTCCGCGTGCACCACGTGTCAGTTCTGGATCTCCCCTCCTCTTCAGAGGCGAGCTCCGAGAGTGCCACGTGTCAGTTTCGGACCTCCCCTCTCTTCAGAGGCGAGCTCCGAGAGTGCCACATGTCAGGCAGTGCCGAACTTCCCTTCTTCTCCTCAGAGACGAGCTCCGAAGTCGAACGTGTACAACAGTGTCGGACCTCTATTCTCCTTGGAGACAAGCTCCGAGGTCGACACGTGTCTAGCAGTGTCAGACCTCCCGGAGACGAGCTCCAAGGGTGACACGTGTCCTGCGGGGTCAGACCTCTCGGAGGCGAGCCCCGAGGGTGACACGTGTCCTGCAGTGTCTTCTCCTCGGAGGTGAGCTCCGAGGACGACACGTGTCCAGTAGGACCAGACCTCACTCCCTCTGCAGGGGTGAGCTCCGAGAGCGGCATGTGTCCCGTGGGGTTGGGCCTTGCTTTTTCGCAGCGACTAGCTCCGGTGGGGACACGTGTCCTGCGGGGTTGGACCTCGCTTCTCCGCAGAGACAAGCCCCGGAGGCAACACGTGTTCAGTGGGTCGGACCTCGCCCCTTCCGCAGAGGCTAGCTCCGAGCCTGCCACGTGTCTTCCCTTGCAATGGAAGCAGCTGAGGATTTTCCGTGGAGAATTATGAGGCTGCGGCTAGGGCAGGACGTCGGTGGATTCTTCTCCGGTGACAGCGAGGCGTGACGGAGCTCGACGGCGGCCAAACTCCAGCAGAGGGAGGCGACTTGGCAGCAAGGAGGAGGGGCGGCAGCCAAAAAAAAGGAGAGGGGTGGTGGAAGCTATGGGGGGAGTTATATTTATGTAACACCCCAAAACCTGCTAAAGAGGGGAATTTAAAAAATTTTGGACGTATTGCATGTGGTGCAGAAATTCAAATTCAAACTGGAATTTAGATTTGAATCAAACTAGAAAAAAGAAAAGGAAAAAGAAAAAGAAAACCGAAACCGGCCAGTGGGCCGAAAACCCGCCAGCCGGCCCAAGATCCCGCGCCAGCCATCCCAACCCGCGCCCCCTCTCTCCCTCTCTCTGATGTGCGGGGCCCGCCGTCATCTTCTTCCCCCGCGCGCCCCAACCGACCCCGGTCTCTCTCTCGTGCCCGATCAAAACCGACCCCCGCCCACGCTCCCAGCCCCGATTTCTAGTCCAGGACGCCCCAGCGTGATCTCAACAGACCGCCGCCCTCCCTCGTCCATTTAAACGCCGAAATCCACCCCTTTTTCCTCCCCGATCGGCCATTTTTCTCTCCGGTGAGAACCAAAGCTTCTACCGCCGATTTCCTTCGATCCTCGCTCAAATTTCCTGATCTAACGTGCTGATCACGTCCCACCGCCGCCAGGGAGCCCTGCAGGTGAAGGAAACGACGTGTCTTGCGCCCCAACTGCCACTTCGACGTGCACAGAAGACCATCGCCGTTGAAGCTCACCGCCGACCGACTTCCAGGGCCTCCGAGTGCAGGAAAACCCCTAGGTGAGCATCCCCTAACCCTCTGCGGCCGATCCGTGCAAAAAGATGCGAGTTCTAGCGTGTAGCGGCAAAAACCGAGGCTGTGCCAGCGAGATCGCCGCCCCCGCCGCCGCGCGCGCGGACTGGCTCCAGCCAGGGCGACGTGGCCCCTTGAGGGTCGTCTATTTTAAATCGCACGATAGTGATTAAATCGACGCGTACCGCTTCGGTAATCTAATCTGAGCCGTCCGTTTTAAATCTAACGGCCCACGTCAGCCCCGCATTATAAAGGCCGGGATTCTTACGCGCTACTCCCTGGGGATCTCGGAAAACACGAGCTAGCCCCGGAAACTCCTGATCTAGCCCCTGGACCTTCAGAAATTTATTTAAATTCATTTAAAACTCAGTTTTAGCCCCTGGACTTAATAAAAATTAGGAAAACCCCTCTATTATGTGTAATTAGGCCCCTGAAAATTTAGGAAATAGTAAATTAAACCCTGCAGTAGGGTGGATTTGCCTTTTAGACCCTATAGGATATTAAATTTAGAAATTTGAACATGTGACTAAGATTTAAATTTAAATGGTGAGGCAAACACATGTGCAAATATAAATTTAAACTCTCCTAGCACATGGAAAACTTTGGAATGAGTTAAAAATAGATTTTAGGCTGAAATGAAATCTGCCTAAGTGTTGCTCATTTTTATTATCCCTAGAGACACATTTTAGGCTAGGAAATAATTCTAAAAAGCTAGTAAAATAAATTTAAATTGTTTCACATCAGAGAGGAAGTTCAAAAATTTTTTATTGAACATTTTAGATCAGAACCTATTCTGTTTAAGTGATATGTCTAACTATTTTAATAGTAAAGATTCACTTTTAGGCATAGAAAATAAATCTGAAAATATAGGAAAATAGGTATGCATAATTAGAAAATGATAAATGAAGTCTCCAAATCAAAAAACTTGAATTTAGGATTTTGTAGAAGATCTGAAAACATATTTGGAGTAGGGAATTACCTTTCATGCAAACTTTGTGGCTAAGAAGCGTATTAATTAAATATAAAGAATTTGTTCAAATTGGAAATTCATATATAGTGTGCAAATAGAAATCTGAATACAAAGGTTAGAAATAAGATATATATGTTTTAAAGTGCATGTAGGCCAAAAATCAACACATCTAGGGTAACCACAACACATAGAAATGTGAATGACTCCCATAGGTATGTATGTGTGGTTTGCATGAGTAAAAGTGTGAACTATGGCTTATGGATTGTTGTTTTCTTTTGCTATGTGTATTGGCATGAGTAGAACCTGCCCCAGAGCAAGTTCTCCCCTTCCAAGACCAAAACTTTCCATTCCCAGAGCAACAGGAAGAAGGCAAGTGTCGTTGACCACTTTGATCCTATACTAGGATGTGTAGTTAGAATTTAATTGCATGGTCAATTTTGGAATATGATACCCATGCTAGAGAGTTTCACTAGAATTGCATTATCTTGTTTCCTTGTAGCTTGGGTTGGGATTTATTTTATTATATTATTCATTTACATACTTATGCTTAGCCATGCTTAGAATGAGATAAGTGGGATATGAGATCATCAACTTATTTACCTTACTCTTGAATGGGACATTATGAATTATGTAGAGGTAGGGATCGAGGCAAGTTGGATGATTTGGTTGGTGCTGGGTGCACGAGACTCGGGTTTGTGTTTAGTACTTGCCTGGATCCTAAGGAACGGTTCATGGAGCATGTAACCTGGCTTTACCGTGCCAACCACATGCTGAGATGGGGCAGCTTAGCCAATTAATTAGGTGTATCACCGGCGTAGTATGGGTGTTTTGGATGGTGCGGGGAATAGGTGTCAGCTGGACTACCATATGAACCGCAAGGCTCAAGAGGGGGCCACTGCAGCGGGGTTGGAGCCTCTTGTATGCTGTTAGGGGTGAAACCTCAGTGGGCCCACGCTCGTCAGGGATCCCTTTGTAAAGGCCTCGTAGTGATCTCCTGGCTACACACCTGGGAAGTGTGAATGTGGTTCGCGGCCACTGGCATAATGGAGGTTCTTTTAGTCCACCCGACAATGGGGGATGAAATCACTACATGTGGGTACAGTGGTGCAAACTCTGCAGAGTCAAAACTGCCATGACAGCCGTGCTCACGGTCAAGAGCGGCTTGAACTTATCCATGATTAGAGGATGAGAATTTGGAAGTTGAGGATGTTAAGCGGGGAGCTTGACATCGGATATGATGTTATGGTTACTTGATTTTGATGATGGGTTGGGAGATTGGGACCATTTCACCTGTGTAGTAATGTAAGTGCTTAATAAGCTAAGGTGATAGGTATTAATTGCGTAGTGCTTTAACCATGAGTCAACCTCTCCTTGCTCTAGCCATACATGACATAACTTTCCCACACTTGCTGAGTAACCATGGTACTCAAACTTGCTTTTCTGTTGGTTTATATTGCTGCTCAGGTCAAGGGGATGATGTCGTGTTCAATGACCAACACTTTAGTCCAGAAGAAGGATTCTAAGTTCACGGAGTCCCACAGGCAACGCCTGTGACGGAGCCCACAAGATTTATATTCCGCTGCTGTTTTTATTTACATATTATGAACTTATTATCGTCCATCGTGACGTATGCTATGTAAGACTTATTTATATTCGAACACCTGGCTTGTAATATAATGATGCTTCACTATTTGTCATCACATGTATGAGAAAATGATCCTCGCATACATGTGATATTCACTAGATTGTTCTTCGGAGAAACCGGGTGTGACAGAAGTGGTATCAGAGCCAGGTTGCCCGTCGGAACATGGACCTAGGTAGAAATGGACGTATTTAAGGACCCTATTTTCTTAAAAACTATTTTACAAAGGTGTGGGTTGAAAGTGTTATTTAATGGGGTCACTTTATTCATCTTGTCCCAACTTTTATTCAAAATATAATCTTTATTAAATTCTTATCTAACTTAATTTTAAATGTTTTATGTTTTAGATGGTTCGCATGATCCGCACCGCCCGCAAGTCCACCGGAGGGAGAGTTCCTGTAGTTGCCCTTGCCCTGAGAGAGGAGAACCGTCCGGTGACGTACCACTCCTATGGATTGGCAGTAGGAGGCTTGTTGCGCCGTCTTCGGCGTATGCTCCACGCTGCTGGCAATGTGTGCAAGCTGATCATACACTACAGCTCCACCAGGATCATCCGTGAGAAGCGAGAAGAATGGAGCTCAGAGATGAGGATTATCCATAAAAATCAGCTGCTCAAGATCCACCGCTCTCCAGCTTGTCGGGCGACTCAGGTCGATGCTGAGAAGGATGTCACCTGGGAGGCCATCACCTGCCAGAGTTACATCAACCGTCGCCACCTGGACAGGACTCAGTACATGTATGTCCTCCAGCGTGAGAGTGGCACCGCGGAGTACAAGTACCCGCCAGTGCAGCAGGGGACTTCACATGAGCACATGGACCTGTACTTGGAGGAGGATGCTATGCTCAGCACTCGACTGTAGGAGTGCCAGCAGGAGCTTTAGGATGTTCGTGACACCCTGAAGGAGACTGAGGCATTGCTTCGCGCCAGCCTGAGGGCGAGAGGAAAAGGAGAGGGGAATGAACTGTGTGTCACCGTAGATGACACATGGACTCCTGACTCCCCGGACCGTCGGGCGAGCAAGCGTCGCCGCACTCCTACACCAGCAGCCTCCCCACCTAAAGCAGAATCAGAGGGCAGCCGCAATAATGAGGAAGACCCCGATGAGCCAACTCAGTGATACGGGTTGTTTAGAGTCATTTCCCTTATTTCAGAAGGTTATCGAGTAGTCGAGTTAATACCCTATTTATTTGTGTGTTAATGTTTGGTGTGTGACGTGATTTGTGGAAGCCATGGGCATTTGTCCACAACCTCGTCTTTAGGTTGCTTTGCTTTGGTGTGTGAATCCTTATGAATCAATAGTGCATTTTATTTTCGTGTGAAACGTGAAGCCCAAAGATCTACGTGAAATCTTTAGAAAATGTTTAAATATTAAGGCCTCAAAAGTTTAAGTTTAAACAAGCAATTTGGGAAAGTAATACATAATGATTTAAGTTAACATTTGGTTGACCAAACATAAAGGAATCATCCATTGTTCGACAAGAACAGTGGAACTAACTCACCCTAGCGGCACAAAAGTGAAGTTCATAGCCGTACAAGAACCTAGGAGGGACCTTAAACTCAATCAAGTTGAGGTGGAAGTGGAAGAGATCAGGATTATCAGGGAATATCTAGACATTTTTCCGGAGGAGTTGCCATGTATGCCCCCCGATCGTGAAGTAGAATTCGCGATTGAACTAGTGCCAGGAACAGCCCCAATATACAAGAGGCCTTATCGGATGGACTCCAAACAGCTGGAAGAGCTCAAGGAACATTTAAGAGAATTGACAGAGAAGGGGTATATTCGTCCTAGTTCCTCACCATGGGGAGCTCCAGTGATATTTGTGCCCAAGAAGGATGGAACCCAAAGGTTATGCGTAGACTACCTGCGTTGAATGAAGTAACCATCAAGAACAAGTACCCATTACCCCGCATTGAAGACTTATTTGATCAGTTGAGGGGAGCTTGTGTGTTCTCAAAAATTGATCTCAGGTCGGGATACCACAAACTGAAGATAAGGCAAACCGACATTCCAAAGACAGCTTTCGTATCTCGGTACGGGTTGTATGAATACACCGTCATGCCGTTCGGGCTAACTAATGCCCCTGCATACTTCATGTATCTCATGGACAAGGTATTCATGGAATATCTGGACAAATTTGTGATGGTTTTCATTGATGACATTCTTGTCTTCTCCAAAGATGAAGAAGAACATGAGGGACATTTAAGGTTGGTGTTGCAAAAACTGAGAGAACACCAACTATATGCCAAGTTGAGCAAGTGTGAGTTTTGGCTGAAGAGAGTTCTCTTCTTAGGACATATACTCTCGGAGGGAGGAATCTCTGTAGATCCCGCCAAGATCGAGGATGTGCAGAAGTGGAAGACCCCTGAAAATGTCGGTGAAATTCAAAGCTTCTTAGGATTGGCTGGGTATTATCAACGGTTCATTGAGGATTTCTCCAAGATTTCGAGACCCCTCACCAAATTGATAGAGAAGGGAATCACATTCACATGGACACCGGAGTGTAAGACGAGTTTTCAAGAACTGAAGAAAAGATTGACAACAGCCCCAGTGCTAGTTATGCCAGATATGCAGAAGAATTTTTCGGTGTACTGCGATGCATATGGACACGGGTTGGGATGTGTTCTCATGCAAGAGGGGCATGTCGTGGCTTATGTGTCCCGGCAGCTCCAAAAACACGAGAAGAACTATCCTACGCATGACCTAGAACTAGCCGCAGTGGTACACGCATTGAAGATTTGGCGGCACTACTTGATGGGAAAGAGGACAGAGATATATACAGATCATAAGAGCTTAAAGTACATTTTCACACAGCCAGATCTCAACCTTAGACAAAGGAGATGGTTAGAGCTAATCAACGACTTTGATGTGGGCATCAACTATCATCCTGGGAAAGCAAACATCGTGGCTGATGCTTTAAGCCGGAAGGTGCAGGTCAACATGTTGAGCTTAAAAGACATGCCTACAGAATTGAAGGAAGAGATTGCAAAACTCAATCTATGTCTGGTGAATAGTGGTGAGGCCATCGCCATGGAAGTGGACTCCATGTTAGAGCAAGACATATGCAACGGTTAGAAGAATGACGAGAAGATACAAGAAATTAGAGAACTCATCAAAGAAAATAAAGCCCCTGGGTTCAGAGAGGATGAACAAGGTACGGTGTGGCATGGGAAAAGATTTTGTGTGCCTGAGGTGAAAGAGATCCGTGAATTGATTTTGAAGGAGGCTCATGATTCCGACTATTCCATTCATCCTGGGAGCACAAAGATGTATCATGACCTCAAGAGCAGATATTGGTGGTATGGCATGAAGCGATATGTCACGGAACATGTTGCCCTATGTGACACATGTCAATTGGTGAAAGCAGAACATCAACGACCCGCAGGACTATTGAAACCACTCAAAGTGCCTGAATGGAAATGGGAAGAAATAGGTATGGACTTCATAGTGGGACTACCCAGGACCCAATCGGGATATGATTCGATATGGGTTATCATCGACAGGCTGACCAAGGTAGCTCATTTCATCCCCGTGAAAGAAAGCTACAACGGATCCAAATTGGCGGAATGGTACATGTCAAGGATCGTGTGTTTCCATGGAGTGCCAAAGAAGATAGTGTCAGATCGAGGGACACAGTTCACCTCAAGGTTCTGGCAGAAGTTACATGAAACCATGGGAACTCATCTAAATTTTAGTTTTGGCTATCACCACCAGACTGACGGGCAGACGAAAAGAACCAATCAGATCCTTGAGGATATGCTGAGAGCGTGTGCACTCAAGAATAATAGGGGTTGGGATAAGAACTTACCGTATGCGGAGTTCTCCTATAACAACAGCTATCAGGCTAGTATGAAGATGTCACCATTTGAGACTTTGTATGGG
This sequence comes from Neostapfia colusana, assembly GCA_030760725.1. Lineage (NCBI taxonomy): Eukaryota > Viridiplantae > Streptophyta > Magnoliopsida > Poales > Poaceae > Neostapfia > Neostapfia colusana. The sequence continues at coordinate 117,337,679 of JASWHV010000001.1, read as the reverse complement.
AGGAAGTGCAGAACTCCACTATTTTGGAACCAAACAGGGGAAAGTAAAGTGTTTGGGCCCGAGGTACTACAAGAAGCCGAGGCGAAAGTGAGGGAAATTCGCAACAATTTGAGGATATCACAGACCTGACAAAAGAGTTATGCCGATGTACGGAGAAGAGAGCTTATTTTCAACGTGGGGGACTATGTCTATCTCAAGGTGTCCCCTATCCGAGGACTTCGTCGGTTCAAGGTGAAAGGGAAATTATCACCTCGATACATCGGACCCTTTCAGATTCTGGAGAGGAAAGGCGAAGTGGCATATCAACTAGAACTACCGGCTCGCCTATCGGATGTGTGAGGCGGACCGGAATCCACTCATCCAGGATCGTAGAGGGTGGTGCCGCGCGGTGCGACACCCGACAGCACACGTCATAAGAACACATTATATTACAAGGGGAAACAAACTGAATGTACAAAGTAGTACACTTCTCAGTTACAAACTAGGGTCTTTATTACACAGCGGAAGATTCTTTTGTACAACTCACGCCCGCCTATCTAGCAAAAGTCGGTTGCCCAGCCCTAGGGCAACCCACACTAGCTGCACGTCTCAGCTCAGCGCGGCGTGTACGGCTCCCACTCAGCCGTGGTCCCCGACGGAGGGTAACCCTCGCCGATGCACTCGTACTCCGAGTCCGTGGGTGGCTCCTCACCTGAAAAACACTTAAGCAGCAACCGTGAGCAGGAAGGCTCAGCAAAGCTTAACCGACTCACCTAAGCATGAAACTCTACATGAGGGGTACAATGGACATAGGATAGTATCATTTTAGCAAAGGACACGCCTACAAGTTCACCCTTAGTTCATCTTTTAGCAACAAGTTAACAGTTCATGAAATCTGAAATTTAGTAAGCAGTATTTGGTGGCACACATGTAGCAATACAATTATATCAACCAACAATATTGAATCGACATGTTTCATCCATTAATCTACGTCACGACTCAGTGACCAAGTGGTACTCTTCACCGCGAGGGACGGCGAATCGACTCACACCTGCAGGGAAACCCAAAGAGCATGTCACGTACGCCCACCCGTGGAGCTGCACAGCACGCTCACTCGATGTCGTACGGGACAACCTTTCACCCAACAGCCCAAACGTCGAACCGGTCGCACCGAAACGAGCAGGAGGTTCCCCACACGGAGCATCTCTCTATGCCCGTTGGCAGATTTCCACCTTGCTGCCCTCAGCCTACACCTATAAATCGGTGCGTTATGCCTCGACGCCCGGAGGTTTAGGCTACATCGGTTTATCGGGGCCCATATATCCGATATGCCTTTGGTATGTTCAAACTTGATCAGCGTGGGCCGCACACGGCTCGGTCCTCAATCGACACGGACAGGGCTGCGCACACAAGACTCCCTCTTGCTGCGCCCTAGCCCCTGCCTAGCCTCATTTTCATTACTAATGTGATCTCACATCGCTCAACCAAACCCGTGCGTCCCAAGCCTATCTCGCGAGTAGATTCCAACTACTCGACTTATGCCGAAACCCTATGAATCTTTAAGCATAGCCTATCTACTCGAGGTCTTAGACACTACCCTCACTCTTTAAGGAACCTTTGGTTATGCAAGTGGGGTTTCATTCATCCTATACCTAATGCACATACATACTTCATATGACACATGTAAACAAAGGAAAAACTTATAAAAAGGTTAATGCAAACCGGGGCTTGCCTTGTTGCTGCTGGTCAGGAGTTAGTTCTTCGTCCGGAAGAAGGAAGTCCAGCACTTCCGGAGTCTCTTCTTCAATGGCTACACGTTGAATATAATACTACATGTAAATTTTAATGCAATGTGTAAACTTGAATACTTATTTACTACTAACTCTAGCTAGCCCTCCCCTTTGGTTCTGAAATTTTTATTGTGGCTTGGCAGGGTCCTAACCAGAGTCTTGACCAAGTTTTATTTGAAACAAAGTTCAATTGAACCTTGTACAAATAAAAGCCTCTTTGGTCAATAATTGAGCCTCTAAGTAATTCCAGGGTTTTTCATGGCTCCCACCATTACTTTCTGGAAACTAGAATTTAGGATGGTTCTAATGGAGTTGGTTTCATGTCATTTGAAGAATTCTACAGAAAGTTATGTCCTAATTAAGATTGGAGAAAATCTGAAAAATGTTTCTGTACATTTTTATATTGTCCCTGGGCAGTTCCCTTAATCACCCAATTAGGGTAACTAATAAACTTGGATGAGTCTGAAAATTTTACTGGGATTCAGGGATTTCCAATGAACCTTTCGGCCAAATTTCAGAATTTTTCATAAAGTAGTTCTCCAGATAAAATTCCCAACAGTTTAAACTTTAGGGATTTAATTCTAGAAAACTATTCACTTTCATGAGCTGAATTTGGTATTGCTGGAAAGTGCTCAGAGAGCTGAATCCAACAAAATTTGGTTCACCCGATTTAGAGCTTTCTAGCCAACGTTATGAGGATTTGAAGTTTGGAAGAATTCTGAAAATCGGGGGAAAAGTTTAAACTCTCGGGGCTCGCGGGGACACGTGTCGAGCGCGGAGGTGTCCGGCACACCGGGGATACCACACGTGTCGAGCGCGGAGGTGTCCGGCACACCGGGAATACCACACGTGTCGAGCGCGGAGGTGTCCGGCACACCGGAGCTCACAGGGTATTTGCGCGCCAGCACAGCCGATCCCTGGCCACACCCGATCCCGATTTAAATTCTCCAGCCGCTGACACGTGGGTCAGCCGGCTTCGTCTTCCTCCCGCCGTTCTCTCGCGCCCGCGCCGCCGACCTCGCCAGAGCAGACTCAGGGCTTGCCGGCTCGCCGCTGCCGGACCTCCCATGGTCTGAAAATCGCCGCTAGGGGGTTGTCGACGTCGAGGAACACGTCGGTGGTGACAGGTCGGGCTGGGGTGACCAGAAATAGCTCGGCGACGTGCTGCAGCCTCGGTTGAGGTTCGACACCGTCGACCGTGGTTTCTAAACCCGCCAACACCTCGAACAAACGGCCCTACTGCACCAGTATACCTCTAGGAAGCTCGACAAGGTGTCAAAAGGGTTCAGGGATGGCGGCAAGTCGGTCGTCACCGTGTGACCGATCGTGCCCGCCATGACCGCCCTCGATCGAGCTCGAAATTTGTCACTCCTAGACAGTTTCACGCTACGGATGCAGAAAAGAACCTGATCGCCGGCTAGTCCAGCGTCTATGTGCAAGATTTGATGACCTCTGAAAGATCATAGAGCGAGAATTTAAAGAAACCGTACTGGAAGCTTGGGTTACGGTCGCCGGAGCAGAAACTAGAAATTCTCTGCGGGTTCTTCACGGTTGGCTTCCAAACTTGGAGGAGAGCAGCACGGTGGTCGCGCGCTCCTGTTGCCTCTCTCGCTGGACCGTGAAAACGCCTGGGGAACGCTGCCCACGGCGCCTGACTCTCGGCTGAGGCTAGGTCGCCACGGTGGCGATCGTTTTCGGGCAAAGGAGGTCGGAGCTCGAGGTTTCTGACGTTGGAGAGGTGGAGTGCGACCTCAGGTGGCTGTCTAGCAGCTCCAGGACGAAGGAGGAGATGGTTTCGCTGGTTTTCCCGATTGAGCAGAGAGCTGCGGCGAGAAACAATGCCGCTGCTCGGGTTTGCCCGCGAGAAGATAAAGCCGGCCGACTCCTGTTCGGCTGAGGCGGTGCCGGTCACGCGGGGGCGCGAGCCAGCCGCCCTGGGCGCCAGCGCGCGGAGAGGGAAGCAGCTGGTGGCGCCGGTAGCTGCTCGGTGGCACAGCCGACAGCTGCTCGGTGGAATTTCCCACCGAGACTCTGACTTTGTGTGCAAGTTTCTCCTTCTTCCCTCTATGACATGTGGGTCCCACCTGGGGTTTTAACCTCTGAAATTTACTCCTAATCACTGTTGTAAACAGTGAGCCCCCCATAATACCCCTGGTGATTTAAATTATTCACCCCTGAGCCATTTGAATTGAATAGAATTCAAATTGGGTTTGGTTTGAGTGAATTTCAGCACAAGTTCAGTTTTTGGAATTCAAATAAAGTTTGAATTCGTCCCACTTAGCTCATGTCAAGATCAACTCCAAATGGAGTGAAAATTGGTGTGTGATGTGGTGATGAACATTTCAAATGTGTGCCAAAACTGAGGCCCTTACATTCCTCCCCCCTTAAAAGAATCTCGTCCTGAGATTACAAAAGAAGAGATAGCGATGTAGTAGGGACTTACCCGTGTTGAGAAGCCATGAACTCCGGGTAATTTGAGCGAAGGAATTCCTCGCTCTCCCACGTCGCTTCTTCCACGGTGTGGTTACTCCAGAGGATCTTGTAGAACCACAACGTTCTGCTACGCGTGGTTCGGGCTTTCTCATCAAGAATTTCCACCGGATACTCATCATATGTTAAATCCGGTTTCAGCTCGTTGATGTCTTCGGTAGGAACAGCAGCTGTATGCTTCAAACATTTTCGCAGTTGCGAAACATGGAAAACATCATGGACACCAGCTAGGGATGCCGGTAGCTCCAATCTATACGCTGCTGGTCCACACTTCTCGGTGATAGTATAGGGTCCAATAAAACGGGGAGCGATCTTCCCCTTCACACCGAACCGGTGCACGCCCTTCATCGGAGACACGCGGAGGTACACGTGTTCCCCAACGTCAAAATGCAACGGTCTATGCCTCTTATCAGCGTAGCTCTTCTGTCGGGATTGAGCGGCCTTCAAATTGGCTTGAATTATCCGAACGCGCTCTTCGGCGTCGTTCACCACATCAACCCCGAATGTGACCCTTTCACCGGATTCGCACCAATTTAATGGGGTGCGGCATTTACGACCGTAGAGAGCTTCATAGGGTGCCATCTTGATACTCGCCTGATAGCCATTGTTGTACGAGAATTCCGCCAAGGGTAGGTGATCATCCCAGTTCGTACCATGGTGGATGGCACATGCTCTCAACATGTCTTCTAATACTTGGTTTACCCTCTCTGTTTGAGGGTCATAGGCGGAGCTCCTGATCAACTTAGTAACCAATGCAGCGTGTAGCTGCTCCCAAAAGCGAGATACAAATAACGCACCTCGATCTGAGACGATGGTCTTGGGTACCCCATATAGGCATAGAATCTTTGCTATGTATAGCTCCGCATATTTGCCGGCATTGTAACATGTATTCACCGGAATGAAGTGAGCCGTCTTGGTTAACCGATCAACGATTACCCATATGGAATCATGCTTGTTGGATGTTAGGGGTAATCCCACAATGAAATCCATGCTCACATCTTCCCATTTCCATGCCAGAATCTTCAGGGGTTGCAACAGCCCTGATTTCTTCATGTGATCAGCCTTCACTCGTCGGCACGTATCACACTCGGATATGTACTTCGCTACCTCCCGCTTCATCCGTGTCCACCAAAATTTCTGTTTCAAATCTTGGTACATCTTGTTGCTGCCCGGATGAATGGAGTATTTAGACAAGTGAGCTTCATCGAGGATCTTTTTCCTCAACTCCATATCTCGGGGCACGACTATGCGGTCATTAAACCATAGCGTCCCCTCATCATCCTTCCGGAAACACTTGATCTCTCCATTGTCTATCCGTCTCCGGAGATGTGCCATGCCTTTATCCGTCTTCTGAGCTGCAATGATGTCCTCCCTAATAGTAGGGATGAGGGCAAGGTTGTACAGCGATCCATAAGGAACCAAGTATAAACTTGGCTCTTCCTCCTCCACCGGTGTAATGGTGAGATGATGGACATGTGATTTCTGACTCAGCGCGTCGGCAACCACATTCGCCTTGCCGGGGTGGTAATGGATCCCAATCTCATAATCTTTGATCAGCTCTAACCACCTCCTTTGCCTCATGTTCAGCTCCTTCTGGGTGAAAATATATTTCAAGCTCTTTTGGTCGGTGTAGAGATGCACCAAATTCCCCAGGAGATAGTGCCTCCACATTTTCAGTGCCAAAACCACTGCAGCAAGCTCAAGGTCATGAGTGGGATAATGCTGCTCATGGTTCCGAAGTTGGCGTGAGCCATAAGCGACCACACGTCCTTCCTGCATCAACACGCAGCCGAGCCCAATACCGGACGCGTCACAATACACGTCGAAGGGCTTTGTTGTATCCGGCTGAGCTAACACCGGGGCTGTTGTGAGATGCTTCACCAATGTTTGGAACGCTCCTTCACACGCCGTGTTCCAAACATATTTCTTCCCTTTCTTCAGCAACTCTGTCATCAGCTTAGCGAGCTTGGAGAAGCTTGGAATGAATCTCCGGTAGTATCCCGCTAACCCGAGGAAGCTTCTGACTTCATGAACTGAAGTGGGAGCTTTCCATTTCAACACTTGCTCTATTTTACTTGGGTCAACCGCAATGCCTTCAGCTGAGATGATATGTCCCAAGAATGGCACTTGTCTGATCCAAAATTCGCATTTGCTGAACTTGGCATAAAGCTTGTAGTCCCGCAATCGTTGAAGAACGATCCGCAAGTGTTCGGCATGTTCGGCTTCTGTCTTGGAGTAAACCAAGATATCGTCGATGAACACTACCACGAACTTGTCCAGCTCCGGCATGAACACCGAGTTCATGAGATACATGAAATGGGCTGGAGCATTTGTGAGACCAAAGGACATGACGAGATATTCATATAAGCCTTATCTAGTTGAGAACGCCGTCTTCGGGATATCCTCCGTCCGGATCTTGATCTGGTGATATCCAGAGCGAAGGTCCATCTTTGAGAATACACTTGCCCCCACAAGTTGATCAAACAAGATGTCAATACGGGGCAGTGGGTACTTATTCTTGATGGTGACGGCGTTGAGCGGCCGGTAGTCCACACACAGCCTCAGGGTTTCATCCTTCTTTTTCACGAACAGCGCCGAGCATCCCCAAGGCGAGGAACTCGGCCTAATGAAACCCTTGCTCAACAGATCATTGAGCTGTTCTTTCAGTTCCGCCAGCTCATTGGGAGCCATTTTGTATGGTCTCCGTGATATGGGCGTAGTCCCGGGTGCATGTTCAATCTTGAACTCGACATCCCGCTCAGGTGGCATGCCCGGAAGATCATTCGGGAACACGTCAGGATACTCCCGGACTACGGGGATGTCCTCTAACTTGAGAGCTTCAGCGTTATTAATCGCTAAAACTTCCCGGACTGGCGTGTCTAACACCATGGAATGCGGACGGTGGAATGGAGAATTTAAGTGAACCGTCCGTGTCCGAGTCTCTAGGACAGCGCCATGGTATTGTAGCCATGACATCCCTAAGATTGCATCAATCTTTTGTCCCATAAGGATTATCAAGTTGGTGGGATATAGTTTCCCACCTAAGCACAGAGGTGCCTTTGGAATCATCATATTAGCTGAAATCTTCCCTCCTGGTGAGCAGATCATATAAGTGCAGTCGGTTGGGAAGACTTGCAATTGATGTTTAGCCACATAGGATGCACTTATAAAGCTGTGGGTTGCACCAGAATCAAATAATATGACGATGGCTTGATTGTTGAGAGTAAACGTACCCGCCAGCACGTTGTCTCCCTCTGGGGCATCCTCATTGTTGAGGTTGCGGACGCCTCCAGTCCGCTGACCAACCTTCTTCACCGGAGGTCGGCCTCGAGCACCGCCCTGGAACTGGGCTTGCCCGCTGCTCTGCTGCCCCTGGGGACAGTCCTTCGCGAAGTGGCCCGCCTGGCCACACATGAAGCAGGTGAAACGGGGCGGTCCCCCGCTGATCGGTGGACGGAATCCCGGGGCGCGTTGTGGCGGTGGAAACGCCCGGGGTACCGTCTGCTGCTGCTGTTGCTTTTGCTGTCTTGGTGGTGGCATCGGCGGACGGAATGGGGGTGCTTGGAATGAACGTCCCCCGAACTGTTGAGGTCGCGCCGGTGGACGCCACTGCTGCCCGGATGGTGTCCGATACACCATACGGTACTTCTGAGGCGTGCCACCACCGCTGCTAGGTGGAGCGCTGCGCTTCCACTGCTCATCTGCCAACTCCGCTGAGCGTCCTCTTGCATGATCGCGGCATTGACTAAGTCGTTGAATGTGCCGCGATTCCACTGAACGAGGTGCGTCTTCATTTCAGGGTGTAACCCCCGATAGAAATGCTCCCTCTTCTTCTCCTCCGTGGAGATATAGTCTGACGCATACTGTGCCAGATGGTTGAAGGCACGGGAGTAGTCGTGGGCACTCCTCCCGCCCTGCTTCAGTTCCAAAAATTCTTGGAACTTCCTCTTCATTATTCCGGGAGGAATGTGGTAGGCGCGGAACGCCTCCCGGAACTCTTGCCATTCCACGGCATGGCCAGCCAGACGTGAGGCGACATAATTCGCCCACCACGCACCAGCGGCACCGTGGAGCTGCTGTGCTGTGAACAGGGTCTTCTGCTGCTCCGTACATTGGAGCAGCCCGAACTTGGACTCGATAGTCCGCAGCCAGTTGTCCGCCTCCAGTGGTTCTTCGGCTTCGGTGAACACTGGAGGGTGCGTACTCATGAAATCCGAGTACGACACTTCCCGGGGCTCACGAGGCCCTCTGTCTTGACGTTCCCCCGCCTGAGACGTATTCTGCACGATCGTGCGGAGCAGGTCGGTCTGCTCCTCACGACCTCCCACCAATGCCGCTATCACATCCGCTAGAGTAAGCGGAGGCGGCGGTGGTGGCTGCTGCTGCGGGGTGCTGTCGTAGGCCGGTGGCTGGGAGTCATCACCTCCCTGTTGGCTAGAGCCACCAACCTCGTGCGTGGTCCTAGTACGAACCATCTGCAACCACACGACATTAAACATCAGTCCCGCAACATTTTGCATGCAGTCCAATACAAATAGGCGTAAAAACATAATGACAATAAAACCTGCGATACATCTCGTATGTAGATAATGTAATAACTTTGCACAAGCTATACCATTACCCGACCAAACACAAGCTAGTTTAATCCAATTTGATGAACCTCCACTTTGGAAGCTCACCATAACTAGGTTTGGTCTCTACGAGACATTACGATCGCGTTGTCATCACGTATACCACCCTTAAGGTACATCACCCTCTCCAATGAGTTCAACTGTCATTCTTCTGTCAGAATGACCAGTTTCTACCTATCCCAAGTTTTGATCTGGTTCTGGGCATTTTCATGACTCAAGTTGAATACCAAAGTTAAATTTAACTTCAGTATCTTTCCAACGAGTATTCAATTGCCCCCAGATCAGCCTTGGTTAAAAAGTTATGTTAATTCAAAGTCAGCAGAAGTTCTGGAAGAATTTTAACAGCACCTCCTTTGGAAGTGGCTGTTTTCATCCCTGGTTTCCATTACATTCTGTGCTGAAATTTCAGAATCTTTGAATTGCAAAAATGTCACCCATCTGCTACTCTTTCTAAGGATGTATTATATGACAATTTTAGATTTTTCTACTGGGAGTTATGTTTGAAAAACAGAACAGTCCAGAGAATGTTTTACTCTGTCCTGGTTCTGGACCCTGTACATTCCTCTAGGATTTAAGCCATCTTAAGTTGAGTTTCAGCTCTGGAAGTCTACAACAAAGTTGTAGAGTACTTCAATACCTTTCCAGAACTATATAGCACACCTCTCTCGGCTAAAAGACCTGTGAGTTATGCCCTGTTGAAGATCTGCAACCTTACTGTCCTAAAACAGAGCACTCTGTTTTTCAGTCTGTTTGGAACTACACTCATCACTATCCCATTCTTATACCCAACCAGGGTCCTAAATGTTGAACCTATAGATTTTATTTCCTTGTTATCATTATTATCATGCATATGCCTACAATAACTCGGTACTACGTTTCTCGCAAAAGAAAATCCTAACCGGATCATACCGGCATATACGTCTCAAGTGTGGCACTAAACAGTCTCTCGCACACGTTTTCTACATGGATACATACGTGGTTAGTACCTGTAGAAGATCAGACAATGATGGTGGACTCAAAGGTTGTTCATGCCAGGCAGTTCCATATTTAAAAGTAAATACAAACGCCCGTATCATTGCCATACGGCCGTCCTGGAGCTAAGTCACGTCTCAAGGCACGTGATCGTGTTTCAACACCACACGACGGGGAACCCGAGTAGGTCATGAACGGGTCATCACGGTTGGGAATGTTATCAACCCAACAGATACCACCTACTGCCCTGCAGGGCACGCCGATGGCAAGCGCTGCGTATGTCCTCCTGGGCTATTTCCAGACGAACACACTCTCGCGTTACTGACCACGCGATGGGGTCTCCACTTACTTGCCTAATGCACGCTAGGGATCAGCGTTGCATATGAACTCAGGGACATGAAGAGTCCAAGAGCTTCATATTGACATCTCACACCAAGCTGTGAGATCAATCCCTGAACCACGTTCCTCGTCAGGGGGAGCTAACCGAAATTGAACCGCTTTCGGTGGTGTTCCTTACCATACTTACCAGAGCGTAGGTGCGTCGTTACATAATTGAAATTCAGAATTATAACACATAAGTTAGTCTTTGCCACTTTAAGTAACTATGCTAATATAGTCCTTACTTGGGCAACTACCGATTCCTCACCTTATACCTAAGTTTTTCCCATAATGCAGTCCTTAAGTACTGTGCTATCCCCACTGCAGCTCTGATACCAGGCTGAGGCGGACCGGAATCCGCTCATCCAGGATCGCAGAGGGTGGTGCCGCGCGGTGCGACACCCGACAGCACACGTCATAAGAACACATTATATTACAAGGGGAAACAAACTGAATGTACAAAGTAGTACACTTCTCAGTTACAAACTAGGGTCTTTATTACACAGCGGAAGTTTCTTTTGTACAACTCACGCCCGCCTATCTAGCAAAAGTCAGTTTCCCAGCCCTAGGGCAACCCACACTAGCTGCACGTCTCAGCTCAGCGCGGCGTGTACGGCTCCCACTCAGCCATGGTCCCCGACGGAGGGTAACCCTTGCCGGTGGACTCGTACTCCGAGTCCGTGGGTGGCTCCTCACCTGAAAAACACTTAAGCAGCAACCATGAGCACGAAGGCTCAGCAAGGCTTAACCGATTCACCTAAGCATGAAACTCTACATGAGGGGTACAATGGACATAGGATAGTATCATTTTAGCAAAGGACACGCCTACAAGTTCACCCTTAGTTCATCTTTTAGCAACAAGTTAACAGTTCATGAAATCTGAAATTTAGTAAGCAGTATTTGGTGGCACACATGTAGCAATACAATTATATCAATCAACAATATTGAATCAACATGTTTCATCCATTAATCTACGTCACGACTCAGTGACCAAGTGGTACTCTTCACCGCGAGGGACGGTGAATCGACTCGATATACACCTGCAGGGAAACCCAAAGAGCACGTCACGTACGCCCACCCGTGGAGCTGCACAGCACGCTCACTCGATGTCGTATGGGACAACCTTTCACCCAACAGCCCAAACGTCGAACCGGTCGCACCGAAACGAGCAGGAGGTTCCCCACACGGAGCATCTCTCTATGCCTGTTGGCAGATTTCCACCTTGCTGCCCTCAGCCTACACCTATAAATCGGTGCGTTATGCCTCGACGCCCGGAGGTTTAGGCTACATCGGTTTATCGGGGCCCATATATCCGATATGCCTTCGGTACGTTCAAACTTGATCAGCGTGGGCCGCACACGGCTCGGTCCTCAATTGACACGGACAGGGCTGCGCACACAAGACTCCCTCTTGCTGCGCCCTAGCCCCTGCCTAGCCTCATTTTCATTACTAATGTGATCTCACATCGCTCAACCAAACTCGTGCGTCCCAAGCCTATCTCGCGAGTAGATTCCAACTACTCGACTTATACCGAAACCCTATGAATCTTTAAGCATAGCCTATCTACTCGAGGTCTTAGACACTACCCTCACTCTTTAAGGAACCTTTGGTTATGCAAGTGGGGTTTCATTCATCCTATACCTAATGCACATACATACTTCATATGACACATGTAAACAAAGGAAAAACTTATAAAAAGGTTAATGCAAACCGGGCTTGCCTTGTTGCTGCTGGTCAGGAGTTAGTTCTTCGTCCGGAAGAAGGAAGTCCAGCACTTCCGGAGTCTCTTCTTCAATGGCTACACGTTGAATATAATACTACATGTAAATTTTAATGCAATGTGTAAACTTGAATACTTATTTACTACTAACTCTAGCTAGCCCTCCCCTTTGGTTCTGAAATTTTTATTGTGGCTTGGCAGGGTCCTAACCAGAGTATTGACCAAGTTTTATTTGAAACAAAGTTCAATTGGACCTTGTACAAATAAAAGCCTCTTTGGTCAATAATTGAGCCTCTAAGTAATTCCAGGGTTTTTCATGGCTCCCACCATTACTTTCTGGAAACTAGAATTTAGGATGGTTCTAATGGAGTTGGTTTCATGTCATTTGAAGAATTCTACAGAAAGTTATGTCCTAATTAAGATTGGAGAAAATCTGAAAAATGTTTATGTACATTTTTATATTGTCCCTGGGCAGTTCCCTTAATCACCCAATTAGGGTAACTAATGAACTTGGATGAGTCTGAAAATTTTACTGGGATTCAGGGATTTTCCAATGAACCTTTCGGCCAAATTTCAGAATTTTTCATAAAGTAGTTCTCCAGATAAAATTCCCAACAGTTTAAACTTTAGGGATTTAATTCTAGAAAACTATTCACTTTCATGAGCTGAATTTGGTATTGCTGGAAAATGCTCAGAGAGCTGAATCCAACAAAATTTGGTTCACCCGATTTAGAGCTTTCTAGCCAACGTTATGAGGATTTGAAGTTTGGAAGAATTCTGAAAATTGGGGGAAAAGTTTAAACTCTCGGGGCTCGCGGGGACACGTGTCGAGCGCGGAGGTGTCCGGCACACCGGGGATACCACACGTGTCGAGCGCGGAGGTGTCAGGCACACCGGGAATACCACACGTGTCGAGCGCGGAGGTGTCCGGCACACCGGAGCTCACAGGGTATTTGCGCGCCAGCACAGCCGATCCCTGGCCACACCCGATCCCGATTTAAATTCTCCAACCGCTGACACGTGGGTCAGCCGGCTTCGTCTTCCTCCCGCCGTTCTCTCGCGCCTGCGCCGCCGACCTCGCCGGAGCAGACTCGGGGCTTGCCGGCTCGCCGCTGCCGGACCTCCCATGGTCTGAAAATCGCCGTCAGGGAGTTGTCGACGTCGAGGAACACGTCGGTGGTGACAGGTCGGGCTGGGGTGACCGGAAATAGCTCGGCGACATGCCGAGGCCTCGGTTGAGGTTCGACACCGTCGACCGTGGTTTCTAAACCCGCCAACACCTCGAACAAACGGCCCTACTGCACCAGTGTACCTCTAGGAAGCTCGACAAGGTGTCAAAAGGTTCAGGGATGGCGGCAAGTCGGTCGTCACCGTGTGACCGATCGTGCCCGCCATGACCGCCCTCGATCGAGCTCGAAATTCGTCACTCCTAGACAGTTTCACACTACGGATGCAGAAAAGAACCTTATCGCCGGCTAGTCCAGCGTCTATGTGCAAGATTTGATGACCTCCGAAAGATCATAGAGCGAGAATTTAAAGAAACCGTACCGGAAGCTTGGGTTACGGTCGCCGGAGCAAAAACTAGAAATTCTCTGCGGGTTCTTCACGGTTGGCTTCCAAACTTGGAGGAGAGCAGCACGGTGGTCACGCGCTCCTGTTGCCTCTCTCGCTGGACCGTGAAAATGCCTGTGGAACGCTGCCCACGGCGCCTGACTCTCGGCTGAGGCTAGGTCGCCGCGGTGGCGATCGTCTTTGGGCAAAGGAGGTCGGAGCTCGAGGTTTCTGGCGTTGGAGAGGTGGAGTGCGACCTCAGGTGGCTGTCTAGCAGCTCCGGGACGAAGGAGGAGATGGTTTCGCTGGTTTTCCTGATTGAGCAGAGAGCTGTGGCGAGAAACAATGCCGCTGCTCGGGTTTGCCCGCGAGAAGATAAAGCCGGCCGACTCCTGTTCGGCTGAGGCGGTGCCGGTCGCGCGGGGGCGTGAGCCAGCCATCCTGGGCGCCAGCGCGCGGAGAGGGAAGCAGCTGGTGGCGCCGGTAGCTGCTCGGTGGCACAGCCGACAGCTGCTCGGTGGAATTTCCCACCGAGACTCTGACTTTGTGTGCAAGTTTCTCCTTCTTCCCTCTATGACATGTGGGTCCCACCCGGGGTTTTAACCTCTGAAATTTACTTCTAATCACTGTTGTAAACAGTGAGCCCCATAATACCCCTGGTGATTCAAATTATTCACCCCTGAGCCATTTGAATTGAATAGAATTCAAATTGGGTTCCGTTTGAGTGAATTTCAGCACAAGTTCAGTTTTTGGAATTCAAATAAAGTTTGAATTCGTCCCACTTAGCTCATGTCAAGATCAACTCCAAATGGAGTGAAAATTGGTGTGTGATGTGGTGATGAACATTTCAAATGTGCGCCAAAACTGAGGCCCTTACAATGTGCACGATGTATTCCATGTGTCACAGCTCAAGAAATGTCTGAGGACGCCCGAAGAGATGTTACCCATGAATGAGGTGGACGTACGAGAAGATCTTTCTTATGCTGAGCAACCAGTCAAGATTTTGGAGACAATGGAACGCCTCACAAGAAATAAAAATCCGGATGTGCAAGGTGCAGTGGAAGCATCATTCGGAAGCGGAAGCCACATGGGAGCGAGAAGACGAGCTTAAGGCACAGTTTCCGGAATTGTTTTCCTAGAATCACCAATCTCGAGGACGAGATTTCTTTTAAGGGGGGTAGAGCTGTAACACCCCAAAACCTGCTAAAGAGGGGAATTTAAAAATTTTCGGACGTATTGCATGTGGTGCAGAAATTCAAATTCAAACTGGAATTTAGATTTGAATCAAACCAGAAAAAAGAAAAGGAAAAAGAAAAAGAAAAAGAAAACCGAAACCGGCCAGTGGGCCGAAAACCCGCCAGCCGGCCCAAGCCCCCACGCCAGCAAGCCCAACCCGCGCCCCCTCTCTCCTTCTCTCTGACGTGCGGGGCCCGCCGTCATCTTCTTCCCCCGCGCTCCCCAACCGACCCCGGTCTCTCTCTCGCGCCCAATCAAAACCGACCACCGGAACCCACGCTCCCAGCCCCGATTTCCAGTCCAGGACGCCCCAGCGTGATCTCAACAGACCGCCGCCCTCCCTCGTCCATTTAAACGCCGAAATCCGCCCCTTTTCCTCCCCGATCGTCCATTTTTCTCTCCGGTGAGAACCGAAGCTTCTACCGCCGATATCCTTCGACCCTCGCTCAAATTTCGTGATCTAAAGTGCTGATCACGTCCCACCGCCGCCGGGGAGCCCTGCAGGTGAAGGAAACGATGTGTCTTGCGCCCCAACTGCCACTTCGACGTGCACCGAAGACCATCGCCGTTGAAGCTCACCGCCGACCGACTTCCAGGGCCTCCGAGTGCAGGAAAACCCCTAGGTGAGCATCCCCTAAACCTCCGCGGCCGATCCGTGCAAAAAGATGCGAGTTCTAGCGTGTAGAGGCAAAAACTGAGGCTGCGCCGGCGAGATCGCCGCCCCCCCGCCGCCGCACGTGCGGGCTGGCTCCGGCCAGGGCGACGTGGCCCCATGAGGGCCGTCTATTTAAATCGCACGGTAGAAATTAAATCGACGCGTACCGCTTCGGCAATCTAATCTGAGCCGTCCGTTTTAAATCCAACGGCCCACGTCAGCCCCGCATTATAAAGGCCGGTATTCTTACGCGCTACCCCCTGGGGATCTCGGAAAACACGAGCTGGCCCCGGAAACTTCTGATTTAGCCCCTCGACCTTCACAAATTTATGTAAATTCATTTAAAACTCAATTTTAGCCCCTGGACTTAATAAAAATTAGGAAAACCCCTCTATTATGTGTAATTAGGCCCCTGAAGATTTAGGAAATAGTAAATTAAACCCTGCAGTAGGGTGGATTTGCCTTTTAGACCCTATAGGATATTAAATTTAGAAATTTGAACATGTGACTAAGATTTAAATTTAAATGGTGAGGCAAACACATGTGCAAATATAAATTTAAACTCTCCTAGCACTTGGAAAACTTTAGAATGAGTTAAAAATAGATTTTAGGCTGAAATGAAATCTGCCTAAGTGTTGCTCATTTTTATTATCCCTAGAGACACATTTTAGGCTAGAAAATAATTCTAAAAAACTAGTAAAATAAATTTAAATTGTTTCACATCAGAGAGGAAGTTCAAAAATATTTTATTGAACATTTTAGATCAGAACCTATTCTGTTTAAGTGATATGTCTAACTATTTTAATAGTAAAGATTCACTTTTTGGCATAGAAAATAAATCTGAAAATATAGGAAAATAGGTATGCATAATTAGAAAATGTTAAATGAAGTCTCCAAATCCAAAAACATCAATTTAGGATTTTGTAGAAGATCTGAAAACATATTTGGAGCAGGGAATTACCTTTCATGCAAACTTTGTGGCTAAGAAGTGTATTAATTGAATATAAAGAATTTGTTCAAATTGGAAATTCATATATAGTGTGCAAATAGAAATCTGAATACAAAGGTTAGAAATAATATATATATGTTTTAAAGTGCATGTAGGCCAAAAATCAACACATCTAGGGTAACCACAACACTTAGAAATGTGAATGACTCCCATAGGTATGTATGTGTGGTTTGCATGAGTGAAAGTGTGAACTATGGCTTATGGATTGTTGTTTTCTTTTGCTATGTGTATTGGCATGAGTAGAACCTGCCCCAGAGCAAGTTCTCCCCTTCCAAGACCAAGACTTTCCATTTCCAGAACAGCAGGAAGAAGGCAAGTGTCCTTGACCACTTTGATCCTATACTAGGATGTGTAGTTAGAATTTAATTGCATGGTCAATTTTGGAATATGATACCCATGCTGGAAAGTTTCCCTAGAATTGCATTATCTTGTTTCCTTGTAGCTTGGGTTGAGATTTATTTTATTATATTATTCATTTACATACTTATGCTTAGCCATGCTTAGAATGGGATAAGTGGGATATGAGATCATCAACTTATTTACCTTACTCTTGAATGAGACATTATGAGTTATGTAGAGGTAGGGATCGAGGCAAGTTGGATGATTTGGTTGGTGCTAGGTGCACGAGACTCGGGTTTGTGTTTAGTACTTGCCTGGATCCTAAGGACCGGTTCATGGAGCATGTAACCTGGCTTTACCGTGCCAACCACATGCTGAGATGGGGCAGCTTGGCCAATTAATTAGGTGTATCCCCGGCGTAGTATGGGTATTTTGGATGGTGCAGGGAATAGGTGTCAGCTGGACTACCATATGAACCGCAAGGCTCAAGAGGGGGCCACTGCAGCGGGGTTGGAGCCTCTTGTATGCTGTTAGGCGTGAAACCTCAGTGGGCCCATGCTCATCGGGAATCCCTTTGTAAAGGCCTCGTAGTGATCTCCTGGCTACACACCTGGGAAGTGTGAATGTGGTTCGCGGCCACTGGCATAATGGAGGTTCTTTTAGTCCACCCGGTAACGGGGGATGAAATCACTAGATGTGGGTACAGTGGTGCAAACTCTGCAGAGTCAAAACTGCCATGAAAGCCGTGCTCACGGTCAAGAGCAGCTTGGACTTATCCATGATTAGAGGATGATGAATTTGGAAGTTGAGGATGTTAAGCGGGGAGCTTGACATTGATATGATGTTATGGTTACTTGATTTTGATGATGGGTTGGGAGATTGGGACCATTTCACCTGTGTAGTAATGTAAGTGCTTAATAAGCTAAGGTGATAGGTATTAATTGCGTAGTGCTTTAACCATGAGTCAACCTCTCCTTGCTCTAGCCATGCATGACATAACTTTCCCACACTTGTTGAGTACCCATGGTACTCAAACTTGGTTTTCTGTTGGTTTATATTGCTGCTCAGGTCAAGGGGATGATGTGGTGTT
Organism: Neostapfia colusana; assembly: GCA_030760725.1. NCBI lineage: Eukaryota > Viridiplantae > Streptophyta > Magnoliopsida > Poales > Poaceae > Neostapfia > Neostapfia colusana. The sequence goes on along the minus strand of JASWHV010000001.1, from coordinate 117,319,839 downwards.
CAATGACCAAAACTTTGTTCCCGAAGAAGGATTCTAGGTTCACAGAGTCCCACGGGCAACGCCTGTGACGGAGCCCACAAGATTTATATTCCGCTGCTGTTTTATTTACATATTATGAACTTATTATCGTCCATCGAGGCATATGCTATGTAAGACTTATTTATATTCGAACACCTGGCTTGTAATATAATGATGCTTCACTATTTGTCATCACATGTATGAGAAAATGATCCTGGCATACATGTGATATTCACTCGGTTGTTCTTCGGAGAAACCGGGTGTGACAATTTATAAGGGGGGAAAGGGCTAGGGTGGCTAGGATTTTAGCAACCCAAATATCCAATGGCTGAGATTTAATTTTAAAAGAGGTGGGAGCTAGGGGCTGTGATTTTATTATTTATTTTGATCCAATGGGTAGGATTAATTGATAAATAAATACCGGGACGGTTGCGTGAACTTGTTGAGGTACTCATTCACGCTTTTCTGTTCTTGGCAGAGACCTTCGAACTCCTGTCTCTTGAGCATCATTACTACAGCAGGGATGCAATGAGAACGGAAACTCTCCTTGAACTCAGTCCAAGTAATAGTCTCCGGGTTGTCATGAGCATTGCACAGGGCATCCTACCAGTCAACGGCTGCTCCCATGAGTTGGTGCGACGCGAAGAGAACCTTCTCTCGGCCATTGCACTGAACTATGGCATGCTTCTTCTCCATGGATTTCAACTAATCGTCGGCCTCCATGGGGTCGTTAGCTTGTGCAAAAGTAGGTGGTCGAGTCCTCATGAACTCTCCCAGTCGGTTGTGAGCCGTTGGTGGCGGCGGTGGTGCAGGAATGGGATTGTTGTTGTTGGCCTGCAGCTGGCCCAAAGTTTGGATCATGGTTTGCATGAGCTGATTTTGCATAGCCATCAACCGTTCCAGATTGTTTGCACCAGCTCCGGGGTTGTCATTCTCAGGAACTTCGACGTGGTCCCCTTCTTGGTTGCCACAGACGTTCCTCCCTTGACAGCCGGCGTCTCCTCTCACCATTTGTGAGAGAGAGTTGGATAGAATAGAGGTTAGAAGGTTAGATGGGTCCCCCTAACTATATGCATCAAGGTGGGTGGACTTAATATCGTCCTATATGAGGATGTGAACAAGTGTCGAGGCATCTCACACCTCTCTACTATGTGTGGATATGGACAACGTTGAAACGTCCCACAACTCACACTAAACACACAAACACAAACAATCATCACAAAGTTCAACACACAACTCCTATTCAAGGCCTATTCAATGGGAGTCCTATGTCAAGGTGGTTCCAATGCCAATCTATGCATTTTACCTAAGCTTGCATCCTATGGTCAGAGTGGCTTCTAATACCAATTTGTTACTAGGCTTGTAACCTACAGTCAACCGTGGTATCTATACAATCTGTGATCTCTATCTAGGTGTGTGACCTACTGTAACACCCCAAAACCTGTTAAAGAGGGGAATCTAAAAATTTTTGGACGTATTGCATGTGGTGCAGAAATTCAAATTCAAACTGGAATTCAAATTCAAATCAGAACAGAAAAGAAAAAGAAAAAAACCCAACCGGCCAGTGGGCCGAAACCCACCAGCCGGCCGAATTTCCCCCGCGCCAGCCCAAGACCGCGCGCCCCCTCTCTTCCTCTCACTGATACGTGGGGCCCGCGTGTCATCTCCTACCTCCCGCGCGCCAACCGACCCGGACACTTCCCTCACGCCCGATCGCAACCGATCTCCGGAAACCCGCGCCCCCAGCCGATTTCTAGTCCCGTATGCCTCCAACTCGATCTCAACAGACCGCCGCCCTCCCTCGCCTATTTAAACGCCGACAATTGCCCTGTCCCCCCCCCCCCGATCGGCTGTTCTACTCTCCGGTGAGAACCGAAGTTTCTACAGCCGATATCTTTCGATCCTTGCTCAAATTCCCTGATCTAACTTGCTGATCACGTTCCACAGCCGCCGGGGAGCCCTGCAGGTGAACGAAACGACGTGTCTTGCGCCCCAACGCCCCCCCCAGCGACGTGCACCAAAGATCGTCGCCGTTGAAGCTCGCCGCTGACCGAATTCCAGGGCCTCCGAGTGCTGGAAAACCCCTCGGTGAGCATCCCCTACCCCTCCACAGCCGATCCATGCAAAAAGATGCGAGTTCTAACATGTAGCGGCAAAACCCGAGGCTGCGCCGGTGAGATCGCCACCCCCCGCCGCCGCGCGCGCGGGCTGGCTCCGGCCAGGGCGACGTGGTCCCTTGAGGGCCGTCTATTTTAAATCGCACGGTAGAATTAAAACCCGCGTGTACCGGCTCGGCGATCTAATCTGAGCCGTCTATTTTAAATCGGACGGTCCACATCAGCACCGCGTTATAAAGGTCAGGATTCTTACGCGCTACCCCCTGGGGATCTCGGAAAATACGAGCTAGCCCCGAAAACTTCTGATCTAGCCCCTGGAACTTCAGAAATTCGTGCAAATTCATTTAAAAATCAGTTTTAGCCCCTGGACTTAATAAAAATAAGGAAAACCCCTCTGTTATGTGTAATTAGACCCCTAGAAAATTATAAAATAGTAAATTAGACCCTGCAGTAGGATGGATTTACCTTTTTGACCCTATATGATATTAAATTCAGAAATTTGAATATGTGACTAGGATTTAAATTTAAAAGGTAAGGCAAACACATTTGCAAATTAAAGTTTAAACTCTCCTAGCACTTGGAAAACTTTAGAATGAGTTAAAAATAGATTTTAGGCTGAAATGAAATCTTCCTAAGTGTTGTTCATATTTATTAGTTCTAGAAACACATTTTTAGGCTAGGAAATAATTCTGAAAACTGATAAAATAAATTTAAATTAGTTCACATCAGAGGAGAAGTTCAAAAATATATTATTTAATATTTTATATCAGAACCTATTCTGTTTAGATGATATGTCCTACTATTTAATATTAAAACTCACTTTTAGGCATAGAAAATAAATTTGAAAAATATAGGAAAATAGGTATGCATAATTAGAAAATAATAAATAAAGTCTCCAAATCCAAAAACTTCAGTTTAGGATTTGGTAGAAGATCTGAAAACCTATTTGGAGTAGGAAATTACCTTCCATGCAAACTTGGTAGTTAAGAAGTATATTAATTAAATATAAAGAATTTGTTCAAATTGGAAATTCATATATAGTGTGCAAACAGAAATCTGAATAAAAAAGTTAGAAATCATATACATATGTTTAAAAGTGCATGTAGGCTAAGAATCAACACATCTAGAGTAACCACAACACTTAGAAATGTGAATGACTATCATATGTATGTATGTGTGGTTTGTATGAAGTGAAAGTGTGAACTATGTCTTATGGATTGTTGTTTTCTTTTGCTATGTGTATTGGCATGAGTAGAACCTGCGCCAGAGCAAGTTCTTCCCTTCCAAGACCAAGACTTGCCATTCTCAGAGTAGCATGAAGAAGGCAAGTGTCCTTGACCACTTTGATCCTATGCTAGGATGTGTAGATAGAATTATTTGCATTGTCAATTGAAATATGAAACCCATGCTAGGAAGTTTCCCCTAGAATTGCATTATCTTGTTTCCATGTAGCTTGGGTTGGGATTTGTTTTATTATGTCATTCATTCATATTACTTATGCTTAGCCATGCTTAGAATGGGATAAGTGGGATATGAGATCATCAACTTGTTTACCTTACTCTTGAATGAGACATTATGAGTTATGTAGAGGTAGGGATCGAGGCAAGTTAGATGATTTGGTTGGTGCTGGGTGTACAAGACTCGGGTTTGTGTTTAGTACTTTCCTGGATCCTAAGGACCGGTTCATGGAGCATGTAACCTGGCTTTACCGTGCCAACCACATGCTGAGATGGGGCAGCTTGGCCAATTAATTAGGTGTATCCCCGGCGTAGTATGGGTGTGTTGGATGATGCGGGGAATAGGTGTCAGCTGGACTACCATATGAACCGCAAGGCTCAAGAGGGGGCCACTGCAGCGGGGTTGGAGCCTCTTTTATGCTGTTAGGGGTGAAACTTCAGTGGGCCCACGCTCGTCGGGAATCCCTTTGTATAGGCTTCGTAGTGATCTCCTGGCTACACACCTGGGAAGTGTGAACGTGGTTCGAGGCCACTGGCATAATGGAGGTTCTTTTAGTCCACCCGGGAATGGGGGATGAAATCACTACATGTGGGTATACTGGTGCAAACTCTGCAGAGTCAAAACTGTCATGATAGCCGTGCTCACGGTCAAGAGCGGCTTGGACTTATTCATGATTAGAGGATGATGGATTGGAAAGTTGTGAATGTTAAGCGGGGAGCTTAACATTGGAAATGATGCCATGGTTATTTAATTTTGATGATGGGTTGGGAGATTGGGACCATTTCACCTGTGTAGTAATGTAGGTGCTTAATAAGTTAAGGTGATAGGTATTAATTGCGTAGTGCTTGAACCATGAGTTCAACCTCTCCTTGCTCTAGCCATGCATGACATAACTTTCCCACACTTGCTGAGTACCCACGGTACTCAAACTTGCTTTTATGTTAGTTTATATTGCTGCTCAGGTCAAGAGAATGATGTGGTCTTTAATGACCAAGACTTTGGCCCCGAGGAAGGATTCTAGGTTCCCGGAGTCCCCCGGGCAACGCCTGTGACGAAGTCCACAAGATTTATATTCCGCTGCTGTTTTATTTACATGTCATGAACTTATTATCGTCCATCAAGACATATGCTATGTAAGACTTATTTATATTCGACACCTGGCTTGTAATAAATGATGCTTCACTATTTGTCATCACATGTATGAGAAAATGATCCTGGCATACATGTGATATTCACTCGGTTGTTCTTCGGAGAAACCGGGTGTGACACCTACGATCAACCGTGGTAGGTTGATACCAATCTGTGTCTAGGAGTGTGTCCTACAGTCAACGTGGCAGCTCTGATACCAACTTGTGACGCCCTCGATTCTGTAGAACACAGAACTGAAAACTGATGTGTATGTGTGCCCAGGATGTTCATCACACATACATATACTTCACAAACTGAATTTAGAATATACATAACCATGAATAACAGGGTTTATTACAATGTCTCATAAGTCTTGGACTCATTCTAGCAGCGGAAGTCTTATTCTAGCAGCGGAAAGCTTTATTCTAGCTGTGGAAGTCTCCTAAACTATTGCGGAAGCAGCTAAGCAGCAGCAGCGGCTCCATCTCTACTCCATCCCCACAGGCAAGTTGACGGTGGATCACACTCCTAATACTCCACGGGGTCTTCATAGTACTCCTCTCCTGTTGCTGATAATGTATGATAATGCAAGTTTGAGTACATGACGTACTCAGCAAGTGCGAAAAGTATGACATGTAGCTTACAACAAGGCAGGTATAAAAAGGCTTATTGCAGAAAGCAAAGTTTATTTCTCAAAACACGATAAAAACAGCAACTTAGCTTTAAGTAAATGTAATCCCAACATGTATTTAAACACCAACATACCTCCATCATGTTCCATCACTTTCATGTCTCTTCCAGACATTTATCTTTCTCATCTTTTCTCAATCTCGTGAATACCATCTTGTATTCACTACCATCTCATGAATACCATCTCGTATTCACTACCATTTTATCTCATATTCAATTCCCGTCTCATACCAAGACCAAATCTCATTGCCATGACTCAACAGTCATGCAACCAATCTCATTACCCGGACTCAACAGTCCCGAAAACCAAGTCCAAGACCAAACCATAACCAAAAACCAAACCAATATCATCCCAATAACCAAACCATCTAATCATGTGGGTTGTTCAGGCGCTCGTGACCGTAAGCTTGGCTATCATGATAGTTTTAGACTCTGCAGAGTTTGTACCACTTTACGCACAAGTTTGTGATTTTGTCACCGGTTGGCGACTGCAGAACCTCCATTATACCAGTACACAACCGTCGGTGTATGGCCAAGAGATCACAAAATAGCTTTTACAAAGGGGCTACTAGATGTATGGACTCACTAAGGTTTCACCAGCAGGCTAGAATCTCCAATTCTCCTACCCACGGGCCCCCTCTTGTGCCTTGCAGTTCCCAGGGCAGTCCTCACTCGACTCCCATTCCCCGTGCCTTCCACGATCCATAACAATCTACTAACTTACCTAATTACTCAGCTAAGCCGCACTCATACTTGGCCTTGTGGTGGCACTGTTATCCTGGCATGGCTCGCATGAACCGGTCCTTAGATCTACGGCAAGTAACCACCATCTCATTCTACCTCATTCACAAACCAAGCTTGCCTAGATCTCCCTCCGATTCATGTTCATTAACATCATCAGTTTCTCATTATTCTTACGAGTGCAGTTAGCTAGACACATCTATCTCGCTTCACATATCCCATGGACTCGGCGAAGCATAAAAGCAAAAACCATACCCGACTCATTAACTTTCCCGACGACAAGGGTGGTTAACAAAACTAGTGAACTCCTATCAAAGGGTTTCCCATCATGTTGACTCAAGCACACACAATTTTCGCAAACAAAGAAGTCTTTCAAAAACATGGGATCAATATGGTCAAGGGGAACTTGCCTTGTTCTTGCGGTTCCTATTGCTCAAATTCTTGCTGTTGTAGTCCGTCGTAGGTAGCTCCCTAAGCTTGTCCTTCTATACGCGATCACACACATACAAGATTCATAGCAATCAATCATCATGCACAAACTCTACTTTAAGATGCAATGATGCATATGCATGTTAATCCTATGATGCAGTTCAGTTTGTACGTGTTCTTGCATGGCTTATGTCGAAGTGTGCCGTCGACACTTCCCCCGGGCCTGCACTGGGCAGCCTGCGGAGGTTCTTTTTCGGAGGGGCTAGTGCCTCACGGAGAGCTTAAGCGTTAGGTACGAAGGAAGGAGAAGGTTGACACAGAGGTTTTTTACGTGGTTTGGGCCGCCAGAGCATAATACTCTACGTCCACGGAGAGCAGAGGTGCTCGTTGTATTGCTTGGTGCTCAGAACCGGAGTTCTGAGTTTGAGGATGAGGTTGAATTTGCTGGGTCTCGAACCCTTTGCAACGCTGCCTACCCGATCCATTTATAGTCTAAGGCTCGGTGATATGCCCACGCCGACCACACCATCAATTATACCGACTACATCAAGCAAGATGGAACAATCATCAAGTCAAGCTGCACCAGCTCATGTCTTCGATGGACCAATTACTCGTAGCCGAGCTAAACAGCTACAACAAGAGGTGCACGCGCTACTTTGTGAAATTCCATTTATTAATGAGAATTATATACTTCCTAAATCATACATATTACTCAGGTTCACCAAGGAGGATGACAAGGACACGCCGAGACTGAACCAGAGAGGAGAACTACGTCGAACCAGTTCGGCCTGGCAGAACTGTCATGAGGAAACAGTCATATCTCTTGATTCATAGAAGCTGTGAAGGTCCATGAGTACTTGTTGGAAAGGTGTTGAAGTCAACTTTATAATGCCACTAAGGGCCGAGTGCTTTAGAGCTCCCAGCTTGGCAGCCGAGTGCTTTTGGTGCAGACTATTCAGAAGATCAATAGTCAGCCTGATATCCAAGTTATCCGTGAGAAACTGTATCACTCTACAATATTTCGTGAAGCATGCTACACATGGTGTGAAAGGTTATCGAATTAGCTTTCCAACACATCTGGTCCCGTGTCTTTTGGATGTCCCTAGGTGGAGTTATGATTAAAACATTGAAGACCACTCAAAAGGCCAGAAGACATGCGAGAAATTGATGACCACTGCATGAATGATCAAGCCAGTTGGCCTTCCACCTTCCCACGTGGGTTTTTCAGTTCACATCTATTTTTAGACTAGTTTTTGGCATAAATACCGCTCTTTTTGTAAGCCAAGGAGAACACTTTTTTTTGAATTAAGATTAATCCAGTGATATTTGCAGCCGAGCTGCTTGAGTGTCTTACTCAACCCTTGTTCTTCCTTGTTCTTCTTAAACTTGTGGAGAGATCTCTCTGAGATCCACTAATTCGTGCTCTGTGGGTTCCAGTACGGCTGCCCCGTCTTGTGTGGATTAGCTCCGGTAGTGGTTCTGCGGTCGTTCGGAGATCAAGTCGAAGTCTTCGCGGTTTCGGTGTCTCTCTCCCCGTCGCTTGGTCGCATCCAACCTTGGTCAGGTATAAAGCTAGTTATCCGCGCTGTTTCTACAGCAAGATATCTTGTTCTTGAGCCTACTGTCGTGAAGATCGGGCCACCCTTCGCCGAACCAAATTCGGTACATATCATGTGGTAATCAGAGCTATCGTTGTCACGGTAGGTTCATTTTTTTTATCACCCACCCTCCCACCCTTTTTCAGTCTGTTACAGTTTTCACCATCCACATATTCATCCCTGTGTTTATCTTTTACATATATTTGTTTGTCCTATAGACCAAAGCCAAAAAAAATACCTATAGCCCTTTTGATGGTACTGTTATCTTGTGTTTGTGTTCTTCCAGTTGCTCGTCACCACCGTTTACCTATATCTTTTATAATCAGCACCCCTGTTAGTGTTATAAAAAAAAGAAGAGTAAAAGAAAAGAGAGCACAAGTGAAAAGATTCTGAAGAATTTTGTGTTACGGTTGGGTGTTGAAATTTTCAGTTTTCATATCCAAGTTGGTGGTAATCTTGATAGCAGCAATTTTTTTTATCTTTTGAGCACATCTTTTTCACTTGATTGGCAGTACCGTAGCCCTCCTTGTTCAGCCACCTATAGCTCCACCAAAAATCTGAACCGGGACTTTCGATTTGTACTCCTTACGGCCTCTTTACCACCTCCGTTGAAGCTGTCACACCAGCACCATCACAGTTCTTGAGATCAGGCAAGAACTTGGGTAAGTAAGAGGTGAGATTGAGTGTGTCCACACACACACACACACACACACACACACACACACACACACACACACATATATATATATATATATATATATATATATATATATATATATATATATATTCCTTTTTTTGCTGCTCCCAACATGGCAGACTCAGATTCAAGTGTTCATGGTGGACACCATGGTGATAGGGAACCCCCTGTCTCACGGGATGAGATGCGTCGCATGGCTGATTCACTCAAGGAGGCCATGGGCAGGCTCCTCGATGAGCGTCTTCCTGCGGCTGGAGGATGTCGAGCATGTCGTGATCAAGAGGACCGTCATCGAGAGGAGTCCGGCGATGAGAACTCTTGTTTCGGCCATGGATTCAATCGCTTCGGAGATGGCCCTGACGGATCTGGTGGTGGTCGTCATGCTGATTTTAATAATTACCATGGTGGGCGTCACGCACATAGGCGCAATGCTAATGGTCGCCACGTGCATTTTGAAGACGAAGAGTTTGAAGATCAAGATCATGAAGAAGGATCTCATGATGATGAAAATCCTTTCGGTCAAGGTGGCAGGTTTGATCGGCGTCATCATCACCGGCCTGCTGATTTTGAAGAAAGGGAATACCATCGTGGTCGATGTCCTCATGACAACCCAGATAACATCGCTCGTGTCAAGTTGAGTATTCAAAAGTTTACTAGAAAGGAGAATCCTAATGAATTTCTTGAATGGGCTGAGCAGTGTGATAAAATATTCCGAGTACATAATCTTTCGGCTCAGCGCCGTGTGAATCTTGCTTCAGTGGAACTCTCTGGATACGCTCTCACTTGGTGGAACCATGTACAGGAGAATCAACGTGATTTAGGACGCAGATATATCAATACATGGGAGGAGATGAAGCAAGTGATGAGAAGGCGATTCGTGCCATCTAGCTATCAGCGTGATCTCAGGAACCGGTTGCAAATGTTAAAGCAAGGGAAGAGATCAGTTGATGAGTATTTCAAGGAGATGGAGCTACTGTTGGTGCGAGCTGGAATAAGAGAAGATGCAGAGTCAACAATGGCAAGATTTCTAGGAGGTCTTAATGAAGAAATTTCTGGTTTTGTGGAGATGTTTCCATATCGTACATTGCAGGATCTTGTTGATCAAGCTGTGCGAACAGAGAAGAAGATTCAGCAAGAGTCACATGGAAAATCTTATGGCAGTTATTCTATTGCTGCCCCATGGTGCAAACAGCAGTCAAGTACTTCCTATGGTGGTGGACGATCTCAAGGGGTTGCAGCCAAGTCTTCTCAATCATTTGTTCCATCAAAGATGGCAGCCTCCACCGCGTCATCACCAACAACTCAGCAGCGACCCGCTGCAAGTTCAGCAGCCCACAGCAATGTCTCGGGAGCTAAATCTTCTTATCGAAGCAGAGAAATTGTATGCCATAAATGCCACGGCCGTGGACAAATTGCTGCCCAATGCCCAAGTAAGAGGGCCATGTTGTTGAATGAGAAAGGTGAATCGGAATCCGAGAGTGATCCGGAAGATGCTGGACCGATATGTGATGAAGAAATTGAGGAGGAAGGGAATGAGATCCAGCCTGAAGAAGGAGAACATAATTGCTTTATTTCTCTACGAGTGCTTAGTGTAACAGCAGAAAAGGAAGACAACGGGCAGCGACATAATTTGTTCCATACCCGTGGACTAATCAAAGATAAGGTGTGTCGCATCGTCGTTGATAATGGAAGCTGCAACAATATTGCTAGCCAAGAATTGGTGGACAGATTGGGACTGAAACCACGGCGCCCTCCTAGTCCATACAAGATGCAGTGGCTTAATGATTGTGGTGCACTACGTGTCAGTCATACTGTGACTGTACCATTCTCTGTTGGTAAATACAATGATCATGTGGAGTGCAACGTGGTGCCTATGCAATCCTGCCAGCTTCTGCTCGGTCGACCATGGCTATATGATTGTGATGTCCAGATTTTTGGAAGGACCAACAAGCTGTCTTTTGTGTACAAAGGAGAGCGAATTTCCTTGCTTCCTTTGACACCAGAAGAAATTTTGAAGGGTGATATCAGGAAGAAACAGCGCGAGAGCGAGCACCACTTGCGAGTGAGCCACAAAAATAGTAAGGAAGAGTGTCCACAGCCAAATCAAACCCCAAAGCTGCAAGGAACCCAGAAACCAGGAAAAGAGGGTTTAGTAATGATGGCTAGGAAGGGGGATATCAAAGCATTGAGTGAACCCGATGCCATGTTCTTTGTACTTATGTACAAGGACACTTTTCTTTCTACTAATGCCTTACCCTCTACCCTGCCGAGTACTCTTTTGAATGTCTTGCAGGAATATGAAGATGTCTTTCCGGACGAAGTACCACCAGGACTGCCACCTAAGAGAGGGATCGAGCATCAAATTGACTTGGTTCCTGGTACGTCACTTCCGAACAGGGCTGCATACCGCACCAACCAAGAGGAGACAAAAGAAATTCAGCGACAAGTGGAGGAATTGATGAAAAAAGGGTATGTACAGGAAAGTCTTTCCCCTTGTGCTGTCCCTGTTCTTTTAGTGCCTAAGAAAGATGGGTCTTGGAGACTGTGTGTGGATTGCCGCGCAATTAACAACATCACAGTAAGATATAGGCATCCCATTCCTTGCTTAGATGATATGCTTGATGAACTTAGTGGTGCTAATTTTTTCACTAAAATTGATTTAAGAAGTGGCTATCATCAGATTCGTATGAAAGAAGGAGATGAGTAGAATACAGCCTTTAAAACAAAATTTGGATTGTATGAATGGTTAGTGATGCCTTTCGATTTAACCAATGCACCTAGTACATTTATGCGATTAATGAACCATGTGCTTAGAACTTTCATTGGTAAATTTGTTGTGGTTTATTTTGATGACATCCTAATCTACAGCAAGACTCTTGAAGAACATGTTGCACATATCGAGAGCGTGCTTGCTGTCCTGCGTAAACAAAAATTGTACGCTAACCTTGAGAAGTGCACCTTCTGCACCGACAAGGTAGTTTTCCTTGATTTTGTTGTTTCAGGACAAGGCATGGAGGTGGATGCTGAGAAAGTCAAGGCTGTACACGAATGGACGCCTCCACAGAACGTGAGCCAAGTGAGAAGCTTCCTTGGACTTGTTGGTTTCTACCGGCGCTTCGTGAAAGATTTCAGCACGATCGCTGCTCCAATCAATGAGCTGACCAAGAAAGACGTACCTTTCAAATGGGGATAAGCACAACAAAAGGCTTTTGAAGAATTAAAGAAGAATCTCACAACATCCCCAGTCCTTGCACTTCCTGATTTCAACAAGACATTTGAAATTGAATGTGATGCAAGTGGAGTTGGGATTGGAGGCATGCTGATGCAAGAAAAGAGACCAATTGCATTCTTCAGTGAAAAGCTAAGTGGTCTGACTTTGAATTATTCAGTTTATGATAAAGAATTATATGCTCTCATTCGGAGTTTGGAAACTTGGCAACACTACCTTTATCCTAAAGAATTTGTAATACATTCAGACGATGAATCATTGAAACATATTAAGGGACAATTAAAACTGAATAAACGACATGCTAAGTGGAGTGAATTTATTGAGTCCTTTCCTTATATTGTCAAATATAAGAAAGGTCAAGACAATATTGTAGCTGATGCTTTATCTCGACGTCATGCTTTGCTCACACAACTTAATGCTAAAATTCTCGGATTGGAAAGTATGAAGGAATTATATGCCACTGATTCGTACTTTGCTGAACCATATGCCAAGTGCCGTAATGGCAAAGGATGGGAAAAGTATCATGTGCATGATGGATTTTTATTTCGCACTAACAAACTTTGTATTCCAGATTGCTCTGTTCGACTTTTACTCGTGCAGGAAGCTCATGAAGGTGGACTTATGGGCCATTTTGGAGCCAAGAAGACGGAGCAAGTGCTGGCCGACCATTTCTTTTGGCCAAAAATGCGACGAGATGTAGAGAGACATGTTCTTCGCTGCGAAAACTGCCACAAAGCTAAGTCTCGTCTGAACCCTCATGGTTTATATACTCCTCTTCCTATTCCTAATGCACCTTGGAAGGACATTTCAATGGATTTTGTTCTTGGGTTACCACGGACCAAAAGGGGAAGGGATTCAATTTTTGTCGTGGTTGATCGTTTCAGCAAAATGGCACATTTTATTCCTTGCCACAAGAGCGACGATGCTTCCCGTATTGCTGAATTATTTTTCAGGGAAATCGTGCGACTACATGGAATGACACGTACCATTGTGTGATCGTGACACCAAGATCTTGAGCTACTTTTGGAAGACATTGTGGGGCAAACTTGGGACAAGACTATTGTTCTCCACAACATGTCATCCGCAAACGGACGGCCAAACTGAAGTTGTGAATCGAACACTATCAATGTTGCTCCGAGCTGTCCTTAAGAAGAACCTGAAACTATGGGAAGAAAGCTTGCCACATGTTGAGTTTGCATACAATAGGGCAGTACACTCGACCACTAGATTTTGTCCATTTGAAATTGTATATGGATTCACACCCACTGCTCCCATAGATCTTTTGTCTTTACCCATGCAGGAACGTGTGAACTTCGATGCAAGCAAGCGAGCTGAATTTGTCAAGAACATTCATGATAGGGCTCGGGCCAATATTGAAAACATGACCAAGAAGTATGAGAAGCACGCTAACAAGGGTCGCAGGAAGGTGTTGTTCGAACCAGGGGACTTGGTTTGGGTGCACCTTCGAAAGGATCATTTTCCAGAGCTGCGCAAGAGCAAGTTGCAACCCCGGGCTGACGGACCATTCAAAGTTCTACGCAAGATCAACGACAACGCTTATGAAATTGATCTGCCAAGTACATATGGTGTGAGTACCAGTTTCAATGTGTCCGACCTCTCTCTATTCATTGGATTGGAAGATTCGAGGACGACTCTTTTTCAAGGGGGGAGGATGATATGCCCACGCCGACCACACCATCAAGTATACCGACTACATCAAGCAAGATGGAACAATCATCAAGTCAAGTTGAACCAGCTCATGTCTTCGATGGACCAATTACTCGTAGCCGAGGTAAACATCTACAACAAGAGGTGCACGCGCTACTTTGTGAAATTCCATTTATTAATGAGAATTATATACTTCCTAAATCATACATATTACTCAGGTTCACCAAGGAGGATGACAAGGACACGCCGAGACTGAACCAGAGAGGAGAACTACGCCGAACCAGTTCGGCCTGGCAGAACTGTCATGAAGAAACAATCATATCTCTTGATTCATAGAAGCTGTGAAGGTCCATGAGTACTTGTTGGAAAGGTGTTTAAGTCAACTTTCTAATGCCACTAAGTGCCGAGTGCTTTAGAGCTCCCAGCTTGGCAGCCGAGTGCTTTTGGTGCAGACTGTTCAGAAGATCAATAGTTAGCCTGATATCCATGTTTCAGTGAGAAACTGTATCACTCTACAATATTTCGTGAAGCATGCTACACATGGTGTGAAAGGTTATCGAATTAGCTTTCCAACACATCTGGTCCCGTGTCTTTTGTATGTCCCTAGGTGGAGTTATGATTAAAACATTGAAGATCACTCAAAAGGCCAGAAGACATGCGGGAAATTGATGACCACTGCATGAATGATCAAGCCAGTTGGCCTTCCACCTTCCCACGTGGCTTTTTCAGTTCACATCTATTTTTAGACTAGTTGTTGGCATAAATACCGCTCTTTTTGTAAGCCAAGGAGAACACTTTTTTTGAATTAAGATTAATCCAGTGATATTTGCAGCCGAGCTGCTTGAGTGTCTTACTCAACCCTTGTTCTTCCTTGTTCTTCTTGAACTTGTGGAGAGATCTCTCTGAGATCCACTAATTCGTGCTCTGCAAGTTCCAGTACGGCTGCCCCGTCTTGTGTGGATTAGCTCCGGTTGTGGTTCTGCGGTCATTCGGAGATCGAGTCGAAGTCTTTGCGGTTTCGGTGTCTCTCTCCCCGTCGCTTGGTCGCATCCAACCTTGGTCAGGTATAAAGCTAGTTATCCGCGCTGTTTCTACAGCAAGTTATCTTGTTCTTGAGCCTACTGTCGTGAAGATCAGGCCACCCTTCGCCGAACCAAATTCGGTACATATCACTCGGAAGGCTTACAAAGGGGGGCCCGAGACCCGACAGGTGGTCCCGGGGAGATTGCCTGCCATCTAACATATCTTGCAGTAATGCCGGTAGTTGTCTCTGGCGAGGGCTTCTGAGTCTCCGCCCTGCCACCCTTCCCACGCCACAAGGTAGGAGTAGTGGTTGATGATGGCAGGGGCGGCAGGGGATGTCTTGTCGCTGCATTTATTAGTGTACAGCTTCTGACACTGCATGCATGTCCTCACTATGATGTGACTGGGTGCAACGCCTCCTGGCAGGGGCGTGCTCCGCATCTCTGCATCTTGGGAAGGCGCGGGTCTTCAATACCGCGTCTTGGGAAGGCGCGGGTCTTCAATACTTTGTACGGTAAAGGCATGGCACGCCTTTACTCCCGTTGCCTACCGCGCCGGGCGGGCAGCACTGCTCTGCTGGCCACGTGTCGGGCCCGGAGCTCTCTTCTGAGCAGTGGGGGAGCTCTGGCCCCGCTGGACACGTGGAGCCTTCGGAGCTCACCCCCGCGGAGGGGGGGAGGTCTGGCTCTACTCGCCACGTGGCGGGCCCAGAGCTATCCTCCGAGGGGAGGGGAGCTCCGGCCCCGCTGGCCACGTGGCTCCTTCGGAGCTCGCCCCTGCTGGAGGGGGCGAGGTCCGGTCTTCTGGGCCATGTGGCAGGCTCGGAGCTACCCTCTAAGGAGAGGGGAGCCTCGGCCCTGCCGGACACGTGGCGCCTCCGGAGCCCGCCCCTGCAGAGGGGGCGAGGTCCTTAGGCGGTTTTCCCCTGTGCGCGGGTACCCGGTATTAAGGGTGCCAACAGTGGCCCTGGGCCCATCTCGGGGAGGTAACAAGCCCGAGGTGGGGCCTTCTTCTTCCCGCGCACCTTCTTGTCTTGAGTACTCCCTGTGTTTGTAGGGTCTTGCCCTCTTCGGTGCTCTGCCCTGCGGAAGGGAGAGGTCAGGCTTCAGAGGTCACCCCTGATGAGGGGGTGAGGTCTGGCTTCAGGGCTCGCCTCTAAGAAGAGGGCGAGGGCTGGCATCGGAGCTCAACCTCTTAGAAGAGGGGAGGTCCGGCATCGGAGCTCATCCCCTGAGAAGAGGGGAGGTCCGGAAGGTCATCGGAGCTCAGCCTCTAAGAAGAGTGGAGGTCCGGAAGGTCGTCGGAGCTCAGCCTCTGAGAAGAGGGGAGGTCCAGAAGGTCATCGGAGCTCAGCCTCTGAGAAGAGGGGAGGTCCGGGAGGTCATCAGAGCTCAGCCTCTGAGAAGAGGGGAGGTCCGGAAGGTCATCGGAGCTCAGCCTCTGATTAGAGGGGAGGTCCGGAAGGTCATCGGAGCTCATCCTCTTAGAAGAGGGGAGGTCCGGAAGGTCATCGGAGCTCAGCCTCTGAGAAGAGGGGAGGTCCAGAAGGTCATCGGAGCTCAGCCTCTGAGAAGAGGGAAAGTCCGGAAGGTCATCGGAGCTCATCCTCTGAGAAGAGGGGAGGTCCGAAAGGTCATCGGAGCTCAGCCTCTGAGAAGAGGGGAGGTCCGGGATCGGAGCTCACCCCTGCGGAGGGGGTGATGTGCGTCTTCAGAGCTCAGCCCAGTGTAGGGCGCAAGGTCCGACTTCGGTGTTCACCCCTGCGGAGGGGGTGGAACCGGCTTCGGAGGTCACCCCTGCGTTAGGGGTATCGTCCGGGCATCGGACCTCAGCCCAGTGTAGGGCGCACGGTCCGGCTTCGGTGTTCACCCCTGGGGGTGGCGACCGGCTTCGGAGATCGCCACTGCGATAGGGGTGTCGTCCGGCATCGGACCTCAGCCCACTGTAGGGCGCACGGTCCGGCTTCGGTGTTCACCCTTGGGGGTGGTGACCGGCTTCAGAGATCGCCCCTGCGATAGGGGTGTCGACCGGCATCGGACTTCAGTCCAGTGAAGGCCGCACGGTCCGACTTCGGTGTTCACCCTTGGGGGTGGCGACCGGCTTCGGAGATCGCCCCTGCGATAGGAGTGTCTTCAGGCATCGGACCTCAGCCCATTGTAGGGCGCACGGTCCGGCTTCGGTGTTCACCCCTGGGGTGGTGACTGGCTTCGGAAATTGCCCCTGCGATAGGGGTGTCATCCGTCATCGGACCTCAGCCCATTGTAGGGCGCACGGTCCTGCTTTGGTGTTCACCCCTGGGGGTGCGACCGGCTTCGAAGATCGCTCCTGCGATAGGGGTGTCGTCCGACATCGGACCTCAGCCCAGTGTAGGGCGCACGGTCCGGCTTCGGTGTTCACCCCTAGCGGTGGCGACCGGCTTCAGAGATCGCCCCTGCGATAGGGGTGTTGTCCGGCGTCGGACCTCAGCCCAGTGTAGGGCGCACGGTCCGGCTTCGGTGTTCACCCCTGGGGGTGGCGACCGGCTTCGGAGATCGCCCCTGCGATAGGGGTGTCGTCCGGCATCGGACCTCAGCCCAATGTAGGGCGCACGGTCCGGCTTCGGTGTTCACCCCTGGGGGTGGGGACCGGCTTCAGAGATTGCCCCTGTGATAGGGGTGTCTTCTGGCATCGGACCTTAGCCTAGTGTAGGGCGCACGGTCCGGCTTCGGTGTTCACCCCTTGCGGTGGCGACCGGCTTCGGAGATCGCCCCTCCGATAGGGGTTTCGTCTGGCATCAGACCTCAGCCCAGTGTAGGGTGCACGGTCCGGCTTCGGAGCTCGCCTCTGAGGAGAGGGCGAGGGCCGGCATCGGAGCTCAGGCCCACGGAGAGCGTGCGGTCTGGAGGTCATCGGAGCTCAGCCTCTGAGGAGAGGGTGAGGTCCGGCTTCGGAGCTCGCCTCTGAAGAGTGGGCGAGGGCCGGCATCGGAGCTCAGGCCCACGGAGGGTGTGAGGTTTTGAGGTCATCGGAGCTCGTCTCTGAGGAGAGGACGAGGGCCGGCATCGGAGCTCAGGCCCACGGAGGGCATGAGCTCCGGAGGTCATTGGAGCTCAGCCTCTGAGGAGAGGGTGAGGTCCGGCTTTGGAGCTCAGGCCCACGGAGGGCGTGAGGTCCGGAGGTCATCGGAGCTCATCCTCTGAGGAGAGGATGAGGTCCGGCTTCAGAGCTCGCCTCTGAGGAGAGGGCGAGGACCGGCATCGGAGCTCAGGCCCATGGAGGGCGTGAGGTCCGGAGGCCATCGGAGCTCAGCCTCTGAGGAGAGGGTGAGGTCCGGCTTCAGAGCTTGCCTCTGAGGACAGGGCGAGGGCCGGCATCGGAGCTCAGGCCCACGGAGGGCGTGAGGTCCGGAGATCATCGAAGCTCCGCCTCTGAGAAGAGGGGAGGTCCGGGAGGTCATCAGAGCTCACCCCAGTGGGAGGGGTGAGGCCCTGCTTCAGAGTTCACCCCTGCGGAGGGGGTGATGACCGACTCTGCTCAGAGGTCCTCCCTTCCCTATCTCTTAGTCTTATTTGGCTTACTATCCCGGGCCGGAATACTGGGCTCGGGCAATCCAGTGCACTCGGTCCCAGAGGTCCGGCCCCCAGCCCTAGTCAGGGTGTAATCGTTCGCCCCCTAGTTCTCAGACCGTAGTGCTGGGGAGGCAGAGTGTGCATGCTTTGGGTGCAGGACCGGGCAAAGCAAGGCTCCTGGACCCCCCCACTCTGGCGTAGGTCTTTTCCTGGAGGAGACCGACTGGTGTCACAGTACCCTGACTGGGGGAGGTCCGAGAGGCCCCCGGGCCATCGGCAGGTACCCTAAGCGCGACCGCATTTGGCAGGATAGCAAATGTCGACTATGCATGAGATCAGGAAAGAGGAATCGAGTGTACAATGGGCGTACACTATCTAGAGCGCGGGGAGGTGATCATATAAATTAAGGCATAATTTAAATGAACACCTAAGTAAGCATGGTGAACTTACTGGGATAGCGCTGGAGCGCCTGTCTTGGGCTCCCATGCACGAACCGGTGGCGCCAGGGCATCTGCCGGTACCGCGCGATCCGAGGCGTTGCTCAACATCTTGCCTCGACGACGAGGTAGATGGTTGAGCAGGGCGTCGTCCCCGCTGCAGTGGAGGATTGATGGCAGCAGCGACAAGGTCGTTGACGTCGCAGATCCACTGCTGGGTGGCCCCCTGGAGGGCGTCTTCAGCAGGCAGATTGTCCAGGAGCGCTTCTGCGGCGGCTAGCGCGCTTGCTTGGGAGACACTCGGCGCTGCAGCAGATCTTGGGCTTGCTGGAGTCCGCGTCGCCGGAGTAGGCTGCTGGCTTCCAGCTTGCCCCGACACACTCCGTCCCGAGTGTGTCGAGACGTAGTCCCCACTGGTCACTGTTCGTCAGGAACGTGGGCGAGGACAGCTTGCCGCAGAAGGAAGATTCTTCATCTTCGTCGGTGTAAGCTCATCGCGCAAGGGAAAAGCCCCCTACCTGGCGTGCCAAATGTTGAAGTGTGCTGTGGGGACCACCCCGTGGTTCACCCACTCCAGGATCGCATAGGGTGGTGCCGTGCGATGCGGCACCCAACAGCACACACGAAAAGAATTAAGAACAAGATACAAACTTTTATTTAATATAAAACAGCGGAAGTCTTTTACAAAACCTAATATAAAACCTGTTTCTGGAGAGTACATACTCCTCTGAGATTTTCATCCAATTGAAGGGAGATCCTGTTCTGGAGCTCTACAGAAAAATTGTAGAGGACTTCAAAACCTTTCCAGAATAGTATCCCATACCTCCATTGGTTCAACCAATCCTAAGTTATGCCCTGTTTAAGTTCAGCAAAGTTTCGGCCGAAACAGGGGAGGTTGTTCCTAAGTCTTAGAGATTGAATCTATACTCCCAATTGACTCTTAGTTCAATATGGGAGTTCAGTAACCCCTAAATGGAATCCTAAACCTCATTTTGACTCTTTTCTTTAAAAATATCCTTTTATGCAATCTCGGTACTATGTTTCCTCACCAAAGAAAAATCCTAAACTAGTATTCCGACATATACGTGTCAAATGGTGGAACTAAGAACGTCACTCACAAACGGTTTCTAAGCGTCATGCTCTAACGTGGTTAAGGTACCTGCAGAAGAACACACAATAATGATGCACACATAGGTTTTTTACATTTCAGGCAGTTCCATATCATAATAAAAACATACGGTCCGTATCATTGCCATACAGATCGTCCTTGAGTCAAGCCACGTCTCAAGGTACATGGTCGTGTTTCCACACCACACGACGGGGAACCCGAGTAGAACGCGAACGGGTCGTCACGGTTGGGAATTTCATCAACCCAACGGATACCACCTACTGCCTCATGACCGTTGAGGCACGCCGATGGCGAGCGCTGCGTATGGCCCTTTGAACATTGAACGTTCAAGAGTTGCATACTATCGTGTTGCTTACCACACGATGGGGATATTCTCACTTTTGCCTAAAGCACGCTGGAGATCAGCGTTTTCATTTGCTCTCAGAACCATTGAGAGGTTCGGAGACTCATATTAACTACCGTGCCAAGCCACGGTATATCCTTCCATACTATTACTCGTATGGGGAGTTACCACAATTGATCCACCTGCGGTGGCGTACCTTACCTCTTACCTGACGTCGGAGCGTCATTATAGAATGTATAACAAATATGTTAGCTTTTCCACCATAATATCTACTACTATCATAGACCTTATGTGGGCTTAGCGACTAATCCTCACTTGACTACTTCTAAGTTTTCAAAAATAGGCTCTTTTTGAGCGTGCTATTCCCAATGCGGCTCTGATACCACGTCTATGGGGACCACCCCGTGGTTCACCCACTCCAGGATCGCATAGGGTTGTGTCGTGCGATGCGGCACCCAACAGCACACACGAAAAGAATTAAGAACAAGATACAAACTTTTATTTAATATAAAACAGCGGAAATCTTTTACAAAACCTAATTAACAGCGGAAGTATTATACATAGATGGCCTCCCATCCTAACGATGCACAAGTGCAGCCTTCCAGCCCGGGGACGCTACACACTAGCACCAAGTAACCGGAGATCACGGCGGCGTGCAGGGCTCCAGCTCGGCCGTGTACCCCGACGGGGGCATCGCCTCATCCTCGGAACCTTCCTCATAACTCTCACCTGCACACAGCTCAAATATTGCAACCGTGAGCACGAAGGCTCAGCAAGTCTTAACTGTCAACCCTAGTCATGAAACTCTACATGCAAGGTTGTGTAAGATAGGAAATGAACTTTGCAATAAAGACACACCTACATGTGTGTCGGTACCCTCGATATGAGGTACCCCCGCGCGCAGGGGAAAATGCCTAAGGATCTCGCCCTTCTCCGCAGGGAGAGCTCCGAAGGCGCCACGCGTCCAGCGGGGCCGGACCTCCCTCTCCTCAGAGGAGTGCTCCGGGCCAACCACGTGGCATACAGAAGCCGGACCTCCCCTCCGCGGGAGAGAGGTCCGAAGGTGCCGCGTGTCCGGAGAGGCCGGACCTCCCTCTCCTCAGAGAGGAGCTCCGGGCTCGCCACGTGGCCAACAGAAGCCAAACCTCCCCCTCCGTGGGGAGAGGTCCGAAGGCTCCACGTGCCCTGCGGGGCCGGACCCCCCCCTCTCTTCTGAGGAGGGCTCCGGGCCCGCCACGTGGCCGGCAGAACGACGCTGCCTGCCCCCGAGCGATAGGCAGCGGGCGTAAAGACGCCACATACCTTGCCCGTACAAGGTATTCAAGGCCCGCGCCTTCCCAAGACGCGGAGACGCGGAACACGCCTCTGTCAGGTGCCGTTGCGTCCAGTCGCATCACAGACTGATGCGCAGTGTCAGAGGCTGCCAGCCAATAAACGCAGCGACAAGACATCCCATGCTGCCCCCGCCATCATCATCCACTACGACTAGCATGCGGCATGGGCAGAGCTACAAGACGAAGACTCAGAAGCCTTCGGCAGAGACAACTACCGGCATAACTGCAGATACGGTAGATATCAGTCAATCTCCCCGGGACCACCTGTCGGGTCCTGGCCCCCCTTGTAAGCCACCCGAGTCTTGGACTATAAAAGGCTCGGGTAGGCGACGTTAGCAGGGTTTCGCATTCTAGCCATTAGCACCCTGGGTTCGCATTTTGCAACTCATACGCTAGCCATACGCCCTCAAGCTGTAACACACCCCCAAGCTCAGGCCTCCGGCCCTGAGCAGCAAGCAATACAGCGAGCTCCATAGCTCGCCGTGGACGTAGGGTTTTACGCTCCGGCGGCCTGAACCACGTAAAACTCGCCGTGTCAAGCTCTCACTAACTCGTCCATCTGCGCAAGCTCTCCGCTAGGAACTAGCCCCTCCAAAAAAAGAACCTCCGCGGGCTGCCCAGTGCAGGCCCGGGGGAAGTGTCGACTGAACACTTCGACATTTGGCGCGCCAGGAAGGGGGCTTTTCTCCTAGCGCGACGAATTTCCGCCGGGAAGATGACCAAGCTTCCTTCTGCGGCAAACTCTCCCCCCCTGCGCCCGCGGCAAACCGTGACCAGGGGAGAGTACATGATGACACACTCAGGACGGAGTGAGTCAGGGCAAGCTGGGAGCCAGCAACCGGCTCTGGCAGCACCGACCCCGGCAATGCAGGCTCCATCCAGCGTCAGGCCTTCAGTAGCGCCGGGCGTACCCGGTGGGGGTGCGCTAGCCGCAGCAAGGGCGCTACTGCACAATCCGCCTGCTGGGGACGCGCCTCAGGCAGCGACCCAGCAGTGGATTCGCGAGGTAGACCGTCTTGTCGTCGCCGCCGCAAACCATTGACTTCGGCGGGGACGACGCTCCGACCAACCGGCTGTGTCGCTGACGCGCACGCCAACGGTTGTCGGGCAGACGGCGGGTTCCAGCTCCACCAAGCTTCCGTCGACGGACCTGAGGTCAGAGCTGGAACGGTGCCACTTGGGCCAAGATGCCCGAGTGTTCCTCGAGCGACGTCGAGAAAGGCGTCGCACTCAAGAGGCTGGCGACAACATGACGTCGGCCTCGACCCAGCCTGGAGGGCAGACCTTCGCTACGTGGGCTATGCCCCAGGCGTACACCGCACAGCATAAGCCACAACCATGTGCTCTGCAAGTGGCGTCCCCGGCCTATGGCGCAACCTTGCCCATACCAGGGTACACTGTGTCAGGCGCAACCAAGCGTTCGCGACACCAGTACCTGCACTGGGAGCCAGCAACCGTCTCTGGCAGCGCCGACTCCGGCAATGCAGGCTCCAACCAGCGTCAGGTCTTCAGTAGCGCTGGGCGTACCCGGCGGGGGTGCGCCAGCCGCAGCAAGAGCGCTACTGCACAATCTGCCTGCTGGGGACGCGCCTCAGGCAGCGACCCAGCAGTGGATTCGAGAGATAGACCGTCTCGTCGTCGCCGCCGCAAACCCTCGACTTCGGCGGGGGCGACGCTCTGGCCAACCGGCCGTGCCGCTGACGCGCACGCCAATGGTTGGCGAGCAGACGGCGGACTCCGGCTCCACCAGGCTTCCGTCGACGGACCTGGGGGCAGAGCCGGAGCGATGCCACTTGGGCCAAGATGCCCGAGTGTTGTTCGAGCGACGTCGAGAAAGGCGTCGCAACTAAGAGGCTGGCGACAGTATGACGTCGGCCTCGACCCAGCCTGAAGGGCAGATCTTCGCCACGCGAGCTCTGCCCCAGGCATACGCCGCGCAGCATATGCCACAACCATATGCCCCGCAAACGGCGTCCCTGGTCTATGGAGCATCCTTGCCCATACCGGGGCACACTGTGCCAGCGGCGAACCAAGCGTTCGCGGCACCAATAACTGCACTGGGAGCCAGCAACCGGCTCTGGCAGCGCCGACCCCGGCAATGCAGGCTCCGACCAGCGTCAGGTCTTCAGTAGCGCTGGGCGTACCCGGCGGGGGTGCGCTAGCCGCAGCAAGAGCGCTGCTACTCAATCCGCCTTCTGGGGACGCGCCCCAGGCAGCGACCCAGCAGCGGATTCGCGAGGTAGACCGTTTCGTCGTCGCCGCCGCAAACCCTCGACTTCGGCGGGGACAACGCTCCGGCCAACCGGCCGTGTCGCTGATGCGCACGCCAATGGTTGGTGAACACACGGCAGATTCCAGCTACACCAGGCTCCGGTTTTGGCCGCACATGCCCGAAAAGTTCGACAGCAGCGTCAACCCGGCGGAGTTCCTTCAGATCTACTCCACCGCCGTACTTGCCGCAGGAGGGGATGAGGCCGTCATGGCCAACTACTTCCCCGTCGCCTTGACTGGCCCGACCCGGTCTTGGCTCATGAACCTCCCTCGGTGTTCCATGACTTCCTGGGGAGAGCTCTGCCGGCAGTTCATCGCCAACTTCGGCAGCTCCTACAACCGTCCCGGCACGGAGCTTGACCTCCAAGCCATCAAGTAACAACCTGGGGAGTCGCTGTGCTCCTTCATCCAGCGGTTCTCCCAGGTACGCAACACCATCCCGCATATTCAAAGTGCTTCTATGGTGGTGGCACTTCGACAGTGTCCGAGACGAGAAGATGCTTGAGAAGCTTGCGACCAAAGAGGTCGTGATGCCTCTGAGCACTTCAGCCTGGCGGACAAGTGCGCCAGAGCAGCCAGTGGGCGGAGCTGGCACTCACTGCCAGCTTCCGAAGCCGGAAGACAGCCCGAAGACGGCGGAGTTCAAGCTGAGCTCCCGACCACGTCAGACAGCCAAGAGCCAAGCACTGGCTGACTTCGTGGCTGAGTGGACGCCAACGAAGGCTGACCCAGGGGGCCGCGAAGACGGTGAACCAAAGTACCGAGCTCTGGTCTTCACCGGGCCTCACTGGACGCTCTTCTTCGACGGCTCCTCGCGAAAGCAGGGGGGCGGTGCCGGCGTACTGCTTCTCATGCCATCGGGGGAGCAGTCTGGGTACATGGTGCGTTTCAATTCCAAGGCAACCAACAACTTGGCAGAGTATGAAGCACTCATCTTTGGCCTAAAAGACAGTCCTGTCTTTGGGCGCTCGCCAGTTGTTGGCACAGGGCGACTCCCAGCTAGTTATCAAGCAAGTTAAGGGTGAATGCCCTTGCAATGACCCACAGCTAGCTGCTTATCTGCTTCACATGCGGATGTTGGAGAAAGAATTCCTCGCCTTGGACCTGTGCCATGAACCGCGCGCTGGCACAGCCGCAGCTGACAACTTCTCAACGAAGACCTCCATCGGAGCCCCCGTGCACGAAGGAGTCTTCGAGAGGACGTTGCTGCGGTCCACAGCCCGGCCCGCCGAGCCGGGCGAAGGGGGCTGAACCAGTGCCACGAAGCTAGGCAGTCCCGGCGGCCCTGGATGCCGCCAAAGGATCGTAAGAGTCACTGGGGACTCCGTGCAACCCAGCGCTCAAGATCCAGAAGCTCAAGTAGTCCCGATGCATGGACCACGGAGGTCCGGGACTCCTTGAAGGACATCCTTCCTGATGAACGTGCATCCGCTGAACGGGTGGTGCGGATGGCTAAGTGCTACGCGCTGGTATCTTTACTGGCGTGGCGCCTCGACATCCTATTGCGGTGCATAACCCAGGAGGAAGGCTGCGACTAGCTCGCAGTAGTCCAAGGAGGCGAGTGCTGGGAACGCTCATCGTCCCGCGCGTTGGTTAGATAAGCCACCCGGCATGGCTCCTACTGACCGAGATCCACCTGGACGCCGTCAAACCGGTTAGGGATGCAATGCGTGCCAAGTCCACGCCAAGCAGACCCACACAACCGGTGCAGACGCGCACTCAGAGCCGTCGGGGGATACCGGCTCCTCCATGTCGAGGGCCAGCCGGACTTCCCAGAGCCGGGTCACGGGAACTACCCTTCCACATGGTATGCAGGGCCGAAGCCATGCTTCCCCCTGATATAGCCATGGGGGTCCCCCCGTGTCCGGCGTACGACGAAGCCACGCATGACCCGCTCTGCATGAAGACAGGCGCTCCGACGCCACCCCAGTAAGTTCACCATGCTTACTTAGGTGTTTATTTAAATTACGCATTAATTTATATGAACACCTCCCCACGCTCTAGACAGTGTGCGTCCATTGTACACTCGGTTCCTCTTTCCTGCTCTCATGCATAGTCGATATTTGCCATCCTGCCGAAGGCGGTAGTGCTTGGGGTACCTGCCAGAGGCCCGGTGGCCTTTTGGATCTCCCTCTATAAGGGTACTGCACCGCCAGTTGGCCTCCTCCGAGAAAAGACCTACGCTAGAACGGGGGGTCAGGAGCCTTGCTTTGCCCGGTCTTGCACCAAAAGCATGCGCACTCTGCCTCCCGGCGCTACGGTCTGAGTACCAGGGGGCCGGGCGGTTACACCCTGACTGGGGCTGGGGCCAGACCTCCGGGACCAAGTGCACTTGATTACCCAAGCCCCGTATTCCGGCATGGGACAGTAAGCCAAATGAGACTAAGGGATAGGAAAGGGGGGACCATTGAGAAGTTCCGGACCTCCGCCCCCACAGCTGGGCCGAGCTCCGAGGCCAGCCCTCGCCCTCCTTTCAGAGGCGAGCGCTGATGCCGGACCTCACGCCCTTCGCTGGCCTGAGCCCCGATGACTTCCGGACTCCGCCCCCATAGCTGGGCCGAGCTCCGAGGCCAGCCCTCGCCCTCCTTTCAGAGGCGAGCGCTGATGCCGGACCTCACGCCCTTCGCTGGCCTGAGCTCCGATGACTTCCGGACCTCCGCCCCCACAGCCGGGCCGAGCTCCAATGCCAGGCTTCACCCTCTCCTAAGAGGCTGAACACCGAAGCCGTCAAGACCCTGCCAGCACAGGGAGTACTCAAGACAAGAAAGTGCGCGGATCAGAAGAGACGAAGGTCCCACCTCGGGCTCGCTATCTCCCCCGAGATGGGCCCGGGGGCCACTGTCGGTACCCTCGATATGGGGTACCCCCGCGCACAGGGGAAAATGCCTAAGGATCTCGCCCTTCTCCGCAGGGAGAGCTCCGAAGGCGCCACGCGTCCAGCGGGGCCGGACCTCCCTCTCCTCAGAGGAGTGCTCCGGGCCAACCACGTGGCATACAGAAGTCGGACCTCCCCCTCCGCGGGAGAGAGGTCCGAAGGTGCCGCGTGTCTGGAGAGGCCGGACCTCCCTCTCCTCAGAGAGGAGCTCCGGGTTCGCCACGTGGCCAACAGAAGCCGAACCTCCCCCTCCGCGGGGAGAGGTCCGAAGGCTCCACGTGCCCTGCGGGGCCGGACCCCCCTCTCTTCTGAGGAGGGCTCCGGGCCCGCCACGTGGCCGGCAGAACGGCGCTGCCTGCCCCCGAGCGATAGGCAGCGGGCGTAAAGACGCCACATACCTTGCCCGTACAAGGTATTCAAGGCCCGCGCCTTCCCAAGACACGGAGACGCGGAGCACGCCTCTGTCAGGTGCCGTTGCGTCCAGTCGCATCACAGACTGACGCGCAGTGTCAGAGGCTGCCAGCCAATAAACGCAGCGACAAGACATCCCATGCCGCCCCCGCCGTCATCATCCACTATGACTAGCATGCGGCATGGGCAGAGCTACAAGATGAAGACTCAGAAGCCTTTGGCAGAGATCACTACCGGCATAACTGCAGATACGGTAGATATCAGTCAATCTCCCCGGGACCACCTGTCAGGTCCCGGCCCCCCTTGTAAGCCACCCGAGTCTTGGACTATAAAAGGCTCGGGTAGGCGACGTTAGCAGGGGTTCGCATTCTAGCCATTAGCACCCTGGGTTCGCATTTTGCAACTCATACGCTAGCCATACGCCCTCAAGCTGTAACACACCCCCAAGCTCAGGCCTCCGGCCCTGAGCAGCAAGCAATACAGCGAGCTCCATAGCTCGCCGTGGACGTAGGGTTTTACGCTCCGGCGGCCTGAACCACGTAAAACTCGCCGTGTCAAGCTCTCACTAACTCGTCCATCTGCGCAAGCTCTCCGCTAGGAACTAGCCCCTCCGAAAAAAGAACCTCCGCGGGCTGCCCAGTGCAGGCCCAGGGGAAGTGTCGACTGAACACTTCAACAATGTGGATCCTTACTATAAGTTTTATAGCAACAGTTTAATGAGCCTCAGGCAGCTCCCACATCGAAAGTCCACAATCAAACAAGAAACGCTTTCCTCCGGTGTGGTGATGCGCAAAGTGGAATATAAACTTAATTAGCTCTAAAACTACAACAATCAAGGTATTCCAGACATTAACAGATCAATACATCATTTTCAGTTGGGTTATTTCACTTCTTACTACATCACAGCGCAGTGAACAAGCGGGTACTCAAATAACCACGAGGGACGGTGATTGCAATCAAGACACACCCGGATAACACGTCACATACACCCACTTTCAGAAGCGTGATTCCATACCCCTTCCTACTCTGTTGTATGGAACAACCTTTCAAAGGCAACCCAAATGCTGAACCGGTCCATCCGTAACGGGAAGGAGGTCCCCGCGTGGAGCGTGACTGTGCCCACCGGTAGATTTACACCTTGCTAC
This sequence comes from Neostapfia colusana, assembly GCA_030760725.1. Taxonomy (NCBI): domain Eukaryota; kingdom Viridiplantae; phylum Streptophyta; class Magnoliopsida; order Poales; family Poaceae; genus Neostapfia; species Neostapfia colusana. The sequence goes on along the minus strand of JASWHV010000001.1, from coordinate 117,291,550 downwards.
CCTCAACCCACTCCTATTTACGGTTGGGTAAGCCTCGACACCCAGGTTAACCAATTACATCGGTTTCCTGGTTCCCATATGCCAGTATGCATCCGGTACTGTTCGATACTTGTCCAGCAGGACCGCACACGGATGGTCCTCAACCGACACCAACAGGGCTAAGCACGTGAGACCTCTGCTCACTGCATCCTATCCCCCCTGCTGGGTCTCATTTTTATAACTCAAGCCATTTTCTACCTCTTCTCATTCCGTGTGATAAATACCATCTCACGAGTAGCTTCCAACCACTCGACTTCTACCGAGATCCTAAACATTAGCATGGCATTCTCTACTCGTCGAGTTTGTAAACTACCCACCCTTTATAGGATTTAAAAAGGCTATGCAAGTTGGGTTTCAATCACCCTAACTCTAATGCATACATTTCAACCTAGACATAAGTGATACAAATGAAAAGCTTTATAAGGTACTTAAGTGCAAACCGGGACTTGCCTGGTTGCGAGTTAAATGGAAAGTCAGCCTCTAGTGGGAGGACGTCCAAGGGCTCCGGTGCGTCCTCAACTTCGGTCACTATTATGAAATGTAACAAAATATATGTATAAGTATTAAAGACTTATAAGACGTAGACTTCTATTCATAGCTACTGCTATTTAGGATCCTTAATTGGCTTTGGGTCTTTTACAGTGGATACTAGACTCTTCAAGGATGATTTGAGCCAAATTCGGAGACATGTCATTGCACAATGTAGTCTTTAAAATTCCTACAAGTACAATGCTTCTCTGAATTTTGAACCCAAATAAGGAGCTTTGACCTAGCTAACAGTGGAAGATCTGATTAGTCTCCATGGTTCTAACAAAATTTGTTTCACCATTTTTGGAGCTACAAACAGCGAGATATGAATTTTTAAAATTGGACAGGAGTTCTAAAAAAGCTTCTGTTTAAATTGGAATTTTCAAATAAAGGCTTAATTTGGGAAGGAAGTTTAGCCTAGTAAATGAACTCTAATGAAGCCCAAATTTTTACTGGAGATCAGTAACTATGAAAAAGATTAGCTGCCCAAATTTGGGAATATTTCATAAAGAATTGCTCCTGTAATAAATCTCTAAAGGATTTAATAAAAACAATTCTACAGAAATTTCTGGGCACTTTCATATCAAGCAATTTTTTCCTCTATGAAGTACTCCTCCTAAGGATTCAAACAAAATTGGTCTCAACCTTTTTGGAGTTGTCTACACAAAGTTATGGATTTTTCAAAGTTGAATAGCTCTCTGTTTGAAACCTACACAGAGACTTAACAGGGGGGCCCACTCGTCAAATCTTTCTTCAACCTCCCGCCAGAGACGCGCGTGCACACCAGCATATCAACCTCCCGCCAGATCTTTCTTCAATCTCTAAAGGATTTACTAAAAACAATTCTACAGAAATTCCTGGGCACTTTCATATCAAGCAATTTTTTCATCTGTGAAGTACTCCTCCTAAGGATTCAAACAAAATTGGTCTCACCCTTTTTGGAGTTGTCTACACAAAGTTATGGATTTTTCAAACTTGAATAGCTCTCTGTTTGAAACCTACACAGAGACTTAACAGGGGGCCCACTTGTCAGATCGTGGCGTGGCTCGTTCTCTCTCATTTCTGCACCAAATTAGCTCCGGTTTCGCCCTACATGCTCCTTCGAACATGGCGCAGCATCCGGGCAAGGTTTCCGCACATGAAAACGGCCGAAAACAGGTCGGCACCAGTGGGGCGGCTCGGGAGCTCGGCATCAATGCGTTCTGGCACGTCCGAAGCTTCTCCCGGCGAGCTACCTTGCCCTAAAGTATCACCAATGATCGGGGAACATGGAACGCATGCTAAACCTTGCAGCAAACGGCCAGAAAATAGGGTTCACCGGAGGACCGAACCGTTTTTGCCGCCGCCGGCGATTTCTCGTCGCCCGGGGCATGTGGTGGATGGTTTGCTGCGGTATTTGGCGTGGGAGGGCGCTAGGGTCACTAGTTTCTGTGGCTTGAATTGTAGAACCGATGATCAACCACGTTGGACGAATTTCCAGTTTTGGTTTGGGTCGGTTCTTCACGTGTACCGGCGCCAAAACCCAAATTCCGGCGAGCCAGCGATGGGGAAGGGCAAGGGGACTGCGGTAGAATGATCTACACATCTTGGCGCACCTTAGGGAGGTGCTGGACGTGCGGGAGAGGCGTTGGAGCGGCTGGAACGCGAGGAGCAGTGATGGCCATGTCGTGGTGCACCGAGGGGAAAAGATTGGCTCGGCACCGGCCGGAGGACGATGGACACAGGCTGTGGAGGCGCGGATGACGTCCAGTGGAGGCCGGCGCACCTCCTAGTCGGCTCAGCTGGGCGCCACAGTGGCTGTAGGTTGATCGGGGGTGAGGAGCTGAGACGCACGGGGTGTTTTTCTTCTGCTTCTGGGCGCGCATGTGCAACGAAGCGAGGAGAAATGTCCTGTGAGCAGAGAAGATGCAATTGAGTTGTGCACTGCCGTGGCTATCGCCCTCCCCACCGAAGCTGACTTCCTTCGGAAGCAAGACACGAGCAGCAGCTCGGTGGTTGCCTCGGTGGCGCGCGCACACAGACCCAGTTTGATTGTTGTCTCTGTTCACTGACATGCGGGTCCCACCGGTAGTCTCCCCCCTAAACAACAGTGGCTCCCAAATTCAAAATTTTAATTTGCAGCAAATTCCACATACTGAATTTGATTACCGGGAGTTAACCATCCGTTAGGTTCAAAACTTTAAATTCGGCGCCTCGGATTCAGTTCCTGTGCGAGGGGAAATAACACCCGGGGTTGCTGTTGTTGTGAGCGAAAGATTACGCCGGAAGCTACTCAATCCCATGAGCTGGTCGCCAGCACGACAGAAACAGCGAGGAGGTGGCCTCCGCTTGCAGCTCGGTTGGTGAGTGAGAGGATCACGCCGTGAGGTGTTGAAGCCACGAGCAGGTCGCCAGTCGATGCAAGAAGCTGGAGGTGGCTGCCCTCAGTGGCGCTCTGAGGAGGCTCGGGTGGTGTTCGACACCGAACAGAGAAAGACGTCGGGAGCAAGTTAAAGCATCCCAATGACATGTAGGGTCTACCCCCTTACTCCTCTTCTTATCCTCCAAATGTCTCCAAAAGATCTTCATTCGAGTGGATCCCCTCAATCTGATATTCAGAAGTTTACACGTGGGCGGAAATTTGACTAAACCAAATCCAGTATGAAGTTCACTTTCAAATTTGAATTCAGCTCACATTTGGAAATGATCATGTTTTAACTCCTTTTTAGCCCACTCTGAAATCAGAATGTGGCCACCCTGACTTTCCTCGCATTCAATGATTTGAGGATACATGTGTGCTCCAAATTTTTGGCAGCAACTTGAGGGGAACAATTGAGTTCAAATCTGAATTTAAACCCCCTCTTACACATGAGAACTTTACACATGGTGTTTATCCAACCCTGGTTTAACACATTTCAAAGGAACGTGAGAGCTCATTTGGTTGGACAGCCATGTGCATCATCATGTGTGTAAAAAAATTTTTGTAAGTCCCATTTTCATGCATTCCAAACACAAAGGGGAATCAAAATTCACTTTATTAACTTTGCATTTTTGGGACTTTTACATGTGTCGTTGACACTTCCCCCGGGCCTGCACTGGGCAGCCCGCGGAGGTTCTTTTTCGGAGGGGCGAGTCTCTCACGGAGAGATTAAGCGTTAGGGACGAAGGAAGGAGAAGGTTAACACAAAGGTTTTTTACGTGGTTTGGGCCGCCACAGCGTAATACCCTACGTCCACGGTGAGCAGAGGTGCTTGTTGTATTGCTTGGTGCTCAGAACCGGAGTTCAGAGTTTGAGGATTAGGTTGGATTTGCTGGGTCTCGAACCCTTTGCAACGCTGCCTACCCGAGCCTTTTACAATCCAAGGCTCGTGCGGCTTACAAAGGGGGGCCCAGGACCCGACAGGTGGTCCTGGGGAGATTGCCTGTCATCTATCATATCTTGCAGTAATGCCGGTAGTTGTCTCTGGCGAGGGCTTCTGAGTCTCCGCCCTGCCGCCCTGCCCAAGCCGCAAGGTAGGAGTAGTGGTTAATGATGGCAGGGGCGGCATGGGATGTCTTGTCGCTGCTTTTATTAGTGTACAGCTTCTGACATTGCGTGCATGTCCTCACTGTGATGTGACTGGGCACAACGCCTCCTGGCAGGGGCGTGCTCCGTGTCTCCACGTCTTGGGAAGGCGCGGGTCTTCAATACCGCATCTTGGGAAGGCGTGGGTCTTATGCATCCGAACATTTATCTTTCTCAATCTTAGCAGCGGAAGTCTTATTCTAGCAGCGGAAATCTTTATTCTAGCAGCGAAAGTCTTCTAAACTATTGCGGAAGCAACTAAGCAGCAGCAGCGGCTGCATCTCTACTCCACCCCCACAGGCAAGTTGACAGTGGATCATACTCCTAGTACTCTACGGGGTCTTCATAGTACTCCTCTCCTGTTGTTGATGATATATGATAATGCAAGTTTGAGTACATGACGTACTCAGCAAGTGCTGGAAAATATGATATGTAGCTCACAACAAGGCAGGTATAAAAAGGCTCATTGCAGAAAGCAAAATTTATTTCTCAAAACACGATAAAAACAGCAACTTAGCGTTAAGTGAATGTAATCCCAACATGTATTTAAACACCAACATACCTCCATCATGTTCCATAACTTTCATGTCTCTTCCAGACATTTATCTTTCTCAACTTTTCTCAAGCTCGTGAATTCACTACTATCTCATATTCACTACTATTTCATCTCATATTCAATTCCGTCTCTGTAACACCCCAAATTTTGATTCAAAACTCTAAACCATGTTCAGAGGGGAATTTAAAATTTTTTGGACGTGTTGCATGTTTTGCAAAAATTCAAATTCAAACTGGAATTCAAATTATACCCAAAACAGAAAAGAAATGGAAAAAGAAAAAGGAAAACGGGAAAAAACTGGCCAGTGGGCCGAAACCGCCAGCCGGCCCAGCAACCCCCGCGCCAGCCCGCCCCCGCGCGCGCCGCGCTGCCCCTCGCCGACGGGTGGGACCCACATGTCATCCCTAACCCCGCGACCCCGGACTCTCTCCCGCGCGCGCGATCGCAACCGATCGGGAAAGCCCGTCCCGCAGCCGAATTCTGGTCCCAGCGGACTCCAACTCGATCACAACAGACCCACCGCCCTCCCCCGGCTATAAAAACCCCCGATCCGATCAGTTTTCCCACGCGATCGCCGATTTTCACTCCGGTGAGCACCGAGACTTCGCCGGTGAATTCTGGCCGATCTAAGCTCGGAAACTCTGATCTAACTCGCTGGTTTTGATCCACCGCCTCCGGGGAACTTTGCAGGTGCAGAAAACCCGAAGACTTACGGTGTAAACCCAGCGCCGACGAGCTTCGCCGTGGTTTTGCCTCGGACCTCGCCGCCGAGCACTTTCCAGGACCCCCGAGCTCGAGAAAACCCCCGAGGTGAGATCCCTGACCTCCCCTCTACCGATCTAGGCCATAAGGTCACAGTTCTAGACAGAATTCTCGAGGATCCGAAACTTTCCGGCGAGATCGCCGCTTCCCGCCGCCGTGCACCGCCGGCAGCGCCGCCCGCTCTCGATCAGAGCGACGTGGCCGCTTGTGCGCCGTTTATTTTAAATCGCACGATAGACTTTAAATCCCCGCGTACCGGTTCGATGTTATAATCTCAGCCGTCGGTTTAGAATCGGACGGTCCACGTCGACCCCGCGTTATAAAGGCTGGAATTCTTACGTGCTACCCCCTGGGGTTCTCTGGAATTGAGAGCTAGCCCCGGAAACTTCAGATCTAGCCCCTGGAACTTCAGAAAATCATGTAAATTCATTTAAAAATCAGTTTTAGCCCCTGGACTTAATAGAAATTAAGAAAAACACCTCTGTTAAGTGTAGCTAGACCCCTGGAAATTATGAAAATAATATTATAGACCCTGTGATGGGTGAGTTTACTTTTTAGCCCTGTTTAGTATTTAATTTAGAAAATTGAATATGTAACTAGTGTTTAAAAATTAAAAAGTGGGACAAACATAATTGTCAAAATTAATTAAAAACTTTCTCAGTACTTAGAAAACTTTGGAGTGAGATAAAAATATATTTTTGGGCTGATATGAATCTGTTTCATTTATTAATCACATTATTTAGTTTAGGGACACATTTTTAAAGTAAAGAATAGTTATAGAAAAATAGGGAAAAATAATTATGAAATAGTATACATCAGAAGCCATGGTCAAAATATGATTTTAAATTATTTAGGACCAGAACCTAATCTGTTTAGGTGATGTGTATTACTAATTTAATAATAAAATACACAATTATGCATAGGAATATAAATCTGAACATATAGAAACTAGTAAATGATAAATGGAGTTTCTAAAATACAAAGAATTCAGTTTAGGGTTGATAGAAGTTGTGAAGGCACATTGTATGCAAGTATAAATGTGGATACAAAAGTAGGAATCATATATACATGGTTAAAAGTGCATGCAAGCCACAACTTAACACACATAAAGTAACCACAACACATATAAGGGTGAATGAATTTCTTAAATATGAAATGTGTGGTTTGTATGAAGTAGAAGTGTGAACTATGTCTTATGATTGTTGTTTTTCTTTTGCTATGTGTGATGGTATGAAGTAGAACCTGCTCAAGAGCAAGTTAACCCTTTCCAAGATCAGGACTACCAATTTCAAGAGCAGCAAGAAGGAGGCAAGTGTCCTTGACCACTTTGATCCTATGCTAGGATGTGTAGATAGAATTATTTGCATTGTCAAATGAAATATGAAACCCATGCTAGGAAAGTTTCCCTAGAATTGCATTACCTTGTTTCCTTGAAGCTTGGGTTGGGATTTATTTTGTCATGTCATTTATTTACATGCATTTGCTTAGCCATGCTTAGAATGGGATATTTGGGAAAATGAGATCATCAGTTTATATTACCATACTCTTGAATGAGCTATTGGGAGTTATGTAGAGGTAGGGATCAAGGCAAGTTGGATGTTTTGGTTGTGTGCTGGGTGCACGAGACTTGGGTTTGTGTTTAGTACTTGCCTGGATCCTAAGGACCGGTTCATGGAGCATGTAACCCGGCTTTACAGTGCCAACCACATGCTGAGATGGGGCAGCTTAGCCAATTAATTAGGTGTATCCCCGGCGTAGTATGGGTGTGTTGGATGGTGCGGGGAGTAGGTGTCAGCTGGACTACCATATGAACCGCAAGGCTCAAGAGGGGGCCACTGCAGCGGGGTTGGAGCCTCTTGTATGCTGTTAGGGGTGAAACCTCAGTGGGCCCACGCTCGTCGGGAATCCCTTTGTAAAGGCTTCGTAGTGATCTCCTGGCTGCACACCTGGGAAGTGTGAATGTGGATCGTAGCCACTGGCATAATGGAGGTTCTTTTAGTCCACCCGGCAACGGGGGATGAAATCACTACTTGTGGGTACAGTGGTACAAACTCTGCAGAGTTAAAACTGTCTTGACAGCCGTGCTCACGGTTAAGAGCGGCCTGGACTTATTCATGATTAGAGGATTGATGGTTTCGGAAGTTAAGCGGGGAGCTTAACATTGGAAATAATGTTATGGTTATTGGATTATGATGATGGGATGGGAGATTGGGACCATTTCACCTGTGTAGTAATGTAGGTGCTTAATAAGCTAAGGTGATAGGTATTAATTGCGTAGTGCTTTATCCATGAGTTCAACCTCTCCTTGTTCTAGCCATGCATGATATAATTTTCCCACACTTGCTGAGTACCATTGGTACTCAACCTTGCATATTTGTTGGTTAATATTGCTGCTCAGGTCAAGATAATGAGGTGGTGTATAATGACCAAGATTTTGGATCCGAGGAAGGATTTTAGGTTCATGAAGACCCCCGGGCAACGCCTGTGATGGAGCCCTAAAAGAATAATATTCCGCTGCTAGTTTATTTATTTGTGATGAAGCATTAGTGTTCATTGAGACATTTGCAATGTAAGACTTATTTATATTCGACACCTGGCTTGTAATAAATGATGCTTCACTATTTGTCATCACATGTATGAGAAAATGATCCTGGCATACATGTGATATTCACTTGGTTGTTTCTTCGGAAAAACCGGGTGTGACAGAGGTGGTATCAGAGCCAAGGTTGCCCGTAGGAACGTGGACCTAGGTAGAAATGGACGTATTTAAGGGCCCTATTTTCTTAAAAACTATTTTCCAAGGTGTGGGAGGAAAAGTGTTATTAAAGGAGTCATTTTCTTCATCTTACCCCAACTTTTATTCAAAATAGGATTTTTATTTGAGAATTTATCTAACCTAATTTTAAATTCTTTTGTTTTAGATGGTTCGCATGATTCGCACCGCTCGTAAGTCCACAGGAGGGAGAGTTCCCGTAGTTGCCCTTGCCGAAAGAGAGGAGAGTCGTCCAGTGACGTACCTTTCCTACGGATTGGCAGTAGGAGATTTGTTGCGCCGTCTTCGACGTATGCTCGAAGCCGCCGGCAATACGGGCAAGCTCATCATCCACTATAACTCCACCAGGACCATCCGTGAGAAAAGGGAAGAATGGAGTTCGGAGATGAGGATTATACACGAGAATCAGCTGCTTAAGATTCACCACTCTCCAGCTTGTCGAGCAACACAAGTTGATGCGGAGAAAGATGTCACCTGGGAGGCCATCACTTGCCAGAGTCACATCTATCGTCGCCACTTGGACAAAACTGAGTACATGTATGTCCTCCAACGTGAGAGTGGTACCACGGAGTACAAGTACCCACCGGTGCAGCAAGGGACTTCCCATGAGCACATGGACTTGTGCTTGGAGGATGCTGCTATGCTCAGCACTCGACTGCAGGAGTGTCAACAAGAGCTTCAGGATGTCCGAGACACCCTGAAGGAAACGGAGGCGCTGCTGCGAGCCTGCTTAAAGGCGAGAGAAAGAGGAGATGGGAATGAACTGTGTGTCACCGTGAGTGATCCATGGACTCCTGACTCCCCGGATCGCCGAGCAATCAGGCGTCGTCGCACTTCTCCACCAGCAGCCTCCCCACCCAAAGCAGAGTCAGAAGGTAGCCGAAATGAGGAAGAAGATCCCGAGGAGCCAGCTCAAGAGGACGAGTAGTGTAGAGTCTTTCCCCTAGCTAGCAAGAGGTCGAGTAGTCGAGTCGTTACGTAGTTAATGGTGTGATAATGCTTGGTGTGTGACGTGAGTTGTGGAAGCCATGAGCAATTGTCCACAGCCTCGTCTTCAGATTGTTTTGCTTTGGTGTGTGAACCCACAGGAAATAATAGTGCATTTATTTGGTGTGAGATATAAACCCTCGTAAAATTTTAACAAAGCCTCAACACTTCAAAGTACAAACAAATGAAAGTAGTAAGATAATGTTAAATGATTTCAAATTGACATTGGTTGATTCTGCCAGATGGCCGGAAGAGGAAAAGGACGTGCTGCCAACCCCGCCAACAACAACGATGAGGCATGCAACCCTCATCTTTCTGGAGGCCAAGACAGGGGTGGTCGCCGTGAAGAAGTTGATCCTCTCCACCAGATGCTGGAGAATCAAAATCAGCTTATCCAGAACTTGACTCAAGTGGTGGCCAACTTGCATCAAGTTCCACCTCCACAAGCTGCACCACGCCAACCAAGGTTGAGTGAGTTTCTAGGAACTCAACCTCCAAAGTTTGCAAGTGCTGCTGAACCTCTGGAGGCAGATGATTGGCTGAAGACCATTGAAAGTAAGATGAGGATAACACAATGCCAAGGGTATGAGAGGGTGCTGTTTGTCTCTCATCAATTGCAGGGACCTGCTGCTGATTGGTGGACTGCCTACGTGGCCGCCCATCATGACCCTGAGAACATCACTTGGGAAGAGTTCAAGCGTAGCTTCCGCAACCATTACATCCCAAGAGGTGAACTCAAAAATAAGAGGAAAGAGTTTCTGGGACTGCAGCAGGGAAACATGACGGTGAGGGAATACCTCACTAAATTTACTCAACTATCCCGTTATGCTCCACGAGACATAGAGACTGATGAGCAGAAACAAGATTGTTTCGTGGAAGGACTTACCGCAGAGATGCAGTGTGCCATGTCCTCCAATGAGTATGAAAGTTTTCAAAAGATGGTGGACAGAGCGTTTGTGGTGGAAAGGAAGCTAAAGGCCCTGGAAAATGAGAATAAGAGGAAGGCGGGGTGGTCACATCAGGCCTCAGGGAGCAACACCCGCCCACGTATGATGCAGCAACCTACGGGGCAGACGAGCCGTGCTGCGGTACCCTATTCAGCACCAAGAGGGTACAACCCAAACTACAGGCCTCCCGCGGCACCAGCACAGCTGCCACGTCAGTTTATGCAGCAGCCTCGCCCCGCATATCCACCTCGACCAGCAGTGCAAGGACCCCCAAACCAACCCCAAGACAACAAAGGTCAAGCATCTAAGATTGGGGTGCAATGTTTCAGCTGTGGTGAAGTGGGGCACTACGCCCATAAATGCCCAAAGAAGAAGCATGCGCCGCCACAACAGCAGAATGTAGTGAGAGGACGGGTGAACCACGTCACTATGGAGGAAGCACAAGAAGCACCCGACGTGGTAGTTGGTAAGTTTCCTGCCAATTTACACCTTGCAACTCTGCTGTTTGATTCTGGTGCTACCCACTCGTTCATTGCTCAAGCGTTTGTTAAGAAGCATGACCTAGCAACCACACAAATGAACCATATGCTAGCCGTAAACTCTCCAGGTGGAGAAATAAGGACAAGACAAGTGTGTCCCAAAGTGAGCCTAGACATTAATGGGGTAGTATTTACTGCTAACCTCATAGTGATAGATTCACAAGGGATAGATATTATTTTGGGTATGGATTGGTTGACCAAACATAAAGGAATCATCCATTGTTCGACCAGAACGGTGGAACTAACTCACCCCAGTGGTACCAGAGTAAAGTTCATAACAATACACGAGACTAGGAGGGACATTAAATTAAATCAAGTGGAGGTGAAAGTTGAGGAAATCAGGACCATCAGGGAATATCCAGATGTTTTTCCGGAGGAATTGCCAGGTATGCCTCCGGACCGTGACATGGAATTCGCAATTGAGCTAGTACCGGGAACAGCCCCGATATACAAGAGACCTTATCGAATGGACTCCAAGCAGCTAGAAGAGCTCAAGGATCATTTGAGAGAATTGACGGAGAAGGGGTATATTCGCCCTAGTTCCTCACCATGGGGAGCTCCGGTGATATTTGTGCCTAAGAAAGACGGAACCCAAAGGTTATGCGTGGATTACCGTGCCTTGAATGAGGTAACCATTAAGAACAAGTACCCATTACCCCGCATTGAAGACTTGTTTGATCAGGTGAGGGGAGCTTGTGTGTTCTCAAAAATTGATCTCAGGTCGGGGTACCACCAACTCAAGATAAGGCAGTCAGATATTCCCAAGACAGCTTTCGTATCTCGGTACGGACTGTATGAATACACTGTCATGCCTTTTGGGCTAACTAATGCCCCGGCATATTTCATGTACCTCATGAACAAGGTATTCATGGAATATCTGGACAAATTTGTGGTGGTTTTCATAGATGATATTCTCGTCTTCTCCAAAAATGAAGAAGAACATGAGAAACATCTAAGGTTGGTGTTACAGAGGCTGAGAGAACACCAACTATATGCCAAGTTGAGCAAGTGTGAGTTTTGGCTGAAGAGAGTTCCCTTTTTAGGACATTTCATCTCGGAGGGAGGAATCTCCGTAGATCCCGCCAAAATCGAAGATATCCAGAAATGGAAAACCCCTGAAAATGTCGAGGAAGTTCGAAGCTTTTTGGGATTGGCTGGATACTATCGACGGTTTATTGAGGGATTCTCCAAGATCTCGAGACCTCTCACTAAACTGTTGGAAAAGGGAATCACATTCACCTGGACGCCACAGTGCGAGACGAGCTTTCAGGAGCTAAAGAAGAGATTGACAACAACCCCAGTGTTGGTTATGCCAGATATGCAGAAGAATTTCACAGTGTACTGCGATGCCTCTGGAAATGGGTTGGGATGTGTTCTCATGCAAGAAGGACATGTCGTGGCATATGCATCCCGGCAGCTTCGGAAGCACGAGAAGAACTATCCTACACATGATCTAGAACTAGCTGCAGTAGTACACGCGCTGAAAATTTGGAGGCACTATTTAATGGGGAAGAGGACAGAGATATATACGGATCATAAGAGTTTGAAGTACATATTCACACAACCAGATCTCAACCTCAGACAAAGGAGATGGTTAGAGCTAATCAATGACTTTGATGTGGGCATCAACTATCATCCTGGGAAAGCAAACGTCGTGGCCGATGCTTTGAGTCGAAAAGTGCAGGTCAATAAGTTGAGTTTGAAGGACATGCCTGCAGAATTGAAGGACGAGGTTATAAGACTCAATCTATGTCTAGTAAATAGTGGTGAAGCCATCGCCATGGAAGTGGACTCCACACTTGAGCAAGACATACGCGAGGGCCAAAAGAATGATGAGAAGATACAAGAGATCAGACAGCTCATCAAGGAAAATAAAGCTCCTGGTTTTAGAGAGGATGAACAAGGAACGCTGTGGCACGGAAAAAGGATCTGTGTGCCAGAAGTAAAGGAGATCCGTGAGTTAATTTTGAAGGAGGCTCACGATTCCGACTATTCCATTCATCCTGGGAGTACGAAGATGTACCAGGACCTCAAAGGCAGGTATTGGTGGTATGGCATGAAGCGAGATGTCGCGGAACATGTTGCCCTATGTGACACATGTCAGTTGGTGAAAGCTGAACATCAACGACCCGCGGGATTATTGCAACCACTCAAAGTACCTGAATGGAAGTGGGAAGAAATCAGCATGGATTTTGTCGTGGGATTGCCTAGGACCCAATCCGGGTATGATTCAATATGGGTCATTATTGATAGGCTAACCAAGGTAGCTCATTTCATCCCTGTGAAAGAAAGCTACAACGGATCCAAATTGGCAGAATTGTACATGTCAAGGATTGTGTGTTACCATGGAGTGCCAAAGAAGATAGTGTCGGACCGAGGAACACAGTTCACCTCGAGGTTTTGGCAGAAGTTGCATGAAACCATGGGAACCCATCTGAATTTCAGCTCTGCCTATCATCCCCAAACTGACGGGCAGACGGAGAGAACCAATCAGATCCTTGAAGATATGTTAAGGGCATGTGCACTCAAAAACAATAGGAGTTGGGACAAGAACTTACCGTATGCGGAGTTTTCCTATAACAACAGTTATCAAGCTAGTATGAAGATGTCACCGTTTGAAGCTTTGTATGGAAGGAAGTGCAGAACTCCCCTATTTTGGAACCAAACAGGAGAAAGTAAAGTGTTTGGTCCAGAAGTGCTACAAGAAGCCGAGGCGAAGGTGAGGGAGATTCGCAACAATTTGAGGATAGCACAAACACGCCAGAAGAGTTATGCTGATGTACGAAGAAGAGAACTCGTTTTCAACGTGGGAGACTATGTTTATCTCAAGGTGTCCCCTATCAGAGGACTTCATCGGTTCAAGGTGAAAGGGAAGTTGTCACCGCGATACATCGGACCCTTTCCAGTTTTGGAAAGGAAAGGCGAAGTGGCGTACCAACTAGAGTTACCGGTTCATCTATCGGACGTGCACGATGTATTCCATGTGTCACAGCTCAAGAAATGCCTGAGGACGCCTGAGGAGGTGTTACCCATGAATGAAGTGGATGTAGCTGAAGATTTGTCTTATGCCGAGCAACCATACAAGATTTTAGAGACGATGGAACGCCTCACCAGAAACAAGAGAATCCGGATGTGCAAGGTGCAGTGGAAGCATCACTCAGAAGAGGAAGCTACCTGGGAAAGGGAAGATGAGCTCAAGGCACAATTTCCGGAATTGTTTTCTTAGAAACACCAATCTCGAGGACGAGATTTCTTTTAAGGGGGGTAGAGCTGTAACACCCCAAATTTTGATTCAAAACTCTAAACCATGTTCAGAGGGGAATTTAAAATTTTTTGGACGTGTTGCATGTTTTGCAAAAATTCAAATTCAAACTGGAATTCAAATTATACCCAAAACAGAAAAGAAATGAAAAAAGAAAAAGGAAAACGGGAAAAAACTGGCCAGTGGGCCGAAACCGCCAGCCGGCCCAGCAACCCCCGCGCCAGCCCGCCCCCGCGCGCGCCGCGCTGCCCCTCGCCGACGGGTGGGACCCACATGTCATCCCTAACCCCGCGACCCCGGACTCTCTCCCGCGCGCGCGATCGCAACCGATCGGGAAAGCCCGTCCCGCAGCCGAATTCTGGTCCCAGCGGACTCCAACTCGATCACAACAGACCCACCGCCCTCCCCCGGCTATAAAAACCCCCGATCCGATCAGTTTTTCCCACGCGATCGCCGATTTTCACTCCGGTGAGCACCGAGACTTCGCCGGTGAATTCTGGCCGATCTAAGCTCGGAAACTCTGATCTAACTCGCTGGTTTTGATCCACCGCCTCCGGGGAACTTTGCAGGTGCAGAAAACCCGAAGACTTACGGTGTAAACCCAGCGCCGACGAGCTTCGCCGTGGTTTTGCCTCGGACCTCGCCGCCGAGCACTTTCCAGGACCCCCGAGCTCGAGAAAACCCCCGAGGTGAGATCCCTGACCTCCCCTCTACCGATCTAGGCCATAAGGTCACAGTTCTAGGCAGAATTCTCGAGGATCCGAAACTTTCCGGTGAGATCGCCGCTTCCCGCCGCCGTGCGCCGTCGGCAGCGCCGCCCGCTCTCGATCAGAGCGACTTGGCCGCTTGTGCGCCGTTTATTTTAAATCGCACGGTAGACTTTAAATCCCCGCGTACCGGTTCGATGTTATAATCTCAGCCGTCGGTTTAGAATCGGACGGTCCACGTCGACCCCGCGTTATAAAGGCTGGAATTCTTACGTGCTACCCCCTGGGGTTCTCTGGAATTGAGAGCTAGCCCCGGAAACTTCAGATCTAGCCCCTGGAACTTCAGAAAATCATGTAAATTCATTTAAAAATCAGTTTTAGCCCCTGGACTTAATAGAAATTAAGAAAAACACCTCTGTTAAGTGTAGCTAGACCCCTGGAAATTATGAAAATAATATTATAGACCCTGTGATGGGTGAGTTTACTTTTTAGCCCTGTTTAGTATTTAATTTAGAAAATTGAATATGTAACTAGTGTTTAAAAATTAAAAAGTGGGACAAACATAATTGTCAAAATTAATTAAAAACTTTCTCAGTACTTAGAAAACTTTGGAGTGAGATAAAAATATATTTTTGGGCTGATATGAATCTGTTTCATTTATTAATCACATTATTTAGTTTAGGGACACATTTTTAAAGTAAAGAATAGTTATAGAAAAATAGGGAAAAATAATTATGAAATAGTATACATCATAAGCCATGGTCAAAATATGATTTTAAATTATTTAGGACCAGAACCTAATCTGTTTAGGTGATGTGTATTACTAATTTAATAATAAAATACACAATTATGCATAGGAATATAAATCTGAACATATAGAAACTAGTAAATGATAAATGGAGTTTCTAAAATACAAAGAATTCAGTTTAGGGTTGATAGAAGTTGTGAAGGCACATTGTATGCAAGTATAAATGTGGATACAAAAGTAGGAATCATATATACATGGTTAAAAGTGCATGCAAGCCACAACTTAACACACATAAAGTAACCACAACACATATAAGGGTGAATGAATTTCATAAATATGAAATGTGTGGTTTGTATGAAGTAGAAGTGTGAACTATGTCTTATGATTGTTGTTTTTCTTTTGCTATGTGTGATGGTATGAAGTAGAACCTGCTCAAGAGCAAGTTAACCCTTTCCAAGATCAGGACTACCAATTTCAAGAGCAGCAAGAAGGAGGCAAGTGTCCTTGACCACTTTGATCCTATGCTAGGATGTGTAGATAGAATTATTTGCATTGTCAAATGAAATATGAAACCCATGCTAGGAAAGTTTCCCTAGAATTGCATTACCTTGTTTCCTTGAAGCTTGGGTTGGGATTTATTTTGTCATGTCATTTATTTACATGCATTTGCTTAGCCATGCCTAGAATGGGATATTTGGGAAAATGAGATCATCAGTTTATATTACCATACTCTTGAATGAGCTATTGGGAGTTATGTAGAGGTAGGGATCAAGGCAAGTTGGATGTTTTGGTTGTGTGCTGGGTGCACGAGACTTGGGTTTGTGTTTAGTACTTGACTGGATCCTAAGGACCGGTTCATGGAGCATGTAACCCGGCTTTACAGTGCCAACCACATGCTGAGATGGGGCAGCTTAGCCAATTAATTAGGTGTATCCCCGGCGTAGTATGAGTGTGTTGGATGGTGCGGGGAGTAGGTGTCAGCTGGACTACCATATGAACCGCAAGGCTCAAGAGGGGGCCACTGCAGCGGGGTTGGAGCCTCTTGTATGCTGTTAGGGGTGAAACCTCAGTGGGCCCACGCTCGTCGGGAATCCCTTTGTAAAGGCTTCGTAGTGATCTCCTGGCTGCACACCTGGGAAGTGTGAATGTGGATCGTAGCCACTGGCATAATGGAGGTTCTTTTAGTCCACCCGGCAACGGGGGATGAAATCACTACTTGTGGGTACAGTGGTACAAACTCTGCAGAGTTAAAACTGTCTTGACAGCCGTGCTCACGGTTAAGAGCGGCCTGGACTTATTCATGATTAGAGGATTGATGGTTTCGGAAGTTAAGCGGGGAGCTTAACATTGGAAATAATGTTATGGTTATTGGATTATGATGATGGGATGGGAGATTGGGACCATTTCACCTGTGTAGTAATGTAGGTGCTTAATAAGCTAAGGTGATAGGTATTAATTGCGTAGTGCTTTAACCATGAGTTCAACCTCTCCTTGTTCTAGCCATGCATGATATAATTTTCCCACACTTGCTGAGTACCATTGGTACTCAACCTTGCATATTTGTTGGTTTATATTGCTGCTCAGGTCAAGATAATGAGGTGGTGTATAATGACCAAGATTTTGGATCCGAGGAAGGATTTTAGGTTCATGAAGACCCCCGGGCAACGCCTGTGATGGAGCCCTAAAAGAATAATATTCCGCTGCTAGTTTATTTATTTGTGATGAAGCATTAGTGTCCATTGAGACATTTGCAATGTAAGACTTATTTATATTCGACACCTGGCTTGTAATAAATGATGCTTCACTATTTGTCATCACATGTATGAGAAAATGATCCTGGCATACATGTGATATTCACTTGGTTGTTTCTTCGGAAAAACCGGGTGTGACAGTCTCATACCGACACTAATGCTCATTGCCATGACTCAACAGTCATGTAACCAATCTCATTACCCGGACTCAACAGTCCCGAAAACCAAATCCAAAGACCAAACCAAAACCAAACCAATTACCATCCCAATAACCATCCCATCTAATCATGGAAGTTGGCCAGGCGCTTGTGATCGGAAGCACGGCTATCATGATAGTTTTAGACTCTGCAGAGTTTGCACCACTTTACCCACAAGTTTGTGATTTCGTCACCCATCGGCGACTGCAGAACCTCCATTATACCAGTACACAACCGTCGGTGTATGGTCAAGAGATCACAAAGCCTTTACAAAGGGGCTACTAGATGTATGGACTCACTAAGGTTTCACCGGCAGGCTAGAATCTCCAATTCTCCCACCCACGGGCCCCCTCTTGTGCCATGAAGTTCCCATGGCAGTCCTCACTTGACTCCCATTCCCCGCGCCTTCCACGGTCCATAACAATCTAGTAACTTAACTAATTACTCAGCTAAGCCGCACCCATACTTAGCCTTGTGGTGGCACTGTTATCCTGGTATGTGCTTGCATGAGCTGGTCCTTAGATCTACGGCAAGTAAACCACCATCTCATTCTACCTCATCCACAAACCAAGCTTTCCTAGATCTCCCTCCTATTTATGTCCGTTATCAACATCAGTTTTTCATTGACATTATTCATACGAGTGCAGTTAGCTAGACACATCTATCTCGCTTCCCATATCCCATGGACTCGGCGAAGCATAAAAGCAAAAACCATACCCGACTCATTAACTTTCCCAGTGACAAGGGTGGTTAATAAAACTAGTAAACTCCTATGAAAGGGTTTCCCATCAAGTTGACTCAGCATACACAGTTTTCACAAACAAAACAGTTTTCCAAAAACATGGGATCAATATGGTCAAGGGGCACTTGCCTTGTTCCTGTGGTTCTTGTTGCTCTTGTGTCTCGATGTTCTGGTGCTGTAGCTCGTCGTAGGGAGCTCCCTGAGCTTGTCCTTCTACTTACGATCGCGCACATACAAGATTCACAACAATCAATTATCATGCACAAACTTTACTTAAGATGCAATGATGCATATGCATGCTAATCCTATGGTGTTGCTTTCATTAGATCAGTTTGTACGTTCTTTTGCATGTTTTAATAGGCTTGCATGGGGTTTTACGATGAACAGAGGTGTAAAGATCAATTGTGGGCGTGGCGATGATCTTGACTCAAGATCTAGATCAAACCGATCAACACGTGATCGGTCCACGAGAAAGCTTCTGTTCGAAGGGATCAAATAACAGATGCAAAGAAAACGCATTGACGTTGTAGGGTAGTAATGGAGACCTACCTTACTTCCTTCGGGTCCTTCCTCTAGCAAAACAGATCGTTGGCTCTTCTCCGGCGTTGGTGATCGTGTCTGGGCTCGTCGGCAGTCTCTCCGGTGGTCAAATTCTGGCGAAGGGGTTTAGCTCGGCGAGTTTGGGGCTAGGGCTTCTAAGTTGTCGTCTTAGAAAAGATGTTATGACCAAGGGGTTGTTTCGGCTTCTTTTATAATCGGGAAAAGAAGAGTCCTACTCTGATTGAATTTCAAATGAGTCCTATTCAAATTGTTTTTGAATCTTAATAACTTATCTTCAATTGATTTGGTGCGGTAGCAACATGGAATTCGTGTCGGTTTCCTCAGTACCGGGGATTCCCACGCGCAAAGAAAAACCGCTTCAAATCTCGTTACCTTCGTGGCGGTGAGCTCCGGAAGCTCCACGTGTCCAGCGGGGGCCTGGTCTCCCTTTTCCGTAGAGGCGGGCTCCGGTTGTGCCATGTGTCAAGCGGGCGGGACCTCCCTCTTCCTCAGAGGCGAGCTCCGCGTGCGCCACGCGTCCTGGCGGGCAGGACCTCTCTCTCTCCAGAGGCGAGCTCCGCGTGCGCCACGTGTCTGGTGGGTCGGGACCTCCCTCTCTCCAGAGGCGAGCTCCGTGAACGCCACGTGTAAGTTCCGGACCTCCCCTCTCTTTAGAGGTGGGCTCCGATAGGGCCATGTGTCTTAGCAGCGCCAGACTTCCTTTCTCCTCAGAGATGACTCCGAGGCTGACACGTGTCCAACAGTGACGGACCTCCCGGAGGTGAGCTCCGAGGTCGACACGTGTTCATCAGCGTCGGACCTGCCGGAGATGAGCTCCGGAGGTGACACGTGTCCTGTAGGACCGGACCTCCCGGAAGTGAGCTCCGGGAGTGACACGTGTCTAGCGGGGCCGGACCTCTCGGAGGTGTGTTCCGAGAGTGACACGTGTCCCGCACAGCTGGTCCTCTCTCTTCCACAGCGACTAGCTCCGGTGGCAACACGTGTCCCACGGGGTCGGACCTCGCCCTTTCCACAGAGACAAGCCCCGAGCCTGCCACGTAGCCAATTAGCGGCGGACCTCTCCCCCTTTTGCGGGGATGAGCTCCGAAGGCGCCACGTGGCCAGCGGGCCGCGGGAATTGTCTTCGGCGCTTTCTCGGTGAACTGGATTTAGTTCTTTTTGGCTATCTTTTTTATTCTTTCTCTGCTTCTACTTATTTTAAAATGTTTTCTCTATATAAAATATGAATACATGCAGAAATCGAAATCAAGGGTGTCACAAAGCTACCCCCTTAAATTGAATCTCGCCCTCGAGATTCATTAGTGGAAAATAGATGAGGGAATTCTGCCTTCTCGGCTGTTGGTTGGGCTGACTCAATACGAGTACCGTGCTCGTTTGTCAACTGCACGCTCCTCTTAGCACATTGGATTACTCCGTCTGCTTGCTTAACCAATCCATTCCGAGTATTATGTCAAGCCCTTGGGAATCCAAGACATTGAGGTTGGCAAGGAAGTCTACCCCCCTTATTTTAAGATTTACTTTTGGACATACTATATTAGTCCTCATTTCTCCACAGGGAGAATTAACCAACATAGTATATTTCAAGTGTGATATGGGTAGATTATACTTGGCAACATACTCGGATGATATGAATAATGTGATGCTTCGGAATCAAATAAAATGGTGGCTGGGTTGGAGTTGGCAAGGAACATACCAATCACGACGTCCTCAGCCTGTTGCGCTTCCTCAGCAGAGACATGGTTCAGGTTGCCGCGAGCGTAGTTCTGCTGTCCACGGTTTCCTTGATTGGCTCCTCCGTTCGGTCGTGGGTTCTGCTTGGGTACATTGCTTGGTTTTCCAGGAACTCTCTTCGGGCACTGGCTCGCGAAGTGTCCCGTCTTCCCGCATGCAAAGCATGCCTTGTTGCCCAAGACAGCAGGTACGTTGGGGCGGGGGTTTTGAACAGCAGCGCCCATGTTGGGTTGGGGTGCAGGAGGCAAAGCACACGAGGTGCTTGCATGGCAGGACGTTGCTGTGGTGGTTGATTAGGGCGAAAAGCAGAAGGGGTCAATCCATACTGTGCTGCAGCTGGGGGCATGTACCGAGGTCGTACGTTGCTCCCTTGTGGCTGGTATGGCATCTTTCTTTTGCCGTCTTTCTCGATCTCTCGGATTTTGCTCGCAACCACTATAGCTTTGTCAACAAGTTTCTGGAAGCTCGCATAGTCATTGTTGAGGAGCTAAACCTGGATCTCATTGTTCAACCCTCTCATGAACAAGTACTACTTCCGTTGGTCCGAGTTGACATCTTCGGGGACACACCTTGACAGCTGCGTGAACTTGTTATGGTACTCATTCACGCTCTTCTGTCCTTGGCGGAGACCTTCGAACTCTTGCCTCTTGAGCATCATAACACCAGCAGGGTTCTAATGAGAGCGGAAACTCTCCTTGAACTCAGTCCAAGTAATAGTCTCCGGGTCGACATGAGCGTTGCATAGAGCATCCCACCAATCAGCGGCAGCTCCCATAAGTTGGTGCGATGCAAAGAGAACTTTCTCTCAGTCATTGCATTGAAGTATGGCAAGCTTCTTCTCCATGGACTTCAACCAATCGCCGGCCTCCATGGGATCATTAGCTTGAGCAAAAGTGGGTGGTAGAGTCCTCATGAACTCTCCCAGTCGGTTGTGAACCGGCGGCGGTGGTGGTGGTGGTGGTGGCGGGATGCAGGAACGGGGTTGTTGTTGTTGGCTTGCAGCTGACCCAAAGTTTGGATCATGGTTTGCATAAGCTGATTCTGCATAGCCATCAACCGTTCCAAGTTGTTTGCACCAGCTCCAGGGTTGTCATTCTCAGAAACTTCGACGTGGTCCTCTTCTTGGTTGCCACGGACATTCCTCCCTTGACGGCCAGCGTTTCCTCTCACCATCTATGAGAGAGAGTTGGATAGAATAGAGGCTAGAAGGTTAGATGGATCCCCCTAACCATATGCATCAAGGTGGATGGCTACATATATTAGCCTATAGGAGGATGTGAACAAGTGCCGAAGCATCTCACATCTCTCTACTATGTGCGGATATGGACAACGCTGAAACGTCCCACAACTCAAACTAAGCACTCAAGCACAAACAATCATCACAAAAGCTCAGCACACAACTCCTACTCAAGGCTTATTTGATGGGAGTCCTATGGGGTTTTGGGGTGATACCAATCTGTGACCAATCTATGATTTCTCCTAGGCTTGCATCCTACGGTCAAGGTGGTTTCAATGTCAATCTATGCATTTTACCTAAGCTTGCATCCTATGGTCAGCGTGGCTTCTAATACCAATATGTGACTAGGGGTGCGTCCTACAGTCAACGTGGCTCTGATACCAACTTGTGACACCCTGGTTCTGAGAGAGAACCTCTCGGAACCTAGACTGATGCATATGTGTGCCCAGGATGTTCATCAAACATACACATATAATCCACAAACTGAATTTCAGAATAATACCACAATTAACAGGGTTTATTACAATGTCTCATGAGTCTTGGACTCATTCTAGCAGCGGAAGTCTTATCTTAGCAGAGGAAGTCTTATTCTAGCAGCGGAAATCTTTATTCTAGCAGCGGAAGTCTTCTAAACTATTGCGGAAGCAACTAAGCAGCAGCAGCGGCTCCATCTCTACTCCATCCCCACAGGAAAGTTGACGGTGGATCACACTCCTAGTACTCCACAGGGTCTTCATAGTACTCCTCTCCTGTTGCTGATGATATATGATAATGCAAGTTTGAGTACATGACGTACTCAGCAAGTGCGGGAAAATATGATATGTAGCTCACAGCAAGGCAGGTATAAAAAGGCTCATTGCAGAAAGCAAAGTTTATTTCTCAAAACATGATAAAAACAGCAACTTAGCTTTAAGTGAATGTAATCCCAACATGTATTTAAACACCAACATACCTCCATCATGTTCCATCACTTTCATGTCTCTTCCAGACATTTATCTTTCACAACTTTTCTCAAGCTCGTGAATACCATCTTGTGTTCACTACCATCTCATGAATACCATCTCGTATTCACTACCATTTCATCTCATATTCAATTCCATCTCATACCGAGACTAATGCTCATTGCCATGACTCAACAGTCATGCAACCAATCTCATTACCCGGACTCAACAGTCCCGAAAACCAAATCCAAACACCAAACCAAAACCAAACCAATTACCAACCAATTAACATCCCAATATCCATCCCATCTAATCATGGAAGTTGGCCAGACACTTGTGACCAGAAGCACGGCTATCATGATAGTTTTAGACTCAGTAGAGTTTGCACCACTTTACCCACAAGTTTGTGATTCCGTCACCCGTCGGCGACTGCAGAACCTCCATTATACCAGTACACAACCGTCGGTGTATGGTCAAGAGATCACAAAATAGCCTTTACAAAGGGGCTACTAGATGTATGGACTCACTAAGGTTTCACCGGCAGGCTAGAATCCCCAGTTCTCCCACCCACAGTCCCCCTCTTGTGCCATGCAGTTCCCAGGGCAGTCCTTACTCGACTCCCATTCCCCGCGCCTTCCACGGTACATAATAATCTAGTAACTTACCTAATTACTCAACTAAGCCACACCCATACTTGGCCTTGTGGTGGCACTGTTATCCTGGCATGTGCTCGCATGAACCGGTACTTAGATCTACGGCAAGTAAACCACCATCTTATTCTACCTCATCCACAAACCAAGCTTGCCTAGATCTCCCTCCGATTCATGGCTGTTATCAACATCAGTTTCTCATTAACATTATTCATACGAGTGCAGTTAGCTAGACACATCTATCTCGCTTCCCATATCCCATGGACTCGGCGAAGCATAAAAGCAAAGAACCATACCTGACTCATTAACTTTCCCGGTGACTAGGGTGGTTAACAAAACTATTAAACTCCTATGAAAGGGTTTCCAATCAAGTTGACTCAGCATACACAGTTTTCCAAAAACATGGGATCAATATGGTCAAGGGGCACTTGCCTTGTTCCTGTGGTTCTTGTTGCTCTTGTGTCTCGATGTTCTGGTGCTGCAGCTCGTCGTAGATAGCTCCCTGAGCTTGTCCTTCTACTTACGATCGCGCACGTACAAGATTCACAGCAATCAATTGTCATGCACAAACTTTACTTAAGATGCAATGATGCATATGCATGCTAATCCTATGGTGTTGGTTTCATTAGATCTGTTTGTACGTGCTTTTGTATGTTTTAATAGGCTTGCACGGGGTTTTACGATGAACAGAGGTGTAAAGATCAATTGTGGGCGTGGCGATGATCTTGACTCAAGATCTAGATCAAACCGATCAACACGTGATCTGTCCACGAGAAAGCTTCTGTTCGTAGGGATCGAAGAACAGATGCAAAGAAAACGCGATGACGTCGTAAGGTAGTAATGGAGACCTACCTTACTTCCTTCGGGTCCTTCCTCTAGCAAAACAGATCGTCGGCTCTCCTCCGGTGATGGCAATCGTGTCTGGGCTCATCGGCAGTCTCTCCGATGGTCAAATTCTGGCGAAGGGGTTTAGCTCGGCGTGTTTGGGGCTAGGGCTTCTAAGTTGTCGACTTAGAAAAGATGTTACGACCAAGGGGTCATTTCAGGTTCTATTTATAATCAGGAAAAGAAGAGTCCTACTCTGATTGGATTTCAAATGAGAGTCCTATTCAAATTGTTTTTGAATCTTAACAACTTATCTTGAATTGACTTGGTGCGGTGGCAACGTGGAATTCGTGTCGGTTTCCTCAGTACCGGGGATTCCCACGCGTAAAGAAAAACCGCTTCAAATCTCGTTACCTTCGCGGTGGTGAGCTCCGGAGGCTCCACGTTTCCAGCGGGGGCCTGGTCTTCCTTTTCCGTAGAGGCGGGCTCGGGTTGTGCCGCGTGTCAAGCGGGCGGGACCTCCTTCTTCCTCAGAGGCATGTACCACGTGCGCCACACGTCCTGGCGGGCGGGACCTCCCTCTCTCCAGAAGCGAGCTCTGTGTGCGCCACGTGTCTGGTGGGTTGGGACCTCCCTCTCTCCAGAGACGAGCTCCGCAAACGCCACGTGTCAGTTCCGGACCTCCCCTCTCTTCAGAGGTGGGCTCTGATAGTGCCATGTGTCCTAGCAGCACCAGACTTCCTTTCTCCTCAGAGACGAGCTCCGAGGCTGACACGTGTCCAACAGTGACGGACCTCCCGGAGGTGAGCTCCGAGGTCGACACATGTTCATCAGCGTCGGACCTGCCGGAGATGAGCTCCGGAGGTGACACGTGTCCAGTAGGATCGGGCCACCCGGAAGTGAGCTCCGGGAGCGACAAGTGTCTAGCGGGGCCGGACCTCTCGGAGGTGTGTTCTGAGAGCGACACGTGTCCCACGCGGCTGGTCCTCTCTCTTCCGCAGCGACTAGCTCCGGTGGCAACACGTGTCCCACGGGGTCGGACCTCTCCCTTTCCACAGAGACGAGCCCCGAGCCTGCCACGTAGCCAATTAGTGGCGGACCTCTCCCCCTTTTGCGGGGATGAGCTCCGAATGCGCCACGTGGCCAGCGGGCCGCGGGAATTGTCTTTGGCGCTTTCTCGGTGAACTGGATTTAGTTCTTTTTGGCTATCTTTTTTATTCTTTCTCTGCTTCTACTTATTTTAAAATGTTTTATCTATATAAAATATGAATACATGCAGAAATCGAAATTGAGGGTGTAACATCTGGGTTGGCACGAGTGCGAGTCATTCTGAAATTTAAAACAGCAGCGATCAGCACATGTCATACTTGAAATTCCATATGAAACAGTAGGTATTGAAGTGATCCATGAATAACTTGCACAACATTCACATATATTGATAAAGCATAAACTTTATACAAGATACATTATTCTCAGGTTTCCGAGAAGTTGTGCTCATGTCGTCACTACTAATACATATACTACTGTCTACACGACATGTCACCGATTACAAAAGTTTTTCTTACACCACCCTTGCTGCCCTACTTGGCAAAGGTAACCTACTACTCGGAGTAGAACTCGACCTCCTGCGGGTCATCCTCCTCCGCTACCTCTGCTGGTGGCCCCGGGTCCATGACCTCCTCTTCCGGTTCAGGTTTCCCCATCGCCGGGATACCCAAAACCACGGGTACGGCACCTACCATCGGTAGGCCCATTACCGGAGGTACGAGGTCCTGCAATGCGTGCACCTCGTCCATGGCCTGGTTGTAGTCCTCTTCCCAGCCTTGCCCCTCCTCAATAGCATCATCACGCTCTTGAGTGAGGACCCCATTCTGCTGTGTCAGGGCCTGCACTTGCTGTTGTAAAGCCGTGATATCAACGCGGCTTTTCCTCTTTGCCTTCTTCAGACGATGCAACAGATTATGTTGCTCATTCAGTCGCTTTATCATCGGAAGGAGAACATTGCGGAGTGCGCTGTGAGCACTCTTGAAATGATCTCCACGGCTGTTGCTCTCCTTGAGCTTCACGGCAAGACAATCCATTTGAACAGCTTGGCTGTCCATCACGGCTTTTCCTGCCCTCAACTGGAGGCTGAGGTTTGCCTCCGCGGGGTCGTACCTTCGGCAACTCGGATCTGTTGCCTCCATGTACCTTCCCCCCCACACATGGTTAGCTCGCCCCTCCACCAAAATGAGCGTGTATGGAGTGCCATCCATAGCTCTCACATGTAGTTGGCAGAAACGCGACATGGTGTCGCGGGCTGCCACTTGCCACATTCCCTCCGGCTGTCTACCCCTCGCCGTAATGGTGAAAGGTGCCCAACCGGGTGGCGTGGGTCCTACAGGAACTTCGACGTGTATTGTCCACGTCTTGTTCCCCTCCTCACCTTCTTCCTTGGTGAAGTACTGCGGCATCTCGACGTACCTGAAATATTGAAGCATTTGCCTCAACACTTCTGGATAACCGCTGCGGTGTGAACAGTGGGATACCACCCACCCGTTCTCCAGTTGGTTGTCCGCTGTCATCTGTGGAAACATATTTGAAAAAAATCAAATATTTATTTCAACAGTAAATCATTGAGTTATAACATAAAACATGTCATTGAACTCATAAAACTTGGAAACACAACTCAAACTTCGAACAATTTGATTGCTGGTCTGCTGCCCAAACTGACAGCCCTGACCAGTTTCCGTTTCAACCTGATTTAGACCATGCTAAAGAAAAACTAGTTCTAGAGCTCAACATCAAAGTTAAAGCTAACTTCAATATCGTTCCAGAAAGTATTTACTTGGCCTTTGATATGCCCTGGTTCAAAAGTTATGAGATGTCAAAGTTGACAGAATTTCTGGAGAAAATTGGACAGCACCTTCCTGCTTGAGGTACTGATTTGATCCAAGAATTCCAGTTAATTCTACAACAAATGTGACAAAACTTTATGTTAAAAAGTTGTAACCTATGTCATGAACTTTTCATAACTACCTCATTTTCTATTTTTGGATTTTTCTGCAGGAAGTTGTGCTCAATTTAAAGAGAGTTACAGAGAGTGTTTGCTCTGCCCTGTTTTCTGAACAGTTTCAACTCTACTGCATTTTTCGACTGGTTAAGGGATGAAACACCTCTGGACCTCAACAGAAAAGTTGTAAAGATCTTCCAAAGCTTTTCAGAAATCTATCATATGACCCCAACCTCGAAAGAACTCAACCTCTAACCTCTGATTAACTTCAGCCTTATTTCAGCTGAAAACAGGGGACTCTGTCCTTAGTATCCTATAAGTTGAAAACTTGTTAACTTTGAACATCCTGATTAAGGGAAGAAGTTATCTCAAAGTTTTAGTGCTATGGATTAAAACCTTCAAGTTTTACAATGATGTTGATCATTTAGTGGGTTGTGACGTCGATGCGTCACCAGTTCATGTCGGTACTACGTTCCTCACAAAGAAAAACCTATACCGGACTTAGCCAGCTACGTTAGTTCCGTGGCACTAAACGTCGCTTGCACACGGATGCCACTCGTCTACTGATTCATGGTTAGACTACCTGCAGATAAATCACACAATCATCAGACTGGGCTGCACACCGAGCCCGGTATCCATACAGTTCATACACCCGTCCGTCATCACATGCACAAGTGTTCTCAAGCCAAACACGCCTTGAGCTACGTGTTCACGTTACTGACCACGTGACGAGGTCTCCCAAACATGCCCGTAGCATGCCAGGGAAGGGCGTTGCTCGAATACCCTAAACGACATGAAGAGTCGTAGAGGATATTAAAGCGGGCCGGGTTACCTGCCACCCGTGAGGCTCCACCCTTCAGCTTGTGCGCACTGGTGGACAGCGCTTACATGCACCCCCAAGACATATGACGTCCCGAGATGCATGATTTTCGACATAAACAAATAGGTTAGTATTGCCACTTTCTATACACTAATAACATCCTTATATGGGCTACTAACTCGTTCCTCACCGAATTTTTGCAAAAGATGACCTTTGTAGTGCGTTAAACCTCAAGCGAGCTCTGATACCACGCTGACACGGCCTCCATGGCCTCGTCGAGCCAGGATCACGCTGAGGGGTGCTGCGTTGCACAGCACCGAATAACGCACATCAAAGATACAAAATGGAAGCAAAGTTTTATTACATAAACCAGTTTATGAACATTTTTACAACAAAATAGTTCGGTCTACACTCACGGGCGTACACTATGCATCGAGTTCACGTTCAGCCCGTGAACGTGTCCCAGCTAGCACACACACACTAACACGGTGGCGTGCACGACTCCCATTCGATGGGGTTTCCCTCTTGGGGTTCCGTCTCCTCCTCGGGGGTCCCTTCCTCATAAACCCCTGCAAAAGCTTCAAACACAAGCAGTGAGCACGATGGCTCAGCAAGTCTGACACGTCTCTCCTAAACATGAAACTTCTACATGAAAGGTTTTAAGGTACATGAGGTAAATAAGTTGCAAAGGACTAGCCTAATTACTTGAACCTTACTTTCAAGTTTTAGCAGCAGATTGTGGAGAACCTCACGCTAAAGCACATTAGAGAGCCGCAATCAAACAAGAAACACATTTCTCTCATGTACTTTGCCCAAAATTGAAAAGAACATTAATTAGCTCTAAACTACAACAAGTCATTAACAATCAATGTATAGCTTTCAAATCAGCAAACTTTTAACATGTATCTAGTCTGTTTTTTCTATGTCACGGTACAGTGAACAAGTGGTACTCACTGACCGTGAGGGACGGCGATTATAATCGATTTACACCTGCAGGGTTACCCGAATAACCCGTCAGTATGCCCGTACTCAATGTTGCCTACAGCAACCATCAAGGACGTCGTACGCAACCACCTTTCACCCGTCAGCCAAATGTTGAACCGGTCCATATGTCCCGAGCAAGAGGTCTCTGCGCGCGCATCTGCAGTGCCGCCACCCGATTTACACCTCAAGCTCTCAACCTACCCTCTGAACGACCAGCTATGACTCAACACCCAGCTACCCCGAGTTACATCGGTTTCCCAATTCCCATATATCCGGTAGGTCTTTGGTCCTGTTCTAGCTTGTTCAACAGGCCCGCACACGGCTCGGTCCTCAATCGACACAAGCGGAGCTATGGCACCCAGGCCCCAACGTCCTGCTGCCCTTACTCTCCGCTCGGTCTCATTTTTCTTGCCATGTGTTTCATTTGCTACCTTTACCCGAGTAGTGTGCCTCCAGCCTATTCTCGCGAGTAGTTCCAACTACTCGACTTGTACCGAATCCTACACTTATAGTAGCATTGCAGTAGCTAACGTGGTTTAAAAACCTAATCCCCACCCAGGGTTTTCTTGTCTATGCAATTGGGTTTTCAAACAAGACTCTAATGCAAAGAATTAAAGTGGTTGCTCAAAGTAAGTTCTCAAATTAGTAAAATTTGTAAAAATGGTTAATGTAAACCGGAGCTTGCCTTGCTGCAACTGGTCGTAGGCTAGCTGCTTGTAACACCCCAAAATTTTGATTCAAAACCCTAAATCATGTTAAGAGGGGAATTTAAAAATTTTTGGACGTGTTGCATGTTTTGCAAAAATTCAAATTCAATCTGGAATTCAAATTAAACTCAAATCAGAAAAGAAATAGAAAAAGAAAAAGAGAAAACAGAAAAAAACCGGCCAGTGGGCCGAAACCCACCAGCCGGCCCAACCTTCCCCCGCGCCAGCCCGCAGCCGCGGGCCCGCGCTCTCTCTCTCTCAGACAGGCGGGACCCACCTGTCATCCCTAACCCCCGATAGTCCGAAACTCGGACTGTTCATCCGCGCGCGCGCGATCGCAACCGACCGGATTTCCGGCCGAATTCTGGTTCCGGAGGACTCCCACTCGATCTATACAAACCCACCGCCCTCCCCCGTCTATAAAAACCCCGGCCTCGTTCTGTTTTTCCCACGCGATCGCCGATTTTTCCTCCGGTGAGAACCGAGACTTCTCCGGCGAATTCTGGCCGATCTAAGCTCGGAAATTCCGATCTAACTCGCTGGTCTTGATCCACCGCCTCCGGGGAACCTTGCGGGTGCAGAAAACTCGGTGACTTGCGGTGTAAACACAGCGCCGACGAGCTTCGCCGTGGTTTCGCCTCGGACCTCGTCGCCGATCACTTTCCGGGACCTTCGAGCTCAAGAAAACCCCCGAGGTGAGATCCCCGACCTCCCCTCCACCGATCTATGCCATAAAATCACAGTTCTAGGAAGAATTCTCAAAGATCCGAAAGTCTCCGGCGAGATCGCCGCTTCCCGCCGCCGTGCGCCGCCGGCAGCGCCGCCTGCGCTCGATCAGAGCGACGTGGCCGCTTGTGCGCCGTTTATTTTAAACCGCACGGTAGGGTTTAAACCCCTGCGTACCGGTTCGGCGTTATAATCTCAGCCGTCGGTTTAAAATCGGACGGTCCACGTCAGCCCCGCGTTATAAAGACTGGAAATCTTACGTGCTACCCCCTGGGGTTCTCGGGAAATAAGAGCTAGCCCCGGAAACTTCTGATCTAGCCCCTGGAACTTCAGAAAATCATGTAAATTCATTTAAAAATCAATTTTAGCCCCTGGAATTAATAAAAATTAGGAAAAACACCTCTGATAAGTGTAGCTAGACCCCTGGAAATTCTGAAAATAATATTATAGACCCTGTAATGGGGTGAGTTTACCTTTTTAGCCCTGTTTAGTATTTAAATTAGGAAATTGAATATGTGGCTAGTGTCTAAAAATTAAAAAGTGACAACAAACATATTTTCATAATTAAATTAAAAACTTTCTCAGTCATTAGAAAACTTTGTAGTGAGATAAAAATATATTTTGGGCTGAAATGAATCTGTTTAATTTATTATTCACATTTATGGACACATTTTTAAGTAAAGAATTGTTCTAGAAAATAGGGAAAATAATTGTAAAATAGTTTACATCAGAGGCAAAGGTCAAAAATATATTAGTAAATATTTTAGATCAGAACCTATTCTGTTTAGATGTTGTATTTTGTTATTTTCATAATAAAGCACACATTTAGGCATAGGAAATAAATCTGAAAATATAGCAACTAGTAAATGATAAATGGAGTTCTAAAATCAAAAGAGTTCAGTTTAGGGTTGGTAGAAATTATGAAGACACATATGGAGAAGGAAGATACCTTTCATGCTTATTTGGTAGTTAAAAAGGTGTACTAATTGAATATAAGGAATTTATTTAAATTGGAAACTCATATATATAGTATGTAAGTATAAATGTGAACACAAAAGTAGGAGTCATATACATATGATTAAAAGTGCATGCAATCCACAAATAAACACACATAATGGTGAATGACTTTCATAAATGTGAATGTGTGGTTTGTATGAAGTAGAAGTGTGAACTATGTCTTATGGATTGTTGTTTTTCTTTCGCTACGTGTGATGGTATGATGTAGAACCTGCTCAAGAGCAAGTTATTCCTTTCCAAGATCAAGACTACCCATTTCAAGAGCAGCAGGAAGGAGGCAAGTGTCCTTGACCACTTTGATCCTATGCTAGGATGTGTAGCTAGAATTATTTGCATTGTCAATTGAAATGTGAAACCCATGTTAGGAAGTTTCCCTAGAATTGCATTACCTTGTTTCCTTGTAGCTTGGGTTGGGATTTATTTTATCATGTCATTTATTATTATGCATATGCTTAGTCATGCTTAGAATGGGATATTTGGGATATGAGATCATCAGTTTATTTTACCATACTCTTGAATGAGATATTGTGAGTTATGTAGAGGTAGGGATCAAGGCAAGTTGGATGTTTTGGTTGTGTGCTGGGTGCACGAGACTTGGGTTTGTGTTTAGTACTTGCCTGGATCCTAAGGACCGGTTCATGGATCATGTAACCTGGCTTTACAGTGCCAACCACATGCTGAGATGGGGCAGCTTGGCCAATTAATTAGGTGTATCCCCGGCATAGTATGGGTGTGTTGGATGGTGCGGTGAGTAGGTGTCAGCTGGACTACCATATGAACCGCAAGGCTCAAGAGGGGGCCACTGCAGCGGGGTTGGAGCCTCTTGTATGCTGTTAGGGGTGAAACCTCAGTGGGCCCACGCTCGTCGGGTATCCCTTTGTAAAGGCTTCGTAGTGATCTCCTGGCTACACACCTGGGAAGTGTGAATGTGGTTCGTAGCCACTGGCATAATGGAGGTTCTTTTAGTCCACCCGGCAACGGGGGATGAAATCACTACATGTGGGTACAGTGGTGCAAACTCTGTAGAGTCAAAACTGTCATGACAGCCGTGCTCACGGTCAAGAGCGGCTTGGACTTATTCATGATTAGAGGATTGATGGTTTTGGAAGTTGTGGATGTTAAGCGGGGAGCTTAACATTGAAAATGATGTTATGGTTATTTGGTTATGATGATGGGTTGGGAGATTGGGACCATTTCACCTGTGTAGTAATGTAGGTGCTTAATAAGCTAAGGTGATAGGGGTTAATTGCGTAGTGCTTTAACCATGAGTTCAACCTCTCCTTGTTCTAGCCATGCATGATATAATTTTCCCACACTTGCTGAGTACCATTGGTACTCAACCTTGCATATTTTGTTGGTTTATATTGCTGCTCAGGTCACGATAATGAGGTGGTATATAATGACCAAGACTTTGGACCCGAAGAAGGTTTCTAGGTTCATGGAGACCCCCGGGCAACGCCTGTGATGGACCTCTCAAGAATAATTTTCCGCTGCTAGTTTATTTACTTGTGATGAACTTATTATTGTCCATCGAGACATTTGCTATGTAATACTTATTTATATTCGACACCTGGCTGGTAATAAACGATGCTTCACTATTTGTCATCACATGTATGAGAAAATGATCCTGGCATACGTGTGATATTCACTTGGTTGTTTCTTCGGAAAAACCGGGTGTGACAGAAGTGGTATCAGAGCCAAGGTTGCCCGTAGGAACGTGGACCTAGGTAGAAATGGACGTACTTAAGGGCCCTATTTTCTTAAAAACTATTTTACAAGGTGTGGTTTGAAAAGTGTTATTTAAGGAGTCACTTTCTTCATCTTACCCCAACTTTCATTCAAAATAGGATTTTTGTTTGAGAGTTTATCTAACCTAATTTTAAATTATTTTTGTTTTAGATGGTTCGCATGATTCGCACCGCTCGCAAGTCCACAGGAGGGAGAGTTCCCATAGTTGCCCTTGCCAAGAGGGAGGAGAGCCGTCCGGTGACGTACCTTTCATACGGATTGGCAGTAGGAGGCTTATTGCGCCGTCTTCGGCGTATGCTCGAAGCCGCCGGCAATACGGGCAAGCTAATCATACACTATAACTCCACCAGGACCATCCGTGAGAAGAGGGAAGAATGGAGTTCAGAGATGAGGATAATACACGAAAATCAGCTGCTTAAGATTTACCACTCTCCAGCTTGTAGAGCAACACAGGTCGATGCGGAGAAAGATGTCACCTGGGAGGCCATCACCTGCCAGAGTCACATCTATCGTCGCCACTTGGACAAAACTGAGTACATGTATGTCCTCCAGCGTGAGAGTGGTACCACGGAATACAAGTACCCGCCAGTGCAGCAAGGGACTTCTCATGAGCACATGGACTTGTGCTTGGAGGATGCTTCTATGCTCAGCACTCGACTGCAGGAGTGCCAACAAGAGCTTCAGGATGTCCGGGACACCATGAAGGAAACGGAGGCGTTGCTGCGAGCCTGCTTAAGGGCGAGAGAAAGAGGAGATGGGAATGAACTGTGTGTCACCGTGAATGATACATGGACTCCTGACTCCCCGGATCACCGAGCGATCAGGCGTCGTCGCACTTCTCCACCAGCAGCCTCCCCACCCAAAGCAGAGTCAGAAGGCAGCCGAAATGATGAGGAAGATCCCGAGGAGCCAGCTCAAGAAAACGAGTAGCGTAGAGTCTTTCCCATAAATTAGAAGGATGTCGAGTAGTCAAGTCGTTACGTTAATTAATGGTGTGTTAGTGCTTGGTGTGTGACGTGAGTTGTGGAAACCATGAGCAATTGTCCACGGCCTCGTCTTTAGATTGTTTTGCTTTGGTGTGTGAACCCACATGAAATAATAGTGCATCTATTTGGTGTGAGATATGAACCCTTGTAAAAGTATAACAAAGCCTCAACACTTCAACGTACAAACAAATGAAAGTAGTAAGATGATACTAAATGCTTTCAAATTAACATTGTTTGATTCTACCAGATGGCCGGAAGAGGAAAAGGACGTGCTGCCAACCCCGCCAACAACAACGATGAGGCATGCAACCCTCATCTTTCTGGAGGCCAGGACCGGGGTGGTCGCCGTGAAGGAGTTGATCCGCTCCACCAAATGCTGGAGAATCAGAATCAGCTCATCCAGAACTTGACTCAAGTGGTGGCCAACTTGCATCAAGTTCCACCTCCACAAGCTGCACCACGCCAACCAAGGTTGAGTGAGTTTCTTGGAACTCAACCTCCAAAGTTTGCAAGTGCTGCTGAACCTCTGGAGGCAGATGATTGGCTGAAGACCATTGAAAGTAAGATGAGGATCATACAGTGCCAAGGGTATGAGAGGGTGCTGTTTGCTTCTCATCAATTGCATGGACCTGCTGCTGATTGGTGGACCGCCTACGTGGCCGCCCATCATGACCCTGAGAGCATCACTTGGGAAGAGTTCAAGCGTAGCTTCCGCAACCATTACATCCCAAGAGGTGAACTCAAAAACAAGAGGAAGGAGTTTTTGGGACTGCAGCAGGGGAACATGACGGTGAGGGAATACCTCACTAAATTTACTCAACTATCCCGTTATGCCCCACGAGACAAAGAGACTGATGAGCAGAAACAAGATTATTTCGTGGAGGGACTTACCGCAGAGATGCAGTGTGCAATGTCCTCAAATGAGTATGAAAGCTTCCAAAAGATGGTGGACAGAGCATTTGTGGTAGAAAGGAAGCTAAAGGCCTTGGAAAATGAGAATAAGAGGAAGGCCGGGTGGTCACATCAAGCCTCAGGGAGCAACACCCGCCCACGTCTGATGCAGCAACCTGCAGGGCAGACGAACCGTGCTGCGGTACCCTACTCAGCACCAAGAGGGTACAACCCGAACTACAGGCCTCCCGCAGCACCAGCACAGCCACAACATCAGTTTGTACAGCAGCCTCGCCCCGCATATCCACCTCGACCAGCAGTACAGGGACCTCCAAACCAACCCCAAGACAGCAAAGGCCAGGCACCTAAGGTTGGAGTGCAATGTTTTAGCTGCGGAGAAGTGGGGCACTACGCCCACAAATGCCCAAAGAAGAAGCCCGCGCAGCCACAACAGCAGAATGTAATGAGAGGAAGGGTGAACCACGTCACTATGGAGGAAGCACAAGATGCACCCGACGTGGTAGTTGGTAAGTTTCCTGCCAATTTACACCTTGCAACCCTGCTGTTTGATTCTGGTGCTACCCACTCGTTTATTGCTCAAGGGTTTGTTAAGAAGTATGACCTAGCAACAACACAAATGAACCATATGCTAGCCGTAAACTCTCCAGGTGGAGAAATAAGGACAAGACAAGTGTGTCCCAAGGTGAATCTAGACATTAATGGGGTAGTGTTTACTGCTAACCTCATAGTGATAGATTCCCAAGGGATTGATATCATTTTGGGCATGGATTGGTTGACCAAACATAAGGGAATCATTCATTGTTCGACCAGAACGGTGGAACTAACTCACCCTATTGGCACAAGAGTAAAGTTCATAACAATACACGAGCCTAGGAGGGACATTAAATTAAATCAAGTTGAGGTGAAAGTTGAGGAAATCAGGACCATCAGGTTATATCCAGATGTCTTTCCGGAAGAGTTGCCAGGAATGCCTCCTGATCGTGAAGTGGAATTTGCAATTGAGCTAGTGCCTGGAACAGCCCCGATATACAAGAGACCTTATCGGATGGACTCCAAGCAGCTAGAAGAACTCAAGCATCATTTGAGAGAATTGATGGAGAAGGGGTATATTCGCCCTAGTTCCTCACCATGGGGAGCTCCGGTGATATTTGTGCCCAAGAAAGACGGAACCCAAAGGTTATGCGTGGATTACCGTGCTTTGAATGAGGTAACCATCAAGAACAAGTACCCATTACCTCGCATTGAAGACTTGTTTGATCAGTTGAGGGGAGCTTGTGTGTTCTCGAAAATTGATCTCAGATCGGGATACCACCAACTCAAGATAAGGCAATCTGATATTCCCAAGACAGCTTTCGTATCTCGGTACGGACTGTATGAATACACTGTCATGCCTTTCGGGCTAACTAATGCCCTGGCATACTTCATGTATCTCATGAACAAGGTATTCATGGAATATCTGGACAAATTTGTGGTGGTTTTCATAGATGACATTCTCGTCTTCTCCAAAGATGAAGAAGAACATGAGAAACATCTAAGGTTGGTGTTGCAAAGGCTGAGAGAACACCAACTATATGCCAAGTTGAGCAAGTGTGAGTTTTGGCTGAAGAGAGTTCCCTTCTTAGGACATGTAATCTCAGAAGGAGGAATCTCCGTAGATCCCGCCAAAATCGAAGATATCCAGAAGTGGAAGACCCCTGAAAATGTCGGGGAAGTTCGAAGCTTCTTGGGATTGGCTGGATACTATCGACGGTTTATTGAGGGATTCTCCAAGATCTCGAGACCTCTCACCAAACTGTTGGAGAAGGGAATCACATTCACCTGGACGCCACAGTGCGAGACGAGCTTTCAGGAGCTAAAGAAGAGATTGACAACAGCCCCAGTGTTAGTTATGCCAGACATGCAGAAGAATTTCACAGTGTACTGCGATGCCTCTGGAAATGGGTTGGGATGTGTTCTCATGCAAGAAGGGCATGTCGTGGCATATGCATCCCGGCAGCTTCGGAAGCACGAGAAGAACTATCCTACACATGACCTAGAACTAGCCGCAGTGGTACACGCGTTGAAAATTTGGCGGCACTATTTGATGGGGAAGAGGACCGAGATATATACGGATCATAAGAGTTTGAAGTACATTTTCACACAGCCAGATCTCAACCTCAGACAAAGGAGATGGTTAGAGCTAATCAATGACTTTGATGTGGGCATCAACTATCATCCCGGGAAAGCAAACGTCGTGGCCGATGCTTTGAATCGGAAAGTGCAGGTCAATAAGTTGAGCTTGAAGGACATGCCTGCAGAATTGAAGGATGAGGTTCTAAGGCTCAATCTATGCCTTGTGAATAGTGGTGAAGCCATCGCCATGGAAGTGGACTCCACACTAGAGCAAGACATACGCAATGGTCAAAAGAATGACAAGAAGATACAAGAAATCAGGCAACTCATCAAGGAAAATAAAGCCCCTGGTTTCAGAGAGGATGAACAAGGTACGGTGTGGCACGGGAAGAGAATCTGCGTGCCTGAAGTAAAGGAGATCCGTGAATTGATTTTGAAGGAGGCTCACGATTCCGACTATTCCATTCATCCTGGGAGTACGAAGATGTACCGGGACCTCAAGAGCAGGTATTGGTGGTATGGCATGAAGCGAGATGTCGCAGAACATGTTGCCCTATGTGACACATGTCAGTTGGTGAAAGCAGAACATCAACGACCCGCGGGATTATTGCAACCACTCAAAGTGCCTGAATGGAAATGGGAAGAAATCAGCATGGATTTCATCATGGGATTTCCTAGGACCCAATCAGGATATGATTCGATATGGGTCATCATTGATAGGCTAACCAAGGTAGCTCACTTCATCCCCGTGAAAGAAAGCTACAGTGGATCCAAATTGGCAGAGTTGTACATGCCAAGGATCGTGTGTTACCATGGAGTGCCAAAGAAGATTGTGTCGGATCGAGGGACACAGTTCACCTCAAGGTTCTGGCAGAAGTTGCACGAAACCATGGGAACCCATCTGAACTTTAGTTCTGCCTATCATCCCCAAACTGATGGGCAGACGGAAAGGACCAATCAGATTCTTGAAGATATGTTAAGGGCATGTGTACTCAAAAACAATAGGAGTTGGGACAAGTATTTACCATATGCGGAGTTTTCCTATAACAACAGCTATCAAGCTAGTATGAAGATGTCACTGTTTGAAGCTTTGTATGGGAGGAAGTGCAGAACTCCCCTATTTTGGAACCAAACGGGGGAAAGTAAAGTGTTTGGTCCAGAAGTACTACAAGAAGCCGAGGCGAAGGTGAGGGAAATTCGCAATAACTTGAGGATAGCACAGACACGCCAAAAGAGCTATGCCGATGTACGAAGAAGAGAGCTCGTTTTCAACGTGGGAGACTATGTCTATCTCAAAGTGTCCCCTATCAGAGGACTTCGTCGGTTCAAGGTGAAAGGGAAGTTGTCACCTCGATACATCGGACCCTTTCAAGTTCTGGAAAGGAAAGGCGAAGTAGCGTATCAACTAGAGTTACCGGCTCGTCTATCGGATGTGCACGATGTGTTCCATGTGTCACAACTTAAGAAATGTCTGAGAACGCCTGAAGAGGTGTTACCCATGAATGAAGTGGACGTAGCTGAGGATTTGTCATATGCCGAGCAACCATACAAGATTTTGGAGACGATGGAACGACTCACCAGAAATAAAAGAATCCGGATGTGCAAGGTGCAGTGGAAGCATCACTCAGAAGAGGAAGCCACCTGGGAGCGGGAAGATGAGCTCAAGGCACAATTCCCGGAATTGTTTTCTTAGAAACACCAATCTCGAGGACGAGATTTCTTTTAAGAGGGGTAGAGCTGTAACACCCCAAAATTTTGATTCAAAACCCTAAATCATGTTAAGAGGGGAATTTAAAAATTTTTGGACGTGTTGCATGTTTTGCAAAAATTCAAATTCAAACTGGAATTCAAATTAAACTCAAATCAGAAAAGAAATAGAAAAAGAAAAAGAGAAAACAGAAAAAAACTGGCCAGTGGGCCGAAACCCACCAGCCGGCCCAACCTGCCCCCGCGCCAGCCTGCAGCCGCGCGCCCGCGCTCTCTCTCTCTCAGACAGGCGGGACCCACCTGTCATCCCTAACCCCCGATCGTCCGAAACTCGGACTGTTCATCTGCGCGCGCGCGATCGCAACTGACAGGATTTCCGGCCGAATTCTGGTTCCGGAGGACTCCCACTCGATCTAAACAAACCCACCGCCCTCCCCCGTCTATAAAAACCCCGGCCTCGTTCTGTTTTTCCTACGCGATCGCCGATTTTTCCTCCGGTGAGAACCGAGACTTCTCCGGCGAATTCTGGCCGATCTAAGCTCGAAAATTCCGATCTAACTCGCTGGTCTTGATCCACCGCCTCCGGGGAACCTTGCAGGTGCAGAAAACTCGGTGACTTGCGGTGTAAACACAGCGCCGACGAGCTTCGCCGTGGTTTCTCCTCGGACCTCGTCGCCGATCACTTTCTGGGACCTCCGAGCTCAAGAAAACCCCTGAGGTGAGATCCCCGACCTCCCCTCCACCGATCTATGCCATAAAATCACAGTTCTAGGAAGAATTCTCGAAGATCCAAAACTCTCCGGCGAGATCGCCGCTTCACGCCGCCGTGCGCCACCGGCAGCGCCGCCCGCGCTCGATCAGAGCGACGTGGCCGCTTGTGCGCCGTTTATTTTAAATCGCACGGTAGGGTTTAAACCCCCGCGTACCGGTTCGGCGTTATAATCTCAGCCGTCGGTTTAATCGGACGGTCCACATCAGCCCCGCGTTATAAAGACTGGAAATCTTACGTGCTACCCCCTGGGTTCTCGGGAAATAAGAGCTAGCCCCGGAAACTTCTGATCTAGCCTCTGGAACTTCAGAAAATCATGTAAATTCATTTAAAAATC
The DNA here is from genome assembly GCA_030760725.1 of Neostapfia colusana. NCBI lineage: Eukaryota > Viridiplantae > Streptophyta > Magnoliopsida > Poales > Poaceae > Neostapfia > Neostapfia colusana. The sequence continues at coordinate 117,251,705 of JASWHV010000001.1, read as the reverse complement.
AGTTTTAGCCCCTGGACTTAATAAAAATTAGGAAAAACACCTCTGATAAGTGTAGCTAGACCCCTGGAAATTCTGAAAATAATATTATAGACCCTGTAATGGGGTGAGTTTACCTTTTTAGCCCTGTTTAGTATTTAAATTAGGAAATTGAATATGTGGCTAGTGTTTAAAAATTAAAAAGTGACAACAAACATATTGTCATAATTAAATTAAAAACTTTCTCAGTGATTAGAAAACTTTGGAGTGAGATAAAAATATATTTTGGGCTGAAATGAATCTGTTTAATTTATTATTCACATTTAGGGACACATTTTTAAGTAAAGAATTGTTCTAGAAAATAGGGAAAATAATTGTAAAATAGTTTACATCAGAGGCAAAGGTCAAAAATATATTAGTAAATATTTTAGATCAGAACCTATTCTGTTTAGATGTTGTATTTTGTTATTTTCATAATAAAGCACACATTTAGGCATAGGAAATAAATCTGAAAATATAGCAACTAGTAAATGATAAATGGAGTTCTAAAATCCAAAGAGTTCAGTTTAGGGTTGGTAGAAATTATGAAGACACATATGGAGAAGGAAGATATCTTTCATGCTTATTTGGTAGTTAAAAAGGTGTAGTAATTGAATATAAGGAATTTATTTAAATTGGAAACTCATATATATAGTATGTAAGTATAAATGTGAACACAAAAGTAGGAGTCATATACATATGATTAAAAGTGCATGCAATCCACAAATAAACACACATAATGGTGAATGACTTTCATAAATGTGAATGTGTGGTTTGTATGAAGTAGAAGTGTGAACTATGTCTTATGGATTGTTGTTTTTCTTTTGCTATGTGTGATGGTATGATGTAGAATCTGCTCAAGAGCAAGTTATTCCTTTCCAAGATCAAGACTACCCATTTCAAGAGCAGCAGGAAGGAGGCAAGTGTCCTTGACCACTTTGATCCTATGCTAGGATGTGTAGCTAGAATTATTTGCATTGTCAATTGAAATGTGAAACCCATGTTAGGAAGTTTCCCTAGAATTGCATTACCTTGTTTCCTTGTAGCTTGGGTTGGGATTTATTTTATCATGTCATTTATTATTATGCACATGCTTAGCCATGCTTAGAATGGGATATTTGGGATATGAGATCATCAGTTTATTTTACCATACTCTTGAATGAGATATTGTGAGTTATGTAGAGGTAGGGATCAAGGCAAGTTGGATGTTTTGGTTGTGTGCTGGGTGCACGAGACTTTGGGTTTGTGTTTAGTACTTGCCTGGATCCTAAGGACCGGTTCATGGAGCATGTAACCTGGCTTTACAGTGCCAACCACATGCTGAGATGGGGCAGCTTGGCCAATTAATTAGGTGTATCCCCGGCGTAGTATGGGTGTGTTGGATGGTGCGGGGAGTAGGTGTCAGCTGGACTACCATATGAACCGCAAGGCTCAAGAGGGGGCCACTGCAGCGGGGTTGGAGCCTCTTGTATGCTGTTAGGGGTGAAACCTCAGTGGGCCCACACTCGTCGGGAATCCCTTTGTAAAGGCTTCGTAGTGATCTCCTGGCTACACACCTGGGAAGTGTGAATGTGGTTCGTAGCCACTGGCATAATGGAGGTTCTTTTAGTCCACCCGGCAACGGGGGATGAAATCACTACATGTGAGTACAGTGGTGCAAACTCTGCAGAGTCAAAACTGTCATGACAGCCGTGCTCACGGTCAAGAGCGGCTTGGACTTATTCATGATTAGAGGATTGATGGTTTTGGAAGTTGTGGATGTTAAGCGGGGAGCTTAACATTGAAAATGATGTTATGGTTATTTGGTTATGATGATGGGTTGGGAGACTGGGACCATTTCACCTGTGTAGTAATGTAGGTGCTTAATAAGCTAAGGTGATAGGGATTAATTGCGTAGTGCTTTAACCATGAGTTCAACCTCTCCTTATTCTAGCCATGCATGATATAATTTTCCCACACTTGCTGAGTACCATTGGTACTCAACCTTGCATATTTTGTTGGTTTATATTGCTGCTCAGGTCACGATAATGAGGTGGTATATAATGACCAAGACTTTGGACCCGAAGAAGGTTTCTAGGTTCATGGAGACCCCCGGGCAACGCCTGTGATGGATCCCTCAAGAATAATTTTCCGCTGCTAGTTTATTTACTTGTGATGAGCTTATTATTGTCCATCGAGACATTTGCTATGTAAGACTTATTTATATTCGACACCTGGCTGGTAATAAATGATGCTTCACTATTTGTCATCACATGTATGAGAAAATGATCCTGGCATACATGTGATATTCACTTGGTTGTTTCTTCGGAAAAACCGGGTGTGACACTGCTCCTCAAGAGTGATGAAGTCTAAGACTTCGGGCTCCTCCTCAACCTTAGCGACTAAATGAGATAATACATACATGTGTCAACTTAAATGCATTTGAACTAAAGTTGAATTTGTGAAGACTATAAGTCTCGCTATACGGACCTAATGACTCTAAAACTTTTACTGTGGTTTGGATACAACCTAAGTAGAGACTTGGCCAAATTTCATTTGCAGCAAAGCTCATTTGAGCTCTCTACAAATAATTATGTACTCGGCCTTCATTGGAGCTCCTAGGGTGTTCTAGGGATTTTCATGGAGCAAGCCATGACTTTCTGAAAAGTAGATTTTCAGAGGGTTCTAGTGGAGTTTGTTTCACTTAATTTTAAGGTTCCTAGCTAAAGATATGAGCTAAACAATTTCAGGGAGATTCTGAAAATGTTTCTGGAAATTTTCCATTTTCTCTGGAACAGTTTTATTAATCACACCATTAGGTGGATCAAATAAGCTCAAATGGATATGAAATTTTTATGGTATCTCAGGTATATTTTGGTGAACATCCGAGCAAAATTTCAGAATTTTCCTCCAAAGGGTTCTCCAGTTAAAATTCTAAACAGTTTAAATTTGAAGAATTAATTCTGAAGAAATAAGGATTTTCATAAAGTGAAACTTGATTTGTTGGAAAGTACTCAGAGAGATGAATCCAACAAAATTTGGTTCACTCAGTTTGGAGTTTTCTAGCCAAAGTTATGTGGGTTTGAAGTTTGAACTAAATCTGCATGTGGGTCCAAGGGACACGTGTCGTGTGCTGAGCCGATGACACATGGGGCTACTGGTTTAATTCCCGCGCTGCCACAGCGGATCCGCTCCCACAGATGATCCAATCCCCCGGTTTCCTCCCACTGACAGCGGGCCTGGCCCCGGTCGTCTTCTACCTCGCGCCTCCCGTGCAGTAGCGTCGCCGAGGTCGCCGGAGCACCACCAAAATCGACCGTCTGGTCAGCTCCCATGCTCTGACTCGCCGCCAGCCCCTAGTTTTGTGCGCTGAACACGTGGGTAGGGTGTCCCTATCTCGACGTTGGCTCTAACCAAGCCCGCGACGGTGCGGCGGCTTGGGAAGAGTTCGGCGACGGCGCTCTGACGTGCTAGCCTGCCAAAAGCTTGGTGGGGTGGCTCTACAGCACCAGTGGTGGCTCAGGAAGCTTGGCATGGCAGTGGACAGGCACGGAAATAGCTCCAAGGTGGGTCTCACCATGCGTCCGATGCTCCCCGATAAAGCCGCCGTCGGAAAATTTGGAAACACGGTGGCGTGCACGACTCCCATTCGATGGGGTTTCCCTCTTGGGGTTCCGTCTTCTCCTCGGGAGTCCCTTCCTCATAAACCCCTGCAAAACCTTCAAACGCAAGCAGTGAGCACGATGGCTCAGCAAGTCTGACACGTCTCTCCTAAACATGAAACTTCTACATGAAGGGTTTTAAGGTACATGAGGTAAATAAGTTGCAAAGGACTTGCCTAATTACTTGAACCTTACTTTCAAGTTTTAGCAGCAAATTGTGGAGAACCTCACGCTAAAGCACATTAGAGAGCCGCAATCAAACAAGAAACACATTTCTCTCATGTACTTTGCCCAAAATTGAAAAGAACTTTAATTAGCTCTAAACTACAACAAGTCATTAACAATCAATGTATAGCTTTCAAATCAGCAAACTTTTAACATGTATCTAGTCTGTTTTTTCTACGTCACGGTACAGTGAACAAGTGGTACTCACTGACCGCGAGGGACGGTGATTATAATCGATTTACACCTGCAGGGTTACCCGAATAACCCGTCACGTATGCCCGTACTCAATGTTGCCTACAGCAACCATCACGGACGTCGTACGCAACCACCTTTCACCCGTCAGCCAAATGTTGAACCGGTCCAATCGTCCCGAGCAAGAGGTCTCTGCGCGCGCATCCGCAGTGCCGCCACCCGATTTACACCTCAAGCTCTCAACCTACCCTCTGAACGACCAGCTATGCCTCAACACCCAGCTACCCCGAGTTACATCGGTTTCCCGGTTCCCATATATCCGGTAGGTCTTTGGTGCTGTTCTAGCTTGTTCAACAGACCCGCACACGGCTCGGTCCTCAATCGACACAAGCGGAGCTATGGCACCCAGGCCCCAACGTCCTGCTGCCCTTACTCTCCGCTCGGTCTCATTTTTCTTGCCATGTGTTTCATTTGCTACCTTTACCCGAGTAGTGTGCCTCCAGCCTATTCTCGCGAGTAGTTCCAACTACTCGACTTGTACCGAATCCTACACTTATAGTAGCATTGCAGTAGCTAACGTGGTTTAAAAACCTAATCCCCACCCAGGGTTTTCTTGTCTATGCAATTGGGTTTTCAAACAAGACTCTAATGCAAAGAATTAAAGTGGTTGCTCAAAGTAAGTTCTCAAAATAGTAAAATTTGTAAAAATGGTTAATGTAAACCGGAGCTTGCCTTGCTGCAACTGGTCGTAGGCTAGCTGCTCCTCAGGAGTGATGAAGTCTAAGACTTCGGGCTCCTCCTCAACCTTAGCGACTAAATGAGATAATACATACATGTGTCAATTTAAATGCATTTGAATTAAAGTTGAATTTGTGAAGACTATAAGTCTCGCTATACAGACCTAATGACTCTGAAACTTTTACTGTGGTTTGGATACAACCTAAGTAGAGACTTGGCCAAATTTCATTTGCAGCAAAGCTCATTTGAGCTCTCTACAAATAATTATGTACTCGGCCTTCATTGGAGCTCCTAGGGTGTTCTAGGGATTTTCATGGAGCAAGCCATGACTTTCTGAAAAGTAGATTTTCAGAGGGTTCTAGTGGAGTTGGTTTCACTTAATTTTAAGGTTCCTAGCTAAAGATATGAGCTAAACAATTTCAGGGAAATTCTATAAATGTTTCTGGAAATTTTCCATTTTCTCTGGAACAGTTTTATTAATCACACCATTAGGTGGATCAAATGAGCTCAAATGGATATGAAATTTTTATGGTAGCTCAGGGATATTTTGGTGAACATCCGAGCAAAATTTCAGAATTTTCCTCCAAAGGGTTCTCCAGTTAAAATTCTAAACAGTTTAAATTTGAAGAATTAATTCTGAAGAAATAAATATTTTTCATAAAGTGAAACTTGATTTGTTGGAAAGTACTCAGAGAGATGAATCCAACAAAATTTGGTTCACTCAGTTTGGAGTTTTCTAGCCAAAGTTATGTGGGTTTGAAGTTTGAACTAAATCTGCCTGTGGGTCCAAGGGACACGTGTCGTGTGCTGAGCCGACGACACATGGGGCTACTGGTTTAATTCCCGCGCTGCCACAGCGGATCTGCTCCCACAGATGATCCAATCCCCCGGTTTCCTCCCACTGACAGCGGGCCCGGCCCTGGTCGTCTTCTACCTCGCGCCTCCCGCGCAGTAGCGTCGCCGGAGCACCACCAAAATCGACCGTCTGGTCAGCTCCCGTGCTCTGACTCGCCGCCAGCCCCTAGTTTTGTGCACTGAACACGTGGGTAGGGTTTCCCCATCTCGACGTTGGCTCTAACCGAGCCCGCGACGGTGCGGCGGCTTGGGAAGAGTTCGGCGACGGCGCTCTGACGTGCTAGCCTGCCAAAAGCTTGGTGGGGTGGCTCTACAGCACCAGTGGTGGCTCAGGAAGCTTGGCATGGCAGTGGACAGGCACGGAAATAGCTCCAATGTGGGTCTCACCGTGCGTCCGATGCTCCCCGATAAAGCCGCCATCGGAAAATTTGGAAATACGCCATGCACAGGGGTTTTCATGCTAGGTTTCGTGAAGCTAACTTATGCGCCACTGAGTCTAGTCCCTGTGTGTGAAGTTTCATGGAATCTAAACGAGAACCAAATGGGAATTTTAAAGTTTTTTACCCAAGGGTGACTTTGCACCGGCTGGAAGCAAACTGTAAAATACGCCGTCGACGCTCAACCTCTCAGCTCAAACTTCGGAGGTGAGCTGTAGGAGGTCCTTGCGCGTCCAGAAGTAGCTTTGCTTGGCTGTGACAAGCCCGGGTGAGGCTGCCCACGAGAGCACCTCCTCTCGGTTTTGTATCGGCCGCCGCAGAAACGAGTGTTTCTCGGTGTAGGGAACACAAGCTCACTCGATGATGGTTTGAGGGGGTTGTGGAGAGTCATGTGGTGCCATTTTACTGCTCAGCCGAGGCTCACACGCGAGCTTGGTGGGTGGCCGAAGATCAGAGGAGTAGCGGCGGCTCTGGTCAATTTCTTGCGCGAGGGAGCAACGAACTGATCGGTTCTACCTCCGGCCGGCTCGGTTGCGGGGATAAGAGGTAGGGGGCGACGTCGGCGGACACAGCTCAGACCGAGCAGGAGCTGGCCCGGCGATCAGCTCGGTGGTGTGCTTGGATGAAGCCCGAGAAACCGAGTGCCCTGTCTTCAGTCGGTTGAATTTGCTAGTGAGGCTGACATGTGGGACCCACTCCCCTTTTAACCTCTGAAATTCAATTTTCCCCACTGCTCTAAACAGTAGAGACCCAAATACCCTTTGACATTTGAATTATCTACCAACTGGCCATTTGAATTGGATAGAATTCAAATTGTGGAGTTTTTGAATATATTTTCAGCACATATGCAGTTTGAAATTCAAATTGAGTTTGAACTTGCTAAAATTAGCTCATGTCAAGATCAACTCCAAATGGAATGAAAATTGGTGTGTGAGCTCACAAAAATGTGCTGAGTGTGAATATGGATCCCACTTTTGAATTCATCGGCTCAAAGGAGCTTGAATTTGAGTTCAAACTAGCCTCTTTCTAGTTATACCCAAACATACCTCAAAAAGGTTTTGGATTTGGTGAAATTTGGCATGAGCATTCCTAGCAAGCTATATGAGTTTTTCATATGCTCAGCCCCTATAAGATGCATGTGGGAAATGCCACTTTTGCAGTTTTTGAGTTTATTCTCTAATGACCATGTTGATGGTGTTTACTTGCTCTTCAAAGGTGTTCATAACTTTTCCTCAAATGAGATGTGTGTAGTGTGATGAACACTTTGGATGTGTGTGACGCCCTCAATTCTGTGGAAGACCACGGAACCGAGAACTGATGCATATGTGTGCCCAGGATGTTCATCACACATATACACATCATCCACAAACTGAATTTCAGAATATATATGACCACGAATAACAGAGTTTATTACAATGTCTCATGAGTCTTGGACTCATGCTCACAGCGGAAGTCTTTTATTCTAGCAGCGGAAGTTTTCTAACTAATGCGGAAGTAATCTAAGCAGCAGCGGCTCATCTCTACTCCATCCCCACAGGCAAGGTTGAGGACAGATTACATGCCTAATGCTCCACCTGGTCTTCATAGTAATCTCCTCCTATTGCTGATGATGAAACAATAATACAAGTTTGAGTACAATGATGTACTCAGCAAGTGCGGGAAAATATGATATGTAGTTCACAACAAGGTAGGTATAAAAAAGCTCATTGCAGAAAGCAAAGTTATTTATCAAAACCATGATAAAACAGCAACTTATCTTTAAGCGAATGTAATCCCAACATGTACTAAAATACCAATCATACCTCCGTTATGTTCATTACCTTCCATGTCCCAACCAGACATTAATCAACCTCATTCTTGCTCACGAATACCTTCTCGTATTCGCTACCATCTCACAAACACCATCTCGTATTTGCTACCATTTCATCTCATAAACAATTTCGTCTCACACCGAGGCCAACCTCGTTGCCATGACTCAACAGTCATGCAACCCATCTTATCACCCGGACTCAACAGTCCCGAAAACCAAACCAAAACCAAACCATCCAAAACCATCCCAAAATATCCATCCAACTAATCATGGAAGTTGGCCAGGCGCTCGTGACCGTAAGCTCGGCTATCATGATAGTTTTAGACTCTGCAGAGTTTGCACCTCTTTACCCACAAGTTTGTGATTTCGTCACCCATCGGCGACTGCAGAACCTCCATTATACTAGTACACAACCGTCGGTGTATTGCCAAGAGATCACAAAATAGCCTTTACAAATGGGTTACTAGATGTATGGACTCACTAAGGTTTCACCGGCAGGCTAGAATCTCCAATTCTCCCACCCACGGGCCCCCTCTTGTGCCATGCAGTTCCCAGGGCAGTCCTCACTCGACTTCCATTCCCCGCGCCTTCCACGGTCCATAACAATCTAGCAACTTACCTAATTAGTCAGCTAAGCCGCACCCATACTTGGCCTTGTGGTGGCACTGTTATCCTGGCATGTGCTCGCATGAAACGGTCCTTAGATCTACGACAAGTAAACCACCATCTCTTCCTACCTCATTCACAAACCCAGGCTTGCCTAGATCTCCCTCCGATCCATGTTCATTAACAACATCAGTTTCTAATAAATCTTATGAGTGCAGTTAGCTACACATATCAATCTTGCTTCTCGTAATCCCATGGACTCAGCGAAGCATAAAAGTAAAAACCATACCCGACTCATAAACTTCCCTAGCGACAAGGGTGGTTTAACCAAAACTACTAAACTCCTATAAAAGGGTTTCCCATCATGTTTGACTCAGCACACACACCTTTTCGCAAAACAAAATAGTTTCCCAAAACATAGGATCAATATGGTCAAGGGGCACTTGCCTTGTTCTGGCTGTTCCGGTTGCTCAAAATCTTGTTGTTGTAGTCCATAGTAGGTATCTCCCTGAGCTTGTCCTTCTATACATGATCACACACATACAAGATTTACAACAATCAATATCATGCACAAATTTTAACTAGATGCGATGATGCTTATGCATGTTAATCTTATGATGCAGTTTAGTTTGTACGTGTTCTTGCATGGCTTGCATGGGTTTTATGATGAACAGAGTTGTAGAGATCAATTGTGGACGTAGCGATGATCTTGACTTTAGATTAAATCGATCAACAAGTGATCTGTCCACAAAAAGCTTCTGTTCGAAAGGAATCAAAGAACAGATGCAAAGAAAACGCGATGATGTCGTAAGGTAGTATTGGAGACCTACTGTGACACCCTCGCCTCGGGTGCCAGCATATGTTCATGTTCTCTGAAGAGGAAACATTCTAATGAAAAATAGGAACAGAGAGAATTATCAAAAGAATAGCCAATAAAGCCCTCCGAGAGCGCCGAAGACAACTTACCATGACCGCTGGCCACGTGGTGTGTTCGGAGCTCGTCCCTGCGAAGTGAAGACAAGTCCACCGCTGAAAGAGCTACGTGGCAGGTTCGGGGCTCGTCGCCACAAAGGGGAGAGGTCCGATCCTGTGGGACACGTGTTGCCCACGGAGCTAGCCTCTGCAGAGGAAGCAAAGGCATTTCCGCAAGACAGGTGTCATCCTCGGAGCTAGTCCTCACGGAAATCAGAGGACCAGTCGCGCGGGGTACGTGTCGATCTCGGAGCGCATCTCAGAGAAGTCCGGATCTATCGAACATGTGTCGCCACCGGAGCTTATCTCCAGGAGGTCTGTCGTTGCTGGACACGTGTCGACCTCGGGGCATGTTCCTGAGGAAGGAAGAGAGGGAAGACCGGCGCCAACACGTGGCGTGCGCGGAGCTCACCTCCAAAGAAGGGGGAGGTCTCGCTCGTGACACGCGGCACAACCGGAGCTCGTCTCTGCGGACGAGGAGATACCAGGCCCCGGAGGACACGTGGAGCTTCCGGAGCTCATCATCACGGAGGTAACGAGTCTGGAGCGGTTTTTACGCGTAAAGATACCGGTACGCAACAGAAACCGATCTAAATTCCACGATGTTACTAAAGATAAGATGTTAGGATCCAACAAAGATCTGAATAAGACTCTTATTCGGGATACAATCAGATTAGGACTCTTCTCTTCTCAATTATAAATAGAACCCAAAACCTCTGGTCGAAACCACAAACTTCTCTTTCGACTCCTGAGCTGACGACTTAGAGCCCTAGCCCTAACTCGCCCTGCAAACCATCGCTGAAGCGCAACAAGGGGGGTCATCGAAGAAGAACCGAGCGGTCTGAGGAGGACCTCGAAGTCAAGAAGAACGTGAGGTAGGACTTCAATATCATTGTGTTCATCTCTTTGCATCTGTTCTTCAATTCCTTTCGAACAGAAGCCTTCTCGTGGGCAGATAACTTGATGATCAGTTTGATCTAAAGACAAGATCATAGCCACGTCCACCTTTGATCCGAACACCCCTGTCCATACAAGGCCATGCAAGAACAGTACAGATCAATCTAATAAAACTAATCATGAGATAGCATGCATATGCATCATCGCATCTAGTTTAAGTTTTGTGCATAAATATTGATTGCTGTGAATCCTGTATGCACGTGATCCTACCTAGCAGGACAAGCTTAGGGAGCTGTCTACGACGAACTACAGCAACAAGGTTTTGAGAATCAAGAACAACCGGAACCGCAAGAACAAGGAAAGTGCTCCTTGACCATATTGATCCTATGTTTTGGATAAAAATGTTTTGTTATGCAAAAAGGTGTGTGTGCTGAGTCAAACATGATGGGAAACCCTTTTTATAGGAGTTTACTAGTTTTGATTAAACCACCCTTGTCGCCTGGGAAGTTTATGAGTCGGGTATGGTTTTTGCTTTATGCTTCGTTGAGTCTATGGGATTGGGAAGCGAGATAGATGTGTCTAGCTAACTGCACTCGTAATGATAATGAGAAACTGATGATGTTAATGAACATGGATCGGAGGGAGATCTAGGCAAGCCTGGGTTTGTGAATGAGGTAGCATGAGATGGTGGTTTTACTTGCCGTAGATCTAAGGACCGGTTCATGCATGCACATGCCAGGATTACAGTGCCACCACAAGGCCAAGTATGGGTGCGGCTTAGCTGAGTAATTAGGTAAGTTGCTAGAGTGTTATGGACTATGGAAGGCGCGGGGAATGGGGTCGAGTGAGGACTACCCTGGGAACTGCATGGCACAAGAGGGGGCCCGTGGGTGAGAGAATTGGAGATTCTAGCCTGCCGGTGAAACCTTAGTGAGTCCATACATCTAGTAACCCCTTTGTAAAGGCTATTTTGTGATCTCTTGACCATACACCAACGGATGTGTACTGGTATAATGGAGGTTCTGCAGTCACCGATGGGTGACGAAATGACAAACTTGTGGGTAAATAGGTGCACACTCTGCAGAGTCTAAAACTATCATGATAGCCGAGCTTACGGTCACGAGCACCTGGCTAAACTGCCATGATTAGTTGGGATGGTTATAGGGAAGGTTCTTGGTTATGGATTTGGTTATGGTTTGGTTGTTGGGACTGTTGAGTCTGGGTGATGAGATGGTTGCATGACTGTTGGGACATGACATGAGATTGGTCTCGGTGTGAGACGAGGTTGATTTACGAGGTGAGATGGTAGCGAATACGAGGAGGTATTCGTGAGTATGAATAAAGGATTGGTTAATGTTCGGATGGAACACGGGAAGTGATGGAGGTATGTTGGTAATTTAATACATGTTGGGATTACATCTAAAGTTAAGTTGTTGTTTTATCATGGTTTTACAAATCTGCTTTTCTGCAAATAAGCCTTTTATACCTACCTTGTTTATGAGCTGCATATCATGTGTTTTCTCGCACTTGCTGAGTACATCATTGTACTCAAACTTGCATTATTATTTCATCATCAACAGCAAGAAAAGGCTATTATGAAGACCAAGTGGAGCATTATGGCGTGTGATCTATTCTCAACCTTGCCTGTGGAAGGAGTAGAGATGGAGCCACTTCTGCTTAGTTTTGCTTCCGCGTTAGTTTTTGCTTCCGCATTAAAATAAGACTTCCGCTGCATAGAAATAAGACTTCCGCTGTAAGCATGAGTCCAAGACTCATGAGACGTTGTAATAAACTCTGTTATTCGTGGTTATATATATTCTGAATTCAGTTTGTGAAATATATGTATATGTGTGATGAACATCCTGGGTACACATATGCACTAGTTCTTGGTTCCGTGGTTTTCCACAGAATTGAGGGCGTCACAGATTGGTATCAGAGCCACGGGTTGACAGTAGGTTACACGCCTAGATAGAAACCTTAGATTGATATTAGAGCCACGGGTTAACAGCAAGTTACACCCCTAAATAGAAGTCACAGGTAGCTAAGCCACGCTGACCAAAGGAAGCATCCTAGGGTGAATAGCTTAGATTGGCCTTGAAACCACCTTGGTATAGGAAACCATCCTTGAATAGGAGCTGTATGAGCCCTTGCAATGATTGTGTGTGATTATGTGCTTAATGTGAGTTGTGGGACGTCTCAAAAACGTTGTCCATATCCATACGAAAGAAGAAAGAGGTGTGAAATGCTTCGGCACTTGATCACATCCTCATATGGGATAATATATATAGTCTAACTCACCTTGATGCATATAGTTGAAGGGACCTACCTAACCTTCTAACCTTCTATTCTATTTTGTTCTCTCTCACAGATGGTGAGAGGAAACGCCAGCCGAAGGAACGTCCAGGAGAATGACCACGAGGAAGTTCCTGCTAACCCTGGAGCTGGTGAAAACCATCTGGAAAGGTTGATGGCCATGCAAAACCAGCTTATGCAAACCATGATCCAAACTTTGGGTCAGTTGCAGGCCAACCAAAACCCCGTTCCGACACCACCGCCACCACCACCGTCGGCTCATAACAGGTTGGGAGAGTTCATGAGGACTCGACCACCCACCTTTGCTCAAGCAAGAGATCCAATGGAGGCCGATGATTGGTTGAAATCCATGGAGAAGAAGCTCGCCATTGTTCAGTGCAACGACCGAGAGAAGGTTCTCTTCGCATCGCACCAACTTACGGGAGCCGCTGCTGACTGGTGGGATGCCTTGAGCAACGCCCATGCCAACCCGGAGACAATCACTTGGACTGAGTTCAAGGAAAGTTTCCTCTCTCACTACATCCCTGCTGGTGTAATGATGCTCAAGAGGCAGGAGTTTGAAGGTCTCCGCCAAGGACAGAAGAGTATGAACGAGTATCTCAACAAGTTCATACAACTGTCCCGGTACGCCCCCGAAGATGTCAACTCAGACCAGAGGAAGCAGTACCTGTTCATGAGAGGGTTGAACAATGAGATCCAGGTTCAGCTCCTCAACAATGACTATGTAAGCTTCCAGAAGCTGGTTGACAAGGCTATTGTGGTTGAAAACAAGATCCGAGAGATCGAGCGAGAGTGCAAGAGGAAGATGCCATACCAGCCCCAAGGGAGCAACGTACGACCTAGGTACATGCCCCCTGCACCGCAGTATGGACCGACCACTCCTGCGTACTGCCCTGGTCAGCCACCACAGCAACAATTCGTTGCACCGACACCTCATGTGCCCATGCCTCCTGCGCCCCGACCTAACAATGGTACTCCTGTTCAAAACCCCCGCCCCAACGTACCAGCTGCCTTAGGCAACACGGCATGCTTTGCATGCGGGAAAGTAGGCCACTTCGCTAACCAGTGCCCGAGGAGAGGCCCTAGACAGCAAGGTAACGTGCCCAAGCAGAAACAGCAACCAAACGGAGGGGACAACCAAGGGAAACGTGGACCGCAGAACTATGCTCGTGGCCACGTAAACCATGTCACTGCTGAGGAAGCACAACAGGCTGAGGACGTCGCAATTGGTATGTTCCTTGCCAACTCAAACCCAGCCACCATTTTATTTGATTCCGGAGCATCGCATTCCTTCATATCATCCAAATATGTTGCCAAACATCATCTACCCATATCCCACTTAGAATGTGCTATGTTAGTTAATTCTCCCAGAGGAGAAATGAGGACTAATATCGTATGTCCTAAAGTAAGCCTTAAAATAAGGGGGGTAGACTTCCTTGCCAACCTTATTGTCTTGGACTCCCACGGGATTGACATCATACTCGGAATGGATTGGTTAAGCAAGCACAATGGAGTAATCCAATGTGCTGAAAGGAGCGTGCAGTTGACAAACGAACACGGTATTCGTGTCGAGTTTGAGTCAGCCCCGCAAACAACCGAACGGGCAAATTTGAACCACATCGAAGGAACAACATTGGACAGCATTCCAGTGGTTCAGGAATTTTCAGACGTGTTCGTGAAAGAGCTTCCAGGAATGCCACCTGACCAGGATATCGAGTTTGCCATGGATTTGGTACCCGGAACTGCACCTATAGCTAAAAGACCATATAGGATGCCCGTCAATGAGCTAGTTGAACTCAAAAGGCAAATTCAAGAACAGTTGGAGAAGGGTTTTATCCGTCCAAGCTCGTCACCATGGGGAGCTCCGGTACTCTTCGTGGACAAGAAGGATGGAACCCAAAGAATGTGCGTGGACTACAGGTCTCTCAACGAGGTGACAATCAAGAATAAATACCCTCTGCCCCGTATAGAGGACCTGTTCGATCAAATGAAAGGAGCCTGAGTATTTTCCAAGATTGATCTTCGGTCGGGATACTTCCAGCTGAAGATTAAGCCTTCCGATACACCTAAGACAGCCTTTCGGACACGGTATGGTTCATATGAATATACCTTCATGTCTTTTGGGTTAACAAATGCACCCTCATACTTCATGTACCTTATGAACAAGGTTTCCATGGAGTACTTGGACAAGTTCGTCGTGGTTTTCATCGATGACATTATGGTGTATTCAAGAAGTGAGGAGGAGCATGGAGAACATCTGAGATTGACCTTGCAGAAGTTGTGTGAACATCAATTGTATGCCAAGCTCAACAAGTGTCAATTTTGGCTAAAGGAAATATCTATCCTAGGCCATATTATCTCCAAGGAAGGGGTATCGGTTGATCCTGGAAAGGTGAGATATGTTCTGAAGTGGGACCAACCGAAGAGCGTAAGGGATATTCGGAGTTTCCTTGGGATGGCAGGATACTACATGCGCTTCATTAAAGACTTCTCTAAGATAGAAAAATCTATGATGGAGTTGCTAATGAAGGGAAAAGTCTTTCAATGGACCCAAGCCTGCCAAGAATGTTTTAAGGAACTCAACAAAAGGCTAACCACAGCACCAGTTCTGGTATTGCCAGACGTAAGCAAGAGCTTTGACATATATTGTGATGCATCCAGACAAGGGCTCGGATGTGTACTCATGCAGGAAGGACAAGTGGTAGCCTATGCCTCACGACAATTAAAGAAGCACGAGCTTAACTATCCTACGCATGACTTGGAGCTAGCAGCAGTGGTGCATGCATTGAAGATTTGGAGACATTATATCCTTGGACATCGATGTGAGATCTACACGGATTATAAAATCCTCAAGTACATATTTACACAAACGGACTTAAATTTGAGGCAACGTCGATGGTTAGAACTCATCAAGGATTATGATGTGGGAATCAACTACCACCCCGGGAAGGCCAATGTAGTAGCTGACGCATTGAGCAGAAAGGGAGCATGTCACCAACTCACGGTTCGGGAGCTACCACCCGAACTACGGAAGGAGTTCGAACGGTTACACCTCGGATTTTTAAACAACATGGAAATAATGGAGATCCACTCTTCATTGGAGCAAGAAATAAGAGAGGGCCAAGCAACTGACGAGGATATCAAGGAGATCAAGGAAAGAATCCGACAAGGAATAGAGAAGGACTTCAAGGGGGATGAAAAGGGTACGCTTTGGCTAGGAAAAAGAATTTGTGTGCCAAACATAAGACACCTCCGCGACATGATATTAAAGGAGGCACATGATTCACCCTATTCCATACATCCAGGAAGCACCAAAATGTATAAGGACTTGAAAACTTGTTACTGGTGGGATGGTATGAAGAGGGATATAGCCGAATACGTTGCCCTATGCGACACATGCCAACGGGTGAAGGCCGAACATCAAAAACCCACTGGATTGTTGCAACCCTTGAAGATACCCGAATAGAAGTGGGAGGATATCAGTATGGATTTCATCGTCGGATTGCCACGTACTCAGTCGGGATACGACTCCATCTGGGTCATTGTGGACCGATTAACGAAAACCGCCCATTTTCTTCCGGTAAAGACCAGTTACAACGTTGCACGATTGGCAGAGTTGTACATGGAGCAGATCGTGTGCCATCACGGAGTTCCTAAGAGGATAGTCTCAGATCGAGGTTCTCAGTTTACCTCTAGATTATGGAGGAAGCTGCAGAAAGCCATGGGTACACGACTGGATTTTAGCTCCGCCTACCACCCACAAACAGATGGACAAACCGAAAGGACGAACCAAATTTTGGAGGACATGTTGAGAGCTTGCACCTTGAAACGTGGGCGTAGTTGGGATAGGAGTTTAACGTATGCCGAGTTCTCCTATAACAACAGCTATCAAGCTAGCTTAAAGATGCCGCCTTTCGAAGCCTTATATGGTAGACGGTCTAGAACGCCACTATTCTGGAACGAGACTTGAAAGAACCAGGTGTTTGGACCCGAAGTACTGCAAGAAGCTGAAAAGCAGGTCCAAACGATACGGGAGAACTTAAAGGCTGCCCAGTCACGACAGAAAGGCTATGCGGACAATAGGAGTAGGAAGTTGACCTTTGAAGTAGGAGACTTCGTATACCTTAAGGTATCGCCTATCCGAGGCCAACGACGCTTCAATGTCAAAGGCAAGCTAGCGCCTCGCTACATTGGACCATTTAAGATTTTGGACAAGCGAGGAGAAGTAGCCTACCAACTAGAGCTCCCAAACCACCTCTCCGACGTACATGACGTGTTTCATATATCCCAGCTCAAGAAGTGCTTGAGAGTGCCAGAGGAACAAGTGTCAATGGAGGAGCTTGAACTTCAAGAGGACCTGACTTACGCAGAACACCCTGTCCGAATCTTGGATGTAAAGGAAAGGGTCACCCGAAACAAGGTGATTCGATGGTGCAAGGTACAATGGAGCCATCACACCGAAGCTGAGGCCATATGGGAGCGTGAAGAGGATATCAAGGCGGAATTCCCCCATCTATTCCCTACTAACGAATCTCGAGGGCGAGATTCAATTTAAGGGGGGTAGATTTGTGACACCCTCACCTCGGGTGCCAGCATATGTTCATGTTCTCTGAAGAGGAAACATTCTAATGAAAAATAGGAACAGAGAGAATTATCAAAATAATAGCCAATAAAGCCCTCCGAGAGCGCCGAAGACAACTTACCACGGCCGCTGGCCACGTGGCGTGTTCGGAGCTCGTTCTTGCGAAGTGAAGAGAAGTCCGCCGCTGAAAGAGCTACGTGGCAGATTCGGGGCTCGTCGCCACAAATGGGAGAGGTCCGATCCTGTGGGACATGTGTTGCCCACGGAGCTAGCCTCTGCAGAGGAAGCAAAGGCATTTCCGCAAGACACGTGTCATCCTCGGAGCTAGTCCTCGCGGAAATCAGAGGACCAGTCGCGCGGGGTACGTGTCGATCTTGGATCGCATCTCAGAGAAGTCTGGATCTATCGAACACGTGTCGCCACCGGAGCTTATCTCCGGGAGGTCTGTCGTTGCTGGACACGTGTCGACCGCGGGGCATGTTCCTGAGGAAGGAAGAGAGGGAAGACCGGCGCCAACACGTGACGTGCGCGGAGCTCACCTCCAAAGAAGGGGGAGGTCTCGCTCGTGACACGCGGCACAACCGGAGCTCGTCTCTGCGGACGAGGAGATACCAGGCCCCGGAGGAGACATGGAGCTTCCGGAGCTCATCATCACGGAGGTAACGAGTTCTGGAGCGGTTTTTACGCGTAAAGATACCGGTACGCAACAGAAACCGATCTAAATTCCACGATGTTACAAAAGATAAGATGTTAGGATCCAACAAAGATCTGAATAAGTGTAACACCCCAAATTTTGATTCAAAACCCAAAACCATGTTCAGAGGGGAATTTAAAAATTTTTGGACGTGTTGCATGTTTTGAAAAAATTCAAATTCAAACTGGAATTCAAATTATACCCAAAACAGAAAAGAAATGGAAAAAAGAAAAAAGAAAATGGGAAAAAACTGGCCAGTGGGCCGAAACCGCCAGCCGGCCCAGCAACTCCCGCGCCAGCCCACCCCCGCGCGCGCCGCGCTGCCCCTCACCGACGGGTGGGACCCACATGTCATCCCTAACCCCGCGACCCCGTACTCTCTCCCGCGCGCGCGATCGCAACCGATCGGGAAACCGCGTCCCGCAGCCGAATTCCGGTCCCTGAGGACTCCAACTCGATCACAACAGACCCACCGCCCTTCCCCGGCTATAAAAACCCCTGATCCGATCAGTTTTTCCCACGCGATCGCCGATTTTCACTCCGGTGAGCACCGAGACTTCGCCGGTGAATTCTGGCCGATCTAAGCTCGGAAACTCTGATCTAACTCGCTGGTCTTGATCCACCGCCTCCGGGGAACTTTGCAGGTGCAGAAAACCCGAAGACTTACGGTGTAAACTCAGCGCCGACGAGCTTCGCCGTGGTTTTGCCTCGGACCTCGCCGCCGAGCACTTTCCAGGACCCCCGAGCTCGAGAAAACCCCCGAGGTGAGATCCCTGACCTCCCCTCTACCGATCTAGGCCATAAGATCTCAGTTCTAGGCAGAATTCTCGAGGATCCGAAACTTTCCGGCGAGATCGCCGCTTCCCGCCGCCGTGCGCCGCCGGCAGCGCCGCCCGCTCTCGATCAGAGCGACGTGGCCGCTTGTGCGCCGTTTATTTTAAATCGCACGGTAGACTTTAAAACCCCGCGTACCGGTTCGATCTTATAATCTCAGCCGTCGGTTTAAAATCGGACGGACCACGTCAGCCCCGCATTATAAAGTCTGGAATACTTACATGCTACCCCCTGGGGTTCTCTGGAATTAAGAGCTAGCCCCGGAAACTTCAGATCTAGCCCCTGGAACTCCAGAAAATCATGTAAATCCGTTTAAAAATCAGTTTTAACCCCTGGACTTAATAGAAATTAGGAAAAACACCTCTGTTAAGTGTAGATAGACCCCTGGAAATTATGAAAATAATATTATAGACCTATAATGGGGTGAATTCATTATTTTAGCCTTGTTTAGTATTTAATTTAGAAAATTGAATATGTAACTAGTGTTTAAAAATTAAAAGGGGGACAAACATAATAGTCAAAATTAATTAAAAACTTTCTCAGTACTTAGGAAACTTTGGAGTGAGATAAAAATATATTTTTGGGCTGAAATAAATCTGTTTTATCTATTATTCACATTTTATTAGTATAAGGACACATTTTTAAGTAAAGAATAGTTAAAGAAAAAAAAGGGAAAATAATTATGAAATAGTATACATCATAAGCCATGGTCAAAATATGATTTCAAATTATTTAGGACCAGAACCTAATCTGTTTAGGTGATGTGTATTACTAATTTAATAATAAGATATACAATTATGCATAGGAATACAAGTCTGAAAATATAGCAACTAGTAGATGATAAATGGAGTTTCTAAAATACAAAGAATTCAGTTTAGGGTTGATAGAAATTGTGAAGGCACATTGTATGCAAGTATAAATGTGGACACCAAAAGTAGGAATCATATATATGCATGGTTAAAAGTGCATGCAAGCCACAACTCAACACACATAAAGTAACCACAACACATATAAGGGTGAATGAATTTCATAAATATGAAATGTGTGGTTTGTATGAAGTAGAAGTGTGAACTATGTCTTATGATTGTTGTTTTTCTTTTGCTATGTGTGATGGTATGAAGTAGAACCTGCTCAAGAGCAAGTTAACCCTTTTCAAGATCAGGACTACCAATTTCAAGAGCAGCAAGAAGGAGGCAAGTGTCCTTGACCACTTTGATCCCATGCTAGGATGTGTAGATAGAATTATTTGCATTGTCAAATGAAATATGAAACCCATGCTAGGAAAGTTTCCCTAGAATTGCATTACCTTGTTTCCTTGTAGCTTGGGTTGGGATTTATTTTGTCATGTCATTTATTTACATGCATATGCTTAGCCATGCTTAGAATGGGATATTTGGGAAATGAGATCATCAGTTTATAATACCATACTCTTGAATGAGCTATTGTGAGTTATGTAGAGGTAGGGATCAAGGCAAGTTGGATGTTTTGGTTGTGTGCTGGGTGCACGAGACTTGGGTTTGTGTTTAGTACTTGCCTGGATCCTAAGGACCGGTTCATGGAGCATGTAACCCGGCTTTACAGTGCCAACCACATGCTGAGATGGGGCAGCTTGACCAATTAATTAGGTGTATCCCCGGCGTAGTATGGGTGTGTTGGATGGTGCGGGGAGTGGGTGTCAGCTGGACTACCATATGAACCGCAAGGCTCAAGAGGGGGCCACTGCAGCGGGGTTGGAGCCTATGTATGTTGTTAGGGGTGAAACCTCAGTGGGCCCACGCTCGTCGGGAATCCCTTTGTAAAGGCTTCGTAGTGATCTCTTGGCCGCACACCTGGGAAGTGTGAATGTGGAT
This sequence comes from Neostapfia colusana, assembly GCA_030760725.1. Classification (NCBI taxonomy): domain Eukaryota; kingdom Viridiplantae; phylum Streptophyta; class Magnoliopsida; order Poales; family Poaceae; genus Neostapfia; species Neostapfia colusana. Next base: position 117,231,044 of record JASWHV010000001.1, on the reverse strand, counting down.
CGTAGCCACTGGCATAATGGAGGTTCTTTTAGTCCACCCGGCAACGGGGGATGAAATCACTACTTGTGGGTACAGTGGTACAAACTCTGCAGAGTCAAAACTGTCTTGACAGCCGTGCTCACGGTTAAGAGCGGCCTGGACTTATTCATAATTAGAGGATTGATGGTTTTGGAAGTTAAGCGGGGAGCTTAACATTTGAAATGATGGTTATGGTTATTGGATTATGATGATGGGATGGGAGATTGGGACCTTTTCACCTGTGTAGTAATATAGGTGCTTAATAAGCTAAGGTGATAGGTATTAATTGCGTAGTGCTTTAACCATGAGTTCAACCTCTCCTTGTTCTAGCCATGCATGATATGATTTTCCCACACTTGCTGAGTACCATTGGTACTCAACCTTGCATATTTGTTGGTTTATATTGCTGCTCAGGTCAAGATAATGAGGTGGTGTATAATGACCAAGATTTTGGACCCGAGGAAGGCTTTTAGGTTCATGGAGACCCCCGGGCAACGCCTGTGATGGAGCCCTAAAGAATAATATTCCGCTGCTAGTTTATTTACTTGTGATAAACTTCTTATTGTCCATCGAGACATATGCTATGTAAGACTTATTTATATTCGACACCTGGCTTGTAATAAATGATGCTTCACTATTTGTCATCACATGTATGAGAAAATGATCCTGGCATACATGTGATATTCACTTGGTTGTTTCTTCGAAAAAACCGGGTGTGACAGCGGTGGTATCAGAGCCAAGGTTGCCCGTAGGAACGTGGACCTAGGTAGAAATGGACGTATTTAAGGGCCCTATTTTCTTAAAAACTATTTTCCAAGGTGTGGGTGGAAAAGTGTTATTAAAGGAGTCATTTTCTTCATCTTACCCCAACTTTCATTCAAAACAGGATTTTTGTTTGAGAATTTATCTAACCTAATTTTAAATTCTTTTTGTTTTTAGATGGTTCGCATGATTCGCACCGCTCGTAAGTCCACAGGAGGGAGAGTTCCCGTAGTTGCCCTTGCCGAAAGAGAGGAGAGTCGTCCCGTGACGTACCTTTCCTACGGATTGGCAGTAGGAGACTTGTTGCGCCGTCTTCGACGTATGCTCGAAGCCGCCGGCAATACGGGCAAGCTAATCATCCACTATAACTCCACCAGGACCATCCGTGAGAAGAGGGAAGAATGGAGTTCGGAGATGAGGATTATACACAAGAATCAACTGCTTAAGATTCACCACTCTCCAGCTTGTCGAGCAACACAAGTTGACGCGGAGAAAGATGTCACCTGGGAGGCCATCACCTGCCAGAGTCACATCTATCGTCGCCACTTGGACAAAACTGAGTACATGTATGTCCTCCAACGTGAGAGTGGTACCACGGAGTACAAGTACCCACCGGTGCAGCAAGGGACTTCCCATGAGCACATGGACTTGTGCTTGGAGGATGCTGCTATGCTCAGCACTCGACTGCAGGAGTGTCAACAAGAGCTTCAGGATGTCCGAGACACCCTGAAGGAAACGGAGGCGTTGCTGCGAGCTTGCTTAAAGGCGAGAGAAAGAGGAGATGGGAATGAACTGTGTGTCACCATGAGTGATCCATGGACTCCTGACTCCCCGGATCGCCAAGCAATCAGGCGTCGTCGCACTTCTCCACCAGCAGCCTCTCCACCCAAAGCCGAGTCAGAAGGTAGCTAAAATGAGGAGGAAGATCCCGAGGAGCCAGCTCAAGAGGACGAGTAGTGTAGAGTCTTTCCCCTAGCTAGCAAGGGGTCGAGTAGTCGAGTCGTTACGTAGTTAATGGTGTGATAATGCTTGGTGTGTGACGTGAGTTGTGGAAGCCATGAGCAATTGTCCACAGCCTCGTCTTCAGATTGTTTTGCTTTGGTGTGTGAACCCACAGGAAATAATAGTACATTTATTTGGTGTGAGATATGAACCCTCGTAAAAGTATAACAAAGCCTCAACACTTCAAAGTACAAACAAATGAAAGTAGTAAAGTGATACTAAATGATTTCCAATTAACATTGGTTGATTCTGCCAGATGGCCGGAAGAGGAAAAGGATGTGGTGTCAACCCCGCCAACAACAACGATGAGGCATGCAACCCTCATCTTTCTGAAGGCCAGGACCGGGGTGGTCGCCGTGAAGAAGTTGATCCTCTCCACCAAATGCTGGAGAATCAAAATCAGCTCATCCAGAACTTGACTCAAGTGGTGGCCAACTTGCATCAAGTTCCACCTCCACAAGCGGCACCACGCCAACCAAGGTTGAGTGAGTTTCTAGGAACTCAACCTCCAAAGTTTGCAAGTGCTGCTGAACCTCTGGAGGCAGATGATTGGCTGAAGACCATTGAAAGTAAGATGAGGATAATACAATGCCAAGGGTATGAGAGGGTGCTGTTTGCCTCTCATCAATTGCAGGGACCTGCTGCTGATTGGTGGACCGCCTACGTGGCCGCCCATCATGACCCTGAGAACATCACTTGGGAAGAGTTCAAGCGTAGCTTCCGCAACCACTACATCCCAAGAGGTGAACTCAAAAACAAGAGGAAAGAGTTTCTGGGACTGCAGCAGGGAAACATGACTGTGAGGGAATACCTCACTAAATTTACTCAACTATCCCGTTATGCTCCACGAGACATAGAGACGGATGAGCAGAAACAAGATTGTTTCGTGGAAGGACTTACCGCAGAGATGCAGTGTGCCATGTCCTCAAATGAGTATGAAAACTTTCAAAAGATGGTGGACAGAGCCTTTGTGGTGGAAAGGAAGCTAAAAGCCCTGGAAAATGAGAACAAGAGGAAGGCTGGGTGGTCACATCAGGCCTCAGGGAGCAACACCCGCCCACGTATGATGCAGCAACCTACGGGGCAGACAAGCCGTGCTGCGGTACCCTATTCAGCACCAAGAGGGTACAACCCAAACTACAGGCCTCCCGCAGCACCAGCACAGCCGCAACGTCAGTTTGTGCAGCAGCCTCGCCCCGCATATCCACCTTGACCAGCAGTGCAAGGACCCCCGAACCAACCCCATGACAACAAAGGCCAAGCACCTAAGGTTGGGGTGCAATGTTTTAGCTGTGGTGAAGTGGGGCACTATGCCCATAAGTGCCCAAAGAAGAAGCCCGCGCAGCCACAACAGCAGAATGTAATGAGAGGACGGGTGAACCACGTCACTATGGAGGAAGCACAAGAGGCACCCGACGTGGTAGTTGGTAAGTTTCCTGCCAATTTACACCTTGCAACTCTGCTGTTTGATTCTGGTGCTACCCACTCGTTCATTGCTCAAGGGTTTGTTAAGAAGCATGACCTAGCAACCACACAAATGAACCATATGCTAGCGGTAAACTCTCCAGGTGGAGAAATAAGGACAAGACAAGTGTGTCCCAAAGTGAGCCTAGACATTAATGGGGTAGTATTTACTGCTAACCTCATAGTGATAGATTCACAAGGGATAGATATTATTTTGGGTATGGATTGGTTGACCAAACATAAAGGAATCATCCATTGTTCGACCAGAACGGTGGAACTAACTCACCCCAGTGGTACCAGAGTAAAGTTCATAACAATACACGAGCCTAGGAGGGACATTAAATTAAATCAAGTGGAGGTGAAAGTTGAGGAAATCAGGACCATCAGGGAATATCCAGATGTTTTTCCGGAGGAGTTGCCAGGTATGCCTCCCGACCGTGAAGTGGAGTTCGCAATTGAGCTAGTACCGGGAACAGCCCCGATATACAAGAGACCTTATCGAATGGACTCCAAGCAGCTAGAAGAGCTCAAGGATCATTTGAGAGAATTGACGGAGAAGGGGTATGTTCGCCCTAGTTCCTCACCATGGGGAGCTCCGGTGATATTTGTGCCCAAGAAAGACGGAACCCAAAGGTTATGCGTGGATTACCGTGCCTTGAATGAGGTAACCATCAAGAACAAGTACCCATTACCCCGCATTGAAGACTTGTTTGATCAGTTGAGGGGAGCTTGTGTGTTCTCGAAAATTGATCTCAGGTCGGGGTACCACCAACTCAAGATAAGGCAATCAGATATTCCCAAGACAGCTTTCGTATCTCGGTACGGACTGTATGAATACACTGTCATGCCTTTTGGGCTAACCAATGCCCCGGCATATTTCATGTACCTCATGAACAAGGTATTCATGGAATATCTGGACAAATTTGTGGTGGTTTTTATAGATGATATTCTCGTCTTCTCCAAAAATGAAGAAGAACATGAGAAACATCTAAGGTTGGTGTTACAGAGGCTGAGAGAACACCAATTATATGCCAAGTTGAGCAAGTGTGAGTTTTGGCTGAAGAGAGTTCCCTTTTTAGGACATATAATCTCGGAGGGAGGAATCTCCGTAGATCCCGCCAAAATCGAAGATATCCAGAAGTGGAAAATCCCTGAAAATGTCGGGGAAGTTCGAAGCTTTTTGGGATTGGCTGGATACTATCGACAGTTTATTGAGGGATTCTCCAAGATCTCGAGACCTCTCACTAAACTGTTGGAGAAGGGAATCACATTCACCTGGACGCCACAGTGCGAGACGAGCTTTCAAGAGCTAAAGAAGAGATTGACAACAGCCCCAGTGCTGGTTATGCCAGATATGCAGAAGAATTTCACAGTGTACTGTGATGCCTCTGGAAATGGGTTGGGATGTGTTCTCATGCAAGAAGGACATGTCGTGGCTTATGCATCCCGGCAGCTTCGGAAGCACGAGAAGAACTATCCTACACATGACCTAGAACTAGCTGCAGTGGTACACGCGTTGAAAATTTGGCGGCACTATTTGATGGGGAAGAGGACAGAGATATATACGGATCATAAGAGTTTGAAGTACATATTCACACAACCAGATCTCAACCTCAGACAAAGGAGATGGTTAGAGCTAATCAATGACTTTGATATAGGCATCAACTATCATCCTGGGAAAGCAAACGTCGTGGCCGATGCTTTGAGTCGGAAAGTGCAGGTCAATAAGTTGAGTTTGAAGGGCATGCCTGCAGAATTGAAGGACGAGGTTATAAGACTCAATCTATGTCTAGTAAACAGTGGTGAAGCCATCGCCATGGAAGTGGACTCCACACTCGAGCGAGACATACGCGAGGGCCAAAAGAATGATGAGAAGATACAAGAGATCAGACAGCTCATTAAGGAAAATAAAGCTCCTGGTTTTAGAGAGGATGAACAAGGAACGGTGTGGCACGGGAAAAGGATCTGTGTGCCAGAAGTAAAGGAGATCCGTGACTTAATTTTGAAGGAGGCTCACGATTCCGACTATTCCATTCATCCTGGGAGTACGAAGATGTACCAGGACCTCAAAGGCAGGTATTGGTGGTATGGCATGAAGCGAGATGTCGCGGAACATGTTGCCCTATGTGACACATGTCAGTTGGTGAAAGCTGAACATCAACGACCCGCGGGATTATTGCAACCACTCAAAGTGCCTGAATGGAAGTGGGAAGAAATCAGCATGGATTTTGTCGTGGGATTGCCTAGGACCCAATCCGGGTATGATTCAATATGGGTCATTATTGATCGACTAACCAAGGTAGCTCATTTCATTCCTGTGAAAGAAAGCTACAGCGGATCCAAATTGGCAGAATTGTACATGTCAAGGATTGTGTGTTACCATGGAGTGCCAAAGAAGATAGTGTCGGACCGAGGGACACAGTTCACCTCGAGGTTTTGGCAAAAGTTGCATGAAACCATGGGAACCCATCTGAACTTCAGCTCTGCCTATCATCCCCAAACTGACGGGCAGACGGAGAGAACCAATCAGATCCTTGAAGATATGTTAAGGGCATGTGCACTCAAAAACAATAGGAGTTGGGACAAGAATTTACCGTATGCGGAGTTTTCCTATAACAACAGCTATCAAGCCAGTATGAAGATGTCACCGTTTGAAGCTTTGTATGGAAGGAAGTGCAGAACTCCCCTATTTTGGAACCAAACAGGAGAAAGTAAAGTGTTTGGTCCAGAAGTGCTACAAGAAGCCGAGGCAAAGGTGAGGGAGATTCGCAACAACTTGAGGATAGCACAAACACGCCAGAAGAGTTATGCTGATGTACGAAGAAGAGAACTCGTTTTCAACGTGGGAGACTATGTTTATCTCAAGGTGTCCCCTATCAGAGGACTTCGTCGGTTCAAGGTGAAAGGGAAGTTTTCACACCGATACATCGGACCCTTTCAAGTTTTGGAAAGAAAAGGCGAAGTGGCGTACCAACTAGAGTTACCGGTTCATCTATCGGACGTGCACGATGTATTCCATGTGTCACAACTCAAGAAATGCCTGAGGACGCCTGAAGAGGTGTTACCCATGAATGAAGTGGATGTAGCTGAAGATTTGTCTTATGTCGAGCAACCATACAAGATTTTGGAGACGATGGAACGCCTCACCAGAAACAAGAGAATCCGGATGTGCAAGGTGCAGTGCAAGCATCACTCAGAAGAGGAAGCTACCTGGGAAAGGGAAGATGAGCTCAAGGCACAATTTCCGGAATTGTTTTCTTAGAAACACCAATCTCGAGGACGAGATTTCTTTTAAGGGGGGTAGAGCTGTAACACCCCAAATTTTGATTCAAAACCCAAAACCATGTTCAGAGGGGAATTTAAAAATTTTTGGACGTGTTGCATGTTTTGCAAAATTCAAATTCAAACTGGAATTCAAATTATACCCAAAACAGAAAAGAAATGGAAAAAGAAAAAAGAAAACGGGAAAAAACTGGCCAGTGGGCCGAAACCGCCAGCCGGCCCAGCAACTCCCGCGCCAGCCCACCCCCGCGCGCGCCGCGCTGCCCCTCACCGACGGGTGGGACCCACATGTCATCCCTAACCCCGCGACCCCGTACTCTCTCCCGCGCGCGCGATCGCAACCGATCGGGAAACCGCGTCCCGCAGCCGAATTCCGGTCCCTGAGGACTCCAACTCGATCACAACAGACCCACCGCCCTTCCCCGGCTATAAAAACCCCTGATCCGATCAGTTTTTCCCACGCGATCACCGATTTTCACTCCGGTGAGCACCGAGACTTCGCCGGTGAATTCTGGCCGATCTAAGCTCGGAAACTCTGATCTAACTCGCTGGTCTTGATCCACCGCCTCCGGGGAACTTTGAAGGTGCAGAAAACCCGAAGACTTACGGTGTAAACTCAGCGCCGACGAGCTTCGCCGTGGTTTTGCCTCGGACCTCGCCGCCGAGCACTTTCCAGGACCCCCGAGCTCGAGAAAACCCCCGAGGTGAGATCCCTGACCTCCCCTCTACCGATCTAGGCCATAAGATCTCAGTTCTAGGCAGAATTCTCAAGGATCCGAAACTTTCCGGCGAGATCGCCGCTTCCCGCCGCCGTGCGCCGCCGGCAGCGCCGCCCGCTCTCGATCAGAGCGACGTGGCCGCTTGAGCGCCGTTTATTTTAAATCGCACGGTAGACTTTAAAACCCCGCGTACCGGTTCGATCTTATAATCTCAGCCGTCGGTTTAAAATCGGACGGACCACGTCAGCCCCGCATTATAAAGTCTGGAATACTTACGTGCTACCCCCTGGGGTTCTCTGGAATTGAGAGCTAGCCCCGGAAACTTCAGATCTAGCCCCTGGAACTCCAGAAAATCATGTAAATCCGTTTAAAAATCAGTTTTAACCCCTGGACTTAATAGAAATTAGGAAAAACACCTCTGTTAAGTGTAGATAGACCCCTGGAAATTATGAAAATAATATTATAGACCTGTAATGGGGTGAATTCATTATTTTAGCCTTGTTTAGTATTTAATTTAGAAAATTGAATATGTAACTAGTGTTTAAAAATTAAAAGGGGGACAAACATAATTGTCAAAATTAATTAAAAACTTTCTCAGTACTTAGGAAACTTTGGAGTGAGATAAAAATATATTTTTGGGCTGAAATAAATCTGTTTTATCTATTATTCACATTTTATTAGTATAAGGACACATTTTTAAGTAAAGAATAGTTAAAGAAAAAAAAGGAAAATAATTATGAAATAGTATACATCATAAGCCATGGTCAAAATATGATTTCAAATTATTTAGGACCAGAACCTAATCTGTTTAGGTGATGTGTATTAATAATTTAATAATAAGATATACAATTATGCATAGGAATACAAATCTGAAAATATAGCAACTAGTAGATGATAAATGGAGTTTCTAAAATACAAAGAATTCAGTTTAGGGTTGATAGAAATTGTGAAGGCACATTGTATGCAAGTATAAATGTGGACACCAAAAGTAGGAATCATATATATGCATGGTTAAAAGTGCATGCAAGCCACAACTCAACACACATAAAGTAACCACAACACATATAAGGGTGAATGAATTTCATAAATATGAAATGTGTGGTTTGTATGAAGTAGAAGTGTGAACTATGTCTTATGATTGTTGTTTTTCTTTTGCTATGTGTGATGGTATGAAGTAGAACCTGCTCAAGAGCAAGTTAACCCTTTTCAAGATCAGGACTACCAATTTCAAGAGCAGCAAGAAGGAGGCAAGTGTCCTTGACCACTTTGATCCCATGCTAGGATGTGTAGATAGAATTATTTGCATTGTCAAATGAAATATGAAACCCATGCTAGGAAAGTTTCCCTAGAATTGCATTACCTTGTTTCCTTGTAGCTTGGGTTGGGATTTATTTTGTCATGTCATTTATTTACATGCATATGCTTAGCCATGCTTAGAATGGGATATTTGGGAAATGAGATCATCAGTTTATAATACCATACTCTTGAATGAGCTATTGTGAGTTATGTAGAGGTAGGGATCAAGGCAAGTTGGATGTTTTGGTTGTGTGCTGGGTGCACGAGACTTGGGTTTGTGTTTAGTACTTGCCTGGATCCTAAGGACCGGTTCATGGAGCATGTAACCCGGCTTTACAGTGCCAACCACATGCTGAGATGGGGCAGCTTGGCCAATTAATTAGGTGTATCCCCGGCGTAGTATGGGTGTGTTGGATGGTGCGGGGAGTGGGTGTCAGCTGGACTACCATATGAACCGCAAGGCTCAAGAGGGGGCCACTGCAGCGGGGTTGGAGCCTCTTGTATGCTGTTAGGGGTGAAACCTCAGTGGGCCCACGCTCGTCGGGAATCCCTTTGTAAAGGCTTCGTAGTGATCTCTTGGCCGCACACCTGGGAAGTGTGAATGTGGATCGTAGCCACTGGCATAATGGAGGTTCTTTTAGTCCACCCGGCAACGGGGGATGAAATCACTACTTGTGGGTACAGTGGTACAAACTCTGCAGAGTCAAAACTGTCTTGACAGCCGTGCTCACGGTTAAGAGCGGCCTGGACTTATTCATGATTAGAGGATTGATGGTTTTGGAAGTTAAGCGGGGAGCTTAACATTTGAAATGATGGTTATGGTTATTGGATTATGATGATGGGATGGGAGATTGGGACCTTTTCACCTGTGTAGTAATATAGGTGCTTAATAAGCTAAGGTGATAGGTATTAATTGCGTAGTGCTTTAACCATGAGTTCAACCTCTCCTTGTTCTAGCCATGCATGATATGATTTTCCCACACTTGCTGAGTACCATTGGTACTCAACCTTGCATATTTGTTGGTTTATATTGCTGCTCAGGTCAAGATAATGAGGTGGTGTATAATGACCAAGATTTTGGACCCGAGGAAGGCTTTTAGGTTCATGGAGACCCCCGGGCAACGCCTGTGATGGAGCCCTAAAGAATAATATTCCGTTGCTAGTTTATTTACTTGTGATAAACTTCTTATTGTCCATCGAGACATATGCTATGTAAGACTTATTTATATTCGACACCTGGCTTGTAATAAATGATGCTTCACTATTTGTCATCACATGTATGAGAAAATGATCCTGGCATACATGTGATATTCACTTGGTTGTTTCTTCGGAAAAACCGGGTGTGACAACAAGACTCTTATTTGGGATACAATCAGATTAGGACTCTTCTCTTCCCGATTATAAATAGAACCCAAAACCTCTGGTCGAAACCACAAACTTCTCTTTCGACTCCTGAGCTGACGACTTAGAGCCCTAGCCCTAACTCGCCGAGCAAACCATCGCTGAAGCGCAACAAGGGGGGTCATCGAAGAAGAACCGAGCGGTCTGAGTAGGACCTCGAAGTCAAGAAGAACGTGAGGTAGGACTTCAATATCATTGTGTTCATCTCTTTGCATCTGTTCTTCAATTCCTTTCGAACAGAAGCCTTCTCGTGGACAGATAACTTGATGATCAGTTTGATCTAAAGACAAGATCATTGCCACGTCCACCTTTGATCCGAACACCCCTGTCCATACAAGGCCATGCAAGAACACGTACAGATCAATCTAATAAAACTAATCATGAGATAGCATGCATATGCATCATCGCATCTAGTTTAAGGTTTGTGCATAAATATTGATTGCTGTGAATCCTGTATGCACGTGATCCTACCTAGCAGGACAAGCTCAGGGAGCTGTCTACGATGAACTACAGCAACAAGGTTTTGAGAATCAAGAACAACTGGAACCGCAAGAATAAGGCAAGTGCTCCTTGACCATATTGATCCCATGTTTTGGATAAAAATGTTTTGTTATGCAAAAAGGTGTGTGTGCTGAGTCAAACATGATGGGAAACCCTTTTTATAGGAGTTTACTGGTTTTGATTAAACCACCCTTGTCGCCTGGGATGTTTATGAGTCGGGTATGGTTTTTGCTTTATGCTTCTTTGAGTATATGGGATTGGAAAGCGAGATAGATGTGTCTAGCTAACTGCACTCGTAATGATAATGAGAAACTGATGATGTTAATGAACATGGATCGAGGGAGATCTAGGCAAGCCTGGGTTTGTGAATGAGGTAGCATGAGATGGTGGTTTTACTTGCCGTAGATCTAAGGACCGGTTCATGCATGCACATGCTAGGATTACAGTGCCACCACAAGGCCAAGTATGGGTGCGGCTTAGCTGAGTAATTAGGTAAGTTGCTAGAGTGTTATGGACTGTGGAAGGCGCGGGGAATGGGGGTCAAGTGAGGACTGCCCTGGGAACTGCATGGCACAAGAGGGGGCCCGTGGGTGGAAGAATTGGAGATTCTAGCCTGCCGGTGAAACCTTAGTGAGTCCATACATCTAGTAACCCCTTTGTAAAGGCTATTTTGTGATCTCTTGACCATACACCAACGGATGTGTACTGGTATAATGGAGGTTCTGCAGTCGCCGACGGGTGACGAAATCACAAACTTGTGGGTAAAGAGGTGCACACTCTGCAGAGTCTAAAACTATCATGATAGCCGAGCTTACGGTCACGAGCACCTGGCTAAACTGCCATGATTAGTTGGGATGGTTATAGGGAATGTTCTTGGTTATGGATTTGGTTATGGTTTGGTTGTTGGGACTGTTGAGTCTGGGTGATGAGATGGTTGCATGACTGTTGGGACATGACATGAGATTGGTCTCGGTGTGAGACGAGATTGATTTACGAGGTGAGATGGTAGCGAATATGTGGATGTATTCGTGAGTATGAATAAAGGATTGGTTAATGTTCGGATGGAACACGGGAAGTGATGGAGGTATGTTGGTAATTTAATACATGTTGGGATTACATCTAAAGTTAAGTTGCTGTTTTATCATGGTTTTACAAATCTGCTTTTCTGCAAATAAGCCTTTTATACCTACCTTGTTTATGAGCTGCATATCATGTGTTTTCCCGCACTTGCTGAGTACATCATTGTACTCAAACTTGCATTAGTATTTCATCATCAACAGCAAAAAAAGGCTATTATGAAGACCAAGTGGAGCATTATGGCGTGTGATCTGTTCTCAACCTTGCGTGTGGAAGGAGTAGAGATGGAGCCACTTCTGCTTAGTTTTGCTTCCGCGTTAGTTTTTGCTTCCGCATTAAAATAAGACTTCCGCTGCATAGAAATAAGACTTCCACTGTAAGCACGAGTCCAAGACTCATGAGACGTTGTAATAAACTCTGTTATTCGTGGTTATATATATATATTCTGAATTCAGTTTGTGAAATATATGTATATGTGTGATGAACATCCTAGGCACACATATGCACTAGTTCTTGGTTCCGTGGTTTTCCACAGAATTGAGGGCGTCACAGATTGGTATCAGAGCCACGGGTTGACAGTAGGTTACACGCCTAGATAGAAACCTTAGATTGATATTAGAGCCACGGATTAACAGCAAGTTACACCCCTAAATAGAAGTCACAGGTAGCTAAGCCACGCTGACCAAAGGAAGCATTCTAGGGTGAATAGCTTAGATTGGCCTTGAAACCACCTTGGTATAGGAAACCATCCTTGAATAGGAGCTGTATGAGCCCTTGCAATGATTGTGTGTGATTATGTGCTTAATGTGAGTTGTGGGACGTCTCAAAAATGTTGTCCATATCCATACGAAAGAAGAAAGAGGTGTGAAATGCAATGGACACTTCATTAAGTGAAAACATGGCTTCTTTGCATACTAAAGCATAGTACATCCCCTTGGTATTAAATAAATCAGCAAGGTCAGATTTAGTTGTGACAATGAAGGTGATTTTAACTTAATTACTTGCTGTTTTTCAGAGTCTAGTGATTTTGTTGCCTTATCATCACATGCTTTACTTTTCTCCAAATGCACAATTTCAGCAGGAGTCATAGGAAGCAAAGTGATTTTCTTTCCTTTATGCATCAGAGTATATTTATTAGTTCTACCATGATGAATAGCATCCGTATCAAATTCCCAAGGACGTCCCAACAAAAGAGAACAAGCATCCATAGGTACGACATCAAAATCAGCAAAATCATGGTAAGAACCAATCGAAAAAATGTACTCTCGCTGTTTGTGTTACCCTAACCTTACCGCTTTTGTTGAACCACTGAATGTGGTATGGATGAGGGTGTGCTCTTGTTGTCAACCCAAGTTTCTTGACCACATCCGTATTCACCAAGTTATTGCAGCTGCCTCCATCAATTATATTGTGTACATGGCAGTCCTTGATGATGAGAAACATGTGAAAAAGATTGTGTCGTTGCAGCTTGTCATCCGCCTCAACTTTAGAGCTCAAAGCACGCTGCACAATTATGCTTCTATTAATTTTCTGTTGCTGCACTATGAAGTATCTCTTCATCTGTGCTATAGTGGTCATCTTTTGGTCCTGCAACGTTAGTAGAAAGAGAATATTCATCTTCAACATTCAAATTACTATCATACCCACCATCATCTCGTGCTATGTATGCTCGTTTGCTAGGGCAATCTTTCATCACATGACCAACTCCCTGGCAGCGGTGACACTTAATGTCAGAAGTTCGACTCGTGGAAGGAGTGGAAGACGTAGGCTTGAATGGTGTCGTCTTGCTGCCCTCCGGCGCGCGAGGAAGTGGAGCAGTAGGTGAAGTTCATTGGCCATGATTGGATGGTGTAGTGGCTGTACGAAAACTCAAAGATGGTGCTGTTTTGGATGGTGTAGATGTCGAACGCGGTGTGAAGGTGCTCCTCGTCCGTTGTTGCTGCTGCTGTTGGCGGCCCTGTAATTCTTTTTCTGCCAACATAGCCAGCTGAAATAATATGTTAACAGTATCATATTCCTTATAATCAACAATGTCCTGAATTTCACGCCTCAACCCCCCATAAAAACGAGCTATTTTATCATCCATGTCCTCTAGTACCCCACAGCGCAACATACCCTTTTGTAACTCTTGATAATACTCCTCTACGGACATGTTACCTTGGTCTAAGCGCTGCAATTTTTTGCGAAGGTCCCGCTGAAAAAGTGTGACACCTGGTTCCGAAAATAGAACCAAGTGAATGCATATGTGTGCCCAGGATGTTCTTCACACATACACATGTAATCCACAAACTGAATTCAGAATATAACCACGAATAAATATTGTTTAAGTATTTTATTACAATGACTCAATGTCTCACTCATGAATATCTAACTTATTCTTGCAGCGGGAGACTCTAAACGGCAGTGGAAAATGACTAAGACAGCAGGCTCCAACTTCAACTCCACAGGCATGTTGACAGTAGTGCGCACGCCTAGTACTCCACATGTTCCTCGAAGTACTCTTCTCCTGTTGTTGTTGTATATGTGGGAATGTAAGGGTAAGTACATGTCGTACTCAGCAAGTGCGGGAAAAGTATGACATGTAGCTTACAATAAGGTAGGTAATAAAGAGGCTCATTGCAGCAAGCAAATTTTATTTCACAAACATGGTAAAAACAGAAACTATCTTTAGGTGAATTAAATCCCATCATAACCAAGTAATTCATCAACATTCCTTCGTCATAATTCACCATTTATCAAACCTCAACCAGCCAATAATCTTTCTCAAGTTCATCTCATACTCATAAATATTCATAACCATCTCATTCTTATAGAACCGAAACCAAATTCATTGTCATAACCCAAAACAGTCCCAAAACCAATCCCAATGACCATACCCGAATAACAATCCCAAGTTTTGCCTCTAATCATGGAAGATGGCCAGGTGCTTGTAACCGGAACACGACTATCATGATAGTTTTACACTCTACAGAGGTGGCACCACTTTACCCACAAGTTCGTGATTTCGTCACCAGTCGGAGACTAGAAAGAACCTCCATTATACCAATACACAACCATCAGTAAGTGGCCAATAGATCACAAAATAGCCTTTATGAAGGGGCTACTAGAATGTACGTCCCAATTGAGGTTTCACCGGCAGGCTTGAATCTCCATTCTCGCACCGACGGGCCCCCTCTTGTGCCATGCAGTTCCTAGGGCAGTCCTCATCGACTCCCATTCCCTGCGCCATCAAACGGTCCATAACAAGCTAGCACCACACCTAATTAGTAAGCTAAGCCGCACCCATATTTGGCCTTGTGTGGTGGCACTGTTTTCCTGGCATGTGCTTGCATGAACCGGTCCTTAGATCTACGACAAGCAAACCACCATCTCATTCAGCAACATCCACGAACTAAGCTCGCCTAGATATCCTCGATTCCATGCTCATTAACTTCATCAAGTTCTCATCATCTTGAATCTTATGAGTGCAGTAGCTAACCATGTTTTATTTCAGCTTCCCGTATCCCGTAAGTTGAGCAAAGCAAAAAGGAAAAATGACCATACCCGACTCATCAACTTTCCCGGCGACAAGGACGGTTAACAAAACTAGTAAACTCCTATAAAAGGGTGTCCCATCAAGTTGACACAAGCATACAAATTTTCGCAAGCAAAACAGTTTCAAAATATGAGATCAATATGGTCAAGGGGCACTTGCCTTATGTGACACCCTCAATTTCGATTTCTGCATGCATTCATAAAACAGAAAAAGAATCAAAAGGATAGCCAAAAAGAGCAAATTCCAGTTCCCCGAGGAGCGTTAGACACTTCCCGCAGCCCGCGGGCCACATGGCGCCTTCGGATCTCATCCCCACAAAGGGGGAGAGGTCCGCCGCTAAACTAGCTATGTGGCAGGCTCGGAGCTTGCCTCTGTGAAACGAGTGAGGTCTGACCCCGTGGGACACGCGTTGCCCCCGGAGCTAGCCTCTACGGAGGAGCGAGGCCAGCCCCGCAGGACACGTATCGCCTTAGGAGCTAGACACTGCGGAGAAGAAAGGCCCAGCCGCGCGGGACACGTGTCGCTCTCGGAGCTCACCTCCGAGAGGTCCGGCCCCACAAGACACGTGTAACCCTCGGATCTCATCTCCGAGAGGTCCGACACTATGGACACGTGTCGACCTCGGTGCTCGTCTCTGAGGAGAAAAGAAGTCTGGCGCTTCTTGACACGTGGCACTTTCGGAGCTCACCTCCGAAGAGAGGGGAGGTCAGGCACTGACACGTGGCGTATGCGGAGCTCACCTCTGAGGGAGAGGGAGGTCCCGCCCGCCAGGACACGTGGCGCATGCGGAGGTCACCTCCGAGGAGAGGGGAGGTCCCGCCCACCAGGACGCGTGGCGCACGCAGAGCTCACCCCTGAGGAAAAAGGGAGGCCCGGCCCCTGCTGGACACGTGTAGCCTCCGGAGCTCATCACCGCGGAGGTGACGAGATTTTAAGCGGTTTATCTCCTGTACGTGCGGGAATACCCCGTACTGAGGAAACCGACACGAATTCCACGTTGCTACCGCACCGAATCAATTGAAGATAAGTTGTTAAGATTCAAAAATAATTTAATAGGACTCTTATTCGAATTCCGATCAGAGTAGGACTCTTCGTTTTCCTCTTATAAATAGAACCCAGAACCTTTGTCCGCAACCACGTAATTCTTTTCCACCTCCCGAGTTGACAACTTGGATCCCTAGCCCCCAACTGGCCGAGCTAAACCCCTTCGCCGGAGTTGACCACCGGAGAAACCGCCGACGAGCCCGACACGATCGCCGGAGGAGAGCCGACGATCTGTTTTGCTGCCATTGCTAAGAGGAAAGCCGAGGTAGGTCTCTGTTACCACCTTACGACATCATCACAGTTTTCTTTGCATCTGTTTCTTCGATCCCTTCGAACAAAAGCTTTTTCGTGGACAGATCACGTGTTGATCGGTTTGATCTAGATCTTGAGTCCAGATCATCACCACGTCCACATTTGATCTTTACATCTCTG
Source organism: Neostapfia colusana (assembly GCA_030760725.1). Taxonomy (NCBI): domain Eukaryota; kingdom Viridiplantae; phylum Streptophyta; class Magnoliopsida; order Poales; family Poaceae; genus Neostapfia; species Neostapfia colusana. Next base: position 117,214,511 of record JASWHV010000001.1, on the reverse strand, counting down.
TTCATCATAAAACCCCATGCAATCCTATTAAAACATGCAATAACATGTACAAACTGATCTAACGAAACAGCACCATAGGATTAGCATGCATATGCACCATTGCATCTTGAGTAAAGTTTGTGCATGATGATTGATCTCTATAAATCTTGTATATGTGTGATTGTGAGTAGAAGGACAAGCTCAGGGAGCTGTCTACGAAGGATTTCAACACCAAGACTTCGAGATCCAAGAGCAACAGAAACCACAGGAACAAGGCAAGTGCCCCTTGACCATATTGATCCCATGTTTTTGAAAACTTTTTTGATTGCGAAAACTGTGTATGCTGAGTCAACTTGATGGGAAACCCTTTTATAGGAGTTTACTAGTTTTGTTAACCACCCTTGTTGCCAGGGAAGTTTATGAGTCGGGTATGGTCATTTTTGCTTTTTGCTTCGCTAATCTACAGGTTATAGGAAGCGATAGAATATGTCTAGCTACTGCACTCATGAGAATAATGATAACGAGAACTTGATGTTAATGAACATAAATCGGGGGAGATCTAGGCAAGCTTGGTTTGTGGATGTGGTAGAATGAAAAGGTGGTTTACTTGCTGTAGATCTAAGGACCGGTTCATGCGAGCCATGCCAGGAATACAGTGCCACCACAAGGCCAAATATGGGTGCGGCTTAGCTGACTAATTAGGTAAGTTGCTAGATTGTTATGGACCGTGGAAGGCGCGGAGAATGGGATTCGAGTGAGTACTGCCCTGGGAACTGCATGGCACAAGAGGGGGCTCGTAGGTGGGAGAATTGGAGATTCTAGCCTGCTGGTGAAACCTTAGTGAGTCCATACATCTAGTAGCCCCTTTGTAAAGGCTATTTTGTGATCTCTTGGCCATACACCGACGGTTGTGTACTGGTATAATGGAGGTTCTGCAGTCGCCGACGGGTGACAAAATCACAAACTTGTGGGTAAAGTGGTGCCACCTCTCATAGTGTAAAACTATCATGGTAGCCGAACTTACAGTCACAAGCGACTGGACAACCCACATGATTAGATGGGATGGTTATTGGGATGGTTTTTGGTTTGGTTATTGGTATGGTGATGGTTTGGTCTTTGGATTTGGTTTTTGGGACCGTTGAGTCCGGGTAATGAGATTGGTTGCATGACTGTTGAGTCATGGCAATGAGATTTGATCTCGGTTATGAGATGAGATGGTAGTGAATACGAGATGGTATTCATGAGCATGTGAAAAGTTGAGAAAGATAAATGTTTGGATGAGATATGAAAAGTGGTGAATCATGAGATACTGTAATAAACCCTGTTATTCGTGGTATTATTTTGAAATTCAGTTTGTGCATTATATGTGTATGTGTTATGAACATCCTGGGCACACATACACATCAGTCCAGGTTCCGAGAGGTTCTCTTTCAGAATCAGGGCGTCACACCAGACGTTGGGGGTTCTAGTCAGGGGGGAGAGACCTCCAAACAGACTCCCAAGGATTCCTCAGGACAGCAACAGCAGCAACAGCAACAACCGCCACCGCCAACGGTTACATTGGCCGATATCGTTGCAGCTATGGCGGGTTCCCATCAGCAGCACACGGAGTTGCTGCAGACCCTTATTGCAAATACGTCTCGACCAGAGAGGCGTCAAGATCACGAGGAGCGCCAACAAAGCTCCTACTCCGACTTTCTGGCTACTCATCCCCCGGTATTCTCAAGGGAGGTTGAACCCATCGATGTGGATAACTGGCTCCGCACGATGGAGATGAAGTTTGGGCTGCTCCAAGTGAGTGAGCAGCACAAGACTCAGTTCGCGGTCCAGCAGCTTCAAGGATCCGCGAGCGCATGGTGGGCGAACTATTGTGCCTCACAACCCACCGAGCGAGTTATGACCTGGGCGGAATTCCGGACGGCCTTCAGGGCCTATCACATACCGCTGGGTATTATGAAGAGGAAGACACAGGAGTTCCTTCGCCTGCAGCAAGGAAGCAGGAACATGCTAGAATACTCCAGGGTGTTCAATGATCTTGCACTCTACGCTTCTTATCACGCCGATACTGACCAGAAGCGGCGGGAGCATTTTTACCAGGGGCTTAACCCGCTCCTGAAGGACAAGCTGGCGATGTTCAATCCCGGCAGCCTCAATGATATTATTGATGCTGCGATTGTTCAGGAGGACTCTGGCAAGGAGTTAGCGGCGGTGGAGAGGAAGCGGAGCGCGCCGCAAAGCAGCAGAGAAGGAGGTGGTCCTTCTCAAAAATATCGGATGCTGAATCGTTCACCATCGGGTCCACGCTGGCAGCCACCACAGAGGCCGATGCCATTCCACAGTCGGCCATATTCTCCATTGGTATTCAGGCCGGAACTGCCAGCACCACCTCCGCAGCAACAACAGCAGCAGCGGGCGATGCCGCATGCATATGCACCTCAGCAGCGCATGCCGGGCTTTTGTCCCCCAAGCACCGGCCAGGCAGCAGCCACATGCTACAAATGTGGTCGTCCAGGACACTTCACCAACAACTGTCCTGAGAGGCAGGGCGGCGGAGTTGCACCGCAGTTTCTGGGGAGGAATCAGCCCGGGAACCCCACTAATGCGCAGCTGGCAAATCCTAGACCCGGCACCATCCACCAACTTGCCATAGAGGACGTGCCGGAGGGAGAGCCAATCCTTGTGGGTATGTTCCAACTCCACCAGCATCCTGCTATAGTTTTATTTGATTCAGGCGCCACGCATAGCTTCATTAGCCAAGCTTTTATTGCTAAATACAGCTTGCAAATACTACCCACCGGCAGTCCCTACTTGATTTGTTCACCGGGTGGGAAGATTTCAGCAAGCATGATGGTTTCAAAAGCGCCATTATGCTTAGAAGGTAGAGTATACCCTACGTCTCTCATAGTTTTAGAGGGACAGAAGGTCGATGTCATCCTAGGGATGTCATGGTTAACCCGTCACGGCGCTGTTTTAGACACCATCCTCCGAGTCGTGCATTTGAACTCAGAAGTGCACAAGCCGCACTCTTTATTTCTGGACAGTCCAGGAATAAAATTTCCAAGTATATATATCAATCCACAACCATCAGATTGGAAGACATTCCAGTAGTCCGTGAGTTCCCTGACGTGTTTCCGGATGATTTACCGGGAATGCTGCCCGACCGAGAGGTGGAGTTCAAGATTGAACTTGCACCGGGAACTATGCCAATATTCCAAAGGCCATACAAGATGGCGCCCAAGGAATTGGCTGAACTGAAGACACAGTTAACGGACCTGCTGGAGAAGGGTTTTATTAGGCCAAGCTCCTCGCCATGGGGCTGTTCGGCATTATTTGTGAAGAAGAAAGACAAGACGTTTCGGCTTTGCGTGGACTATTGTCCACTAAACATCGTAACCATCAAGAACAAGTACCCGTTGCCACGGATCGACATGTTGTTAGATCAGTTGGTCGAAGCAAAGATATTTTCCAAGATGGACTTATGATCCGGGTACCATCAGACTAAGATACAGGCTGAGGATATTCCGAAGACGGCTTTCTTGATGAGGTACGGAGTTTATGAGTACCTCTTCATGTCCTTCGGCCTCACCAACGCTCCAGCTCACTTCATGTACTTGATGAACTCGGTATTCATGCCGGAGCTGGACAAGTTTGTTGTGGTCTTCATCGACGACATATTGGTATATTCCAAGTCGGAGGAAGAACACAAGAAGCATCTGCGAATAGTCTTGCAACGGCTGCGGGATCACAAGCTATACGCGAAATACAGCAAGTGCGAATTCTGGATATCGCAAGTGTCTTTTCTCGGGCATATTATCTCAGCAGAAGGCATCGCTGTAGACCCGAGTAAGACCACGCAAGTACTGAATTGGATGTCCCCGAGAACTGTTCATGAGGTACAGAGTTTCCTCGGACTCACGGGATATTATCGGAGGTTCATTCCGAACTTATCGAAAATTGCCAAGTCTATGACAGAGCTGCTGAAGAAGGCTACCAAATATGTTTGGAGTCCAACATGTGAAGCAGCGTTCAAGGCATTAGTGAAGCACCTAACATCAGCACTGGTTTTGGCGCAGCCATACACAACAAAACCATTCGATGTGTACTGCGATGCATCCGGCATTGGGCTCGGATGTGTGCTGATGCAAGACCGAAGGGTGGTCATGTATAGATCACGGCAGCTCAGAAACCATGAGCAGAATTATCCAACTCATGACTTGGAGCTCGCTGCCATGGTACTCGCACTTAAAATGTGGAGGCACTACCTACTCGGTAACCTCGTGCATCTATATACCGACCACAAAAGCCTCAAGTACATATTCACTCAGAAAGAGCTGAACATGAGGCAGCGAAGATGGTTGGAGTTGATAAAGGATTATGAAATAGAGATCCATTATCGCCCCGGCAAAGCAAACATAGTGGCGGATGCGCTGAGTCACAAGTCACACGTCAACAATCTGACCATCACACCGTTGGAAGAGAGCGAGCCACCACTGCATGTGTGTAACACCCTCAATTTCATAATCACGCATGCATGCATATTTCATATAAAGGAACATTTTAAAAGAAGTAGAATCGTAGAAAGAATCAGAAATACTCCCGCTGCCTACCGCGCCGGGCGGGCAGCACTGCTCTGCTGGCCACGTGTCGGGCCCGGAGCTCTCTTCTGAGGAGTGGGGGAGCTCCGGCCCCACTGGACACGTGGAGCCTTCGGAGCTCACCCCGCGGAGGGGGGGGGAGGTCCGGCTCTGCTCGCCACGTGGCGGGCCCGGAGCTATCCTTCGAGGGGAAGGGAGCTCCGGCCCCGCTGGCCACGTGGCTCCTTCGGAGCTCGCCCCTGCTGGAGGGGGCAAGGTCCGGTCTTCTGGGCCACGTGGTAGGCTCAGAGCTACCTTCTGAGGAGAGGGGAGCCCCGGCCCTGCCGGACACGTGGCGCCTCCGGATCCACCCCTGCGGAGGGTGCAAGGTCCTTAGGCGGTTTTCCCCTGTGCGCGGGGGTACCCGGTATTGAGGGTGCCGACAGCTTGCATGGTTTTTATGATGAACAAAGGTGTTCGGATCAAATGTGGACGTGGTAATGATCTTGACTCAAGATCTAGATTAAATCGATCAACATGTGATCTTTCCACGAAAAAGCTTCTGTTCGAAAGGATCGAAGAACAGATGCAAAGAAAACGCTATGATGTCGTAAGGTGGTAATGGAGACCTACCTTACTTCCTTCGGGTCCTTCCTCTAGCAAAAACAGGTCGTCGGCTCTTCTCTGGCGATGGCGATCGTGTCTGGGCTCGTCGGCGGTCTCTCTGGTGGTCAAATTCCGGCGAAGAGGTTTAGCTCGACGAGTTTGGGGCTAGGGCTTCTAAGTTGTCGGCTTAGAAAAGATGTTATGACCAAGGGGTTGTTTCGGGTTCTATTTATAATCGGGAAAAGAAGAGTCCTAATCTGATCGGAATTCGAATAAGAGTCTTATTCAAATTGTTTTTGAATCTTAACAACTTATCGTCAATTGATTTGGTGCGGTAGCAACGTGGAATTCATGTCGGTTTCCTCAGTACCGGGGATTCCCACGCGTACAGAAGAAAAACCGCTTCAAATCTCGTTACCTTCGCGGCGGTGAGCTCCGAAAGCTCCACGTGTCCAGCGGGGGCCTGGTCTCCCTTTTCCGCAGAGACGAGCCCCGGTTGTGCCGCGTGTCAAGCGGGCGAGACCTTCCTTTTTCTCAGAGGTGAGCTCCGCGTGCGCCATGCGTCCTGGCGTGCGGGACCTCCCTCTCCCTCAGAGGCGAGCTCCGCGTGCACCACGTGTCAGTGCTGGACCTCCCCTCTCTTCGGAGCTGAGCTCCGAAAGTGCCACGTGTCAGCGCCGGACCTCCCTTCTCTTCGGAGGTGGGCTTCGAGAATGCCACGTGTCCAGTAGCGCTAGACTTCCTTTCTCCTCAGAGACGAGCTCCGAGGTTGACACGTGTCCATCAGCGTCGGACATCTCGGAGGTGAGCTCCGGAGGTGACATGTGTCCCATGCGGCTGGTCCTCTCTTTTCCGTGGTGACTAGCTCCAAAGGCGACACGTGTCCTACGGGGCTGGCCTCGCTCCTCCGCAGAGGCTAGGTCTGGGGGCAACATGTGTCCCACGGAGTCGGACCTCTCCCCCTTCACGGTGATGAGCCCCAAGCCTGCCACGTAGCCAGTTTAGCGGTGGACCTCTCCCCCTTTGTGGAGATGAGCTCCGAACGCGCCATGTGGCTAGCGGGCCGCATGAAGTTGTCTTTGGCGCTCCTCGGCGAACAGGAATTGGCTCTTTCTGGCTATCCTTTTGATTCTTTCTCCGGTTCAACTTATTTAAAAATGTTTTTCTACATGAAACATGAATACATGCAGAAATTGAAAATGAGGGTGTCACAAATCTACCCCCCTAAATTGAATCTCGCCCTCAAGATTCGATAGTGGAGAATAGATGAGGGAATTTTGTCTTGATGTCTTCTTCACGCTCCCACGTGGCTTCAGCTTCGGTGTGATGGCTCCATTGTACCTTGCACCATCGGATCACTTTGTTCCTCGTGACCCTCTCTTTTACGTCCAAAATTTGGACAGGGTGCTCTACATAGGTTAGGTCCTCTTGAAGTTCGAGCTCTTCCATTGGTACTTGCTCTTCCGGTACCCTCAAGCACTTCTTGAGCTGGGATACGTGAAACATGTCATGCACGTCAGAGAGGTGCATCGGGAGCTCTAGTTGATAGGCTACTTCTCCTCGCTTGTCCAAAATCTTAAATGGCCCGATATAGCGAGGTGCTAGCTTGCCTTTGACGTTGAAACGTCATTGGCCACGGATAGGCGATACCTTAAGGTATGCGAAGTCTCCTACTTCGAAAGTCATCTTTCTTCGCCTATTGTCCGCATAGCCTTTCTGTTGTGACTGAGCAGCCTTCAAGTTCTCCCGTATTGTTTGGACTTGCTTCTCAGCTTCTTGTAGCACTTCGGGTCCAAATACTTGGTTCTCTCTGGTTTTGTTCCAAAAGAATGGTGTTCTACACTGTCTACCGTACAATGCTTCAAAAAGCAACATCTTCAAACTAGCTTGATAGCTGTTGTTATAGGAGAATTCGGCATACGGCAAGCTCCTATCCCAACTACGCCCATGTTTCAAGGCACAAGATCTCAACATGTCTTCCAAAATTTGGTTTGTCCTTTCGGTTTGTCCATTAGTCTGCAGGTGGTAAGCAGAGCTAAAATCTAGTCGTGTACCCATAGCCTTCTGCAGCTTCCTACAAAACCTAGAGGTAAACTGAGAACCCCGATCTGAGACTATCCTCTTCGGGACTCCATGGCGGCACAGGATTTGCTCCATGTACAGCTCGGCTAGATCTGCCACGCGGTACGTGGTTTTAACAGGAAGAAAATGAGTTGTTTTCGTCAATCTGTCCATGATAACCCAGATTGAGTCGTAACCCGACCGAGTACGTGTCAATCCGACGATGAAATCCATACTGATGTCTTCCCACTTCCACTCGGGTACCTTTAAGGGTTGCAACAATCCAGCGGACCTTTGATGTTCGGCCTTCACCCGTTGGCATGTGTCGCATAGGGCAACATACTCGGCTATGTCCCTCTTCATACCATCCCACCAATAACAAGTCTTCAGGTCCTTGTACATCTTGGTACTTTCGGGATGTATGGAATAAGGTGAGTCATGTGCCTCTTTAATATCGTGTCACGGATGTGCTTCACGTTAGGCACACAAATCCTTTTTCCTAGCCAAAGCGTACCCTTCTCGTCTTCCTTGAAGTCCTTCTCTATTCCTTGTCGGATCCTTTCCTTTATCTCCTTGATCTCCTCATCCGTAGCTTGGCCATCTCTTATCTCTTGTTCCAATGAAGAGTGGAGTTCCATTACTTCCATCTCGTTCAAGAATCCGGGATGTAACCGTTCGAACTCCTTTCGTAGCTCGGGTGGTAGCTTCCGAACCGTGAGATGGTGACAAGCTCCCTTTCAGCTCAATGCATCAGCTATTACATTGGCCTTTCCGGGGTGATAGTTGATTCCAACATCATAATCCTTGATAAGCTCCAACCATCGACGTTGCCTCAAATTCAAATCCGTTTGGGTGAATATGTACTTGAGGCTTTTATGATCCGTATAGATCTCACCTCGATGACCAAGGATATAATATCTCCAAATCTTTAATGCATGCACTACGGCTGCAAGTTCCAAGTCATGTGTAGGGTAATTAAGCTCGTGCTTCTTTAATTGCTGTGAGGCATAGGCTACCACTTGTCCTTCTTGCATGAGCACGCATCTGAGCCCTTGTCTTGATGCATCACAATATATGTCAAAGCTCTTGCTCACGTCCGGCAATACCAAAACCGGGGCTGTAGTTAGCCTTTTCTTGAGCTCCTCAAAGCTTTATTGGCACGCTGGGGTCCATTGGAAGGATTTTCCCTTCGTTAGCAACTCCGTCATAGGCTTTGCTCTCTTAGAGAAGTCCTTGATGAACCGGCGGTAGTATCCAGCCATCCCAAGAAAACTCTGAATATCCCTCACGTTTTGCAGTTTGTTCCACTTCAGAACATCTCCCACTTTTCCGGGATCGACCGATACTCCTTCCCCGAAGATGATGTGGCCTAGGAACGATATCTCCTTTAGCCAAAATTGACATTTACTGAGCTTGGCATACAATTGATGCTCTCGCAGCTTTTGCAGTGTCAATCTCAAGTGTTCTTCATGTTCCTCCTCACTTTTTGAATACATCATGATGTCGTCAATGAAAACCACGATGAACTTTTCCAAGTACTCCATGAATACTTTATTCATGAGGTACACGAAGTACGCGGGTGCATTTTTTAACCCAAAAGACATAACGGTATATTCATACGAACCATACCGTGTTCGAAAGGCAGTCTTGGGTATATCGGAGGGCTTAATATTCAGCTGGAAATATCCCGACCGAAGAACAATCTTGGAGAAGACTCGGGCTCCCTTCATTTGGTCGAACAGGTCCTCTATACGAGGCAGAGGGTATTTGTTCTTGATCGTTACCTCATTGAGAGACCTATAGTCCACACACATCCTCTGGGTCCCATCCTTCTTGTCCACGAAGAGCACGGGGGCTCCCCATGGTGACGAACTTGGACGTATAAAACCCTTCTCTTGCTGCTCCTGGATTTGCTTCTTGAGTTCCACTAGTTCATTTACGGGCATCCTATATGGTCTCTTTGCTATAGGTGCGGTTCCGGGTACCAAGTCAATGGAAAATTCGATGTCCCGGTCAGGTGGCATACCTGGAAGTTCTTCCGGGAACACGTCCGAGAATTCTTGAACCACCGAAATGCTTTCCAGGGTTGCTCCTTCGACGTGGTTCAATATTGCCTTCTCGGTTGTTGGCTGGGCTGACTCGAACTTGATACGGGTACCGTGCTCGTTTGTCAACTGCACGCTCCTCTCGGCACATTGGATTACTCCGTTGTGCTTGCTTAACCAATCCATTCCGAGTATTATGTCAAGCCCCTGGGAATCCAAGACAATGAGGTTGGCAAGGAAGTCTACCCCCCTTATTTTAAGGTTTACTTTCAGATATACTATATTAGTCCTCATCTCTCCACCGGGAGAATTAACCAACATAGTATATTTCAAGTGTGATATGGGTAGATCATACTTGGCAACATACTTGGATGATATGAATGAATATGATGCTCCGGAATCAAATAGAATGGTGGCTGGGTTGGAGTTGGCAACGAACATACCAATTACGACATCCTCAGTCTGTTGTGCTTCATCAGCAGAAACATGGTTCACGTTGCCGCGAGCGTAGTTCTGCTCTCCATCGTTTCATTGATTGGCTCCTCCGTTCGGCCGTGGGTTCTGCTTGGGCACGTTGCTTGGTTGTCCAGGACCTCTCTTGGGGCACTGGCTCACAAAGTGTCACGTCTCTCCGCATGCAAAGCATGCCTTGTTGCCCACGACAGCAAGTACATTGGGGCGGGGGTTTTGAACAGGAGTGCCCATGTTTGGTCGAGGTGCAGGAGGCAAAGGCACATGAGGTGCTTGCATGGCAGGACGTTGCTGTGGTGGTTGATTAGGGCGAAAAGCAAGAGTAGTCGATCCATACTGTGGTGCAGCTGGGGGCATGTACCGAGGTCGTACGTTGCTCCCTTGTGGTTGGTATGGCATCTTTCTTTTGCCCTCTCGCTCAATCTCTCGGATCTTTCTCTCAACTACTATGGCTTTGTCAACTAACTTCTGGAAGCTCCCGCAGTCATTGTTGAGGAGCTGAACCTGGATCTCATTGTTCAACCCTCTCATGAACATGTATTGTTTCCTTTGGTCCGAGTTGACATCTTCGGGGGCATACCGAGACAGTTGCCCGAACTTATTGAGGTACTCATTCACGCTTTTCTGTCCTTGGCGGAGACCTTCGAACTCCTGTCTCTTGAGCATCATTACTCCGGCAGGGATGTAATGAGAACGGAAACTCTCCTTGAACTCAGTCCAAGTAATAGTCTCTGGGTTGTCATGAGCATTGCACAAGGCATCCCACCAGTCAGCGGCTGCTCCCATGAGTTGGTGCGACGCGAAGAGAACCTTCTCTCGGTCCTAGCACTGAACTATGGCAAGCTTCTTCTCCATGGATTTCAACCAATCGTCAGCCTCCATGGGGTCGCTAGCTTGAGCAAAAGTAGGTGGTCGAGTCCTCATGAACTCTCCTAGTCGGTTGTGAGCCGGTGATGGCGGCGGTGGTGCAGGAATGGGATTGTTGTTGTTGGCCTGCAGCTGACCCAAAGCTTGGATCATGGTTTGCATGAGCTGATTTTGCATAGCCATCAACCGTTCCAGATTGTTTGCACCAGCTCCGGGGTTGTCATTCTCAGGAACTTCGACGTGGTCCCCTTCTTGGTTGCCACGGACGTTCCTTCCTTCACAACTGGCGTCTCCTCTCACCAACTGTGAGAGAGAGTTGGATAAAATATAGGTTAGAAGGTTAGATGGCCCCCCCTAACTATATGCATCAATGGTGGGTGGACTTAATATCGTCCTCTATGAGGATGTGAACAAGTGTTGAGGCATCTCACACCTCTCTACTATGTGTGGATATGGACAACGTTGAAACATCCCACAACTCACACTAAACACACAAGCACAAACAATCATCACAAAGTTCAACACACAACTCCTATTCAAGGCTTATTCAATGGGAGTCCTATGTCAAGGTGGTACCAATGCCAATCTATGCATTTTACCTAAGCTTGCATCCTATGGTCAGCATGGCTTCTAATACCAATCTGTTACTAGGCTTGTGACCTACAGTCAACCGTGCTATCTATACCAATCTGTGATCTCTATCTAGGTGTGTGACCTACGACCAACCGTGGTAGGTTGATACCAATCTGTGTCTAGGGGTGTGTCCTACAGTCAACGTGGCAGCTCTGATACCAACTTGTGAGCGCCCTCGATTCTGTAGAACACAGAACCAAAAACTAATGCGTATGTGTGCCCAGGATGTTCATCACACATACACATATACTTCACAAACTGAATTCAGAATATACATAACCACGAATAACAGGGTTTATTATAATGTCCCATAAGTCTTGGACTCATTCTAGCAGCGGAAGTCTTATCTTAGCAGCGGAAGTCTTATTCTAGCAGCGGAAAGCTTTATTCTAGCAGCGGAAGTCTCCTAAACTGTTGCGAAAGCAACTAAGCAGCAGCAGCAGCTCCATCTCTACTCCATCCCCACAGGCAAGTTGACGGTGGATCACACTCCTAATACTCCATGGGGTCTTCATAGTACTCCTCTCCTGTTGCTGATGATGTATGATAATGCAAGTTTGAGTACATGGCGTACTCAGCAAGTGCGGAAAGTATGACATGTAGCTTACAACAAGGCAGGTATAAAAAGGCTCATTGCAGAAAGCAAAGTTTATTTCTCAAAACACGATAAAAACAGCAACTTAGCTTTAAGTGAATGTAATCCCAACATGTATTTAAACACCAACATACCTCCATCATGTTCCATCACTTTCATGTCTCTTTCAGATATTTATCTTTCTCATCTTTTCTCAATCTCGTGAATACCATCTCGTATTCACTACCATCTCATGAATACCATCTCGTATTCACTACCATTTTATCTCATATTCAATTCCCGTCTCATACCGAGACCAAATATCATTGCCATGACTCAACAGTCATGCAACCAATCTCATTACCCGGACTCAACAGTCCTGAAAACCAAGTCCAAGACCAAACTATAACCAAAAACCAAACCAATATCATACCAATAACCAAACCATCTAATCATGTGGGTTGTCCAGGCGCTCGTGACCATAAGATCGGCTATCATGATAGTTTTAGACTCTGCAGAGTTTGTATCACTTTACCTACAAGTTTCTGATTTCGTCACCCATCGGCGACTGCAGAACCTCCATTATACCAGTACACAATCGTCGGTGTATGGCCAAGAGATCACAAAATAGCCTTTACAAAGGGGCTACTAGATGTATGGACTCACTAAGGTTTCACCAGCAGGCTAGAATCTCCAATTCTCCCACCTACGGGCCCTCTCTTGTGCCATGCAGTTCCCAGGGCAGTCCTCACTCGACTCCCATTACCCGCGCCTTCCACGGTCCATAAGAATCTTGTAACTTACCTAATTAGTCAGCTAACCACACCCATATTTGGCCTTGTGGTGGCACTGTTATCCTGGCATGGCTAGCATGAACCAGTCCTTAGATCTACGGCAAGTAACCACCATCTCATTCTACCTCATTCACAAACCAAGCTTGCCTATATCTCCCTCCGATCCATGTTCATTAACAACATCAGTTTTCGTATTATTCATACGAGTGCAGTTAGCTAGACACATCTATCTCGCTTCCCGTATCCCATGGACTCAGCGAAGCATAAAAGCAAAAACCATACCTTTTCGCGGTGACAAGGGTGGTTAACAAAACTAGTAAACTTCTATGAAAAGGGTTTCCCATCAAGATGACTCAAGCACACACAATTTTCGCAAACAAAACAGTTTTCCAAAAACATGGGATCAATATGGTCAAGGGGCACTTGCCTTGTTCTTGCGGCTCCTATTGCTCAAATTCTTGCTGTTGTAGTCCGTTATAGGTAGCTCTCTGATCTTGTCCTTCTACACACGATCACACACATACAAGATTCATAGCAATCAATCATCATGCGCAAACTCTACTTTAAGATGCAATGATGCATATGCATGCTAATCCTATGATGCAGTTCAGTTTATACGTGTTCTGACACGACCCCTTTGGGTCCTGTCGAGCCAGGATCACGCTGAGGGGTGCTGCGTTGCACAGCACCGCATAACACACGTCAAAGGTACAAAGCGGAAGCGGAAGCTTTATTACATAAACAAGTTTATCAACATGTTTACATCAAAATAAGTTTAGTCCACACTCGCGGGCGTAGACTAAGCATCAAGTGCACGTTCAGCCCTCGAACGTGTCCTTGCTAGCACACACGCACACTAACTCTGCGGCGTGCACGACTCCCACTCAACGGGGTTCCCCTCCTGGGGTTCCGTCTCCTCTTCGGGAGTCCCTTCCTCATAGAACCCTGCAAAAGCTTCAAACACAAGCAGTGAGCACGAAGGCTCAGCAAGTCTGACCCGTCTCACCTAAACATGGAACTTCTACATGAGGGTAATGGGTTACATGAGGTAAAATCATTTGCAAGGACTCGCCTAATTAGTAGAACCTTACTTTCAAGTTTTAGCAGCAGGTTGTGGAGAACTTTACGCTAAGGCACATGAGAGAGCCGCAATCAAACAAGAAACGCATTTCTCTCATGTACTTTGCCCAAAGTTGAAAAGAACTTTAGTTAGCACTAAGCTACAACATATCATTAACAATCAATATCCAACTTTCAATCAGCAACATTTTAACATGTAACTAGCCTGTTCTTTCTACGTCACGGTACAGTGAACAAGTGGTACTCACTGACCGCGAGGGACGGCGATTATAATCGATTTACACCTGCAGGGTTACCCGAACAACCCGTCACGTACGCCCGTACTCGATGTTGCCTACAACAACCATCACGGACGCCGTACGCGACTACCTTTCACCCGTTAGCCAAATATTGAACCGGTCCCATCGTCCCGAGCAAGAGGTCCCTGCACGCGCATCTCTGTGCCGCCAGCTGATTTACACCTCGAGCTCTCAACCTACCCTCTGAACGACGGGCAATGCCTCAATACCCAGCTACCCGAGTTACATCAGTTTCCCGGTTCCCATATAGCCGGTAGGTCTTCGGTACTGTTCTAGCTTGTTCAACAGGCCCGCACACGGCTCGGTCCTCAATCGACACAAGCGGAGCTACAGCACACAGGCCCCAAAGTCCTGCTGCCCTTACTCTCCGCTCGGTCTCATTTTCTTGCCATGTGTATCATGTGCTATCTCTACCCGAGCAATGTGCCTCTAGCCTATTCTCGCGAGTAGTTCCAACTACTCGACTTGTACCGAATCCTACTCTATCCTAGCAATGCAGTGGCTAACGGGGTTTGCAATCCTAAACCCCAACCCATGGTTTTCTTGGCTATGCAGTGGGGTTTCCAAACAAGACTCTGATGCACAACATAAAGAAAACAAGTATGTGCTCAAAACAATAAAAATTTATAAAATGGTTAATGCAAACCGGGGCTTGCCTTGCTGCTCTTGGTCGTAGGCTAGCTGTTCCTCCGGAGTAACGAAGTCTAGGACTTCGGGTTCCTCCTCGACCTTAGCGACTACATGATAAGAACAATGTATGTATCAATTTAGATGCCTTTGTATTAACTTTGAAGTTGTGAAGCCTATAACCCTTACTAGACAGACCTAATGACTGTGAAACTTTTACTGTGGCTTGGTTACAACCTAAACAAAGACTTGGTCAAGTTTTAGTTGCAGCAAAGCTCATTTGAGCCCTCCACAAATAATTATGTCCTTGACCTTAATAGGAACCCTTAGGGTGTTCTAGGGATTTTCATGAGACAAACTATGACTTTCTGAAAACTAGATTTTCAGAGGGTTCTAATGGAGTTGGTCTCACTTAATTTGGAAGTCTCTAACTAAAGATATGAGCTAAACAATTTCAGAGAAAATTCTGAAAATGTTTCTGAACATTTTCTATTTTCTCTGGAACAGTTTTACTAATCACACCATTAGGTGGACTAAATGAGCTCAAATGGATCTGAAATTTTTATGGTAGCTCAATGATATTTTGGTGAACATCTCAGCAAAATTTCAGGATTTTCCTCCAAAGGATTCTCCAGTTAAAATTCCTAACAGTTCAAACTTTGAGGAATTAATTCTGGAGAATTAAGGAATTTCATGAAGTGACACTTGATTTTCTGGAAAGTACTCAGAGAGCTGAATCCAGCAAAATTTGGTTCACTCAATTTGGAGCTTTCTAGCCAAAGTTATAAGGATTTGAAGTTTGAAGGAAATCTGAAAATCGGGGAAAAGTTTAAACTCGCGCGTGGGCCCAGGGGACACGCGTCGCACGCCAAAGCGACAGCACACCGCGGCCCACAAGGATTTTGCGCGCCAGCACACCCGATCCCGGCCGCAGCCGGATCCCGATTCAAAATATCGGCCGCTGACAGCTGGGGTCCACCCCCCTTCTTCAACCTCGCGACACCCGCGCTCCGCCGCCGAGGGACCTCGCCGGAGAGCTCGCCGCTGGCTGCTGTACCGCTCCAAACTTCTTGATTCTGGCCGCCCCTGCCTAATTTTACTTGGGGAACATGATCCGAGGGTCAGCTGCTCATGACAACGGCCGGAGCATGGTCGGCGACGAGCCGCCATATCGGAACGACTTCGGCCATGTCGGCTGACGCTCCTAGTGCCTCAGTTACTTGGGAAATCGGTCGGGGAGCATCAGTGGACCTCAGAGAAGGTCGACATGAACTCGGGGCAGCTCGGGGAAGGCCCGAAATAGGTCCTCACCGTGCGCCCGATACCCCCCGTGCGTTCCGCCATTAGTAGACCTTGAATTACGCCGGGCACAGAAGTTCTCCGGCCCAGAGTTGTGAAGGCAACTTGTGCGTCACCGTGTCTAGTTCGTGTGGGAGTGGCCTGAGGCCCTCTAATCCTTTCTAGAGCACGAATTAAACAGAATCGTACCCGAGGGTCGTTCTGCACACAGAAAGGGGAAAAGTGGAAATTCGCCGCCGGTGAGCAACCACTCGAGTTGTGGCTCGGGGATGAGCAGCACCAGTCACTTGCGCGTCCAAGGGTGCCTTGGCTCGGGCGTGACAACGCCCAGGTTGGGCTGTCCACGAGAGCCCGAGGTGCGGCGGTTTCCAGTTCCGAGTTTGATCTTTCGGCACAGCCGATATCACTCGGTTTCAATCGATTTCTATCAATGGAAAGGATGGAGGATGGTTGCTAGTACCTTGCTGGGACCTTGGAATGGAAAGAGGGAGCTGCGATCGGCTTGATCAAGCAGGAACTCGAGCGCTAGTGATGGCAGTGGGAAAAGCAGTCGCGCACGCCGGTAGCTCGGGGAAATGGTGACTGAAGCACGCCGGGGGGAAAATAAATAGCCCGGCCGGCTGGTCTCCGGCTTGGGGCACGCAGCAGGAGCTGGCGCCGGCTGCCCCCTTCGGTGGCGCGCGCGCACAGCTGCCGGGAACCGACTGAACTGTGGTTCAGTCGGTTTGCTTTGAGGCAGAGGCTGACATGTGGGTCCCACTTCTCTTTTAACCTCTGAAATTTATTCCTAACAGCTGTGGTAAACAGTGAACCCTATTCTACCCTTGGCAATTCAAATTATTCACCCAAGAGCCATTTGAATTGATCAAAGTTCAAATGAGGTTTGGTTTGAATGAATTTCAGCACAAGTGCAGTTTGAAATTCAAATAAAGTTTGAATTTCTCCCCCTTAGCTCATGTCAAGATCAACTCCAAATGGAGTGAAAATTGGTGTGTGAGCTCACAAAAATGTGCTGAGCAAGAATATGCCTTCCACTTTTAAATTCAGTGGGTGAAAACAGTTTGAATTTGAATATGGTTTCAAACTGCCCTCTTCCTAACTATACCCAAAATGACCTCCAAAAAGGTTTTGAATTTGGGTGGAACTTGGCATGGACATCCTTAGCAAAGTGTAGGAGTTTTCATATGTCCAGCCCATCTATATCACATGTGGGAAGTACCACTTTTGCAATGTGTGAGTTTGTTCCCTAATGAGCATGTTGATAATTGTTACTTGCTCTTTATTTGTGTTCATCATTCTTCCTCAAATGAGGTGTGTGGTGTGGTGATGAACACTGCAAATGAGTGTCAAAAACTGAGGCCCTTACATTCCTCCCCCCTTAAAAGAATCTCGCCCCGAGATTATAAGGTGAAATGAGAGAGAGGACGGTGGAAAATTACCGAATATGCGACGTGAAAAAGTCGGGGTAGTTAGTGCGAAGGAATTCTTCGCTCTCCCATGTCGCTTCGTCCATGGAGTGATTACTCCATAGAACCTTGTAGAACCACAACGTACGGTTGCGTGTGGTTCGGGCCTTTTCATCAATAATCTGCACCGGTTCCTCCCGATAGGTGAGATCCGGTTGCAGTTCTTCAATGTCTTCCAGCTGAACGGTAGTTGATAGCTTGAGACACTTCCTCAGCTGGGAAATGTGAAAGACGTCGTGCACACCGGAAAGTGCTTCTGGTAATCTTAGCCGGTATGCCACCGATCCACATCTTTCGGTAATCTGGAATGGACCGATGAATCGGGGTGCTAACTTTCCTCTCACCCCAAATCTGTTTACGCCCTTCATTGGAGACACTCGTAGGTATACGTGATCTCCAACTTCGAATTGTAATGGGCGCCTCCTCCGGTCCGCATACTGTTTCTGTCGGGATTGAGCGGCTTTTAGGTTCGCTTGAATTAATCGAACCTTTTCTTCCGCGTTGTTGACAAGATCAAGCCCGAAGGTAACCCTCTCGCCAGATTCACACCAGTTCAGTGGTGTGCGGCATTTCCTGCCGTATAGCGCCTCGTAGGGCGCCATCTTGATGCTGGCTTGGTACCCATTGTTGTACGAGAACTCGGCTAACGGCAAGTGATCATCCCAATTCTTGCCGTGGTCGATAGCGCAAGCTCGTAGCATGTCTTCTAAGATTTGATTTACCCGCTCCGTTTGCCCATCCGTCTGCGGGTGGTAGGCTGAACTACGGATCAGCTTCGTCCCCAAGGCAGCGTGGAGCTGCTCCCAAAAACGGGACACAAATAAAGTGCCCCGGTCCGATACGATGGTACGGGGTACGCCGTATAAGCATAGGATCCGTGAGATGTACAGTTCAGCGTACTTCTTGGCGTTGTAGTTGGTGTTGACCGGGATGAAATGGGCAACTTTGGTGAGCCGATCGACGATCACCCACACAGAATCATGTTTCTGTAAGGTGGTGGGTAAACCGGCGATGAAATCCATGCTCACGTCCTCCCACTTCCAGGCAGGAATGCCCAGTGGTTGCAGCAGTCCCGGCTTCCGCATATGATCTGCCTTCACCCTTCGACATGTATCGCACTCGGACACGTATTTTGCAGTCTCTCGCTTCATCCGTGTCCACCAAAACTTTCTCCTGAGTTCTTGATACATTTTGTTGCTGCCGGGGTGAATAGAAAACTTTGATAAGTGAGCCTCATCAAAGATTTTCTTCCTTAACTCCGGGTTTCGGGGTACGACGATCCGGTCCTTGAACCATAGGACGCCGTCTCCGTCCTTCCGGAAACATTTCAACCCCCCACTGTCTACACGTCTCCGCAAATGTGACATGCCCTTGTCATTCTTCTGGGCTGCCGCTATCTCTTCACGGATGGTGGGGATCAAAGCTAGGTTGTAGAGAGCTCCGTGTGGAATCACATGTAGTGGTGGTTCGCTCTCTTCCAACGGTGTGATGGTCAGATTATTGACGTGTGACTTGCGGCTCAGCGCATCTGCCACAACGTTTGCCTTGCCCGGATGATAATGGATCTCTATCTCATAATCCTTTATCAGTTCTAACCATCTTTGTTGCCTCATGTTCAGCTCCTTCTGAGTGAATATGTACTTGAGGCTTTTGTGGTCGGTATATAAATGTACGAGGTTACCGAGTAGGTAGTGCCTCCACATCTTCAGTGCAAGTACCACGGCAGCGAGCTCCAAGTCGTGAGTGGGATAATTTTGCTCATGGTTCCTAAGCTGCCGTGATCCATACGCGACCACTCTTCGGTCTTGCATCAGCACACATCCGAGCCCAATGCCGGATGCATCGCAGTACACATCGAACGGTTTTGTTGTGTCTGGCTGCGCCAAAACCGGTGCTGATGTCAGGTGCTTGACTAAAGCCTTGAATGCTGCTTCACATGCTGGACTCCAAACATATTTGGTAGCCTTCTTCAGCAGTTCTGTCATTGGCTTGGCAATCTTCGAGAAGTTCGGAATGAACCTCCGATAATATCCCGCGAGTCCGAGGAAACTCCGTACCTCATGAACAGTTCTCGGGGATTTCCAATTCAGCACTTGCGTGATCTTGCTCGGGTCCACAGCGATACCCTCCGCTGAGATGATATGCCCGAGGAAAGGCACTTGCGATATCCAAAACTCGCATTTGCTGAACTTTGCGTATAACTTGTGATCCCGCAGCCGTTGCAAGACTATACGCAGATGTTTCTTGTGATCTTCCTCCGACTTGGAGTATACCAGGATGTCGTCGATGAAGACCACGACAAACTTGTCCAGCTCCGGCATGAACACCGAGTTCATTAAATACATGAAGTGAGCTGGAGCATTGATGAGGCCAAAGGACATGACCAGGTACTCATAAAGTCCGTACCTTGTCGAAAAAGCTGTCTTTGGAATGTCCTCAGCCCTGATCTTAATCTGATGGTACCCGGATCTTAAATCCATCTTGGAAAAGACCTTTGCTTCGACCAACTGATCAACAACATGTCGATCCGTGGCAACGGGTACTTGTTCTTGATGGTTACGGCATTTAATGGACGGTAGTCCACGCAAAGCCGCAACGTTTCATCCTTCTTTTTGACAAATAATGCCGAACAGCCCCATGGCGAGGAGCTCGGCCTAATAAAACCCTTCTCCAGAAGGTCCGTGAGCTGAGTCTTCAGTTCCGCCAACTCCTTGGGCGCCATCTTGTACGGCCTTCGGGATATTGGCATGGTTCCCGGTGCAAGTTCAATCTTGAACTCCACCTCTCTATCGGGTGGCATCCCCGGCAAATCATCCGGGAATACATCAGGGAACTCTCGGACCACTGGAATGTCTTCCAATCTGATGGTTGTGGCTTGATAGACACTTGGAAGTTTTATTTCTGGACTGTCCAGAAATAATGAGTGAGAACCGTGCACTTCTGAGTTTAAGTGCACGACTCGGAGGACGGTGTCTAAAACAGCGCCGTGGCGGGTTAACCACGACATCCCTAGGATGACATCGACCTTCTGTCCCTCTAAGATAATGAGAGACGTGGGGTACACTCTACCCGCTAAGCATAATGGTGCTTTGGAGACCATTACGCTTGCTGAAATCTTCCCACCCGGTGAACAAATTAAATATGGACTATCGGTGGGTAGTATTGGCAAGCTGTGTTTAGCAATGAAAGCTTGGCTAATAAAATTATGCGTGGCGCCTGAATCAAATAGTACTATAGCGGGATGCTGGTGGAGTTGGAACATACCCGCAAGGATTGGCTCGCCCTCCGGCACGTCCTCAATGGCAAGCTGGTGGACAGTGCCGGGCCTAGGGTTTGCCCGCCGCGCATTTGTAGGGTTCCGGGGTTGATTCCTCCCCGGAAACTGTGGTACCACTCTGCCGCCTTGCCTCTCCGGGCAACTGCTCGCGAAGTGTCCTGGACGACCACACTTGTAACATGTGGCCGCTGCTGGTGGAGTACTTGGTGGACGAAAGCCCGGCATGCGTTGCGGAGGTGCAAACGCACGCGGCATCGCCCGCTGCTGCTGCTGTTGTTGCGGTGGTGCTGGCAGTGCCGGCCGGAATGCCGGTGAAGAATACGGCCGACCGCGGAACGGCATCGACCGCTGTGGTGGCTGCCAGCGCGGACCTGATGGTGGGCGATTCACCATCCGAAACTTCTGAGAAGGACCGCCTCCTTCTCCGCTGCTCTGCGGCGCGCTTCGCTTTCGCTCTGCCGCCGCTAACTCCTTGCCGGAGTCCTCCTGAACAATCGCAGCATCAATTATGTCGTTGAGGCTGCCGCGATTGAACATCGCCAGCTTGTCCTTCAGGAGCGGGTTAAGCCCCTGGTAAAAGTGGTCCCGCCGCTTCTCGTCCGTATCTGCGTGATACGACGCGTAGAGCGCGAGATCGTTGAACGCTCTGGAGTACTCCAGCGCGTTCCGGCTCCCTTGTTGCAGGTGTAGGAATTCCTGCGTCTTTCTCTTCGTCAAACCGGGCGGTATATGATAGGCCCTGAAGGCCGTCCGGAACTCCGCCCAGGTCATCACTCGGTCGGTGGGTTGTGAAGCACAAAAGTTGGCCCACCACGCGCTCGCGGATCCTTGGAGCTGCTGGACCGCGAACTGAGTCTTGCGCTGCTCGCTGATTTGGAGCAGCCCGAACTTCATCTCTATGGCGCGGAGCCAGTTGTCCGCGTCAAGTGGTTCATCCGCCCTTGAGAATACAGGGGGATGAGTCGCCAGGAAGTCGGAGTAGGAGCTCTGTTGGCGCTCCTCACGATCTTGACGTCTCTCCGGGCGAGACGTATTCGCAATCAACGTTTGCAGCAGCTCTGTGTGCTGCTGATGTGAACCCGCCATTGCCGCGACAATGTCGGCCAATGTAACCGTCGGCAGTGGCGGTGGCGGTGTTTGCTGTTGCTGTTGCTGCTGCTGTCCCGAGGAGTCCTCGGGAGGCGGTTGGGAGGTCTCTCCCCCTTGGCTAGTACCTCCAACATCAGGGTTGGCACGAGTACGCGTCATTCTGAAACACAGCAGCAATTAGCACATGTCTTACTCAAAATCCCATAAACAGCAGTAGGTATTGAGGCGACGCATGATTAACTTGCACAACCTTCACATATATTGATAAAGCATAAACTTTATACAAGATACATTATTCTCGGATCTCCGAGGAGTCGTGCTCATGTCGTCCTACCTATACATACGCTACTGCCTTCACGACATGTCACCGATTACAAAAGTTGGGTTACGCTACCCTAGCTGCCCTATTTGGCAACCGTAACCCCCTACTCGGAGTAGAATTCGACCTCCTGTGGGTCGTCCTCCTCCGGTACTTCTGCTGGTGGCTCGGGGTCTACCACCCCTTCTCCCATTCCAGGTTCTCCCATGGCTGGAAGACCCAAGACTACCGGTACGCCCAATACCGGGGGCACGAGGTCCTGCAATGCATGCACCTCGTCCATAGCCTGGTTGTAGTCCTCTTCCCAGCCTTGTCCTTCCTCAATAGCGTCGTCCCGCTCTTGAGCAAGGTTCTCATTCTGCTGGGTTAGGGTCTGCACCAGCTCTTGCAACGCCGCAATGTCAACACGGCTCTTCTTCTTTGCCTTCTTCAGACGACGCAACTGATTGTGTTGTTCATTCAGTCGCTTGATCGTCGGAAGGAGCACATTGCGGAGTGCACTGTGAGCACTCTCAAAATGATCCCCACGGCTTGTGCTCTCCTTGAGCTTGGTGGCGAGATGCTCCGTCTGAACAGCTTGGCTGTCCATCACAGCGTTTCCCGCCCTCATTTGGAGGCTGAGATTTGCCTCCGCGGGGTTGTACCTTGGGCAACTCGGGTTTGTTGCCTCTAGGTACCTCTCTTCCCACACATGCTGAGCTCGTCCCTCCACCGGAACGAGTGCGTATGGAGTTCCCTCCATAGCCTGCACGTGTAGTTGGCAGAAACGTGACATAGTGTCACGGGCTGCCACTTGCCACATCCCTTCCGGTTGTCTTCCTCTCACCGTGACGGTGAATGGCACCCAACCGGGTGGCGTAGGCCCTGCAGGAACCTCGACATGGATCGTCCACGTCTTGTTCCCCTCTTCGCCTTCTTCCTTGGCGAAGTATTGCGGCATCTGGTTGTACCCGAAATATTGGAGCATTAGCCACAATGCTCCCGGGTAGCCGCTACGGTCAGAGCAGTGGGAAACTACCCACCCGTTCTCCAACCGTTTATCTGCTGCCATCTGTAAAAATATATTTGAGAAATGTCAAATATTTATTTAAACAGTAAACCATTGAGTTATAACATGAGATATGTCATTGAACCCATAACACTTGGAAACATAGTTCAAATTTTTAAACAAATTTGACTGCTGATCTGCTGTTACCATGTCAGCCCTGACCAGTTTCCATATCAATCTGATTTAGGCCAGGTTAAAAGCAAAACCAATCCTGGAGCTCAACATCAAAGTTAAAGTTAACTTCAATAGCTTTCCAGAAAGTATTTGGTTGGCCTAAGATCTGTCCTGGTTCAAAAGTTATGAGATGTCAAAGTTACCAGAATTTCTGGAAACAATTGGACAGCACCTCCCTGCTTTAGGTACTGATTTGATCCAAGAATCCCAGTTAATTCTGTTCCTAATCTGACAAAACTTTCTGTTACAAAGTTGTAACCCATCTCATAAGCTTTCCAGAACTACCTCATTTTCTATTTTTGGATTTTTATGCAGGAAGTTATGCTTAATTTACAGAGAGTTTACAGAGAGTCTTTGCTCTGTCCTGTTTTCTGGACAGTTTCAACTCTACTGCATTTTTCGAGTGGTTAAGGGATGAAACACCTCTGGAACTCAACAGAAAAGTTGTAAAGCTCCTCCAAAGCTTTCCAGAAATGTATCATACGACCCCAACCTCGAAAGAACTCAACCTCTAACCTCTGATTAACTTCAGCCTTGATTTAGCTGACAACAGAGTGCTCTGTCCTTAACATCCTATAAGTTGAAAACTTATTAGCTTTGAATATCCTGTTCAAGGGAAGGAGTTACATCAAGTTTTACTACTTTGGATCAAAACCTTCAAGTTTTTAAATGAAGTTGTTCATTTAGTTGGGTGTGACGTCGATGCGTCACCAGATTATGTCGGTACTACGTCCTCACAAAGGAAAAACCTATACCGGATTTAGCCGGCTTCGTTAGTTCAGTGGCACTACTCGTCACTCGCACACGGGTACTACACGTCTACCGTTTCGTGGTAAGGCTACCTGCAGAAATTCAACCAATCATCAGACTCGGCTGCACACCGAGCCCGGAGTCCATACAGTTGGTACATCCGGCCGTCATCACTCGCCCGGATGTTCTCAAGCCAAACACGCCCTGAGTTACGTGTTCACGTTTCAGACCACGTGACGGGGTCTCCCATGTTGCACCACGCACGCCAGGGACAGACGTTGCTCGAATACCCCAAACGACATGAAGAGTCGTAGAGGATATCAAAGCGGGTCGGGTTACCTGCCACCCGTGGGGCTCCACCCTTCAGCTTGTGCGCACTGGTGGACAGCGCTTACGTGCACCCCCCAAGACATGGACGTCCCGAGATGCACGATTTTCCGACATAACAAATAGGTTACTAAGCCACTTTCTATATACTAATAACATCCTTATACGGGCTACTAACTCGTTCCTCACTGGATTTTTGAAAAGGGAGACCTTTGTACTGTGTTAAACCTCAAGCGAGCTCTGATACCACGCTGACACGACCCCTTTGGGTCCTGTCGAGCCAGGATCACGCTGAGGGGTGCTGCGTTGCACAGCACCGCATAACACACGTCAAAGGTACAAAGCGGAAGCGGAAGCTTTATTACATAAACAAGTTTATCAACATGTTTACATCAAAATAAGTTTAGTCCACACTCGCGGGCGTAGACTAAGCATCAAGTGCACGTTCAGCCCTCGAACGTGTCCTTGCTAGCACACACGCACACTAACTCTGCGGCGTGCACGACTCCCACTCGACGGGGTTCCCCTCCTGGGGTTCCGTCTCCTCTTCGGGAGTCCCTTCCTCATAGAACCCTGCAAAAGCTTCAAACACAAGCAGTGAGCACGAAGGCTCAGCAAGTCTGACCCGTCTCACCTAAACATGGAACTTCTACATGAGGGTAATGGGTTACATGAGGTAAAATCATTTGCAAGGACTCGCCTAATTAGTAGAACCTTACTTTCAAGTTTTAGCAGCAGGTTGTGGAGAACTTTACGCTAAGGCACATGAGAGAGCCGCAATCAAACAAGAAACGCATTTCTCTCATGTACTTTGCCCAAAGTTGAAAAGAACTTTAGTTAGCACTAAGCTACAACATATCATTAACAATCAATATCCAACTTTCAATCAGCAACATTTTAACATGTAACTAGCCTGTTCTTTCTACGTCACGGTACAGTGAACAAGTGGTACTCACTGACCGCGAGGGACGGCGATTATAATCGATTTACACCTGCAGGGTTACCCGAACAACCCGTCACGTACGCCCGTACTCGATGTTGCCTACAACAACCATCACGGACGCCGTACGCGACTACCTTTCACCCGTTAGCCAAATATTGAACCGGTCCCATCGTCCCGAGCAAGAGGTCCCTGCACGCGCATCTCTGTGCCGCCAGCTGATTTACACCTCGAGCTCTCAACCTACCCTCTGAACGACGGGCAATGCCTCAATACCCAGCTACCCGAGTTACATCAGTTTCCCGGTTCCCATATAGCCGGTAGGTCTTCGGTACTGTTCTAGCTTGTTCAACAGGCCCGCACACGGCTCGGTCCTCAATCGACACAAGCGGAGCTACAGCACACAGGCCCCAAAGTCCTGCTGCCCTTACTCTCCGCTCGGTCTCATTTTCTTGCCATGTGTATCATGTGCTATCTCTACCCGAGCAATGTGCCTCTAGCCTATTCTCGCGAGTAGTTCCAACTACTCGACTTGTACCGAATCCTACTCTATCCTAGCAATGCAGTGGCTAACGGGGTTTGCAATCCTAAACCCCAACCCATGGTTTTCTTGGCTATGCAGTGGGGTTTCCAAACAAGACTCTGATGCACAACATAAAGAAAACAAGTATGTGCTCAAAACAATAAAAATTTATAAAATGGTTAATGCAAACCGGGGCTTGCCTTGCTGCTCTTGGTCGTAGGCTAGCTGTTCCTCCGGAGTAACGAAGTCTAGGACTTCGGGTTCCTCCTCGACCTTAGCGACTACATGATAAGAACAATGTATGTATCAATTTAGATGCCTTTGTATTAACTTTGAAGTTGTGAAGCCTATAACCCTTACTAGACAGACCTAATGACTGTGAAACTTTTACTGTGGCTTGGTTACAACCTAAACAAAGACTTGGTCAAGTTTTAGTTGCAGCAAAGCTCATTTGAGCCCTCCACAAATAATTATGTCCTTGACCTTAATAGGAACCCTTAGGGTGTTCTAGGGATTTTCATGAGACAAACTATGACTTTCTGAAAACTAGATTTTCAGAGGGTTCTAATGGAGTTGGTCTCACTTAATTTGGAAGTCTCTAACTAAAGATATGAGCTAAACAATTTCAGAGAAAATTCTGAAAATGTTTCTGAACATTTTCTATTTTCTCTGGAACAGTTTTACTAATCACACCATTAGGTGGACTAAATGAGCTCAAATGGATCTGAAATTTTTATGGTAGCTCAATGATATTTTGGTGAACATCTCAGCAAAATTTCAGGATTT
Source organism: Neostapfia colusana (assembly GCA_030760725.1). NCBI lineage: Eukaryota > Viridiplantae > Streptophyta > Magnoliopsida > Poales > Poaceae > Neostapfia > Neostapfia colusana. The sequence goes on along the minus strand of JASWHV010000001.1, from coordinate 117,187,903 downwards.
TCCTCCAAAGGATTCTCCAGTTAAAATTCCTAACAGTTCAAACTTTGAGGAATTAATTCTGGAGAGTTAAGGAATTTCATGAAGTGACACTTGATTTTCTGGAAAGTACTCAGAGAGCTGAATCCAGCAAAATTTGGTTCACTCAATTTGGAGCTTTCTAGCCAAAGTTATAAGGATTTGAAGTTTGAAGGAAATCTGAAAATCGGGGAAAAGTTTAAACTCGCGCGTGGGCCCAGGGGACACGCGTCGCACGCCGAAGCGACAGCACACCGCGGCCCACAAGGATTTTGCGCGCCAGCACACCCGATCCCGGCCGCAGCCGGATCCCGATTCAAAATATCGGCCGCTGACAGCTGGGGTCCACCCCCCTTCTTCAACCTCGCGACACCCGCGCTCCGCCGCCGAGGGACCTCGCCGGAGAGCTCGCCGCTGGCTGCTGTACCGCTCCAAACTTCTTGATTCTGGCCGCCCCTGCCTAATTTTACTTGGGGAACATGATCCGAGGGTCAGCTGCTCATGACAACGGCCGGAGCATGGTCGGCGACGAGCCGCCATATCGGAACGACTTCGGCCATGTCGGCTGACGCTCCTAGTGCCTCAGTTACTTGGGAAATCTGTCGGGGAGCATCAGTGGACCTCAGAGAAGGTCGACATGAACTCGGGGCAGCTCGGGGAAGGCCCGAAATAGGTCCTCACCGTGCGCCCGATACCCCCCGTGCGTTCCGCCATTAGTAGACCTTGAATTACGCCGGGCACAGAAGTTCTCCGGCCCAGAGTTGTGAAGGCAACTTGTGCGTCACCGTGTCTAGTTCGTGTGGGAGTGGCCTGAGGCCCTCTAATCCTTTCTAGAGCACGAATTAAACAGAATCATACCCGAGGGTCGTTCTGCACACAGAAAGGGGAAAAGTGGAAATTCGCCGCCGGTGAGCAACCACTCGAGTTGTGGCTCGGGGATGAGCAGCACCAGTCACTTGCGCGTCCAAGGGTGCCTTGGCTCGGGCGTGACAACGCCCAGGTTGGGCTGTCCACGAGAGCCCGAGGTGCGGCGGTTTCCAGTTCCGAGTTTGATCTTTCGGCACAGCCGATATCACTCGGTTTCAATCGATTTCTATCAATGGAAAGGATGGAGGATGGTTGCTAGTACCTTGCTGGGACCTTGGAATGGAAAGAGGGAGCTGCGATCGGCTTGATCAAGCAGGAACTCGAGCGCTAGTGATGGCAGTGGGAAAAGCAGTCGCGCACGCCGGTAGCTCGGGGAAATGGTGACTGAAGCACGCCGGGGGGAAAATAAATAGCCCGGCCGGCTGGTCTCCGGCTTGGGGCACGCAGCAGGAGCTGGCGCCGGCTGCCCCCTTCGGTGGCGCGCGCGCACAGCTGCCGGGAACCGACTGAACTGTGGTTCAGTCGGTTTGCTTTGAGGCAGAGGCTGACATGTGGGTCCCACTTCTCTTTTAACCTCTGAAATTTATTCCTAACAGCTGTGGTAAACAGTGAACCCTATTCTACCCTTGGCAATTCAAATTATTCACCCAAGAGCCATTTGAATTGATCAAAGTTCAAATGAGGTTTGGTTTGAATGAATTTCAGCACAAGTGCAGTTTGAAATTCAAATAAAGTTTGAATTTCTCCCCCTTAGCTCATGTCAAGATCAACTCCAAATGGAGTGAAAATTGGTGTGTGAGCTCACAAAAATGTGCTGAGCAAGAATATGCCTTCCACTTTTAAATTCAGTGGGTGAAAACAGTTTGAATTTGAATATGGTTTCAAACTGCCCTCTTCCTAACTATACCCAAAATGACCTCCAAAAAGGTTTTGAATTTGGGTGGAACTTGGCATGGACATCCTTAGCAAAGTGTAGGAGTTTTCATATGTCCAGCCCATCTATATCACATGTGGGAAGTACCACTTTTGCAATGTGTGAGTTTGTTCCCTAATGAGCATGTTGATAATTGTTACTTGCTCTTTATTTGTGTTCATCATTCTTCCTCAAATGAGGTGTGTGGTGTGGTGATGAACACTGCAAATGAGTGTCAAAAACTGAGGCCCTTACATGTTCTTGCATGGCTTGCATGGTTTTTACGATGAACAAAGGTGTTCAGATCAAATGTGGATGTGGTAATGATCTTGACTCAAGATCTAGATCAAACCGATCAACACGTGATCTATCCACGAAAAAGCTCCTGTTCGAAAGGATCGAAGAACAGATGCAAACAAAACGATATGACGTTGTAAGGTGGTAATAGAGACCTACCTTACTTCCTTCGGGTCCTTCCTCTAGCAAAAACAGGTCATCGGCTCTCCTCCGGCGATGGCAATCGTGTCTGAGCTCGTCGGAGGTCTCTCCGGTGGTCAAATTCCGGCGAAGAGGTTTAGCTCAGCGAGTTTGGGGCTAGGGCTTCTAAGTTGTCGGCTTAGAAAAGATGTTACGACCAAGGGGTTGTTTCGTATTCTATTTATAATCGGGAAAAGAAGAGTCCTAATCTGATCGGAATTCAAATAAGAGTCTTATTCAAAAAAAAATTTGAATCTTAATAACTTATCTTCAATTGATTTGGTGCGGTAGCAACGTGGAATTCGTGTCGGTTTCCTCAGTATCGGGGATTCCCACGCGTACAGAAGAAAAACCGCTTCAAATCTCGTTACCTTCGCGGCGGTGAGCTCCGAAAGCTCCACGTGTCCAGCAGGGGCCTGGTCTCCCTTTTCCGCAGAGACGAGCTCCGGTTTTGTCGCGTGTCAAGCGGGCGAGACCTCCCTCTTCCTCAGAGGTGAGCTCCGTGTGCGCCACGCGTCCTGGCGGGCGGGACATCCCTCTCCCTCAGAGGCGAGCTCCACGTGCGCCACTTGTCAGTGCTAGACCTCCCCTCTCTTCGGAGATGAGCTCCGAGAGTGCCACGTGTCAGAGCCGGACCTCCCTTCTCTTCGGAGGTGGGCTCCGAGAATGCCATGTGTCCAGTAGCGCCAGAATTCCTTTCTCCTCAGAGACGAGCTCCGAGGTTGACATGTGTCCATCAGCGTCGGACCTCCCGGAGGTGATACATGTCCAGTAGGGCCGGACCTCTCGGAGGTGAGCTCCGAGAGCGACACGTGTCCCGTGCGGCTGGTCCTCTCTTTTCCGCGGTGACTAGCTCCGAAGGCGACACGTGTCCTACGGGGCTGGCCTCGCTCCTCCGCATAGGCTAGCTCCGGGGGCAACACGTGTTCCACGGAGTCGGACCCGGCAGCGGAAATTGTCTACAGCGCTTCTCGGTGAACTGGAATTAGCTCTTTTCAGCTATTTTTTTATTCTTTCTCGGTTTCAACTTATTTTAAAATGTTTCTCTACATCAAATATGAATATATGCAGAAATCAAAAATGAGGGTGTCACACACCCCCCTTAGTGGGCTACGGCCAAGGGGTGGGGCCCATTAGGGTTCCCCTCCTAATTTGGTGCGGCAAAAATTGGGGGGAAATTCCCCCCAAATGTGGGGGAAAATCCACCTAGGGGATTTTTGGAGAATTTGGGGAAAATCAGGAAAATTGGGGAAATTTTGGGAAATTAGGGGAGAGGGGAATTTGTGGGAAAATTGGGGAGTTTTGGAGAAAAACTAGGGTAGCCCAATTTGGCTATTTTATTTATTTTTTCTTTTTCTTTTTATTTCTTTACCTTTTCTATTTATTTTCATTATTTTTCATTTCTATTTCCTTTTATTATTTTATTTGCTTCTATATTCCTCTCTTTATTTCTTCTTCTTTTTTAATGCTTCTCTAATGAAAAATGTATGCAATGCATGGTAGTAAAACTAAGGGTGTTATACTAGCAGCATAACCATCTGGGAATTTCAAATTTTTCAACCACCGAAGACTTCTTTCTTTTCTTTAGGTCTAAGACAGAAAGTAGCGCGTGGTTTGCCACCGGTTTCAAAGAGCTCAAGACTTAGGCGGTTACAAACCTCTGCCAAATCTTTTCGAGCCTTAATATTGTCTTTTGTTTTGCCCATCACATCCAAGCATGTGCTTATGATGCATTCGCTCATATTTCGCTCCTGGTGCATGACATCGATGTTATGGTAGTTCCCATAATACACATACATGAGTCCAATTGTGGTCCTCTCCGTAACCAACAAAATATCCAAGACGATTTTCATCTGGCACTAGCTTGTCCAACATGGCACATATCTCTGACCCATTCAAACGTTGCGGTGGTCCTTTTGTGGCAACGGTGTTCTTTCTGAAGGCATTCCTCTGTTGTCTGATTATGTGATTCGGAGGTAGCCAAGGTCGATGACAATCGAAGTAACATATCTTTCCACTATGACTAAGACGAAAACATCCCGTGTCCGCAACACATATCGGATATGTCAAACGACCATGAGTACTCCAGCTGGAAAACATGTCCTATGCTGGGAAATCATAAACAGACCACAAGTATTCAGCTCGAAGGATGAATTCTTGTTTTTTGTAACTATCGTACGCTTCGATTCCTGTCCATAACAATTTCAACTCTTCAATCAACAGCTTCAACATCACGTTGAGTCATGAACCAGGATGATCTGGTCCAGGAACGATGAGGAAAAGGAACATGAATTCATACTTCATACAGAGAGATGGTGGTAAGTTGTAGGGAATAGCGAACACGAGCCAACATGAGTATGGTGTGGTGTTTGTACTGAACGGTCAGAAGCCATTTGTCGCTAACCTGATGCGAATATTTCTTGCATCGTTGGCAAAATCTGGATCGAAGCGGTCCAACGCCTTCCATGCCTCACCATCGGACGGGTGCACCATGACTCCGAGGTTCTCACGTACACCTTCTTTGTTCCATCTCATATGTCTGGCAGTCCTTTTCAAGAGAAACAAGAGCTTCAACCGAGGTGTGACAGAGAAGTCACGAAACTGCTTATGTGCGACTTCAGTCTGTACACGCTCTCCTTTGTCATTATCAACCTCGACAAACCTGAATTTTCCACACTGTAAGCACTTCTTCTCGTTGTCATGCTCTTTCCAAAAAAGCATGCAGTTGTCTGGGCAGACATCAATCTTCTCATATTTCATACCAAGACCACAAATCAATTTCTTGAACTGGTACATATCTTTTGGCACTTTATAAGGTTGAGGAAGGATATCGCTGATCAATTTGATGAGATCGTTGTAACAATTGTTGGAGACGAAATACTTAGACTTAATTGCCATAAGTCTGGTCACAAAATTAAGAAGAGTCACTTTTGTGTGTTCATGGAGTGGCTCTTCTCGAGCTTTGAGAAGCTTAAAGAATATTTCAACCTCCGTTGTAGGAGCATCCTTCATCAACTCAGGATCTATGGCTTCAAGCATCTTGTCCATCCTATCGACTCCCGTGCTATCATCCAAAAATTCATCTTCTACATCTTCGTAATGTGTCTCGCCATGAAAGTACCATACCTCATACTTTTGCATGAAACCGTTTCGACACAAGTGAAACATCAACATCACCTTGTCAAAAAATTTCAAATTCCGGCATTTTGTACATGGGCACCGCACCCTCCTGCTGTTGGACAACGAAAAAGCTCATTGTATAAAAGCATTTGTCTTGGTGAACCACTCCTCTGAGTGGTGCCCGTTCTTTTTTCAACCAGAATACATCAAGGTCCGGTCTTCAGCCATGTCTGAGGTTATACCTTCAAAGTGGACAAATCATTATTAGTACATTTTTATGTCTTGTCACGGCCTCTACAACTAGGCCAAAGGGCCTAAACCCACCCAAGAGTGACCGAGGTAACGTGCTTATAACGAGACAAGGAGTCCGAATCCGGACAAAATTTTGGCAGCATAACCCCGCTGTTCTCAAATTGCACGCCCAAAAATGGTGCAGCAGAGAACATTAGGATTATGCTGTCGAAACCACGTCGAGACCAGACCCCACATGCCTATCGCATGTGAGACAATTCCGAACCTGCACGCCTCACAAGCTTATCGCATGTGAGACGTGCAGATTCAAAACGGGTAATTAATTTCTATAGGTTACGAGTACTTTCATTTTTTCAGTCATTTATGAGAGAGGAAAGAACGAGAAAGAGGGGGTAAGTTAGTCGGAGTTGAAAGTTCAAAGGGCCTATAAGTCTCTGTGACGCCTCGGTTCTGTGGAAAAACCACGAAACCTGGACTGATGCATATGTGAGCCCAGGATGTTCATCACACATACACATATAATCTACAAACTGAATTCAGAATATATATAACCACGAATGAATAGATTCAAGTGCTTTATTACATCAATCTTTATTGCAGCGGAAGTCTTATCTTAGCAGCGGAACTCTTATTCTAACAGCGGAAGTCTTCTAAACTATAGCGGAAGCAAACTAAGCAGCAGTAGCGGCTCCATCTCTACTCCACAGGCAAGGTTGAGGGTAGATTACACGCCTAATACTGCACGTGATCTTCATAGTACTCCTCTCCTGTTGCTGATGATGTATGATAATGCAAGGGTGAGTATATGACGTACTCAGCAAGTGCGGGAAAATATGATATGTAGCTCATAGCAAGGTACGTATAAAAGGCTCATTACGAAAAGCAAAGTTTATTTCACAAAACATGATAAAAACAGCAAGTAGCTTTAAGTGAATGTAACCCCAACATTAATCCAATTAAAACATCAACATACCTCCATCTTGATTCACCACTTTTCATATCCCATCCGAACATTTATCTTTCTCAACTTTCCTCATGCTCATGAATACCATCTCGTGTTCACTACCATCTCATCACATATTCAATTCTGTCTCATACCGAGACCAATGCTCATTGCCATGACTCAATAGTCATGAAACCAATCTCATTACCAGGACTCAACCGTCCCAAAACCATCCCTTAATGACCAAACCATCACCAATCCATAACCAAACGAAATACCATCCTAATAACCATACCATCTAATCATGGAAGTTGGCCAGGTGAATGTGACTGGAAGCAAGGCTATCATGATAGTTTTAGACCCTGCAGAGTTTGCACCACTTCACCCACAAGTTTGTGATTTCGTCACCATCGGCGACTGCAGAACCTCCATTATACCAGTACACAACCGTCGGTGTATGTCAAGAGATCACAAAATAGCCTTTACAAAGGGGTTACTAGATGTATGGAATCACTAAGGTTTCACAAGCAGGCTCGAATCACCATTCTCCCACCTACGGGCCCCCTCTTGTGTCATACAGTTCCCAGGGCAGTCCTCTCTCGACTCCCATTCCCCGCGCCTTCCACGGTCCATAACAATCTAGCAACTTACCTAATTAGTCAGCTAAGCCGCACCCATATTTGGCCTTGTGGTGGCACTGTATTCCTGGCATGTGCTCGCATGAACCGGTCCTTAGATCTACGGCATGTAAACCACCATCTCATTCTACCATCTCAAATAAGAGTCCTATTCAACTCATTTTTGAATCTTAACAACTTATCTTCAATCGATTTGGTGCAGTAGCAACGTGGAATTCGTGTCGGTTTCCTCAGTACCGGTATTCTCGTGCGTACAGGAGAAAAATTGCTTCCGCGGTGATGAGCTCCGGAGGCTCCACGTGTCCAGCAGGGGTCAGGCCTCCCTTTTTCCGCAGAGGTGGGCTCCTATTGTGCCGCGTGTCAGGCGGGCGAGACCTCCCCTCTCCTCGAAGGTGAGCTCCGCATGCGCCACATGTCCTGGCGGGCGGGACCTCCCTCTCTCCAGAGGTGAGCTCCGCGTGCGCCACATGTCTGGTGGATTTGGACCTCCCCCTCAACAGAGGCGAGTTCCGCGTACGCCACGTGTCAGTGTCGGAACTCCCCTCTCTTCGGAGGTGAGCTCCGAGAGTGCCACGTGTCAAGCAGCGCCAGACTTCCTTTCTCCTCAGAGACGAGCTCCGAGGTCGACACGTGTCCAATAGCGTCTGACCTCTCGGAGGTGAGCTACGAAGGTGACACGTGTCCAATAGGACCGTACCTCTCGGAGGTTAGCTCTGAGAGCGACACGTGTCCCGCGGGTTGGGCCTTACTTCCCCACAGCGACTAGCCCCGGAGTCGACACGCGTCCGGCGAGTCAGACCTCGCCCCTTCCACAGAGGCTAGCTCTGAGCCTGCCACGTGTCTGACGGTGCCGGACCTCTCCCCACTACGTAGGGGCGAGCTCCAAACACGCCACGTGGCCAGCAGGCTGCGGGAAGTGTCTACAGCGCTTCTCGGCAAACTGGAACTAGCTCTTTTTTAGCTATCTTTTTTATTCCTTCTCTGTTTCTACTTATTTTAAAGTTGTTGCTCTACATAAAATATGAATGCATGCATGAATTACGAAATTGAGGGTGTTACAAATCTACCCTCCTTAAATTGAATCTCGCCCTCGAGATTCGATAGAGTGGAGAATAGATGAGGGAACTCTGCCTTGAGGTCTTCTTCACATTTCCGTCTTGGTTGTTGGTTGGGTTGACTCAAACTCAATGCGGGTACCGTGCTCGTTTGTCAACTGCACGCTCCTCTCAACACATTGGATTACTCCATTGTGCTTGCTTAACCAATCCATTCCGAATATTATGTCGAGCCCTTGGGAATCCAAGACAATGAGGGTGGCAAGGAAGTCTACCCCCCTTATTTGAAGGTTTACCCTTGGACATACTATATTAGTCCTCATCTCTCCACCGGGAGAATTAACCAACATAGTATATTTCAAGTGTGATATGGGTAGATTATACTTGGCAACATACTTGGATGATATGAATGAATGCGATGCTCCGGAATCAAATAAAATGGTGGTTGTGTTGGAGTTGGCAAGGAACATACCAATCACGACGTCCTCAGCCTGTTGCGCTTCCTCAACAGAGACATGGTTCACGTTGCCACGAGCATAGTTCTGCTGTCCACGGTTACCTTGCATAGCTCCTCCGTTCGGCCGTGGGCTCTGCTTGGGCGCGTTGCTTGGTTGTCCAGAACCTTTCCTCGGGCACTGATTTGCAAAGTGTCCCGTTTCTCCGCATGCAAAGCATGCCTTGCTGCCCAAGACAGCGGGGACGATGGGGCGGGGGTTTTGTGCATAGGCGCCCATATTAGGACGAGGCGCCGGAGGCATAAGCATACAGGGTGCTTCCAGAAAGATGTTGTTGTGGTTGGTTAGGGCGAAAGGTAAAAGTGGTCGAGCCATACTGTGGTCCAGCTCGGGGCATGAAAGGGGGACGTACATTGCTCCCTTGTGGCTGGTATGGCATCTTTCTTTTGCCCTCTTGCTCGATCTCTCGGATCTTGCTCTGAACCACTATGACTTTGTCAAATAGCTTCTGGAAGCTCGCATAGTTATTGTTGAGGAGCTGAACCTTGATCTCATTGTTCAACCCTCTCATGAACAAATACTGCTTCCGTTGGTATGAATTGTGAATGTGGCCTAGAGGGGGGGTGAATAGGCCTTTAAAAGATTCCTGCACACTTAATAGAGTTATCAGAAACTTGATTGACCGGACTAGTCCGGTTGTGTGGGCGGACTAGTCCAGTGTGCTGAATTATGTGAATTAATTAAGTGTGTTTCAGAAATTGAATCTTTTAGCAGCGGAATGAGAACAACAGTTTTTATAAATTAAGTTTATTGTATGAATGCACGTGAAAACTTATAAGAAACTCAAATGATGATTAGCAAACTAGTGATCTAATGTATCAACATGTAAAGTAAATGAGAGACAAAAGACACGAATTTTTACCGAGGTTCGATCTCACCAAGAGATCTACGTCCTCGTTGAGGAAGCTCACACAGAGTCGGGTTCCCAACCTCTTCAAGTCACCACAAAGGCCGACTTGACTCCACTATCACGGGTAATCAACGAGTTTGTGGGGCAACCTCACACGTTGAGGGCTCCCACAAGAATTACAATGAGAAAGCGATCAAATACACTCAAAAAGATTACAATGCAGAATATGAGTGTAGAGAGATCAAACCCCAAGAGCTCACAACAAAAGAACGACGATCTCCCAATCCCGAATCCAAGTGTTCAATTGATTTTGATCTTTTTGCACTTTAGATGTGTGGGAGATGTATTTTGGGCTCTTGGGACAAGGTGGCGGCGCTAGGGTTTGTGTTTGCTGCAGAATTAGTCGTGTCTCTCTTTTGGGAGGCCGTGGATCACCCATTTATATGGTTTCCAAAAGATTGTCGTTGTAAAACCTAATACCGACTAGTCCAGTATATTATCGGACTTGTCCGGTATACTTCCAGTGGGTTAACCGGACTAGTGCGGTCTAAAACCGGACTTGTCCGGTGCCATGTGAAGTGGAGTTCCAGAAAGTTTAGCGGACTAGTCCTGTCGCATGGATGGACTAGTCCGCAGTCCTCTAAAGAGGACAACAGAGACATGAGCGGACTAGTCCGGTCTAAAACCGGACTTGTCCGGTTGCATTCCAGTAAGCTGACCGGACTAGTCCGGTCCATGGACGGACTAGTCCTGTGTCCAGTGGATTTTAGTTGATTATTAACCCGTTACCCTTACGAAAAGTCCTAAGCTCTTGGGATGTGTCTCTCACACACACCCTATACATTTACATCTAATTTGCTCTTCTAAATTCCACTAAAGTCTTCCTTTTCAGGCAGCACTTTATTTTTCACCTTTTTGTGTGCACCGAGCTAGTTCACTTTGTTTATCCTGCAATCATCTCAATAGTTTCATTAGAATCTCATATGTTCGTCATCAATTAGCCAAAACTCACAAGGGATATCCTAGATGCACTTACAATCTTCCCCTTTTTGGTGATTGATGACAACTATTTGAGATATCACAATTGAGAATAAAAAGTTGATTTTCATAAGGTGTGCACATACGAGAATAATAAAGAATTCACAAAAAGCTTCTCACATATGCACACACCTTATGGTGGGGTGTCTAACAGGTGTGTGATAAACAAAATGTGATAAATTAAAGACAAACAATAGTGAACATATAAGTAGGCATTAGAGCATAGTGCACCACACATAAGAAAAGAAATAGTGCATTACAAGATTTTAAAATAGGTACATGTCCTTGATCACAAAAGAGCTTAATAACTAATACTAGATAGTTCGAGTCCAAATCTAATCTCAATCTCTCCCCCTTTGGCATCAAGGCACCAAAAAGGGAAAAATTGAGGGGAATCACTCATCACTGCCTCCTCCTTCAGTCTCAGTCTGATCTTCATCTTCACCAACTTCGGCATCCACGGGAGCAGGATCTTCCTCTGAGTCCTCGGAGGAGGGCGGTGATCCAACGGGCTCAATCTCAAGCTTTGCACAGATAGACTTGATATTGGCATTGACATACTGTTGATGTTTCTTCCTTGCAAGCTTTTCCTTGCGCTGCCTGTCTTTGATCTTGCGGCAGCAGGCAAAGATGGAGGAGAGCACCTTGAGGATGCCACTGGATGATTCTTGGGCAGGTGGAGACCCAGGAGGAGCAGCTGCAGATCTAGTGACATCATGAGCTTGCTTTGATCTCCTCTCCACTGGTGGAGAGGACGGGGCAGTTGGAGCCAGGGGGAGAGTGTACTCGGTCGGTTTTTGCGGCTTCAACCCCGCATGCTTGACATCCTTGACGAACTCGAGTCCTGTGACTTTCTCAATCATGTACATGATATACGGTTCATATCCACAGGACCTATTGGGGGTGATTGAGATGTTCACGATGTCGTTGTAGATATACTCAACCTTCATGAGAGTCCTCAAGGTCTCTTGTATAGTTCCCGCATCTCCATCCTTCAGAGCTATAGTCTTTCTCAAGACTCTATTGAGGACCACAAAGAAGGGCTTCAGATATTTGATGGTGGGAGGAACATATGGCATCCTTGTGTCATAGAGAAACTCAAGCTCTTCCTTCTCTAGGGGTTTCAGATTATGGATGACCAGTTCATGATCCAAAGTGTGTTGGAGGTGAAGAATCCTAGCAAATTCATCATAAGTGACACTATACTTTGAACCATGAGTCATCCAAGTAAGACTGTCTCCATCACCACGAGCAAAGTAGAGAGTGGAGTAAAACTGGGTAATGACTTCATTGTTCCAGTCATACTCAAAGGATAGCAGGTCCGTCAGACCGTGCCTCTCTAAGGCCTCCACCATCTCACAAAAGGCAGGATATCTCTTCGACTTCAGGTATCCAACATTTAGCCATTGACTCTCTACTACAGGATTCTTCATCTTCATGTACACATGCTCGTAGTAGTCTGCATGGAAGTTGCTCCAGAACCTTGGATCAGAACATTGTTTAGGTCGGTCATACACTTCAATCTTCCTGAAGTTATCAGCTAGCTCACCCCCTTTTCTAGTGAAATCCTCACTTGAAGGCTGCCTGTTGCGATGAACGGGATTTTTCATTTTCAGAGGCCCAATGGGGCCACTAGCAAGCCCTTTTCCTTTATTGAGAGTCCTCTTAGGTCCTGAGGAGCTCTCGGCCATAGCCTTCCCTCGAGGCTTCTTCACAATTACTTTCCTCTTCTTAGGCAAATTTTCATCGGAAGGTGAAGAGTGGACATTGACATCATGTCTTTTCTTCATCACTCCCTCCTTAGCTCTCCTCACTCTTTCACGTTGAACTTCTTCGTCAAGGTGAAAAGAGCCGTCATCTGAGCCTGAAGACATGATGCCTGATAGGAGTTCAAGGATTAGATGCAAATGGACGCATTATCGACTTCAAATGGCAATGTAAGGATTCAACTGTCAGAGACCGGACTTGTCCGGTTTCAGAGTGCGGACTTGTCCGGTGGACCGGACTTGTCCGCATCTGAGCGCCGGACTAGTCCGGCCTAGCATAAGAACCCTAATGTTTCATTTGAATCAAATCTCCTATCTAAGGACACAAGGGCAGGAAAGTGGTAGGAATACATCTATTTAGGCAATGTACATCCTTTTGAAATCAAAGGAAACTAGCTAGAACTAGAAAAGTTGAGATTTTGGTTTTGGGGGGGGGGGAATTTACCAAGATTTGAAGATTCGCGTTGAAGGAGCAAGAGTCTATCCGGATGAGTCCGGAGAGTAGAATCTACTCGTCGAGGAGAGGCTTTTTCACGGAGAAAACTCCGAGTTTGAGGGCTCAACTCGAAAATCACTTTGGGAGCTAGGGTTTAGGAGAGGGGGTGAGACAAAGTGCTTATGAGTGGAGAGGGAGGGGTTTGGTCCGGCCAACTCCTTCTATATGCGACTGACCGGACTAGTCCGGTCATGGTAGCGGACTAGTCCGGTGCCCCTGAATTAACCTAATTGTCGTCTGTCCGGACTAGTCCGGTCGACAACCGGACAAGTCCAGTTCCAACAGACTTGATGCAGATAGTAGTGTTTAGAAGTGATCCAAGGACAATAATTTTGCAAATAGTCTTGGTGATTACGACCAGTAGGCAATTAGCAATCAAACAATGGTCATAATCCACAAGATTTCTTCATTAAGATAGTTTTCTGAGTAGAAAAGGAGAAGAGGAGCATTTTAACAATACAAAGGAACATTTTAAGTTGCAACCAGGTATGCAATGTTTCAAGCCACATTTCGAGAGTCAAGAATGTTTAGCTCATTTCTTAGTTCACAAAACCTTTTCTCATCTAATGGTTTGGTAAAAATATCCGCAAGTTGTTTTTCAGTCCTAACATGTGAAATAGCAATGTCACCTTTTAATGAATGATCTCTAAGAAAGTGATGACGGATATCTATGTGCTTAGTTCTTGAGTGCTCTACAGGGTTGTGTGCAATTTTTATAGCACTTTCATTATCGCATAGAAGCGGGATATGACTTATATTGTAGCCGTAGTCCCTAAAAGTCTGTCGCATCCAAAGTAGTTGCGCACAACAACTACCGGCTGCAACATACTCCGCTTCCGCTGTGGAAAGAGCAATGGAGTTCTGCTTTTTAGATGACCAAGAAACTAGGGACCTACCAAGAAATTGACAAGTCCCTGACGTGCTCTTTCTATTGACTTTGCATCCTGCATAGTCGGCGTCGGAATACCCTATCAAGTTGGGTGTGTGCACAAGGTACCTTAGGATTCTTTTTACAGCAATTAAGTGACGCTCTTTAGGTGCGGCTTGAAACCTTGCGCACATGCAAACACTAAGCATAATATCTGGCCTAGATGCACATAAATAAAGTAAGGAGCCAATCATGGACCGATATACCTTTTGGTCCACATTTGGACCGTCTTCATTGAGGTCGAGATGTCCGTTGATGGCCATGGGTGTCTTGATAGGCTTGGCTTTGTCCATATTGAATTTCTTGAGAATGTCTTGTGTATATTTAGTTTGGCTTATAAATGTACCTTCTCTCAGTTGCTTCACTTGAAATCCCAAGAAGAACTTCAATTCACCCATCATTGACATCTCGAACCTGTCTATCATTATTTTGCTAAATTCTTCACAGAAGGACTTGTTAGTGGATCCAAAGATAATGTCATCAACATAAATTTGACATACGAATAAATGATCATCAAAATATTTAGTAAAGAGTTTATAGTCAGCTTTACCAATTTTGAATCCATTTTGAGTCAGAAAATCTCTAAGGGACTCATACCAGGCTCGAGGAGCCTGTTTGAGGCCATAGAGAGCCTTACGCAGTTTATAGACATGGTTGGGATACTCCTGATCTTCGAACCCCGGTGGCAGATCCACATAGACTTCCTCCTTTATCGGACCATTGAGGAAGGCACTCTTCCACCTGAGAATAACTTTTGGCCACCAACCTCGCTTTATTTCTTGTCACCACTCCACGTCCATCTTGCTTGTTCCGAAAGACCCATTTGGTTCCAACGATGTTCGCCCTTGGTCTTTCCACCAGCTCCCACACTTCATTTCTTTTGAAGTTGTTCAGCTCCTCTTGCATCGCAATCACCCAGTCTGGATCCCTTAAGGCTTCTTCTACCCTATATGGCTCCAGAAAAGACACAAAAGAATAGTGTTCACAAAAATTTGCAATTTGTGATCTAGTAGTTACTCCCTTAGCAATATCTCCAATGATATTGTTGACAGGATGGTCTCTTTGCACACACTGATGTACTCTTGGGTGTGGAATTTGTATAGTTGCTTGTTCTTCATTGTCTTCATGTGTCATGTCTCCCCCTAGATCATTGCTTCCATGATCATCTTGATCTTCTTGACCTTCCTCAACCTGATCTTGTGTAGGAGCTCCCCCTTGATCATTGCTTCCTTGTTGAAATTCGTCTTGTGTTTCCTCTCGTGGTAGGATATCACCAAGTGCCATTTTCTTCATCGCTTCACATGGAGCTTCCTCCTTATCTAGCATAAACTTATCGACTTGCTCCACTTGTGAGCCGTTAGTTTCATCGAACACTACGTCACGTGCTACTTCAACAAGGCCGGACACCTTGTTGAAGACACGATAGGCGTAGGCATTCGATTCATATCCGAGCAAGAATCCTTCATCGGACTTCGAAGCGAACTTCGAGGCCCTTGGTTTCTTGTTCAGAATAAAACATTTCCAACCAAAAACTTTGAAATAAGAAACATTAGGCTTTTTACCCGTGAGAAGCTCATATGGAGTTTTCTTCAGTAGTCGATGAAGGTACAACCGATTTGTGGCATCACAAGCGGTGTTCACTGCTTCTGCCCAAAATCGGTCTGACGTCTTGTATTCATCCAACATTGTTCTCGCCATTTCGATCTATGTTCTGTTCTTCCTTTCGGCCACCCCGTTCTGTTGAGGAGAGTAGGGTGCCGAGAATTCATGCTTTATACCTTCTTCATTGAGATATTCTTCAACTTGGGTGTTCTTGAATTCTGTCCCATTGTCACTTCTGATATTCTTTACGGTTGATGAGAATTCATTCTGAGCTCTTTTCAAGAACTTCTTGAGGATTCCCGCCGATGCTGATGTACGCAATTGGACCAAAGAGATCCATGTGGAGAAGTTTCAGCGGTCTAGCGGTGGTCATCACATTGTTGGCAGGGTGTGGTGCTCCAACCTGTTTTCCTGCTTGACAAGCGCTGCACGACATGTCTTTTTCAAAAACCACATCCTTAAGACCACGTATGTGACCACCTTTTAGAAGTTTCTGCAGATTTCTCATTCCAACATGGGCTAGCCGTCTATGCCACAGCCATCCCATGTTGGTCTTAGCAACCAAGCAAGTGTTGAGTTCGGCTTTATCTTTGTTGAAGTCAACAAGATAAAGCTTTCCCTTCAACAATCCCTTGAATGCAATCGAGCCATCGCTTCTTCTAAAGACGGTCACACCCTCATTAGTGAATAAACAGTTGTAACCTTTGTCGCATAGTTGAGATATTGATAAAAGATTATAATCTAGAGAGTCTACGTGTAAAACATTAGATAAGGTGTGTTGAGAGGATATTTCAATGTTACCACTACCAAGGACCTTTCCTTGGCTGTTGTCTCCAAAGTATATACCTTCACTTGGATCCTTGTTGCACTCGTACTCCACAAACATACCTCTCTCTCCGGTCATATGATTTGTGCATCCGCTATCTAGCACCTACTTAGATCCACCGGAGGAGTAAGCCTGCAAAATAGAATTATTCCTTGGTTTTAGGTACCCAAGCTTGCTTGGGTCCTCTCAGGTTAGTCACAAGAGTCTTGGGCACCCACACACAAGTTCTTAAGTTCTTGTGGCGTGGCCCTGTATATTTAGCAATGACTTTTCCATACTTGTTTTTCATGAGAACATAAGAAGCATCAAATGTACGGAACAGTGTTTGTAACTCAGATTCATGGGATTTTTCTTTAACAAAAGTGATTCTATTCTTAGCATGATTAGGAGTAGACATGTGTTTGTTCCTGTCAAAGCCAAGACCATCTTTGACATTGGGAGGTCTAGTGATCATATATGCACTTCGTGCATATTTGATCTTCTCCTTATCAAAGATGTCGTTTTGAGAAGAATGCATGTCATGAGAGGTTGAAGCATTAGAAATTACATTCTTCTTACTAGAGCAAGTGCAGGTTCTTATTGTTGTCGAACTCATGTCTTTGGAGGAAGAGCTCTTGGAGGAAGAGGAGTCACTTTGTTTGAGCGACTCAACTTGCACCTCAAGGATTTTGTTAACTTTTGATAAGTTAGCAAGTTCTTCCTTGATTGCAATGTGCGAGTCCTCTAACTTTGAGTAAGTTTCCTTACTCAAGGCTAGCTCTAACTCAAGTGACTCATTCTTCTCTCTTTCAAGCTCAAGAAGCTTTTCAACTTCCTGATATCTCTTCCTCTCACGGATGAGCATATCTTCTTGTCGGTTGAGAATTTCCTCCTTTTCAAAGATTTCATTCGACAACATTTCCATTTTCTTTAAAGCAATTTTACTTAGCCCTCTAAACATTTCTTCATTATCACTAGAGCTATCAAAGTCATCAATGGAGGAATTTAGTACAGGAGGAGTAAGTCGAACATTTTTCTTGCCTTCCTTAGCCATAAGACAAGTGTGGTTGTTCATGTCCTGTCCTCCCATGTTCGGAAAGAGTGTAGCTCTCATAGTTGGTTTCTTGACTGCGATAGTGGCCATCTCTTCTTCTTCATCGGAGGAAGACTCGTCGTTTGAGTCCCACTCCTTCCCAATGTGAGCTTGATGGACTTGTCTTCTTTTTCTGAAATTTTTCTTTTTTTGATATCTTGTTTCCTTCTTCTTTTTGTTTTCTTCATAAGTACAGTCCACCATGAAGTGACCATACTCTCCGCAGTTGTAGCAAGTGCGTCGAGCCTTGGATTTTCCTTTATCCTTGCTTTTGCCTTCATGTGAATTGTTGCCGTGTCTTCTCTTCATCATGCGTTTGAACTTTTTTATGAAGAGTACCATTTCTTCGTCATCAAGATCAGTGCTCTCGTCGCTTGTATCTCCATCGTCTTGGTCTTCACGAGTTTCTTTGAGTTTGGGTCTGCACGTTGCTTTGAGAGCAACTTCTTTCTTTTTGGATGAGGTGAGTTCGGCTAACTCTTTGACGTATTGGGCTTCTTTCTCCATCATTTCATGATTTATGATCTTCCCTAGTAATTCATCGGGAGTCATTTTATGAAAACCGGGGCTCTCTCTGATCATTGAGCAAAGTGTGACATTTCTTGGCATAAAGGCTCTAATCATTCTTTTGACCACTTCGTGATATGTCCATTTCTTACTTCCATAAGCACGAATTTTGTTGATGAGTGCTTTCATCCGGTTGTACATGTCTTGAGGTGATTCGCCTTCTTCAATAGCAAATCTCCCCAACTCTCCTTCAAGCATTTCGATTTTGGCTTCTGACCTATTTCCTTCATGAGTTGTCTTGAGGGTATCCTAGATTTCTTTTGCACTCTCTAACCCATCGATCTTGGTGAATTCCTCTCTGCTTAGTGATGATGTGATCACGGCGACGGCTTGTGCGTTTTTGTGAATCTCTTGTTCTTGTTCTGGAATGAGTTCATCATCCGTGTCCAGAATATCTATGTCTGTGCAAACAATGTGCCACAGACTAGGGTTCAGAGATATGAGATGCATCTTCATGTTGTACTTCCACATGGTATAGTCGCTTCCGTCAAACTGTGGAGGCCTTCCCATAAGAATCGAAAGATAGTGATTGTTTGAATTGACACGGTTGTAGTTGTAAGGATACCGGGAGTAGTCGTGATGACCACTCTCAGTCGTCTTCTCTTCTTCTTTTCCCTTTTGTGCTAGCAGTTTCTTTCTCAGGAGTGCTTTTAGCTGCCTCACTTCTTCATCATCATGTGGGCTGTCTTTCAGCACATCGAAGGCTTTAGCTTCTTGCTCCTCCTCATTGATGTTCATCTTTGGGATGTCGTTGTTCTTCTCAGAGGCCATGATCTCTCCGAGATGTGAGTCTCTTTGATGGAGAACCTTGCTCTGATACCAATTGAATGTGGCCTAGAGGGGGGGTGAATAGGCCTTTAAAAGATTCCTGCACACTTAATAGAGTTATCAGAAACTTGATTGACCGGACTAGTCCGGTTGTGTGGGCGGACTAGTCCAGTGTGCTGAATTATGTGAATTAATTAAGTGTGTTTCAGAAATTGAATCTTTTAGCAGCGGAATGAGAACAACAGTTTTTATAAATTAAGTTTATTGTATGAATGCACGTGAAAACTTATAAGAAACTCAAATGATGATTAGCAAACTAGTGATCTAATGTATCAACATGTAAAGTAAATGAGAGACAAAAGACACGAATTTTTACCGAGGTTCGATCTCACCAAGAGATCTACGTCCTCGTTGAGGAAGCTCACACAGAGTCGGGTTCCCAACCTCTTCAAGTCACCACAAAGGCCGACTTGACTCCACTATCACGGGTAATCAACGAGTTTGTGGGGCAACCTCACACGTTGAGGGCTCCCACAAGAATTACAATGAGAAAGCGATCAAATACACTCAAAAAGATTACAATGCAGAATATGAGTGTAGAGAGATCAAACCCCAAGAGCTCACAACAAAAGAACGACGATCTCCCAATCCCGAATCCAAGTGTTCAATTGATTTTGATCTTTTTGCACTTTAGATGTGTGGGAGATGTGTTTTGGGCTCTTGGGACAAGGTGGCGGCGCTAGGGTTTGTGTTTGCTGCAGAATTAGTCGTGTCTCTCTTTTGGGAGGCCGTGGATCACCCATTTATATGGTTTCCAAAAGATTGTCGTTGTAAAACCTAATACCGACTAGTCCGGTATATTATCGGACTTGTCCGGTATACTTCCAGTGGGTTAACCGGACTAGTGCGGTCTAAAACCGGACTTGTCCGGTGCCATGTGAAGTGGAGTTCCAGAAAGTTTAGCGGACTAGTCCTGTCGCATGGATGGACTAGTCCGCAGTCCTCTAAAGAGGACAACAGAGACATGAGCGGACTAGTCCGGTCTAAAACCGGACTTGTCCGGTTGCATTCCAGTAAGCTGACCGGACTAGTCCGGTCCATGGACGGACTAGTCCTGTGTCCAGTGGATTTTAGTTGATTATTAACCCGTTACCCTTACGAAAAGTCCTAAGCTCTTGGGATGTGTCTCTCACACACACCCTATACATTTACATCTAATTTGCTCTTCTAAATTCCACTAAAGTCTTCCTTTTCGGGCAGCACTTTATTTTTCACCTTTTTGTGTGCACCGAGCTAGTTAACTTTGTTTATCCTGCAATCATCTCAGTAGTTTCATTAGAATCTCATATGTTCGTCATCAATTAGCCAAAACTCACAAGGGATATCCTAGATGCACTTACAATCTTCCCCTTTTTGGTGATTGATGACAACTATTTGAGATATCACAATTGAGAATAAAAAGTTGATTTTCATAAGGTGTGCACATATGAGAATAATAAAGAATTCACAAAAAGCTTCTCACATATGCACACACCTTATGGTGGGGTGTCTAACAGGTGTGTGATAAACAAAATGTGATAAATTAAAGACAAACAATAGTGAACATATAAGTAGGCATTAGAGCATAGTGCACCACACATAAGAAAAGAAATAGTGCATTACAAGATTTTAAAATAGGTACATGTCCTTGATCACAAAAGAGCTTAATAACTAATACTAGATAGTTCGAGTCCAAATCTAATCTCAATCTCTCCCCCTTTGGCATCAAGGCACCAAAAAGGGAAAAATTGAGGGGAATCACTCATCACTGCCTCCTCCTTCAGTCTCAGTCTGATCTTCATCTTCACCAACTTCGGCATCCACGGGAGCAGGATCTTCCTCTGAGTCCTCGGAGGAGGGCGGTGATCCAACGGGCTCAATCTCAAGCTTTGCACAGATAGACTTGATATTGGCATTGACATACTGTTGATGTTTCTTCCTTGCAAGCTTTTCCTTGCGCTGCCTGTCTTTGATCTTGCGGCAGCAGGCAAAGATGGAGGAGAGCACCTTGAGGATGCCACTGGATGATTCTTGGGCAGGTGGAGACCCAGGAGGAGCAGCTGCAGATCTAGTGACATCATGAGCTTGCTTTGATCTCCTCTCCACTGGTGGAGAGGACGGGGCAGTTGGAGCCAGGGGGAGAGTGTACTCGGTCGGTTTTTGCGGCTTCAACCCCGCATGCTTGACATCCTTGACGAACTCGAGTCCTGTGACTTTCTCAATCATGTACATGATATACGGTTCATATCCACAGGACCTATTGGGGGTGATTGAGATGTTCACGATGTCGTTGTAGATATACTCAACCTTCATGAGAGTCCTCAAGGTCTCTTGTATAGTTCCCGCATCTCCATCCTTCAGAGCTATAGTCTTTCTCAAGACTCTATTGAGGACCACAAAGAAGGGCTTCAGATATTTGATGGTGGGAGGAACATATGGCATCCTTGTGTCATAGAGAAACTCAAGCTCTTCCTTCTCTAGGGGTTTCAGATTATGGATGACCAGTTCATGATCCAAAGTGTGTTGGAGGTGAAGAATCCTAGCAAATTCATCATAAGTGACACTATACTTTGAACCATGAGTCATCCAAGTAAGACTGTCTCCATCACCACGAGCAAAGTAGAGAGTGGAGTAAAACTGGGTAATGACTTCATTGTTCCAGTCATACTCAAAGGATAGCAGGTCCGTCAGACCGTGCCTCTCTAAGGCCTCCACCATCTCACAAAAGGCAGGATATCTCTTCGACTTCAGGTATCCAACATTTAGCCATTGACTCTCTACTACAGGATTCTTCATCTTCATGTACACATGCTCGTAGTAGTCTGCATGGAAGTTGCTCCAGAACCTTGGATCAGAACATTGTTTAGGTCGGTCATACACTTCAATCTTCCTGAAGTTATCAGCTAGCTCACCCCCTTTTCTAGTGAAATCCTCACTTGAAGGCTGCCTGTTGCGATGAACGGGATTTTTCATTTTCAGAGGCCCAATGGGGCCACTAGCAAGCCCTTTTCCTTTATTGAGAGTCCTCTTAGGTCCTGAGGAGCTCTCGGCCATAGCCTTCCCTCGAGGCTTCTTCACAATTACTTTCCTCTTCTTAGGCAAATTTTCATCGGAAGGTGAAGAGTGGACATTGACATCATGTCTTTTCTTCATCACTCCCTCCTTAGCTCTCCTCACTCTTTCACGTTGAACTTCTTCGTCAAGGTGAAAAGAGCCGTCATCTGAGCCTGAAGACATGATGCCTGATAGGAGTTCAAGGATTAGATGCAAATGGACGCATTATCGACTTCAAATGGCAATGTAAGGATTCAACTGTCAGAGACCGGACTTGTCCGGTTTCAGAGTGCGGACTTGTCCGGTGAACCGGACTTGTCCGCATCTGAGCGCCGGACTAGTCCGGCCTAGCATAAGAACCCTAATGTTTCATTTGAATCAAATCTCCTATCTAAGGACACAAGGGCAGGAAAGTGGTAGGAATACATCTATTTAGGCAATGTACATCCTTTTGAAATCAAAGGAAACTAGCTAGAACTAGAAAAGTTGAGATTTTGGTTTTGGGGGGGGGGGGAATTTACCAAGATTTGAAGATTCGCGTTGAAGGAGCAAGAGTCTATCCGGATGAGTCCGGAGAGTAGAATCCACTCGTCGAGGAGAGGCTTTTTCACGGAGAAAACTCCGAGTTTGAGGGCTCAACTCGAAAATCACTTTGGGAGCTAGGGTTTAGGAGAGGGGGTGAGACAAAGTGCTTATGAGTGGAGAGGGAGGGGTTTGGTCCGGCCAACTCCTTCTATATGCGACTGACCGGACTAGTCCGGTCATGGTAGCGGACTAGTCCGGTGCCCCTGAATTAACCTAATTGTCGTCTGTCCGGACTAGTCCGGTCGACAACCGGACAAGTCCAGTTCCAACAGACTTGATGCAGATAGTAGTGTTTAGAAGTGATCCAAGGACAATAATTTTGCAAATAGTCTTGGTGATTACGACCAGTAGGCAATCAGCAATCAAACAATGGTCATAATCCACAAGATTTCTTCATTAAGATAGTTTTCTGAGTAGAAAAGGAGAAGAGGAGCATTTTAACAATACAAAGGAACATTTTAAGTTGCAACCAGGTATGCAATGTTTCAAGCCACATTTCGGGAGTCAAGAATGTTTAGCTCATTTCTTAGTTCACAAAACCTTTTCTCATCTAATGGTTTGGTAAAAATATCCGCAAGTTGTTTTTCAGTCCTAACATGTGAAATAGCAATGTCACCTTTTAATGAATGATCTCTAAGAAAGTGATGACGGATATCTATGTGCTTAGTTCTTGAGTGCTCTACAGGGTTGTGTGCAATTTTTATAGCACTTTCATTATCGCATAGAAGCGGGATATGACTTATATTGTAGCCGTAGTCCCTAAAAGTCTGTCGCATCCAAAGTAGTTGCGCACAACAACTACCGGCTGCAACATACTCCGCTTCCGCTGTGGAAAGAGCAATGGAGTTCTGCTTTTTAGATGACCAAGTTTCAATGCATGGACCACTGCAGCTAGCTCTAGGTCATGCGTAGGATAGTTCTTATCGTGTTTCCTGAGTTGTCTCAGAGCATATGCAACGACGTGTCTGTCTTGCATAAGGACACACCTCAATCCGTGTCCCGAAGCATCACAATACACGGAAAAAAAATTCTGCATATCTGGCATTACTAGCACTGGGGCTGTTGTCAATCTTTTCATCAATTCCTGAAAACTCGCCTCACACTCCGGTGTCCTTGTGAATGTGATTCCCTTCTCTAGCATTTTGGTGAGAGGCATTGAAATCTTAGAGAACCCTTTGATGAATCATAGGTAGTATCCGGCCAAGCCTAAGAAGCTTCGGATTTCCCTGACATTCTCAGGAGTCTTCCACTTTTGCACATCCGCGATCTTGGCACGGTCATGGATATCCCTCCTTCAAAGATTATATGTCCTAGGAAGGGAACTCTTTTCAGCCAAAACTTACATTTACTTAGCTTGGCATAGAGTTGGTGTTCTCGCAGTTTTTGTAACACCAGTCTTAAGTGCCTCGCATGTTCCTTTTCATCTTTGGAGAAGATTAGAATGTCATCAATGAAAAACACCACGAACTTGTCCAAATGTTCCATGAATACCTTGTTCATGAGATACATGAAGTATGCCGGGGCATTGGTTAACCCGAACGGCATGACCGTGTATTCATACAGCCCATATCGAGAAACGAAAGCCGTCTTGGGAATATTGTATGGTCGTAGCTTCAATTGGTGATATCCAGATCTGAGATCAATCTTGGAAAACACACATGCCCCTCTCAACTGTTCAAACAAATATTCAGTGTGTGGTAATGGGTACTTGTTTTTTATGGTCACCTCATTGAGTGCGCGGTAGTCTACACATAACCTTTGGGTTCCATCCTTCTTGGGTACGAATATAACTGGAGCTCCCCAAGGTTAGGAACTAGGACGAATGTACCCTTTCTCCGTCAACTCCCGGATATGTTCCTTAAGCTCTTCTAGCTGCTTGGAATCCATCCGGTAGGGTCTCTTATTATTGGGGCTGTTCCAGGCATTAATTCGATCGCGAATTCCACTTCTCGATTAGGGGGCATACCTTGTAACTCCTCGGGAAAGACATCTGAAAACTCCTTTATTACTCTTATCTCCTCAATCTTCGCTTCCACTTGATTGAGTTTAATGTCCCTCCTCGGTTCTTGGACAGCTATGAACTTGACTTTGGTGCCACTAATATGAGTTAACTCCACCGTTCTAATCGAGCAATGGATAACGCCCTTATGTTTGGTCATCCAGTCCATTCCCAATATAATGTCTATCCCTTGTGAGTTTATCACTATGAGATTTGCAGAAAATACTACCCCATTAATGTCTAGACTCACCCTAGGGCATACTTGTCTTGTTCTTATTTCTCCCCCTAGAGAATTCACAGGTAGCATGTGATTCATTTGTGTTATTGCTAGATCATGCTTCTTAACAAATTCTTGAGCAATGAACGAATGGGTAGCACCAGAATCAAATAAAATTGTTGCACTGTGGGAATTAGCAGGAAACTTACCAATCACCACATCTGGTGCCTCTTGTGCCTCATGTTATTCACCCTTCCACGCACCATGTTCTGCTTTTGAGGCTGCATGGGCTTCTTCTTCGGACACTTGTGGGGAATAGTGTCCCACTTCACCACAATTGAAGCATTGTACCCCAACCTTTGGTGCTTGACCCTTGTTGTCCTGGGGTGAGTTCTGCTGTCCTTGTCCTGCCGGCCGAGGTGGAAAAGCAGGACGTGGCTGCTGCAGTTGTTGGCGCTGCGGATGGAATTGTGATGAGGAAGGCCTGAAATTAGGATTATAGCCCTTCTGCGTTGGGTAGGGCACCATAGCACGACCCATCTGCCCTGCAGGCTGTGGTGTAAAACGTGGGCGAGTGTTGCTGCTCAAAGCTTGGCCTGGCCATCTTTCTCTTGCGTTCATTCTCCAGGGCCTTCATTGGAGGACATGGCATACTACATTTCCATGGTGAATCCTTCCACGAAACAGTCTTGCTTTTGCTCATCCGTCTCAATGTCCCTTGGTGCATATTGGGACAGTTGTGTGAACTTGGTGAGGTATTCCCTCACCATCATGCTTCCTTGTTTGAGAGAAAGGAATTCCTTCCTCTTGTTCTTGAGCTCTCCTGCTGGAACGTAGTGGTTGCGGGAGCTGCGCTTGAATTCTTCCCAAGTTATGTTCTCGGGATCATCGTGGGCTGCTAGGTAGGTAGTCCACAGTCAGCTGCAGGTCCGTGCAGCTGGTGAGAGGCAAAAAGCACCCTCTCATGCCCTTGACACTGTATGGTCTTCATTTTGTTCTCAATGATCTTTAACCAGTCATCTGCATCCAGGGGTTCAGCAGCACTTGGATGACGTGGTGCAACCGGTGGGGGTGGAGCTTGATGCAGGTTGGCCACCACTTGTGTTAAGTTATGGATTAGCTGGTTTTGATTGTTGATCATTTGGTGGATTGGGTCGGCCGCTCCTTGGCGACCAGCCCTGCCCTGCCATCCAGGAATGCGGATGTTGGCAGCCTCGTGGTTGTTGTTGTTGGCACCACGGCCTCTTCCTCTTCCGGCCATCTATCATGATCAACCAAATACCAATTTAATCATAACGTCTTAACTTCCTATGTAGCTTGTGTGGATTCAAATTTTTGAGGAACAGAAATTTAGGTATTTTGAAAAAATCCACACAAACTTTCAATCCACTAATCATCACAAAGTCTCATATGAAAGGAAATGCAAACATAAAGACAAGGTTGTGGACAACTGCCTATGGCTTCCACAACTCACGTCACGCACCAATCATTAATAAGCAAAATAACACAAATGAGTTCATGACGCGACTAATTGATGGAATGCTAAATTAAGGGAAATAAAATCTAAACGACTTGCATCACTGTGTTGGCTCCTCGGGGTCATCATATTCATGGTTGCTGCCCCCTGACTTAGCTCTGGGTGGGGAAGCAGGTGGTGGAGAAGTGCGGCGATGCTTGTTCGCCCTGCGGTCTGGAGACTCAGAGTCATTCTCTGACACACAGAGCTTGTTCTGATCTCCTCCTTCCCTCGCCCTCAAGCAGGCACGAAGTGTGGCCTCAGTCCTCTTCAGGATGTCACATACATCCTGAAGCTCCTGCTGGCACTCCTGCAGTAGTTGCATCCTCCAGGCACATATCCATATGCTCGTGGGTACTTCCATCCTGGACTGGTGGGTACTTGCATTCAGCTGTGCCGCTCCTCGCGCTGGAGAACGTACATGTACTCAGTCCTGTCTAGGTGACCATGGTTGATGTAGCTCTAATAAGTAATAGCCTCCAGGTGGCATCCTTCTCAGCATCTGCCTGAGTCGCTCTCCAAGCTGGGGAGTGGTGGATCTTAATCAATCTGTTGTCGTGGTAGATCCTAGCCTCCGAGTTCCACTCCTCGCGCTCTGCGCAAATGGTATTGGTAGTGTTGTAGTGCATTACCAGCTTGTCGTTGTAGCCAGCGGTGTGGAGGATACGTCGAAGACGCCGCAGCAAACTCCCTACAGCTACCCCATGGGAGTGGTACGTCGCAGGGTGATTCTCCTCCCTCAAGGCGGGTGCAGCTACAGGGACTCATCCTCCGATGGTAGTGCGAGCGGTGCGGATCATGCGAACCATCAAAAACATAAAACATTTAAAAATCAAGTGAGATAATAAGCGAATAAATACTCTATTTTGAACAATAGTTAAGATGAGATGAATAAATAAGAGAACAATCTTTAATAACACCTTTACCCCACACACGTTTGTAAAATAGTTTTAAGAACATAATATCCTTAAATATGTTCGTTTCTACCTAGGTTCACGTTTCTATGGGCAACCTTGGCTCTGATGTCACTTGTGTCACACCCAGTTTTTCCGCAGATCAACCAAGTGATTCTCACATGTATGCCAGGATCATTTTCTCATACATGTGGCGACAAATAGTTAAACATCATTATATTACAAGCCAGGTGTTCGAAATACATAAAAAGTCTTACATAGTGTCTCAAATGACTAATAAATACTTAAAGTTCATCATAAACAAATGCAGCGGAAAAGAAATCTTGTGGGCTCCAACACAGGTGTTGCCCGGGGGACTCCGTGAGCCTAGAATGACCAATCGAGATCGAAGTTGTCTTGGTTGAACTCCACTTCTTCACCAGGGCCTGAGCAGCAATTAAATCCAACAACAAGCAAGCTTGAGTACCAACGGTACTCAGCAAGTGTGGGAAAGTAATGTTATGCAGGCTAGAACAAGGAAAGGATAAAATCATGGTTAATGCACTATGCAATTAAATCCTATTACCTTAACTTATTAAGCACCTATTTTACTACTTGAGTGAAGTAGTCCCAATCCCATAACTTCATTTCCATGTTAAGCTCCCCGCTTAAAATCCTCGAACTCTCACTTCATCATCCTCTAATCATGAAGAAGTCCAAGCCGTTCTTGACCGTGAGCATGGCTGTCATGATAGTTTCTAACTCTGTAGAGTGTATACCTCTTTACCCACAAGTAGTGATTTCATCCCACATTGTCGGGTAGACGAGAGAACCTCCATTATGCCTGTGGTCGCGAACCACGTTCACACTTCCCAGGTGTGTAGCCAGGAGATCACTACAAGACCTTTACAAAGGGATTCCCAACGAGTATGAGCCCACTGAGGTTTCACCCCTAAAAGCATCCAGGAGGCTACAACCCTCGCTGCAGTGGCCCCCACTTGAGCCTTGCGGTTTCTATGGTAGTCCAGCTGACACCTATTCCCCGCACCATCCAAGTACCCACACTACGTCAGAAATACACCTAATTAATTGGCCAAGGTGCCCCATCTCAGCATGTGGTGGCATGGTAAAGCTAGGTAAATTGCTCCATGAACCGGTCCTTAGAACCCACGCAATCACTAAACACGAAACCGAGTCTCGTGCACACAGCACCAACGAATTCATCCGGCTTGCCTAGATTTCTATCTCTAACATAATTCATAATATCCCATTCAAGGGTAAATAATCAAGGTGGTGATCTCATATCCCAATTATCCCACTCTAAGCATGGCTGTAACACCCTCAATTTACTACCATGCATTGCATACATTTTTCATGTAGAGAAGCATATGAAAAGAAGTAGAAATGGAGAAAGAACCATAGAAATGGCGAAAGAACCATATAAATGGAGAAAGAACCATAGAAATGGAGAAGGGAATATAGAAATAGAGAAGGGAATATAGAGATGGAGAACAGAACATAGAAATGAAGAGAAATGGGATAAAACCCTGGTTGCATCTTAGAGATAAATCTTCTAGAAGAATTTTAGAGATAAAGCTTCTAGAAGAATTTTAGAGATAAATCTTCTCGAAGAATCTTGGGGATAAAGCTTTTAGAAGAATCTTGGAGATAAAGCTTCTAGAAGAGTCTTGGAGATAAAGCTTCTAGAAGAATATTGGAGATAAACCTTAGAGATAAAGCTTCTATATGAAACTTAGAGATAAAGCTTCTAGATAAGCTTAAAGATAAAGCTTAGAGATAAAGTTTTGGAGATAAAACACCCTGCTGGCCGCACCTCTTAGGGATAGAGTCCTTCTCCTCCTCCAAACTGAGTAGGAGATTGCATCTCTTGGAGATAGAGTCCCTCTCCTCCTCCAAAATGAGTAGGAGATCTCCCCCCTTATAAATAAAGCCTTCCCTGGCCGCCACCCCTGCCAAAACAAGCCTGTTTCCCCTGCTGCCAAGCCTTGGTCGCCACCCCTTTTCTGCTGCCTTGGCCGCCGTCGAAACTCTGCCCCGCCTAGCCGTCGACGGAGAAGAAGACCCCTCCTGCCAAGCCGTGACTGCAGCCCTATTCTTCTCCAAAGAAAAACCCCAGCTGCTGCCATTGCAAGGGAAGAAGTCCAGCTACAAGGAGGAGAAGGAAGAAGAGAGGTAGGTCCCCATCACCCCTCTTACCACGTCGCTGCTTTTGCTATGCACCCTTTTTTCTCCACCACCTGCAAACAAAAGTTTCTGCGTGTGGACAGGCCATGTTTTGGTCAATTTTTTGCCTCGCTTAACTTACGGGATTCGGGAAGCTGAAATAAAACATGGTTAGCCATTGCATTCATGAGAATAAAGATGATGATAACTTGATGATATTGATGAGCATGGAATCAGAGAGATCTAGGCAAGATTGGTTTGTGGATGTTGCTGAATGAGATTGTGGTTTACTTGCCGTAGATCTAAGGACCGGTTCATGCGAGCACATGCCAGGAAAACAGTGCCACCACAAGGCCAAATATGGGTGTGGCTTAGCTGACTAATTAGGTGTGTTGCTAGCTTGTTATGGACCGCTGGATGTCGCGGGGAATGGGAGTCGAGAGGGACTGCCCTGGGAACTGCATGGCACAAGAGGGGCCCGTGGGTGGGAGAATGGAGATTTGAGCCTGCCGGTGAAACTTCAGTGGGTCCGTACATCCTAGTAGCCCCTTTGTAAAGGCTATTTTGTGATCTCTTGGTCATATACTGATGGTTGTTTACTGGTATAATGGAGGTTCTTTCTAGTCGCTGACGGGTGACGAAATCACAAACTTGTGGGTAAAGTGGTGCCACCTTTGCAGAGCGTAAAACTATCATGATAGCCGTGCTTCAGGTCACAAGCACCTGGCCAACTTCCATGATTAGAGGCAAAACTTGGGATGGATATTTGGGTATGGTCATTGGGATTGGTTTTGGGACTGTTTTGAGTCACAAGAATGAGTTTGGTTTCGGTTATATGGAAAAGAGATGGTTATGAATCATTATGAGTATGAGATGAATTTGAGAAAGATTATTGGCTGCTTGAGACTTGATATATCATGAATTTTGATGAAGGAATGTTGATGAATAATTTGGTTATGATGGGATTTAACTCACCTAGAAATAGTTGTTGTTTTTACCATGTTTGTGAAATAAAATTTTCTTACTGCAATGAGCCTTTTTATTCCATACCTTGTTGAAAGCTACATGTCATACTTTTCCTGCACTTGCTGAGTATGACTTGTACTCACCCTTACATTCCCACATATACATCAGCTACAGGAGAAGAATATTTCGAGGAACATGTGGAGTACTAGACGTGTGAACTACCGTCAACATGCCTGTGGAGTTGAAGTTGGAGCCTGCTGTTTTAGTCACTTTTCGCTGTCGTTTAGAGTCTTCCGCTGCAAGAATAAGTTAGATATTCATTAGTGAGACATTGAGTCATTGTAATAAAGTACTTAAACACTATTTATTCATGGTTATATTCTGAATTCAGTTTGTGGATTACATGTGTATGTGTAATGAATATCCTGGGCACACATATGCATTCACTTGGTTTTATTTTTGGAACCGGGTATCACAAATTGGTATCAGAGCCACGTTGACCGTAGGACGCAAGCCTAGGTAGAGTGGACACTCTAAAACACATAGGAACATGCCTCTAAACTGCTATTTTCAAAAATTGCTTGCTGCTGCACTTTAGTTGTCAATTCAGCCACCGCAAAGTGCTATTTTCAGCCCCTCTTTTCTTCTTTTCTTGTGGGCAACCACACTTTCTGTTTCCTTGCTTCATAGCTTCTGAATTTTTGGAGTTATTTCCTTCTTCTCTAAATATTCTCATGTCTTATATATAGATGCCGGTAATTATGAGCACAGCACGCATAAGGACTCGTCCACCACCACTTGGGAGTGCACTTAACCCCATTGAGGTGTCTGATGGACCATATCGGGAGGAGGTGAAGATGGAACCTCATGATGCAGACGAAGTCCATAGCTCTATGCATGAGGAAGAGGACCCGGAAGAGGTGGAACCGTTCGAAGACGACATGGAAGATGATCCAAAAGAACAGCATTGGTACGCACCTTAGGAGGACTTCCACGCGAGCTTACACCCCGTGGAGCCTCATGAAGCTATGTCGGAAGGAGATGAATCCGAAGAGGAGCCACCCCCTGTTGAGAACGAGAATGAAGGTCATGAACGGGCCAACCATTCAGTTCAAGAACTCTGGTCCGACGGAATGGAAGGAGGACATATATCCAAGGAGCTTAAAGAGTTTCTGGATTGCTGCAGCTTATACCTGGAATATCTTCTCAAGAAAGTCCCTCGTCTCGGACATGGAGAGTGGAAGGCTCAAGTAACCATCCTATCTAACGGTAGGGTTGTCACTCGGCCCTTCGCACCCACATGGAGAGCTACAAGGGCAGAAGCTATTGATGATGTTGCATGGGATGCACGCACCGGACTGTGCTACGCCTTCCGTGAGCAGCTTGAGAACACTACTTTTGGGCTGCACCCGTATCAAGAGAGTGGTACAAGGGAGATCATTGGACCCCATGAAGGAGCTCTTTCCAGCCCATAAGCTGCTGACAAGTCTCAGAGGTTGCTCGCGGAGTTAGGAAACTGCTATGCAAGCGCACAAGAAGAGATCCATTACCTCCGCAAGAAGCTGTATTTGCTGGAGAAACAAGAGGAGACTCGTGCCAACGCGAGAACAAATGGAGCACCAGCATCATCTATCCCTACATGGACTACCGACTCACCATGGCGTGCGCCCATGTATGGACCACCCCCGTCACATGGCGAGAACAGTACCGGTTCTCACGACTAAGTTTAGATACTCCATTGAATAAAGTTGTAACAAGAAAGCTTAGATTGTAGTAGCTTGAATAAGAGTGGTGTGCTGAACTTTCATGATGATTGCTTGTGTTTGCGTGCTTGGTGTGAGTTGTGGGACACATCAGCGAATGCCCACATCCACACATAGTAGAGATGTGTGAGATGCTTCGGCATTTGTTCACATCCTCACATAGGCTGAAATTAATAAAAGAAGTTGCTTCGTTCATAGCATTGATGCATATAGTTGGGAAATCTCTTCTTTCAATTCAGAATTCTATTCCGAGAGTAGACATTAAAATAAGGGGGGTAGACTTTCTCACCAACCTTATTGTCTTGGATTCCCAAGGGATTGACATAATACTTGGAATGAATTGGTTAAGCAAGCACAACGGAGTGATTCAATGTGCTGAGAGGATCGTGCAGTTGACAAGTGAGCACGGTACTCGTATTGAGTTCAAGGCAGCCCAACCGGCAACCGAGAAGGCAGTGGTGAACCACGTCGAAGAAGCGACATTGGAAAGCATTCCGGTGGTTCAAGAATATTCAGATGTGTTCCCAGAAGAACTTCCAGGTATGCCACTTGACCGTGACATTGAATTTGCCATTGATTTAGTACCCGGAACTGCACCTATAGTGAAGAGGCAGTATAGGATGCCCACTAATGAACTAGTGGAGCTCAAGAAGCAAATTCAGTAGCAGCTAGAAAAGGGTTTTATGCACCCAAGCTCATCACCGTCAGGAGCCCCCGTGCTCTTCATAGACAAGAAAGATGGGACCCAAAGGACGTGTGTGGATTATAGGTCTCTCAATGAGGTGACGATCAAGAATAAATACCCGCTGCCCCGCACTGAGGACCTGTTCGATCAAATGAAAGGTGCCTGAATTTTCTTCAAGATTGATCTTCGGTCAGGATACTTCCAGCTGAATATTAGGCCCTCTGACATACCCAAGACTGCATTTCTAACATGGTATGGTTCGTATGAGTAATACCGTTATGTATTTTGGGTTAACAAATGCACCCGCATACTTTATGTACCTCATGAATAAGGTCTTCATGGAGTACTTGGACAAGTTTGTCGTGGTCTTCATCGATGATATCATGGTGTATTCGAAAAGTGAGGAAGAACATGAAGAACACTTGAGGTTGACGTTGCAGAAACTGCGAGAGCATCAATTATATGCTAAGTTCAGCAAGTGTCAATTTTGGCTAAAGGAGATATCGTTCCTAGGCCACATCATCTCCGAGGGAGGAGTATAGGTTGATCCCGGAAAAGTGGGAGATGTTCTGAAGTGGAACCAACCGCAGAATGTGAGGGATATTCGGAGTTTCCTTGGGATGGCTGGATACTACCGCCGGTTCATCAAGGATTTCTCCAAAATAGCAAAGCCTGTGACTGAATTACTCATGAAAGGAAAAGCATTTCAGTGGACACAAGCATGTCAAGACAGCTTTGAGGAGCAAGAAGAAGTTAACAACAGTGCCGGTTTTGGTATTGCTGGACGTGAGCAAAAGTTTCGATATATATTGTGACGCATCAAGACAAGGGCTTGGATGTGTGCTCATGCAAGGAGGACAAGTGGTAGCCTATGCATCGAGCCAACTAAAGAAACATGAGCTGAATTACCCCACACATGACTTGGAACTTGCAGCCGTGGTACATGCCTTGAAGATTTGGAGGCATTACATCCTTGGTCACCGATGTGAGATCTATATGGATCACAAAAGCCTCAAGTATATATTCACGCAAACAGATCTGAATTTGAGGCAACGTCGATGGTTGGAACTCATTAAGGATTATGATGTTGGAATCAACTATCACCTCGGAAAGGCCAATATAGTAGTTGACTCGTTGAGCCATAAGGGAGCATGTCACCAACTCACGGTTCAGGAGCTGCCATCCGAGCTGCGTAAGGGGATTGAACAGTTGCATCTTGGATTCTTGAACGAGATGGAGGTGATAGAACTGAACTCAATGCTGGAACAAGAGATACGGGATGGCCAAGCAACGGATGAGGAAATCAAGGAAAGAATCCGACAAGGCATAGAAAAGGATTTCAAGGAAGACAAGTGATGAGTAGTTTAGGCCCGATCTTCCGAAAGGTAGGTCGATTGAGGTGGAGAACTCGACGTTGATGATCTGCGGCACTCGAGCAGTTCGAACACCCCTGCAATCACTACACCACTGCTCCGTTGGTTATCAACCGTGCAGCACACGCTTGACCTCGCCAAGAACGCTAATCCCTGCAGGTGCAACCCAGAACACGAGCAAGAACGTAGAAGATGTGATCTGAAAATCACGAAGCTGGGGTTTCACACAAACCGTAGAGCGGCGGCTGTTTATCTAAGCAAAACCCACCAAATATGGCCGGCAGCTGCAGTATTTAAAGGCTAGGGTTCGACCGTAAGACCTTTAGACGTGTCCCTAATGGACTCATAGGGGATACAAGGCCCAAAAGCCCAATACGGTGGTGCAACACCGGACAGAACTCCGAATTCAACTTATTTCGATAACTCCCAAAGACTCCCGGCGTATTTTAATGTGGTACCAGAACTGTTGGAAAGTTTATCTTCTCATCTTTCCATGCATATGTAGAATGTCAAAAATGGAGTCCGTATGCATCCTGGGCGTCCGTTTTAAGATGTACTGCTCCTGGACTCCGAGTTGAACTCGAGTCCGAGTTGGTGACTGTTTCCATCAACTTGTGGACATCCCATATGATTCTCCACGTCCCCAAATCCTCCTCTCTTTACTTGTTGATCATGTCCAGGATTCCTAATAACAATTAAATCATTCAATAGCAATCCATTCTCAAAATCACATGGGTAGGATGTTAGGAACGAGTTCACCTGATGATTTAGTAACCGTGCTCGTCCTCTTGTGATTGGTCCTTGTATATCAATATGAGTATCCACTGTTGTGATGTCCTCATCATCCTGCCCCTCTTGAATTGGAGTCGTCCTCGACTCAAGATCATCTTCTTCTCCCAAGTATGGTCGTAAATCTGAAATGTTAAATGTGGGACTAACCCCAAAATCGGGAGGCAACTCAAGCTTATATGCATTGTCATTATCTTTTCAACAATCTTAAAAGGACCAGCAGCTCGTGGCATAAGTTTAGATTTTCTCAAGTGAGGGAATCGTTCTTTTCTCAAATGTATCCATACCAAGTCTCCTGGTTCAAGTTTTACTTCTATTCTACCTTTACTACCAGAAATTCTATACTTCTCATTCACCCGTTCAATATTTTTCTTTGTAGTTTCATGCATCTTAAGAATGAATTCAGATTGTTGTGTAGCATCAAAATTTATAGTTTCAGAAGGAGACAAAGGTAATAAATCAATAGGAGCACAGGGATTGAAACCATACACTACCTGAAATGACTTAAAAATTTTGCATCACGATCAGAAACAGTGGTATTTGGTACACCATGTAAACGTATACTTTCCGTCATAAACAAATCAGCAATGTGTGAGGCATTATCATTTTTATGACAAGGTATAAAATGTGCCATTTTGGAGAAACAATCAACAACCACAAAAATACTATCCCTCCCCCTCTTAGTCCTAGGCAATCCCAAAACAAAATCCATGGAAATATCCTGCCAAGGTAAACTAGGAACAGGAAGAGGCATATAAAGACCATGTGGGTTAAGTCGAGACTTAGCTTTATTGCAAGTAGTGCATCGTGACACGTAGCACTCGACATCACGTCTCATCTTTGGCCAAAAGAAGTGTGTGGCCAGCACGTCCTCCAATTTCTTCACTCCAAAATGTCCCATCAAACCTCCTCCATGTGCTTCCTGCAAAAGTAATAGGCGAACGGAACTAGCAGGAACACATAGCTTGTTAGCACGATAGAGGAGGCCCTCTCGTAGTACATATTTATTCCATGTTCTTCCTTCTCTACAATTTTCAAACGCATCTTTGAAGTCCAAATCAGTAGGATATAATCCTTTTATTGTTTCTAAACCAAATATTTTATGATCAAGTTGGGACAGCATGGTGTAACGTCTAGATAATGCATCTGCAATAACATTCTCCTTCCCTTTCTTATGCTTAATGATGTATGGAAATGATTATATGAACTTAATCCATTTAGCAAGTCGTTTATTCAGATTGTTTTGGCACTTAAGATACTTCAACGATTCATGATCAGAATGTATGACGAACTCCTTAGACCAAAGGTAATGTTGCCAAGTTTGTAGAACTCGCACTAAGGCATACAATTCCTTATCATAAGTAGAATAATTCAGAGAAGGACCATGCAATTTTTCACTAAAAAATGCAATGGGTTTACCTCCTTGTATGAGAACACCTCCAATACCAATGCCGCTTGCATCACATTCTAGCTCAAATGTCTTGTCAAAATCAGGAAGTTGTAGCAATGGTGCTTGTGTAAGCTTTGATTTGGGAACATCAAAAACTTGTTGCTGCTGTTCGCCCCATTGAAACTATACTCCCTTCTTTGTCATTTCATGGAGAGGTGCTGAAATCCCGCACAAAGCATCGATAAAAACCTGCAAGACCAAGAAAACTACGCACCTGCGTGACGGTCGATGGAGTTGGCCAGCTAGTGATTGCCACAATTTTTGCCTCATCCATCTCAATTCCCTGCGATGAAACGACATATCTAAGAAATGAAACTCGATTGGTGCAAAAGACGCACTTTTTGAGGTTACCAAACAAACGTGCATCTCTCAAGACACTGAAAACAGCACGTAAATGATTAAGATGTTCATCATATGACTTGCTGTAAATGAGGATATCATCGAAGTAAACCACCACAAAATTTCCAATAAAAGCACGTAAAACCTCGTTCATTAATCGCATAAAAGTACTAGGTGCATTAGTTAAACCAAAAGGCATTACTAACCACTCATAAAGTCCAAACTTGGTTCTAAATGCAGTTTTACATTCATCTCCTAGTGCCATTCTAATTTGGTGGTAACCACTACGCAAGTCAATTTTTGTGAAAATAATAGCACCACTCAATTCATCAAGCATGTCATCTAATCAAGGAATAGGATAACGATATCGAATGGTGATGTTATTAATCGCTCTACAATCAACACACATGCGCCAACTACCATCTTTCTTAGGAACCAAAAGAACAGGAACAGAACAAGGACTAAAGCTTTCACGATAATAAACGGTTCAAAAGATTTTGAACTTGTCGCTGAATTTCCCTTGTCTCTTCCGGATTCGCCCTGTACGCCGCACGATTTGGCAAACTTGCCCCTCGAATCAAGTCGATCTTATGTTCAATGCCCCTCATAGGTGGTAATGCAGGGGGTATCTCGGGGGGAAACACATCCGCAAAATCCTGCAAAAGGTTAGCAACATCAGGGGCAATGCAATGGACACTTCATGAATTGAAAACATGGCTTCTTTGCATACTAAAGCGTAGTACATCCCCTTGGTATTTAATAAATCAGCAAGGTCAGATTTAGTTGTGAGCAATGAAGGTGATTTTAACTTAATTACTTGCTGTTTTTCAGAGTCCAGTGATTTTGTTGCTTTATCATCACGTGTTTTACTTTTCTCAAAATGTACAATTTCAGTAGGAGTCATAGGAAGCAAAGTGATTTTCTTTCCTTTATGCATCAGAGTATATTTATTAGTTCTACCATGATGAATAGCATCCGTATCAAATTCCCAAGGACGTCCCAACAAAAGAGAACAAGCATCCATAGGTACAACATCAAAATCAGCAAAATCATGGTAAGAACCAATCGAAAAATGTACCCTCGCTGTTTGTGTTACCCTAACCTTACCACTAGTATCGAATCACTGAATGTGGTATGGATGGGGGTGTGCTCTTGTTGTCAACCCAAGTTTCTTGACCACATCCGTGTTCACCAAGTTGTTGCAGCTGCCTCCATCAATTATAGTGTGCACGCGGCAGTCCTTGACGATGAGAAACATGTGAAAAAGATTGTGTCGTTGTAGCTTGTCATCCGCCTCAACTTTGGAGCTCAAAGCACGCTGCACAATTATGCCTCTATAATTTTCCGTTGCTGCAGTACCAAGTACCTATTCATCTGTGCTACAGTGGTCATTTTTTGGTCCTGCAACGTTAGTAGCAAGAGAATATTCATCTTCAACATCTGAAGTACTATCATACCCACCATCATCTCGTGCTATGTATGCTCGTTTGCTAGGGAAATCTTTCATCACATGACCAACTCCCTGGCAGCGGTGGCACTTAATGTCAGAAGTTCAACTCGTGGAAGGAGTGGAAGACATAGGCTTGAATGGTGTCGTCTTGCTTCTCTCCGGCACGCGAGGAAGTGGAGCAGTAGATGAAGTTCGTTGGCCACCATTGGATGGTGTAGTGGTTGTACGAAAACTCAAAGATGGTGCTGTTTTGGATGGTGTAGATGTCGAACGCGGTGTGAAGGTGCTCCTTGTGCGTTGTTGCTGCTGGTGTTGGTGGCCCTGTAATTCTTTTTCTGCCAACATAGTCAGCTGAAATAATCTGTTAACAGTATCATATTCCTTATAATCAACAATGTCCTGAATTTCACGCCTCAACCCCCCATAAAAACGAGCTATTTTATCATCCATGTCCTCTAATACCCCACACCGCAACATACCCTTTTGTAACTCTTGATAATACTCATCTACGGACATGTTACCTTGGTCTAAGCGCTGCAATTTTTTGCAAAGGTCCCGCTGAAAAGAAGGAGGGACAAAACGAACACGCATAGCTTCCTTTAATCTATCCCATGTTGGAGGATCAGTTCTAGTTTTAACAAGTTCATTCCTCCATATGATAGCAAAATCATTAAACTCACTAGTGGCTTGACGAACTTTATGTTGTTCGGGAACAAGGTGGGCATTAAATTTATGCTCTACTGTCATCTCCCCATTAAGATATGCCTCAACATCATAAGCACCAGAAAAAGAGGGTATAGTAAATTTGACTTTAGCAAAAGGATCATCAAGAGGGCAATTAAAATTGTTATGATGATCATTGTAATTATAACGATTATTACCTCCCATACCTTGTAGATAAAGTGGAAGTTATGGTTGATTGTTATGATCTTCCATATTATAAGCAATGTCTTCACATTCTTCAGCGAGAGGCAGCCGCACCTCAAGAGTATCCATCCGAACAACAAGATCAGCAAGTTGGTGATTCAAGGTCGTCAATGACGCCTCTATTGATGCATGGGTTTTGGTGAACATATCTGTCATTTCCCTCATCATGTCACATAACTCAGCATGTTGAACACATTCATCATTACTTTTATCTTTTGCCATTGTTAGTAGTAAATAAAAGACAACAAAAAGATGTTTCCCTATCAACTACAAAGGATAGTGGTAATGTAAAAAGTGGAAGGAAGGAAATAATCTCTCTCTCTCTCAAGCGTCTTACCACATTCTTACAAGTGTTCTTACCGACACAGCAGGTGGTAAACGGTGGACGGTGAGAACCAATGAAGCGTGGAGTGATTGCAAAGGTACTTGTTCTGCTCAAGAGGAAAAGTGGAGCTTGGATGGCACAATATGGTGGCTAATAAGCAAAAATCGTTAACAGTAAAACAAAATTGAATAAGTATTCAATGTAGGAACTGTTGCTGGTTAACAAGTGTTCTAGCCCTAGCACAACACAAGGCAGTAGAAAAGCAAATAGAAGATCAGGAAGATATAACCAACAAGTACAGCACAAGTGTATAGGCCAACTGTTTTCAAGTGTGTGTTGTCAATGCTTTAATATCTGTGCTCTCTTCACTTTTTTAATATTTTTCTAATATTTTTTGTTTATTCGAGAGCACGAAAATAGAAAGCACACAACTTTGCAGCTCAATTGGATGTAAGATGTAGCTTATAGAAAATCAAGAAGATTCTTTAAAATTCGTGCTGAAACTTTGGAGGCCGGATAGTCTATCTTCCGAGGGGAATTTGGCCAAACAGATTTTGCCGAAGCGGCAAAGCCACGAAAAACCGGTTGCGAAATTTTGAGTAGATCAATTTAAAGAAAAATCGTCCGATTCCGAGTTCGTATGCAAAAGTTATGGCCGTTTTAAGGTAGGTGTCGGTACCTGAGATATGGGGTACCCCCGCGCACAGGGGAAAATGCCTAAGGAGCTCGCCCTTCTCCGCAGGGAGAGCTCCGGAGGCGCCACGCGTCCGGCGGGGGCCGGACCTCCCTCTCCTCAGAGGAGAGCTCCGGGCCCGCCGTGTGGCATACAGAAGCCAGACCTCCCCCTCCGCGGGCGAGGGGCCTGAAGGTGCCACGTATCCGGCGGGGCCGGACCTCCCTCTCCTCAGAGAGGAGCTCCGGGCCCGCCACGTGGCCGACAGAAGCCAAACCTCCCCCTCCGCGGGGAGAGGTCCGGAGGCTCCACGTGCCCCGCGGGCCGGACCCTCCTCTCCCCTGAGAAGGGCTCCGGGCCCGCCACGTGGCCAGAAGAACGGCGCTGCCTACCCCCGAGCGATAGGCAGCAGGCGTAAAGACGCCCCATACCTTGCCCGTACAAGGTATTCAAGGCCCGCGTCTTCCCAAGACGCGGAGACGCGGAGCACGCCTCTGTCAGGTGCCGTTGCGCCCAGTCGCATTACAGACTGGCACGCGGTGTCAGAACCTGCCAGGCAATAAACACCGCGACAAGACATCCCATGCCGCCTGCGCCGTCATCAACCACTACGACTAGCGTGCGGCATGGGCAGGGCGGCAAGACGGAGACTCGGAAGCCTTCGCCAGAGACAACTACCGGCATAACTGCAGATACGGTAGATAACAGTCAATCTCCCCGGGACCACCTATCGGGTCCCGGGCCCCCCTTGTAAGCCACCCGAGTCTTGAAATATAAAAGGCTCGGGTAGGCAACGATAGCAAGGGTTCGCACTCTGCAACTCATACGCTAGCCATTCACTCCCAAGCTGTAACTCACCCCCAAGCTCAGGACTCCGGCCCTGAGCAGCAAGCAATACAGCGAGCTCCATAGCTCGCCGTGGACGTAGGGTTTTACGCTCCGGCGGCCTGAACCACGTAAAACTCACCATGTCAAGCTTTACTAACTCGTCCATCCGCGCAAGCTCTCCGCAAGGGACTAGCCCCACCGAAAAAAGAACCTCCGCGGGCTGCCTAGTGCAGGCCCGGGGGAAGTGTCGATCGAACACTTCGACATTTGGCGCGCCAGGAATGGGGCTTTTCCCCTTGCGCGACGAGTTTCCGCCGACGAAGATGACCAAGCTCCCTTCAGCGGCAAACTCTCCCCCTCCGCGTTCATGGCGAACCGTGACCAGCGGGGAGTACATGTAAACGCACTCAGGACGGAGTGTGTCGGCACAAGCTGGTAGCCAGCAGCCGACTCCGGCTACGCCGACTCCGGCGATGCAGGCTCCGACCAGTGTGAGATCTTCTGTACGCTGAGCGTACACCATGGGGGTGCGCTAGCTGCAGCAAGAGCACTGCTGCGCAACCCACCTGCTGGGGATGCGCCCCATTCCGTGACCCAGCAATGGGTCCGCGAGGTGGACCGCCTTGTCGTCGCCGCCACGAACCCTCGGTTTCGGCGAGGACGGCGCCCCGGTCAACCGGCTGTGTCGCTGACGCGCACGCCCACGGTTGACGGGCAAACGGCGGATTCCAGCTCCTCCAGGCTCCCGTCGACGGACCTGAGAAGGGAGCTGGAATGGTGCCACTTGGGCCAGGATGCCCGGGTGTACCTCGAGCGACGTCGAGAAAGGCGTCGCAA
This sequence comes from Neostapfia colusana, assembly GCA_030760725.1. Classification (NCBI taxonomy): domain Eukaryota; kingdom Viridiplantae; phylum Streptophyta; class Magnoliopsida; order Poales; family Poaceae; genus Neostapfia; species Neostapfia colusana. The sequence continues at coordinate 117,146,303 of JASWHV010000001.1, read as the reverse complement.
CCATGAGGCTGGCGACAGCATGTCGTCGGCCTCGACGCAACCTGGAGGGCAGGTCTTCGCCACGCGAGTCCTGCCTTAGGCATACGCCACGCAGCATATGCCACAACCATATGAACCGCAAGCAGCGCCCCCGGTCTATGGTGCAGCCTTGCCCATGCCGGGATACACGGTGTCAAGTGCGAACCAAGCGTTCGCAGTGCCAATACCTGCGGCAGCAGGAGCAGGATGTGCAGCCCTGGTACCCCACCTTCGCTTCGCGAGGTGGCCGCGCAAGTTTCAGCCACACCTGCCCGAGAAGTACGACGGTAGCGTCAACCCGGCGGAGTTCCTCCAGATCTACTCCACCGCCGTACTTGCCGCAGGAGGGGATGAGGCTGTCATGGCCAACTACTTCCCCGTCGCCTTGACTGGCCCAGCTCGGTCTTGGCTCATGAATCTACCCCAGGGGTCCATAACCTCCTGGGGAGAGCTCTGCCGGCAGTTCGTCGCCAACTTCGGCAGCTCCTACACCCGTCCCGGTATGGAGCTTGACCTCCACGCCGTCAAACAACAGCTTGGGGAGTCGCTGCGCTCTTTCATCCAGCGGTTCTCCCAGGTACGCAACACCATCCCGCATATTCAAAGTGCTTCTGTGGTGGTGGCGTTCCGACAGGGTGTCCGGGATGAGAAAATGCTTGAGAAGCTCACGACCAGAGAGGTCCGCGACGTCTCTGAGCTCTTCAGCCTGGTGGACAAATGCGCCAGAGCAGCTGAAGGGCGGAACTGGCACTCTCTGCCGACCTCCGAGCCAGGAGGACAGCCCGGGTCCGGCGCTGCTGCCTATGGGGGTGGCAATAAGGCCAAGAACCGGGGGAGTGGCAAGATGAAGTGATCGTTCACGGCTCCCGTCGCCGAAGCAGCGACGACTAGTGGAGCTCGGGGGCCACGCCCCGAAAAAAGGCAGCGGCAGTCACCGGCCCCAGATAGTGACCAGGGCGGGCTATGCCCCGTGCATGGCGCCGGCAACCATACTGCCGCCGAGTGCTAGGATATCCAGAGGCTCGCAGAGCGCTTCCGCAAAGGAAGACAGCAGAGAGCTGAAGCACCGCCCTACCCTCAGAGGGATGGCAAACAGAAGGTCGATGCCCCTGTCACCACCGCCCATCAGGTGGGGTTCCAGGAGCCTCAGCGTGTCATAAAGACAGTGCATAACGGTGAGGACTCCAGCTCCGACGGTGACGGGCCAGGGCGGTAGCCAACTGCGGCACGCCTCCGTGCCTCGGACATACCTCCCGGGGGCCGCCCAAGGTCTGTCAACCCCTTGAAGGCCTTGCCAAAAGGGGAAGACGCCTTAGGTCATCTAAGACGAGCCCGGGTCCACCTACCCCTTGAAGGCCTTAGCCAGAAGGGGAGAACTCCCCGGGGGCCCCCAGGAGAAGTTGTGCAGGACCTGATCCAGCGTGAAGATAACAACCTCGTCGACAAGACTCGGCAGCAGGTAACACCCCACAATGCAAGGTCTCGGCTGATGCTCTAAGCACTACAGCCAAAGAACCAAACGCGTCGGGGACCTGCAGAAGGGCAACCTGGTGTCGCGGCACGCGCTTTCTCAAGAAGGACCCATGAACTCTCCCCCAGCAGGGAAGGTCCCTTCCGAATCATGAAAGCTGCTGCCCCAGGTACACATGCCTTTCAACCGAGTGTGGGATCCGTTCCCAAAATCCTTGGCGTGGAGCAACACTGTAAGTCCTACTCCCCGAGCATCAGTAGAACAGGGTCATTCCCTTCTGTAATGGATCCCATAGAATTTAGGAACAGAGCTTGGGGCAGCTAAGTCTCAAGGGACGGTACAGGACTACGTCCAGTTTAGACTGGTTCCGACCCTAAGCGCGTAGAGTCTTGCTTCCCTTGTAGACGAGGCGGAATATTGCCTCCATGTACAGCCAGAATTCCACCTATGGGCATGAATACAGAAACCTGTTCTACTTAGCTCTCTCTCATGCGCTCATTTAAATTATGCATTAATTTTTATGATCGCACTATCTTTGTATGTTCATCGTACATCTAGCTCCCCCTCTCCCGCGCTCATCCATAGTCAGCATTCGCTATCCTACCGAGGGCGGCTGCGCTTGAGGCACCTGCCGATGGCCGAGTGAGTCTCTCGGGCCTCCCCCAGTCAGGTGTTGCGGTGCCAGTTGGTCACCTCCAGGAAAGGCCTGCGTTGTGCATGGGGGGTCCAGGGTGCGTATCTAGCTTAGCAGGCCATGAGCCCAAAGCATGCGCATCCTGCCCTCCGGAGGTACAGGGGAGTACAACCGCTTTGCCTGGTCATGAACCCAAAGCACGTGCACTCTGCTTCCCCAGCGCATGGCCCGGTACTAGGGATCGGATGACTGTACCCAGACCTCGAAGGGAGCCGGAGCTCCGGCGCCTTGAGCACGGAATTGCCCAAGCCCCGTATAACGGATCAGGATCGTAAGACGAATAAGACTAGGAGACGGGAGGGGAGGACCCCCCGAGGAGAATTGCGTTTCCTCTGCCTGTGTGCAGGACCTCCAGGTTACGGCAACAGGGACTGCATGAAGCAGGGGGAAAGGAGCTACCAACTACTCCGGCCTAGGACTGGAAGGACCGGGTCCCGCCCCTTCAGCAGGGGCGAGGCCCGAGGGCCCCACGTGTCCGGTGGGCCCGGAGCTCTCGCCTCCCCTGAGGGGGGCTCCGGGCTCGCCACGTGGCAGGCGGAAATCGGACCTCCCCCCCCCCCGGTGGGAGGGCTCCGAAAGCCCTACGTGTCTAGCATGGCCGGAGCTCCCGCCTCCTAAGCTCCCGCCTCCTAAGGAGGGGCTCCGGACCCGCCGCGTGGCAGGCAGATTTGGAGCTCCCCGTAGGGCGAGATCCGGAGACCCCCGGGGGCCCCTTAACACGGTTAGGACCCGGGGAAGGTGTCTGTGCAGAGCTCCGAGATTGGAGAAGGCCTCTGAGTACCTTGCGGAGCTAAGGACTCAGTCAGGCAAGGCCAAGAAGGAGAGAAAAGATATCACAGACACAAAAATATAAAAGAGTCAAACTATGCGAGGCTCCATGAGCTGGACTACAGACTCGATAAAAAGGGGGAAACAAGTCCTAAGGACCTCTCGGCTCCCGCCGGAACCTTGCGGCTACTAGGGCGGCCACATCCTCGACTTCAGCCTTGGCAGCTTCCTCCCGCTCCGCGGCTGGGCCCTCTCTCGCTGGTTCTAGCGAGAAAGAGGGGTCGCGGCTCTTGAAGCATGCCAGCACATATGAGGCGACCTCTAAGGCTAGGCCGCGTCCCTCGGCCTCAAGCTCGCTGGCGACCACCGAGTCTAGCCTGTCCAGCTTGGCGCCGATCGACTCCAGCGCGGGCATCACCTCCGCCACCTTCAGCGCAGGAGCCGCTGCCCTCACCGGATTGAAGCCAAGAGGGATCAGGGCGGACCCCGCTCGATCGACGAAGCTCGAGACCGCATGAGCCTCGGAGGACCGCAAGGCCGAAAGCTCCTCCACCTCGCGGCGGGCTGCCTGCAGGGCATCTAGGTTCCTCTCGGAGAATTCCTTCTCCTTGGCCGCCAGGGAGCTCTCCTGAAGGTGGAGAGTCTTGGTGAGCCGCTCCAACTCAGAAGCCTTGAAGTCGGCGGCCAACTCCCGCTCCAAGACCGCCCGGCGTTCACGGGAGACCTGTTCCTCCCTCAAGTCGAGGTCTGCCTTCAGAATCTCCAACTCCTCGATCCGAGCTCGAAGGTCATCCTCGCCCGCAGCCAGCTGCGCGGCGACCCTCTCCACCTCTGCTGCCGTGGAACGCTCCCGTTCCTCAACGGCGAGTTTACGGCGCTCCAGCAGCTGCCGTATCTCCTCAGCGGCAGAGAGGCTCTCCTCGGCCCGGGCGTGTGCCTCCAGGGCCTCCTTGTTGATCCGCCGCGATTCGGCGTCCATGCGGTCGACAGCCCGCTTCAGCCGGTCGAGGAGCACTTCCCTGAAGTCGAGCAACTCCCGCCTGGAGTCAAGCTCGCTCTTGACCCTCGCGGTCCGCTCTCGCAAAAGTTTCCCCCAGGTGAGGAGGCGATCCCGTTCAACTGTATACTCCTCCCGCTCGCGACCTAGTGCAGCCAAGACCTGCCGGACGCTCGTCTCGGCAAGCACGAAGGCATCTGCCAAGGGCAATGGAGCAACAGAGGCCGGGGCAGTTCCCCCGACCCCCTCCATCACCTCGTCCTCAAGAGGAGTCGATGCACCAGCAACCAAGACGAGACGCCGGTCGGGAGAAACTGGCGCCGGGGCTCTGACAGCCGAACCTGTCGGGCCCTCTTTAACTTATGGCTTCTTGACCTGTGGAGAGGGGCGAGTCGGGGGAGGCGGCGCTGGAATAAAGGCCGGGCCGCCTGGTGCAGGGTCGACCTACGCTAGCTTGGGGGCCGCGGCGGCCGTCTCGGTAGGAAGAGATGACGCCGCCGCGGAGTCCGGGCACACCGGAACAGGAGAAGCCCGTGCTGGCTTGGGGGCCGCGGCAGTTGTCCCGGGCTCCGAGCGCAACGGCACAGACTCCCCGCTAGTCGGGGATGGCCAGGAAGCGCGGACACTCCAGCGGGCTCTGAACCCCGACTTCCGAGCCGGGCAGGACTCCCAGAGCCCACTGCCGTCACTGACGGCCGCTCCGCAGTCGCCTGAACTGGCGGAGTAGGGGACGCCCCAGAAGCTCCCCTCAACGCATTAGCCCGGGGCCTCTTCGAGTCACCACCGGAAGGAGTGCCAGGCACTCCAGATTCCCGACTTGGCACAGACGTCGCCGCTGGAGGAGATCGAGCGCGCTTCTTCTCTAGTGGCGGGTTGGAGACCATGGCGAGGGAGGACAAGAAGGCAAAAGCACAAGAGTCCGAGAAGAAACGTTGGGAGGTGTGAAGGGAAACCGCGATGCGGGTAAGATCCCCTCTAAAAACCTTCCCGGGTGCAATTCCAGGCGATTCGGAACTCTTTGAATACACCGCATTGGCAACCGCTTCGGCTCCTAGACCGAGCGCCAATGACAGGTGGACCCAAGCCGCCCGACTGAAGCGGTGGGTCAAGGAGTCAGTCTCCTAAGAAGACAAGCCGGCAAGGCACTTCGGCGGTTCCCGAAGAAAGCGCCGCAACATGCAGAAGTGGCAGTCTTGGGAACCGCTGTAGTAAAAGCAACCATCAAGTGGGCGCACGCTCCCACGATCCTGCGACCGTTCGTGCTCCGGCAGCGGTCAATGCGGGACTTAGAGGAATTGCGCGGATCAGAAGAGACGGAGGTCCCACCTCGGGCTCGCTATCTCCCCCGAGATTGGCCCGGGGGCCACTTTCGGTACCTGAGATATGGGGTACCCCCGCGCACAGGGAAAAATGCCTAAGGAACTCGCCCTTCTCCGTAGGGAGAGCTCCGGAGGCGCCACGCGTCCGGCGGGGGCCGGACCTCCCTCTCCTCAGAGGAGAGCTCCGGGCCCGCCGCGTGGCATACAGAAGCCGGACCTCCCCCTCCGCGGGCGAGGGGCCCGAAGGTGCCACGTATCCGGCGGGGCCGGACCTCCCTCTCCTCAGAGAGGAGCTCCGGGCCCGCCACATGGCCGACAGAAGTCGAACCTCCCCCTCCACGGGGAGAGGTCCGGAGGCTCCACGTGCCCCGCGGGCCGGACCCTCCTCTCCCCTGAGAAAGGCTCCGGGCCCGCCACGTGGCCAGAAGAACGGCGCTGCCTGCCCCCGAGCGATAGGCAGCGGGCGTAAAGACGCCCCATACCTTGCCCGTACAAGGTATTCAAGGCCCGCGTCTTCCCAAGACGCGGAGATGCGGAGCACGCCTCTGTCAGGTGCCGTTGCGCCCACTCGCATCACAGACTGGCGCGCGGTGTCAGAACCTGCCAGCCAATAAACACCGCGACAAGACATCCCATGCCGCCTGCGCCGTCATCAACCACTACGACTAGCGTGCGGCATGGGCAGGGCGGCAAGACGGAGACTCGGAAGCCTTCACCAGAGACAACTACCGGCATAACTGCAGATACGGTAGATAACAGTCAATCTCCCCGGGACCACCTGTCGGGTCCCGGGCCCCCCTTGTAAGCCACCCGAGTCTTGGACTATAAAAGGCTCGGATAGGAAACGATAGCAAGGGTTCGTACTCTGCAACTCATACGCTAGCCATTCACTCCCAAGCTGTAACTCACCCCCAAGCTCAGGACTCCGGCCCTGAGCAGCAAGCAATACAGCGAGCTCCATAGCTCGCCGTGGACGTAGGGTTTTATGCTCCGGCAGCCTGAACCACGTAAAACTCACCGTGTCAAGCTCTTACTAACTCGTCCATCCGCGCAAGCTCTCCGCAAGGGACTAGCCCCACCGAAAAAAGAACCTCCGCGGGCTGCCCAGTGCAGGCTCGGGGGAAGTGTCGACCGAACACTTCGACAGTAGGCTATCCGAGTTACTATTTTTTATGTTGATTCAAACTCGGTTTTGAAACAAATCTCGCAATAGGATGTGAAAAACAATTGGAATTCAGCAACGACGACTGATGGGATGTTGTGTGATGAATCAAGCAGGACTGGTACAATGGTTTGTCACCTGTTCTAGGGCTGGCGATGCGGGGGTTCACGCAAGGCGGCTAGCTAGGGCAAACCGATGATCCTGGTGGATCGATTTAATGTTTAGAGATTGTGGAATAGGTCAGCAGCAAGAAAAACAAGGAAGAAAAATGATAACTACGACCGAAAAACACAAGGCTAAACCAGCAAAAAGACTCAACCACACCAATGCAAACTCAACAATGCAAACTGAAAAACGAAACTTGCAGTCACTATGGTCTAGGAATCGGTAAACACAATATATTTTTTTGTGGCTTTTCTGCGGACTCTAGGTATGAAAAACAAAACTAATCTAGTGGAAAATCAAAGTACCTCACGGGCAACCTAAAATCTGATACCAATTGATGAGTAGTTTAGGCCCGATCTTCCGAAAGGTAGGTCGATTGAAGTGGAGATCTCAACGTTGATGATCTGAGGCACTCGAGCAGACCCGAATACCCCTGCAATCACTACACCCCTGCCCCGTTGATTATCAACCGTGCTTCACACGCTTGACCTCGCCAAGAAGGCTATCCTTGCAGGTGCAACCGAGAACACAAGCAAGAACGATGAAGATGCAATCTGAAATTGCGAAATTAGGGTCTCACAAACCGTAGAACGGCGAGATTGTTTAATCTAAGCAAAACCCACCGAATATGGCCAGCGGCTACAGTATTTAAAGGCTAGGGTTCGGCCATAAGACCCTTAGACGCGTCCCTAATGGACTCATATGGGATAAAAGGCCCAAAAGCCCAATACGGTGGCGCAGCACCGGACAGAACTCTTAATTCGACTTGTTTCGACAATTCCCAATGATACCTGACCAATTTTAAGTGGGACTAGAACCATTGGAAAGTTTATCTTCTCATCTTTCCATGCATATGTAGAACATCGAAAACAGAGTCCGTATGCATCATGGGCGTCCGTTTTAAGATGGACTGCTCCTGGGCTCCGAGTTGAACTCGAGTCTGAGTTGGCGACTATTTTCATCAACTTGTGGACGTCCCATCTGGTTCTCCACGTCCCAAAATCCTCCTCCCTTTACTTGTTGATCATGTTCATGGTTCCTAATAACAATTAAATAATTAAATAGCAATCTATTCTTAAACTCACATGGGTAGGAAGTTAGGAACGAGTTCACCTGCTGATTTAGTAACCGTGCTCGTGCTCTTGTGATTGGTCCTTGTATATCAATGTAAGTATCCACTGTTGTGATGTCCTCATCAAAACGGGTTGTATTCTTGCATACATATACCTTTTGAACATATCCTAAGTTGATTTCAGAATTTTGAACTCACATATAAACTAATTTTCAATATAAGTCACTTTCTAATTTGCATACCACCATTTTAGGATACAAAACTTGCATAAAAATGTGTTTTCAGTCCTAAAACAGAGTTTCACATCTTCTTATCAATTTATAAAACTTAATTTTCCTATTCAAAAGCACATAAAACCCGAAGAACTCGGAAACTGGTCGGTGACGAGGACAGGCGGCAGCGACTCGCTGTGCTCGTCGAAGTGGCGGTTGGGGTCGGCGACCTTCGGGTTTTCGGGTCGTGGAGCTTCCCTGTGGTCCAGCGAGGGCGTATAGAAGGTCAAAGAGAATCAAAGTGAAGGAAGTCGATGTCCTCACCGGTGGCCGGCGGCTGACTCTTACCGGAACTCGGCAGCGTCAGTTTTCTCGTCGAGGACTCGTCCCGAAGTGAAAGCCTGCGAGCTGTGCACGGTGCTGCGGAGGTGCAAGACCGGTTAGAATAAAGAAATCGGCGTTGTGCATAAGGAATTCCAAAGTTTGGCGGCGGCGGCACTCACCGAGAGAAAAACCGATCGAGTGGGGAGGAAACGGATGGGGGCTTCAGTTTTTATCGTGGCCAGGTGCGCGGAGGTGGTTGGGATTGTGTGGGACGGCGCTGCAAATCCGGGATCGTGGCGTGTGCGATGAATTCGAAAGCGGGGCGCACGGTGTTCGGGTGTGGGAATAGAGGGGCGGCGGTTGGGGAAGAAGGCGGAGCTGATGGGTGGGGTCGGCGCGTTAGTGGGAGGGGAGTGGAGAAGGGGGCTGTGGAGTGGTTGGGTCGCGTGGGTGAGTTTCGGCCCGAGTGCTATTTTTCTTTTCCCTTCTCTTTTTCTTTTTTGTTTCTTTTTTCCAATTCAAAATTTGAGTTTGAATTTCCAACTTTGGCACATGCACAACATCCATTTGTTTTAAATTTGAATTTGAATTTTTTGGATGCTACAACGTGCCGGGGACGAGCGGCGCCGGGTCGGGGCGGGGGGGGCGGAGCGACGGCGGAGGGCCGGCCGGGGCGGCGCTGTTGGTGCGGTCGGGGCGGGGACCGGTAGGGGCGGGGCGACGGCGGGGGCCCGTCCTGGGCCGGCCGGGGCGGGAGCCAACCGCGGCGGCGAGGGAGGGCGCTGGGGCGGGGCACCGGTGGCAGCGGCCGGGCCGGGTCGGGGCGACGAGGGGGCGACGGCGGGGCGAGCGGCGGCGGCGGCGCGAGCGAGTGTCGGGCGCGCGAGTGGGGCGGGCTGGCGGCCGCGCGACGGTTAAGTAATCACATGTTCACGACGGTGCGGGCAACTGTCGTGAATGATGTGCTTATTCATGACAGTGATTGGCCCTGTCGTGAATAAGCAACGTATTCACGACGGTCACAGCTTACCGTTGTGAATAATGTGATTATTCACGACAGTCTAGGTCAACTGTCGTGAATAAGAACATTATTCACGATGGCACTTATCCACCGTCGTGAACATTTTTATTAACGATGGTACCGTCGTTAATAATTTTGATCGTCATGAATTTGTCTTTTTCCTATAGTGAACCCTGGAGTCCTTTGCAGGTGGGCTTCCAGAAAAGAAGGTATACCTTGATTGTATGAGTATTTTATCAATCCTATTAAGTCGGGAGCCAGGATATCACAGCTTGCCCTCTAGCAGCAAGTTATTCAGAAAGTCTTTAATCAACCCTAGAGATCTCTCCCTGCTAAAAGCTTCTTTGATGCTCAACCATACAAACCTTGACATTTTACATTGGAAGAAAATTTTATTAGTGTTTTCAGGAATTCTGCAGAATGTGCACTTTTTATCAGTAATGATCCGTGTAAACCCCTTTTTTCTCTAGCGCCCACTTCATCACATCTTTATCAGTAATGATCTGTACCTGTTTTAACCTTTTCTCTAGTTCAATCCGTTCTTCTAGTTCTAGGTCATATTAGTTCAAGTGATCCTTTTGAAGCCAGGGTCCAACCCCCCCATGTTCCAAACTACTCCTGCTATTGTATTTATGTTCTCTCCACAAATTACATATAACATTAGATATTGTAACTTCCAAGAAATTTCCCTCACCCACACATCCTCTCACAATAGTGTTTTTTTCCTAATGCTCACCTGACAGATCATGCCTTTCTTCAGGCGATGTTTGAACTTGTGCATTTTTTGTCATTTCGATTATGACCGATTTTTTTGCATTTTAAGCGCCTGTAATGTCATATTTATTCACAGAAATACATGATCTATATGCACAAAAGAATTTAACGGATTAATACAACCATTAGTAGTACTCCGTAATTTTGTGTGGGAAACATCAACAAGACTGTCGATGGGCAACTCCGTGTATCCCCACCGTCACAATTAACCCCAAGCTGCAGAGATACAGGCAACGCAAGCCAATTGGCCGTGGCAATAGCGACTCAGCGAGGAGTAACGGAACCTGTGGCCGCTGCACGCGTGGCCTTCCGCAGTCGGCAGCCCAACTGCCCAAGAAGAGCACGCCACCGCCACTGCTTCTCTTTCCGTGTTCGTTCCTTGGCCCCGGAACCGGGCGACACCACCAAGGCACGGAAACGGACCAAACGCCTAGTAGTCCGCGTTAGCTTAGCCTCCCGTTGGCCGCACGGTCCATTCCCACCTAGCAACGGTCGGGTGCGCCGGCACGTCCGCCGCAACACCGCGTCCACCCGTGCCTGGCCCGGATACCCTGGCCCATGCGACCCGGCAAACGTCTGAGTCGCGGGGGTGGGGCCCAACCGAGCCCGTCTGGACCGAGTCGGTTTCGTCCCGCTATAAAGCCTGCGCCACGCTCCTGCTCCGACCCGTTTCATTCCTTCCTGTCCAGATCAACCCAACTAACACCTGAAATTTTCGATCTCTCTCTCTCTCCACGGAATCAAAAACTCGAGCTGAGCCAGCCGCGGCCATGGCTTCCTCCTCGGCGGCACCTACGCGCGGCTGGGAGATCGAGACCGGGCACAGCGTGGGGCTCTTCACGGACGCGGAGCTGGCGGCGGCCGACCAGCTCGTGCAGCTCAGCGGCAGCGGCGGAGGGGACGACGAGGCGTCGCCGTGCTCATCCTCGACCTCGCCGCGGTCGGTGAACACGGCCGCCGCGGCGTGGGAGACGGAGGAGGAGGTGGTGGTGGCACTCGCTGGCCCGGCCCGCGAGGAGCTGGACAGGAGGGCGAGGAAGAGGTACCGGCTGCTCTCGGAGCTCTACGCCGCGACGAGGCCGGCGAACGGAGCAGCCACCGCCCCTGGCGCGAGGAAGAGGAGGCGCCACGGCGGGCCGGACGGGAAGGCGGCGAGGTACGGAGATCAGAGCTGCTAGGGGGCATGGGAGGGAAGGGCTTTTGTGCAATTACCTTGCAATATTAGGAGCTTTTGTGCAATTACCTTGCAACCTTAGGAGCTTTTGCTTTTCGAAGAAGAAGAAGATTAGAAGAAGGGGAACAAGACAAGGGACTAAAGCTAGTAGCTTGTACAGGAAGTCGGTAGTGCTGCCACGACATTTTGAATTTCCGATCAATTTGAAAACTGAGCCAGCACGCAGGATATTTCTTCCCTGTCTTCAGATCTCAAGAATTGAAGTGGTCGCACCACTACACTAATGCTGCATCTTCCTTTCTGTATGTGGGCCTGTGAATGAATATCTCTTCCCTTCAGAAATATTCCTGCCTCCATGGCCGGCCGAAATATCTCCTAGGGATCCGTACGCGCGGCCAGAAAATTCAAAACCCTCCGCCGGCGCTTCATTCCACAACATTCCAGGCGCTGATGTTTCGCGGTGGGCACGATTAACTAATATTTTCTGTTAAATTTGGTTTTTATTTTTTAACATTCCGGTTAACTGAAAGTTTTACGATTTTCACGTTATATTAACTGAACTATTGATTTAACTGAATTTTAACTCATAATACCTCACAATCTATAAAAATAAAGCGTAATAATGATAATCTTCACACTTAACAGAATTTTTCTGGCGGACCCATCCAATCTTTTTATATGTTTATTGATAATCTTCACACTCACTGCGTACACATACATGTTATTTTTATGTTTATTGATAATTTTTTGTGTGTTTATTATCATTTTTGTCAAACAAATTATATTATACACTAAAATATGGTCAACCATAAAACTAAACTTAATTAACCGTAATTGACTTATGCAGTTATGACTTTTTAGATCATGTGTGCTTATTATTTTTTCATAACCGATTTTTTCATTATTCGAACTGAATTAACCAGATGACCACCCTACTCGGTGCAGCCGCCTGCGAACCGACTTAGTAGCTTGCAAGCATACGGGTCGATGAGCATGCGCGTGCTTTGAACACGAATGACAAGCATATTTATAGACTTGGGAGGTGTAGCGCAACGTTTGCGTCGTTGGCCGACCAAACGTTTAGAAACGGGGTGTTGCTGGCTGCTCTGTTCAACTTCAACTTTGGACAACCTTGGAAGCCGTTTGGAAGCAGAGCTACCCAAAGATGGCAGGTCGACCAGATTATAAAAATCGGCAAGAGCCGGCTGCTTTGAATCGGCAACCACGACTCGCCAGGTAGTCCTTGTTCAAGTCGTAGTGTCCAGGCATTATGTTGCCCTATTTTATCACGCACGCGAGCTGACTTTGTGTTCGATCCTGTGAAAGGCGTGCATAAACGAATCAACCACTTGTCGTCGCAGGTTCTAAACAGATAGTTGGCTGTCTGAACCATTGCAAGCGCACGCACAACTCCAAACGGCCACAGAACTATCTATAGTAGTCTGTCCGGATCAAGCTTTAGATTGATCCTGCACGCTGATAACCTTGCTCAGGGATAGCATGGCGACAGGACTATCTATACTAGTTTGCGTGATATCAAGGCGTGGTATTAATTTGTGCACATTCAGAGCTGATTGTCTAAGTATCCCTAGAGGTGGCTCAATAGTTCTGGATGGAGGTGGGACTCGGGCCGGCACGGCACGTTCGTGCTTTGGGCCGTTTCGGCCCGAGCCCGAAAGCACGTCGGGCCGGTTCGTGCCAGCCCGGTCGGGCCGGCTGCTGGAAATCCCGGCCCAAACACGGCATGTGGCCCGACGGGCCGTCTTCGTGTCGGGCCGGGCCCGAAAACGGCCCAAATAGATGCTGCAGCCTGCACAGCTCACTGTGGCTTTGACAGGTGGGGCCCAAAAGTCATAGACTGAATCACCAAAGTTGCAGTTCTACAATGTAAAAAAATCAAAAAAATCTGAAAAAATTGTAGCTTAATATAGTTATATTACTTCCCAAAAAAATTTATTCAGAAATTCACAATATACAAAGTGTAACAAAAAACAAAGAAAAGTGTTTTTTGTCTTTTTTATATATCTCAAAATAAAATGAATTTGGAAGTGCGATTTCTTGTGAGAATTGTATATGAGAGTATTCACCTATGATATTTTTTTGGAATTTTTTAAAATTAAAATGAACAAATGTGTGTTTGATTTTTAAAGAATGGCACATATGTTATAAGCCTTTGACTCAAATGAGGATAAATTTGAATTTGCACAACTTGAAGTGTTTCAAAAAAATTACAAAAAATTCATATATGCGCGGATAAATATAATGCACACCTACACAAACAAAAATGAATTCATTTTGCTGATTCTTTTGAGATTTAAAAAATAGTGAAAATATGTACATATGATTTGTTTTGGTTGTTTATAAAAAGGTACAAAAAGAACTATATTAGTTTGAAAATAATTGTTCCAAGTGGTAGAGAGTATTTTTTAAGAATATAGAAAAAAGAATCATTAAATTTGGACTTAATTTACGGAATATAAAGAAGTTTGAATATTTAAATAGGAATAAAAAAAGGACCTGTAAACAAGAATAGCCGCGCCTATTGGGCCGCCGCGCGCCGCCTATTGGGCCCCGCCCTGCCTATTGGGACGCCGCCCCGCCTATTGGGCCGCCGTGCAAAACACGCTGCCGTGGCCGGGCGCCGGCTATTTAGTCCCACATCGGGACTTTACGGCGCGCTCGTCGTGCTTATAAGGCGGAGTGGGGAGACTGCCCCGAACTCCGATTCCTGCCCGCTCCGCTGTTCGTTCCTGCCGCATCATGTGCTCCGTGCGACTGGGCCCGTGGGCTGTCTGATCCGCTTTGCGCCCTCGCTGTGGGCCTCGTTACTCTTGCGCCTGGTGCGCTTGGGCCAGTGGTGCTGCCTAGGCCTAGTGCCCTGGCGGGGCGGGGCGCGGGGCGCGGCACACGCAGGCGTCGTCGCGCGGGTGTGGGCGCGGGAGGCGGCGGCATGGGCGTGGCGAGGGCGGCGGGTGAAAGCCTAGAAGCCTTATTTTTTAACTGTTACCCTAATGTGTGGCAGTGGAAGCCTTATTTTTCAATTATCGGGCCGTTTTTGGGCCGATGGTCTTTTTTGAGTCAAATTCAATTTTTGTACCTACTCGGGCTGTCGTGCCAATTCGGGCCGCCGTGCCGATTCGGGCCGTCGGGCCCATTCGGGCCGTGCCGGCCCGGGCACGGCCCAGATCGTTGTGTCGTGTCGTGCCGCCCGTCGTGCCCAAAGACCAGGCCCGGCCCGAATGCCCTTCATGCCGGGCCAGGCCTCGGGCCGCGGCGTCGTGCTTTGGGCTGCCCGGGTCTGGCCCGGCCCAATTCCCGCCACTAGTTTGGAACAGCAATGCTACTCTCCTCTTCTGTATGATTGCATCTTGTTCTGTTCTGTGTGTGGGCATACTGTCTTCATCGTATCAGTAGGAACGATTCTCAATATCTTTTCTTTCCTCTTCTGCAAATTGAGGTTTATTATTACCGCCGCGTACTTGCATGTCTCGAAGCGATAATTATCTGTCAACCCTCCGGAAAGTGATGATTCATTATAATTACGTACTTGAGCAGAACATCTATCAGTTTTGTCACATTATTTTATCTTCTCCAGTTCTGTTCTGTTCAATGCTTCTACATGACTTGCAGCGTGGAATGCATTATTCCTGCATATAAATTTACGGACCGTCACAATATTTGGATGGGAAAACGCACTTTGACTATAAGTGCTTGGCTTGATGTGGCTACTTTTACTAACAGGAGTACGTGTGTATGAGATTTTGTAAAGCAAGGGGACGCTTGCCAATTAGCTGCCGTGCCATCGAGTTTCCTTGGCCTAATATCTCCTAATTACCAACCATTTTAGACATAGACGACGTCAGGATGCGGCAGTTCACAACGAAAGTCGTTTACGCTAAGATATCCAGAAGTTCAGATTTGGTTCGAAGACCAGCAGCTCTCTCTCCTGAGATATATCATGAATAGGGAAACTCATTGGCCTGGAAGGCTGTTCAACTCAACAAGTTATATCTATTCTTGGAAATGAACACGTAGGATCTCCACAACACGCAAAGATTTTTGCTTACCTCCTAGGACAACCTACTTTTCTGAACAACACGGTAGTAAGTAAGAATCCAAAAAGTCAAAGTAAAGTGCATGGAAGATAACAGTGACGGATAGACGACTACAGTTTATAATAGTGGTTCGTCGTGATTATGAAGAACATTTCGGTACTATCTAGATAAAGATACGAATTTACATTGCAGAATATAGCTAGTAATGTCCATGGTTACATCTGATATCCACGATGAAGAACGTATTATCCAGTTCCCAGTTCACACAAACCAACCCGCTAATCAATCTTTGGAATTTTCAGTACTAGGGCAATTTTTAGCAGCAGTGCAAGGCTTGGCGATTCTTGTAACCATACATCATTCACATGGCGCGTTACTTACTGATGATTTGTGGCTTCTACAAAGAAGGAAGACGTTATGCATGTAAACTCTTGTGTGTAACAAAGCGAGTGTTCCCAGTCAAATTTCACACATTTGAGAGAGGAACTCCATTTTTAGTTCACAGTCAAACAAAACTTCGTCACAGTGAAAGTTCATAAAGTTTTGATATTTCATTATATAAGATTAACAAGTTCGATTAAACTTGTATATGGTTATTAAGAAATCCAAAGAGGACTTTCTAAAGATATCATTATTAATCTAACAAGATTAAGGGTAGCCAATATATTAACAGATGAAGAAAAAGAAAACTAAAACGTGGGAACGAAATAACGACATAAAGAAAGAGCTTATGCCAACCAGACTTAAGTATCTAAGTCCAGAATGTACATGGAAAAGGGAAGCAAAAGAAGCACGCAGAAGGGATAGAAGGTTGATGAAGTCAACAACTATCTATGCACTACATGATTTCCGTCAGCATACGATGGCTAAAACCATCGTATATAAAGCAGAAGCCGTCGTATATAAACTATATACGACGGCAGTTGTTTATATACGACGGTTTGTGGTCGTTGTATATATTTTGTCGTATATATAGTTATATATGACGGCACCGTCGTATATAACAGTATATATACGACTGCCACTTATATACAACGGCCCGTTTCATATACTTGGCCCAGTGGGCCGGGGCCTTTATATACGACGGCTGGGTTCAGGCTGTCGTATATAAGCTCTTATATACGACAGCGCATCGGCCCTGGCTGTCGTATATAAGAGCTTATATACGACAGCCGCTGGGCCCTGGCTGTCGTATATAAGAGCTTATATACGACACCATTGCCCAGCCGTCGTATATAATTTAGGCTTATTTACGACGGCCCTGTATAGCGACCGTTGTATATAAACTATACAGGTCATCGTATATAAGCTTTTCCATTTTTTTTAAAAAACAGAAAATGGCTAACCTGGCTCGATGGCCAGCTACACATCTAAATCAATAGACAACAACAAAACAGTTTAATATATAAAATCACAACAAAGTGCAATAGTACACATCGACAATCACCAAGTCTACATCCACACAATCAAAAACAAAATCACAAATCTATTGATTACTAGCCCCTCCACTACCTCCGGGAGCGAAGCAGTCATCCTGCCACGGCGAACCTGGCGCCCTTAGCTGTGGCGATGGAGTCTGAGCCTCCGTCCCTGATCCCTGCGAAACACAGTGACATATGTACAAGTTTACAATTCTTTTTCTAGGCTCATTAGGATTCTTAGCGGTTGGGGCTTCCACTTAATGTAACTTTCTTTTTATACATGTACTCCAAGAAACAATCTTGAATAATCTTGAATTGAAAACAATGAAAGTAAATGAATTCACCTTCCGTGTGCTTTTCCACCTCCGCTTGCATACGCGGCTTGAGGGCCGATGTTGGGGGAGTTTTCCCAATCGAACCCTTCGTCTTCGCCGTGTATCCTCACAGCCTCTTGCCCATACCTAGTCTGAAAAACAATGAAATTGTGTAAGTTCAACAACATATATAGTGTCAAATAATTTCAGAGGTCATGAAACTTATCAGACGCTCCGCTGCATACTGACTACACTGCTCCGACTAAGAAGGGTCAGCGTGACCTCTCCTATAGACCGCAGTAGCACTCGGTCGCATGCCGGTCTCCTTTTCCTGTGAACATATGTTAGTACGAACAATACTATATTATGAATATAATAAAAACTATCAAGAAACTTACCATTCGTTTAGCCATTCACACAAAACCTTGGACGCCCATACGATGCTTCCCTAAGCTCCCTCTGGCATCTCGAGCCTTCTTGGACTTAGTGATGAACTCATCGCTAGCCCAATACCCGCAAAGGGCTCGGTAATCTTCAGTTCGTCCCTGAAACCCGGCGTAAGGCAGGTGAATACGGCGGCGGTGCTTGCACACAGGGGAGGCGGCGGCGGCGCCCGCGCACAGGAGGTGATACATCTTCCGAGAAAGGAAGGGGCGGGGGTGGCGCCGTCGACGGAGGAAACCAATGTGGGGGGGGGGGGGGGGGGAGGGAGGGGGAGCAAACTGACCTGCGTTCGTGGGAGGTTGAGCGTCGGCAGATCCGCGGCAGCCGGTCAATGGAGGCCGACGAGTGCCGGCAGATCGACAGTCCCGCGGCGGAGGAGGCCGAGCGCCGAAGGATTGGCAGTTCCGCGGCAGAGTGTCGGAGGCCGAGCGCTGGCTAATCCGCCGGGGGGGGGAGGGTGGGGGGTAGGGCGAGGCGGCCTAGGTTGTTCACATCGTGCTTTTGTAGACGTATACGTTACCACTAAATGGGTCGTATCGGGCCCTAAGCCCATTTATATACATATAGTACTTTTAAACACTTAAACAATCGAAACAATAATCAATTAAACTATTAACTCATATGCATTAATCATCTAAGCAATAAACAACTCATCTAAACAAACATAAATACCGTAGTTAACAAGCTTATCAATTCTAAGCAATTAAAAAAACACCTAGCTAGCAATTCAAATAAACCTAGGCAATAATTAAACCTAAGCATATCAATTCATCTAAATCTAAAGAATTAGCCACTAAACAATAAAAAAACAATCATAATATAAACAATTGGTAATTAAAAAACCAAACTTTCTAGATGGGGAGGGAGGCGGGTGACTTACCTCACGGTGGAGGCGGCGCGACGAGCGGCACACGACGAGGCGGGCGGCGGATGGCGTGGAGGCGGACCGGCACGACGTGGCGGCGCACAGCGCGACGGTCGCAGGTCCGGGCGGTGCGACGACGTGGCAGCGTGGCGGGGCTAGGCAGCGCGTGGGGCACCACTGTGGCGATCCTGCGGCGGTCGGGGCCGCTGCGGCGAGGCTGCGGCGGCCGGGGCGGGGTGGCGGCCGGGGCGGGGACCTCCGGGGCGGCGGCGGCTGGCGGTGGTGGCGGCCGGGCGGCGGCGACTGACTGGCGGGCGGGTGGCGGCCGGGGCGCCGGCTGGCGGGGGCGGTCGGGGCGGCGGCGGGCGGGTGGCGGCGGCGTTTAGGGCTGCGAGGGCTCGGGTCGGCGCGGGCGTGAATGCCCGCGCCGACCCAAGCCCGTGGGTGTATAAGCCTTATTTACGACGGCCCATGGTGTGGCCGTCGTACATAAGCTTATTTACGACAGCCTTGGTTTGGCTGTCGTATATAACTGCTATATACGACAGCCTAGGGTTGGCTGTCGTATATAACAACTATATACGACAGCCATATACTAAACGACGGCTGTAAACTTATATACGACAGCCTCTGCTGACCGTCGTATGTAAGTTTATATACGACAGCTAGCCGTCGTATGTTATACAAGCTGTCGTATGTTGACCTGTTTCCTGTAGTGATGAGTAGCACCCGTTACTAAAAGTGTGACAACTAGTCAAACTCAATCCTTCTAAACCCACTTCACCACCACGAATATAGACTCGGATTCTAAGATTTGATAATACAAGTTGATTAATATTAGGCTAACATAGCAATTGTATGAATGCATACGCAGCCAATCTGCCTGAACGAAGTTGATCTCTAACACTAACTCTGAATCTCGGTGTGAATTACTCCTTACAATTATTCTCCATTGTCAAATCCTTTCTGGCTTGTCTGGCGCTACAACATACCGAGAATCATTATTATCAAAAATCAAAAAGGGATATGCCTTTATTAACAACAGTCACCTTGAGAATTGTTAAATAGAAGGACCGTACAATCAACAGTTTTACAATCAGTTTTCAATTTAAGACAAGTGTGAACATCTCACGACAACCTGCAATGAATCTAAGCCCAACCGTTATTTGCTTTCATAATTTCCTTCAAAAGACGATCTCAAGTTTTATTCACTGTAATATTATAAAAATTTTAAAAACTCAAATTCAATTGTCGAGCAGTAAGGTGATACATTAGCTCGGGCATAAATTTCCACACAGGTTTTCCGCTTCAATGTTTTTCAGATACTACCTTCGAACCTTTTATGGAAATTTCTCAAGAGACATTTATTCTAAATCATCACATCCTTCTCCTGCCACTCACAAGCTTCGACATTCCAAGAAACATTCTTTTTTTTTGGAAAAGTGAATATATTGGTATTTCAACCTCTGCGTCAAGAAGATGCATACAGCTATAATTATTATAAGATAGAAATATGCTCGATTTGTGATAACATATAGGCCTAGAAAGAAGAACAAGTACAAAAGAAAAAAGGCTATCATGTAGCTAAGCAACCACCAAATAAACCATCATTCCTTCCACCAACATTGCAAGAAAGAGATTTGAGGTCCAGATAATATTGGGCTTTACCCTAGAAAATAAGATCTCACAGGAGATGATGCTGTCGAAGTGTGCGATCGACACTTCCCCCGGGCCTGCACTGGGCAGCCCGCGGAGGTTCTTTTTTCGGAGGGGCTAGTTCCTAGCGGAGAGCTTGCGCGGATGGACGAGTTAGTGAGAGCTTGACACGGGAAGTTTTACGTGGTTCAGGCCGCCGGAGCGTAAAACCGTACGTCCACGGCGAGCTATGGAGCTCGCTGTATTGCTTGCTGCTCAGGGCCGGGGGCCTGAGCTTAGGGTTGAGTTACAGCTTGAGAGTGTATGACTAGCGTATGAGTTGCAGAATGCGAACCCTTGCTATCGACGCCTACCCGAGCCTTTTATAGTCCAAGGCTCGGGCGGCTTACAAGGGAAGCCGGGACCCGACAGGTGGTCCCGGGAAGATTGTCTATTATCTACCGTATCTGTAGTTACGCCGGTGGTTGCCTCTGGTCGAAGGCTTCTGAGTCTTCATTTTGCCGCCCTGCCCACGCCGCGCACTAGTCATAGTGGTTGATGACGGCGCAGGCGGCATGGGATGTCTTGTCGCGGCGTTTATTACCTGGCAGGTCCTGACACCGCGCGCCAGTCTGTGATGCGACTGGACGCAACGGCACCTGACAGGCGCGTGCTCCGCGTTTACGCGTCTTGGGAAGACGCGGGCCTTGAATACCTTGTACGGGCAAGGTGAGGGGCGCCTTTACGCCCGCTGCCTACCGCTCGGGGGCAGGCAGCACCGTTCTTCCAGCCACGTGGCGGGTCCGGAGCTCTTCTCTGAGGAGAGGGAGGTCCGGGCCCGCTGGACGCGTGGCGCCTTCGGACCTCTCTCCCGCGGAGGGGGAGGTCCGGCTTCTGCATGCCACGTGGCGGGCCCGGAGCTCACCTCTGAGGAGAGGGAGGTCCAGCCCCGCTGGACGCGTGGCGTCTTCGGACCTCTCTCCCGCGGAGGGGGAGGTCCGGCTTCCGTATGCCACGTGGCGGGCCCGGAGCTCTCCTCTGAGGAGAGGGAGGTCCGGCCCGGCCAGACGCGTGGCGCCTTCGGAGCTCTCCCTGCGGAGAAGGGCGAGCACCTTAGGCATTTCACCCTGTGCGCGGGGGTACCCCATATCTCAGGTACCGACAGTGGCCCCCGGGCCCATCTTGGGGGAGATAGCGAGCCCAAGGTGGGACCTCCGTCTCTTCCGATCCGCGCACTTTCTCTAAGTCCCGACTTGGCCGCTGCCGGAGCACGAACGGCCGCGGGGTCGTGAGAGCGTGCGCTCACTTGATGATTGCTTTTACTGCGGCGACGGGAGCCCCGGCCATGTTGAACACGCAGGGCTTTCGGAGCTCTTCCACCGCGGGGGTAGGTCCGGCTTCCGCCTGCCACGTGGCGATCCCGGAGCCCCTCTCAAGGAAGGAGAGAGTTCCGAGCCTGCTGGACACGTGGGGCCCCCGGGTCCCGCCCCCTCTAGCCCCGGGTCGAAGTAGTTGGTAGCTCCTTTCCCCCTACTTCACGCAGTCCCCGTTGCCGCAACCTGGAAGTCCTGCACACAGGTAGAGGAAACGTAATTCTCCTTGGGGGCTCCCCCTCCCTTGTCTCACAGTCTTATTTGACTTACAACCCCCAACCATATGCTTGATGCTTGGGGATTTGTAGAGAGGGGGAGCTGAGCACATGGCAACCATGTACTGCAAGGGTGATAAAAAATAACTCAATTCACAATTCAAATGAGTACAAGGAAAGAGCAAAGTAGGGCAGACTTCTTTTCGTACAACCTTCCATAGGAGGAAGGCAGGCTAAACATGGAGGCCACGACCCACCCCATTAAGAGGGGAAGCAAGACTCTACGCGCTTGGAGTCGGAACCAGGCAAAGCTGAACGTAGTCCTGGACCGTCCCCTGGGGTTTAGCTGCTCCGAGCGCTGCTCCTGGACTATATGGGGTTCATTACAAAAAGAAAGTACTGACCTATTTTTGCTCTTAGGGGTAGAACTTACGGAGGTGTTCTATGTTCCAAGGATTCGGGAGCAGGTCCCCATCCTCGGTGGAAAGGCGCACACACCCGAGGCGGCATACTTTCGTGACTCGGAAGGGGCCTTCCCAACTAGGGGAGAGTTTGTGGGCCCTTTCGCGAGAAAGTATGCGCCGCAACACCAGGTCACCTTCCTGCAGCTCCCGGGCACGCACAGACCTCTGGTGGTAGCGCCGAAGCGCCTGTCTGTACCGCGCTTTACGGAGTGCCGCATGTAATCGGACCTCGTCGACGAGGTCAATTTCTCCACGCCGGAGGTTGTCCTGCGTGGCTTCGTCGTAAGCCCGGACACGGTGAGACTTCATGGTGACTTCTGGAGGAAGTACAGCTTCGGCCCCGTACACCATGAAGAAGGGTGTCTCCCCGGTGGCCCGGCTCTGGGATGTCCGGTTAGCCCATAGCGTGCTCGGAAGTTCATCTACCCAATTGGCACCATGTTTCTTCAGGCTGGCGAAGGTACTAGTCTTGAGGCCCCGGAGAATCTCCGCATTGGCCCTCTCGACTTGCCCATTTCTCTTCGGGTGAGCGACAGAGGCATAGCATACCTGAATGCCAAGGTCCTCGCAGTAGTCTTGGAACGCTGCGCTGGTGAACTGGGTCCCATTGTCAGTGATGATCCTGTTTGGGACCCCGAACCGGCAGACAATGGATCTGATGAATTTTACTGCTGATTGTTTATTGATGGTGACAACTGGTGTAGCTTCCGGCCACTTGGTGAACTTGTCGATAGCGACATAGAGGTACCGGAACCCCCCGACAGTTCTGCGGAATGGTCCCAGGATGTCCAGCCCCCAGACGGCAAACAGCCACGAGGGCGGGATCATCTGTACCGCCTGAGCCGGTGTATGGATCTGCTTGGCATGGAACTGGCACGCCTTGCAGCTCTCGACCAGCTTGACGGCATCCTGGAGTGCTGTCGGCCAGTAGAAGCCATGCCGGAAGGCTTTACCGACAAGCGTGCGTGAGGAAGAATGACTTCCACATTCGCCTCCATGGATCTCAGCGAGCAAGTCGCAGCCTTCCCCCTGGGTTATACACCGCAATAGGATGTGGTTGGCGCCACGCCGGTAGAGATCCCCCTCTACCAGCGCGTACCTCTTAGCCATACGCACAATCCGTTCAGCGGTTGCATGTTCATCAGGGAGGATATTGTCCTTCAAGTAGTCCCGGATCTCCGTGATCCATGCATCGGGTCTGACTTGAGCTTCTGGATCTTGAGCGCTGGGTTGCACGGAGTCCCCAGTGACGCTTATGATCCTTGGCGGCGCCCACGGTTGTAGGGCCAACGGGACCGCCAGCTTCGAGGTGCTGGTCAAGCCCCCTTCGCCCGGCTCGGCGGGCCGGGCTGTGGGCCGCAGCAACGTCCTCTCGAAGACTCCTTCGGGCGCAGGGGCTCCGGTGGAAGCCTTCGTTGAAAGATCATCGGCTGCGGTATTACCGGCGCGCGGTACGTGGTGCAGGTCCAAGGCGAGGAATTCCTTCTCCAACATCTGCACGTGAAGCAGATATGCAGCTAGCTGGGGGTCATTGCAGGAGCATTCGCCCTTGACTTGCTTGATGACCAGCTGGGAGTCTCCCTGTGCCAACAACTGGCGAGCGCCTAAAGACAGGGCTGTCTGCAGGCCAAAGATGAGTGCTTCATACTCCGTCATGTTGTTGGTTGCCTTGAAATTGAGACGCACCATATACCCAAACTGTTCCCCTGATGGCATGAGGAGCAGTACGCCGGCACCGGCTCCCTGCTTTCGCGAGGAGCCGTCGAAGAAGAGTGTCCAGTGGGGTTCGGTGAAGACCGGAGCTTGGTGCTCCGGTTCTCCGCCCCCATGGCCCCCTGGGTCAGCCTCCGTTGGTGTCCACTCCGCCACAAAGTCAGCCAGTGCTTGGCTCTTGACTGCATGGCGTGGGAGGAAGTCCAGCTCAAACTCCGCCAGCTCCGCTGCCCATTTAGCAACGTTGCCAGTCGCATGGGGGCTGTGAAGAATTGTCTTCAGTGGATACGAGGTGACTACCGAGACCCGGTGGGCCTGGAAGTAATGGCGGAGCTTTCTGGAGGCAACGAGCACCGCATACAGTAGCTTGTGGACTTTCAGGTACCTTGTCTTGGCATCATGAAGTACTTCGCTGATGTAGTAGACAGGCCTCTGTACGGTTCGAGCCCTCTTTCTCAGGCCTCGGAGGTCCTCGTCCATTGGCCCACTGGAGGTGGGCGGACCCACGGGGGCCTCCGGGAGCTGGGACCCGGAGGCCCTTAAGCTATCTTGATTGTCCGGGAGCTCCGGGGGGTCTTGGGGGACCTCTGGGAGGTCCCATTTGGCCCCCGGGGGGTCCCGTGGGGCCCCCGGGGGTTTATCTTGGAGGTCCAGGAGACTGCCCAGGACCTCCGGGAGGCCGACCTGGGCCTCCGGGAGGTTGCCTTGGAGGCCCGGGAGACCGTCTTGGTCCTGCGGGGCCTGCTGGCATCTGTCTTCTGCTACTGGAGCAGGTTGTGAAGATGAGGGGTCCGGCCGCTCTGCGACGAGGACCATACTCACTACTTCAGTTGTCGCCGCGATGTAGAGCAACAGGTGCTCTCCGGGCTCAGGGGCTACCATGATTGGTAGGGTCGTCAGGAGTCGCTTCAACTCCTGGAAAGCCTCTTTTGCTTCGTCAGTCCAGGCAAAAGGGCCTGACTTGCGCAGGAGCTTAAAGAAAGGGAGTGCCCGCTCTGCTAGCCTCGGTATAAACCGACTCAGCGCGGCTAGACATCCTGTGAGTTTCTGGACATCCTTGACGCGGGCAGGGGGCCGCATCAAGTCGATGGCCTTGATCTTCTCTGGGTTGGCCTCAATCCCCCGGTGCGAGACCAGGAACCCTAAGAGCTTCCTAGAGGACACGCCGAACACACATTTATCTGGGTTCAGCTTGGTGCGCGTAGAGCGCAACTTGTCAAAGACTAAGGCTAGGTTATCTAGCAGGGACGGACCCTGCTTGACCTTGACAACTATGTCATCGACATACACCTCAACCAGGTCTCTTATTAACTCCCCAAAGGTTTTGTGCATTGCCCGCACAAAGGTGGGGAGTGCATTCTTTAGGCCGTAAGGCATAGACACATAGCAATAAAGGCCGTCTACTGTGATGAAGGAGGTGTGCTCCTCGTCCTCCCTAGACATGGGGATCTGATGGAAACCCGAGTAGGCGTCTAGGAAGCACAGCATATCACAGCCTGACGTTGAGTCTACTATTTGATCTATTCTAGGGAGAGGGAATGGATCTTTAGGACATGCCTTATTGAGACTGGTGTAGTCGATGCACATCCGGAGCTTCCCGCCAGCCTTCGGGACAACGACGGGGTTCGACAACCATCGAGGGTGGTGGACCTCCCGTATGAAGCCAGCGTCCAGCAGCTTCTTGACTTCTTCACGGATGAAGTTCTGCCGCTCGATGGTCTGCTTGCGGGGCTTCTGTTGAACCGGCCGGGCGTCGGGGAAGACTTTCAAGTGGTGCTCGATCACCTTCCTGGGGATCCCCGACATCTGTGACGGCTGCCATGCAAACACGTCGACGTTGTGCCGGAGGAAGGTGACGAGCGCGCCTTCCTATTTACTATCCAGGCCCCCGGCTACCCGGGTGGTCTGGGTAGCTTCGGCGCCGACTTGGACGACCTTTAAGGGGACGCCGCCCTCGTCGAGAGGTTGCACCCGGGGTGCTGTGGTGGAAGCACGGTGACGTGCGCACGGGCGGAGCTGGTCTGATTCCGTATTGCCGGGGGCTGAGGCCCCAGATGTCGCGAGTGCTTGGAGCTTCTCCAGGGCCGACACTGCAGCAGTGCGGTCCCCACGAATCCTGAGAACACCTGTCGGTGTTGGCATCTTCAGGACAAGGTAGCCGTAATGGGCTACAGCCATGAACCAGTACAGGGCTGGCCTGCCGATTATGGCGTTGAAGGGGAGGTCTACCTCCGCTACGTCGAACAGAATGTACTCTGTTCGATAGCTGTCCGGAGCCCCGAAGGTCACCGGGAGACTAATGCTGCCGTAGGGGATAACCTGTCCCGGCCCTACCCCTGAGAACGGACTCGACGGGGTGAGCTTGGCCATCGGGATTTGCAGCTTCTGGAAAGCTGCACAGCTGATGAGGTTCAGCCCAGCCCCTCCATCCACCAAAACGTGGTACATTCTCACGTTGGCGATGGTAGGGGCCACCAGGAGCGGCAGTTGGCCGGCCCCAGCCATGTTCCTGGGGCAGTCGGTGGCATCAAAGCTGATGGGGGTCCCCATCCACTTTAGGTGCGGTGCAGCACTTGGGAGTGGCGCCACCGACGCTACCGCTCGGCGCAGAGTCTTGACTGCGCTTCGGGACGAGGGGTCGGCGGACCCGCCGTATATGACGTAGAGCTTCTTCCGACGCTCATCGCTGCTGGAGCCGGAATCCTCGTGATTGCGTGCCGCCTTCACGACACACGGAGGCTCCTGGATCTCCTCTGGGTGGTCGATGTTGTCTGGAACATCCACCCTCTGCTCATCTTCCTTTGGACGGAAGGGCAGGTCATCAGCCCGCTGCCGCTTCTCCTTGCGGAAGCGCTCTGCGAGCCTTCGGATCTCCCGACACTCGGCAGCAGTGTGGCGACAGCTGCCGTGCACGGGGCACATATTGTCTTTATCACCTTCTGGGATTGGTGATCTTCGCTGCTTCTTGTCAGGGCGCGGCCCTCGAGCCCCACCGAGCATCGCTGCAGTGACGACTGGGGCTGCGGTCGGTGACTCTATCTTGCTTCTGCCTCGGTCCTTGGCCTTCCTGCTGCCTCCACAGGGAGTAGGACTGGATCCGGGCAGTCCCCCTGACTCGGAGGATGGCAGCAAGTGCCAGTTCCGTCCTTCGGCAGCTCTGGCGCATTTGTCTGCCAAGCTGAAGAGCTCTGAGACGTCGCGGACCTCCCTGGTTGCGAGCTTCTCGAGCATCTTCCTGTCCCGGACGCCTTGCCGGAACGCCACCACCACAGAAGCATTTTGAATGTGTGGGATGGTGTTCCGCACCTGGGAGAACCGCTGGATGAAAGAGCGCAGCGACTCCCCAGGTTGCTGCTGGACGGCGTGGAGGTCGAGCTCCGTGCCAGGCCGGGTGTAGGAGCTGCCGAAGTTGGCTACGAACTGTCGGCAAAGCTCTCCCCAGGAGGTGACGGAACCTTGGGGGAGGTTCATGAGCCAAGACCGGCTGGACCGGTCAAGGCGACAGGGAAGTAATTGGCCATGACGGCTTCACTCCCTCCTGCGGCAAGTACGGCGGTGGAGTAGATCTGGAGGAACTCCGCCGGGTTGACGCTGCCGTCGTACTTCTCGGGCAGGTGTGGCCGAAACTTGCGCGGCCACTTCGCAAAGCGAAGATGGGGCGCGAGGGCTGCACACCCTGCTTCTGTCACCGCAGGTTCTGGTGCCGCGAACGCTGAGTTCGCACCAGGCACAGTGTACCCCGGTACGGGCAAAACTGCACCATAGGCCGGGGGCGCCATCTGCAGTACATATGACTGTGGCATATTCTGCACGGCGCAGACCTGGGGCAGAGATCGCATGGCGAAGGTCTACTCTTCAGGCTGGGTCGAGGCCGACGTCATGCTGTCGTCAGCTTCTTGGTAGCGACGCCTTTCTCGGCGTTGCTCGAGGTATACCCGGGCATCTTGACCCGAGCGACACCGCTCCAGCTCTGTCCTCAGATCCATCGATTGAGGGCTGGCAGAGCTGGAATCTGCCGTCTGTTCATCAACCATCGGCGTGCGTATCAGCGACACGGCCGGCTGGTTAGAGTGTCGTCTCCGCCGGAGTCGCGGGCTTGCGGCAGCGACGACAAGACGGTCTACCTCGAGAATCCACCGCTGGGTCGCTGCCTGAGGCGCGTCTCCAGCGGGCGGATTGTGCAGTAGCGCTCTTGCTGCAGCTAGCGCGCCCCTTCCGGGTACGCCCGGCGCTACTGGAGATATGACGCTGGTTGGAGCCTGCATTGCCGGGGTCGGCGCTGCCAGAGCCGGTTGCTGGCTCCCAGCAAGTACTGACACACTACGTCCTGAGTGTATTGGCTTGTACTCCCCCCTAGCCACGGCTCGCCGCGGAGGCGGGGGAGGTGAGCTTGCCGCCGAAGGGAGCTTGGTCATCTTCGTCGGCAGAAACTCGTCGCGCTAGGGGAAAAGTCCCCTACCTGGCGCGCCAAATGTCGAAGTGTGCGATCGACACTTCCCCCGGGCCTGCACTGGGCAGCCCGCGGAGGTTCTTTTTTCGGAGGGGCTAGTTCCTAGCGGAGAGCTTGCGCGGATGGATGAGTTAGTGAGAGCTTGACACGGGAAGTTTTACGTGGTTCAGGCCGCCGGAGCGTAAAACCCTACGTCCACGGCGAGCTATGGAGCTCGCTGTATTGCTTGCTGCTCAGGGCCGGGGGCCTGAGCTTGGGGGTGAGTTACAGCTTGAGAGTGTATGGCTAGCGTATGAGTTGCAGAATGCGAACCCTTGCTATCGACGCCTACCCGAGCCTTTTATAGTCCAAGGCTCAGGCGGCATACAAGGGAAGCCGGGACCCGACAGGTGGTCCCGGGAAGATTGTCTATTATCTACCGTATCTGTAGTTACGCCGGTGGTTGCCTCTGGTCGAAGGCTTCTGAGTCTTCATTTTGCCGCCCTGCCCACGCCGCGCACTAGTCATAGTGGTTGATGACGGCGCAGGCGGCATGGGATGTCTTGTCGCGGCGTTTATTACCTGGCAGGTCCTGACACCGTGCGCCAGTCTGTGATGCGACTGGACGCAACGGCACCTGACAGGCGCGTGCTCCGCGTTTCCGCGTCTTGGGAAGACGCGGGCCTTGAATACCTTGTACGGGCAAGGTGAGGGGCACCTTTACGCCCGCTGCCTACCGCTCGGGGGCAGGCAGCACCGTTCTTCCAGCCACGTGGCGGGTCCGGAGCTCTTCTCTGAGGAGAGGGAGGTCCGGGCCCGCTGGATGCGTGGCGCCTTCGGACCTCTCTCCCGCGGAGGGGGAGGTCCGGCTTCTGCATGCCACGTGGCGGGCCCGGAGCTCACCTCTGAGGAGAGGGAGGTCCGGCCCCGCTGGACGCGTGGCGTCTTCGGACCTCTCTCCCGCGGAGGGGGAGGTCCGGCTTCCGTATGCCACGTGGCGGGCCCGGAGCTCTCCTCTGAGGAGAGGGAGGTCCGGCCCCGCCAGACGCGTGGCGCCTTCGGAGCTCTCCCTGCGGAGAAGGGCGAGCACCTTAGGCATTTCACCCTGTGCGCGGGGGTACCCCATATCTCAGGTACCGACAGATGCCAAAGCCCGAAGTGATGCCTTCAAGAAGGATAATGATACAGTTCTATGCCACCGTTGCTTACTCATCGGAACATAAATTTCTCTCATCATTGGCATTACTCCACGCCTTTGAGAAACATTATTCGAAAGAGATACTTCCATTAACAAGCAAACACCTCGAGAATCATTGTGTGATGAAGCACTTTAAATAAACATATAAATTTGTTTACAATAATAATCATTTCATGTTTGTTGTTCTTGAGTGCCAATAGGACTGGATTGATTAGGGATAGCAATGGGTTGGGTTTGGGTCGGGTGAAGTAAAAACCCGCCCAAAATAAAAGAGGTTGCGGGTTAAATTTGAGACCCGCACCCGCACCTGCGGGTGAGAATTCGCACCCGCACCCGCACCTGTCAGGTTTCAGACAGGTTTCGGGTGTCCGTCGGATTTGATTTTTTTATAAGCATACTATAACGTTTAATAAATAAGTCTAAAAATCATCCATTTTGAATGCCAATAAAAAATATTAAGTTGCTTATAAAGATTATGAATATAGGTTACGATAAGTAAGATGAAACAATTAAATTATAGAAAACAATCAAATTTAACTCTAAAATTATAAACATAAATTATTTCGGGTACCCGTCGTGTACCGCGAGTACAACCAGCACCCGCAACAAGTCGTGTGGGGTGCCGGTTAGACCCGCGGGTGGAAAATTCTACCCACACCCGCACCCGCTGGTGGGATTGCCATCCCTGGGACTGTTTAACTTTTAGCTTCATGGATGTGCTTATTAAGTTTGTGATTTTGCGCGACGCGTGTGAGTCTCGAAAGAATGATCACACATCATAATTTAAAGTCATTTTCTGCCCTTATAGGACATGTTTTATACTAGACTAAGAATCTTGTTGCCACTTAGGTACCCCCGACAATACTATTGGTTTTGGTTTAACATCGGTTGGTAAATAATAAAAAAACTTTAGTAATAAGCGACCAACACTGACGGTAAAATTTAAAAACAGGTAATTATTGGCTCCACACAACTCGTACCGTGTTGCTCGAACTAGAACGTTTGTGGATCAGCCACACCAAGAACTTGTAACTTGCAGTTTAGACGAGGGCTAAAAAGGTAAAGGGGAAAAATAAAATCAGGAATGCTAATTTTTAATCTAATAAGATTTGAGGTCCCTTCACTCAACGTGTGAGATGTCCGATTTTTTTTTTTGAAATCTATGCGCTTGTTAGTTGTTTGTTAGATTATGCATTAATTATAGAAAAAAATGAAAATTAGTCTTCCAGATAAAATTAATTGGGAGGCTTGTAAGAGCCAGCCGACGAGCTACTGAGCAAAGAAGGCAAAAGCGAGGAGGCAGGCAAAATTATCCGACGCGCGTTCATGGCGTCCTTCCCACACCAATCTTCGATGAAAACCATACAGCAACCGGCGATGGCCGGGATGGCGCCGGAGCCTGCTGCCGCCTCGCCGCCACCGGGCTACTTCACGGCGGACGACGTCGAAGTGGCGGACGTGCTCGTCTTCCTCCAAGACAGTAGGACGTCTACTAGGGGCACCCCGACGGCAGGAGAGGGGTCTTCCGTGGCCTTCGCAATCTCGGGATCCTCCTCCCCGTGCTCTGTGAATGCCCTGCCGGCGCGGCAGCCGGCCTTGCCCCGTGGCACCGGCGCCCGTGGCGATGCCGTGGAGGTAGATGACGAGCAGGAGGTGCCCGGGAGCCCGCGGAGGATCAAGCGCTGGCGCCCGATCGCGGAGATCTACTGCACGACGCAGCGAATCGGGAAGCGCACCATCAAGAACAAGGAGTAGACGAGGTAGAGCAGGGAGGAGAGAGGAGAGGGTCTTGCTTGTGATGATCCCTAATCCTTAGGGTGTAGCTTGGAGTTTGCGTGTTGCTTGTTCTCCCTTTCTGTCCTCTCTCCCAGACTCTAACCAGAGAGTGTGAATCTGGAGCCCGATCAACTGTAATAACTTTCCCTTTGCAATAAACATCAGGCTTGCTATCTCGCAACCGTGGCTCGATCAATTATACTTTGCTCTTATGGCTATATGTTTCTGAGCACTATGTTTGAGATCTCGTCTTTTGCGAATTCTGTGGGAATAAGGGGATTGGATTTTGGGCGAGATAGATGAGATTCTTAGCTATATGTATGTGGTTATTAGCCTTGTGACTCACACATGCGATTCATTGGATAAACTACTCTGCATGATGCTACTTGCCAGATCATCTTGACCATCTGGGAATTGTTTTGGTTGAACTTTAGCTAGGAATTATACTCCATTTTCCTAATTTCTAGCATGCATTCGTGAGAAAATGTTTTTGTGTTCAGCAAAAATGGAGAATATGGAAACTATTAGATAGTTCCATGTGTGTCGTCGATATGATCGACCACATATTTCCTATTTAAACATCAGTTCTTGTCATGTTGATCCCATTAACTCATATAGGAAAACAGTTGTCCAATTGTTGGTACCAAGTATGATGATTAGAATCAACTTGATCATTTAGAGAGTGCGATCGCAGAGGCATGCAACAGTTATTAACTGGCAACCAATTAACCTGATCATTTAGATTGCGAAGCCATTGAAGAATGACACTGGCTAGCTAGGAACTAGGCTGCGAGAAGCTCAACAATTTTTTGGGCTTCTTCATGAATCTAGTTTTCTCCAGGACGTGTGAGGTCATTCTCCCAAAAAGACCAGACCTTCTTGAGTTTCTAGCGAGGTGACTTATACTAATACTTCACACCCCGTTTGTCCTTATGCTGCATCATATCGCTTGAGCGTCGAATATTCTCAAATAGCTAGTCTAGTTTGAAAAAAGTAGACATACCCTTTGTGTATGAAAGTAATAACAATTACAAGCAAGTATTCAGTATTAACACAAGCAAAATGAAAAATCGAGGCTAATTAACCCTGAGAGATTTGCCCGACCAAAACAGACCATGCGGCCGAGCCAAACTGCTCAAGCCTGGTTGGATCCTGGCTCAGCGCGGGAAACTCTCCTTTTGCGTCAACCAAATGGTCAGACATCAGATCAAACAGTACTCGGCACAACAAATACAAATGCACATAAAAAGGCTATTTTATCTGAATGTTCAGAGAAGAATGCCATGTTGAAGAGACTTAGAAGAGAGCAAAGTGCAGGAAGTTTTAGACGGTAAGATGTATGTACAGGATGAAGCAGCAGTAATCGTCAGGAGTCACTACACATAAGTTGGCGTGTCGAGTAAATTACACAGTTTGGTTCCCTGCCGGCACAATGGGAGGCGCGTTTCTGATGGCAATCTGTCCCCAGGCAGCAAAGCTGGCGCAACATGTGGCCACATTTGTCCAGAGCAAATGGACCTGATAGGTATCAGCTTATACTAAGCCCTTCTGTGTGAAATCTGAAGTCCTTCCAAATCAGGCACTAAATATCATGCTTTGAGATAACAGTAAATTTTAGTTAGTATTGTAAGGATAATCATCTGCAAGTTCGATTTCTTTTCTAGTTGCTTTGGCATGCAATAGTTGACTGGCTGAACTGATCTGGCCAGGATCAAGTCAAGTCTTCCTCGAACTAACAGAACCTCTTTAATTATTTCTTTAGCTTCAGAAAAACAAGAAGAAACCATAGGCCCTAGATTTTAGGAGTAAGTTCAGTAGGTTAGGGGACATTCTTGTAGGCTTTGCCACCTAATGAAAAGCGAAGGAGCTCTTATTGATTTTATTTGTCGATGCATACTAGCATATGCCCCAAACAATGCATTACTAATGATGTTGGTAAGCAATTCTCTTACATTAAAATCCACAAATAGATACCCAGGCTTAAAAGGGTCATAGCCATCTGCAGCTTAATTAAGAGTGACGAGGGGATACAATAGGCAGCCCATGCAAGAAGAAAAATGAAGTATCAACAACACAGGATGGTAACATGTGCGCAGAACGAGAAAAGGTGGAATCTTTGAACGAACGAGCTGTCATTTCTTAATTCCAGACTAGCATCTTGTTCGACACATAAGCAGTACACAATTGGGAATACATCATCGATCAGCAGGGAAAGAACTATGTTTGATTACAGAAAGTTCCATAAAAGTGTCATTCAAACAGTTGTCCCTGAGCCGAAGGACTTCACGGTGGTGCTCACTCTTGTGCCAAAGCTTCTTGAGGCTATCTTCTTTCCTGGGACATGGAAGGGATTTGATACGGCATCCACATATGCAGCATGGAACTTCCTGAAAAACTGAGAAAAATGGAGACGGATATGAGCCAGTGTTTCTTTTTACCCCATAGCTGAGCAAGCATAAGAAAAAAAAGCAATGTAAATTCAGAAAAATAGACTGGATAATGGATATAGCATCTTAGTATCTTACACAGAACATTTCATTACAGAGCTAGTTTGGCAAAGTGAACTGTATACATGTCCAGTGAAAACGTGTATGCATGTCAATGCTTATGTTGTCAGGTTTCATTTTATAGCTGGTGCAGTTAGAGCTTACATTTCGGGCGTCCGCATCTTCGACATCAAGATCAGTTGTGACCATGATAAATTTGACCTTTGTGTTTGTTAAGTAACCATACCTGTACACAACAGAACATAATTAATAGATTTGTACGCAATAAGCAGCATAATACCAAGAATAGCAGGACATGCTTCAGCAGCAACATTTAGCTAAACAAGGAAAATGTATTAGTATAGCTAAAACCATTGTATTAACCCCTCCATGAAGAATTAAAGTACAAGTCTGAGAAGGGATGGAGGCACAAGCTGTCAAATCAAATTTGGCAATAACTGAAATCACAGAAGAGACTTACACTTTGTAATTCTCAGTTGGATATAGAAGACCCAAAAACGTCTCATTCAATGTTGGTGCACTCCTTTTAGGATTGTTTACTGTCAAAAGAGTGATTGTAGAGAAAAATAGGAAAACATATACCAGGCCAACAGTGTGAATGAAGATAAAAGTAAGAAAAATTTACTGTCAACAGAGTGAATGTAGAGAGATCAAGTGACACGAGAATAGCACTCAAACGGCTGATGCATGTATTCTGAACTATACGCCAAAGAACCACACAAGATTAGTCTGAAGAGTTGGAGGCTTCGGCACGGGCTAAGCCCTTTAGAGTGAATGTTGAGAGACCAAGTGACACGAGAATAGCACTCAAATGGTTCATGGATGTATTCTGAACTATACGCCAAAGGACCACACAAGATTAGTCTGAAGAGTTGGGGGCAACGTAAGGAAACGTCGTTTATAATCATCTAGAACCACTACGCTTACATGCATGTCCATGTCCTTGCAAAAAAGCAGCGTTATCCTAAACGGTATTAAACGGCCGTTTAAACGGTAAACAGACACTTACTGTGCAGTTTAGGCCCTAAACGGACATTTAAACGGTTGACCTGTTTAAACGGGTCAATGGCCGTTTAAAAGGTGTAAACGGGAATTAAACAAAACGGTTTCTATTCGTGTTTAAACGCGTTTTGACCTGTTTAGGCAAGGTGAAAATTTTAGAACCAGGTTTTTTCAGCCCATTAAGCTGCACGCGGTCAAAGACTTCTATTGATTACGCTGACACGGGTCTGTTGTAGTATTCGATCTGCCGCCGATCCGCTGCCACCAGGTATGCCCCCGCCCCCTTGGCTCGCAACTGAAGTAGCCCGCCATCAGCCACCGCCCACATGCAGCTTGATCGCCCTCTCCCACCATCTCCCTGCCACATACTCCGAACCCGTGCACCCGAGTCCCTGCGCGGCACACGCAGCTCAGTCTCCCCGCGCGCTTTCTCATATCAGGAACATAGAGTATACATATGGCGCATGTGAGTTGCATCTTTTATTAGCCTTTTATTTTATAACTTGCTAGATTTTCATGTTTGAGAGTTGCAGGACAGCTGAAACTCAATAAGAGTATGGGGTTCTAATTTATCTAAATAACCTCCATGTGATTTATTGCAAGTTATGTACTTTAGTTGTGAAGACGGGGACTTATAGATTAAAGTTATATATTTTACTTGATGCAACAGTGTAGCTACAGTGCAAACCGTTTCATCCGTCTAAACACCGTTTAGACAGGCTAAACGGTAAACAGACCTCCACTGACTGTCTACCGTTTACCGTTTAGGATAACATTGCGTGTGACCTATTGGCGTAGGGTAGAATACAACCATCAATCTTTTGTGCGCTATTCTTGTGTCATTTGTCGGTGGGAATTGGAGTCATAGAACAGAATTATCTGGTACAGCATTGGAAGCTGTGCCACCAGTCTTAGATTACTCAACAAAAATCCATTTTTGTAATTAGTTAAGGAATGATAAGACTAGACAGATGACCAGACTGGGCTATACAAGGACAAAAACTTGTGGTTGCTTTTTGCGGACCTTTTTTGCAATGTTATCCTAAACGGTAAACGGTAGACAGTCAGTGGAGGTCTGTTTACCGTTTAACCTGTCTAAACGGTTTGCACTGTAGCTACACTGTTGCAGCAAGTAAAATATATAACTTTAATCTATAAGTCCCCGTCTTCACAACTAAAGTACATAACTTGCAATAAATCACATGGAGGTTATTTAGATAATTAGAACCCCATACTCTTATTGAGTTTCAGCTATCCGGCAACTCTCAAACATGAAAATCTAGCAAGTTATAAAATAAAAGGCTAATAAAAGATGCAACTCACATGCGCCATATGTATACTCTATGTTCCTGATATGAGAAAGCGCGCGGGGAGACTGAGCTGCGTGTGCCGCGCAGGGACTCGGGTGCACGGGTTCGGAGTATGTGGCAGGGAGATGGTGGGAGAGGGCGATCAAGCTGCATGTGGGCGGTGGCTGATGGCGGGCTACTTCAGTTGCGAGCCAAGGGGGCGGGGGCATACCTGGTGGCAGCGGATCGGCGGCAGATCGAATACTACAACAGACCCGTGTCAGCGTAATCAATAGGAGTCTTCGACCGCGTGCAGCTTAATGGGCTGAAAAAACCTGGTTCTAAAATTTTCACCTTGCCTAAACAGGTCAAAACGCGTTTAAACACGAATAGAAACCGTTTTGTTTAATTTCCGTTCACACCTTTTAAACGGTCATTGACCCGTTTAAACAGGTCAACCGTTTAAATGTCCGTTTAGGGCCTAAACTACATAGTAAGTGTCTGTTTACCATTTAAACACGTTTAAACGGCCGTTTAATACCGTTTAGGATAACACTGGTCACACGTTTTGGGATTAGTCTGATGAGTTGGAGGCGACATTGGCAAACGCCAGTTGCAATCATCTCGAACCACTATGCTTCAAGGCATACCAAAGTTTTCACAAAGCAAATCTATAAAAGAAAACCACAAGTTTTTGTCCTTGTATACCACATGATTTGAATGTGCTTCAATTAGCCCAATCTGGCAATGATCTAGTTTTACCATTAAATCCATTACTTGGGTACTTACATGAACAGATTTTGATATGCTAATCTAAAACTGGTGACATAGCTTCAAAAATTGAGCGTGGAAATAAGAGAGTAGTGGACGTATCCCCACCCATGAATATATTTTGATTCAAATAACCAAAAACTAGTGATTCAGCTTCCAAAATTGAGCATTTTATCAACGCCGGATGATCAGGTACATTATTTGACTAACATGGCTCGCAAATCGTAACAGTGAAGGGGGGTGTCAAACACGCAAATTCAGTAGATGGAAGCTAAGTAGATCCCGGGCTATTCCTAGCGCACTACACAGAAGAACTTCTAAATCCGGATCGTCATGGTGGGCGGGGAGTTTAGCTACCTCGCTCATCGATGACGTCGAGGGAGCAATGTACGATGTGGTGGAGCTTGAGGGCGTCGTCCACCTCCGTGAAGCTCTGCAGGTACAGCGGGTTGTTCTGCAGCACCGTACGAGACGGGAAAGGGATGAAATCAGGAATCAGCTGCCCTAGCGGAGAGACCGCACGGATCAGATCTGCACGACCCGACCCGACGCGATGGCCGAGTGAGCGGCGGCTTCCTGACCTGGTGACCGACGACGGCTACACAGACGATCATGTTTCCGCCGGGGAGTGGGGAGCGAGTACGGTCGCCGGAGAGCAGTAGACGCCAGCCGGAGCGTGTCCTTCCGCCGAGTCTTCAGGACGCGACCGCGAGGGGCACTGGCTGGGCTGCCACTCGGTCAGTCGGCCCGAGTGCGTTGAAGACGGCCACAAGGGTCTGTACGGAAGAGTCAATCGGGCGGTCCAGAAAACTAACTGCCAGCGCGCACGAATCTTGATCCAGCATCAAGGCATATTTCGCTTGGTCTCACATTTTTAGAAAAATGGAATTCTATTCTTTGTGTGTCTTCAATCAGCGAACACTTGCAAAGATTTATTATATAAAAAACAAAGTTGGAAGAGTAAGATAGAAATTTTATACACGAATATTCGTACTAAAGATTGTCCGTCAGTTCTCTGATCATCTTCATAAATATTTAATACTAATACAGCACCACATAGAGTCTGTTAATGTATCCAACAACATGTGGTGCGTATATTCGATTATTAGTCACATGAATCAGACTGTCATAGTCATAGACGGGACACAGAATTGAGAATAACGGTATGACCTATATTGTCGTTGATGGGGTCGAGATAATATATCATTCCACCAACTCCACCTAAAAATGAAAATGAGCATAAAAGAGATCCACTAGAGGCACGATTTAGTGACAACAGAGTCCTCTAATCATACGAAGAGTCACCACAGCCGATGAATGTTATTGAATTAATCTCAGTGCTTATTCTGTCAAACCTTCACGTCCACGTTACAGATTAGAATGGCACTGTGCCGTGAGTTCACAAAATAGCATACCAATGTGAGATTTTGCTTCGCACCAATTAACATAGCATTCTTAAAAGAATAACGCAATGCGCATTGGCGGCACCGAACAGCAGCACGAGTAATTCACACTTCTTTGGTCGAACCCTTGCAGGATTCTCTGGAAAATGGATCTGGAACCTAAGCATCAATCTTCCAGACCACTTCTGATGAAACACCTGAACACATACAAAAGTGAGATCGACTATATTCCGGGAGTGGCACTCATCTATAAGCAAATAAACAATACACTAAGTACAAGGGACGTATGGAGTAATCAACGATCCAAATAAATTTGATAGTAGTTCCATGAACAATCCTATTGGGCTGGTTAGCTCTGCGAAATGCCATAAAACTTTCTTTCCTGAGAACTCAGCAGATTTTTCACACTGAAAAAAATAAAAGGGCGTATCCAGTGTCGAAGGCTCCCACACATATGGGGTCTGAGGAAGGGTTATTTCTAGACAGTCTTACCCCTGCTTTTTGCAGAGAGGCTGGTTCGAACCCAATATCTCAGGACACAAGTGGAGACACACTACCAATGCAGTCTGTAATTTGAATTTTCATCACGAGTAATTTACATGACATGACATGAGAAGCTGTACGTTATTCTGGGTATGGTGTTGCACTGGACAAGAGGGTTTCCATATGCTAAACATGAGTAGCATGTTACCAGAAAACAATAACACAACAACAACTAAGCCTTTATCCCAAGCATGTTGGGGTCGGCTAGATATGAAACTCAATAATTTATATATGTATATATATATATATTAAATGAAGTAAAAGAGAGGAAGAGATATAAGAG
The DNA here is from genome assembly GCA_030760725.1 of Neostapfia colusana. Taxonomy (NCBI): domain Eukaryota; kingdom Viridiplantae; phylum Streptophyta; class Magnoliopsida; order Poales; family Poaceae; genus Neostapfia; species Neostapfia colusana. The sequence goes on along the minus strand of JASWHV010000001.1, from coordinate 117,107,432 downwards.
TAACAAGAAAAAAACAAAAAAAACTAAGATTCTGGCACATGAATTGCTACTTTCCATGCAGTCCTATGATGAGCTAAGTCTCTGGATACATTCTAATATCTCAAATCTCGTTTTACCGCCTCCTCCTAGGTCAACCTTGGTCGTCCTCTACCCTCCTAATATTTTCTCTACCTCTTAAAATCTCATTGTTAACCGGTGCTTCTGAAGGTCTCCGCTGGATATGTCCAAACCACCTTAGTCGATGTTGGACTAACTTCTCTTCAATCGGCACCACCCCTACCCTATCATGAATCACCTCGTTTCTTATTCGATCTCTTATTGTGTGCCCGCACATCTACCGCAGCATGCGCATCTCTGCGACACTCATTTGTTAGACATGTTGCCGTTTAGTTGGCCAACATTCCACCTCATATAGCATCGCGGGTCTGATCACCATCCTGTAGAACTTCCATTTAGCTTTTGTGGGACCTTCCTATCACATAGGATTCCAGAGGCTTGTCGCCGTTTCATCCACCCTACCTTGATTCTGTGGCAAACATCCTCGTCAATATCGCTATTGCTTTGTAACACTGATCCTAAGTATCATAAAGAGTCCCTTCTAGGTACTATTTGTCCTTGTAGACTAACATTCCCTTCTTCATGACCAACACCACTAAAGTCACACCTCGTGTACTCGATCTTAATCCTACTAAGTCTAAACCCCTTGGACTATATTGTTTGTCTCCATAACTCTAATTTCTTATCAACACCATCCCTAGTTTCATCTACCAGCACTACATCATCGGTAAATAACATGCACCAAGGGATATCCCCTTGTATATCCTTCGACACCTCATCCATCACCAAGGAAAAGATGTATGGGCTAGGAAATGCATCGGTCTCACTATCACTTACGCACACACTTGTCCTAACATTATTGTACATATCCTTGATAAGGGTAATGTACTTCGTTGGCACTTTATGTTTCTCTAGTGCCCACCACATGACCGACCTTGCTATCTTGTCATACGCCTTCTCCAAGTCAATGAACACCATGTGTAGGTCCCTCTTCTGCTCCCTATATCTCTCCATAAGATGACGGAGCAAGAAAATCGTCTCTATAGTAGACCTCCGAGGCATAAAACCAAACTGGTTTTTAGTGACATTGGTCACTTTCCTCAGGCGGTGTTCAATCACTCTCTCCCAAAGCTTCATAGTATGACTCATAAGCTTAATCCCTTAATAATTAGTACAACTTTGAATATCTCCTTTATTCTTGAAGATAGGTACTAATAAACTTTTCCTTCATTCTTCAGACATCTTGTTTGACTGAAAAATATGGTTGAATAGCTTTGTGAGCCATACTATTGCCACGTCCCCAAGGCATCTCCACACCTCAATAGGGACAAAATCAGGGTCGAGAGCCTTTCCTCCTTTTTAAGGCCTCTTTAACCTCAAACTCTTGTATCCTCCGCATGAACTGTCTGTTGGAGTCATCAAAAGAGTCATTCAACCCGACCATAATGCTCCCATTCCCTTCGTTGAATAGCCCAATAAGTAATCCCGCCATCTATTCTTAATCTCTTCATCCTTCACTAGAATGTGGTCTGTCTCATCTTTGATGCATTTAACTTGATTGGAATCCCTCATCTTTCTCTCACGAATTTTTGCTATCTTGTATATGTTCTTTTCACCTTCTTTTGTCTCTAATCTCTCATATAACTCATCATAGGCCTGACCTCTTGCTTTAATCACGTCCGTCTTGCATTTCTCTTGACCTCTTTATACTTCAGCATGTTGCTTGCGCTTCTATCGCGATGCCAACTCTTGTAATACTCCTTTTTCTCCTTAATGGACTTTTGTACATCCTCATTTCACCACCAAGTGTCTTTATCTACAAGTTTCTTTCCTTTTGTCATACCAAACACCTCACTAGCTACCTTCCTAATGCAAGTTTTAATCTTCACCCACATACTATCCGCATCTCCATTTTCTGTCCAGGGTCCTTCTGTGATCACCCTATTTTTAAAGGATTCTTGTGATTCTTCTTTCAACTTCCACCTCTTTGTTCTTGTGATTTTGACACCTTTGTCCCACAAAGAACATGTGTGGAAGCAAAAATCAACTATCACAAACTTATGTTGTGTCACAACACACTCCCCAGGGATCACCTTACAATCTACACACTACCGTCTATCCCTTCTCCTAGTGAGGAAAAAGTCAATCTGGCTAGAGTGTTGGGCACTACTAAAGGTCACTGAGTGAGATTGCCTCTTCTTAAAGAGGGTGTTAGCTACCAACAGATCATAGGCTATGACAAAGTCTAGGATGTCCTTACCCTCTTGATATCTATCGTCGCATCCAAAGCCTCCATGTACTCCCTCAAATTCTACGTTAGTTGCACCCACATGACCATTGAGATCTCCCCCTATGAGGAGTTTCTCAGTTATCGGTAAACTACTAACCATATCCTGCAAGTCCTCTCAAAATTGCCTCTTAGCTCATGTTGATCCCAATTTGTGGGGCATGAGCACTAATGACGTTCAAGACAATGTCTCTAATAACTATCTTGATTAAGATGATCCTATCTCCTCGTCTTCGAACATCCACTACTCCATTCTTAAAACTTATCTATTATAACACCTACTCTATTTGTAACTGATCTAGAATACCAAAGATTGAAAATGGTATTCTCGACTTCTCTCTCCTTTTGACCCGCCCATCTAGTCTCTTGTACACAAAGGATAACTACTCGTCTCCTAATGGCAACATCTACTAACTCTCATAGCTTCCCATCAAGTATCCTACATTTCAACTACCCACCCTAATGTTCCTTAGATAGCTTCCTTGTGTTTTGCACCCGTCGAGTAAGATGCAAAGACACTTGCTCACTTATCACTACATCCAGGCGATGATGTAGCGTGCTACTAAGGTGATGGCGATCCGACCCTTGCCCTTTTAACACCATATTCGGGTTCCAATATGGCGCACCACTAAGGCGGTGGCGACCCGGCCCTTGTCTACTTAATATCATACCCAGGTTCTGATATGGTGCGTCGCTAAGAGGGTTATGCCCCAACAAATTTCTATTAGGTTTTATTTTCATGAGAATGGCTAAGTGTAGTTGTTGGCTCGCCAAGCCTATCACAACCCCTCCTTCTTTACCAGGGCTTACAACCGGCTATGTCAGTACAACATAGACGAAGTTATATTACTAGAAAATAGTTTAAGTGGATTAAATATACCTATCCTTTTTTTGAACGAACTAATATATATTCTAAAAGAGAAGAAAAAACTATATCCAGTGTTGTGACACCCGGTTCCGAAATTGAACCAAGTGAATACATATGTGTGCCCAGGATGTTCATCACACATACACATGTATACCACAAACTGAATTCAGAATATAACCACAAATAAATAGTGTTTAAGTACTTTATTAAAATGACTCAATGTCTCACTCATGAATATCTAACTTATTCTTGCAGCGGAAGACTCTAAACGACAACGGAAAATGGCTAAGACAGCAGGCTCCAACTTCAACTCCACATGCATGTTGACGGTAGTGCGCGCGCCTAGTACTCCACATGTTCCTCGAAGTACTCTTCTCCTGTAGCTGATGTATATGTGGGAATGCAAGGGTGAGTACATGTCGTACTCAGCAAGTGCGAGAAAAGTATGACATGTAGCTTACAACAAGGTAGGGAATAAAAAGGCTCATTGCAGCAAGCAAATTTTATTTTACAAACATGGTAAAAATAACAACTATTTCTAGGTGACTTTAATTCCATCATAACCAAGTAATTCAGCAATATTCTTTCATCATAATTCACCATTTATCATGCTTCAACCAGCCAATAATCTTTTTCAAATTCATCTCATACTCATAAATATTCATAGCCAACTCATTTTCATATATCCGAAAAAAACTTCATTGTCATGACCCAAAATAATAATGAGTAGTTTAGGCCCGATCTTCCGAAAGGTAGGTCGATTAAAGTGGAGATCTCGACGTTGATGATCCGAGGCACTCGAGCAGACCCGAATACCTCTGCAATCACTACACCCCTGCTCCGTTGGTTATCAACCGTGCTTCACACGCTTGACCTCGCCAAGAAGGCTATCCCTGCAGGTGCAACCGAGAACACAAGCAAGAACGATGAAGATGCAATCTGAAATTGCAAAATTGGGGTCTCACAAACCGTAGAACGACAAAATTGTTTAATCTAAGCAAAACCTACCAAATATGGCCGGCGGATGTAGTATTTAAAGGCTAGGGTTCGGCCATAAGACCCTTAGATGCATCCCTAATGGACTCTTATGGGATACAAGGCCCAAAAGCCCAATACAGTGGTGTAGCACCAGACAGAACTCTGAATTTGACTGGTTTCAACAATTCCCAATGATAGCTGGCGAATTTTAATGTGGGACCAGAACCATTGGAAAGTTTATCTTCTCATCTTTCCATGCATATGTAGAACATCGAAAACGGAGTCCGTATGCATACTGCGTCCGTTTTAAGATGGACTGCTCCTGGACACCGAGTTGAACTCGAGTCCGAGTTGGCGACTGTTTCTATCAACTTGTGGACGTCCCATCTGGTTCTCCACGTCCCCAAATCCTCCTCCATTTACTTATTGATCATGTCCATGGTTCCTAAGAACAATTAAATCATCAAATAGCAATCCATTCTCAAACTCACACGGGTAAGAAGTTCGGAATGAGTTCACCTGCTGATTTAGTAATCGTGCTCGTGCTCTTGTGATTGGTCCTTGTATATGAATATGAGTATCCACTGTTGTGATTTCCTCATCATCCTCCCCCTCTTGAATCGGAGTCGTCCTCGACTCAAGATCATCTTCTTCTCCCAAGTATGGTCGTAAATCTGAAATGTTAAATGTGGGACGATCCCTAAAATCGGGAGGCAACTCAAGCTTATATGTATTGTCATTGATCTTTTCAACAATCTTAAAAGGACCAGCAGCTAGTGGCATAAGTTTAGATTTTCTCAAGTGAGGGAATCGTTCTTTTCTCAAATGTAGCCATACCAAGTCCCCTGGTTCAAGTTTTACTTCTTTTCTACCTTTACTACCAGAAATTCTATACTTCTCATTCATCCTTTCAATATTTTTCTTTGTAGTTTCATGCATCTTAAGAATGAATTCAGATCGTTGTGTAGCATCCAAATTTATAGTTTCAGAAGGAGGAAACGGTAATAAATCAATAGGAGCATGGGGATTGAAACCATACACTACTTGGAATGGGCTTACCTTTGTAGTAGAGTGAACTGACCTGTTGTAAGCAAATTCTATATGTGGTAAACAATCCTCCCAACCCTTCAAATTTGTTTTTAAAACAGCCCGTAACATAGTGGATAGAGTACGATTTACTACCTCAGTTTGTCCAACGGCTTGTCGGTGACATGTGGTTGAAAACAGCAGCTTGGTTCCCAATTTACACCACAAAGTTCTCCAAAAATGACTTAACATTTTTGCATCACGATCAGAAACAATGGTATTTGGCACACCATGTAAACGAATAATTTCTGTCATAAATAAATCAACAATGTGTGAGACATTATCATTCTTATGACAAGGTATAAAATGTGCCATTTTGGAGAAACGATCAACAACCGCAAAAATACTACCCCCCCTTCTCTTAGTCCTAGGCAATCCCAAAACAAAATCCATGAAAATATCCTGCCAAGGTACACTAGGAACAGGAAGAGGCATATAAAGACCATGTGGGTTAAGTCGAGACTTAGCTTTATTGCAAGTAGTGCATTGTGACACGTAGCGCTCGACATCACGTCTCATCTTTGGCCAAAAGAAGTGTGTGGCCAGCACGTCCTCAATTTTCTTCACTCCAAAATATCCCATCAAACCTCCTCCATGTGCTTCTTGTAAAAGTAATAAGCGAAAGGAACTAGCAGGAACACATAGCTTGTTAGCACGATAGAGGAGGCCCTCCCGTAGTACATATTTATTCCAAGTTCTTCCTTCTCTACAATTTTCAAAAGCATCTTTGAAGTCCAAATCAGTAGGATATAATCTTTTTATTGTTTCCAAACCAAATATTTTATTATCAAGTTGGGACAGCATGGTATAACGTCTAGATAATGCATCTGCAATAACATTCTCCTTCCCTTTCTTATGCTTAATGATGTATGGAAACAATTCTATGAACTCAATCCATTTAGCATGTCGTTTATTCAGATTGGTTTGACACTAAAGATATTTCAAATATTCATGATCGGAATGTATGACGAACTCCTTAGACCAAAGGTAATGTTGCCAAGTTTGTAGAACTCGCACTAAGCCATACAATTCCTTATCATAAGTAGAATAATTCAGAGAAGGACCATGCAATTTTTCACTAAAGAATGCAACGGATTTACCTCCTTGTATGAGAACACCTCCATTACCAATGCCGCTTGCATCACATTCTAGCTCAAATGTCTTGTCAAAATCAGGAAGTTGTAGCAATGGTGCTTGTGTAAGATTTGATTTGAGAACATCAAAAGCTTGTTGCTGCTGTTCGCCCCATCGAAACGGCAGTCCCTTCTTCGTTAGTTAATGGAGAGGTGCTGCATTGGTGCTGAAATCCCGCACAAAGCATCGATAAAAACCTGCAAGACCAATAAAACTACACACCTGCGTGACGGTCGATGGAGTTGGCCAGCTAGTGATCGCCACAATTTTTGCCTCATCCATCTCAATCCCCTGTGACGAAACGGCATATCCAAGAAACAAAACTTGATTGGCGCAAAAGACACACTTTTTGAGGTTACCAAACAAACGTGCATCTCTCAAGACACTGAAAACAGCACGCAAATGATCAATATGTTTGTCATATGACTTGCTATAAATGAGGATATCATCGAAGTAAACCACCACAAATTTTCCAATAAAAGCACGTAAAACCTCGTTCATTAATCGCATAAAAGTGCTACGTGCATTAGTTAAACCAAAATGCATGACTAGCCACTCATAAAGTCCAAACTTGGTTTTAAATGTAGTTTTCCATTCATCTCCTAGTGCCATTCTAATTTGGTGGTAACCACTACGCAAGTCAATTTTTATGAAAATAATAGCACCACTCAATTCATCAAGCATGTCATCTAAGCGAGGAATAGGATAACGATATCGAATGGTGATGTTATTAATCGCTCTACAATCAACACACATGCGCCAGCTACCATCTTTCTTAGGAACCAAAAGAACAGGAACAGAACAAGGACTAAGGCTTTCACGAATATACCCGCGGTTCAAAAGATCTTGGACTTGTCGCTGAATTTCCCTTGTCTCTTCCTGATTCGCCCTGTACGCCACACGATTTAGCAAACTTGCCCCTAGAATCAAGTCGATCTTATGTTCAATGCCCCTCATAGGTGGTAATCCAGGGGGTATCTCAGGAGGGAACACATCCGTAAAATCCTGCAAAAGGTTAGTAACAGCAGGGGGCAATGCAATGGACGCTTCATGAAGTAAAAACATGGCTTCTTTGCATACTAAAGCATAGTACATCCCCTTGGTATTAAATAAATTAGCAAGGTCAGTTTTAGTTGTGAGCAACGAAGGTGATTTTAACTTAATTACTTGCTGTTTTTCAGAGTAGTGATTTTGTTGCCTTATCATCACGTGTTTTACTTTTTTCCAAATGCACAATTTCAGTAGGAGCCATAGGAAGCAAAGTGATTTTCTTTCCTTTATGCATCAGATTATATTTATTAGTTCTACCATGATGAATAGCATCCGTATCAAATTCCCAAGGACGTCCCAACAAAAGAGAACAAGCATCCATAGGTACGACATTAAAATCAGCAGAATCATGGTAAGAATCAATCGAAAAATGTACTCTCGCTGTTTGTGTTACCCTAACCTTACCGCTGTTGTTGAATCACTGAATGTGGTATGGATGAGGGTGTGCTCTTGTTGTCAACCCAAGTTTTTTGACCACATCCGTGTTCACCAAGTTATTGCAGCTGCCTCCATCAATTATAATGTGTACACTGCAGTCCTTGACGATGAGAAACATGTGAAAAAGATTGTGTCGTTGTAGATTGTCATACGCCTCAACTTTGGAGCTCAAAGCACGCTGCACAATTATGCCTCTGTAATTTTCCGTTGCTGCAGTACCAAGTACCTATTCATCTGTGCTATAGTTGTCATCTTTTGGTCCTGCAACATTAGTAGCAAGAGAATATTCATCTTCAACATCTGAAGTGAGGAGTGGAAGGAGTGGAAGACGTAGGCTTGAATGGTGTCGTCTTGCTGCCCTCCGGCGCGCGAGGAAGTGAAGCAGTAGGTGAAGTTCGTTGGCCACCATTGGATGGTGTAGTGGCTGTACGAAAACTCGAAGATGGTGCTATTTTGGATGGTGTAGATGTCAAACGTGGTGTGAAGGTGCTCCTCGTGCGTTGTTGCTGCTGTTGGTGGCCCTGTAATTCTTTTTCTGCCAACATAGCCAGCTGAAATAATCTGTTAACAGTATCATATTCCTTATAATCAACAATGTCCTGAATTTCACGCCTCAACCCCCCATAAAAACGAGCTATTTTATCATCCATGTCCTCTACTACCCCACAGCGCAACATACCCTTTTGTAACTCTTGATAATACTCCTCTACGGACATGTTACCTTGGTCTAAGCGCTGCAATTTTTTGTGAAGGTCCCGCTGAAAAGAAGGAGGGACAAAACGAACACGCATAGTTTCCTTTAATCTATCCCATGTTGGAGGATCAGTTCTAGTTTTAACAAGTTCATTCCACCATATGATAGCAAAATCCTTAAACTCACTAGTGGCTTGACGAACTCTATGTCGTTCGGGAACAAGGTGGGCATTAAATTTCTGCTCTGATACCATTTGTGGCAGCTCTCTAGGATCATAGATTAGCCCCACAGACCAACACTAGTCTTTCCTGCGCACTTTGTCCTCACTCGTGCGCACCTGGGAATACTTGCTAGTCGGTCACCCATCCCCAAATTTCTCCGGGCCAAGCACACTTAACCCCGGAGTCCTTTGCAGGTGGGCTTTCGGGAAAGAAGCTATACCTTGATGGTATGAGTACTCTATCAATCATATTAAGCCGGGAGCCAGGATGTCACAATCCACCTCCTTAGAAGATCGACGTCCTCATCGGTCAACGCCAATATAGGAACGTCCTCTCTTAGCCACGTTCGTACGTTTAGTACTGGCATACGCATACCGTACATCCTGTTAGCAGCATATGCACCATACCGTGTCCCACACAGAGGACCCACACGTCATGCGCACGTACCCACGTCCCTGACCTATACGGTATCGTATCCTTCTCACTGACCCATACGCACCCGTGAAACTGCGAGGGTCGGCTCTGATACCATTTGATGAGTAGTTTAGGCCTGATCTTCTGAAAGGTAGGTCGATTGAAGTGGAGATCTCGACATTGATGATCCGAGGCACTCGAGCAGACCCGAATACCCCAGCAATGACTACACCCCTGCTCCGTTGGTTATCAACTGCGCTTCACACGCTTGATCTCGCCAAGAAGGCTATCCCTGCAGGTGCAACCGAGAAGACAAGCAAGAACGATGAAGATGCAATCTAAAATTGCGAATTGGGGTCTCACAAACCATAGAACGGCGAAATTGTTTAATATAAGCAAAATCCACCAAATATGACCGACATCTGCAGTATTTAAAGGCTAGGGTTTGGCCATAAGACCCTTAGACGTGTCCCTAATGGACTCATACGGGGTACTAGGCCCAAAAGCCTAATACGGTGGCGCAGCATCGGACAGAACTCTGAATTCGACTTGTTTCGACAATTTCAATGACTGCTGGTGAATTTTAATGTGGGACTAGAACCATTGGAAAGTTTATCTTATCATTTTTCCATGCATATGTAGAACGTCAAAAATAGAGTCTGTATGCATCCTGGGCATCCATTTTAAGCTGGACTGCTCCTGGACTCCGAGTTGAACTCGAGTCCGAGTTGGCGACTGTTTCCATCAACTTGTGGACGTTCCATCTGATTCTCCACGTCCCCAAATCCTCATCCCTTTACTTGTTGATCATGTCCATGGTTCCTAATATCAATTAAATCATTAAATAGCAATCCATTCTCAAACTCACATGGGTAGAAAGTTAGGAACGAGTTCACCCGCTGATTTAGTAACCGTGCTCGTGCTCTTGTGATTGGTCCTTGTATATCAATGTGAGTATCCACTGTTGTGATGTCCTCATCAAATAGTCCCAAAACCAATCCCAATGACCATACCACAACCATACCGAATAAACATCCCAAGATTTGGCTCTAATCATGGAAGTTGGCTAGGTGCTTGTGACTGGAAGCACGTATATCATGATAGTTTTACACTCTGCAGAGGTGGCACCACTTCACCCACAAGTTTTTGATTTCGCCACCCGTCGGCGACTAGAAAGAACCTCCATTATACCAGTACACAACCGTCGGTGTATGGTCAAAAGATCATAAAATAGCCTTTACAAAGAGGCTACTAAGATGTACGGACCCACTGAGGTTTCACCGGTAGGCTCGAATCTCCATTCTCCCACCCACGGGCCCCCTCTTGTGCCATACAGTTCCCAGGGCAGTCCCTCTCGACTCCCATTCCCCGCACCATCCAACGGTCCATAACAAGCTAGCAACACACCTAATTAGTCAGCTAAGCCGCACCCATATTTGGCCTTGTGGTGGCACTGTTTTCCTGGCATGTGCTCGCATGAACCGGTCCTTAGATCTATGGAAAGTAAACCACCATCTCATTCAGCAACATCCACAAACCAAGCTTGCCTAGATCTCCCCGATTCCATGCTCATTAACATCATCAAGTTCTTCATCATCATTATTCATATGAGTTGTGACACCCTCATTTCTGGTTTCTGCATGCATTCATGTTTCATGTAGAGAAAATATTTTAAAAGAAGTGGGAACAGAGAAAAATATCAAAAAGATAGCCAATAAGAGCCGAATCCAGTTTCCAGTGAGCGCCGAAGACAACTTCCACGGCCCGCTGGCCACGTGGCATGTTCGGAGCTCATCCCTACGAAGTGGGGAGCGGTCTGCCGCTAAACTGGCTACGTGGCAGGCTCGGGGCTCATCTCCGCAAAGGGGTAGAGGTCCGACCCTGTGGGACACGTGTTGCCTCGGAGCTAGCCTCTGCGGAAGAAGCAAAGGCATTTCCGCAGGACACATATCACCTTCGGAGCTAGTCACCGCGGAAATCAGAAAACCCGTCGCGCGGGATACGTGTCGATCTCAGAGATCACCCCTGAGAAGTCCGGTTCTATTGGACACATGTCACCACGGGAGCCTATTTCCGAGAGGTCCGTCATCTGTAAAAGGAGGGAATTCAAAAAATTTTGGACATATTGCATGTGGCGCAAAAATTCAAATTCAAACTGGAATTCAAATTCAAATCAGAACCGAAAAGAAAAGGAAAAAGAAAAAAAAGAAACCCCCAACCGGCCAGTGGGCCGAAACCCGCCAGCCGGCCCATTATTCCCCCCCCCCCCCCCGCGGCAGCCCACGACCGCACGCCCTCTCTTCCCCTCACTGACACGCGAGGCCCGCGTGTCATCTCCTACCTCCCGCGCGCGCCAACCGACCGGACTCTTCCCCGCACCCGATCGCAACAAACTCCGGAAACCCGCGCCCCCAGCCCAAATTCCGGTCCCGGACGCCCCCAACTCTATCTCAACAGACCGCCGCCCTCCCTCGTCTATATAAATGTCGGCATCACCCTGTCCCCCCCCCGATCGGCCGTTTTTCTCTCCGGTGAGAACCGAAGATTCTACAGCCAATTTCCGTTGATCGTTGCTCCAATCTCCCGATCTAACATGCTGATCACGTTCCACCGCCGCCGGGGAGCCCTGTAGGTGAACGAAACGACGTGTCTTGCGCCCCAACAGCCACCCCGACGTGCACCGAAGATCTTCGCCGTTGAATCTTGCCGCCGATCGACTTCCAGGGCCTCCGAGTGCTGGAAAACCCCTCGGTGAGCATCCCCTACCCCTCCGCAGCCGATCCATGCAAAAATATGCGAGTTCTAACGTGTAGCGGCAAAAGCCAAGGCTGCGCCGGCGAGATCGCCACCCCTCGCCGCCGCGCGCCGTCGCACGCGCGGGCAGGCTCCGGCCAGGGTGATGTGGCCCCTCGAGGGCTGTCTATTTTAAATCGCACGGTAGAATTAAAACCGCGCGTACCGGTTCGGCGATCTAATCTGAGCCGTCTATTTTAAATCGGACGGTCCACATCAGCCCCGCGTTATGAAGGCCGAGATTCTTACGCGCTACCCCCTAGGGATCTCGGAAAACACGAGCTAGCCCCGGAAACTTCTGATCTAGCCCCTCGAACTTCAGAAATTCGTGTAAATTTATTTGAAAATCAGTTTTAGCCCCTGGACTTAATAAAAATTAGGAAAACCCCTCTGTTACGTGTAGTTAGACCCCTGGAAATTTATGAAATAATAAATTAGACCCTGCAGTAGTGTGGATTTACCTTTTTGACCCTATATGATATTAAATTCAGAAATTTGAATATGTGACTAGGATTTAAATTTAAAAGGTAAGGCAAACACATGTACAAATTCAAAATTTAAACTCTCCTAGCACTTGGAAAACTTTAGAATGAGTTAAAAATAGATTTTTAGGCTGAAATGAATCTGTCTAATTGATTGTTCGCATTTATTAGTTATAGGAACACATTTTTAGGTTAGGAAATAATTCTGAAAATTGGTAAAATAAATTTAAATTAGTTCAAGTCAGAGGAGAAGTTCAAAAATATATTATTTAATATTTTAGATCAGAACCTATTCTGTTTAGATGATATGCCCTACTATTTAATATTAAAATTCACTTTTAGGCATAGAAAATAAATCTGAAAAATATTGGAAAATAGGTATGCATAATTAGAAAAATGATAAATGAAGTTCTCCAAATCCAAAAGCTTCAATTTAGGTAGAAGATCTGAAAACCTGTTTGGAGTAGGAAAATACCTTTTATACAAACTTTGTGGCTAAGAAGTGTAATAATTAAATATAAAGAATTTGTTCAAATTGGAACTTCATATATAGTGTGCAAATAGAAATCTGAACATAGAAGTTAGAAATAATATATGTATGTTTAAAAGTGCATGTAGGCCAAGAATCAACACATCTAGGATAACCACAACATTTAGTAATGTGAATGACTCCCATATGTATGTATGTGTGGTTTGCATGAGTGAAAGTGTGAACTATGGCTTATGGATTGTTGTTTTTCTTTTGCTATGTGTATTGGCATGAGTAGAACCTGCCCCAGAGTAAGTTCTCCCCTTCCAAGACCAAGACTTTCCATTCCCAGAGCAGCAGGAAGAAGGCAAGTGTCCTTGACCACTTTGATCCTATGCTAGGATGTGTAGATAGAATTATTTGCATTGTCAATTGAAATATGAAACCCATGCTAGGAAGTTTTCCTTGAATTGCATTACCTTGTTTCCTTGTAGCTTGGGTTGGGATATATTTTATTATGTCATTTATTTATATGCTTATGCTTAACCATGCTTAGAATGGGATAATTGGGACATGAGATCATCAACTTACTTACCTTACTCCTGAATGAGATATTATAAGTTATGTAGAGGTAGGGATCGAGACAAGTTGGATGATTTGGTTGGTGCTGGGTGCACGAGACTCTGGTTTGTGTTTAGTACTTGCCTGGATCCTAATGACCGGTTCATGGAGCATGTAACCTGGCTTTACCGTGCCAACCACATGCTGAGATGGGGCAGCTTGGCCAATTAATTAGGTGTATCCCCGGCGTAGTATGGGTGTGTTGGATGACGCGGGGAGTAGGTGTCAGCTGGACTACCATATGAACCGCAAGGCTCAAGAGGGGGCCACTGCAGCGGGGTTGGAGCCTCTTGTATGCTGTTAGGGGTGAAACCTCAGTGGGCCCACGCTCATCGGGAATCCCTTTGTAAAGGCTACGTAGTGATCTCCTGGCTACACACCTGGGAAGTGTGAATGTGGTTCGCGGCCACTGGCATAATGGAGGTTCTTTTAGTCCACCCGACAACGGGGGATGAAATCACTACATGTGGGTACAGTGGTGCAAACTCCGTAGAGTCAAAACTGTCATGACAGCCGTGCTCACGGTCAAGAGCGGCTTGGACTTATTCATGATTAGAGGATGATGGATTGGGAAGTTGAGGATGTTAAGCGGGAAGTTTAAATTGGAAATGAGACTATGCTTACTTGATATTGATGATGGGTTGGGAGATTGGGACCATTTCACCTGTGTAGTAATGTAGGTGCTTAATAAGCTAAGGTGATAGGTAATTATTTGCGTAGTGCTTTAACCATGAGTTCAACCTCTCCTTGCTCTAGCCATGCATGACATAACTTTCCCACACTTGCTGAGTACCAACGGTACTCAAACTTACATATTTGTTGGTTTAAATTGCTGCTCAGTTCAAGGGTATGATGTGATGTTTAATGACCAAGACTTCGGACCCGAAGAAGGATTCTAGGTTCATGGAGTCCCCCGGGCAACGCCTGTGACGGAGCCCCACAAGATTTATATTCCGCCACTGTTTTATTTACATGTTGTGAACTTATTATCGTCCATCGAGACGTATTCTATGTAAGACTTAATTATATTCGACACCTGACTTGTAATAAATGATGCTTCACTATTTGTTATCACATGTATGAGGAAATGATCCTGGCATACATGTGATATTCACTCGGTTGTTCTTCGGAGAAACCGGGTGTGACAGAAGTGGTATCAGAGCCAAGGTTGCCCGTAGAAACGTGGACCTAGGTAGAAATGGACGTATTTAAGGACCCTATTTTCTTAAAAACTATTTTACAAAGGTGTGGGCTGAAAGTGTTATTTAATGGGATCATTTTATTCATCTTGCCCCAACTTTTATTCAAAATACAATTTTTATTTAACTCTTATCTAACTCAATTTTAAATGCTTTATGTTTTAGATGGTTCGCATGATCCGCACCGCCCGCAAGTCCACCGGAGGGAGAGTTCCGGTAGTTGCCCTTGCCTTGAGAGAGGAGAACCGTCCGGTGACGTACCACTCCTACGGGTTGGCAGTAGGAGGCTTGTTACGCCGTCTTCGGCGTATGCTCCACGCCGCCGGCAATACGGGCAAGCTGATCATACACTACAGCTCCACCCGTACCATCCGTGAGAAGCGGGAAGAATGGAGTTCAGAAATAAGGATTATCCATGAAAATCAGCTGCTCAAGATCCACCGCTCTCCAGCCCGTCGAGCGACACAGGTCGATGCCGAGAAGGATGTCACCTGGGAGGCCATCACCTGCCAGAGTTACATCTAGTGTCGCCACCTGGACAGGACTGAGTACATGTATGTCATCCAGCGTGAGAGTGGTACAGCGGAGTACAAGTACCCGCCAGTGCAGCAGGGGACTTCCCATGAGCACATGGAACTGTGCTTGGAGGACGCTGCTATGCTCAGCACTCGACTGCAGGAGTGCCAGCAGGAGCTCCAAGATGTTCGTAACACCCTGGAGGAGACTGAGGCGTTGCTTCGAGCCAGCTTGAGGGCAAGAGAAAGAGGAGATGGGAATGAACTGTGTGTCACCGTGAATGACACATGGACTCCTGACTCCCCAGACCGCCGGGCGAGTAGGCGTCGCCGCACTTCTCCACCAGCAGCTTCCCCACCCAAAGCGGAGTCAGAGGGCAGCCGCAATAATGAGGAAGACTCCGAGGAGCCAGCTCAGTGATACGAGTCGTGTAGAGTCCTTTCCCTTAGTTCAGCAGGTTATCGAGTAGTCGAGTCAATACCTTAGTTAATGGTGTGTTAATGTTTGGTGTGTGACTTGAGTTGTGGAAGTCATGGGCATTTGTCCACAACCTCGTCTTCAGGTTGTTTTGCTTTGATGTGTGAACCCCTATGAATTAAGAGTGCATTTATTTTCGCGTGAGACGTGAAACCCTCAGAAAATGTAAATATAATAAGGCCTCAAAAGTTTAAGTTTAAACAAGCAAATTGGAAAGTTAATACGTAATGCTTTAAATTGACATTTGGTTGATCATGATAGATGGCCGGAAGAGGAAAGGGTCGTGGCGCCAACCCCGCCAACAACAACGATGAGGACGGCAACCCTCATCTTTCTGGAGGACAGGACAGGGGTGGTCGCCGTGAAGGAGCTGATCCCATCCACCAAATGCTTGAAAATCAGAATCAGCTCATCCAGAGCCTAACTCAAGTGGTAGCCAACTTGCACCAAGCTCCACCCCCACAAGCTGCACCACGCCAACCAAGGTTGAGTAAGTTCCTAGGGACTCAACCCCCAAAGTTTGCAAGTGCTGCTGAACCTCTGGAGGCAGATGACTGGCTAAAGACCATTGAGAGCAAGATGAGGATCATACAATGCCAATGGTATGAGAGGGTACTGTTTGCCTCTCACCAATTGCATGGACCCGCTGCTGATTGGTGGACCGCTTACGTGGCAGCCCACCATGACCCGAGAACATTACTTGGGAAGAGTTCAAGCGCAGTTTCCGCAACCATTACATACCAAGGGGTGAACTCAAAAACAAGAGGAAGGAGTTCTTGGGACTGCAGCAAGGAAACATGACTGTGAGGGAATACCTCACTAAGTTCACCCAACTATCCCGTTATGCACCACGGGACATCGAAACTGATGAGCAGAAACAGGACTGCTTTGTGGAAGGACTTACTGCGGAAATGCAGTGTGCAATGTCCTCCAACAAGTATGAAAGCTTCCAAAAGATGGTAGACAGAGCATTTGTCATGGAGAGGAAGCTGAAGGCCTTAGAAAATGAAAACAAGAGGAAGGCGGGATGGTCACACCAAGCCTCGGGTAGCAACACACGCCCACGACTGATGCAGCCACCCGCAGGGCAGACGAGCCGTGCTGTGGTACCCTACTCAGCACCCAGAGGGTACAACCCGAATTTCAGGCCTCCATCAGCGCCAGCACAGCCGCAACGACAGTTTGTACAGCAGCCTCGTCCCACATATCAACCTCGACCAGCAGTACAAGGACCACAGAACCAACCCCAAGACAACAAAGGCCAGACACCTAAGGTTGGGGTGCAATGCTTCAACTGTGGTGAAGTGGGGCACTACGCCCATAAGTGCCCAAAGAAGAAGCCCATGCAGCCACAACAGCAGAATGTGATGCGAGGACGGGTGAACCACGTGACCATGGAGGAAGCGCAAAAGGCACCTGACGTGGTAATTGGTAAGTTTCCTGCCAATTTACACATTGCAACCCTGTTGTTTGATTCTGGTGCTACCCACTCGTTCATTGCTCAAGGATTTGTTAAGAAGCATGATCTAGCAACAACACAAATGAACCATATGCTAGCAGTGAACTCTCCAGGGGGAGAAATAAGGACAAGACAAGTGTGTCCCAAGGTGAATCTAGACATTAATGGGGTAGTATTTACTGCAAACCTCATAGTGATAGACTCACAAGGGATAGATATTATTTTGGGTATGGATTGGTTGACCAAACATAAAGGTATCATCCACTGCTCGACCAGAACGGTGGAACTAACTCACACTAGTGGCACGAAAGTGAAGTTCATAGCCGTGCAAGAGCCTAGGAGCGACATTAAACTCAATAAAGTTGAGGTGGAAGTGGGAGAGATAAGGATTATCAAGGAATATCCAGATGTTTTTCCGGAGGAGTTGCCAGGTATGCCTCCCGACCGTGAAGTGGAATTCGTGATTGAGCTAGTGCCTGGAACAGCTCCAATATACAAGAGACCCTATCGGATGGACTCCAAACAGCTGGAATAACTCAAGGAACATTTAAGAGAATTGACAGAGAAGGGGTACATTCGTCCTAGTTCCTCACCATGGGGAGCTCCAGTGATATTTGTGCCCAAGAAGGACGGGACCCAAAGGTTATGCGTAAACTACCGTGCGTTGAATGAAGTAACCATCAAGAACAAGTACCCATTACCCCGCATTGAAGACTTGTTTGATCAGTTGAGGGGAGCTTGTGTGTTCTCGAAAATTGATCTCAGGTCGGGATACCACCAACTTAAGATAAGGCAAACTGATATTCCAAAGACACCTTTCGTATCTCGGTACGGACTGTATGAATACACCGTCATGCCTTTCGGGCTAACTAATGCCCCGGCATACTTCATGTATCTCATGAACAAGGTATTCATGGAATATCTGGACAAATTTGTGGTGGTTTTCATTGATGACATTCTCGTCTTTTCCAAAGATGAAGAAGAACATGAGAGGCATTTAAGGTTGGTGTTGCAAAAACTGAGAGAACACCAACTATATGCCAAGCTGAGCAAGTGTGAATTTTGGTTGAAGAGAGTTCCCTTCTTAGGACATATAATCTCGGAGGGAGGAATCTCCGTAGATCCCGCCAAGATCGAGGATGTACAGAAGTGGAAGGCCCCTGAGAATGTCGGGGAAGTTCGAAGCTTCTTAGGATTGGCTGGGTATTATCGACGGTTTATCGAGGGTTTCTCCAAGATTTCGAGACCCCTCACCAAATTGTTGGAGAAGGGAATCACATTCACATGGACACCGCAGTGCGAGACGAGTTTTCAAAAGCTGAAGAAAAGATTGACAACAACCCCAGTGCTAGTTATGCCAGATATGCAGAAGAACTTTTCGGTGTACTGCGATGCCTCTAGAAACGGGTTGGGATGTGTTCTCATGCAAGAGGGGCATGTCGTGGCTTATGCGTCCCGGCAGCTCCGGAAACACGAGAAGAACTATCCTATGCATGACCTAGAGCTAGCCGCAGTGGTACACGCGTTGAAGATTTGGCGGCATTACTTGACGGGGAAGAGGACAACGATATATACGGATCATAAGAGCTTAAAGTATATTTTCACATAGCCAGATCTCAACCTCACACAAAGGAGATGGTTAGAGCTAATCAACGACTTTTATGTGGGCATCAACTATCATCCTGGGAAAGGAACGTCGTAGCAGATGCTTTAAGCCGGAAGGTGCAGGTCAATAGGTTAAGCTTAAAGGACATGCCTACAGAACTGAAGGAAGAGGTTGTAAAACTCAATCTATGTCTAGTGAATAGTGGTGAGGCCATCGCCATGGAAGTGGACTCCAGATTAGAGCAAGACATACGCGATGGTCAAAAGAATGATTAGAAGATACAAGAAATATGTCACACCCGGTTTCTCCGAAGAACAACCGAGTGAATGTCACATGTATGCCAGGATCATTTTCTCATACATGTGATGACAAATAGTGAAGCATCATTTATTACAAGCCAGGTGTCGAATATAAATATGTCTTACAAAGCATACGTCTCGATGGACGATAATAAGTTCATAACATGTAAATAGAATAGCAGCGGAATATTATTCTTGTGGGCTCCGTCACAGGCATTGCCCGGGGGACTCCATGAACCAAGAATCCTTCTTCGGGTCCGAAGTCTTGGTCATTGAACACCACATCATCCCCTTGACCTGAGCAGCAATTTAAACTAACAAATATGCAAGTTTGAGTACCGTGGGTACTCAGCAAGTGTGGGAAAGTTATGTCATGCATGGCTAGAGCAAGGAGAGGTTGAACTCATGGTTAAAGCACTACGCAATTATTACCTACCACCTTAGCTTATTAAGCACCTACATTACTACACAGGTGAAATGGTCCCAATCTCCCAACCCATCGTCATAATCAAATAACCATAACATCATTTCCAATGTTAAGCTCCCCGCTTAACATCCACAACTTCCAAAGTCATCATCCTCTAATCATGAATAAGTCCAAACCGCTCTTGACAGTGAGCACGACTGTCATGACAGTTTTGACTCTGCAGAGTTTGCACCACTGTACCCACATGTAGTGATTTCATCCCCCGTTGCCGGGTGGACTAAAACAACCTCCATTATGCCAGTGGCTACGAACCACATTCACACTTCCTAGGTGTGTAGCCAGGAGATCACTACGAAGCCTTTACAAAGGGATTCCCGACGAGCGTGGGCCCACAGAGGTTTCACCCCTAACAGCATACAAGAGGCTCCAACCCCGCTGCAGTGGCCCCCTCTTGAGCCTTGCGGTTCATATGGTAGTCCAGCTGACACCTACTCCCCGTACCATCCAACACACCCATACTACGCCGGGGATACACCTAATTAATTGGCCAAGCTGCCCCATCTCAGCATGTGGTTGGCACGCTAAAGCCAGGTTACATGCTCCATGAACCGGTGCTTAGGGTCCAGCCAAGTACTAAACACAAACCCGAGTCTCGTGCACCCAGCACCAACCAAATCATCCAACTTGCCTCGATCCCTACCTCTACATAACTCATAACATCTCATTGAAGAGTAAGGTGAATAAATTGATGATCTCATATCCCAATTATCCCATTCTAAGCATGGCTAAGCATAAGCATATAAATAAATGTCATGATAAAATGAATCCCAACCCAAGCTACAAGGAAACAAGATAATGCAATTCTAGGGAAACTTCCTAGCATGGGTTTCATATTTCGATTGATAATGCAAATAATTCTATCTACACATCCTAGTATAGGATCAAAGTGGTCAAGGACACTTGCCTTCTTCCTGCTGCTCTGGGAATGGAAAGTCTTGGTCTTGGAAGGGAAGAACTTGCTCTGGGGCAGGTTCTACTTATGCCAATACACATAGCAAAAGAAAACAACAATACATAAGACATAGTTCACACTTTCACTTCATACAACCCACACATACATACATATGATAGTCATTCACATTTCGAAGTGTTGTGGTTACTCTAGATGTGTTGATTTTTAGCCTACATGCACTTTTAAACATATGTATATGATTTCTAACTTTTGTATTCAGATTTCTGTTTGCACACTATATATGAATTTCCAATTTGAACAAATTCCTTATATTCAATTAATACACTTCTTAGCTACCAAGTTTGCATGAAAGGTATTTTCCTACTCCAAATAGGTTTTCAGATCTTCTACCAAATCCTAATATGAAGTTTTTGGAGTTATAGACTTCATCTATCATTTTCTAATTATGCATACCCATTTTCCTATATTTTTCAGATTTACTTTCTATGCCTAAAAGTGAGTTTTAATATTAAATAGTAGGGCATATCATCTAAACAGAATAGGTTCTGAGATAAAATATTAAATAATATATTTTTGAACTTCTCCTTTGATGCGAACTAATTTAAATTTATTTTACCAATTTTCAGAATTATTTCCTAACCTAAAAATGTGTCCCTATAACTAATAAATGTGAACAATTAATTAGACAGATTCATTTCAGCTTGAAATCTATTTTTAAATCATTCTAAAGTTTTCCAAGTGCTAGGATAGTTTAAATTTGAATTTACAATGTGTTTGCCTCACCTTTTAAATTTAAATCCTAATCACATATTCAGATTTCTGAATTTAATATCATATAGGGTCAAAAAGGTAAATATTTAATATCATATAGGGTCAAAAAGGTAAATCCACCCTACTACAGGGTCTAATTTATCATTTCAAAAATTTCCAGTGGTCTAACTACACATAACAGAGGGGTTTTCCTAATTTTTATTAAGTCCAGGGGCTAAAACTGATTTTTAAACAAATTTACACGAAATTCTAAAGTTCCAGGGGCTAGATCAGAAGTTTCCGGGGCTAGCTCGTGTTTTCCGAGATCCCCAGGAGGTAGCGCGTAAGAATCCCGGTCTTTATAATGCGGGGCCGACGTGGACCGTCCGATTTAAAACAGACGGCTGAGATTATAATGCGAAGCGGTACGGATTAGATCTAATAGGAACCGCACGATTTAAAATGGATGGGCCTCAGGGGGCCACGTCGCCTTGGCCGTGCGCGGGTGGCGCTGCCCGGCGGCGCGCGGCGGTAGGAGGCGGCGATCTCGCCGGAGAACTTCGGATCTTCGTCTTTACCTCCTAAAACTAGTATTTCATGGCATAGAGCGGTAGAGGGGAGGTCGGGGATCTCACCTCGGGGATTTTCTTGAGCTCGGAGGTCCTGGAAGACGGTCGGCAGCGAGGTCCGAGATGAAATAGCGGCGGTGCTCGCCGGAGCTGCGTCTAGGGTGCAAAACACCGAGTTTTCTGCACCTGCGTGATTCCCCGGAGGCGGTGGAACATGATCGGCGCGTTAGATCAGAAGACCCAAGCAAGGATCGAGAGAAAATGGTGATCGGAGCTTCGGTCCTCACCGGAGAGAAAATTGGAGTGCGCTGGGGAATTCGGCGAGTTTCGGTGCAGGAACTTCACGAGGGGAGGCGGCGGAGGATCGACTGGGTTATATAGCAGCGTCCAGGGCCAAAGATCGGGCTGTTGGCGCGGTTTTTCGGAGGTTGTTTGGATTCGGGAGAGAGGAGAGTCCCGGGGTCGGCCGAGCGCGCGAGAGGTGGGGGATGACATGCGGGCCCCGCGTGTCAGCGAGAGGAAGAGAGGGGCGCGGGTTCGGGGCTGGCGCGGGGAGAGTGGGCCGGCTGGTGGGTTTCGGCCCACTGGCCGGTGGGGTTTTTCTTTTTCTTTTTCCGTTTCTTTTCTGTTTTGATTTGAATTTGAATTCCAATTTGAATTTGAATTTCTGCACCACATGCAATACATCAAAATTTTTTAAATTCCCCCCTTAACAGATTTTGGGGTGTTACAGCTCTACTCCCCTTAAAAGAAATCTCGTCCTCGAGATTGGTGGTTCTAGGAAAACAATTCGGAAACTGTGCCTCAAGCTCGTCTTCTCGCTCCCATGTGGCTTCCTCTTCCGAGTGATGCTTCCACTGCACCTTGCACATCCGGATTCTTTTATTTATTGTGAGGCGTTCCATTGTCTCCAAAATCTTGACCGGTTGCTCGGCATAAGACAGATCCTCTCGTACGTCAACCTCATTCATGGGTAACATCTCTTCAGGCGTCCTTAGACATTTCTTGAGCTGTGACACATGGAATAGATCATGCACATCCATAGGCGAGCCGGTAGTTCTAGTTGATATGCCACTTCGCCTTTCCTCTCTAGAATCTGAAAGGGTCCGATGTATCGAGGTGATAACTTCCCTTTCACCTTGAATCGACAAAGTCCTCGGATAGGGGACACCTTAAGATAGACATAGTCCCCCATGTCAAAAACGAGCTCTCTTCTCCGTACATCGACATAGCTCTTTTGTCGTGTCTGTGCTATCCTCAAGTTGTTGCGGATTTCCCTCACTTTCGCCTCGGCTTCTTGTAGTACTTCGGGCCCAAACACTTTACTTTCCCCCGTTTGGTTCCAAAATAGGGGAGTTCTGCACTTCCTCCCATACAAAGCCTCAAATGGTGACACCTTCATACTAGCCTGAT
The DNA here is from genome assembly GCA_030760725.1 of Neostapfia colusana. NCBI lineage: Eukaryota > Viridiplantae > Streptophyta > Magnoliopsida > Poales > Poaceae > Neostapfia > Neostapfia colusana. The sequence goes on along the minus strand of JASWHV010000001.1, from coordinate 117,084,152 downwards.
AGCTGTTGTTATAGGAGAACTCCGCATACGGTAAGTTCTTATCCCAGCTCCTATTGTTTTTGAGCGCACACACTCTCAGCATATCCTCAAGGATCTGATTGGTTCTTTCCGTCTGCCCGTCAGTCTGGGGATGATAGGCAGAATTAAAATTCAGATGAGTCCCCATGGTTTCATGCAACTTCTGCCAGAATCTTGAAGTGAACTGTGTCCCTCAATCTGACACTATCTGCTTTGGCACTCCATGGAAACACACGATCCTTGACATGTATAATTCTGCCAATTTGGATCCGCTGTAGCTTTCTTTCATGGGGATGAAATGAGCTACCTTGGTTAGCCTGTCGATGATGACCCATATCAAATCATATCCCGATTGGGTCCTAGACAGTCCCACTATGAAATCCATACCGATTTATTCCCATTTCAATTCAGGCACTTTGAGTGGTTGCAATAATCCCGCGGGTCGTTGATGTTCTGCTTTCACCAACTGACATGTGTCACATTGGGCAACATGTTCCATGACATCTCGCTTCATGCCATACCACCAATACCTGCTCTTGAGGTCATGGTACATCTTCGTACTCCCAGGATGAATGGAATAGTCGGAATCATGAGCCTCCATCAAAATCAATTCACGGATCTCCTTCACTTCAGGCACACAGATTCTTTTCCCGTTCCACACCGTACCTTGTTCATCCTCTCTGAACCCAGGGGCTTTATTATCCTTGATGAGTTCTCTGATTTCTTGTATCTTCTCATCAGTCTTTTGACCGTTGCGTATATCTTGCTCTAATGTGGAGTCCACTTCCATGGCGATGGCTTCACCACTATTCACCAGACATAGATTGAGTTTTATAACCTCTTCCTTCAATTCTGTAGGCATGTCCTTCAAGCTCAACCTATTGACCTGCACCTTCCGGCTTAAAGCATCTGCCACGACATTCGCTTTCCCAGGATGATAGTTGATGCCCACATCAAAGTCGTTGATCAGCTCTAACCATCTCCTTTCTCTGAGGTTGAGATCTGGCTGTGTGAAAATGTACTTTAAGCTCTTATGGTCCGTATATATCTCTGTCCTTTTCCCCACCAAGTATCACTGAGCTGGCTCCTCGAGATCTTCCTCATTATTGCGGCTGCCCTCTGACTCCGCTTTGGGTGGGGAAGCTGCTGGTGGAGAAGTGCGACGACGCCTGCTCGCCCGGCGATCTGGGGAGTCAGGAGTCCATGTGTCATTCACGGTGACACACAGTTTATTCCCATCTCCTCTTTCTCTCGCCCTCAAGCTGGCTCAAAGCAACGCCTCAGTCTCCTTCAGGGTGTCACGAACATCCTGAAGCTCCTGCTGACACTCCTGCAGTCGAATGCTGAGCATAGCAGCATCCTCCAAGAACAGGTCCATGTGCTCATGGGAAGTCCCCTGCTGCACTGGCGGGTACTTGTACTCCGCTGTACCACTCTCACGCTAGAAGACATACATGTACTCAGTCCTGTCCAGGTGGGGACGGTAGATGTAACTCTGGCAGGTGATGGCCTCGCAGGTGACATCCTTCTCGGCATCGACCTGTGTCGCTCGACAAGCTGGAGAGCGGTGGATCTTGAGTAGCTGATTTTCATGGATAATCCTCATTTCTGAACTCCATTCTTCCCGCTTCTCACGGATGGTCCAGGTGGAGCTGTAGTGTATGATTAGCTTGCCCATATTGCCGGCGCCGTGGAGCATACGCCGAAGGCGACGCAACAAGCCTCCTACTGCCAACCCGTAGGAGTGGTACGTCACCGGACGGTTCTCCTCTCCCAGGGCAAGGGCAACTACAGGAACTCTCCAATCCGGTGGACTTGCGAGTGGATCATGCGAACCATCTAAAACATAAAGCATTTAAAATTAAGTTAGATAAGGGTATAAACAAAAATTGTATTTTGAATAAAAGTTGGGGTAAGATGAATAAAATGACCCCATTAAATAACACCTTCGACCCACACTTTTGTAACATAGTTTTTAAGAAAATAAGGTCGTTAACTACGTCTAGTTCTACCAAGGTCCACGTTCCTACGGGCAACCTTGGCTCTGATACCACTTCTGTCACACCCGGTTTCTCCGAAGAACAACCGAGTGAATGTCACATGTATGCCAGGATCATTTTCTCATACATGTGACGACAAATAGTGAAGCATCATTTATTACAAGCCAGGTGTCGAATATAAATATGTCTTACAAAGCATACGTCTCGATGGACGATAATAAGTTCATAACATGTAAATAGAATAGCAATGGAATATTATTCTTGTGGGCTCCGTCACGGGCGTTGCCCGAAGGACTCCATGAACCTAGAATCCTTCTTCGGGTCCGAAGTCTTGGTCATTGAACACCACATCATCCCCTTGACCTGAGCAGCAATTTAAACCAACAAATATGCAAGTTTGAGTACCGTGGGTACTCAGCAAGTGTGGGAAAGTTATGTCATGCATGGCTAGAGCAAGGAGAGGTTGAACTCATGGTTAAAGCACTACGCAATTATTACTTACAACCTTAGCTTATTAAGCACCTACATTACTACACAAGTGAAATGGTCCCAATCTCCCAACCCATCATCATAATCAAATAACCATAACATCATTTCCAATGTTAAGCTCCCCGCTTAACATCCACAACTTCCAAAGTCATCATCCTCTAATCATGAATAAGTCCAAGCCGCTCTTGACCGTGAGCACGGCTGTCATGACAGTTTTGACTCTGCAGAGTTTGCACCACTGTACCCACATGTAGTGATTTCATCCCCCGTTGCCGGGTGTACTAAAACAACCTCCATTATGCCAGTGGCTACGAACCACATTCACACTTCCCAGGTGTGTAGCCAGGAGATCGCTACGAAGCCTTTACAAAGGGATTCCTGACGAACGTGGGCCCACTGAGGTTTCACCCCTAACAGCATACAAGAGGCTCCAACCCCGCTGCAGTGGCCCCCTCTTGAGCCTTGCGGTTCATATGGTAGTCCAGCTGACACCTACTCCCCGCACCATCCAACACACCCATACTACGCCGGGGATACACCTAATTAATTGGCCAAGCTGCCCCATCTCAGCATGTGGTTGGCACGGTAAAGCCAGGTTACATGCCCCATGAACCGGTCCTTAGGATCCAAGCAAGTACTAAACACAAACCCGAGTCTCGTGCACCCAACACCAACCAAATCATCCAACTTGCCTCGATCCCTACCTCTACATAACTCATAACATCTCATTCAAGAGTAAGGTAAATAAATTGATGATCTCATATCCTAATTATCCCATTCTAAGCATGGCTAAGCATAAGCATATAAATAAATATCATGATAAAATGAACCAACCCAAGCTACAAGGAAACAAGATAATACAATTCTAGGGAAAATTCCTAGCATGGGTTTCATATTTCGATTGACAATGCAAATAATTCTATCTACACATCCTAGTATAGGATCAAAGTGGTCAAGGACACTTGACTTCTTCCTGCTGCTCTGAGAATGGAAAGTCTTGGTCTTGGAAGGGAAGAACTTGCTCTGGGGCAGGTTCTACTCATGCCAATACACATAGCAAAAGAAAACAACAATACATAAGACATAGTTCACACTTTCACTTCATACAACCCACACATACAAACATATGATAGTCATTCACATTTCTAAGTGTTGTGGTTACTCTAGATGTGTTGATTTTTAGCCTACATGCACTTTTAAACATATGTATATGATTTCTAACTTTTGTATTCAGATTTCTGTTTGCACACTATATATGAATTTCCAATTTGAACAAATTCCTTATATTCAATTAATACACTTCTTAGCTACCAAGTTTGCATGAAAGGTAATTTACTACTCCAACTAGGTTTTCAGATCTTCTACCAAATCCTAATATGAAGTTTTTGGAGTTATAGACTTCATCTATCATTTTCTAATTATGCATACCCATTTTCCTATATTTTTTACATTTACTTTCTATGCCTAAAAGTGAGTTTTAATATTAAATAGTAGGGCATATCATCTAAACAGAATAGGTTCTGATCTAAAATATTAAATAATATATTTTTGAACTTCTCCTCTGATGTGAACTAATTTAAATTTATTTTACCAATTTTCAGAATTATTTCCTAACCTAAAAATGTGTCCCTATAACTAATAAATGTGAACAATCAATTAGACAGATTCATTTCAGCTTAAAATCTATTTTTAACTCATTCTAAAGTTTTCCAAGTGCTAGGAGAGTTTAAATTTGAATTTACAATGTGTTTGTCTCACCTTTTAAATTTAAATCCTAATCACATATTCAAATTTCTGAATTTAATATCATATAGGGTCAAAAAGGTAAATCCACCCTACTACAGGGTCTAATTTATTATTTCAAAAATTTCCAGGGGTCTAACTACACATAACAGAGGGTTTTTCCTAATTTCTATTAAGTCCAGGGGCTAAAACTGATTTTTAAATGAATTTACACGAATTTCTAAAGTTCCAGGGGCTATTTCAGAAGTTTCCGGGGCTAGCTCGTGTTTTTCGAGATCCCCAGGGGGTAGCGCGTAAGAATCCCGGTATTTATAATGCAGGGCCGACGTGGACCGTCCGATTTAAAACAGACAGTTGAGATTATAACGCGAAGCGGTATGGGTTAGATCTAATAGTAACCGCACGATTTAAAATGGACGGGCCTCAGGGGGCCACGTCGCCCTGGCCGTGCGCGGGCGGCGCTGCCCGGCGGCGCGCGCCGGCGGGAGACGGCGATCTCGCCGGAGAACTTCGGATCTTCGTCTATACCTCCTAAAACTGGGATTTCATGGCATAGAGCGGTAGAGGGGAGGTCGGGGATCTCACCTCGGGTTTTTTTTTGAGCTCGGAGGTCCTGGAAGACGGTCGGCGGCGAGGTCCGAGATGAAATAGCGGCTGTGCTCGCCGGAGCTGCGTCTAGGGTGCAAAACACCGAGTTTTCTGCACCTGCGTGATTCCCCGGAGGCGGTGGAACATAATCGGCGTGTTAGATCAGAAAACCCGAGCAAGGATCGAGAGAAAACGGTGATCGGAGCTTCGGTTCTCACCGGAGAGAAAATTGGAGTGCGCTGGGGAATTCGGCGAGTTTCGGTGCGGGAATTTCATGAGGGGAGGCAGCGGAGGATCGACTGGGTTATATAGCAGCGTCCGGGGCCGAAGATCGGGCTGTTGGCGCGGTTTTTTGGAGGTTGTTTGGATTCGGGAGAGAGGAGAGTCCCGGGGTCGGCCGAGCGCGCGAGAGGTGGGGGATGACATGCGGGCCCCGCGTGTCAGCGAGAGGAAGAGAGGGGCGCGGGTTCGGGGCTGGCGCGGGGAGAGTGGGCCGGCTGGTGGGTTTCGGCCCACTGGCCGGTGGGGTTTTTCTTTTTCTTTTTCTTTTTCCATTTCTTTTCTGTTTTGATTTGAATTTGTATTCCAATTTGAATTTGAATTTCTGCACCACATGCAATACGTCCAAAAATTTCTAAATTCCCCCCTTAACAGATTTTGGGGTGTTACAAAATCAGAGAACTCATCAAGGATAATAAAGCCCCTGGTTTTAGAGAGGATGAACAAGGTACGGTGTGGCACGGGAAAAGAATCTGTGTGCATGAAGCGAAGGAGATCCGTGAATTGATTTTGAAGGAGGCTCATGATTCCGACTATTCCAGTCATCCTGGGAGTACGAAGATGTATCATGACCTCAAGAGCAAGTATTGGTGGTATGGCATGAAGCGGGATGTCGCGGAACATGTTGCCCTATGTGACACATGTCAGTTGGTGAAAGCCAAACATCAACAACCCGCGGGATTATTGCAACCACTCAAAGTGCCTGAATGGAAATGGGAAGAAATAAGTATGGACTTCATAGTGGGACTACCTAGGACCCAATCGGGATATGATTCGATATGGGTCATCATCGACAGGCTAACCAAGGTAGCTCATTTCATCCCCGTGAAAGAAAGCTACAGCGGATCCAAATTGGCAGAATTGTACATGTCAAGGATCGTGTGTTTCCATGGAGTGCCAAAGAAGATAGTGTCAGATCGAGGAACACAGTTCACCTCAAGGTTCTGGCAGAAGTTACATGAAACCATGGGAACTCATCTGAATTTTAGTTCTGCCTATCATCCCCAGACTGACGGACAGACAGAAAGAACCAATCAGATCCTTGAGGATATGCTGAGAGCGTGCGCGCTCAAGAACAATTGGAGTTGGGATAAGAACTTACCATATGCGGAGTTCTCCTATAACAACAGCTATCAAGCTAGTATGAAGATGTCACCATTTGAGGCTTTGTATGGGAGAAAGTGCAGAATTCCACTATTTTGGAACCAAACAGGGGAAAGTAAAGTGTTTGGGCCCGAGGTACTACAAGAAGCCGAGGCGAAAGTGAGGGAAATCCGCAACAACTTGAGGATAGCACAAACACGACAAAAGAGCTATGCCGATGTACGGAGAAAAGACCTCGTTTTCAACGTGGGGGACTATGTTTGTCTCAAGGTGTCCCCTATCCGAGGACTTCGTCGGTTCAAGGTGACAGGGAAGTTATCACCTCGATACATCAGACCCTTTCAGATCCTAGAGAGGAAAGGCGAAGTGGCCTATCAACTTGAGTTACCGGCTCGCCTATCGAATGTGCACGATGTATTCCATGTGTCACAGCTCAAGAAATGTCTAAGGACGCCTGAAGAGATGTTACCCATGAATGAGGTTGACGTAGGAGAGGATCTGTCTTATGCCGAGCAACCGGTCAAGGTTTTGGAGACAATGGAACGCCTCACAAGAAATAAAAGAATTCGGATGTGCAAGGTGCAGTGGAAGCATCACTCGGAAGAGGAAGCCACATGGGAGCGAGAAGACGAGCTTAAGGCACAATTTCCGGAATTGTTTTCCTAGAACCACCAATCTCGAGGACGAGATTTCTTTTAAGGGGGATAGAGCTGTAACACCCCAAAACCTGTAAAAGGAGGGAAGTTAAAAATTTTGGACATATTGCATGTGGTGCAGAAATTCAAATTCAAACAGGAATCCAAATTCAAATCAGAACAGAAAAGAAAAGGAAAAAGAAAAAAAAAGGAAAAGAAAAACCCCCAACCGGCCAGTGGGCCGAAACCCGCCAGCCGGCCCACTATTCCCCCCCCCCCCCCCCCGCGGCAGCCCACGACCGCGCACCCTCTCTTCCCCTCACTGACACGCGGGGCCCGCATTTCATCTCCTACCTCCCGCGCGCGCCAACCGACCGGACTCTTCCCCGCGCCCGATCGCAACAAACTCCGGAAACCCGCACCCCCAGCCCGAATTCCGGTCCCGGACGCCCCCAACTCTATCTCAACAGACCGACGCCCTCCCTCGTCTATATAAACGCCGGCATCGCCCTGTTTCTCCCCCCCTGATCGGCCGTTTTTCTCTCCGGTGAGAACCGAAGATTCTACAGCCAATTTCCTTCGATCCTTGCTCCAATTTCCCGATCTAACATGCTGATCACGTTCCACCGCTGCCGGGGAGCTATGTAGGTGAAGGAAACGACGTGTCTTGCGCCCCAACAGCCACCCCGACGTGTACCGAAGATCTTCGCCGTTGAAGCTCGCCGCCGACCGACTTCTAGGGCCTCCGAGTGCTGGAAAACCCCACGGTGAGCATCCCCTACCCCTCCACAGCCGATCCATGCAAAAAGATGCGAGTTCTAACGTGTAGCGGCAAAAGCCGAGGCTGCGCCGGCGAGATCGCCCCCCCCCCCCCCCCGCCACCGCGCGCAGCCACACGCGCGGGCTGGCTCCGGCAAGGGCGATGTGGCCCCTTGAGGGCCGTCTATTATAAATCGCACGGTAGAATTAAAACCGCGTGTACCGGTTCGGCGATCTAATCTGAGCCGTCTATTTTAAATCAGAAGGTCCATATCAGCCCCGCGTTATAAAGGCCGGGATTCTTACGCGCTACCCCCTAGGGATCTCGGAAAACACGAGCTAGCCCCGGAAACTTCTGATCTAGCCCCTGGAACTTCAGAAATTTGTGTAAATTTATTTAAAAATCAGTTTTAGCCCCTGGACTTAATAAAAATTAGGAAAACCCCTCTGTTTTGTGTAGTTAGACCCCTGGAAATTTATGAAATAATAAATTAGACCCTGCAGTAGTGTGGATTTACCTTTTTGACCCTATATGATATTAAATTCAGAAATTTGAATATGTGACTAGGATTTAAATTTAAAAGGTAAGGCAAACACATGTACAAATTCAAAATTTAAACTCTCCTAGCACTTGGAAAACTTTAGAATGAGTTAAAAATAGATTTTTATGCTGAAATGAATCTGTCTAATTGATTGTTCACATTTATTAGTTATAGGAACACATTTTTAGGTTAGGAAATAATTCAGAAAATTGGTAAAATAAATTTAAATTAGTTCAAGTCAGAGGAGAAGTTCAAAAATAAATTATTTAATATTTTAGATCAGAACCTATTCTGTTTAGATGATATGCCCTACTATTTAATATTAAAATTCACCTTTAGGCATAGAAAATAAATCTGAAAAATATAGGAAAATAGGTATGCATAATTAGAAAAATGATAAATGAAGTTCTCCAAATCCAAAAGCTTCAATTTAGGTAGAAGATCTGAAAACCTATTTGGAGTAGGAAAATACCTTTTATACAAACTTTGTGGCTAAGAAGTGTAATAATTAAATATAAAGAATTTGTTCAAATTGGAACTTCATATATAGTGTGCAAATAGAAATATGAACATAGAAGTTAGAAATAATATATGTATGTTTAAAAGTGCATGTAGGCCAAAAATCAACACATCTAGGATAACCACAACACTTAGTAATGTCAATGACTCCCATATGTATGTATGTGTGGTTTGCATGAGTGAAAGTGTGAACTATGGCTTATGGATTGTTGTTTTTCTTTTGCTATGTGTATTGGCATGAGTAGAACCTTCCCCAGAGCAAGTTCTCCCCTTCCAAGACCAAGACTTTCCATTCCCAGAGCAGCAGGAAGAAGGCAAGTGTCCTTGACCACTTTGATCCTATGCTAGGATGTGTAGATAGAATTATTTGCATTGTCAATTGAAATACGAAACCCATGCTAGAAAGTTTCCCTAGAATTGCATTACCTTATTTCCTTGTAGCTGGGGTTGGGATATATTTTATCATGTCATTTATTTATATGCTTATGCTTAGCCATGCTTAGAATGGGATAATTTGGACATGAGATCATCAACTTACTTACCTTACTCCTGAATGAGATATTATGAGTTATGTAGAGGTAGGGATCGAGGCAAGTTGGATGATTTGGTTGGTGCCGGGTGCACGAGACTCGGGTTTGTGTTTAGTACTTGCCTAGATCCTAAGGACCGGTTCATGGAGCATGTAACCTGGCTTTACCGTGCCAACCACATGCTGAGATGGGGCAGCTTGGCCAATTAATTAGGTGTATCCCTAGCGTAGTATGGGTGTGTTGGATGGTGCGGTGAGTAGGTGTCAGCTGGACTACCATATGAACCGCAAGGCTCAAGAGGGGGCCACTGCAGCGGGGTTGGAGCCTCTTGTATGCTGTTAGGGGTGAAACCTCAGTGGGCCCACGCTCGTCGGGAATCCCTTTGTAAAGGCTACGTAGTGATCTCCTGGCTACACACCTAGGAAGTGTGAATGTGGTTCGCGGCCACTGGCATAATGGAGGTTCTTTTAGTCCACCCGGCAACGGGGGATGAAATCACTACATGTGGGTACAGTGGTGCAAACTCTGCAGAGTCAAAACTGTCATGACAGTCGTGCTCACGGTCAAGAGCGGCTTGGACTTATTCATGATTAGAGGATGATGGATTGGGAAATTGAGGATGTTAAGCGGGAAGCTTAAAATTGGAAACGAGACTATGCTTACTTGATATTGATGATGCGTTGGGAGATTGGAACCATTTCACCTGTGTAGTAATGTAGGTGCTTAATAAGCTATGGGGATAGGTAATTATTTGCGTAGTGCTTTAACCATGAGTTCAACCTCTCCTTGCTCTAGCCATGCATGACATAACTTTCCCACACATGCTGAGTACCAACGGTACTCAAACTTGCATATTTGTTGGTTTAAATTGCTGCTCAGGTCAAGGGGATGATGTGATGTTTAATGACCAAGACTTCGGACCCGAAGAAGGATTCTAGGTTCATGGAGTCCCCCGGGCAACGCCTATGACGGAGTCCCACAAGATTTATATTCCGCTGCTGTTTTATTTACATGTTCTGAACTTATTGTCGTCCATCGAGACGTATGCTATGTAAGACTTAATTATATTCGACACTTGGCTTGTAATAAATGATGCTTCACTATTTGTCATCACATGTATGAGAAAATGATCCTGGCATACATGTGATATCCACTCGGTTGTTCTTCGGAGAAACCGGGTGTGACATCTGAGGAAAGAGGAAAGTCCGGCGCTACTTGACGCGTGGCATTCACGGAGCTCACCTCCGAAGAGAGGGAGGTCCGGAATGGATACGTGGCACACCCGGAGCCACCTCTGGAGAGAGGAAAGGTCCGACACTGACACGAGGCGTGCGTGGAGCCACCTCCGAACAGAGAGGAGGTCCCGATCGCCAGGATACGTGGCGCACGCGGAGCTCGCCTTCAAAGGAGAAGGGAGGTCTCGCTCGCTTGATACACGGCACAATCGGAGCTCGTCTCTGCGGAAAGGGAGAGACCAGGCCCAGTGGACACGTGGAGCTTCCGGAGCTCATCACCGAGGAGGTAACGAGTTCTGGAGTGGTTTTTGGATTCTGTACGCGTAGAAATACCGGTACGGAGGAGAAACCGACCTGAATTTCATGATGTTACCGCATCAAATCGACTAAAGATAAGTTGTTACGATTCAATGACAATCTGAATAGGACTCTTATTTGGAATACAATCAGATTAGGACTCTTCTTCTCCCGATTATAAATAGAACCCAGAACCTCTGGCCGAAAACCACGAACTTCTTTTCAACTCCTGAGCCGATGACTTAGAGCCCTAGCACCAACTCGTCGAGTAAGCCATCGCCGGAGATCAGCGAGGAAGATCGCCGGAAGAGAGCCCCAACCATCTGTCTGATCAGAGAAGGACCCCGAGACAGAGAAGAACGTAAGGTAGGTCTCCAATACCACCTTATGACATCGTTGTGTTTTCTTTGCATCTGTTCTTCAATTCCTTTCGAACATAAGCTTTCTCGTGGACAGATCACTTGTTGAGCGGGTTGATCTAAAGACAAGGTCATCGCCACATCCACATCTGATCCGAACACCCCTGTTCATCATAAAGCCATGCAAGAACACGTACAAACCGATCTAATAAAACTGATCATAGGATAGCATGCATATGCATCATCGCATCTAGTTTAAAGTTTGTGCATGGTATTGATTGTTACGAATCTTGTATGTGTGTGATCCTGTATAGAAGGACAAGCTCAGGGAGCTGTCTACGACGAGCTGCAACAACAAGGTTTCGAGATCCAAGAGCAACCGGAACCGCAAGAACAAGTCAAGTGCTCCTTGACCATATTGATCCTATATTTTGGGAAAAACTGTTTTATTTTGTGAAAAGGTGTGTGTGCTAAGTCAAACATGATGGGAAACCCTTTTATAGGAGTTGACTAGCTTTGGTTAAACCACCCTTGTCGCCTGGGAAGTTTTTGAGTCGGGTATGGTTTTTACTTTTATGCTTCGCTGAGTCCATGGGATTGGGAAGCGAGATAGATGTGTCTAGCTAACTGCACTCGTAATGATAATGAGAAACTGATGTTAATAATGGACATGGATCGGAGGGAGATCTAGGCAAGACTGGGTTTGTGAATGAGGTAGCATGAGATGGTGGTTTACTTGCCGTAGATCTAAGGACCTGTTCATGCGAGCACATGCCAGGATAACAGTGCCACCACAAGCCCAAGTATGGGTGCGGCTTAGCTGAGTAATTAGGTAAGTTGCTAGATTGTTATGGACCGTGGAAGGCGCGGGGAATGGGAGTCGAGTGAGGACTGCCCTGGGAACTGCATGGCACAAGAGGGGGCCCGTGGGTGGGAGAATTGGAGATTCTAGCCTGCCGGTGAAACCTTAGTGAGTCCATACATCTAGTAACCCCTTTGTAAAGGCTATTTTGTGATCTCTTGGCCATACACCAATGGTTGTGTACTGGTATAATGGAGGTTCTGCAGTCGCCGATGGGTGACAAAATCACAAACTTGTGGGTAAAGAGGTGCAAACTCTGAGAGTTCTTAAAACTATCATGATAGCCGAGTTTACGGTCACGAGCGCCTGGCCAACTTCCATGATTAGTGGGGATGGTGATTGGATATGGTTATTGGTTATGGTTTTGGATGGTTTGGTTATGGTTTGGTTTTGAGACTGTTGAGTCCGGGTGATAAGATGGGTTGCATGACTGTTGAGTCATGGCAACGAGGTTGGTCTCGGTGGGAGACGAAGTTGTTTATGAGATGAAATGGTAGCGAATACGAGATGGTATTCGTGAGATGGTAGCGAATACGAGGAGGTATTCGTGAGCAAGAATGAGGTTGATTGATGTCTGGTTGTGACATTGAAGGTAATGAACATAATGGAGGTATGATTGGTATTTTAATACATGTTGGGATTACATTCCCTTAAAGATGAGTTGATGTTTTATCATGGTTTTTGATAAATAACTTTGCTTTCTGCAATGAGCCTTTTTATACCTACCTTGTTATGAGCTACATATCATATTTTCCCGCACTTGCTGAGTACATCATTGTACTCAAACTTGCATTATTATCATCAGCAACAGGAGAATATTACTATGAAGACCAAGTGGAGCATTAGGCGTGTGATCTGTTCTCAACCTTGCCTGTGGGGATGGAGTAGAGATGGAGCCATTGCTGCTTAGATTTGCTTCCGCGTTAGTTAAATTGCTTCCGCATTAGAATAAAGACTTCCGCTGCATAGAAATAAGACTTCCGCTGTGAGCATGAGTCCAACTCATGGGACATTGTAATAAACTCTGTTATTCGTGGCTATATATATTCTGAATTCAGTTTGTGGAACATATGTGTATGTGTGATGAACATCCTGGGCACACATATGCATCCGTTCTCGGTTCCGTGGTATTCCACAGAATTGAGGGCGTCACATGAGTGAAGTAGCTAACCATGTTTTAATTCAGCTTCCCGTATCCCGTAAATTAAGCGAAGCAAAAAGGAAAAACGACAATACCTGACTCATCAACTTTCTCGGCGACAAGGATGGTTAACAAAACTAGTAAACTCCTATGAAAGGGTGTCCCATCAAGTTGCATCAAGCATACGAGTTTTCGCAAGCAAAACAGTTTTGAAAACATGGGATCAATATGGTCAAGGGGCACTTGCCTTGCTCCCGTGGTTCGTGTTGCTCAAGCGTCTCGAAGTCTTGGTGCTGTAATTCCTCGTAGACGGCCTATTGAGCTTGTCCTTCTACTTATGACCACATACATACAAAATTTACAGCAATCAACATCATACACAAACTTTACTCAAGATGCAATGGGATAGCTGAATGCAAATCCTATAGTGAAGTTTTATAAAACCAGTTTGTACGTGTTCTTGCATGTTTTAATGGGCTTTCATGGGGTTTTATGATGAACAGGGGTGTAGGGATCAAGTGTGAACGTGGTGATGATCTTGACACAAGATGTAGATCAATTCCACCGTAAAAAATCGACCGAAACATGATCTGTCCGCATGCCAAAAGTTTCTGCTCGAAGGGGCGAAGAAAACGGATGCATAGAAACAGCGGCGACATCGTAAGAGGGGTAATGAAGACCTACCTCACTTCTTCCTTGTGACAGTGCCTCCCTCCTAGCAATGGCAGTAGCGGGGATTTTTCTGTGGAGTATTATGGCCAGGGCAGAACGTCAACTTCTTCTCCGATGACGGCGAGGCGTGACGGGGCTCGACGGTGGGGCTCGACGGTGGGGCTCGATGGCGGCCAAACTCCGACAAGGGGGGGGGGGGGCTCGGCGCGACTTGAGCAGAGGGGGGAAACTCGGTGACTTGGGCTGGGGGGCAGCCAAAGGGAATAGGGGAGCGGCTAGGGGGTGTATTTATAAGGGGAAAAAAGAGAGTCCTAGGGGTGGAAACAAAGAGTCCTAGTAGTATAGGACTCAACCAAAGAGTCCTAGGGGTGGAAACAAAGAGTCCTAGCAGTATGGGACTCAACCAAAGAGTCCTAGGGGTGGAAACAAAGAGTCCTAGAGGTGGGGGATTTAACCAAAGAGTCTTAGAGATGGGAGACTTAACCAAAGAGTCCTAAAGGTGGGGGATAGGGTTCCCCCCTCAAGGGCTGCGGTCAAGGGGTCTCCCCCCCTAATTGGTGCAGCAAATTTGGGAGAAAATCCCCCCTAAATGCGGGGGAAATTCCCCCTAGGGGAATTTTCGGGAATTTGGGGAAATTTGGGATGACTCAATTTAGCTATTTTGTTTTCATTACTCTCCATTTCTATATCCCTTTCTCCATTTCTATATTCCTTTCTGCATTTCTATATTCCTTTCTCCATTTCTATATTTCTTTCTCCATTTCTACTTCTTTTTAAATGCTTCTCTACATGAAAAATGTATGCAATGCATGGTAGTGAAATTGAGGGTGTTACAAACCTATCCCCCTTAAAATGAATCTCGCCCTCGAGATTCGATAAAGTGGATAAAAGATGGGGGAATTCCACCTTGAGATCTTCCTCACATTCCCATGTAGTTTTGGCTTTCGTGTGATGGCTCCATTGTACCTTGCACCAACGGATCACTTTGTTTCTCGTGACCCTTTCCTTTACGTCCAAAATTTTGATGGGGTGTTTTGCGTAGGTAAGATCCTCTTGAAGCTCTAGGTCATCCATTGGTACTTGTTCTTCCGGTACTCTTAGGCACTTCTTGAGTTGGGATACGTGAAACACGTCGTGCACGTCGGAGAGGTGCATTGGCAGCTCTAGTTTATAGGCTACTTCTCCTCGTTTGCCCAAAAATCTTGAATGGCCCGATGTAGCGAGGTGCTAACTTGCCTTTGACGTTAAACCATCGTTGGCCTCGGATAGATGATACTTTAAGATACACGAAGTCTCCCACTTCGAAGGTCAATCTTCTTTGCCTATTGTCCCCATAACCCTTTTGTCATGACTGAGCGGCCTTCAAGTTTTCACATATCGTTTGGACTTGCTTTTCGGAGTCTTGCAGCACTTCGGGTCCAAATACTTGGCTTTCAATGGTCTCATTCCAGAACAGCGGTGTTCTACACCGTCTACCATACAATGTTTCGAAAGGCGACATCTTCAAGCTGGCTTGGTAGCTGTTGTTGTATGAGAATTCAGCATACGCCAAGCTCTTATCCCAACTACGCCCATGTTTCAAGGCGCAAGCTCTCAACATGTCTTCCAAAATCTGATTTGTCCTCTCGGTTTGCCCGTCGGTTTGCGGGTGATATGCGGAGCTGAAATTCAACCGTGTACCCATGGCTTCATGCAGCTTCTTCCAGAACCTAGAGGTAAATTGAGAACCTCGATCTGAAACTATCCTTTTTGGAACTCCATGGTGACACATGATTTGCTCCATATACAACTCAGCTAGTTGTGCAACGGTGTACTAGGTTCGCACAGGAAGGAAGTGGGCTGTTTTCATCAATTGGTCCATGATAACCCAAATAGAGTCGTAGCCGGACTGAGTTCGTGGCAATCCGACTATAAAATCTATGCTGATGTATTCCCACTTCCACTCAGGTATTTTCAATGGTTGTAATAGTCCAGCGGGTCTTTGATGTTCGGCCTTCACTCGTTGGCACGTGTCGCAAAAGGCAACATATTAGCAATGTCCCTGTGACGCCCCGGTTCTGAGAAGAAACCTCTCGAGACCGAGACTGATGCGTATGTGTGCCCAGGATATTCATCACACATACACATATCATCCACAAACTGAATTCAAAATAATACCACGAATAATAGGATTTTATTACATTGTCTCATGAGTGTCTAACTCATTCTAGCAGCGGAAGTCTTATTCTAGCAGCGGAAGTCTTTATTCTAGCAGCGGAAGTCTCCTAAACTATTGCGGAAGCAAACTAAGCACATCAGCGGCTCCATCTCCTACTCCACAGGCAAGTTGACGGTGGATCACACTCCTAATACTCCACATGGTCTTCATAGTACTCCTCTCATGTTGCTGATGATGTATGATAATGCAAGTTTGAGTACATGACGTACTCAGCAAGTGCGGAAAAATATGATATGTAGCTCACAGCAAGGTAGGTATAAAAAGGCTCATTGCAGAAAGCAAAGTTTATTTCATAAAACATGATTAAAACAGCAACTAGCTTTAAGTGAATGTAATCCCAACATTTATCCAATTAAAACATCAACATACCTCCATCATGTTCCACCTCTTTTCTTGTCTCATCAGACATTTATCTTTCTCAAATTTTCACATGCTCATAAAGACCATCTTGTATTCACTACCATCTCATCTCATAACCGAGATCAAATCTCATTGCCATGACTCAACAGTCATGCAACCAATCTCATTACCTAGACTCAACAGTCCCAAAAACCAAATCCAAAGACCAAACCATAACCAAACAAATAACCAAACCAAATACCATCCCTATAACCATCCCATCTAATCATGGAAGTTGTCCAGGCGCTTGTGACCGTAAGCTCGGCTATCATAATAGTTTTATACCCGCAGAGTTTGCACCACTTTACCCACAAGTTTGTGATTTTGTCACCCGTCGGCGACTGCAGAACCTCCATTATACCAGTACACAACCGTCTGGCCAAGAGATCACAAAATAGCCTTTACAAAGGGGTTACCAGATGTATGGTCTCACTAAGGTTCCACCAGCAGGCTAGAATCTCCAATTCTCCCACCTACGGGCCCCCTCTTGTGCCATGCAGTTCCCAGGGAAGTACTCAGTCGACTCCCATTCCCCGTGCCTTCCACGGTCCATAACAATCTAGTAACTTACCCAATTAGTCAGCTAAGCCGCACCCATATTTGGCCTTGTGGTGGCACTGTTATCTTGGCATGTGCTCGCATGAACCGGTCCTTAGATCTACGGCAAGTAAACCACCATCTCATTCCACCTCATCCACAAACCAAGCTGGCCTACATCTCCCTCTGATTCATGTCCATTATCAACATCTGTTTCTCATTACCATTATTCATACAAGTGCAGTTAGCTAGACACATTCTATCGCTTCCCACATCCCGTAGATTAGCGAAGCAAAAAGCAAAAACGACCATACCCGACTCATAAACTTCCCTGGTGACAAGGGTGGTTAACAAAACTAGTAAACTCCAATAAAAGGGTTTCCAATCAAGTTGACTCAGCATACACAGTTTTCGCAAACAAAACAGTTTCCAAAAACATGGGATCAATATGGTCAAGGGGCACTTGCCTTGTTCTTGTGGCTTCTGTTGCGCACGAATCTCGAAGTCTTGTTGTTGTAGCTTGTCGTAGATAGCTCCCTGAGCTTGTCCTTCTATTCATGATCACGCACATACAAGATTCACAGCAATCAATTGTCACGCACAAACTTTACTCAAGATGCAATGGTGCATATGCATGCTACTCCTATGGTGCTGATTTCATTAAATCAGTTTGTATGTGCTTTTGCATGTTTTAATAGGCTTGCATGGGGTTTTACGATGAACAGAGGTGTAAGGATCAAATGTGGACGTGGTGATGATCTGGACTCAAGATCTAGATCAAACCGATCAACACGTGATCTGTCCAATAAAAGCTTCTGTTCGAAGGGATCGAAGAACAGATGCAAAGAAAACCGCGATCTTGTCGTAAGGTGGTAATGAAGACCTACCTCACTTCTCCTTGGTCTCGGGGTCTTCCTACTAGCAAGACAGATCGCCAGGGCTCTCTTCCGGCGATGGCGATCTTGTCTGGCTTGACGGCAGTCTCTCCGGTGGTCAAACTCCGGCGAAGGGGTTTAGCTCGGCGAGTTTGGGGGCTAGGGCTTCTAAGTTGTCGGCTTAGAAAAGATGTTACGACCAAGGGGTTGTTTCGGGTTCTATTTATAATCGGGAAAAGAAGAGTCCTAATCTGATTAGATTTCGATAAAGGGTCCTATTCAAATTGTTTTTGAATCTTAACAACTTATCTTCAATTGATTCGGTGCGGTAGCAACGTGGAATTCGTGTCGGTTTCCTCAGTAACGGGTACACACGTACAGAGGAAAACCACTTTAGAATCACGTCCTTCTGCAGGGATAAGCTCCGGAGGCTCCAAGTGTCCAGCGGGAGCCTGGGCTTTCCTTTTCCTCAGGTGCGAGCTCTGGTTGTGCCGCGTGTCAGGCGGGCGAGACCTACCTCTTCCTCAGAGGCGAGCTCCGCGTGCGCCACGCGTCCTGGCGGGCGGGACCTCCCCTCTCTCTCCAGAGACGAGATCCACATACGCCACATGTCAGTTCCGGACCTCCCCTCTCTTTGGAGGTGAGCTCCGAGAGTGCCACGTGTCAGTTCTGGACCTCCTCTCTCTTCGGAGGCAAGCTCCGAAGTCGACACGTGTCCAATAGCGTCGGACCTCCCGGAGGTGGCACGTGTCCAGTAGTGTCGGACCTCCCTTAGGGCGGGACCTCTTGGAGGTGAGCTCTGAGGCTAATGCGTGTCCTGCAGTGTCTTTTCCTCGGGAGTGAGCTCCGAGGATGACACGTGTCTAGTAGGACCGGACCTCCCGGAGGTAAGCTCCAAAAGCGACATGTGTCCCATAGTGTCGGACCTCTCGGAGATGAGCTCCGAGGGTGACACATGTCTGGCGGGGCCAGACCTCTCGAAGGTGAGCTCCGAGAGCGACACGTGTCCCGTGCAACTGGGCCTTTCTTCTCTGCAGTGTCTAGCTCTGAAGGCGACACGTGTCCTGCGTCTGGCCTCGCTCCTCCGCAGAAGCTAGCTCCGGGGGGCAACACGTGTCCCACGGGGTCGGACCTCGCCCCTTTCATAGAGGTAATCTTCGAGCCTGCCACATAGCCAGTTTAGCGGCGGACCTCTCCCCCTTCGCGGGGATGTGCTCCAAACACGCCACGTGGCCAGCGGGCCGCGGGAAGTGCCTACAGCACTCTAAGCGAACTGGAATTGGCTCTTTTCGGCTATCTTTTTTATCTCTTCTCTGTTTCTACTTATTTTAAAATATTTCTCTATATAAAATATGAATGGATGCAGAAATTGAAATTGAGGGTGTCACAAATCTGCCCCCCTTAAATTGAATCTCGCCCTTGAGATTCGCTAGTGGAGAATAGATGAGGGAATTCTGCCTTGAGGTCTTCTTCACGCTCCCATGTGGCTTCAGCTTCTGTGTGATGGCTCCATTGTACCTTGCACCAACGGATTACTTTGATCCTCGTGACCCTTTCCTTTACGTCCAAAATTTGGACAGGGTGCTCTACATAGGTTAGATCCTATTGAAGCTCAAGCTCATCCATCGGTACTTGTTCCTCTGGTACTCTCAAGCACTTCTTGAGCTGGGATACATGAAACACGTCATGTACGTCGGAGAGGTGCGTTGGGAGCTCTAGCTGATAGGCTACCTCTCCTCGCTTGCCCAAAATCTTAAATGGCCCGATGTATCGAGGTGCTAGCTTGCCTTTGACGTTGAAACATCGTTGGCCACGGATAGGCGATACCTTAAGGTATACAAAGTCTCCTACTTCGAAGGTCAACTTTCTTCGCCTATTGTCCGAATATCTTTTTTGGCGTGACTGAACGGCCTTCAAGTTCTCCTGTGTCGTTTGGACTTGCTTCTCAGCCTCTTGCAGCACTTCTGGTCCAAACACTTGGTTCTCTCCGGTCTCGTTCCAAAACAGCTGTGTTCTACACCGTCTACCATACAATGCTTTGAAAGGTGACATCTTCAAACTTGCTTGGTAGCTGTTGTTGTACGAGAACTCGGCATACGGCAAGCTCCTATCTCAACTACGCCCATGTTTCAAGGCGCAAGCTCTCAACATGTCTTCCAAAATTTGGTTTGTCCTCTCGGTTTGTCCATCAGTCTGCGTGTGGTAAGCAGAGCTAAAATCCAGCCGTGTACCCATAGCCTCATGCAGCTTCCTCCAAAACCTAGAGTTGAACTGAGAACCCCGATCTGAGACTATCCTCTTCGGGACTCCATGGCGGCACACGATTTTCTCCATGTACAGCTCGGCTAGTTGTGCAACGTTGTACTTTGTCTTAATAAGAAGGAAATGGGTGGTTTTTGTCAATCGATCCACAATAACCCAGACAGAGTCGTAACCCGACTGAGTACGTGGCAATCCGATGATGAAATCCATACTGATGTCCTCCCACTTCCACTCGGGTACTTTCAATGGTTGCAACAGTCCAGCAGGTCTTTGATGTTCGGCCTTCACCCGTTGGCATGTGTCGCATAGGGCAACATATTCAGCTATGTCCCTCTTCATACCGTCCCACCAATAACAAGTCTTCAAGTCCTTGTACATCTTTGTACTGCCGGGATGTATGGAATAAGGTGAGTCATGTGCCTCTTTTAATATCGTGTCACGGATGTGCTTCACGTTAGGCACACAAATCCTTTTTCCTAGCCAAAGCGTACCCTTCTCGTCTTCCTTGAAGTCCTTTTCGATGCCTTGTTGGATCCTTTCCTCGATTTCATTGATCTCCTCATCCGTTGCTTGGCCATCTCTTATCTCTTGTTCCAATGAAGAGTGGAGTTCCATCACTTCCATCTCGTTCAAGAACCCGAGATGTAACCGTTCGAAATCCTTTCGTAGCTCAAGTGGTAGCTCCCGAACCGTGAGATGGTGACATGCTCCCTTTCGGCTCAATGCATCAGCTACTACATTGGCTTTTCTGGGGTGATAGTTGATTCCAACATCATAATCCTTGATGAGTTCCAACCATCGACGCTGCCTTAAATTCAAATCCGTTTGGGTGAATATGTACTTGAGACTTTTATGATCCGTATAGATCTCACATCGGTGGTCAAGGATATAATGTCTCCAAATCTTTAATGCATGCACCATGGCTGCGAGTTCCAAGTCATGTGTAGGGTAATTAAGCTCGTGCTTCTTTAATTGTCGTGAGGCATAGGCTACCACTTGTCCTTATTGCATGAGCACACATCCGAGCCCTTGTCTTGATGCGTCACAATATATGTCAAAGCTCTTGCTCACGTCCGGCAATACCAAAACCGGCGCTGTGGTTAGCCTTTTCTTGAGCTACTCAAAGCTTTCTTGCCATGCTGATGTCCACTGGAACACCTTTCCCTTCATCAATAGCTCCGTCATAGGCTTCGCTATCTTAGAGAATTCCTTGATGAAGCGTCGGTAGTATCCAGCCGTCCCAAGAAAACTCCAAATATCTCTCACGTTTTGCGGTTGGTTCCACTTCAGAACATCTCCCACTTTTCCGGGATCAACCGATACTCCTTCCTCGGAGATGATGTGTCCTAGGAATGATATCTCCTTTAGCCAAAATTGACACTTGCTGAGCTTGGCATACAATTGATGCTCTCACAGCTTTTGCAATGTCAATCTCAAATGTTCTTCATGTTCCTCCTCACTTTTCAAATACACCATGATATCATCGATGAAAACCACGACGAACTTGTCCAAGTACTCCATGAAGACTTTATTCATGAAGTACATGAAATATGAAGGTGCATTTGTTAACCCAAAAGACATAGCGGTATATTCGTACGACCCATACCGTGTTCGAAAGGCAGTCTTGGGTATGTCGGAGGGCTTAATCTTCAGCTGGAAGTATCCCGATCGAAGATCAATCTTGTAGAAAACTCGGGCTCCCTTCATTTGGTCGAACAGGTCCTCTATATGGGGCAGAGTGTAATACCCCAAAAACCTGTTAAGAGGGGAATTTAAAAATTTTTGTACGTATTGCATGTGGTGCAGAAATTCAAATTCAAATTCAAATCAAAACATAAAAGAAATGGAAAAAGAAAAAGAAAACCCCCCGGCCAGTGGGCCGAAACCCACCAGCCGGCCCACCATACCCCCCCCCCCCGCCAGCCCACAGCCGCGCGCCTCTCCCTCTCACTGACACGTGGGCCCCGTGTGTCATCCCCCACCTCTCGCTCGCGCCAACAACCCGGACTCCTCCGCGCGCCCGAATCCAAACTAACCCCGGAAACCCGCGTCCCCCAGCCGAATTCTGGTCCCGGAAGACTCCAGCTCGATCCCAACAGACCGCCGCCCTCCCCCGTCTATATAAACGCCGGCATCACCCTGTTTTTCACCCCCGATCGGCTGTTTTTCCTCCCGGTGAGAACCAGAGCTTCTCCGGCCGTTTTCTCTCGATCTTTGCTCGGGTTTTCTGATCTAACGCGTCGATCGTGTCCCACCGCCTCCGGGGAGTCACGCAGGTGCATAAAACTCGGTGGTTTGCGCTCTAGGCACAGCTCCGACGAGCAACGCAGCGGTTCCACCTCGGACCTCGACGCCGACCGCCTTCCAGGGCCTCCGAGCTCAAGAAAAACCCCGAGGTGAGATCCCCGACCTCCCCTCTACCGTTCTATGCCATGAAATCCCAGTTTTAGGAGGTATAGACGAAGATCCGAAGTTTTCCGGCGAGATCGCCGCCTCCCGCCGCCGCGCGCCGCCGGGCAGTGCCGCCCGCTCACGATCAGGGTGACGTGGCCGCTTGTGCGCCGTCTATTTTAAATCGCACGGTAGAATTAAAACCCGCGCGTACCGGTTCGGCGATCTAATCTGAGCCGTCTGTTTTAAATCGGACGGTCCACATCAGCCCCGCATTATAAAGACTGGGATTCTTACGCGCTAACCCCTGGGATCTCGGAAAACACGAGCTAGCCCCGGAAACTTCTGATCTAGCCCCTGGAACTTCTGAAATTCATGTAAATTCATTTAAAAATCAGTTTTAGTCCCTGGACTTAATAAAAATTAGGAAAACCCCTCTGTTATGTGTAGCTAGACCCCTGGAAATTTATGGAATAATAAATTAGACCCTGTAGTAGGGTGGATTTACCTTTTTGACCCTATATGATATTAAATTCAGAAAATTGAATATGTGATTAGGATTTAAATTTAAAAAGGTGAGGCAAACACATTGTAAATTCAAATTTAAACTCTCCTAGCACTTGGAAAACTTTAGAATGAGTTAAAAGTAGATTTTAAGCTGAAATGAATCTGTCTAATTGATTGTTCACATTTATTAGTTATAGGGACACATTTTTAGGTTAGGAAATAATTCTGAAAATTGGTAAAATAAATTTAAATTAGTTCACATCAGAGGAGAAGTTCAAAAATATATTATTTAATATTTTAGATCAGAACCTATTCTGTTTAGATGAGGTGTCTTACTATTTTCATAATAAAGTTCACATTTAGGCATAGAAAATAAATCTGAAAATATAGGAAAATAGGTATGCATAACTAGGAAATGATAAATGAAGTTTCCAAATCCAAAGATTTCAGTTTAGGATTTGGTAGAAGATCTGAAAACCCATTTGGAGTAGGAAAATACCTTTCATGCAAACTTGGTAGTTAAGAAGTATATTAATTAAATATAAAGAATTTATTCAAATTGAAAATTGATATATAGTGTGCAAAGAGAAATCTGAAATACAAAAGTTAGAAATCATATACATATGTTTAAAAGTGCATTAAGGCTAAAAATCAACACAGCTAGAGTAAACACAACACTTAGAAATGTGAATGACTATCATATGTATGTATGTGTGGAGTGAAAGTGTGAACTATGTCTTATGGATTGTTGTTTTCTTTTCCTATGTGTTGGCATGAGTAGAACCTGCCCCAGAGCAAGTTCTTCCCTTCCAAGATCAGGACTATCCATTCCCAGAGCAGCAGGAAGAAGGCAACTGTCCTTGACCACTTTGATCCTATGCTAGGATGTGTAGATAGAATTATTTGCATTGTCAATTGAAATATGAAACCCATGCTAGGAAGTTTTCCTAGAATTGCATTACCTTGTTCCCTTGTAGCTTGGGTTGGGATTTATTTTATCATGTCATTTACTTATATGCTTATGCTTAGCCATGCTTAGAATGGGATAATTGGGATATGAGATCATCAATTTATTTACCTTACTCTTGAATTGAGATATCATGAGTTATGTAGAGGTAGGGATCGAGGCAAGTTGGATGATTTGGTTGGTGCTGGGTGCACGAGACTTGGGTTTGTGTTTAGTACTTACCTGGATCCTAAGGACCGGTTAATGGAGCATGTAACCTGGCTTTACCGTGCCAACCACATGCTGAGATGGGGCAGCTTGGCCAATTAATTAGGTGTATCCCCGGCGTAGTATGGGTGTGTTGGATGGTGCGGGGAGTAGGTGTCAGCTGGACTACCATATGAACCGCAAGGCTCAAGAGGGGGCCACTGCAGCGGGGTTGGAGCCTCTTGTATGCTGTTAGAGGTGAAACCTCAGTGGGTCCACGCTCGTCGGGAATCCCTTTGTAAAGGCTTCATAGTGATCTCCTGGCTACACACCTGGGAAGTGTGAATGTGGTTCGCGGCCACTGGCATAATGGAGGTTCTTTTAGTCCACCCGGCAATGGGGGATGAAATCACTACATGTGGGTACAGTGGTGCAAACTCTGCAGAGTCAAAACTGTCATGACAGCCGTGCTCACGGTCAGGAGCGGCTTGGACTTATTCATGATTAGAGGATTGATGGCTTTGGAAGTTGAGGATGTTAAGCAGGGAGCTTAACATTGGAAATGATGTTATGGTTCTTTGATTATGATGATGGGATGGGAGATTGGGACCATTTCACCTATGTAGTAATGTAGGTGCTTAATAAGCTAAGGTGATAGGTATTAATTGCGTAGTGCTTTAACCAAAAGTTCAACCTCTCCTTGCTCTAGCCATGCATGACATAACTTTCCCACACTTGCTGAGTACCAACAGTACTCAAACTTGCATATTTGTTGGTTTAAATTGCTGCTCAGGTCAAGGGGATGATGTGGTGTTCAATGACCAAGACTTCGGACCCGAAGAAGGATTCTAGGTTCATGGAGTCCCCCGGGCAACGCCTGTGACGGAGCCCACAAGAATAATATTCCGCTGCTGTTTTATTTACATATTATGAACTTATTATCGTCCATCGAGACGTATGCTATGTAAGACTTATTTATATTCGACACCTGACTTGTAATAAATGATGCTTCACTATTTGTCATCACATGTATGAGAAAATGATCCTGGCATACATGTGATATTCACTCGGTTGTTCTTCGGAGAAACCGGGTGTGACAGAAGTGGTATCAGAGCCAAGGTTGCCCGTAGGAACGTGGACCTAGATAGAAATGGACGTATTTAAGGACCCTATTTTCTTAAAAACTGTTTTACAAAAGTGTGGGTGGAAGGTGTTATTTAATGGGGTCACTTTATTCATATTACCCCAACTTTTATTCAAAATAGGGTTTTGTTTAAAATCTTATCTAACTTAATTTTAAATGCTTTATGTTTTAGATGGTTCACATGATTCGCACCGCTCGCAAGTCCACCGAAGGGAGAGTTCCCGTAGTTACCCTTGCCCTGAGAGGAGAACCGTCCGGTGACGTACCTCTCCTATGGATTGGCAGTAGGAGGCTTGTTGCGCCGTCTTCGACGTATGCTCCACGCCGCCGGCAATACGGGCAAGCTAATCATACACTACAGATCCACCCGGACCATCCGTGAGTAGCGGGAAGAATGGAGTTCAGAAATGAGGATTATCCATGAAAATCAGCTACTCAAGATCCACCACTCTCCAGCTTGTCGAGCGACACAGGTCGATGCCGAGAAGGATGTCACCTGGGAGGCCATCACCTACCAGAGTTACATCTACCGTCGCCACCTGGACAGGACTGAGTACATGTATGTCCTCCAGCGTGAGAGTGGTACAGCAGAGTACAAGTACCCGCCAGTGCAGCAGGGGACTTCCCATGAGCACATGGACCTGTGCTTGGAGGATGCTGCTATGCTTAGTACTCGACTGCAGGAGTGTCAGCAGGAGCTTCAGGATGTTCGTGACACCCTGAAGGAGACTGAGGCGTTGCTTCTAGCCAGCTTGTGGGCGAGAGAAAGAGGAGATGGGAATGCACTGTGTGTCACCGTGAATGACACATGGACTCCTGACTCTCCAGACCGCTGGGCGAGCAGGCGTTGCCGCACTTCTCCACCAGCAGCTTCCCCACCTAAAGCGGAATCAGAGGGCAGCTGCAATAATGAGGAAGACCCCGAAGAGCCAGCTCAGTGATACGAGTTGTTTAGAGTCATTTCCCTTATTTTAGCAGGTTTTTCGAGTAGTCGAGTCAATACCTTATTTATGTGTGTTAATGTTTGGTGTGTGACGTGAGTTGTGGAAGCCATGGGCATTTGTCCACAACCTCGTCTTTAGGTTGCTTTGCTTTGATGTGTTAACTCTCCAGGGGGAGAAATAAGGACAAGACAAGTGTGTCCAAGGTGAATCTAGACATTAATAGGGTATTATTTACTGCAAACCTCATAGTGATAGACTCACAAGGGATAGATATTATTTTGGGTATGGATTGGTTGACCAAACATAAAGGAATCATCCATTGTTCGACAAGAACGGTGGAACTAACTCACCCTAGTGGCACAAGAGTAATGTTCATAACTATACAAGAGCCTAGGAGGGACATTAAACTCAATCAAGTTGAGGTGGAAGTGGAGGAGATCAGGATCATCAGGGAATATCCAGATGTTTTTCCGGAGGAGTTGCCAGGCATGCCCCCCGATCGTGAAGTGGAATTCGCGATTGAGCTAGTGCCTGGAACAGCTCCGATATACAAGAGACCTTATCGGATGGACTCCAAACAGCTGGAAGAACTCAAGGAACATTTAAGAGAATTGACAGAAAAGGGGTACATTCGTCATAGTTCCTCACCATGGGGAGCTCCAGTGATATTTGTGCCCAAGAAGGACGGGACCCAAAGGCTATGCGTGGACTACCGTGCGTTGAATGAAGTAACCATCAAGAACAAGTACCCATTACCCCGAATTGAAGACTTGTTTGATCAGTTGAGGGGAGCTTGTGTGTTCTCGAAAATTGATCTCAGGTCGGGATACCACCAACTTAAGATAAGGCAAACTGATATTCCAAAGACAGCTTCCGTATCTCGGTGCGGACTGTATGAATACACCGTCATGCCTTTCGGGCTAACTAATGCCCCGGCATACTTCATGTATCTCATGAACAAGTTATTCATGGAATATCTGGACAAATTTGTGGTGGTTTTCATAGATGACATTCTCGTCTTCTCCAAAGATGAAGAAGAACATGAGAAACATCTAAGGTTGGTGTTGCAAAAGCTGAGAGAACACCAACTATATGCCAAGTTGAGCAAGTGTGAGTTTTGGCTGAAGAGAGTTCCCTTCTTAGGACATATAATCTCGGAGGGAGGAATCTCTGTAGATCCCACCAAGATCGAGGATGTACAGAAGTGGAAGACCCTTGAGAATGTCGGGGAAGTTCGAAGCTTCTTAGGATTGGCTGGGTATTATCGACGGTTTATCGAGGGTTTCTCCAAGATCTCGAGACCCCTCACCAAACTGTTGGAGAAGGGAATCACATTCACATGGACACCGCAGTGCGAGACGAGTTTTCAGGAACTGAAGAAAAGATTGACAACAGCCCCAGTGCTAGTTATGCCAGATATGCAGAAGAACTTTTCGGTGTACTGTGATGCTTCTGGAAACGGGTTGGAATGTGTTCTCATGCAAGAGGGGCATGTCGTGGCTTATGCGTCCCGGCAGCTCCGGAAACACGAGAAGAACTATCCTACACATGACCTAAAGCTAGCTGCAGTGGTACACGCGTTGAAGATTTGGCGGCATTACTTGGTGGG
Source organism: Neostapfia colusana (assembly GCA_030760725.1). Classification (NCBI taxonomy): domain Eukaryota; kingdom Viridiplantae; phylum Streptophyta; class Magnoliopsida; order Poales; family Poaceae; genus Neostapfia; species Neostapfia colusana. The sequence goes on along the minus strand of JASWHV010000001.1, from coordinate 117,056,341 downwards.
GAAAAGGACAGAGATATATACGGACCATAAGAGCTTAAAGTACATTTTCACACAGCCAAATCTCAACCTCAGACAAAGGAGATGGTTAGAGCTGATCAACGACTTTGATGTGGGCATGAACTATCATCCTGGGAAAGCGAACGTCGTGGCAGATGCTTTAAGCCGGAAGGTGCAGGTCAATAGTTGAGCTTGAAGGACATGCCTACAGAATTGAAGGAAGAGGTTATAAAACTCAATCTATGTCTGGTGAATAGTGGTGAAGCCAACGCCATGGAAGTGGACTCCACATTAGATCAAGATATACGCAACGGTCAAAAGACTGATGAGGAGATACAAGAAATCAGAGAACTCATCAAGGATAATAAAGCCCCTGGGTTCAGAGAGGATGAACAAGGTACGGTGTGGCACGGGAAAAGAATTTGTGTGCCTAAAGTGAAGGAGATCCGTGAATTGATTTTGAAGGAGGCTCATGATTCTGACTATTCCATTCATCCTGGAAGTACGAAGATGTATCATGACCTCAAGAGCAGATATAGGTGGTATGGCATGAAGCGAGATGTCGCGGAACATGTTGCCCTATGTGACACATGTCAGTTGGTGAAAGAAGAACATCAACGACCCGCGGGATTATTGCAACCACTCAAAGTGCCTGAATGGAAATGGGAAGAAATCGGTATGGATTTCATAGTGGGACTACCCAGGACCCAATCAGGATATGATTCGATATGGGTCATCATCGACAGGCTAACCAAGGTAGCTCATTTCATCCCCGTGAAAGAAAGCTACAGCGGATCCAAATTGGCAGAGTTGTACATGTCCAGGATCGTGTGTTACCATGGAGTGCCAAAGAAGATAGTGTCAGATCGAGGGACACAGTTCACCTCAAGGTTCTGGCAGAAGTTACATGAAACCATGGGAACTCATCTGAATTTTAGTTCTACCTATCATCCCCAAACCGACGGGCAGACGGAAAGAACCAATCAGATCCTTGAGGATATGCTGAGAGCGTGTGCACTCAAGAACAATAGGAGTTGGGATGAGAACTTACCGTATGCGGAGTTCTCCTATAACAACAACTATCAGGCTAGCATGAAGATGTCACCATTTGAGGCTTTGTATGGGAGGAAGTGCAGAACTCCCCTATTTTGGAACCAAATGGGGGAAAGTAAAGTGTTTGGGCCTGAAGTACTACAAGAAGCCGAGGCGAAAGTGAGGGAAATCCGCAACAACTTGAGGATAGCACATACATGACAAAAGAGCTATGCCGATGTACGAAGAAGAGAGCTCGTTTTCAACGTGGGGGACTATGTCTACCTCAAGGTGTTCCCTATCCGAGGACTTCGTCGGTTCAAGGTGAAAGGGAAGTTATCACCTAGATACATCGGACCCTTTCAAGTTCTGGAGAGGAAAGGCGAAGTGGCATATGCTCTAGAACTGTCAGCTCGCCTATCAGATGTGCATGACGTATTCCATGTGTCACAGCTCAAGTAATGTCTGAGGACGCTTGAAGAGATGTTACCCATGAATGAGGTTGATGTACGAGAGAATCTGTCTTATGCCGAGCAACCGGTCAAGATTTTGGAGAAAATGGAACGCCTCACAAGAAATAAAAGAATTCGGATGTGCAAGGTGCAGTGGAAGCATCACTCAGAAGAGGAAGCCACATGGAAGCGAGAAGACGAGCTTAAGGCACAGTTTCCGGAATTGTTTTCCTAGAACCACCAATCTCGAGGACGAGATTTCTTTTAAGGGGGGTAGAGCTGTAACACCCCAAAAACCTGTTAAGAGGGGAATTTAAAAATTTTTGGACATATTGCATGTGGTGCAGAAATTCAAATTCAAATTGGAATTCAAATTCAAATCAAAACAGAAAAGAAATGGAAAAAGAAAAAGAAACCCCCCCGGCCAGTGGGCCAAAACCCACCAGCCGGCCCACAATACCCCCCCGCGCCAGCCCACAGCCGCGCGCCTCTCCCTCTCACTGACACGCGGGGCCCACGTGTCATCCCCCACCTCTCGCTCGCGCCAACAACCCGGACTCCTCCGCACGCCCGAATCCAAACTAACCCTGGAAACCCGCGTCCCCCAGCCGAATTCTGGTCCCAGAAGACTCGAGCTCGATCCCAACAGACCGCCGCCCTCCCCCGTCTATATAAACGCCGGCATCGTCCTGTTTTTCACCCCCAATCGGATGTTTTTCCTCCCGGTGAGAACCAGAGCTTCTTCCGGCCGTTTTCTCTTGATCTTTGCTCGGGTTTTCTGTTCTAATGCGTCGATCGTGTCCCACCGCCTCCGAGGAGTCACGCAGGTGCAGAAAACTCGGTGGTTTGCGCTCTAGGCACAGCTCCGACGAGCACCGCAGCGGTTCCACCTCGGACCTCGACGCCGACCGCCTTCCAGGGCCTCCGAGCTCAAGAAAAACCCCGAGGTGAGATCCCCGACCTCCCCTCTACCGTTCTATGCCATGAAATCCCAGTTTTATGAGGTATAGACGAAGATCCAAAGTTTTCCGGCGAGATCGCCGCCTCCTGCCACCGCGCGCCGCCGGGCAGCGCCGCCCGCTCACGGTCAGGGTGACGTGGCCGCTTGTGCGCCGTCTATTTTATCTCGCACGGTAGAATTAAAACCCGCGCGTACCGGTTCGGCGATCTAATCTGAGCCGTCTGTTTCAAATCGGACGATCGACATCAGCCCCACGTTATAAAGACCGGGATTCTTACGCGCTACCCCCTGGGGATCTCATAAAACACGAGCTAGCCCCGGAAACTTCTGATCTAGCCCCTGGAACTTCTGAAATTCATGTAAATTCATTTAAAAATCAGTTTTAGCCCCTGGACTTAATAAAAATTAGGAAAACCCCTCTGTTATGTGTAGCTAGACCCCTGGAAATTTATGAAATAATAAATTAGACCCTGTAGTAGGGTGGATTTACCTTTTTGACCCTATATGATATTAAATTCAGAAAATTGAATATGTGATTAGGATTTAAATTTAAAAAGGTGAGGCAAACACATTGTAAATCCAAATTTAAACTCTCCTAGCACTTGGAAAACTTTAGAATGAGTTAAAAGTAGATTTTAAGCTGAAATGAATCTGTCTAATTGATTGTTCACATTTATTAGTTATAGGGACACATTTTTAGGTTAGGAAATAATTCTGAAAATTGGTAAAATAAATTTAAATTAGTTCACATCAGAGGAGAAGTTTAAAAATATATTATTTAATATTTTAGATCAGAACCTATTCTGTTTAGATGAGGTGTCTTACTATTTTTATAATAAAGTTCACATTTAGGCATGCTTAGAATGGGATAAGTGGGATATGATATCATCAATTTATTTACCTTACTCTTGAATTGAGATATCATGAGTTATGTAGAGGTAGGGATCGAGGCAAGTTGGATGATTTGGTTGGTGCTGGGTGCACGAGACTCGGGTTTGTGTTTCGTACTTGCCTGGATCCTAAGGACCGGTTCATGAAGCATGTAACCTGGCTTTACCGTGCCAACCACATGCTGAGATGGGGAAGCTTGGCCAATTAATTAGGTGTATCCCCGGCGTAGTATGGGTGTGTTGGATGGTGCGGGGAGTAGGTGTCAGCTGGACTACCATATGAACCGCAAGGCTCAAGAGGGGGCCACTGCAGCGGGGTTGGAGCCTCTTGTATGCTGTTAGGGGTGAAACCTCAGTGGGCCCACGCTCGTCGGGAATCCCTTTATAAAGACTTCGTAGTGATCTCCTGGCTACATACCTGGGAAGTGTGAATGTGGTTTGCGGCCACTGGCATAATGGAGGTTCTTTTAGTCCACCCTGCAACGGGGGATGAAATCACTACATGTGGGTACAATGATGCAAACTCTGCAGAGTCAAAACTGTCATGACAGCCGTGCTCACGGTCAAGAGCGGCTTGGACTTATTCATGATTAGAGGATTGATGGCTTTGGAAGTTGAGGATGTTAAGCGGGGAGCTTAACATTGGAAATGATGTTATGGTTATTTGATTATGATGATGGGAGATTGGGACCATTTCACCTATGTAGTAATGTAGGTGCTTAATAAGCTAAGGTGATAGGTATTAATTGCGTAGTGCTTTAACCATGAGTTCAACCTCTCCTTGCTCTAGCCATGCATGACATAACTTTCCCACACTTGCTGAGTACCAACGGTACTTAAACTTGCATATTTGTTGGTTTAAATTGCTGCTCAGGTCAAGGGGATGATGTGGTGTTCAATGGCCAAGACTTCGGACCTGAAGAAGGATTCTAGGTTCATGGAGTCCTCCGGGCAACGCCTGTGACGGAGCCCACAAGAATAATATTCCGCTGCTGTTTTATTTACATATTATGAACTTATTATCGTCCATCGAGACGTATGCTATGTAAGACTTATTTATATTCGACACCTGGCTTGTAATAAATGATGCTTCACTATTTGTCATCACATGTATGATAAAATGATCCTGGCATACATGTGATATTCACTCGGTTGTTCTTCGGAGAAACCGGGTGTGACACAGAGGGTATTTGTTCTTGATCTTCACCTCATTGAGAGACCTATAATCCACACACATCCTTTGGGTCGCATCCTTCTTGTCTACGAAGAGCATGGGGGCTCCCGTTGGTGACGAGCTTGGACGTATGAAACCCTTATCTAACTGCTCCTGGATTTGCTTCTTAAGTTCCACTAGTTCATTAACGGGCATCCTATATGGTTTTTTTTGCTATAGGTGCAGTTCCAGGTACTAGGTCAATGGAAAACTCAATGTCCCGCTCAGGTGGCATACTTGGAAGTTCTTCTGGGAACACGTCCGAGAATTCTGGAACCACCGGAATGCTTTCCAATGTTGCTTCTTCAACGTGGTTCAACGTTGCCTTCTCGGTTGTTGGTTGGGCTGACTCGAACTCGATACGAGTACCGTGCTCGTTTGTCAACTGCACGCTCCCTTCAGCACATTGGATTACTCCATTATGCTTGCTTAACCAATCCATTCCGAGTATTATGTCAAGCCCTTGGGAATCCAAGACAATGAGGTTGGCAAGGAAGTCTACCCCCCTTATTTTAAGGTTTACTTTCGGACATACTATATTAGTCCTCATCTCTCCACCGGGAGAATTAACTAACATAGTATATTTCAAGTGTGATATGGGTAGATTGTACTTGGCAACATACTTGGATGATATGAATGAATGTGATGCTCCTGAATCAAATAAAATGGTAGCTGGGTTGGAGTTGGCAAGGAACATACCAATCACGACGTCCTCAGCCTGTTGCGCTTCCTCAGAAGAGACATGGTTCACGTTGCCGCGAGCGTAGTTCTGCTGCCCACGGTTGCCTCGATTGGATCCTCCGTTTGGCCATGGGTTCTACTTGGGCGCGTTGCTTGGTTGTCCAGGACCTCTCTTCGGGCACTGGCTCGCAAAGTGTCCTGTCTCCCCGCATGCAAAGCATGCCTTGTTGCCCACGACAGCAGGTACGTTGGGCGGGGGTTTTGAGCATAAGCGCCCGTGTTTGTACGGGGCGCTGGGGGCAAAGGCACACGAGGTGCTTGCATGGCAGGACGTTGCTATGGTGGCTGATTAGGGTGAAACGTAGGAGCGGACGAGCCATACTGTGGTGCAGCTGGGGGGCATGTACCGAGGGTGTACGTTGCTCCCTTGTGGCTGGTATGGCATCTTTCTTTTGCCCTCTTGCTCGATCTCTTGGATCTTGCTCTCAACCACTATAGCTTTGCCAACAAGTTTCTGGAAGTTCGCATAGTCATTATTGAGGAGCTGAACCTGGATCTCATTGTTCAACCCTCTCATGAACAAGTACTGCTTCCTTTGGTCCGAGTTGACATCTTCGGGGGCACCTTGAAAGCTGCGTGAACTTGTTGAGGTACTCATTCACATTCTTCTTTCCTTGGCGGAGACCTTAGAACTCTTGCCTTTTAAGCATCATGACACCAGCAGGGATATAATGAAAGCTGAAACTCTCCTTGAACTCGGTCCAAGTAATAGTCTCCCGGTTGTCATGAGCATTACAAAGGGCGTCCCACCAGTCGGCGGCTGCTCCCATAAGTTGGTGCGATGCGAAGAGAACTTTCTCTCGGTCATTGCACTGAACTATGGCAAGCTTCTTCTCCATGGACTTCAACCAATCGTCGGCCTCCATGGGATCATTAGCTTCTGCAAAGGTGGGTGGTCGAGTCCTCATGAACTCTCCAAGTCTGTTGTGAGCCGGCGGCGGTGGTGGTGGTGGCGGTGGTGCAGGAACGGGGTTGTTGTTGTTGGCTTGCAGCTGACCCAAAGTTTGGATCATGGTTTGCATGAGCTGGTTCTGCATAGCCATCAACCTTTCCAAGATGTTTGCACCAGCCTCGGGGTTGACATTCTCAGGAACTTCGACGTGGTCATCCTCTTGGTTGCCACGGACTTTCCTCCCTTGACGGCCAATGTTTCCTCTCACCATCTGTGAGAGAGAGTTGGGTAGAATAGAGGTTAGAAGTTTAGATGAATCCCCCTAACTATATGCATCAAGGTGGATGGGCTACATATATTAGCCTATATGAGGATGTGAACAAATGCCGAAGCATCTCACATCTCTCTACTATGTGCGGATATGGACAACGCTGAAACGTCACACAGCTCACACTAAGCACACAAGCACAAACAATCATCACAAGGTTCAACCAATCCTATTCAAGCTTCTATTCAATGGGGGTCCTATGTGGTTTGGTACCAATCTGTGATTAATCAGTGACTTTGTCCTATGGTCAAGGTGGTTCCAATGCTAATCTATGCACTCTACCTAGGCTTGCATCCTATGGTCAGCATGGCTTCTAATACCAATCTGTTATGAGGCCTGCGTCCTACAGTCAACCGTGGTGGCTTTGATACCAATCTGTGACTAGGGGTGCGTCCTACAGTCAACGTAGCTCTGATACCATAATTTGTGACGCCCCGGTTCTGAGAGGAAACCCCTCGGGACCGAGACTGATGCGTATGTGTGCCCAGGATGTTCATCACACATACACATATCATCCACAAACTGAATTCAGAATAATAGCATGAATAATAGGGTTTTATTACATTGTCTCATGAGTGTCTAACTCATTCTAGCAGCGGAAGTCTTATTCTAGCAGTGGAAGTCTTTATTCTAGCAGCGGAAGTCTTCTAAACTATTGTGGAAGCAAACTAAGCACGGCAGCGGTTCCATCTCCTACTCCACAGGCAAGTTGATGGTGGATCACACTCCTAATATTCCACATGGTCTTCATAGTATTCCTCTCCTGTTGCTGATGATGTATGATAATGCAAGTTTGAGTACATGACGTACTCAGCAAGTGCGGAAAAATATGATATGTAGCTCACAGCAAGGTAGGTATAAAAAGGCTCATTGCGGAAAGCAAAGTTTATTTCACAAAACATGATTAAAACAACAACTAGCTTTAAGTGAATGTAATCCCAACATTTATCCAATTAAAACATCAACAAACCTCCATCATGTTTGTGGCGGACCGGAATCCGCTCATCCAGGATCGCAGAGGGTGGTGCCGCGCGATGCGACACCCGACAGCAGACGTCATAAGAACACATTATATTACAAGGGAAAAACAAACTGAATGTACAAAGTAGTACACTTCTCAGTTACAAACTAGGGTCTTTATTACACAGCGGAAGTTTCTTTTATACAACTCACGCCCGCCTATCTAGCAAAACTGGTTGCCCAGCCCTAGGGTAACCCACACTAGCTGCACTCCTCAGCTCAGCGCGGCGTGTACGGCTCCCACTCAGCCGTGGTCCCCGACGGAGAGTAACCCTCGCCGGTGGACTCGTACTCCGAGTCCGTGGGTGGCTCCTCACCTGAAAAACACTTAAGCAGCAACCGTGAGCACGAAGGCTCAGCAAGGCTTAACCGACTCACCTAAGCATGAAACTCTACATGAGGTGTACCATGACTTAGGATAGCAATGTTGCAGCAAATGGACACGCCTACAAGTTCATCCTTAGTTCATCTTTTAGCAACAAGTTAACAGTTCATGAAGCTGAAATTTAGTGAGCAATATTTGGTGGCACACATGTAGTAATACAATTATATCATAACAGCAATATTGAATCATCACATTTTATTCATTAATCTACGTTACGACGCAGTGAACAAGCGGTACTCGTCACCACGAGGGACGGCGAATCGACTCGATATACAACTGCAGGGAAACCCAAAGAGCACGTCACGTACGCCCACCCGTGGAGCCGCACAGCACGCTCACTCGATGTCGTACGGGATAACCTTTCACCCAACAGCCCAAACATCGAACCGGTTGCACTGAAACGAGCAGGAGGTTCCCCACACGGAGCATCTCTCTATGCCTGTTGGCAGATTTCCACCTTGCTGACCTCAGCCTACACCTATAAATCGGTGCGTTATGCCTCGACGCCCAGAGGTTTAGGCTACATCGGTTTATCGGGGCCCATATATCCGATATGCCTTCGGTACGTTCAATACTTGTTCAGCAGGGCCGCACACGGATCGGTCCTCAATCGACACGGGCAGGGCTGCGCACACAAGACTCCCTCTTGCTGCGCCCTAGCCCCTGCCTAGTCTCATTTTCATTACTAAAGTAATCTCACGTCACTCCACCGAACCCGTGTGTTTCCAAGCCTAAACTCGCGAGTAGATTCCAACTACTCAACTTGTACTAAAGTCCTATGACTCATTAAGCATAGCCTGTCTACTCGAGGTCTTAGACACTACCCTAACTCTTTTAGGAACCTTTGGTTATGCAAGTGGGGTTTCATTCATCCTATACCTAATGCACATACATACTTCATATGACACATGTAAACAAAGTAAAAACTTATAAAAAGGTTAATGCAAACCGGGGATTGCCTTGTTGCTGCTGGTTAGTAGTTAGTTCTTCGTCCGGAAGAAGGAAGTCCAGCACTTCCGGAGTCTCTTCTTCAATGGCTACACGTTGAATATAATACTACATGTAAATTTAAATGCAATGTGTAAACTTGAATACTTATTTACTACTAACTCTAGCTAGCCCTCCCCTTTGGTTCTGAAATTTTTATTGTGGCTTGGTAGGGTCCTAACCAGAGTCTTGACCAAGTTTCATTTGAAACAAAGTTCATTTGAACCTTGTACAAATAAAAGCCCATTTGGTCAATATTTGAGCCTCTGAATAATTCCAGGGGTTTTCATGGCTCCAACCATTACTTTCTGGAAACTAGACTTCAAGATGATTCTAATGGAGTTGGTTTATGTCATTTGAAGAATTCTACAGAAAGTTATGTCCTAATTAAGATTGGAGAAAATCTGAAAAATGTTCCTGCACATTTTTCTATTTTCTCTGGGCAGTTCCCTTAATCACCCAATTAGGGTAAATAAATGAACTTGGATGAGTCTGAAAATTTTACTGGGATTCAGGGATTTTCCAATGAACCTTTCAGCCAAATTACAGAATTTTTCATAAAGTAGTTTTCCAGATAAAATTCCCAACAGTTTAAATTTAGGGATTTAATTCTGGAAAACTATTCACTTTCATGAGCTTAATTTGGTATTGCTGGAAAGTTCTCAGAGAGCTGAATCCAACAAAATTTGGTTCACACGATTTGGGGCTTTCTAGCCAAAGTTATGAGGATTTGAAGTTTGGAAGAATTCTGAAAATCGGGGGAAAAGTTTAAACTCTCGGGGCCCGTGGGGACACGTGTCGAGCGCGGAGGTGTCCGGCACACCGGGGATACCACACGTGTCGAGCGCGGAGGTGTCCGGCACACCGGAGCTCACAGGGTATTTGCGCGCCAGCACAGCCGATCCCTGGCCACACCCGATCCCGATTTAAATTCTTCAGCCACTGACACGTGGGCCAGCCGGCTTCGTCTTCCTCCCGCAGTTCTCTCGCGCCCGCGCCGCCGACCTCGCCAGAGCAGACTCGGGGCTCGCCGGCTCGCTGCTGCCGGACCTCCCATGGTCTGAAACTCGCCGCCAGGGGGTTGTCGACGTCGAGGAACACATCGGGGGTGACAGGTCGGGCTGGGGGTGACCGGAAATAGCTCGGCGACGTGCCGCGGCCTCGGTTGAGGTTCGACACCATCGACCGTGGTTTCTAAACCCACCAACACCTCCAACAAACGGCCCTACAGCATCAGTGTACCTCTAGGAAGCTCGACAAGGTGTCAAAAGGGTCAGGGATGGCGGCAAGTCGGTCGGCACCGTGTGACCGATCGTGCCCGCCATGACCGCCCTCGATCGAGCTCGAAATTCGTCACTCCTAGACAGTTTCACTCTATGGATGCAGAAAAGAACTTGATCGCCGGCTAGTCCAGCGTCTATGTGCAAGATTTGATGACCTCCGAAAGATCATAGAGTGAGAATTTAAAGAAACCGTACCGGAAGCTCGGTTTACGGTCGCCAGAGCAAAAACTGGAAATTCTCTGCGGATTCTTCACGGTTGGCTTCCAAACTTGGAGGAGAGCAGCACGGTGGTCGCGCGCTCCTGTTGCCTCTCTCACTGGACCGTGAAAACGCCTGTGGAACGCTGCCCATGGGCGCCTGACTCTCGGCTGAGGCTAGGTCGCCGCGGTGGCGATCGTCTTCGGGCAAAGGAGGTCGGAGCTCGGGGTTTCTGGCATTGGGGAGGTGGAGTGCGACCTCAGGTGGCTGTCTAGCAGCTCAGGGACGAAGGAGGAGATGGTTTTGCTGGTTTTCCCGATTGAGCAGAGAGCTGCGGCGGGAAACAATGCCGCTGCTCGGGTTTGCCCGCGAGAAGATAAAGCCGGCCGACTCCTGCTCGGCTGAGGCGGTGCCGGTTGCGTGGGGGCGCGAGCCAGCCGCCCTGGGTGCCAGCGCGCGGAGAAGGAAGCAGCTGGTGGCGCCGGTAGCTGCTCGGTGGCACAGCCGACAGCTGCTCGGTGGAATTTCCCACCGAGACTCTGACTTTGGGTGCAAGTTTCTCCTTCTCCCCTCTAAGACATGTGGGTCCCACCGGGGTTTTAACCTCTGAAATTTATTCCTAATCACTGTTGTAAACAGTGAGCCCCATAATACCCCTGGTGATTCAAATTATTCACCCCTGAGCCATTTGAATTGAATAGAATTCAAATTGGGTTTGGTTTGAGTGAATTTCAGCACAAGTTTAGTTTTGAATTCAAATAAAGTTTGAATTCTTCCCACTTAGCTCATGTCAAGATCAACTCCAAATGGAGTGAAAATTGGTGTGTGAGCTCACAAAAATGTGCTGAATAAGAATATGCCTCCCACTTTTAAATTCATGGGACAAAAACAGTTTGAATTTGAATGTGGTTTCAAACTGCCCTCTTTCTATCTATACCCAAAATGACCTAAAAAAGGTTTTGAATTTGGGTGAAACTTGGCATGGACACCCTTAGCAATGTCTAGGAGTTTTCATAAGTCCAGCCCACCTATATCACATGTGGGAAATACCACTTTTGCAATATGTGAGTTTGTTCTCTAATGAGCATGTTGATGGTGGTTACATGCTCTTCATTTGTGTTCACCGTCTTTACTCAAATGAGGTGTGTGGTGTGGTGATGAACACTTCAAATGTGTGCCAAAACTGTGGCCCTTACATTCCTCCCCCCTTAAAAGAATCTCGTCCCGAGATTACAAAAGAAGAGATAGCGATGTAGTAGGGACTTACCCGTGTTGAGAAGCCATAAACTCTGGGTAATTTGAGCGAAGGAACTCCTCGCTCTCCCACGTCGCTTCTTCGGCGGTGTGGTTACTCCAGAGTATTTTGTAGAACCACCACATTCTGCTACGCGTGGTTCGGGCTTTCTCATCAAGAATTTCCACCGGATACTCATCATATGTTAAATACGGTTTCAGCTCGCCGATGTCTTCGGTAGGAACAGCAGCTGTATGCTTCAAACATTTTCGCAGTTGCGAAACATGGAAAACATCATGGACACCAGCCAGGGATGCCAGTAGTTCCAATCGATACGCTGCTGGTCCACACTTCTCGGTGATAGCGTAGGGTCCAATGAAACGAGGAGCGAGCTTCCCCTTGACGCCGAACCGGTGCACACCCTTCATTGGAGACACGCGGAGGTACACGTGTTCCCCAACGTCAAAATGCAACGGCCTACGCCTCTTATCAGCGTAGCTCCTCTGTCTGGATTGAGCGGCCTTCAAGTTAGCTTGAATTGCACGAACGCGCTCTTCGGCGTCGTTCACCACATCAACCCCGAATGTGACCCTTTCACCGGGCTCGCACCAATTTAATGGGGTGCGGCATTTACGACCGTAGAGAGCTTCGTAGGGTGCCATCTTGATACTCGCCTGATAGCCATTGTTGTACGAGAATTCCGCCAATGGTAGGTGATCATCCCAGTTCCTACCATGGTGGATGGCACATGCTCTCAACTTGTCTTCCAGAACTTGATTCACCCTCTCTGTCTGGCCATTTGTCTGAGGGTGATAGGCGGGGCTCCTGATCAACTTAGTACCCAATGCAGCGTGTAGCTGCTCCCAAAAGCGAGATACAAATAATGCACCTCAATCTGAGACAATGGTCTTGGGTACCCCGTATAGGCATAGAATCTTCGCTATGTATAGCTCCGCATATTTGCCGGCATTGTAACGTGTATTCACCGGGATGAAATGAGCCGTCTTGGTTAACCGATCGACGATTACCCATATGGAATCATGCTTGTTGGATGTTAGGGATAATCCTACAATGAAATCCATGCTCACATCTTCCCATTTCCATGCCGGAATCTTCAGGGGTTGCAGCAGCCCTGATTTCTTCATGTGATCAGCTTTCACTCGTCGGCACGTATCGCACTCGGATACGTACTTAGCTAGCTCCCGCTTCATCCGTGTCCACCCAAATTTCTTTTTCAAATCTTGGTACATTTTGTTGCTGCCCGGATGAATGGAGTACTTGGACAAGTGAGCTTCATCGAGGATCTTCTTTCTCAACTCCATATCCCGGGGTACGACTATGCGGTCATTGAACCACAGCGTCCCCTCATCATCTTTCCGGAAACATTTGATCTCTCCATTGTCTATCCGTCTCCGGAGATGTGCCATGCCTTTATCCGTTTTCTGAGCTGCAATGATGTCCTCCCTAATAGTAGGGATGAGGGCAAGGTTGTACAGTGATCCATAAGGAACCAAGTATAAACTCGGCTCTTCCTCCTCCACCGGTGTAATGGTGAGGTGATGGACATGTGATTTCCGACTCAACGCGTCGGCAACCACATTCGCCTTGCCGGGGTGGTAATGGATCTCAATCTCATAATATTTGATCAGCTCTAACCACCTCCTTTGCCTCATGTTTAGCTCCTTCTGGGTGAAAATATATTTCAAACTCTTGTGGTCGGTGTAGAGATGCACCAAATTCCCCAGGAGATAGTGCCTCCACATTTTCAGCGCCAAAACCACTGCAGCAAGCTCAAGATCATGAGTGGGATAATGCTGCTCATGGTTCCGAAGTTGGCGTGAGCCATATGCGACCACACGTCCTTCCTGCATCAACACGCAGCCGAGCCCAATACCGGACGCGTCACAGTACACGTCGAAGGGCTTCGTTGTATCCGGCTGAGCTAAGACCGGGGCTGTGGTGAGATGCTTCACCAATGTTTGGAATGCTCCTTCACATGCCGTGTTCCAAACATATTTCGTCCCTTTCTTCAGCAATTCTGTCATCGGCTTAGCGAGCTTGGAGAAACTTGGAATGAATCTCCGGTAGTATCCCGATAACCCGAGGAAGCTTCTGACTTCATGAACTGAAGTGGGAGCTTTCCATTTCAGCACTTGCTCTATTTTGCTTGGGTCAACCGCAATGCCTTCTGCGGAGATGATATGTCCCAAGAATGGCACTTGGCTGATCCAAAACTCGCATTTGCTGAACTTGGCGTAGAGCTTGTGGTCTCATAATCGTTGAAGAACGACCCGCATGTGTTCGGCATGTTCAGCTTCTGTCTTGGAGTAAACCAAGATATCGTCGATGAACACTACCACGAACTTGTCCAGCTCCGGCATGAACACCAAGTTCATGAGATACATGAAGTGGGCTGGAGCATTTGTGAGACCAAAGGACATGACGAGATATTTATATAACCCATATCTCGTCGAGAAGGCCGTCTTCGGGATATCCTCCGCCCGGATCTTTATCTGGTGATATCCAGAGCGAAGGTCCATCTTGGAGAACACACTTACACCCACAAGTTGATCAAACAATATGTCGATGCGGGGCAGTGGGTACTTATTTTTGATGGTCACGGCGTTGAGCGGCCGGTAATCCACACACAGCCTAAGGGTTTCATCCTTCTTCTTCACGAACAACGCCGAGCATCCCCAAGGCGAGGAACTCGGCCTAATGAAACCCTTGCTCAATAGATCATTGAGCTGTTCTTTCAGTTCCGCCAGCTCATTTGGAGCCATCTTGTATGGTCTCCGTGATATGGGCGTAGTCCCGGGTGCGAGCTCGATCTTGAACTCGACGTCCCGCTCAGGTGGCATGCCCGGAAGATCCTCGGGGAACACGTCAGGATACTCCCGGACTACGGGGATGTCTTCTAACTTGAGAGCCTCAGCACTATTGATCCCTGAAACCTCTCTGACTGGATTATCTAATAGGAGGGACTGCGGACGGTGTAATGGGGAGTTGAGGTGAACCGTCCGTGTTAAAGTTTCAAGGACAGCGCCATGGTAACTTAGCCATGACATCCCCAAGATTGCATCAATCTTCTGCCCCCCTAGGATAATCATAGTGGTGGGATATATCTTCCCACCTAAGCACAGTGGTGCTTTTGGAACCATCATAGTTGCTGAAATCTTTCCTCCCGGTGAGCAGATCATATAACAACACTCGGTTGGAAAGGCTTCCAGCTGATGCTTAGCCACATATGATGCACTAATGAAGTTGTGGGTTGCATCAGAATCAAAAAGTATGATGATGGCTTGATGGTTGAGAATGAACGTACCCGCCAGCACGTTGTCTCCCTCCGGGGCGTCCTCATTGTCGAGGTTGCGGACGCCTCCAGTCCGCTGACCAACCTTCTTCACCGGAGGTCGGCCTCGAGCACCGCCCTGGAGCTGGGCTTGCCCGCTGCTCTGCTGCCCCTGGGGACAGTCCTTCGCGAAGTGGCCCGCCTGGCCACACGTGAAGCAGGAGAAACGGGGCGGTCCCCCTGTGATAGGTGGACGGAATCCCGGGGCGCTTTGTGGCGGTGGAAACGCCCGGGGTACTGTCTGCTGCTGCTGTTGCTGTCTTGGTGGTGGCATTGGCGGACAGAACGAGGGTGACTGGAAAGGACGTCCCCCGGACCGTTGAGGTCGCGCCGGTGGATGCCACTGCTGCCCGGATGGTGTCCTATACACCATACGGTATTTCTGGGGAGCGCCACTCCCACCGCTGGGTGGAGCGCTGCGCTTCCGCTGCTCAGCTGCCAACTCCCGCTGAGCATCCTCTTGCATGATCGCTGCATTGACTAAGTCGTTGAATGTGCCGCGATTCCACTGAACGAGATGTGTCTTCATTTTGGGGTGTAACCCCCGATAAAAGTGCTCCCGCTTCTTCTCCTAAGTGGAGATATAGTCTGACGCATACTGCGCCAGATGGTTGAAAGCACGGGAGTAGTCGTGGGCACTCCTCCCGCTCTGCTTCAGCTCCAAGAATTCTTGGAACTTCCTCTTCATTACTCCGGGAGGAATGTGGTAGGCGTGGAACGCCTCCCGGAATTCTTGCCATTCCACGGCATGGCCAGCCGGACGTGAGGCGACATAATTCGCCCACCACGCACCAGCGGCACCGTGGAGCTGCTGTGCTGCGAACAGGGTCTTCTGCCGCTCCGTACATTGGAGCAGCCCGAATTTGGACTCGATAGTCCGCAGCCAGTTGTCCGCCTCCAATGGTTCTTCGGCTTCGGTGAACACTGGAGGGTGCGTACTCATGAAATCCGAGTACGACACTTCCCGGGGCTCACGAGGCCCTCTATCTTGACGTCCCCCTGCCTGGGACGTATTCTGCACGATCGTGCGGAGTAGGTCGGTCTGCTCCTCACGACCTCCCACCAGTGCCGCTATCACATACGCTAGAGTAAGCGGAGGCGGCGGTGGTGGCTGCTGCTGCGGGGTGCTGTTGTAGGCCGGTGGCTGGGAGTCATCACCTCCCTGTTGGCTAGAGCCACCAACCTCGTGCGTGGTCCTAGTACGAACCATCTGCAACCACACGACAATAATCATCAGTCCCGCAACATTTTGCATGCAGTCCCATAAAAATAGGCGTAAAACATAATGACAATAATTCATGCGATACATCTCGTATGTAGATAATGTAATAACTTTGCACATGCTACACCATTACCAGACCAAACACAAGCTAGTTTAATCCAACTCGATGAACCTCCTCTTTGGAAGCTCACCATAACCAGGTTTGGTCACTACGAGACATTACTATCACGTTGTCATCACGTATACCACCCTTAGGGTACAACACCCTCTCCAATAAGTTCAACTGTCACTCTTCTGCCAGAATGACAAGTTTCTACCTATTCCAAGTTTTGATCTGGTTCTGGGCATTTTCATGACTCAAGTTGAATACCAAAGTTAGAGTTAACTTCAGTATCTTTCCAACGAGTATTCATTTGCCCCCATATTAACTTTGGTTAAAAAGTTATGCTAATGCAAAGTCCGCAGAATTTCTGGAAGAATTTTAACAGCACCTCCCTTGGAAGTTGCTGTTTTCAACTCTGATTTCCACTAAATTCTGTGCTGAAATTTCAGGAACATTGAATTGCAAAGATGTCACACATCTTCTACTCTTTCTAAGGATGTATTATATGAAAATTTTAGATTTTTCTACTGGGAGTTATGTTTGAAAAAAAGAACAGTTCAGAGAATGTTTTACTCTGCCCTGGTTCAGGACAGTTTACCTTCCTTTGGGATTTCAGCCATCTTAAGTTGAGTTTCAGCTCTGGAAGTCTACAACAAAGTTGTAGGGTACTTAAATACCTTTCCAGAACTATATAGCACACCTCTCTGGGCTAAAAGACCTGTGAGTTATGCCCTGTTGAAGATCAGCAAACTTGCTGTCCAAAACAGAGCACTCTGTTTTTCAGCCTTTTTGGAACTACCCTCATCACTATCCCATTCTTATACCCAACCAGGGTCCTAAATGTTGAACCTAATGATTTTAGTTCCTTGTTCTCAATATTTTCATGCATATGCCTACAATATCTCGGTACTACGTTCCTCACAAAAGAAAATCCTAACCGGATCATACCGGCATATACGTCTCAAGTGTGGCACTAAACGGTCTCTCGCACACGCTTACTACACGGATACATACGTAGTTAGTACCTGCAGAAGACCACACAGTGATGGTGCACTCAAAGGTTGTTCATTTCAGGCAGTTCCATATTTAAAAGTAAATACAAACGCCCGTATCATTGCCATACGGCCGTCCTTGAGCTAGGTCACGTCTCAAGGTACGTGATCGTGTTTCAACACCACACGACGGGGAACCCGAGTATGTCATGAACGGGTCGTCACGGTTGGGAATGTTATCAACCCAACAGATACCACCTACTGCCCGGCAGGGCACGCCGATGGCAAGCGCTTTCGTATGTCCTCCTGGGCTATTTCCAGACGAACACACTCTCGCGTTACTGATCACGCGATGGGGTCTCCACTTACTTGCCTAATGCACGCTAGGGATCAGCGTTTCGTATGAACTCAGGAACATCAAGAGTCCAAGAGTTTCATATTGACGTCTCACACCAAGCTGTGAGACAAATCCCTGAACCACGTTCCTTGTCAGGGAGAGCTAACCGAAATTGAACCGCTTTCGGTGACGTTCCTTACCATACTTACCAGAGCGTAGGTGCGTCGTTACAATAATTTAAATTCAGAATTATAAACCCGTGTGTTTCCAAGCCTAAACTCGCGAGTAGATTCCAACTACTCGACTTGTACCAAAGTCCTATGACTCATTAAGCATAGCCTGTCTACTCGAGGTCTTAGACACTACCCTCACTCTTTTAGGAACCTTTGGTTATGCAAGTGGGATTTCATTCATCCTATTCCTAATGCACATACATACTTCATATGAAACATGTAAACAAAGTAAAAACTTATAAAAAGGTTAATACAAACCGGGGCTTGCCTTGTTGCTGCTGGTCAGTAGTTAGTTCTTCGTCCAGAAGAAGGAAGTCCAGCACTTCCGGAGTCTCTTCTTGAATGGCTACACGTTGAATATAATACTACATGTAAATTTAAATGCAATGTGTAAACTTGAATACTTATTTACCACTAACTCTAGCTAGCCCTCCCCTTTGGTTCTGAAATTTTTATTGTGGCTTGGTAGGGTCCTAACCAGAGTCTTGACCAAGTTTCATTTGAAACAAAGTTCATTTGAACCTTGTACAAATAAAAGCCCATTTGGTCAATATTTGAGCCTCTGAATAATTCCAGGGGTTTTCATGGCTCCAACCATTACTTTCTGGAAACTAGACTTCAAGATGGTTCTAATGGAGTTGGTTTATGTCATTTGAAGAATTCTACAGAAAGTTATGTCCTAATTAAGATTGGAGAAAATCTGAAAAATGTTCCTGCACATTTTTCTATTTTCTCTGGGCAGTTCCTTTAATCACCCAATTAGGGTAAATAAATGAACTTGGATGAGTCTGAAAATTTTACTGGGATTCAGGGATTTTCCAATGAACCTTTCAGCCAAATTACAGAATTTTTCATAAAGTAGTTTTCCAGATAAAATTCCCAACAGTTTAAATTTTAGGGATTTAATTCTGGAAAACTATTCACTTTCATGAGCTGAATTTGGTATTGCTGGAAAGTGCTCAGAGAGCTGAATCCAACAAAATTTGGTTCACCCGATTTGGGGTTTTCTAGCCAAAGTTATGAGGATTTGAAGTTTGAAAGAATTCTGAAAATCAGGGGAAAAGTTTAAACTCTCGGGGCCCGCGGGGACACGTGTCGAGCGCGAAGGTGTCCAGCACACCGGAGCTCACAGGGTATTTGCACACCAGCACAGCCGATCCCTGGTCACACCCGATCCCGATTTAAATTCTTCAGCCGCTGACACGTGGGCCAGCCGGCTTCGTCTTCCTCCCGCCGTTCTCTCGCGCCCGCGCCGCCGACCTCGCAGGAGCAGACTCAGGGCTCCCGGCTCGCCGCTGCCGGACCTCCCATGGTCTGAATCTCGCCGCCAGGGGGTTGTCGACGTCAAGGAACACGTCGGGGGTGACAGGTCGGGCTGGGGGTGACCGGAAATAGCTCGGCGACGTGCCGCGGCCTCGGTTGAGGTTCGACACCGTCGACCGTGGTTTCTAAACCCGCCAACACCTCGAACAAACGGCCCTACAGCATCAGTGTACCTCTAGGAAGCTCGACAAGGTGTCAAAAGGGTTCAGGGATGGCGGCAAGTCGGTCGGCACCGTGTGACCGATCGTGCCTGCCATGACCGCCATCGATCGAGCTCGAAATTCGTCACTCCTAGACAGTTTCACACTACGGATGCAGAAAAGAACTTGATCGCCGGCTAGTCCAGCGTCTATGTGCAAGATTTGATGACCTCCGAAAGATCATAGAGCGAGAATTTAAAGAAACCGTACCGGAAGCTCGGTTTACGGTCTCCGGAGCAAAAACTGGAAATTCTCTGCGGATTCTTCATGGTTGGCTTCCAAACTTGGAGGAGAGCAGCACGGTGGTCGCGCGCTCCTGTTGCCTCTCTCACTGGACCGTGAAAACGCCTGTGGAATGCTGCCCACGGGCGCCTGACTCTCGGCTGAGGCTAGGTCACCGCGGTGGCGATCGTCTTCGGGCAAAGGAGGTCGGAGCTCGGGGTTTCTGGCGTTGGGGAGGTGGAGTGCGACCTCAGGTGGCTGTCTAGCAGCTCAGGGACAAAGGAGGAGATGGTTTTGCTGGTTTTCCCGATTGAGCAGAGAGCTGCGGCGAGAAACAATGCCGCTGCTCGGGTTTGCCCGCGAGAAGATAAAGCCGGCCGACTCCTGCTCGGCTGAGGCGGTGCCGGTTGCGTGGGGGCGCAAGCCAGCCGCCCTGGGCGCCAGCGCGCGGAGAGGGAAGCAGCTGGTGGCGCCGGTAGCTGCTCGGTGGCACAGCCGACAGCTGCTCGGTGGAATTTCCCACCGAGACTCTGACTTTGGGTGCAAGTTTCTCCTTCTCCCCTCTAAGACATGTGGGTCCCACCCGGGGTTTTAACCTCTGAAATTTATTCCTAATCACTGTTGTAAACAGTGAGCCCCATAATACCCCTGGTGATTCAAATTATTCACCCCTGAGCCATTTGAATTGAATAGAATTCAAATTGGGTTCGGATTGAGTGAATTTCAGCACAAGTTCAGTTTTGAATTCAAATAAAGTTTGAATTCGTCCCACTTAGCTCATGTCAAGATCAACTCCAAATGGAGTGAAAATTGGTGTGTGAGCTCACAAAAATGTGCTGAATCAGAATATGCCTCCCACTTTTAAATTCATGGGACAAAAACAGTTTGAATTTGAATGTGGTTTCAAACTGCCCTCTTTCTATCTATACCCAAAATGACCTCAAAAAGGTTTTGAATTTGGGTGAAACTTGGCATGGACACCCTTAGCAATGTGTAGGAGTTTTCATAAGTCCAGCCCACCTATATCACATGTGGGAAATACCACTTTTGCAATATGTGAGTTTGTTCTCTAATGAGCATGTTGATGGTGGTTACATGCTCTTCATTTGTGTTCACCATCTTTCCTCAAATGAGGTGTGTGGTGTGGTGATGAACACTTCAAATGTGTGCCAAAACTGTGGCCCTTACAATGTTCCACCTCTTTTCATGTATCATCAGACATTTATCTTTCTCAACTTTTCACATGCTCATGAATACCATCTTGTATTCACTACCATCTCATCTCATAACCGAGATCAAATCTCATTGCCATGACTCAACAGTCATGCAACCAATCTCATTACCCGGACTCAACAGTCCCAAAAACCAAATCCAAAGACCAAACCATAACCAAACCAATAACCAAACCAAATACCATCCCAATAACCATCCCATCTAATCATGGAAGTTGTCCAGACGCTTGTGACCGTAAGCTCGGCTATCATGATAGTTTTATACCCTGCAGAGTTTGCACCACCTTACCCACAAGTTTGTGATTTCGTCACCCATCGGCGACTGCAGAACCTCCATTATACCAGTACGCAACCGTCGGTGTATGGCCAAGAGATCACAAAATAGCCTTTACAAAGGGGTTACCAGATGTATGGACTCACTAAGGTTTCACCAGCAGGCTAGAATCTCCAATTCTACCACCTACGGGCCCCCTCTTGTGCCATGCAGTTCCCAGGGCAGTCCTCACTCGACTCCCATTCTCCGCGCCTTCCACGGTCCATAAAAATTTAGTAACTTACCTAATTAGTCAGCTAAGCCGCACCCATATTTGGCCTTGTGGTGGCACTGTTATCCTAGCACGTGCTCGAATGAACCGGTCCTTAGATATACGGCAAGTAAACCACCATCTCATTCTACCTCATCCACAAACCAAGCTTGCCTAGATCTCCCTCCGATTCATGTCCATTATCAACATTAGTTTCTCATTACCATTATCCATACGAGTGCAGTTAGCTAGACACATTCTATCGCTTCCCACATCCCGTAGATTAGTGAAGCAAAAACGACCATACCCGACTCATAAACTTCCTGGTGACAAGGGTGGTTAACAAAACTAGTAAACTCCTATAAAAGGGTTTCCAATCAAGTTGACTCAGCATACACAGTTTTCGCAAGCAAAACAGTTTCCAAAAAATGGGATCAATATGGTCAAGGGGCACTTGCCTTGTTCTTGCGGCTTCTGTTGCTCACGGATCTCAAAGTCTTGTTATTGTAGCTCGTCGTAGATAGCTTCCTGAGCTTGTTCTTCTATTCATGATCACGCACATACAAGATTCACAGCAATCAATTATCATGCACAAACTTTACTCAAGATGCAATGGTGCATATGCATGCTATTCCTATGGTGCTGATTTCATTAAATCAGTTTGTACGTGCTTTTGCATGTTTTAATAGGCTTGCATGGGGTTTTACGATGAAATGAGGTGTAAGGATTAAATGTGGACGTGGTGATGATCTGGACTCAAGATCTAGATCAAACTGATCAACACGTGATCTGTCCAAGAAAAAGCTTCTGTTCGAAAGGATCAAAGAACAGATGCAAATTAAACCGCGATCTTGTCGTAAGGTGGAAATGAAGACCTACCTCACTTTTCCTTGGTCTCGAGGTCTTCCTCCTAGCAAGACGGGGCTCTCTTCCGGCAATGGCGATCATTTCTGGCTTGACGGCGGTCTCTCCGGTGGTCAAACTCAGGTGAAGGGGTTTAGCTCGTCGAGTTTGGGGGCTAGGGCTTCTAAGTTGTCGGCTTAGAAAAGATGTTACGACCAAGGGGTTGTTTCGGGTTCTATTTATAATTGGGAAAAGAATAGTCCAAATCTGATTGGATTTCGAATAAGAGTCCTATTCAAATTGTTTTTGAATCTTAACAACTTATCTTCAATTGATTCTGTGCGGTAGAACCGTGGAATTCGTGTCGGTTTCCTCAGTAACGGGTATTCACGTACAGAGGAAAACCACTTCAGAATCGCGTCCTTCCACAGGGATAAGCTCCGGAGGCTCCACATGTCTAGCGGGGGCCTGGGCTTTCCTTTTCCTCAGGGGCGAGCTCTGGTTGTGCCGCGTGTCAGGCGGGTGAGACCTCCCTCTTCCTCAGAGGCGAGCTCCGCATGCGCCACGTGTCCTGGCGGGTGGGACCTCCCCTCTCTCTCTAGATATGAGCTCCGCGTATGCCACATGTCAGTTCTGGACCACCCCTCTCTTCGGAGGTGAGCTCCGAGAGTGCCACGCGTCAGTTCTGGACCTCCCCTCTCTTCGGAGGATGGCTTCGAAGCCGACACGTGTCCAATAGCGTCGGACCTCCCGGAGGTGAGCTGCGGAGGTGGCACGTGTCCAGTAGTGTCGGACCTTCCTTAGGGCGGGACCTCTCGGAGGTGAGATCCGAGGCTGATGCGTGTCCTGCAGTGTCTTTTCCTCGGGAGTGAGCTCCGAGGATGACACGTGTCCAGTAGGACCGGACCTCCTGGAGGTAAGCTCCGAGAGCGACATGTGTCCCATAGTGTCGGACCTCTCGGAGATGAGCTCCGAGGGTGACACGTGTCTGGCGGGGCCGGACCTCTCGGAGGTGAGCTCGGAGAGCGACACGTGTCCCGTGTGACTGGGCCTTTCTTCTCCGCAGTGTCTAGCTCCGAAGGCGACACGTGTCCTGCGGCTGGCCTCGCTCCTCCGCAGAAGCTAGCTTCATGGGCAACACGTGTCCCACGGGGTCATACCTCGCCCCTTTCACAGAGGCAAGCTCCGAGCCTGCCACGTAGCCAGTTTAGCGGCGGACCTATCCCCCTTCGCGGGGATGAGCTCCGAACACGTCACGTGGCCAGCGGGCCGCGGGAAGTGCCTACAATGCTCTAGGCGAACTGGAATTGGCTCTTTTCGGCTATCTTTTTGATCTCTTCTCTGTTTCTACTTATTTTAAAATGTTTCTCTATATAAAATATGAATGCATGCAGAAATCGAAATTGAGGGTGTCACCGTCCCTTTTCATACCATCCCACCAATAGCAAGTTTTCAAGTCCTTGTACATCTTTGTACAGCCGGGGTGTATGGAATAAGGTGAGTCATGTGCCTCCTTTAATATCGTGTCGCGGATGTTCTTCACGTTAGGCACACAAATCCTTTTCCCTAACCAAAGCGTGCCTTTCTCATCTTCCTTGAAATCCTTTTCTATGCCTAGTCAGATTCTTTCCTTGATTTCCTTGATTTCCTCATCTGTTGCTTTGCCATCTCGTATCTCTTGTTCCAGCATTGAGTTCAGTTCTATCACCTCCATCTCATTCAAGAATCCGAGATGCAACCGTTCAAACTCCCTATGCAGCTCGGGTGACAGCTCCCGAACCATGAGTTGTTGATATGCTCCTTTTCGGCTCAACGCATCAGCTACTACATTGGCCTTTTCGGGGTGATAGTTGATTCCAACATCATAATCCTTGATGAGTTCCAACCATCGACGTTGTCTCAAATTCAAATCCGTTTGCATGAATATATACTTGAGGATTTTGTGATCCGTATAGATCTCACATCAGTGGCCAAGGATATAATGCCTCCAAATCTTCAAGGCATGTACCACGACTGCAAGTTCCAAGTCATGTGTGGGGTAATTCAGCTCATGTTTCTTTAATTGCCTCGATGCATAGGCAACCACTTGTCCTCCTTGCATAAGCACACATCCAAGCCCTTGGCTTGATGCGTCACAATATATATCGAAGCTCTTGCTCACGTCCGGCAATACCAAGACCGGCACTGTCGTTAATCTCTTCTTTAGATCTTCAAAGCTGTCTTGACACACTTGTGTCCACTGAAATGCTTTTCCTTTCATCAGCAATTCAGTCACAGGCTTCGCTATTTTGGAGAAATCCTTGATGAACCGGTGGTAGTATCCATCCATCCCAAGAAAACTATGAATATCCATCACATTCTGCGGTTGGTTCCACTTCAAAACATCTCCCACTTTTCCGGGATCAACCGATACTCCTCCTTCCGAGCTAATGTGGCCTAAGAATTATATCTCCTTTAGCCAAAATTGACACTTGCTGAACTTAGCATATAATTGATGCTCTCGCAGTTTCTGCAACGTTAACCTCAAGTGTTCTTCATGTTCTTCCTCGCTTTTTTGAATACACCATGATATTGTTGATGAAAACCATGACAAACTTATCCAAGTACTCCATGAAGACCTTATTCATGAGGTACATAAAGTATGCAGGTGCATTCGTCAACCCAAATGACATAACCGTATATTCATACAAACCATACCGTGTTCTAAATGCAGTCTTGGGTATGTCGAAGGGCTTAATCTTCAGCTGGAAGTATCCCGACCGAAGATCAATCTTGGAGAAAATTTGGGCACCTTTCATTTGATCGAACAAGTCATCTATGCGGGGAAGCGGGTATTTAATCTTGATTGTCACCTCGTTGAGAGACCTATAGTCCACACACATCCTTTGGGTTCCATCTTTCTTGTCTACGAAGAGCACGGAGGCTCCCCACGGTGACAAGGTTAGGCGTATAAAACCCTTATCTATCTGCTCCTGAATTTGTTTCTTGAGCTCAACTAATTCATTAGCAGGCATCCTATATGGCCTCTTTGCTATAGGTGCAGTTCCGGGTACTAAGTCAATGGCACATTCAATGTCTCGGTCAGGTGGCATACTTGGAAGTTCTTCTGAGAACACAGCTGAATATTCTTGAACCACCGGAATGTTTTCCAATGTCGCCTCTTCGATGTGGTTCAGCACTGCCTTCTCGGTTGTAGGTTGTGCTGCCTCAAACTCAATACGAGTACCATGCTAACTCGTCAACTGCACGATCCTCTGAGCACATTGAATCACGCTGTTGTGCTTGCTTAACCAGTCCATTCCAAGTATTATGTCAATCCCTAGGGAATCCAAGATAATAAGGTTGGCAAGAAAGTCTACCCCCCTTATTTTAAGGCTTACTTTCGGACATACTATATTAGTCCTCATCTCTCCACCTGGATGTGGGGACCACCCCGTGGTTCACCCACTCCAAGATCGCATAGGGTGGTGCTGTGCGATGCGGCACCCAAAAGCACACACGAAAAGAATAAAGAACAAAATACAAACTTTTATTTGATATAAAACAGCGGAAGTCTTTTACAAACCTAATTAACAGCGGAAGTTATATACATAGTTGCTCTCAAATCCTAACTAAGCAAAAGTGCAGCTGTCCAGCCTGGGGACGCTACACACTAGCAGCAAGTAACCGGAGATCACGGCGGCGTGCAGGGCTCCACCTCGGCCGTGTACCCTGACGGGGGCATCGCCTCATCCTCGGAACCTTCCTCATAACTCTCACCTGCACACAGCTCAAAATATTGCAACCGTGAGCACAAAGGCTCAGCAAGTCTTAACCGTCAATCCTAGGCATGGAACTCTACGTGCAAGGATATGTAAGATAGGAAAGGACTTTGCAATAAAGACACGCCTATAAGTTGATCCTTACTTTCAGTTTTATAGCAGCAGTTTAATGAGCCTTAGGCAGCCCTCACATCGGAAGTCCACAATCAAACAAGAAACGCTTTCCTCCGATGTGATGATGCCCAAAGTGGAATATAAACTTAATTAGCTCTATAGCTACAGCAATCAAGGTATTCAAGACATTATAGATCAGTACAGCATTTTCCATTGACTTATTTCACTTCTTACTACGTCACAACGCAGTGAACAAGCGGGTACTCGAATAACTGCGAGGGACGGTGATTGCAATCAAGACACACCCGGATAACACGTTGCATACACCAACTTTCAGAAGCGTGATTCCACACCCCTTCCTACTCTGTTGTATGCAACAACCTTTCAAAGGCAACCCAAATGCCGAACCGGTCCATCCTTAACGGGTAGGAGGTCCCCGCATGGAGCGTGACTGTGCGCACCGGCAGATTTACACCTTGCTACCCTCAACCCACTCCTATTTACGGTTGGGTAAGCCTCGACACCCAGGTTAACCAATTACATCGGTTTTCTGGTTCCCATATGCCAGTATGCATCCGGTACTGTTCGATACTTGTCCAGCAGGGCCGCACACGGACGGTCCTCAACCGACGCCAACAGCGCTACGCACGTGAGACCTCTGCTCACTGCTTCCTATCCCCCCCTGCTGGGTCTCATTTTCATAACTTAAGCCATTTGCTACCTCTTTTCATCCCGTGTAATAAGTACTATCTCGCGAGTGGCTTCCAACCACTCGACTTCTACCGAGATCCTATACATTAGCATGGCATTCTCTACTCGTTGAGTTTGTAAACTACCCAACCCTCCATAGGATTTAAAGAGGCTATGCAAGTGGGGTTTCAATCACCCTAACTCTAATGCAACCATTCAACCTAGACATAAATGATACAAATGAAAACTTTATAAAAGGTACTTAAATGCAAACCGGGGCTTGCCTGGTTGCGAGTTAAACGGAAAGTCAGCTTCTGGTGGGAGGACATCCAAAGGCTCCGGCGTATCCTCAACTTCGGTCACTATTATGAAATGTAATAAAATTCATGTATAAGTATTAAGGATTTATAAGAATTGAACTACTATTCATAGCTATTGCTATTTAGGATCCTTAATTGGCTTTGGGAATTTTACAGTGGATACTAGACTCTCTAAGGATGATTTGAGCCAAATTTGTAGATATGTCATTGCACAATGTAGTCTTTAAAATTCCCACAAGTACAATGCTTCTCTGAATTTTGAGCCCAATTAAGGAGCTTTGACATAGCTAATGGTGGAAGATCTGATTAGGGTAAGTCTCCATGGTTCTAACAAAATTTGTTTCACCATTGTTGGAGCTACCATCAGAGAGATATGAATTTTTGAAGTTGGACAGGAGTTCTGAAAAGTTTTCTGTTTAAATTGAATTTTCCAAATAAAAGCTGAACATGGAAAGGTAATTTGACCTAGCAAATGAACTCCAATGAAGCCCAAATTTTTACTGGAGATCAGTACCTATGAAGAGGATTTGCTGCCCAAATTTGGGAATATTTCATAAAGAATTGCTCCTATAATAAATCCCTAAAGGATTTAATAAAAACAATTCTACAGAAATTCCTTGGCAGTTTCATAGCCAATAATTGGTTTCTCTGTGAAGTACTCCTCATGATGAATCCAACAAAATTGGTCTCACTCTTTTTGGAGTTTTCTACACAAAGTTATGGCCTTGTAAAGATCAGCTAATTCCTGGAATCATTTCTCTAATAGAAACTTCAAATAATTGGGCTGGGCCCACTGTTTTAATTCGGACCAGTCAGATTTCGGCAACACCGGGGGCTAGGGGTTATTCCCGCGCAGCCGCACTGGATCCGGCGCCACAAGCTGATCCTCACGCGAACCCGGAGGCTGATCGGTGGGACCCGGCCCTCCTTCGTCTTCCTCGCGCTGCCCGCGCCTCCCGTGGCGGCGCACGCCGGCGAGGCTCGCCGGGGCGGGGTTCCGTGGTCCAAACTTCGTCAAACTCGCCGCCTGTGAGTTCTACACCGTGCTGAACACGATGGTGGGGTCGGGAGCCGATGACAACGGCCGGAAAGGTGCTTGCACCGGCGACCATGTCGAACCTTACTTCGGCGACCTCACTCTCCCTCAACAGTGGGTATTTTGGGCTAGGGTTGGCTACAAAAGCACCAGTGTCCCATGGACAACATCGACCCATAGTTCGCTCTCCCTGGAACCCACTGGAGAGGGGACCTCACCGGCGGCCCGAGCCTGCAAAACTCCGGCGGGGACAAAAACTCGGTACCCGGCATCTCTACTTGCTCATTTGAGCTGCTAGAACTTCGGGGAGATGCGCAAGCATGTGCTGGAGCTACTCTAAGCTCATCTAGCGCGGAGCTACCCCGAGTACAATGAATTTCTTCGAAGGGTCCTTGGGTTTCTAAAGAACCGCCGGCACCAAACTTCAAAATACTCGGTACCGGAGCTGAGAAAGCAGGAACTGGTGGAAAGGAAAGAAGAAGGGTTCCTCACGCACCTCAGGGACCTTTCTGTTGATCGGCAGAGGCCGTAAATCCGTCGGGCGACGGTGTGGCGTACAGGCGATCAACACCGGAGCTCCGAAGGGAATTCCGGCTAGTAGACGCCAACCGCGGGTGCTGGTGTTCACTTGAGGCTTCGGGAAGCAGGAACGAGACCTGGCGCAAAGTTCCCGTGGCTCAGCCGCGCGCGAGGCACGCCGAGTTCGCCGGGCGTCGATGAGCCGAATGGTTCTTCCGCCGGGCAGGGTTCTGAGTTCGCGAGGCTCGAGCGGAGTGTGGAGAGGCTACGGGGTAATGGGGATAGGGCAGATACTGCACTCGGCTGCCGCTATAACCGGCCACGCGCGTGAACCGACGTCGGGGGAAGCAGCTCGGTGGACAACGTCGGGCGACGGGCTGCTCGGGAGCTGGCGCGCGGTGATCACCCGAGGAGGAAATCAGTCGGTTGGTTTGCTTTGGGGTGGCTGACAATTGGGCCCCACTCTTTCTAATTCTTATCCAATTTTCTCTGATATTTTACCCTAGCAACTCAACATTAAAGACTTGAATTCACCCCAAAGTTAAGTTTGAATTTGCAGAATTCAAATGGTTTAAATTCTGGTGTAGAATTTGAATGGGGTTTGATCATTTGAATTTGTAAAGGAGTTTGAATTCTCCACTTTGTATTGCCTCAAAAATATAGCAAACCAGCTCCAAAATTTCCAACTTTTGGCATGGTTGCTCATTCAAAGGTGGAGAACACATTTGTGAACCCAAATTTTGAAATTGAGGGAATTGGGATTTAAAACTGAACTTGAAATTCAGATTAGAGGGCTTCTCCTTTTAATCCCAAACAAATATTAAAACTCCTCCAAATGAGCTGAAATTTGGAAGGTTGAATATTTGGACTATGAAGATCCAAGTTGTGCATTTAGATCTCCATGTTTGGAAGTTTTGGGAAGTCTAAACCCTCACTTTGAACTCACACTTATTATATTTCAAAGTTTTAATTCCCCTCATTTTTCATAAGTGTATATGAGCTGAATTTTCTTGCTACCACTTTTGGGGATTTTACATCCTTCCCCCCTTAAAAAGAATCTCGTCCTGATATTCCAAAGGAAAAGCAAAGTGGAGAAAACTTTACCGGGTATATGATGATAGCAAGTCCGGATAATATGTGCGTAGATAATCCTCGCTTTCCCATGTCGCCTCATCAGCGGTATGGTTACTCCACAAGACCTTGTAGAACCATAAGGTCCGGTTTCTTGTGGCACAAGTCTTTTCATCGATAATCTGGACTGGATACTCCGTGTACGTGAGGTCCGGTTGAAGAACTTCTATGTCTTCTGTGCGGATTTCAGCCGAGGGCTTGAGGCACTTCCTCAGCTGAGAGATGTGGAAGACGTTGTGAATGCCTGCGAGCGACGCTGGTAACTCCAGGCGATAGGCCACGGGTCCGCATCTTTCAATGACGGCGATCGGGCCAATGAATCGCGGCGCAAGTTTACCCTTCACTCCGAAACGGTGAACTCCCTTCATCGGAGACACACGGACATAAACATGGTCCCCGATGTCGAAGTGGAGAGGGCAGCGTCTCTTATCCGCATAGATCTTCTGACGAGATTGAGCAGCCTTGAGATTGGTTATATTACTCGCACTCGTTCTTCAGCCTCATTCACAAGTTCAATGCCGTAGATAACCCGCTCGCCGGACTCGCACCAGTTGAGAGGTGTGCGACATTTCCGGCCGTAGAGAGCTTCATACGGCGCCATCTTAATGCTAGCTTGATAGCCATTGTTGTAAGAAAACTCCGCCAACGGCAAATGATCGTCCCAATTCTTGCCGTGATGGATGGCACAAGCGCATAGCATGTCTTCAAGCACTTGATTCACCCGTTCAGTTTGACCATCTGTCTGCGGGTGATACGCGGAGCTTCAGATCAGTTTGGTCCCCAACGATGCGTGCAGCTGTTCCCAAAACCGAGAGACAAACAGCGCACCGTGATCTGAAATGATGGAGCGGGGAACACCGTGCAAACATAAGATCTTTGCAATGTACAGCTCCGCATATTGCTTGGCCACGTACTTTGTATGTACGGGGATAAAATGAGCCGACTTGGTTAGTCGATCGACTATCACCCAAATCGAGTCATGTTTGTGAGACGTGAGAGGTAAACCAACAATGAAGTCCATGCTGATATCCTCCCACTTCCACGCCGGAATGTTCAATGGTTGCAGCTGTCCGGCTTTACGCATATGGTCGGCTTTCACCCGCCGACACGTATCACATTCGGATACATATTTTGCGATCTCTCTCTTCATCCGTGTCCACCAAAACCTGGTTTTCAGATCCTGGTACATCTTGTTGCTGCCAGGATGAATAGAATACTTGGAAAAATGAGCCTCGTCCAAGATTTTCTTCCGAAGCTTCATGTCACGGGGTACCACTATACGGTCTTTAAACCATAGCGTGTCGTGTTCATCTCTTCGGAAGCATTTCATTTCGCCATTCTCCATCCTTCTCCGAATGTGCGACATTCCCATGTCCTTCCTCTGAGCTTCCATAATCTCCTCTCTTATGGTTGTGATGAGAGCAAGATTATATAACGCCCCATATGGAGTCAAGTACAGACTTGGCTCCTCCTCTTCAGGTGGGGTGATGGACAGATTGTTGACATGAGATTTGCGGCTTAAAGCATCGGAACCACGTTTGCCTTCCCGGGATGGTAGTGAATCTCGATCTCATAGTCTTTGATCAGTTCTAGCCATCTCCGTTGCCGCATATTCAACTCCTTTTGAGTGAAGATATACTTCAAACTCTTGTGGTCAGTGTAGAGGTGCACTAAGTTCCCAAGTAAATAGTGCCTCCACATCTTCAAGGCCAATACCACAGCAGCAAGCTCAAGATCATGAGTCAGATAGTGCTGCTCGTGGTTACGAAGTTGACGTGAGCCATAGGCGACCACTCTTCCTCCTTGCATCAATACACAGCCAAGCCCGATACCGGACGCATCACAATATACGTCGAAGGGCTTGGTTGTATCCGGTTGAGCTAACACCGGGGCTGTTGTAAGATGCTTCACTAATGCTTGGAAAGCTTCTTCACAAGCTAAGCTCCAAACATATTTGATCCCCTTCTTCAACAGTTCAGTTATCGGCTTAGCAAGCTTGGAGAAATTTGGTATGAATCTCCGGTAATATCCTGCTAACCCGAGGAAACTCCTGACTTCGTGGACTGATGTGGGGGACTTCCATTTCAGCACTTGTTCGATCTTGCTTGGATCAACTGCAATGCCTTCTGCAGAAATGATATGACCAAGGAATGGCACTTGGCTGATCCAAAACTCGCACTTGCTGAACTTGGCATAAAGCTTATTGTCTCGCAAACGTTGAAGCACGATATGCAAGTGTTTGGCGTGTTCTTCTTCAGACTTGGAGTAAACCAAGATGTCGTCTATGAACACCACCGCAAACTTGTCCAACTCCGGCATGAATACTGAGTTCATGAGGTACATGAAGTGTGCCGGGGCGTTGGTGAGACCAAAGGACATGACGAGGTATTCATACAACCCATATCTCGTCGAGAAGGCCGTCTTCGGAATATCTTCCGCTCGGATCTTGATTTGATGATACCCTGAGCGAAGATCCATCTTTGAAAACACACTTGCACCCACAAGTTGATCGAATAATATATCGATGCGGGGCAGTGGATATATATTCTTGATGGTGACGGCGTTGAGAGGTCGGTAGTCCACACACAACCTCAAGGTTTCATCCTTTTTCTTCATAAACAGTGCCGAGCATCCCCATGGCGAGGAACTCGGTCGAATGAAACCCTTCTTCATCAAATCGTTGAGCTGCTCCTTCAATTCAGCCAGCTCATTCGGAGCCATCTTGTACGGTCTCCGTGAGATTGGTGTCGTCCTAGGTACGAGTTCGATCTTGAACTCGACATCCCTTTCGGGTGGCATGCCCGGGAGATCATCCGGAAAGACATCCGGGTATTCACGGACCACACGAATATCCTCAAGTTTTGTGGCTTCCGTGTTATAGGTGGCTGGAGCTTCTTGAACCGAGCGGTCAAGAATAAGAACATGTGGTTCATGAATTGGAGAGTTTAAACGAACCACACGTGGAATGATGACAAGAACAGCACCATGGCGATGTAGCCATGACATTCCTAAAATGACATCAAGTTTTTGACTCTCTAACATGATTAGAGAAGTCGGATATAGATTCCCACCCAACTGTAATGGTGCTCTATAGACCATTCTATCAGCTGTTATTTTCCCACCCGGAGAACATATCAAATATGAATTATTTGTGGGAATGTTAGGCAGTTGATATTTAATAACATAAGACTGATTTATGAAATTATGGGTGGCACCGGAGTCAAAAAGTATGACTACGGGATGATCTAGGTAAGAGAACGTACCCGCGAGGACGGGTTCGCCTTCCGGCACGTCTTTGATAGCTAAGTGGTGGACGTTGCCGGGTTTTGGTGCAGGTTTCTTGGGCTGATTGCGGCGCTGATTAGCACCCTGATATGGTGCTGCACCCCTGCCCTGTCGCGGCTCAGGGCAGTCTCTCGAAATGTGCCCGACACGGCCACACGTGTAACACGTGTAAGGTGTCGGGGTCCCGCCGACTTGAGGACGAAACCCCGGTGCACGCTGTTGAAACTGAGGTGCACGCGGGACCATCCTTTGCTGCTGCTGTTGCTGTGGTGGATACGTCGGTCGAAAGCCCGGCGCATTATATTGTCGACCGCGGAACTGAGGCGGTCGCACCGGTGGCTGCCATCTCTGACCGGATGGTGAGCGATACACCCCGCGGTATTTCTGTGGCGTCCCACCACTGCTGCTCGTCAGCGCGCTGCGTTTCCTCTTGTCAGAACGCGCTCGTGCTGAGCATTCTCTTGTAGAATCGCGGCATTAACTAGATCATTGAATGTGCCGCGATTGCCTTGGGCAAGATGAACCTTCATCTTGGAATTCAGGCCCCGGAAGAAAGTGTTGCGCTTGTTGTCTTCCGTCCCCACAAATCTTGGCGCATACTGCGCCAGCCGGTTGAATAACCTGGAGTACTCATGAGCACTCCTCTCGCCTTGTCGGAGTGCCAGGAACTCCTGGAGCTTCATTTCCATAACCCCGGGAGGTATATGATAGGCGCGGAACGCCTCCCGGAACTCCGTCCATGTGACGGCATGGCCAGCCGGTAAGGAGGCGGTGTAGTTCGCCCACCAGGTACCGGCTTCTCCTTGAAGCTGTTGCGCTGCATACAGCGCCTTCTAGTGTTCGGTGCATCGTAGCAGCCCAAACTTCGCCTCTAGAGTGCGGATAAAGCTGTCCGCCTCCAAAGGTTCTTCGGCCTCCGTGAAGACCGGTGGATGGGTCGCCATGAATTCTGAATATGAACTTTGTTGGGGCTGGCGTTGCCCATTGTCTTGGCATCCTCCCTGATGGGACGCATTCTGCTGCACCAACATCCGCAGTAACTCGGTTTGCTCGTCGCGCGAGCCGAGCACTGTGGCGAGAACCTCCGCCAAGTTTCTTGGAAGTTCTGGCGGTGGAGGAGGTGGTTGCTGCTGCGTCGTGGTCTGCTCCGGAGGTGGAGACTCATCACCACGAACTTGACTTGGACCTCCCTCCTCTTGTGTTGAACGTGTCCGCACCATTCTGCATTCAGACCATTCAAACGATCAGCACATGTTGGTTTATTTCATCCAGTCTATACAATAGTGATGCGAGAATGGAATAAATAGTACGTATAACAGTCACACATATGGAAAAAAGTATAAACTTTATGCAACATATACATCCCTGGACCGTGTCCCACGATCGAGTTCCAAAGTATTGAACTTTATGGGTTAAAAGTTCATTTCGACCATCGGGGTCACCACGGGATGTTAAGTGTGTTAGCATGCGTAATTTCTCGCTATTGTACTGGACCCAAATATGTACTCGCTCGAAATGATACTTGGAATGCAAAAACTTTTCGACTCCACTCGCTGTTTTTCAACAGCCACTGGACGTCCAACGGTGAAACGAAGTGTTTTGGTTGAAATACAGAAAATTCCAGAGAGCATTTGGTCTGCCCTGTTTTTGGACAGTACCTACTCATCTGAGATTTTCATCCCTTTGGAGGGAGATTTTGTTCTAGAACTCTATAGAAAAATTGTAGAGGACTTCAAAACCTTTCCAGAATGGTATCCCACAACTCCATTGGTTCAACCAATCTTATGTTATTCCCTGTTCAAGTTCAGCAAAGTTTCTGCCGAAAACAGGGGAGATTATTCCTAAGTTTTTGAGACTGAATCTATACTCCCAATTGACTCTTAGTTCAATATAGGAGTTTACTAACCCCTAAATGAATTCCTAACTTCATTGTGACACTTTTCTTTGAAAATAAACTTTTATGCAGTCGGTACTACGTTTCCTCACCAAAGAAAAATCCTAAACCGGTATCCCGGCATATACGTGTCAAATGGTGGAACTAAAGACGTCACTCACAAATGGTTTCTACACGTCATGAGCTAACATGGTTAATGTACCTGCAGAAAAAAACACACAATAATGGTGCACACAAAGGTTTTAGCATTTCAGGCAGTTCCATATCATAATAAAAACATACGGTCCGTATCATTGCCATACGGATCGTCCTTGAGTCAAGCCACGTCTCAAGGTACATGGTCGTGTTTTCACACCACACGACGGGGAACCCGAGTAGAGCGCGAACGGGTTGTCACGGTTGGGAATTTTATCAACCCAACGGATACCACCTACTGCCTCATGACCGTTGAGGCACGCCGATGGCGAGCGCTGCGTATGGCCCTTTGAACATTGAACGTTCAAGAGTTGCGTACTATCGTGTTGCTTACCACACGATGGGGTATTCTCACTTTTGCCTAAAGCACGCTAGAGAACAGCGTTTTCATATGCTCTCAGAACCATTAAGAGGTTCGGATACTCATATTCACTACCGTGCCAAGCCACGGTATATCCTTCCATACTATTACTCATATGGGGAGTTACCGCAATTGATCCGCCTGCGGTGGCGTACCTTACCTCTTACCTGGCATCGGAGCGTCGTTACAGAATGTATAACACATAAGTTAGCTTTTCCACCTTAGTAACTACTACTATTATAGACCTTATGTGGGCTTAATGACTAATCCTCACTCGACTACTCCTAAGTTTTCAAAATAAGCTCTTTTCGAGCGTGCTATATCCCAATGCGGCTCTGATACCATGGCTGTGGGGACCACCCCGTGGTTCACCCACTCCAAGATCGCATAGGGTGGTGCCGTGCGATGCGGCACCCAACAGCACACACGAAAAGAATAAAGAACAACATACAAACTTTTATTTGATATAAAACAGCGGAAGTCTTTTACAAACCTAATTAACAGCGGAAGTTATATACATAGTTGCTCTCAAATCCTAACTTAGCAAAAGTGCAGCTGTCCAGCCCGGGGACGCTACACACTAGCAGCAAGTAACCGGAGATCACGGCGGCGTGCAGGGCTCCAGCTCGGCCGTGTACCCCGACGGGGGCATCGCCTCGTCCTCGGAACCTTCCTCATAACTCTCACCTGCACACAGCTCAAAATATTGCAACCGTGAGCACGAAGGCTCAGCAAGTCTTAACCGTCAATCCTAGGCATGGAACTCTACGTGCAAGGATATGTAAGATAGGAAAGGACTTTGCAATAAAGACACGCCTATAAGTTGATCCTTACTTTCAGTTTTATAGCAGCAGTTTAATGAGCCTTAGGCAGCCCTCACATCGGAAGTCCACAATCAAACAAGAAACGCTTTCCTCCGATGTGATGATGCCCAAAGTGGAATATAAACTTAATTAGCTCTATAGCTACAGCAATCAAGGTATTCAAGACATTATAGATCAGTACAGCATTTTCCGTTGACTTATTTCACTTCTTACTACGTCACAGCACAGTGAACAAGCGGGTACTCGAATAACCGCGAGGGACGGTGATTGCAATCAAGACACACCCGGATAACACGTTGCATACACCCACTTTCAGAAGAGTGATTCCACACCCCTTCCTACTCTGTTGTATGCAACAACCTTTCAAAGGCAACCCAAATGCCGAACCGGTCCATCCGTAACGGGTAGGAGGTCCCCGCGTGGTGCGTTACTGTGCCCACTGGCAGATTTACACCTTGCTACCCTCAACCCACTCCTATTTACGGTTGGGTAAGCCTCGACACCCAGGTTAACCAATTACATCGGTTTCCTGGTTCCCATATGCCAGTATGCATCCGGTACTGTTCGATACTTGTCCAGCAGGGCCGCACACGGACGGTCCTCAACCGACGCCAACAGGGCTACGCACGTGAGACCTCTGCTCACTGCTTCCTATCCCCCTGCTGGGTCTCATTTTCATAACTTAAGCCATTTGCTACCTCTTTTCATCCCGTGTAATAAGTACTATCTCGCGAGTGGCTTCCAACCACTCGACTTCTACCAAGATCCTATACATTAGCATGGCATTCTCTACTCGTTGAGTTTGTAAACTACCCAACCCTCCATAGGATTTAAAGAGACTATGCAAGTGGGGTTTCAATCACCCTAACTCTAATGCAACCATTCAACCTAGACATAAATGATACAAATGAAAACTTTATAAAAGGTACTTAAGTGCAAACCGGGGCTTGCCTGGTTGCGGGTTAAACGGAAAGTCAGCTTCTGGTGGGAGGACGTCCAAAGGCTCCGGAGTATCCTCAACTTCGGTCACTATTATGAAATGTAATAAAATACATGTATAAGTATTAAGGCTTTAAAAGAATTGAACTACTATTCATAGCTATTGCTATTTAGGATCCTTAATTGGCTTTGGGAATTTTACAGTGGATACTAGGCTCTCTAAGGATGATTTGAGCCAACTTTGGAGATATGTCATTGCACAATGTAGTCATTAAAATTCCTACAAGTACAATCCTTCTCTGAATTTTGAGCCCAATTCAGGAGCTTTGACATAGCTAATAATGGAAGATCTGATTAGGGTAAGTCTCCATGGTTCTAACAAAATTTGTTTCACCATTTTTGGAGCTACCATCAGAGAGATATGAATTTTTGAAGTTGGACAGGAGTTCTGAAAAGTTTTCTGTTTAAATTGAATTTTCCAAATAAAAGCTGAACATGAAAAGGTAATTTGACCTAGCAAACGAACTCCAATGAAGCCCAAATTTTTACTGGAGATCAGTACCTATGAAGAGGATTTGCTGCCCAAATTTGGGAATATTTCATAAAGAATTGCTCCTATAATAAATCCCTAAAGGATTTATTAATAACAATTCTACAGAAATTCCTGGGCAGTTTCATAGCCAAAAATTGGTTTCTCTGTGAAGTACTCCTCATGATGAATCCATCAAAATTGGTCTCACTCTTTTTGGAGTTTTCTACACAAAGTTATGGCCTTGTAAAGATCAGCTAATTCCTGGAATTATTTCTCTAATAGAAACTTCAAATAATTGGGCTGGGCCCACTGTTTTAATTCGGACCAGTCAGATTTCGGCAACACCGGGGGCTACGGGGTTATTCCCACACAGCCGCACTGGATCCGGCGCCACAAGCTGATCCTCGCGCGAACCCGGAGGCTGACCGGTGGGACCCGGCCCTCCTTCGTCTTCCTCGCGCTGCCCGCGCCTCCCGTGGCGGCGCACGCCGGCGAGGCTCGCCGGGGCAGGGTTCCCGTGGTCCAAACTTCGTTAAACTCGCCGCCTATGAGTTCTACACCGTGCTGAACACCATGGTGGGGTCGGGAGCCGATGAGAACGGCCGGAAAGGTGCTTGCACCGGCGACCATGTCGAACCTTACTTCGGCGACCTCGCTCTCCCTCAACAGTGGGTCTTTCGGGCTAGGGTTGGCTCCAAAAGCACCAGTTTCCCATGGACAACATCGACCCATAGCTCGCTCTCCCTGGAACCCACAGGAGAGGGGACCTCACCGGCGACCCGAGCCTGCAAAACTCTCGCGGCGACAAAAACTCGGTACCCGACATCTCTACTTGCTCATTTGAGCTGCTAGAACTTCGGGGAGATGCGCAAGCATGTGATGGAGCTACTCTAAGCTCATCTAGCGCGGAGGTACCCCGAGTACAACGAATTTCTTCGAAGGGTCCTCGGGTTTCTAATGAACCGCCGGCGCCAAACTTCAAAATACTCGGTACCGGAGCTAAGAAAGCAGGAACTGGTGGAGAGG
The DNA here is from genome assembly GCA_030760725.1 of Neostapfia colusana. NCBI lineage: Eukaryota > Viridiplantae > Streptophyta > Magnoliopsida > Poales > Poaceae > Neostapfia > Neostapfia colusana. Next base: position 117,017,518 of record JASWHV010000001.1, on the reverse strand, counting down.
AAAGAAGAAGGGTTCCTCACGCACCTCAGGGACCTTTATGTTGATCGGCAGAGGCCGTAAATCCATCAGGCGACGGTGTGGCGTACAGGCGATCAACACCGGAGCTCCGAAGGGAATTCCGGCTTGTAGGCGCCATCCGCGGGTGCTGGTGTTCACTTGAGGCTTCGGGAAGCAGGAACGAGACCTGGCGCAAAGTTCCCGTGGCTCAGCCGCGCGAGGCACGCGGAGTTCGCCCGGCATCGATGAGCCGAATGGTTCTTCCGCCGGGCAGGGTTCTGAGTTCGCGAGGCTTGAGCGGAGTGTGGAGAGGCTACGGGGTAATGGGGATAGGGCAGATACTGCACTCGGCTGCCGCTATAACCGGCCACGCGCGTGAACCGACGTCGGGGGAAGCAGCTCGGTGGACAACGTCGGGCGACGGGCTGCTCGGGAGCTGGCGCGCGGTGATCACCCGAGGAGGAAATCAGTCGGTTGGTTTGCTTTGGGGTGGCTGACAATTGGGCCCCACTCTTTCTAGTTCTTATCCAATTTTCTATGATATTTTACCCTAGCAACTCAACATTAAAGACTTGACTTCACTCCAAAGTTAAGTTTGAATTTGCAGAATTCAAATGGTTTGAATTCTGGTGTAGAATTTGAATGGGGTTTGATCATTTGAATTTGAAAAGGAGTTTGAATTCTCCACTTTGTATTGCCTCAAAAATATAGCAAACCAGCTCCAAAATTTCCAACTTTTGGCATGGTTGCTCATTCAAAGGTGGAGAACACATTTGTGAACCCAAATTTTGAAATTGAGGGAATTGGGATTTGAAACTGAACATGAAATTCAGATTAGAGGGCTTCTCCTTTTAATCCCAAACAAATATTAAAACTCCTCCAAATGAGCTGAAATTTGGAAGGTTGAATATTTGGACTATGAAGATCCAAGTTGTGCATTTAGATCTCCATGTTTGGAAGTTTTGGGAAGTCTAAACCCTCACTTTGAACTCACACTTATTATATTTCAAAGTTTTAATTCCCCTCATTTTTCATAAGTGTATATGAGCTGAATTTTCTTGCTACCACTTTTGGGGATTTTACACTGGAGAATTAACCAACTAGTTTGTTTCATATGAGATATGGGCAGGTTATACATGGCAACATACTTGGATGAGATGAATGAACGCGATGCTCCATAATCAAACAAAACAGTGGCTGGGTTGGAGTTGGCAAGAAACATACCAATCACGACGTTGTCAGCTTGTTGTGCTTCCACAGCGGTGACGTGATTCACATTGCCACGAGCATAGTTCTGCTGTCCACGGCTACCTTGCATAGCTCCTCCATTCAGCCGTGGGTTCTGTTTAGGTGTGTTGCTCGGCTGTCCAAGGCCTTTCTTCGGGCACTGACATGCAAAGTGTCCCGCCTCTCCGCATGAAAAACATGCCTTATTGCCCATAACAGCAGGAATGTTGGGGTGAGGCTGGTTTTGAGCTTAGACACCCATGTTGGGACGGGGCGCAGGAGGCATAGGCATACGGGGTGCTTGCATAACAGGGCGTTGTTGCGGCGGCTGATTAGGGCGAGGTGGATTTGCAGGGCGGAAAGTAGAAGCGGATGAGCCATAATGTGGTGCAGGTGGTGGCATAAAGCGGGGACGTACATTGCTCCCCTGTGGCTGTCCTTGACATGACATGTTCCTCTTGCCCTCTTGCTCAATCTAATGGATCTTGCTCTCAACCACTATAGCTTTGTCAACGAGCTTTTGGAAGTTTGCATAGTCATTGTTGAGCAGCTGAACTTGAATTTCATTGTTCAATCCTCTCATGAACAAGTATTGCTTTCTTTGATCTGAGTTGACATCTTCTGGAGCATACCTTGACAGCTGCGTGAACTTGTTGAGGTACTCATTCACGCTCTTCCTTCCTTGGCGGAGACCTTCAAACTCTTTCCTTTTAAGCATCATGACTCTTGCAGGGATATAGTGAGAGCGGAAACTCTCCTTGATCATTGGCTTGTGCAGAAGTAGGTGGCCTTGTCCTCATAAACTCTCCCAATCTGTTGTGAGCTGGTGGTGGTGGCGGTGGCGGCGGTGGGAGTGCAGGAACGGGGGTAGGATTGTTGTTGTTGTTGTTGGCTTGCAGCTGTCCCAACGTTTGTATAATCGTTTGCATGATCTGGTTCTGCATAGCCATCAACCGTTCAAGGTTGTTTGCATCAGCCCCGGGGTTGGCATTTTCAGGAACTTCAACATTACCATCCTCCCGTGGTTCGTTGTTACCACGAGCGTTCCTCCTTTGGCGGTTGGAGTTTTCCCTCACCATCTGTGTGTGCGTGAGAGAGAGAGAGAGTAGAGTACGAAATAGAAATTTAGATTGATGCCCCCAATTATATGCATCAAGGTGTATGAACTAAGTATCTTCTTTTATTAATTTCAGCCTATATGAGGATGTGAACACGTGCCGAAGCATCTCACATCTCTCCACTATGTGTAGATGTGGACATTTGCCGAAGCGTCCCATAACTCACATCAGCACACAAACCAAGCAATCATCACAAAAATTTCAGCACACCACTCTTATTCAAGCTACTACGATCTAAACGCTCCTATTACAGCTTTATTCAATGGAAACCTGAACTTAATCGTGAGAACCGGTGCTGTTCTCGCCGTGTGACGGGGGTGGTCCATATATGGCGCACGCCATGGTGAGTCGGCAGTCCATGTAGGGATAGATGACGCTGGTGCTCCATTTTCTCCCGCATTGGCATGAGTCTCCTCTTGTTTCTCCAGCAAATACAGCTTCTTGCGGAGGTAACGGATCTCTTCTTGTGCGCTTGCATAGCGGAAACTCCACGAGAAACCTCTGAGACTTGTCAGCAGCTTGTTGCTTGGAAAGAGCTCCTCCATGGGGTCCAATGATCTCCCTTGTACCACTCTTTCGATACGGGTGCAGCTCAAAAGTAGTGTTCTCAAGCTGCTCACGGAAGGCGTAGCACAGTCCGGTGAGTGCATCCCATGTAGCATCATCGATAGCTTCTGCCCTTGTAGCTCTCCATGTGGGTGCGAAGTGCCTTGTGAAAACCCTACCATTAGATAGGATGGTTACTTCATCCTTCCACTCTTCATGTCCGAGATGAGTGACTTTTTTGAGAAGATATTCCAGGTATAAGCTGCAGCAATCCAGAAATTCTTTGAGCTCCTTGGATATGTGTCCTCCTGTGACACCCTCAATTCTGTGGAAAAACCACGGAACCGAGAACTGATCCATATGTGTGCCCAGGACGTTCATCACACATATACACATCATCCACAAACTGAATTTCAGAATATATATAACCACGAATAACAGAGTTTATTACAATGTCTCATGAGTCTTGGACTCATGCTAACAGCGGAAGTCTTAATCTAACAACGGAAGTCTTTATTCTAGCAGCGGAAGTCTTCTAAATAATGCGGAAGCAATCTAAGCAGCAGCAGCAGCTCCATCTATGCTCCATCCCCATAGGCAAGGTTGAGGACAGATTACACGCCTAAGGCTCCACTTGGTCTTCATAGTAATCTTCTCTTGTAGCTGATGATGAAGTAATAATGCAAGTTTGAGTACAATGATGTACTCAGCAAGTGAGGAAAATATGATATGTAGCTCACAACAAGGTAGGTATAAAAGGCTCATTGCAGAAAGCAAAGTTATTTCTCAAAACCACGATAAAACAGCAACTTAACTTTAAGTGAACGTAATCCCAACATGTATTAAAATACCAATTATACCTCCATTATCTTCATCACTTCCCATGTCCCAACCAGACATTAATCAACTTCATTCTTGCTCATGAATACCTTCTCGAATTCGCTACCATCTCACGAATACCATCTCGTATTCGCTACCATTGCATCTCATAAACAATTCCGTCTTCACACCGAGACCAATCTCGCTGCCATGACTCAACAGTCATGCAACCAAATCTTATCATCCGGACTCAACAGTCCCGAAAGACAAACCATAACCAAAACCATAACCAGTAACCATCCCAACTAATCATGAAAGTTGGCCAGGCGCTTGTGACCGTAAGCTCGGCTATCATGATAGTTTTAGACTCTGTAGAGTTTGTACCACTTTACCCACAAGTTTGATTTCGTCACCCGTCAGCGAATGCAGAACCTCCATTATACCAATACACAACCGTCGGTGTATGGCCAAGAGATCACAAAATAGCCTTTACAAAGGGGCTACTAGATGTATGGACTCACTAAGGTTTCACCGGCAGGCTAAAATCTCCAATTCTCCCACCCACGGGCCCCCTCTTGTGCCATGCAGTTCCCAGGGAAGTCCTCACTCGACTCCCATTCCCCACGCCTTCTACGGTCCATAACAAGCTAGCAACACACCTAATTAATCAGCTAAGCCGCACCCATACTTGGCCTTGTGGTGGCACTGTTATCCTGGCATGTGCTCGCATGAACCGGTCCTTAGATCTATGGCAAGTCACCACCATCTCAGGCTACCTCATTCATAAACCCAGGCTTGCCTAGATCTCCCTCCGATCCATGTTCATTAACAACATCTATCTCGCTTCCCGTATCCCATGGACTCAGCGAAGCATAAAAGCAAAAACCATACCCGACTCATAAACTTCCCCGGTGACAAGGGTGGTTTAACCAAAACTAGTAAATTCCTATCAAAGGGTTTCCCATCATGTTTGACTCAGCACACACACCTTTTCGCGAAAACAAAATAGTTTTCCCAAAAACATAGGATCGATATGGTCAAGGGGCACTTGCCTTGTTCTGGCTGTTCCGGTTGCTCAAAATCTTGTTGTTGTAGTCCGTTGTAGGTAGCTCCCTGAGCTTGTCCTTCTATACACGATCACGCACATACAATATTCACAACAATCAATATCATGCACAAACTTTAACTAGATGCGATGATGCATATGCATGCTATCCTATGATCAGCTTCTATTAGATCAGTTTGTACATGTTCTTGCATGGTTTGCATGGGTTTACGATGAACAGAGGTGTTCGGATCAAATATGGACGTGGCGATGATCTTGACTCTAGATCAAACTGATCAACACGTGATCTGTCCACGAAAAAGTTTCTGTTCGATAGGAATCAAAGAACTGATGCAAACAAAACGCGATGATGTCGTAAGGTGGTATTGGAGACCTACCTTACGTTCTTCTTAGTCTTGGGGTCCTTCTCCTATCAGGACAGATCGTTGGGGCTCTCTTCCGGCGATCTCCCTCGACCAAACTCTGGCGAAGGGTTTGCTCGGCGAGCTGGGGCTAGGGCTCTAAGTTGTCGGCTCAGGAGGTGGAAAAGAAGTTCGTGGTTTCGGCCAAAGGTTCTGGGTTCTATTTATAATCGGGAGGAGAAGAGTCCTAATCTGATTGTATTTCGAATAAGAGTCCTATTCAAATTGTCATTGAACCTTAACAACTTATCTTTAGTTGATTTGGTGCGGTAACATTGTGGAATTCGTGTCAGTTTCCTCCCGTACCGGTATTCCCACGCGTACAGAAGCAAAAACCGCTCCAGAACTCATTACCTCCGCGGTGATGAGCTCCGGAAGCTCCACGTGTCCTGCATGAACCCGGGCTCCCTTTTTCTGCAGAGGCGAGCTCCAGTCGTGCCGCGTGTCAGGCGGGCGAGACCTCCCTCTTCTTCAGAGGTGAGCTCCGCGTGCGCCACGTGTCTGGTGGGTCGGGACCTCCCCTCTCAACAGAGGCGAGCTCCACGAACGCCACGTGTCAGTTTCCGGACCTCCCTTCTCTTCGGAGGTGAGCTCCGATATTGCCACATGTCCTAGCATCTCCAGACTTCCTTTCTCCTCAGAGACATGCTCCGAGGTTGACACATGTCCAATAGTGACGGACCCCCCTCCCCCCCGGAGGTGAGCTCCGAGAGTGACACGTTGACACGACCCCATTGATCCTGTCGAGCCAGGATCACGCTGAGGGGTGCTGCGTTGCACAGCACCGTATAACACACGTCAAAGGTGCAAAGCGGAAGCGGAAGTTTTATTACATAAACAGGTTTATGAACATGTTTACATCAAAATAAGTTCAGTCTACACTCGCGGGCGTAGACTAAGCATCAAGTGCACGTTCAGCCCTCGAACGTGTCCTTGCTAGCACACACGCACACTAACTCTGCGGCGTGCACGACTCCCACTCGACGGGGTTCCCCTCCTGGGGTTCCGTCTCCTCTTCGGGAGTCCCTTCCTCATAGAACCCTGCAAAAGCTTCAAACACAAGCAGTGAGCACGAAGGCTCAGCAAGTCTGACCGTCTCACCTAAACATGGAACTTCTACATGAGGGTAATGGGTTGCATGAGGTAAAAATCATTTGCAAGGACTCGCCTAATTAGTAGAACCTTACTTTCAAGTTTTAGCAGCAGGTTGTGGAGAACCTTACGCTAAGGCACATGAGAGAGCCGCAATCAAACAAGAAACGCATTTCTCTCATGTACTTTGCCAAAGTTGAAAAGAACTTTAGTTAGCGCTAAGCTACAGCATATCATTAACAATCAATGTCCAGCTTTCAATCAGCAACATTTTAACATGTGACTAGCCTGTTCTTTCTACGTCACGGTACAGTGAACAAGTGGTACTCACTGACCGCGAGGGACGGCGATTATAATCGATTTACACCTGCAGGGTTACCCGAACAACCCGTCACGTACGCCCGTACTCGATGTTGCCTACAACAACCATCACGGACGCCGTACGCGACTACCTTTCACCCGTTAGCCAAATATTGAACCGGTCCCATCGTCCCGAGCAAGAGGTCCCTGCACGCGCATCTCTGTGCCGCCAGCCGATTTACACCTCGAGCTCTCAACCTACCCTCTGAACGACGGGCAATGCCTCAATACCCAGCTACCCGAGTTACATCAGTTTCCCGGTTCCCATATAGCCGGTAGGTCTTCGGTACTGTTCTAGCTTGTTCAACAGGCCCGCACACGGCTCGGTCCTCAATCGACACAAGCGGAGCTACAGCACACAGGCCCCAAAGTCCTGCTGCCCTTACTCTCCGCTTGGTCTCATTTTCTTGCCATGTGTATCATGTGCTATCTCTACCCGAGCAATGTGCCTCTAGCCTATTCTCGCGAGTAGTTCCAACTACTCGACTTGTACCGAATCCTACTCTATCTTAGCAATGCAGTGGCTAACGAGGTTTTCAATCCTAAACCCAACCCATGGTTTTCTTGGCTATGCAGTTGGGTTTCCAATCAAGACTCTAATGCAAAGAACAATATTCAAATATGTGCTCAAAACAATAAACATTTGTAAAAAGGTTAATGCAAACCGGGGCTTGCCTTGCTGCTCTTGGTCGTAGGCTAGCTGTTCCTCCGGAGTAACGAAGTCTAGGACTTCGGGTTTCTCCTCGACCTTAGCGACTACATGATACAAACAATACATGTATTAATTTAATGCATTTGTATTAAGTTTGAAGTTGTGAAGTCTATAACCTTTGCTAGACAGACCTAATGACTGTGAAACTTTTACTGTGGCTTGGTTACAACCTAAACAGAGACTTGGTCAAGTTTTAGTTGCAGCAAAGCTCATTTGAGCCCTCCACAATTAATTATGTCCTTGACCTTAATTGGAACTCTTAGGGTGTTCTAGGAATTTTCATGAGACAAACTATGACTTTCTGAAAACTAGATTTTCAGAGGGTTCTAATGGAGTTGGTCCCACTTAATTTGGAAGTCTCTAACCAAAGATATGAGCTAAACAATTTCAGAGAAAATTCTGAAAATGTTTCTGAACATTTTCTATTTTCTCTGGAACAGGTTCACTAATCACACCATTAGGTGGATTAAATGAGCTCAAATGGATCTGAAATTTTTATGGTAGTTCAAGGATATTTTGGTGAACATCTCAGCAAAATTTCAGGATTTTCCTTCAAAGGATTCTCCAGTTAAAATTCCTGACATTTTAAATTTTATGGAATTAATTCTGATAAATTAAGGAATTTCATGAAGTGAAACTTGATTTTCTGGAAAGTACGCAGAGAGCTGAATCCAGCAAAATTTGGTTCACTCAATTTGGAGCTCTCTAGCCAAAGTTATAAGGATTTGAAGTTTGAACTGAAACTGAAATTCGGGAAAAAGTTTAAACTCTGGCTTGTGGGCCCCGCGCACAGTGCGTCGTCTCCCTCCTCGCGCCAACTGCGCGGCGGCGGCGTTCTCCGGCGACCCTCGCCGGAACTGAGTTCCCGGCCACCCCCCGGCCCGAAACTTGCCGCCTGCCCCTTTACTGACCCCCTGGACTCGATGGTGGGGTCGCCGGCTACCGGCGATGACCGGAAACCCGTGCGCACCGGTGACAGCACCTGCTAGGGTTCCGGTGAGGTCGGTCCCGCTCTCCCGTGCACCAAATCGACCGGAAATCGGTCGGAGAGCATCAGTAGGGAATGGGAAACACGAACCAGGGCTGGGTGGAAGCTAGAAATACCGGCAACTAGGCTCTCGACGGTGAGCCGAGGTGTTCAGCCATGGCGGCGGGGAAAACAGCCATATCATGGCCGATTCTCGATGGTTTTCTCTAATTCCAGTTCGAGCGTGGGCGCTATCGTGCGTAGAAGCTACTAGGTAACGAGCTCGTCCAACCTTCGTGCATAGAGCACGAATTTCACCCGAAGGTGAGCTCGGTTCTTATGAACTGATCAAGAGTAAATTTGGAAATTCTCGGCCGAGGGTTGATCAATCGCCAAACGGCTTTCGGCTACTCCATCTACATACAATCACACACCTTTCTTGTGTAGAGAAGAGGACGTGACAACGGCTGTGCCGTGCTGTCCACGGGAGCCCGATCGGCGGCGATGTTTGGCTCGCCGGAGAAATGGCTCGTACAGCTCGAGGAAGCTTGCTCACTGGCCAACACGGAGTCTAGGAGGTTGCTCACGATCTCTTGGTGCCGTTTTGCTGTGGAGGAGGCTGTGCTCGCGTGTGATCGGGCTTGATCAAGCGTGAGCTCGAGCGGCGGTGATGGCAGTGGAAAAACAGGTCGTGCACGTCGGCAGCTCGGGGAATGGCGACTGAAACACGCCGGGGAGGGAATAAATAGCCCGATGGCTGTTCTCCGGCTTGGGGCGCGCAGCAGGAGCTGGCGCCGGCTGCCCCCCCTCGGTGGCGCGCGCACGCTGCACCCGGGAACCGACTGAACTGGGTTTCAGTCGGTTTGTGTTGAGGTAGAGGCTGACATGTGGGTCCCACCCCCCATTTTAACCTCTGAAATTTACTCCTAATCACTGTTGTAAACAGTGAACCCCATACTACCCTTGGCAATTCAAATTATTCACCCATGAGCCATTTGAATTGATCAAAGTTCAAATGAGGTTTGGTTTGAATGAATTTCAGCACAATTTCAGTTTGAAATTCAAATAAAGTTTGAATTTCTCCCACTTAGCTCATGTCAAGATCAACTCCAAATGGAGTGAAAATTGGTGTGTGAGCTCACAAAAATGTGCTGAGTAAGAATATGCCTTCCACTTTCAAATTCATGGTATAAAAACAGTTTGAATTTGAATATGTTTTCAAACTGCCCCCTTCCTATCTATACCCAAGATGACCTCAAAAAGGTTTTGAATTTGGGTGAAACTTGGCATGGACATCCTTAGCAAAGTGTAGGAGTTTTTCCTATATCCAGCCCATCTATATCACATGTGGGAAATACCACTTTTGCAATGTGTAAGTTTGTTCTCTAATGAGCATGTTGATAATTGTTACATGCTCTTCATTTGTGTTCATCATTCTTCCTCAAATGAGGTGTGTGGTGTGGGGATGAACACTACAAATGGGTGTCAAAAACTGAGGCCCTTACATTCCGCCCCCCTTAAAAGAATCTCGTCCCGAGATTATAAGGTGAAAATGAGAGAGAGGACGGTGGAAAATTACCGGATATGCGATGTGAGAACGTCGGGGTAGTTAGTGCGAAGGAATTCTTCGCTCTCCCATGTCGCTTCGTCCATGGAGTGATTACTCCACAGAACCTTGTAGAACCACAACGTACGGTTGCGTGTGGTTCGGGCCTTTTCATCAATAATCTGCACCGGTTCCTCCCGATAGGTAAGATCCGGTTGCAGTTCTTCAATGTCTTCCAGCTGAACGGTAGTTGATAGCTTGAGACACTTCCTCAGCTGGGAAATGTGAAAGACGTCGTGCACACCGGAAAGTGCTTCTGGTAATTTCAGCCGGTATGCCACCGATCCACATCTTTCGGTAATCTGGAATGGACCGATGAATCGGGGTGCCAACTTTCCTCTCACCCCAAATCTGTTTACGCCCTTCATTGGAGACACTCGTAGGTATACGTGATCTCCAACTTCGAATTGTAATGGGCGCCTTCTCCGGTCCGCATACTGTTTCTGACGGGATTGAGCGGCTTTTAGGTTCGCTTGAATTAGTCGAACCTTTTCTTCCGCGTTGTTGACAAGGTCAATCCCGAAGGTAACCCTCTCGCCAGACTCACACCAGTTCAATGGTGTGCGGCATCTTCTTCCGTATAGCGCCTCGTAGGGCGCCATCTTGATGCTGGCTTGGTACCCATTGTTGTACGAGAACTCGGCTAACGGCAAGTGATCATCCCAATTCTTGCCGTGGTCGATAGCGCAAGCTCGTAGCATGTCTTCTAGGATTTGATTTACCCGCTCAGTTTGCCCATCCGTCTGCGGGTGGTAGGCTGAACTACGGATCAGCTTCGTCCCCAAGGCAGCGTGTAGCTGCTCCCAAAAACGGGACACAAATAAAGTGCCCCGATCCGATATGATAGTACGGGGTACGCCGTACAAGCATAGGATCCGTGAGATGTACAGTTCAGCGTACTTCTTGGCGTTGTAGTTGGTGTTGACCGGGATGAAATGGGCAACTTTGGTGAGCCGATCGACGATCACCCACACCGAATCATGTTTCTGTAAGGTGGTGGGTAAACCGACGACGAAATCCATGCTCACATCCTCCCACTTCCATGCAGGAATGCCCAGTGGTTGCAGCAGTCCCGGTTTCCGCATGTGGTCTGCCTTCACCCTTCGACATGTATCACACTCGGACACGTATTTTGCAGTCTCTCGCTTCATCCGTGTCCACCAAAACCTTCTTCTGAGTTCTTGATACATTTTGTTGCTGCCGGGGTGAATAGAAAATTTTGATAAGTGAGCCTCATCAAATATTTTCTTCCGTAACTCCGGATTTCGGGGTACGACGATCCGGTCCTTGAACCATAGGACGCCGTCTCCGTCCTTCCGGAAACATTTCAACTCCCCACTGTCTACACGTCTCCGCAAATGTGACATGCCCTTGTCATTCTTCTGGGCTGCCGCTATCTCTTCACGGATGGTGAGGATCAAAGTTAGGTTGTAGAGAGCTCCGTGTGGAATCACATGTAGTGGTGGTTCGCTCTCTTCCAACGGTGTGATGGTCAGATTATTGACGTGTGACTTGCGGCTCAGCGCATCTGCCACAACGTTTGCCTTGCCTGGATGATAATGGATCTCTATCTCGTAATCCTTTATCAGTTCTAACCATCTTCGTTGCCTCATATTCAGCTCCTTCTGAGTGAATATGTACTTGAGGCTTTTGTGGTCGGTATATAAATGTACGAGGTTACCGAGTAGGTAGTGCCTCCACATCTTCAGTGCAAGTACCACGGCAGCGAGCTCCAAGTCGTGAGTTGGATAATTTTGCTCATGGTTCCTAAGCTGCCGTGATCCATACGCGACCACTCTTCGGTCTTGCATCAGCACACACCCGAGCCCAATGCCGGATGCATCGCAGTACACATCGAACGGTTTTGTTGTGTCTGGCTGCGCCAAAACCGGTGCTGATGTCAGGTGCTTGACTAAAGCCTTGAATGCTGCTTCACATGCTGGACTCCAAACATATTTGGTAGCCTTCTTCAGCAGCTCTGTCATTGGCTTGGCAATCTTTGAGAAGCTCGGAATGAACCTCCGATAATATCCCGCGAGTCCGAGGAAACTCCGTACCTCATGAACAGTTCTCGGGGATTTCCAATTCAGCACTTGCGTGATCTTGCTCGGGTCCACAGCGATACCTTCCGCTGAGATGATATGCCCGAGGAAAGGCACTTGCGATATCCAAAACTCGCATTTGCTGAATTTTGCGTATAACTTGTGATCCCGCAGCCGTTGCAAGACTATACGCAGATGTTTCTTGTGATCTTCCTCCGACTTGGAGTATACCAGAATGTCGTCGATGAAGACCACGACAAACTTGTCCAGCTCCGGCATGAACACCGAGTTCATTAAGTACATGAAGTGAGCTGGAGCATTGGTGAGGCCAAAGGACATGACCAGGTACTCATAAAGTCCGTACCTTGTCGAGAAAGCTGTCTTTGGAATGTCCTCCGCCCTTATCTTAATCTGATGGTACCCGGATCTTAAATCCATCTTGGAAAAGATCTTTGCTTCGACCAACTGATCAAACAACATGTCGATCCGTGGCAACGGGTACTTGTTCTTGATGGTTACGGCATTTAATGGACGGTAGTCCACGCAAAGCCGCAGCGTCTCATCCTTCTTCTTGACAAATAATGCCGAACAGCCCCATGGCGAGGAGCTCGGCCTAATAAAACCCTTCTCCAGAAGGTCCGTGAGCTGAGTCTTCAGTTCAGCCAACTCCTTGGGCGCCATCTTGTACGGCCTTCGGGATATTGGCATGGTCCCCGGTGCGAGTTCAATCTTGAACTCCACCTCTCTATCGGGTGGCATTCCCGGCAAATCGTCCGGGAATACCTCAGGGAACTCTTGGACCACTGGAATGTCTTCCAATCTGATGGTTATGGCTTGATAGACACTTGGAAGTTTTATTTCTGGACTGTCCAGAAATAATGAGTGAGAACCGTGCACTTCCGAGGTTAGGTGCACGACCCGAAGGACGGTGTCTAAAACAGCGCCGTGGCGGGTTAACCACGACATCCCAAGGATGACATCGACCTTCTGTCCCTCTAAGATAATGAGAGACGTGGGGTACACTCTACCCGCTAAGCATAATGGTGCTTTGGAGACCATTACGCTTGCTGAAATCTTCCCACCCGGTGAACAAATTAAATATGGACTATCGGTGGGTAGTATTGGCAAACTGTGTTTAGCAATGAAAGCTTGGCTAATAAAATTATGCGTGGCGCCTGAATCAAACAGTACTATAGCGGGATGCTGGTGGAGTTGGAACATACCCGCAAGGATTGGCTCGCCCTCCGGCACGTCCTCAATGGCAAGCTGGTGGACAGTGCCGGGCCTAGGGTTTGCCCGCCGCGCATTAGTAGGGTTCCGGGATTGATTCCTCCCCGGAAACTGTGGTGCCACTCCGCCGCCTTGCCTCTCCGGGCAACTGCTCGCGAAGTGTCCTGAACGACCACACTTGTAACATGTGGCCGCTGCTGGTGGAGTACTCGGGGGACGAAAGCCCGGCATGCGTTGCGGAGGTGCAAACGCACGCGGCATCGCCCGCTGCTGCTGCTGTTGTTGCGGTGGTACTGGCAGTGCCGGCCGGAATGCCGGTGAAGAGTACGGCCGACCGCGGAACGGCATCGACCGCTGTGGTGGTTGCCAGCGTGGACCTGATGGTGGGCGATTCACCATCCGAAACTTCTGAGAAGGACCACCTCCTTCTCCGCTGCTCTGCGGCGCGCTTCGCTTTCGCTCTGCCGCCGCCAACTCCTTGCCGGAGTCCTCCTGAACAATCGCAGCATCAATGATGTCGTTGAGGCTGCCGCGATTGAACATCGCCAACTTGTCCTTCAGGAGCGGGTTAAGCCCCTGGTAAAAGTGGTCCCGCCGCTTCTCGTCCGTATCTGCGTGATACGACGCGTAGAGCGCGAGATCGTTGAACGCCCTGGAATATTCCAGCGCGTTCCGGCTCCCTTGTTGAAGGTGTAGGAACTCCTGCGTCTTCCTCTTCATCAAACCGGGCGGTATATGATAGGCCCTGAAGGCCGTCCGAAACTCCGCCCAGGTCATCACTCGGTCGGTGGGCTGGGAAGCACAGAAGTTGGCCCACCACGCGCTCGCGGATCCTTGGAGCTGCTGGACCGCGAACTGAGTCTTGCGCTGCTCGCTGATTTGGAGCAGCCCGAATTTCATCTCTATGGCGCGGAGCCAGTTGTCCGCGTCAAGTGGTTCATCCGCCCTTGAGAATACAGGGGGATGAGTCGCCAGGAAGTCGGAGTAGGAGCTCTGTTGGCGCTCCTCACGATCTTGACGTCTCTCTGGGCGAGACGTATTCGCAATTAACGTTTGCAGCAGCTCTGTGTGCTGCTGATGTGAACCCGCCATTGCCGCGACAATGTCGGCCAATGTAACCGTTGGCAGTGGCGGTGGCGGTGTTTGCTGTTGCTGTTGCTGCTGCTGTCCCGAGGAGTCCTCGGGAGGCGGTTGGGAGGTCTCTCCCCCTTGGCTAGTACCTCCAACATCAGGGTTGGCACGAGTACGCGTCATTCTGAAATTCAACACAGCAGCAATTAGCACATGTCTTACTCAAAATTCCATAAACAGCAGTAGGTATTGAGGCGACGCATGATTAACTTGCACAACATTCACATACATTGATAAAGCATAAACTTTATACAAGATACATTATTCTCGGATCTCCGAGAAGTCGTGCTCATGTCGTCCTACCTATACATACGCTACTGCCTACACGACATGTCACCGATTACAAAAGTTGGGTTACGCTACCCTAGCTGCCCTACTTGGCAACCGTAACCCCCTACTCGGAGTAGAATTCGACCTCCTGTGGGTCGTCCTCCTCCGGTACTTCTGCTGGTGGCTCTGGATCTACCACCTCTTCTCCCATTCCGGGTTCTCCCATTGCTGGAAGACCCAAGACCACCGGTATGCCTAACACCGGGGGCACGAGGTCCTGCAATGCATGCACCTCGTCCATAGCCTGGTTGTAGTCCTCTTCCCAGCCTTGTCCTTCCTCAATAGCGTCGTCCCGCTCTTGAGCAAGGTCCTCATTCTGCTGGGTTAGGGTCTGCACAAGCTCTTGCAACGCCGCGATGTCAACACGGCTCTTCTTCTTTGCCTTCTTCAGACGACGCAACTGATTGTGTTGTTCATTCAGTCGCTTGATCGTCGGAAGGAGCACATTGCGGAGTGCACTGTGAGCACTCTCAAAATGATCTCCACGGCTTGTGCTCTCCTTGAGCTTGGTGGCGAGATGTTCCGTATGAACAGCTTGGCTGTCCATCACAGCGTTTCCCGCCCTCATTTGGAGACTGAGATTTGCCTCCGCGGGGTTGTACCTTGGGAAACTCGGGTCTGTTGCCTCCAGGTACCTCTCTTCCCACATATGCTGAGCTCGTCCCTCCACCGGAACGAGTGCGTATGGAGTTCCCTCCATAGCCTGCACGTGTAGTTGGCAGAAACGTGACATAGTGTCACGGGCTGCCATTTGCCACATCCCTTCCGGTTGTCTTCCTCTCACCGTGACGGTGAACGGCACCCAACCAGGTGGCGTAGGCCCTGCAGGAACCTCGACATGGATCGTCCATGTCTTGTTCCTCTCTTCGCCTTCTTCCTTGGCGAAGTATTGCGGCATCTGGTTGTACCCGAAATATTGGAGCATTTGCCACAATGCTTCCGGGTAGCCGCTACGGTCAGAGCAGTGGGAAACTACCCACCCGTTCTCCAACCGTTTATCTGCTGCCATCTGTAAAAATATATTTGAGAAATGTCAAATATTCATTTAAACAGTAAACCATTGAGTTATAACATAAGATATGTCATTGAACCCCTAAAACTTGGAAACATAGTTCAAATTTTGAACAAATTTGACTGCTGATCTGCTGTTCCCATGACAGCCTTGACCAGTTTCCACATCAACCTGATTTAGGCCATGTTAAAGGCAAAACCAATTCTGGAGCTCAACATCAAAGTTAAAGTTAACTTCAATAGCTTTCCATAAAGTATTTGGTTGACCTAAGATCTGCTCTGGTTCAAAAGTTAGGAGATGTCAAAGTTAACAGAATTTCTGGAATCAATTGGACAGCACCTCCCTGCCTTAGGTACTGATTTGATCCAAGAATCCTAGTTAATTATGTTCCTAATCTGACAAAACTTTCTGTTACAAAGTTGTAACCCATCTCATAAGATTTCCAGAACTACCTCATTTCCTATTTTTGGATTTTTAAGCAGGAAGTTATGCTTAATTTACAGAGAGTTTACAGAGAGTCTTTGCTCTGTCCTGTTTTCTGGACAGTTTCAACTCTACTGCATTTTTCGAGTGGTTAAGGGATGAAACACCTCTGGACCTCAACAGAAGAGTTGTAAATCTCTTCCAACGCTTTCCAGAAATGTATCATACGACCCCAACCTCGAAAGAACTCAACCTCTAACCTCTGATTATCCTCAGCCTTGATTCAGCTGAAAACAGAGTGCTCTGTCCTTAACATCCTATAAGTTGAAAACTTGTTAACTTTAAATATCCTGTATAAGGGAAGGAGTTACATCAAGTTTTACTACTTGGGATCAAAACCTTCAAGTTTTCAAATGAAGTTGTTCATTTAGTTAGATGTGACGTCGATGCGTCACCAGATTATGTCGGTACTACGTCCTCACAAAGGAAAAACCTATACCGAACTTAGCCGGCTTCGTTAGTTCAGTGGCACTACTCGTCACTCGCACACGGATGCTACACGTCTACCGTTTCGTGGTAAGGCTACCTGCAGAAACTCAAACAATCATCAGACTCGGCTGCATACCGAGCCCGGAATACATACAGTTAGTTCACCCGGCCGTCATCACTCGCCCGGATGTTCTCAAGCCAACCACGCCTTGAGTTACGTGTTCACGTTTCAGACCACGTGACGGGGTCTCCCATATTGCACCACGCACGCCCGGGACAGACGTTGCTCGTATACCCCAAACGACATGAAGAGTCGTAGAGGATACTAAAGCGGGTCGGGTTACCTGCCACCCGTGGGGCTCCACCCTTCAGCTTGTGCGCACTGGTGGACAGCGCTTACGTGCACCCCCCAAGACATGAACGTCCCGAGATGCACGATTTTCCGACATAACAAATAGGTTAACAAGCCACTTTCTATATGCTAATAACATCCTTATACGGGCTACTAACTCGTTCCTCACTGGATTTTTGAAAAAGAAGACCTTTGTACTGTGTTAAACCTCAAGCGAGCTCTGATACCACGCTGACATGACCCCATTGATCCTGTCGAGCCAGGATCACGCTGAGGGGTGCTGCGTTGCACAGCACCGTATAACACACGTCAAAGGTGCAAAGCGGAAGCGGAAGTTTTATTACATAAACAGGTTTATGAACATGTTTACATCAAAATAAGTTCAGTCTACACTCGCGGGCGTAGACTAAGCATCAAGTGCACGTTCAGCCCTCGAACGTGTCCTTGCTAGCACACACGCACACTAACTCTGCGGCGTGCACGACTCCCACTCGACGGGGTTCCCCTCCTGGGGTTCCGTCTCCTCTTCGGGAGTCCCTTCCTCATAGAACCCTGCAAAAGCTTCAAACACAAGCAGTGAGCACGAAGGCTCAGCAAGTCTGACCCGTCTCACCTAAACATGGAACTTCTACATGAGGGTAATGGGTTGCATGAGGTAAAAATCATTTGCAAGGACTCGCCTAATTAGTAGAACCTTACTTTCAAGTTTTAGCAGCAGGTTGTGGAGAACCTTACGCTAAGGCACATGAGAGAGCCACAATCAAACAAGAAACGCATTTCTCTCATGTACTTTGCCAAAGTTGAAAAGAACTTTAGTTAGCGCTAAGCTACAGCATATCATTAACAATCAATGTCCAGCTTTCAATCAGCAACATTTTAACATGTGACTAGCCTGTTCTTTCTACGTCACGGTACAGTGAACAAGTGGTACTCACTGACCGCGAGGGACGGCGATTATAATCGATTTACACCTGCAGGGTTACCCGAACAACCCGTCACGTACGCCCGTACTCGATGTTGCCTACAACAACCATCACGGACGCCGTACGCGACTACCTTTCACCCGTTAGCCAAATATTGAACCGGTCCCATCGTCCCGAGCAAGAGGTCCCTGCACGCGCATCTCTGTGCCGCCAGCCGATTTACACCTCGAGCTCTCAACCTACCCTCTGAACGACGGGCAATGCCTCAATACCCAGCTACCCGAGTTACATCAGTTTCCCGGTTCCCATATAGCCGGTAGGTCTTCGGTACTGTTCTAGCTTGTTCAACAGGCCCGCACACGGCTCGGTCCTCAATCGACACAAGCGGAGCTACAGCACACTGGCCCCAAAGTCCTGCTGCCCTTACTCTCCGCTTGGTCTCATTTCCTTGCCATGTGTATCATGTGCTATCTCTACCCGAGCAATGTGCCTCTAGCCTATTATCGCGAGTAGTTCCAACTACTCGACTTGTACCGAATCCTACTCTATCTAAGCAATGCAGTGGCTAATGAGGTTTTCAATCCTAAACCCAACCCATGGTTTTCTTGGCTATGCAGTTGGGTTTCCAATCAAGACTCTAATGCAAAGAACAATATTCAAATATGTGCTCAAAACAATAAACATTTGTAAAAAGGTTAATGCAAACCGGGGCTTGCCTTGCTGCTCTTGGTCGTAGGCTAGCTGTTCCTCCGGAGTAACGAAGTCTAGGACTTCGGGTTTCTCCTCGACCTTAGCGACTACATGATACAAACAATACATGTATTAATTTAATGCATTTGTATTAAGTTTGAAGTTGTGAAGTCTATAACCTTTGTAGACAGACCTAATGACTGTGAAACTTTTACTGTGGCTTGGTTACAACCTAAACAGAGACTTGGTCAAGTTTTAGTTGCAGCAAAGCTCATTTGAGCCCTCCACAATTAATTATGTCCTTGACCTTAATTGGAACTCTTAGGGTGTTCTAGGAATTTTCATGAGACAAACTATGACTTTCTGAAAACTAGATTTTCAGAGGGTTCTAATGGAGTTGGTCCCACTTAATTTGGAAGTCTCTAACCAAAGATATGAGCTAAACAATTTCAGAGAAAATTCTGAAAATGTTTCTGAACATTTTCTATTTTCTCTGGAACAGGTTCACTAATCACACCATTAGGTGGATTAAATGAGCTCAAATGGATCTGAAATTTTTATGGTAGTTCAAGGATATTTTGGTGAACATCTCAGCAAAATTTCAGGATTTTCCTTCAAAGGATTCTCCAGTTAAAATTCCTGACAATTTAAACTTTAAGGAATTAATTCTGAAAAATTAAGGAATTTCATGAAGTGAAACTTGATTTTCTGGAAAGTACGCAGAGAGCTGAATCCAGCAAAATTTGGTTCACTCAATTTGGAGCTCTCTAGCCAAAGTTATAAGGATTTGAAGTTTGAACTGAAACTGAAATTCGGGAAAAAGTTTAAACTCTGGCTTGTGGGCCCCGCGCACAGTGCGTCGTCTCCCTCCTCGCGCCAACTGCGCGGCGGCGGCGTTCTCCGGCGACCCTCGCCGGAACTGAGTTCCCGGCCACCCCCCGGCCCGAAACTTGCCGCCTGCCCCTTTACTGACCCCCTGGACTCGATGGTGGGGTCGCCGGCTACCGGCGATGACCGGAAACCCGTGCACACCGGTGACAGCACCTGCTAGGGTTCCGGTGAGGTCGGTCCCGCTCTCCCGTGCACCAAATCGACCGGAAATCGGTCGGAGAGCATCAGTAGGGCATGGGAAACACGAACCAGGGCTGGGTGGAAGCTAGAAATACCGGCAACTAGGCTCTCGACGGTGAGCCGAGGTGTTCAGCCATGGCGGCGGGGAAAACAGCCATATCATGGCCGATTCTCGATGGTTTTCTCTAATTCCAGTTCGAGCGTGGGCGCTATCGTGCGTAGAAGCTACTAGGTAACGAGCTCGTCCAACCTTCGTGCATAGAGCACGAATTTCACCCGAAGGTGAGCTCGGTTCTTATGAACTGATCAAGAGTAAATTTGGAAATTCTCGGCCGAGGGTTGATCAATCGCCAAACGGCTTTCGGCTACTCCATCTACATACAATCACGCACCTTTCTTGTGTAGAGAAGAGGACGTGACAACGGCTGTGCCGTGCTGTCCACGGGAGCCCGATCGGCGGCGATGTTTGGCTCGCCGGAGAAATGGCTCGTACAGCTCGAGGAAGCTTGCTCACTGGCCAACACGGAGTCTAGGAGGTTGCTCACGATCTCTTGGTGCCGTTTTGCTGTGGAGGAGGCTGTGCTCGCGTGTGATCGGGCTTGATCAAGCGTGAGCTCGAGCGGCGGTGATGGCAGTGGAAAAACAGGTCGTGCACGTCGGCAGCTCGGGGAATGGCGACTGAAACACGCCGGGGAGGGAATAAATAGCCCGATGGCTGTTCTCCGGCTTGGGGCGCGCAGCAGGAGCTGGCGCCGGCTGCCCCCCCTCGGTGGCGCGCGCACGCTGCACCCGGGAACCGACTGAACTGGGTTTCAGTCGGTTTGTGTTGAGGTAGAGGCTGACATGTGGGTCCCACCCCCCATTTTAACCTCTGAAATTTACTCCTAATCACTGTTGTAAACAGTGAACCCCATACTACCCTTGGCAATTCAAATTATTCACCCATGAGCCATTTGAATTGATCAAAGTTCAAATGAGGTTTGGTTTGAATGAATTTCAGCACAATTTCAGTTTGAAATTCAAATAAAGTTTGAATTTCTCCCACTTAGCTCATGTCAAGATCAACTCCAAATGGAGTGAAAATTGGTGTGTGAGCTCACAAAAATGTGCTGAGTAAGAATATGCCTTCCACTTTCAAATTCATGGTATAAAAACAGTTTGAATTTGAATATGTTTTCAAACTGCCCCCTTCCTATCTATACCCAAGATGACCTCAAAAAGGTTTTGAATTTGGGTGAAACTTGGCATGGACATCCTTAGCAAAGTGTAGGAGTTTTTCCTATATCCAGCCCATCTATATCACATGTGGGAAATACCACTTTTGCAATGTGTAAGTTTGTTCTCTAATGAGCATGTTGATAATTGTTACTTGCTCTTCATTTGTGTTCATCATTCTTCCACAAATGAGGTGTGTGGTGTGGGGATGAACACTACAAATGGGTGTCAAAAACTGAGGCCCTTACACACGTGTCCTGCGCGGTTGGTCCTCTCTTTTCCGCGGTGACTAGCTCCACAGTCGACACGTGTCCTTCGGGACTGGCCTCGCTCCTCTGCAGAGGCTAGCTCCGGGGCAACACGTGTCCCACGGGGTCGGACCTCTCCCCATTTGCGGGGATGAGCTCCGGACACGCCACGTGGCCAGCGGCCCGCGGAAAATGTCTACGGCGCTCTAGGCGAACTGGAATTGGCTCCTTTTGGCTATCTTTTGATTCTTCTCTGTTTCAATCTTATAAAAATGTTTATGAAACATGAATATATGCAGAAATCGAAAAATGAGGGTGTCACACCTCCTTCCATTCCGTCGGACCAGAATTATTGAACTGAACGGTTGGCCCGTTCATCACCTTCATTCTTGGCCTCAGCAGGGGGTGGCTCCTCTTCGGATTCATCTCCTTCTGACATAGCTTCATGAGGCTCCACGGGGTGTAAGCCCACGTGAAACTCCTCCTGAGATGCGTACCAATGCCGTTCTTGTGGATCATCCTCCATGTCATCTTCGAATGGTTCCAACTCTTCCGGGTCCTCTTCCTCATGCATAGTGCTATTGACTTCATCTTCATCATGAGGTTCCATCTTCACCTCCTCCCAATATGGTCCATAGGACACCTCAATGGGGTTAAGTGCACTCCCACGTGGTGGTGGACGAGTCTTTATGCGTGCTGTGCTCCTAATCACCGGCATCTATAAATAAGACATGAGAAATTTTAGAGAAGAAGAAAATAATTCCAAAACTTCAGAAGCTATGAAGTAAGAAAGCAAAAGTGTTGCTGTCCAAAAGAAGAGAAAAAGAGGGGCTGAAAATAGCACTTTGCGGTGGATGAATTGACAAGTAAAGTGCAGCAGCAAACAATTTTTGAAAATAATAGTTTAGAGGGGTGTGCCTATGTGTTTTAGAGTGTCCATTCTACCTAGGCTTGCGTCCTACGGTCAACGTGGCTCTGGTACCAATTTGTGACACCCGGTTCCGAAAATGAACCAAGTGAATGCATATGTGTGCCCAGGATGTTCATCACACATACACATGTATACCACAAACTGAATTCAGAATATAACCATGAATAAATAGTGTTTAAGTACTTTATTACAATGACTCAATGTCTCACTCATGAATATCTAACTTATTCTTGCAGCGGAAGACTCTAAACGACAGCGGAAAATGGCTAAGACAGCAGGCTCCAACTTCAACTCCACAGGCATGTTGACGGTAGTGCGCACGCCTAGTACTCCATATGTTCCTCGAAGTACTCTTCTCCTGTAGCTGATGTATATGTGGGAATGCAAGGGTGAGTACATGTTGTACTCAGCAAGTGCGGGAAAAGTATGACATGTAGCTTACAACAAGGTAGGGAATAAAAAGACTCATTGCTGCAATCAAATTTTATTTCACAAAAATGGTAAAAACAGCAACTATTTCTAGGTGAGTTTAATCCCATCATAAACAAGTAATTCAACAACATTCTTTCATCATAATTCACCATTTATGATGCTTCAACCAGCCAATAATCTTTCTCAAATTCATCTCATACTCATAAATATTCATAGCCAACTCATTTTCATATATCCGAAAACAACTTCATTGTCATGACCCAAAACAGTCCCAAAACCAATCTCAATGACCATACCACAACCATACCGAATAAACATCCCAAGATTTGGCTCTAATCATGGAAGTTGGCCAGGTGCTTGTGATCGGAAGCACGACTATCATGATAGTTTTACACTCTGCAGAGGTGGCACCACTTTACCCACAAGTTTGTGATTTTGTCACCCGTCGGCGAATAGAAAGAACCTCCATCATACCAGTACACAGCCGTCGGTGTATGGTCAAGAGATCACAAAATAGCCTTTACAAAGGGGCTACTAGGATGTACGGACCCACTGAGGTTTCACCGGCAGGCTTGAATCTCCATTCTTCCACCCACGGGCCCCCTCTTGTGCCATGCAGTTCCCAGGGCAGTCCTTCTCGACTCCCATTCCCCGCACCATCCAACGGTACATAACAATCTAGCAACACACCTAATTAGTTAGCTAAGCCGCACCCATATTTGGCCTTGTGGTGGCACTGTTTTCTTACATGTGCTCGCTTGAACCGGTCCTTAGATCTATGGCAAGTAAACCACCATCTCATTCAGCAACATCCACGAACCAAGCTTGCCTAAATATCCCCGATTCCATGCTCATTAACATCATCAAGTTCTCATCATCATTATTCATATGAGTGCAGTAGCTAACCATGTTTTAATTCAGCTTCCCTTATCCCATAAATTAAGCGAAGCAAAAGAAAAACGACCATACCTGACTCATCAACTTTCCCGGCGACAAAGATGGTTAACAGAACTAGTAAACTCCTATAAAAGGGTGTCCCATCAAGTTGACTCAAGCATACGAGTTTTCGCAAGCAAAACAGTTTCATAAACATGGGATCAATATGGTCAAGGGTCACTTGGCTTGCTCCCATGGTTCGTGTTGCTCAAGCGTCTCAAAGTCTTGGTTCTGTAGTTCCTCGTAGACGGCCTCTTGAGCTTGTCGTTCTACTTACGACCATGCACATACAAAATTTACAGCAATCAATCATCATGCACAACTTTACTCAAGATGCAATGGGATAGATGAATGCAAATCATATAGTGCAGTTTTATAAAACCAGTTTGTACGTGTTCTTACATGTTTTAATTGGCTTTCATGGGGTTTTATGATGAATAAGGGTGTAGGGGTCAAGTGTGGACGTGGTTATGATCTTGACACAATATGTAGATCAATTCCACTGTCAAAAATCGACCAAAACATGATCTGTCCACACGCCAAAAGTTTCTGCTCGAAGGGGCGAAGAAAACGGATGTGTAGAAACAGTGGCGACGTCGTAAGAGGGGTAATGAAGACCTACCTCACTTCTTCCTTGTGGCAGGGCCTCCCTCCTAGCAATGGCACCAGCGGCGGATTTTTCTGTGGAGAATTATGGCTAGGGCAGAATGTCGGGCTTCTTCTCCGGTGACGGCGAGGCGTGATGGGGCTCTACGGTGGGGCTCGACGGTGGCCAAACTCCGGCAAGGGGGGGACTCGGCGATTTGGGCAGAGGGGGGGCAACTCGGTGACTTGGGCTGAGGGGGGGGGGGCAAAGGGAATAGGGGGTGCAGCTAGGGGGGGTTGTATTTATAAGGGGGAAAAAGAGAGTCCTAGGTGTGGAAACAAAGAGTCCTAGCAGTATGGGACTCAACCAAAGAGTCCTAGGGGTGGAAACAAAGAGTCCTAGAGGTGGGGGATTTAACCAAAGAGTCCTAGAGGTGGGGGACTTAACCAAAGAGTCCTAAAGGTGGGGGATAGGGTTCCCCCCTCAAGGGCTGCGGCCAAGGGGTCTCCCCCCTAATTGGTGCGGCCAATTTGGGGGGAAATTCCCCCCAAATGTGGAGGAAATTTGGGGAAATTTGGGATGGCTAAATTTAACTATTTTATTTTCATTACTCTCCATTTCTATATTCCTTCCTTCATTTCTACATTCCTTTCTCCATTTCTATATTCCTTTCCCCATTTCTATATTCCTTTCTCCATTTCTATATTCCTTTCTCCATTTCTACTTCTTTTTAAATGCTTCTCTACATGAAAAATGTATGCAATGCATGGTAGTGAAATTGAGGGTGTTACAAGTATTATCACTCACGTGTCTACAAAGAAACTGATATACCTCTGAGTTTCATTGTCAAAACATCTGCACACATAATTTTAACACATTTTATTCTGGCATGATAATAATAGCGACCCTACTATTAACTCGAAAAGTAAGTTGTTGCACGATGCTCAACCACTCACCCTTCTATATAGTAACAAAGATGACTGTCGATACCCTGCAGACCGGGTACCCCCGCGTGGAGGGAAAATGACAGCCCAGGCCCCGCCTCCCAGCTGAGGCGGGGGCCAGCATAGCCACGTGTCCTTGGCCTTGAGGTCCGCCCCAGGGCTGCCACGTGCGCTAGGGGTCCAGAGCCTACACGTGCCCTGGGCTCTGGTCTGAGCCACCCCGCCGAGGTGAGGTCCGGATCTGCCACATGTATCTGGGCTCTGAACCTCCTGCCTACTGAGAAGGGCTCCGGAGCCGACACGTGCCCTGGGCTCTGGACCGAGCCTCCCCGCTGAGGTGAGGTCCGGAGCTGCCACATGTATCCAGGCTCTGAACCTCCTCCCTGCTGAGGAGAGATCCGGAGCCGACACGTGCCCTGGGCTCCGGCCCGAGCCTCCCCGCTGAGGTGAGGCCCGGAGCTGCCACGTGTATCCGGGCTTTGAACCTCCTCCCTAATGACGCAGGCTCCGGAGCCGACATGTGCCCTTGGTTCCGGTCCGAGCCTCCCCACTGAGGTGAGGTCCGGAGCTTCCACGTGTATTCAGGCTCCAAACCCGCCGAGAAGAGCTCCGGAGCCACCACGTGCCCCATGATCCATCATGGGCCGTGGTTCGATGAAGTCAAGGAGGAAGTGCGCTTTCAGGCCGTGCATTCAAGGCTCGAGCCTTCTCCAGAAGCATGGCGCTCGGTGCAAGCCTCTGTTCTCCGCCCACTCACCATTACAGTGACAAACAGGGTGACGAGGCGTGATAGCAGTACAGTGCCGCCCAACGGCACAGAGCCGCCCAAGCAGAGCGGGAGGAAGCAGTGACAAGATGTCGTTTCATCATCACCTGACACACGGACAGGGGCGCTCAGCACTTCAGGCGGCGGGACTTAACTCCCCCAACGATTACTCTACTCAGAGTGTAAAACCCTAGATCATGTATAGGGTTCACATAGCTTTGGGGCCACCTATCGGGCCCCAAGCCACATTATAACCACCCCGGCTTTGGACTATAAAAGGACTGGGATGTCCACTCAACAAAGGGTTCGCAACCCTGCACCCTCACACATTCATACGCGCAAACAATACAACAAGCACCCCCGTGGACGTAGGGTATTACGCTCCGGCGGCCCTAACCACGTAAATCTCGGTGTTCACCCGCTCTCTCGAGTTTGATCGCGTAGGGACGCCAAGCCCCCTCCAATCAAAAACCCTCCGTTGGCTGCTTCCGTAGCAGGCCGGGAGGAGTGTCGTAGCTCACACTCCGACATTTGACGCGAGGTAGGGGGGCTTTCCACGCTCTCCATGCGACCATGGTGAACATCACCTCCCTTGGCGAGCCTTCTCGCCCAACTCGATGTCGTCTCCAGGTGGGAGGCGACGAGGCTACGTCCCGCTCCAGGACGGGCAGGTCTGGCGAGGCCAACGGCAAGACGGTCGGCGTGCCTACGGTGCCCACGGCGCCCAAATCCAGCCAATCTGATGGCCAAACAGCTGGCACAATCTGCGTGATGTACGGGGGCTCTTCTGACATCTCATCCCGGCGAGCCGTCAAGACCCTTCGTCGGGCGGTGGCAGCAACCACTCCAGCCCCTGGGCCGGCGCCGCATCGCAAGTGGATGGAGACGCCGATCAGCTTTGACGCCTCTGACTGCCCCAAGAACATGACAGGTGAGAGGGCCTGGCCTCCATCACGGGGTCGTGCCGCCTCGCCCGGGGATCGCATTGGGTGGTGCCGTGTTATGCGGCACCCAACAGCACACATATAAGGAACAATGTATTACATAAATCAAAAGCGGAAGCTTACAAATTGTTCTTTGTAAATAATTTACATAAAATAACTACAGCGGAAGTCTATAACAGCTCACGTCGAGTATCTACGAAGCACTCTAGAAGAGGTCCAGCCTGCGGACTCCTCTCGCTAGCAACACGAAGACATGGCAGCGGCTAGGTTCTCCAAGTGTGACATGACTCGGAAGTTTCCGAGTCTCACCGGACATCCTTCTTTATAGCGTCGATGTTTACCTGCAAAACCACTTATATAGCAAGAGTGAGCACAAAGGCTCAGCAAGAATTAACCGTCTCTCCTAAAGCATGAAACTCTACATGAACGTAACCTAAGACTTAAGCCTGTCATTTGCGAAAAGACTCGCCTATGAGTTCATCCTTAACTTTCAGAATTTTAGCCATGATAGTAGTGACCTTGCGCCTAGCAACATTGGAACTCCACAATCAAACAAGAAACGCTTCATTCCAATGTTACTCGTCCCAAGGTGAAAAATAACTTTAGTTTGCTCTATCTCTACTTCAAACATGGTTTTCATGCAATTTACAATGATCATAACAGCATTTAAAACTTTGCAAACTATTTCCACACAACTTGACTACTACGTCACAGTGCAGTGAGCAAGCGGTACTTATAACCGCGAGGTACGGTGATTCGAATCAAACACTACCCGGATAACTCCACACATACGCCCGCTTCTGAAGACCCAACTCTGGCGTCCTTCATTATGTCGTATGTGGCAACCTTTCTCAGACCACTAAACTGTAGAACCGGTCGCGCCGTCTCAGGCTCATAGGTCTAACGAGACGATGTGGTATGCCTCTACAATCCAGTGAACCTGGTACATCGGTTTCCTGGTTCCCATATATCAGTAAGCATCCGGCACACAACTCAATACTTGCTCCCAGGGCCGCATACGCTTCGGTCCTTGACCGACACAGGCAGAGCTACTCGACCAAGACCTCGTCTTGTCGCTGTCTAACCCCTCTGCCCGGTCTCATCTTTAGAATTGTAAACTTTAGTTTGCTCCCCTTCCCAATCACACTTATGATATTCTGAACTATAGCTCGCGAGTAGATTCCAACTACTCGTCTTCTACCGGATGCCCTAGTCTATTTAGCATGGCCTTATTCTACAGTGATGACACAATTCTACCCTTGACCTCAGGGTTCATTTTGGTTATGCAAGTGGAGTATAAAACATCCTTGACCTAATGCACATACAAACTTTAACCAATAGTAGGGAACAAAAGGAAAACTTTAAAACAACTTAAATGCAAACCGGAGCTTGCCTTGGTTTTGCAGGTGACTAAAGTCAGATGATTATGAAGTTAGTTGCTGCTGCCTTGAAGCTGAATCACTGCCTTCTTGCTTCTTGATTCAAGCTCAACTCCTCCTCCACTTTCTACGTCTAATCACTAAACGTTATGAATATGTATACATGTTTAGTTATAAAACTTTTGCTAACAAGTTCTAAAGACAAGTTTAAAACTGGAGCTTTGTCTAAGAATTTAAAATGACACTGGGGCTGGTGGTTTGGTTTGAGTGAAGCAACATGATCAAGTGATAATTACATGTCATCACTTGTGTGCTACTCATCTAAATAGGTTGAACAGGATAGTGGTGATCCAGAGCTCCAATGGAGTTGGAACTTTTTATGTGAGTTCCTTGTTACAAGAAAGTCCTCTGGACCAAAATTCAGAATATTTCACTCAGTAGATCACCCAGAATAATTCCCTAAGCGTTTAGGCAAAAAGGAATTAATTCTGAATAAATTTACACTTTCATGCAAATTCAAGTGAACTACAATTTCAAGCATAGTTCAAAGAATATGCCTGAATTTTCCTAGTATTTGTGGAGCTAAGGAATGGCTAGAACTGAATTTCCAAGTTTTGGAAATTCTCTGAAAATGTTTCTGTATTCATTTGAATACAGAAAATTGAAATCAGAATTACCCTAACTAAATCAACTCCAAATGATCTGAAACTTTTCCAAGAGTCTCCTAATATCCTAAAGAATACTCTGGCAAAATTTGGGGATTTTTGGATGAACCAAACTCCGTCTAAAATTCTTTTGCTGAAAAGCTTTAAAGAAATTTCCAGAATTTTCTATTGGTTTTCATGCAAATTGGGTTGTATATTTGGATAGAGTTTTTCATCCTGAACCCAACCCAATTTGGATCACTAAATTTGCAGCTTCCTAGCAATAGTTATGAGGTTCTAAAGTTTAAACTAAATCTGGAATTCAAATTAATTCGGGAAATGTTCAAACTCTGACGGTGGGTCCCTTCTACACATGTCGGTTGCCGGAGCTAAGACACACGGGGCCACAGACTACTTCCCGCGCTGTCGCAATGGATCCCGGGGCCACAGAGGATCCACACCTTTAACTTCAGCCGCCGATGAGTGGGGCCGAAGGGGTCTTCTTCTGCCTCCCGCTCCCGCGCCTCCCCCTCGCCGGTGCTCCCCTGGAGCTCGCCGGACCTGGCTTCCCGGCCGCCTCTCGGCCGGAGACTCGCCGCCTGTGAGTTTGGGAGGTTGGGAAACATGTCTATGGGGTTGGCTCGGGCTGCCGGTGGCCGGAAGTAGGCCGGCGATGTGCGGCGGCCTCGGGAGAGGTTCGGCACCATCGCCCGGTGGTCCTAGCCCACCAAGTTCTCGGGTTTTTGGCTCTACAGCATCCCGGGAGGCTAGGGAAGCTCGGCGAAATCTCAACCAAGCATGAAAACGGCGGCTACCCGGCTTTCATCGTGCGCCCGAATGGTGTTGCGGCATCCGAGCTCGGGAACGCAAGAAATAGCCCACCCACGGTCGATTTCTAGCTAGGGTTTTGAAGGGAACTTGACCGCTAGCCAGTCTCGTGCACGTGTGCATGATTGGGTGGCCTAAAAACAAATATTACGATCGAATTTTGAGGATTGCTCACCCGGGGTCACTTCGCACGGGCCGAGAGTAAATCGCCAAATTCTTGCTCAGGAGATCATGGCTCGAGTTGAGGTTTGGCGAGGAGTAGCAGGGAGCTCCGGCGCTCCTCTGGGTGTCCTAGCTCGGCCGTGAAAGCTCCTTGGTTGCGCTGTCCACGTGAGTCCATTTGTGGTCCATTTTTGGGTCACTGCACACACGAGCCGCTCTTGGTCGGGGTAGCCGAAAATCCACCGGTCTAGTGCGGAGGAGTGAGCAGCGGACCCTCCTGTGCCGTTTTGCAGCTTGGGGAGCTCTGTGGCACGGTCTTGGCTGCCTCCCAACGATCGACGGAGCGGCCGTGAGCGGCTCTGTCCTGCTCGTGTGCGAGGAGGGGAGGCAGAGCCTCGGTATGCCTTGTGCACGAAGGGATCGACTTGCCCGCTGATAAGGGCGCCAGCCGGCCTCCAGCACGATGAATTTGCAAGAGGAGGTGGCGTCGGCCGCAGCCCTCGGTGGCGCCTCGCGCTGGCTTGCTTCGGGCTCGGGTCTGAACAGAGGAAGAGGCTTTCTTCGGGTGTAAGTCTCCTCCCAATGACATGTGGGGTTCACCCCTCTTCTTATCCCCCAAAAACTCTCACAAATATCTCCAAACTTTGGCACATTGCAAATTCAGCTATGAAGAGCTCAAATTCAAAGGCCAATTGGCAATTGGTCAAGTTTTTCTTCAGTTTCAAATTTGAATTCAAATTTCATGGAAATTTACAAGTCTCTTTGATATACATATCAAAGCACCTCCAAATTTTCTCAAAATTTGCCTTCTTCATAAGTTGAACATGGAGATTTTGAATATGCCCTCTGATCTTTGAGTTGGCCACTGAAAATACAAATTTTCAAACAACACTTTGAATTTCCTTTTTAGAAAGGGCCTTCTTTGCCTTGAAGTAAACCATTTGATTCAAACTGAAATTTAAGTCCTCTTTGGTGCTGACCCATCTGAATTTGGGTGAAACACTTTGGTTTGCTCCTAGCCCATGCTTGATCAATCTTGGTCCCAGGCTGAACCTCACAAGTTCAGTTTTGACCATGTCCCTCGAATTTGAATTTGAAGGTGATCTCACACAATGCTTTGAACAAATGGTATATGAGCTTAAAATCTCTCAAATTTTGGAACTTAAGCTCTTTAATACCTGAGGACTGCAATGGTCATCTCACATATATGCTTTTGGACCATCTGAACATGAATGCTTTGCAAGAGTTCAAAAATGGGGTTTAAACTTCCCTCCCCTCTACTCATAGAGAATGTGCATATGAGTTAGCTTTTTGGGAGTGAAATCCTTTCCCGGGTTAACATGTGTTCAACAGGAGTTAAAGAAGATTTTAGCTCTTCCCACATGTCCATGTTTGAGTTTATCATTTTATGTGACATAACTCAAGTCATTCCCTTGTCTAACATGTTTGAATTCAGCATGAACTCAACATGATCATAGTCCATTCCCTTTTGGCTCACCCTCAAATCAGAAAGTTGCCACCATAATTCTCCTCACCTTCAACTGTGTGAGGTTCCATGTGTGTTCAAAAATTTGGCAGCACTTTGAGGTGAGCATTTAAGACTAAAGACCTTATTTTTGTTCTTTCTCATGTACCTGTATGATTACACATGAGTTTAACTCACCCTGGTCCAACACCTTCAAAGGCCTGCTTGAACCCATGTGGTTGCACCTCATGTATACCATCCCATGTAAGAAAGTTTTTGTGAGTCCCATTTTTCATGAACAGAAACACAATGACGTTCATTCATCCGTTCCTTTGCATTCTCGTTTTTGGGACTTTTAGAGCAGGCGCCGAGCAACTGCCTCTCCTTGTCACCCCGATCATCTCCAACGTGAAGCTCTACCATGTGCTTATCGATGGCGGGGTGTCCCTCAGCATTATCAGCCTCGCAGCTTTCAAGAAGCTGCAAATCCCTATGTCCCAGCTTACCCCCTTGAGACCATTCTCGGGGGTCGGCCAGGACCCAATCTTCCCATGCGGTAGCATCTCCCTCCCGGTGATGTTCGAGACACCTGAGAACTACCGCACGAAAATCATCGTATTCGACGTTGCGGAGGTCAGCCTCCCCTTCAACGCCATAATCAGCAGGCCAACCCTGTACCGGTTCATGGCAGTAGCCCACTACAGCTACCTGGTCCTAAAGATGCCAATCCCAAGTGGTGTCCTCAAGATCCACGGAGACCGCACTGTGGCTGTCTCAGCGCTAGAGAAGCTCCAAGCAGTGGCAGCTGCGTAGGAGGCCGCTCCCGGTCATGCAGAAGCTAGCTGGCCACCTCCAAACATGCGTCGGTGAGGTACGACATCTACACCCCGTGTGCAGCCCTCGGACAGCGAGGAAGTACCAGTCAAGGTCGTCCAAGTCGGTCCTGATGTCGCACAGACCACCTGAATCGCTGGGAGCTTGAGCGACAAATAGGAAGACACGCTCGTCACCTTCCGCTGGGCAAATGTCGGTGTGTTTGCATGGCAACCGTCAGAAATGTCCGGGATCCCCAGGGAGGTGATTGAGCACCAACTGAAGATCCACCCCGATGCCAAGCCGATCCAACAGAAGCCTAACGGGAAGCAATCCATCGAGCGGCAAGACTTCATCCGTGAAGAAATCAAGAAGTTGCTTGATGTTGGCTTCATCCGAGAGGTCCATCATCTTTGATGGTTGGCCAACCCTGTTGTCGTCCCCAAGGCACGCGGGAAGCTTCGCATGTGCATCGACTACACCACCCTCAAAAAGGTTTGTCCAAAGGATCTATTTCCTCTCCCCCATATAGACCAAATAGTGGATTCTATGTCCGGCTGTGATCTACTATGTTTCCTAGATGCATATTTAGGTTTCCACCAAATACCTATGTCTAGGGAAGATGAAGAGCATACCGCCTTCATCACAGTAGATGGTCTATACTATTATGTGTCCATGCCTTTTGGTCTAAGGAATGCCCATCCCATTTTTGTGGGTGCAATGCATAAAACATTTGGTAATCTCATTCTTGACCTAGTATAGGTGTATGTCGATGATATTGTAGTAAAGGTTAAGTCACAGGCATCTCTGCTCGACAGCCTAGCCCTAGTCTTCGACAGACTGCGTTCGACATGCACGAAGTTGAACCCAGACCAATGTGTCTTCGAGGTCTGTTCCGTGAAGCTGCTCGGTTTCTTGGTCTCACACCGAGGAATTAAAGCTAACCAAGAGAAGATTAAGGTAATAGAACAGATGCGGCCCCCAACCCGCATCAAGGACATGCAGAAGCTTTCCGGATGCCTTGTTGCACTCAGTCGGTTTATCTCTAGACTGATTGAGCGGACTCTTCCTTTCTTCAAGCTTCTACGCAAATCTGGTCCACTCGTATGGACCGAGGAGGCGGATGAGGCATTCCAAGGGCTGAAGAAGTTCCTCACAATGCTGCCTATCTTGGTGGCCCCGGAACAAGGCGAGCCTCTACTCCTCTACATCGCTGCTACTATTGAGGTCGTGAGCATGGTTCTGATTGCGGAGCGGACAGAACTCCATCAACCTCAAGTCCCAGATGAGGGCTCCTGTTGCCATTGGTCTAGAGTCCCAGGACTCAGACTCTGCAGGAGACCTTAGGGGCCGGTAAATAGTCAGGTCCCAGCCAGTCGGACCTGATGATCAATGCATATCTGGGTCCATGCTCCCGAAATGCAGTCCCAGAACCAGGGGCATAGGGGCCCCGAGTCTCGGACCTCCCCGAGAAGATCTAGTCAGTTCTCAGCCAGCTAGACCTGACAACCAGTGAACATCTGCGCCCGAGCTCCCAAAGTGCAGTTCTGGACCCAGGGGCCGGGGGCCCCCGAGTTCTGGACCCCTACAAGAGGACGCATTGGACCCCTCCAGGAGGGTACGAACTGTCCAGCGCCCAGTCTACTTCATCACCGAGGCCCTCCACAATGCCAAGACAAGATTTCTCGAGGTGCACAAGCTGCTCTATGCAGTCCTCATTGCGTCAAGGAAGCTGCGCCACTACTTCCAACCTCACAAGATCTCAGTGGTCACCTCGTACCCACTGAAAACCGTCCTTCACAACCCCAACGCAACAGGAAACATAGCCAAATGGGCTACGGAGCTTGCGGAGTTCGAGCTGGACTTCTTACCATGTCATGCGGTGAATATCCAGGCGCTATCTGACTTCGTGGCAGAGTGGACGCCACCACCATGCCACCCAGGGGGCCAAGACATCGGTGGACCAGAGCCCAGAGCTCCAATCCTCACTGGGCCTCACTGAACTCTCTTCTTCGACGGCTCCTAGCGCAAGTAAGGTGCCAGAGCAGGGGTTCTGCTCCTTACACCAACTGGAGAGCAGTTCAAGTATATGGTGTGACTTGACTTCAAGGCAACCAACAACATGGCGGATTATGAGGCTCTCATCTTCGGGTTAAAGACCACATTGTCCCTCGGCGTCCAGCAGTTGTTGGTCAAGGGTGATTCTCAGCTGATCATCAAGCAAGCCAAGAGAGAATGCTGCTGCAACAACTCACAGCTTGCAGCCTATCTCCTCCAAGTACAGAAGTTGGAGAAGGACTTCTTATCCATGGATTTGTGCCATGTTCCCCGCGCCAACAACACAATAGACGATGACCTGTCAACGAAGACTTCCACTTGGGCTCTGGTACCTGAGGGGGTCTTTGAAAAGAAGTTGCTACGACCTACCGCCTAGCCGGCCGAACCATGTGAAGGGGGCAAGATCAGCACCTCAAAGTGGGCGGTCCCAGTGGCCCTGCTGATGAGTAGTTTAGGCCCAATCTTCCGAAAGGTAGGTCGATTGAAGTGGAGATCTCGACGTTGATGATCCGAGGCACTCGAGCAGACCCGAATACCCCTGCAATCACTACACCACTGCTCCGTTGGTTATCAACCATGATTCACACGCTTGACCTCGCCAAGAAGGCTATCCCTGCAGGTGCAACCGAGAACACAAGCAAGAATGATGAAGATGCAATCTGAAATTGCAAAATTGGGGTCTCACAAACCGTAGAACGGTGAAAGTGTTTAATCTAAGAAAAACCTACCAAATATGGCCAGCGGCTGCAGTATTTAAAGGCTAGGGTTCGTCCATAAAACCCTTAGATGCGTCCCTAATGGACTCATATGGGATACAAGGCCCAAAAGCCCAATACGGTGGTGCAACACTGGACAGAACTCTGAATTCGCCTTGTTTCGACAATTACCAATGACTCCTGGCGAATTTTTATGTGGGACCAGAACCATTGGAAATTTTATCTTCTCATCTTTCCATGCATATGTAGAACGTCAAAAACGGAGTCCGTATGCATCCTGGGCGTCCGTTTTATGATGGACTGCTCCTGGACTCCGAGTTGAACTCGAGTCCGAGTTGGCGACTGTTTCCATCAACTTGTGGACGTCCCATCTGGTTCTCCACGTCCCCAAATCCTCCTCCCTTTACTTGTTGATCATGTCCGTAGTTCCTAATAACAATTAAATCATTAAATAGCAATCCATTCTCAAACTCACATGGGTAGGAAGTTAGGAACGAGTTCACCTGCTGATTTAGTAACCGTGCTCGTGCTCTTGTGATTGGTCCTTGTATATCAATGTAAGTATCCACTGTTGTGATGTCCTCATCGTCCTCCCCCTCTTGAATTGGAGTCGTCCTTGACTCAAGATCATCTTCTTCTCCCAAGTATTATCGTAAATCTGAAATGTTAAATGTGGGACTAACCCCAAAATCCGGAGGCAACTCAAGCTTATATGCATTGTCATTGATCTTTTCAACAATCTTAAAAGGACCAGCAGATCGTGGCATAAGTTTAGATTTTCTCAAGTGAGGGAATCGTTCTTTTCTCAAATGTAGCCATACCGAGTCCCCTGGTTCAGGTTTTACTTCTTTTCTACGTTTACTACCAGAAATTCTATACTTCTCATTCATCCTTTAATATTTTTCTTTGTAGTTTCATGCATCTTAAGAATGAATTCAGATCGTTGTGTAGCATCCAAATTTATAGTTTCAGAAGGAGGCAAATGTAATAAATCAATAGGAGCACAGGGATTGAAACACACTACCTAGAATGGGCTTACCTTTGTAGTAGAGTGAACTGACCTGTTGTAAGCAAATTCTATATGTGGTAAACAATCCTCCCAACCCTTTAAATTTGTTTTTAAAACAGCCCGCAACATAGTGGATAGAGTACGATTTACTACCTCAGTTTGTCCATTGTTTGTGGGTGACATGTGGTTGAAAACAGCAGCTTGGTTCCCAATTTATACCACAAAGTTCTCCAAAAATGTCTTAAAATTTTTGCATCACGATCAGAAACAATGGTATTTGGCACACCATGTAAACGAATAATTTCTGTCATAAATAAATCAGAAATGTGTGAGGCATTATCACTCTTATGACAAGGTATAAAATGTGCCATTTTGGAGAAACGATCAACAACCACAAAAATACTATCCCTCCCCCTCTTAGTCCTAGGCAATCCAAAAAAAAAATCCATCGAAATATCCTGCCAAGGTACACTAGGAATAGGAAGAGGCATATAAAGACCATGTGGATTAAGTCCAGACTTAGCTTTATTGCAAGTAGTGCATCGTGACACGTAGCGCTCGACATCACGTATCATCTTTGGCCAAAAGAAGTGTGTGGCTAGCACGTCCTCAGTTTTCTTCACTCCAAAATGTCCTATCAAACCTCCTCCATGTGCTTCCTGCAAAAGTAATAGGCGAACGGAACTAGTAGGAACACATAGCTTGTTAGCACGATAGAGGCCCTCCCGTAGTACATATTTATTCCAAGTTCTTCCTTCTCTACAATTTTCAAAGT
Organism: Neostapfia colusana; assembly: GCA_030760725.1. Lineage (NCBI taxonomy): Eukaryota > Viridiplantae > Streptophyta > Magnoliopsida > Poales > Poaceae > Neostapfia > Neostapfia colusana. The sequence goes on along the minus strand of JASWHV010000001.1, from coordinate 116,981,063 downwards.
CATCTTTGATGTCCAAATCAGTAGGATATAATCCTTTTATTGTTTCCAAACCAAATATTTTATGATCAAGTTGGGACAGCATGGTGTAACGTCTAGATAATGCATCTGCAATAACATTCTCCTTCCCTTTCTTATGCTTAATGATGTATGGAAACGACTCTATGAACTCAACCCATTTAGCATGTCATTTATTCAGATTGGTTTGACACTTAAAATACTTCAAAGATTCATGATCGGAATGTATGACGAACTCCTTAGACCACAGGTAATGTTGCCAAGTTTGTAGAACTCGCACTAAGGCATACAATTCCTTATCATAAGTAGAATAATTCAGAGAAGGACCATGCAATTTTTCACTAAAGAATGCAACAGGTTTACCTCCTTGTATGAGAACACCTCTAATACCAATGCCACTTGCATCATATTCTAGTTCAAATGTCTTGTCAAAATCAGGAAGTTGTAGCAATGGTGCTTGTGTAAGCTTTGATTTGAGAACATCAAAACCTTGTTGCTGCTGTTCGCCCCATCGAAACTGCATTCCCTTCTTCGTCAGTTCATGGAGAGATGCTGCAATGGTGCTGAAATCCCGCACAAAGCGTCGATAAAAACCTGCAAGACCAAGAAAACTACGCACCTGCGTGACGGTTGATGGAGTTGGCCAGCTAGTGATCGCCACAATTTTTGCCTCATCCATCTCAATTCCCTGCGATGAAACGACATATCCAAGAAACGAAACTCGATTGGTGCAAAATACGCACTTTTCGAGGTTACCAAACAAACGTGCATCTCTCAAGACATTGAAAACAACACGTAAATGATCAAGATGTTCGTCATATGACTTGCTGTAAATGAGGATATCATCGAAGTAAACCACCACAAATTTTCCAATAAAAGCACGTAAAACCTCGTTCATTAATCGCATAAAAGTGCTAGTTGCATTAGTTAAACCAAAAGGCATGACTAACCACTCATAAAGTCCAAACTTGATTTTAAATGCAGTTTTCCATTCATCTCCTAGTGCCATTCTAATTTGGTGGTAACCACTACGCAAGTCAATTTTTGTGAAAATAATAGCACCACTCAATTCATCAAGCATGTCATCTAAGTGAGGAATAGGATAACGATATCGAATGGTGATGTTATTAATCGCTCTACAATCAACACAGATGCGCCAGCTACCATCTTTCTTAGGAACCAAAAGAACAGGAACAGGACAAGGACTAAGGCTTTCACGAATATACCCGCGGTTCAAAAGATCTTGAACTTGTCGCTGAATTTCCCTTGTTTCTTCCGGATTCGCCCTCTACGCCGCACGCTTTGGCAAACTTACCCCTGGAATCAAGTCGATCTTATGTTCAATGCCCCTCATAGGTGGTAATCTAGGGGGTAGCTTGGGGGGAAACACATCCGTAAAATCCTGCAAAAGGTTAGCAACAGCAGGGGGCAATGCAATGGACACTTCATGAAGCGAAAACATGGCTTATTTGCATACTAAAGCATAGTACATCCCCTTGGTATTAAATAAATCAGCAAGGTCAGATTTAGTTGTGAGCAGCGAAGGTGATTTTAACTTAATTACTTGCTGTTTTTCAGAGTCTAGTGATTTTGTTGCCTTATCATCACGTGTTTTACTTTTCTCCAAATGTACAATTTCAGCAGGAGTCATAGGAAGCAAAGTGATTTTCTTTCCTTTATGGATCAGAGTATATTTATTAGTTCTACCATGATGAATAACATCTGTATCAAATTTCCAAGGATGTCCCAACAAAAGAGAATAAGCATCCATAGGTACGACATCAAAATCGGCAAAATCGTGGTAAGAACCAATCAAAAAATGTACTCTCGCTGTTTGTGCTACGCTAACCTTACCGCTGTTGTTGAACCACTGAATGTGGTATGGATGAGGGTGTGCTCTTGTTGTCAACCCAAGTTTCTTGACCACATCTGTGTCCACACGGCAGTCCTTGACGATGAGAAACATGTAAAAAAGATTGTGTCGCTGTAGCTTGTCATCCACCTCAACTTTGGAGCTCAAAGCACGCTGCACAATTATGCTTCTATAATTTTCTGTTGCTGCAGTACCAAGTACCTCTTCATCTGTGTTATAGTGGTCATCTTTTGGTCCTGCAACGTTAGTAGCAAGAGAATATTCATCTTCAACATCTGAAGTACTATCACACCCGCCATCATCTTGTGCTATGTATGCTCGTTTGCTAGGGCAATCTTTCATCACATGACCAACTCCCAGGCAGAGGTGACACTTAATGTTGGAAGTTCGACTCGTGGAAGGAGTGGAAGACGTAGGCTTGAATGGTGTCGTCTTGCTGCCCTTCGGCGCTCGAGAAAATGGAGCAGTAGATGAAGTTCGTTGGCCACAATTAGATGGTGCAGTGGCAGTAGGAAAACTCAAAGATGGTGCTGTTTTGGATGGTGTAGATGTCGAACACGGTGTGAAGGTGCTCCTCTTGCGTTGGTGCTGCTGCTGTTGGCGGCCCTGCAATTCTTTTTCTGCCAACATAGCCAGCTGAAATAATCTGTTAACAGTATCATATACCTTATAATCAACAATGTCCTGAATTTCACGCCTCAACCCCCCATAAAAACGAGCTATTTTATCATCCATGTCCTCTACTACCCCACAGTGCAACATACCCTTTTGTAACTCTTGATAATACTCCTCTATGGACCTGTTACCTTGGTCTAAGCACTGCAATTTTTTGCGAGGGTCCCGCTGAAAAGAAGGAGGAACAAAACGAACACGCATAGCATCCTTTAATCTATCCCATGTTGGAGGATCAGTTCTAGTTTTAACAAGTTCATTCCACCATATGATAGCAAAATCCTTAAACTTACTAGTGGCTTGACGAACTCTATGTTGTTCAGGAACAAGGTGGGCATTAAATTTCTGCTCTACTGTCATCTCCCAATCAAGATATGCCTCAGCATCATAAGCACCAGAAAAAGAGGGTATAGTAAATTTTACTTTAGCAAAAGGATCATCAAGAGGGCGATTGAAATTGTTATGACGATCATTGTAATTATAACGATTTTTACCTCCCATACCTCGTAGATAAAGTGGAAGTCGTGGTTGATTGTTATGCTCTTCCATATTATAAGGACCGTCTTCACGATCTTCAGCAAGAGGCAGCCGCGCCTCAAGAGTATCCATCCGAACACCATGATCAGCAAGTTGGCGATTCAAGGTCGTCAATGACGCCTCTGTCGATGCTTGGTTTTTGGTGAACATATCTGTCATTTCCCTCATCATGTCACGCAACTCAGCATGTTGAACACATTCATCATCCCTTTTATCTTCTGCCATTGTTAGTAGTAAACAAAAGACAACAAAAATATGTTATCCCTATCAACTACAAAGGATAGTGGCAATGTGAAAAGTGGAAGGAAGGAAACAATCTCTCTCTCCCTCAAGTGTCTTACCACGTTCTTACAAGTGTTCTTACCGACACAGCAGGTGGAAACGGTGGACGGTGAGAACCAATGAAGCGTGGAGTGATTGCAAAGGTACCTGTTCTGCTCAAGAGGAAAAGTGGAGCTTGGATGGCACAATATGGTGGCTAATAAGCAAAAAAAATCGTTAACAACAAACAAAGTTGAATAAGTATTCAATGTAGGAACTGTTGCTGGTTAACAAGTGTTCTAGGCCTAGCACAATACAAGGCAGTAGAAAGACAAATAGAAAATCAGAAAGATATAACCAAGAAGTACAGCACAAGTGTATAGGCCAACTGTTTTCAAGTGTGTGTTGTCAATGCTTTAATATCTGTGCTCTCTTCACTATTTTTTCTTTTTTTTTTAAATATTTTTTTGATATTTTTTGTTTACTCGAGAGCACGAAAATAGAAAGCACACAACTTTGCAGCTCAATTGGATGTAAGATGTGGCCTATAGAAAATCAGGAAGATTCTTTAAAATTAGGGCTGAAACTTCGGAGACCGGATAGTCTATCTTCAGAGGGGAATTTGGCCAAACAAATTTCGAGTAGATCAATTTGAAAAAAAATCGCCTGATTTCGAGTTCGTATGTAAAAGTTATGGCCGTTTTAAGGTAGGCTACCTGAGTTACTGTTTTTTATATTGATTCAATCTCGGTTTTGAAAAAGATCTCGCAATAGGATGTGAAAAACAATTGGAATTTCGTACCAACGAATGATGGGATGTTGTGTGATGAATCAAGGAGGACTGACACAATGGTTTGTCACCTGTTGTAGGGCTGGCGATGCAGGAGTTCACGCAAGGCGGCTAGCTAGGGCAAACCGATGATCTTGTTGGCTCGGTTTGTTGTTTAGGGATTGTGGAATAGGTGAGCAGCAAGAAAAACAAGGAAGAAAAACGATAACTACGACCCAAAAACACAATGCTAAACCAGCAACAAGACTCGACCACACAAAACTTGCAGGCACTATGGTCTAGGAATCGGTAAACACGATACGATTTTTTGTGGCTTTTTCTGTGAACTCTAGGTATGAAAAACAAAAACTAATCTAGTGGGAAATTAAAGTATCTCACGGGCAACCTGAAATCTGATACCAAATGATGAGTAGTTTAGGCCCGATCTTCCTAAAGGTAGGTCGATTGAAGTGGAGATCTCGACATTGATGATCCGAGGCACTCGACCCGAATACCCCTGCAATCACTACACCACTGCTCTGTTGGTTATCAACCGTGCTTCACACGCTTGACCTGGCCAAGAAGGCTATCTCTGCAGGTGCAACCGAGAACACAAGCAAGAACGATGATGATGCAATCTGAAATTCTGAAATTGGGTCTCACAGACCGTAGAACGGCGAAAGTGTTCAATCTAAGCAAAACCCACCAAATATGGCCGGCGGCTGCAGTATTTAAAGGCTAGGGTTCGTCCATAAAACCCTTAGACGCGTCCCTAATGGACTCATATGGGATACAAGGCCCAAAAGCCCAATAAGGTGGTGCAACACCGGATAGAACTCCGAATTTGACTTGTGTGACACCCTCAATTCTGTGGAAAACCACGGAACCGAGAACTGATGCATATGTGTGCCCAGGATGTTCATCACACATATACACATCATCCACAAACTGAATTTCAGAATATATATACGACCATGAATAACAGAGTTTATTACAATATCTCATGAGTCTTGGACTCATGCTCACAGCGAAAGTCTTAATCTAACAGCGGAAGTCTTTATCCTAGCAAAGGAAGTCTTCTAACTAATGCGGAAGCAATTCTAAGCAGCAGTGGCTCCATCTCTACTCCACCCCCACATGCAAGGTTGATAGCAGATTACACGCCTAATGCTCCACTTGGTCTTCATAGTAGTCGTCTCCTGTTGCTGATGATGAAATAATAATGCAAGTTTGAGTACAATGATGTACTCAAGAAGTGCGGGAAGATATGATATGTAGCTTACAACAAGATAGGTATAAAAAGGCTCATTGCAGAAAGAAAAGTTTATTTATCAATACCATGATAAAACAGCAACTTATCTTTAAGCGAATGTAATCCCAACATATATTAAAATACCAATCATACCTCCATTATATTCATTACCTTCCATGCCCCAACCAGACATCAATCAACCTCATTCTTGCTCACGAATACCTCCTCGTATTCGCTACCATCTCACGAATACCATCTCGTATTCGCTACCATTTCATCTTATAAACAACTTCCATCTCAAACCGTCCAACCTCGTTGCCATGACTCAACAGTCATGCAACCCATCTTATCACCTGAACTCAACAGTCCCGAAAACAAAACCAAAACCAAACCTTCCAAAACCATACCCAATAACCATAGCCAATAACCATCCCAACTAATCATGGAAGTTGGCCAGGCGCTCGTGACCGTAAGCTCGGCTATCATGATAGTTTTAGACTCTGCAGAGTTTGCACCTCTTTACCCACAAGTTTGTGATTTCGTCACCCGTCGGCGACTACAGAACCTCCATTATACCAATATACAGCCGTCGGTGTATGGCCAAGAGATCACAAAATAGCCTTTACAAAGGGGTTACTAGATGTATGGACTCACTAAGGTTTCACTAGCAGGCTAGAATCTCCAATTCTCCCACCCAAGGGCCCCCTCTTGTGCCATGCAGTTCCTAGGGCAGTCCTCACTCGACTCCCATTCCCTGCACCTTCCACGGTCCTAACAATCTAGCAACTTACCTAATTATTCAGCTAAGGCGCACCCATACTTGGCCTCGTGGTGGCACTGTTATCCTGGCATGTGCTCGCATGAACCGGTCGTTAGATCTACGGCAAGTAAACCACCATCTCATTCTACCTCATTCACAAACCCAGGCTTGCCTAGATCTCCCCTCCGATCCATGTTCATTAACAACATCAGGTTCTCATTATCATTACGAGTGCAGTTAGCTAGACACATCTATGTCGCTTCCCAATCCCATGGACTCAACGAAGCATAAAAGCAAAAACCATACCCGACTCATAAACTTCCCTGGTGACAAGGGTGGTTTAACCAAACTAGTAAACTCCTATAAAAGGGTTTCCCATCATATTTGACTCAGCGCACACACCTTTTTCGCAAAACAAAACAGTTCCCAAAACATAGGATCAATATGGTCAAGGGGCACTTGCCTTGTTCTTGCGGTTCCTATAGCTCAAAATCTTGTTGTTGTAGTCCGTCATAGGTAGCTCCCTGAGCTTGTCCTCCTATACACGATCACACACATACAAGATTTACAACAATCAATATCATGCACAAACTTTAACTAGATGTGATGATGCTTATGCATGTTAATCCTATGATGCAGTTTAGTTTGTACGTGTTCTTGCATGGCTTGCATGGGTTTTATGATTAATAAAGTTGTAGAGAACAATTGTGAACGTATCGATGATCTTGACTTTAGATTAAATCGATCAACAAATGATCTGTCCACGAAAAAGCTTTTGTTCGGAAGGAATCGAAGAACAGATGCAAAGAAAACCCGATGATGTCATAAGGTGGTATTGGAGACCTACCTTATGTTCTTCTTAGTCTCGGGGTCCTTCTCCTATCAGACAGATCGTTGGGGCTCTCTTCCGGCGATCTCTCTCGACCAAACTCCGGCGATGGGTTTAGTCGGCGAGTTAGGGCTAGGGCTCTAAGTCGTCTGCTCAGGAGGTGGAAAAGAAGTTCGTGGTTTCAGCCAAGGGTTCTGGGTTCTATTTATAATCGGAAGAAGAAGAGTCCTAATCTGATTGTATTTCGAATAAGAGTTCTATTCAGATTGTCGTTGAATCTTAACAACTTATCTTTAGTTGATTTGGTGCGGTAACATTGTGGAACTCATGTCGGTTTCCTCTCCGTACCGGTATTTCCATGCGTACAAAATCCAAAACCGCTCCAGAACTCGTTACCTCCGTGGTGATGAGCTCCGGAAGCTCCACGTGTCCACCGGGGCCTGGTCTCCCCCTTTCCGCAGAGACGAGCTCCGGTTGTGCCGCGCGTCAAGCGAGCGAGACCTCCCTCTCCTTCGGAGGTGAGCTCCCCGTGCGCCACGTATCCTTTTCGGACCTCCCTCTCTTCGGAGGTGAGCTCCGTGAATGCCACGCGTCAAGTAGCGCCAGACCCCCTTTTTCCTCAGAGACAAGCTCCGAAGTCGACACGTTTCCAACAGTGTCGGACCTCCCGGAGATAAGCTCCGGTTGCGACATGTGTCCAATAGAACCGGTCCTCTCGGAGGTGAGCTCCGAGATCGACACGTATCCCGCGCGACTGGTCCTCTGATTTCCGCGGTGACTAGCTCCGAAGGTGACATGTGTCCTGCGGCTGGCCTTGCTTCTCCGCAGAGGCTAGCTCCGGGGGCAACACGTGTCCCACGGGTCAGACCTCTCCCCATTTGCAGAGATGAGCCCCGAAGGCGCCACGTGGCCAGCGGGCCGCGGGAGTTGTCTTCGGCGCTCTTGGTGAACTGGATTTTGCTCTTTTTGGTTATCTTTTTTGATTCTTTCTCTGTTCCCACTTCTTTTAAAATATTTTCTCTACATGAAACATGAATACATGCAGAAACCAAAAATGAGGGTGTCACAAATCTACCCCCCCTAAATTGAATCTCGCCCTCGAGATTCGTTAGTAGAGAATAGATGAGGAAATTCTGCTTTGATGTCTTCTTCACGCTCCCATGTGGCTTCAGCTTCGTTGTGATGGCTCCATTGTACCTTGCACCATCGGATCACTTTGTTCCTTGTGACCCTTTCCCTTACGTCCAAAGTTTGGACAGGGTGCTCCGGATAAGTCAGGTCCTCTTGAAGTTCAAGCTCTTCCATTGGTACTTGCTCCTCTGGTACTCTCAAGCACTTCTTGAGCTGGGATACATGAAACACGTCATGTACGTCGGAGAGATATGTTGGGAGCTCTAGTTGATAGGCTACTTCTCCTCGCAGGTCCAAAATCTTAAATGGTCCGATGTAGCGAGGTGCTAGCTTGCCTTTGACGTTGAAACGTCATTGGCCACGGATAGGTGATACCTTAAGGTATACGAAGTCTCCTACTTCGAAGGTCAACTTCCTTCACCTATTTTCTTTTGTCGTGACTGAGCAGCCTTTAAGTTCTCCCGTATCGTTTGGACTTGCTTTTCAGCTTCTTGTAGCACTTCGGGTCCAAACACCTGGTTCTCTCCGGTCTCGTTCCAGAACAGCGGCGTTCTACACTGCCTACCATACAATGCTTCGAAAGGCGACATCTTCAAGCTAGCTTGATAGCTGTTGTTATAGGAGAATTCGGCGTACGGTAAACTCCTATCGCAACTACGCCCACATTTCAAGGCGCAAGCTCTCAACATCTCCAAAATTTGGTTTGTCCTTTCGGTTTGTCCATCGGTTTGTGGGTGATAGGCGGAGCTAAAATCCAGTCGTGTACCCATAGCTTTCTGCAGCTTCCTCCAGACTAGAGGTAAACTGAGAACCTCGATCTGAGACTATCCTCCTCGGAACTCCATGGCGGCACACGATCTGCTCCGTGTACAACTCGGCTAATTGTGCAACGTTGTACTTTTTCCTTACAGGGAGAAAATGGGCTGTTTTCGTCAATCGGTCCACGATAACCCAGATGGAGTCATAACCCGACTGAGTACGTGGTAATCCGACGATGAAATCCGTACTGATGTCCTCCCACTTCCACTCGGGTACCTTCAAGGGTTGCAACAATCCAGCGGGTCTTTGATGTTAAGCCTTCACCCGTTGGCATGTGTCGCATAGGGCAACGTATTCAGCTATGTCCCTTTTCATACCATCCCACCAATAACAAGTCTTCAAGTCCTTGTACATTTTGGTACTTCCGGGATGTATGGAATAGGGTGAATCATGTGCCTCTTTTAATATCATGTCGTGGATGTGCTTTACGTTAGGCACACAAATCCTTTTTCCTAGCCAAAGCGTACCCTTCTCATCTTCTTTGAAATCCTTCTCTATTCCTTGTCAGATCCTTTTCTTGATCTCCTTGATCTCCTCATCCATTGCTTGGCCATCTCTTATCTCTTGCTCCAATGAAGAGTGGGTCTCCATCACTTCCATGTTGTTTAAGAATCTGAGGTGTAACCGTTCGAACTCCTTACGTAGTTCGGCTGGTAGCTCCCGAACCGTGAGTTGGTGACACGCTCCCTTCCGGCTCAATGCATCAGCTACTACATTGGCCCTCCCAGGGTGGTAGTTGATTCCAACATCGTAATCCTTGATGAGTTCCAACCATCGACGTTGCCTCAAATTCAGGTCCATTTGTGTAAATATGTACTTGAGGCTTTTATGATCCGTATAGATCTCACATCGATGACCAAGGATATAATGTCTCCAAATCTTCAATGCATGCACTACTGCTGCTAGCTCCAAATCATGTATAGGATAATTAAGCTCGTGCTTCTTTAATTGTCGTGAGGCATAGGCTACCACTTGTCCTCCTTGCATGAGCACACATCCGAGCCCATGTCTGGATGCGTCACAATATATGTCAAAGCTCTTGCTCACGTCCAGTAATACCAAAACTAGCGCTGTGGTTAGCCTTTTCTTGAGTTCCTCAAAACTTTCTTGGCATGCTGGTGTCCATTGGAAGGCTTTTCCCTTCGTTAGCAACTCCATCATAGGCTTTGCTATCTTAGAGAAGTCCTTGATGAAGCGTCGGTAGTATCCAGCCATCCCAAGAAAATTCCGAATATCCCTCACGTTTTGCGGTTGGTTCCATTTCAGAATATCTCCCACTTTTCCCGGATCAACCGATATTCCCTCCTCGGAGATAATGTGTCCTAGGAACGATATCTCCTTTAGCCAAAATTGACACTTGTTAAGCTTGGCATACAATTGATGCTCACACATTTTCTGCAAGGTCAATTTCAAATGTTCTTCATGCTCCTCCTCACTTTTAGAATACACCATAATGTCATCGATGAAAACCACGACGAACTTATCCAAGTACTCCATGAAAACCTTGTTCATAAGGTACATGAAGTATGCGGGTGCATTTGTTAACCCAAAATACATAAAGGTATATTCATACGAACCATACCCTGTTCGGAAGGCAGTCTTGGGTATATCGGAGGGCTTAATCTTCAGCTGGAAGTATCCCGACCGAAGATCAATCTTGGAGAACACTCGGGCTCCTTTCATTTGGTCGAATAGGTCTTCTATACGGGGCAGCGGGTATTTGTTCTTGATTGTCACCTCGTTGAGAGACCTATAGTCCACACACATCCTTTGGGTTCCATCCTTCTTGTCCATGAAGAGCACAGGAGCTCCCCATGGTGACGAGCTTGGACGTATAAAACCCTTCTCCAACTGCTCCTGAATTTGCTTCTTGAGTTCCACTAGTTCATTGACGGGCATCCTATAGGGTCTCTTTGCTATGGGTGCAGTTCTGGGTACCAAATCAATGGCAAACTCAATGTCCCGATCAGGTGGCATACCTGGAAGCTCTTCTGGAAACACGTCCGTGAATTCCTGAACCACTGGAATGCTATCCAATGTTGCTCCTTCGACGTAGTTCAAAATTTCCCTTTTGGTTGTTTGTTGGGCTGACTCAAACTCGACACGAATACCGTGCTCATTTGTCAACTGCACGCTTCTTTCAGCACATTGGATTACCCCGTTGTGCTTGCTTAATCAATCCATCCCGAGTATTATGTCAAGCCCTTGGGAATCCAAGACAATGAGGTTGGCAAGGAAGTCTACCCCCTTATTTTAAGGCTTACTTTCGGACATACTATATTAGTCCTCATCTCTCCACCGGGAGAATTAACTAACATAGTGCATTTTAAGTGTGATATGGGTAGATTATGCTTGGCAACATACTCGGATGATATGAAGGAATGTGATGCTCCAAAATCAAATAAGATGGTGGCTGGGTTGGAGTTGGCAAAGAACATACCAAGTACGACGTCCTCAGCCTGTTGTGCTTCCTCAGCAGAGACATGGTTCACGTTGCCGCGAGCATAGTTCTGCTGTCCACGGTTTCCTTGATTGTCCCCTCCGTTTGGTCGTGGGTTCTGCTTGGGCACATTGCCTTGCTGTCCAGGGCCTCTCCTCGGGCACTAACTCGTGAAGTGTCCTGTTTCCCCGCATGCAAAGCATGCCCTGTTGCCTACGGCAGCAGGTACATTGGGGCGGGGGTTTTGAACAGGAGCGCTCATGTTGGGTCGGGCACAGGAGGCAAGGGCACACGAGGTGCTTGTGCAACGGGTCATTTCTATGGTGGCTGACTAGGGTGGGATGCAGGAGCGGTCGATCCATACTGCGGTGCGGCCGGGGGCATGTACCGAGGTCGTACGTTGCTCACTTGGGGCTCGTATGGCATTTTCCTCTTGCACTCTCGCTCGATCTCTCAGATCTTGCTTTCAATCACTATGCCTTGTCAACCAGCTTTTGGAAGCTCACGTAGTCATTGTTGAGGAGGTTCGCTGAACCTGGATCTCATTGTTTAACCTCGCATGAAGAGGTATTGCTTCCCCTGGTCTGAGTTGATATCTTCAGGGGCATACCAGGACAGTTGTGTGAACTTGTTGAGATACTCATTCACGCTTCTCTGTCCATGGCGGAGACCTTCAAACTCCTGTCTCTTGAGCATCATTACACCGGCAGGGATGTAATGAGAGCGGAAACTCTCCTTGAACTCAGTCCAAGTGATCGCCTCCGGGTCGACATGAGCGTTGCATAGGGCATCCCACCAGTCAGCGGCAGCTCCCATGAGTTGGTGAGACGCAAAAAGAACCTTCTCTCGGTCATTGCACTGTACTATGGCAAGCTTCTTCTCCATGGATTTCAACCAGTTGTCGGCCTCCATGGGGTCGTTAGCTTGAGCAAAGGTGGGTGGTCGAGTCCTCTTGAACTCACCCAGTCTGTTATGAGCCGGCGGTGGTGGTGGCGGTGGTACCGGAACGGGGTTGCTGTTGTTTGCCTGCAACTGACCCAAAGTTTGGATCATGGTTTGCATAAGTTGATTCTGCATGGCCATCAACCGTTCCAGGTTGTTCTCACCAGCTCCGGGGTTAACAGGAACTTCATCGTGGCCATCCTCTTGGTTGTCACGGACGTTCCTTCGGCCGGCGTTTCCTCTCACCATCTGTGAGAGAGAACGAAATAGAATAGAAGGTTAGGTAGATCCCCTCAACTATATACATCAAGGTGGATTGGACTATATATATTAGCCCATATGAGGATGTGAACAAGTGCTGAAGCATCTCACTCCTCTTTCTACTTATGTGTGGATATGGACAACGTCTTGAGACGTCCCACAACTCACACTAAGCAGAAACAATCATCACAAGAGCTCACACAACTCCTATTCAAGACTTGTTCAATGGGGGTCCTATATGGCTTAGGGTGTTACCAATCTGTGTTCCAACTATGGCCTTTCCTAGGCTTTTATCCTATGGTCAGCGTGGATTAGCTACCAATCTGTGTCGGATACCAATCTATGATCTATCTAAGCGTGTAACCTACCATCAACCCATGGCTCTGATACCAATCTGTGACGCCCTCAATTCTGTGGAAAACCACGGAACCGAGAACTGATGCATATGTGTGCCCAGGATGTTCATCACACATATACACATCATCCACAAACTGAATTTCAGAATATATATACGACCATGAATAACAGAGTTTATTACAGTATCTCATGAGTCTTGGACTCATGCTCACAGCGGAAGTCTTAATCTAATAGCGGAAGTCTTTATCCTAGCAACGGAAGTCTTCTAACTTATGCGGAAGCAATTCTAAGCAGCAGTGGCTCCATCTCTACTCCACCCCCACAGGCAAGGTTGAGAACAGATTACACGCCTAATGCTCCACTTGGTCTTCATAGTAGTCTTCTCCTGTTGCTGATGATGAAATAATAATGCAAGTTTGAGTACAATGATGTACTCAGCAAGTGTGGGAAGATATGATATGTAGGTTACAACAAGGTAGGTATAAAAAGGCTCATTGCAGAAAGAAAAGTTTATTTATCAAAACCATGATAAAACAACAACTTATCTTTAAGCGAATGTAATCCCAACATATATTAAAATACCAATCATACCTCCATTATATCCATTACCTTCCATGTCCCAACCAGACATCAATCAAACTCATTCTTGCTCATGAATGCCTCCTCGTATTCGCTACCATCTCACGAATACCATCTCGTATTCGCTACCATTTCATCTTATAAACAATTTCCGTCTCAAACCGTCCAACCTCGTTGCCATGACTCAACAGTCATGCAACCCATCTTATCACCCGGACTCAACAGTCCCGAAAACAAAACCAAAACCAAACCTTCCAAAACCATACCCAATAACCATAGCCAATAACCATCCCAACTAATCATGGAAGTTGGCCAGGCGCTCGTGACCGTGAGCTCGGCTATCATGATAGTTTTAGATTCTGCAGAGTTTGCACTTCTTTACCCACAAGTTTGTGATTTCGTCACCCATCGGCAACTGCAGAACCTCCATTATACCAATACACAACCGTCGGTGTATGGCCAAGAGATCACAAAATAGCCTTTACAAAGGGGTTACTAGATGTATGGACTCACTAAGGTTTCACCGGCAGGCTAGAATCTCCAATTCTCCCACCCACGGGCCCCCTCTTGTGCCATTCAGTTCCGAGGGCAGTCCTCACTGGACTCCCATTCCCCGGACCTTCCACGGTCCATAACAATCTAGCAACTTACCTAATTAGTCAGCTAAGTCGCATCCATACTTGGCCTTGTGGTGGCACTGTTATCCTGGCATGTGCTCGCATGAACCGGTTCTTAGATCTACGGCAAGTAAACCAACATCTCATTCTACCTCATTCACAAACCCAGGCTTGCCTAGATCTCCCCTCCGATCCATGTTCATTAACAACATCAGTTTCTCATTATCATTACGAGTGCAGTTAGCTAGACACATCTATCTCGCTTCCCAATCCCATGGACTCAGCGAAGCATAAAAGCAAAAATCCATACCCGACTCATAAACTTCCTTGGCGACAAGGGTGGTTAAACCAAAACTAGTAAACTCCTATAGAAGTGTTTCCCATCATATTTGACTCAGCACACACACCTTTTTCGCAAAACAAAACAGTTTCCCAAAACATAGGATCAATATGGTCAAGGGGCACTTGCCTTGTTCTTGCGGTTCATGTTGCTCAAAATCTTGTTGTTGTAGTCCGTCGTAGGTAGCTCCCTGAGCTTTTCCTCCTATACACGATCACGCACATACAAAATTTACAACAATCAATATCATGCACAAACTTTAACTAGATGCGATGATGCTTATGCATGTTAATCCTATGATGCAGTTTAGTTTGTACGTGTTCTTGCATGGCTTGCATGGGTTTTATGATGAACAGAGTTGTAGAGATCAATTGTGAACATAGCGATGATCTTGAATTTAGATTAAATCGATCAACAAATGATCTGTCCACGAAAAATCTTCTGTTCGAAAGGAATCGAAGAACAGATGCAAAGAAAACGCGATGATGTCGTAAGGTGGTATTGGAGACCTACCTTATGTTCTTCTTAGTCTCGGGGTCCTTCTCCTATCAGACAGATCGTTGGGGCTCTCTTCCGGCGATCTCTCTCGACCAAACTCCGGCGATGGGTTTACTCGGCGAGTTAGGGCTAGGGCTCTAAGTCGTCGGCTCAGGAGGTGGAAAAGAAGTTCGTGGTTTCGGCCAAGGGTTCTGGGTTCTATTTATAATCAGGATAAGAAGAGTCCTAATCTGATTGTATTTCGAATAAGAGTCATATTCAGATTGTCGTTGAATCTTAACAACTTATCTTTAGTTGATTTGGTGCGGTAACATTGTGGAACTCATGTCGGTTTCCTCTCCGTACCGGTATTCCCATGCGTACAGAATCCAAAACCGCTCCAGAGCTCATCACCGCGGAGGTAACGAGTTCACGTGGTGATGAGCTCTGGAAGCTCCACGTGTCCACCGGGGCCTGGTCTCCCCCTTTCCGCAGAGATGATCTCCGGTTGTGCCGCGTGTCAAGCGAGCGAGACCTCCCTCTCCTTCGGAGGTGAGCTCCCCGTGCGCCACGTATCCTTTTCGGACCTCCCTCTCTTCGAAGGTGAGCTCCGTGAATGCCACGCGTCAAGTAGCGCCGGACCCCCTTTTTCCTCGGAGATGAGCTCCAAGGTCGACACGTGTCCAACAGTGTCGGGACCTCTCAGAGATAAGCTCCGGTGGCAACATGTATCCAATAGAACCGGTCCTCTCGGAGGTGAGCTCTGAGATCGACACGTATCCTGCGCGACAAATCCTCTGATTTCCGCGGTGACTAGCTCCGAAGGTGACATGTGTCCCGCGGCTGGCCTTGCTTCTCCGCAGAGGCTAGCTCCGGGGGCAACACGTGTTCCACGGGTCGGACCTCTCCCCATTTGCAGAGATGAGCTCCGAAGGCGCCACGTGGCCAGCGGGCTGCGGGAGTTGTCTTCGGCGCTCTTGGTGAACTGGATTTTGCTCTTTTTGGTTATCTTTTTTTATTCTTTCTCTGTTCCCACTTCTTTTAAAATGTTTTCTCTACATGAAACATGAATACATGCAGAAACCAAAAATGAGGGTGTCACAACTTGTTTCGACAATTCCCAATAGCTCTTGGCGAATTTTAATGTGGACCAGAACCATTGGAAAGTTTATCTTCTCATCTTTCCATGCATATGTAGAACGTCAAAAACGGAGTCCGTATGCATCCTGGGCGTCCGTTTTAAGATGGACTGCTCCTGGACTCCGAGTTGAACTCGAGTCTGAGTTGGTGACTGTTTCCATCAACTTGTGGACGTCCCATCTGGTTCTCCACGTCCTTAAATCCTCCTCCCTTTACTTGTTGATCATGCCCATGGTTCCTAATAACAATTAAATCATTAAATAGCAATCCATTCTCAAACTCACATGGTAGGAAGTTAGGAACGAGTTCACCTGCTGATTTAGTAACCGTGCTCGTGCTCTTGTGATTGGTCCTTGTATATCAATGTGAGTATCCACTGTTGTGATGTCCTCATCACCTGCTACCATGGTGCCCGCTAAGGATCATAAGCATCACTGGGGACTCCGTGCAACCCGGCACTCAAGATCCAAGTGCTCAAGTAGGTCCCGACGCATGGATCAAGGAGATCCAGGACTACTTGAAAGACAATTTCCTTCTCGATGAATGTGCATCCGCTCAATGGATCGCTCGGTTGGATAAGAGATACATGCTAGTAGAAGGGGATCTCTACCGGCGTGGCGCTAATGGTGTCCTATTGCGGTGCATAACTCGGGAGGAGGGTTGCGACTTGCTTGTAAAGATCCATGGAGGCGAGTGCGGGAACCATGCATCTTCCCGCACGCTGGTTGGTAAAGCCTTCCAGCATGGCTTTTACTGGCTGACAGCTCTCCAGGATGCCGTCGACCTGGTCAAGAGATGCAAGGCTTGCCAGTTCCATGCCAAGGAGATCGATACACTGTCATAGACGCTACAGATGATCCCGCCCTCATGGCCCTTTGCTGTGTGGGGGATGTACATCCTGGAGCCATTCCCCTGATCCGTAGGAGGCTACCGGTACCTCTACATCGCCAGACAAGTTCACCAAGTGCCAAAAGCTGCCTCTGTAGTAACAATCAACAAGCAGTCAATAGTCAAGTTCATCAAGTCGATCATGTGCCTGTTCGGGGTCCCAAACAGAATCATCACCGACAACGGGACCCAATTCACCAGTGCAGTGTTACAAGACTACTGCGAAGACCTCAGCATCCAAGTTTGCTATGCTTCATTTGCTCACCCATAGAGAAAGTGCAATTGTCGAGATACTCAGGGGACTCAAGATACGCACCTACGACAGCTTGAAGAGGCACAGTGCCAATTGGGTTGAAGAGCTTCCGTGTGCACTGTGGGCTAGCCGGACGTCCCTTAATCGTGCGACAGGGGAAACGCCCTTCTTCCTGGTGTATGGGGCTGAGGCCGTCCTCCCCCGGAAATCACCATGGTCTCATCCCGTGTCCAAGCGTACGATGAAGCCACGCAGGACCAGCTCCGGCGTGAAGATATAGACCTTGTCGATGAGTGAAGGTGGAAAGCAGCTGCTCGAAATGCACGATACTGTCAAGCGCTCCGGCGTTATAAGCAGCAGTTCATGTGGAGTAAACAGCTCGAGGTGGGTGACCTGGTGCTTCGGCAAATACTTTCTCGAGAAGGGGGAACAAACTCTCCGCCAGCTGGGAGGGTCCCTTCCGAGTGACACAAGTATGCCGCCCCAGGCGTGTCCGCCTAGCCACGGAGGATGGGGTACCTCTACCCAATCCATGGAACATAGAACACCTTCGTAAGTTCTATCCTTAGCGCAGCGGTAGGGTGAAAGTGCATCTAGGCCTCTTCTAGTGGGTTTTGGCTGATTAATAACAAATAATTAAAGAACTAATGAGTTTTGCAAAGATTGTATGCAGATTCGCAAAAGAAAAATGAAATTTGTATCCCTCCAAAAAAGGAAAAAGGAAAGGGCGTTGAAGACCTATACATAGAATTAGGATTTCATTTTTGTTGAGTGTAGGAAACGTCGTACTATTAAGAGGGACACGACATCATGTAGGTGTGAAAATGATTGGAGCTCAATCCTTAGAGTTCTAGCTAAAAAGAAAGGGTAGACAAGTTTAAAAGGACAAATCCAGACAAGCCCGAACTTGTCCGGACACAAGGTCCGGACTAGTCCGCACACGGACTTGTCTGGAGTACCCAACAAAAAAGGAGGCACTGATGTGTCCGTACTTGTCCGTACCCAGACTTGTCCGGTGTGGCATACGGAAAAGTAGTTTCTGATGTGTCCGGACACTATGTGGACTAGTTCGGACAACCGGACTTATCCGGCTATTAATGTGGAAAAGAAGGTTCTGATGTTTCCGGACTTGTCTAGGTCGGGGTTCGTACTAGTCCGGACTTAGAATCTTTTTGAAATTTTAGTGACCGTTGAAGGGGACGTCACTCTGCAGAGTGTGGATCCCATGTCCGGACTTGTCCGGGTCGGGGTCTGGACTAGTCCGGACTTTGGTGGTTGGCAACGGTAACATTTCATGGACTCTATAAAAGGAGTCCACTGGTCCCCATTCGGGGGCTGACGATTCAAAAAGTTGTCCCAAACATTCTTGAGCTTTTCCAGCCCACTCTCTCACCCTCTTGCGCACAAAATCGATTTTTGGTGAGAGTTGAGAGTTTGTGACTGATTTGGAGTTAGGGCCACCTAGGGATTGAGCTCTTTGATTCATTTTCATTACTTGCTTGTTGACTTGTGTTTGTTACTCTTGGAAGTGAATCCTAGACGGCTAGGTGTTGCTCGGTGGCTCCGAAGTTGTGGTGAGACCCGAGAAGTTTGTATTACACATGTGATTGTTAGTGGATAAACCGAGTTTGATCTTTGTGATCACTTGGTGAGGATAAAGGTTGAAATAAACCTAGTCCTTCGTGAACTCCTCAACGGAGACGTAGGTTCCTTTGTGGAACCGAACTTCGGTGAAAAATTCCCGCGTCATTGTCCATTTACTTACTTTCTTATCGTTAATCTCGCATATTAGGGTTTCATACACTACTTGCTACACTTTTATCATATAAATTGTTTTGTGCACTCTTAGCCTTAAAAAATCTTGTGATGAACATTTAGCATCTTTTATTTGCACTAGTTCAAAATAATTGTGCTAGTAATTGTGAAAACACGTTAATTTAAACATTCACTGCACTGATTCGGACTAGTCCGGACCTGAACCAGACAAGTCCGGACTCTGTCTGTTTTGTTGAACAATGTGTTTCTTGTTTGATTGTGGAGTCTCAATATTGATGGCGCAAGGTATGTATGGGTCTATGGTAGCTCACTAAATTTACTTTCTCCTCGGGCAAGTAGCATCAAGATGAAGCATTTCTAGTTTGATTGTGGAGTCTCGATGTAAAATTGTGCGAGGACTATAAAAGTTGTTTAAAGCTGGAAGTAAGGACCCTCTGTTAGCTCAAGTTAATCTTTTATGCAAACTTCTTTATTCAGCCATCTATTTTCGGCATTTGGAGTTCCATGTGTAGGACTTCGGTTAAGTCTTGTTGAGCATAAGCTCACAGTTTATTGATCCATTGTTTTGCAGGTAACGTTGCATAAGGCAACGTTAAGGAGAAAGGGAGATCCGAGTGGGGCAGCACCCAATGAGGGGTGTGAGTCTCTCATGGAACCCTGCACGCCGTTGTGGTTTGATGTGGTGCTAGTGTGAAGCATCCGCGGGCAGGATGGCTTCATTTTGCTTAGCATAGGCTACAGTCTGTGAGTGTGTTCTTATCTTCCGCTGCAATGTACAACAACAACCAAGCCTTTATCCCAAGCATGTAGGGGTCGGCTAGACATGAAACCCAATATCAATGAAGTAAAAGAGAGGAAGAGATATAAGAACAAGGAAAAAAGAAAAAAGAAAAAAAAGAAAATAAAGAAAAGAAAAAAGAAAAAAAAGAAAAAAAAAAGAAAAAAAACAAGACTACGATTCTGGCACATGAATTGCTACTTTCCATGCGGTCCTATCATGAGCTAAGTCTCTGGATACATTCCAATCTCTCAAATCTCGTTTTACGGCCTCCTCCCAGGTCAACCTTGGTTGTCCTCTACCCCTCCTAATATTTTCTCAACCTCTTAAAATCCCACTGTTAACCGGTGCTTCTGGAGGTCTCCGTTGGATATGTCCAAAGCAGCTAAGTCGATGTTGGACTAATTTCTCTTCAATCGGTGCCACCCCTACCCTATCACGAATCGCCTCATTCCTTATTCGATCTCTTCTCGTGTGCCCGCACATCCACCATAGCATGCGCATCTCTACGACACTCATTTGTTGGACATGTTGCCATTTAGTTGGCCAACATTCCGCCCCATAGAGCATCGCATGTCTGATCACCGTCCTATAGAACTTCCCTTTTAGCTTTTGTGGGACTTTCCTATCACATAGGGTTCCAGAGGCTTGTTGCCATTTCATCCACCCTATCTTGATCCTGTGGCAAACATCCTCATCAATATCTCCATTGCTTTGTAACATTGATCCTAAGTATCGAAAAGAGTCCCTTCTAGGTACTATTTGTCCTTGTAGACTAACATTTCCCTCTTCACGACCAACACCGTCCGGACTATGTGGGGATCACTGCCCCGATAGTCTAGGAATCGCATTGGGTTGAAGGGGACGTCACACTGCAGAGTGTGGACCCGATGTCCGGACTTGTCCGGGTCGGGGTCCGGACTTTGGTGGTTGGCAATGATAACATTTTGTGGACTCTATAAAAGGAGTCCACTGGTCCCCATTTCGGGGGCTGATGATTCAAAAAGTTGTCACAAGCATTCTTGAGCTTTTCCAGCCCACTCTCTCACCCTCTTGTGCACAAAATCGATTTTTTGTGAAAATTGAGAGTTTGTGAGTGATTTGGAGTTAGGGCCACCTAGGAATTGAGCTCTTTGATTCATTTTCATTACTTGCTTGTTGCATTGTGTTTGTTACTCTTGGAAGTGAATCCTAGATGGCTAGGTGTTGCCTGGTGGCTCCCAAGTTGTGGTGAGACCCGGGAAGTTTGTATTACACTTGTGATTGTTAGTGGATAAACCGAGATTGATCTTTGTGATCACTTGGTGACGATAAAGGTTGAAAGGAACCTAGTCCTTCGTGGACTCCTCAACGGAGACGTAGGTTCCTTTGTGGAACTGAACTTCGGTGAAAAATTCCCACGTCATTGTCCACTTACTTACTTGCTTATCGTTAATCTCGCATATTAGGGTTTCATACACTACTTGCTACACTTTTATCATATAAATTGTTTTTTGCACTCTGTCTGTTTTGTTGATCCGGACTAGTCCGGACCTGAACCGGACAAGTCCGGACTATGTCTGTTTTGTTGAATTAACTGTGTTTTAAGTTTTATTAGCCTATTCACCCCCTCTAGGCAACTTTCATAGGGTTCTATTTTCTCTAGGGTGTCATAGTGTCTAGGAACAGCGTTTAGAACAGCTAAGCTCCGGGGGAGTCCTTCTACTCTTGTCATCCGGAGCGGATCGCTGCCTTCTTGTACGGCCTGTTTCCTCCTATGAAGGAAGCCTGAAATGGGAAAATTTTGTATTACCCTGCGCATTCTCTCTTTACAGTTTGTGCTTACTCATGCATATCAACTGTAAATGGCATGTCCGGAGCCTGTCCTACATGCTTGTACTAGGTCCCGTGGCACTGGAAGATCTCCACGCTGAAAACTTAACGCCTACAGGAGGTCCAGGGTGCGCAGCCTGCTTAACCTGGTTCAGTACCCTAAGCCTGCCGCACTGCCTACCCTGTGCTACAACTGAATACTTGGGGGCCGGAAGGAACATGCCTACGGACAAGAAAAGTAACCGGACCCCGAACATTGCCTCCTTTCTTTTCGTGCTTTCTTTCCATACTGCTCTGGCCGTGTGGCCAGTCACTTTTTTCTGTGCTCACCCATAGTAGGAGTTGTGCTATCCTTCTGTAGGTGGGTCCGCTTGAGGTACGTGTGGCGTACTCGGGACCCATTGGTTAACTCATTGCCTGGGGGCACTATGGTGCCGAATGGTCCCTCCCCCGAAAGGCTTATGCTAGTGGGAGGTCTAGGATGTGTAGCCTACTTTGCCTAGTTTTGAACCCCAAGCGTGCACACCCTGCCTCTCCAGCGCAATAGCTCAATACTGGGGAACTGGACGGCTCATACCCCTGGGTAAGGCTTTAACCATGGCCTGTACGACCCACATCAAATTAACCAAGCCTCGTAGCTCAGCTGAGGACCGTAAGCCAATGCAAAACTAACAACAGGAGAGAGTGGCCAGAGAGCACGACTACTCCCTTTCTTCTGCCATGCCTACAGATCTGAACAGGTCCTTGATGTCCCGGACCTCCCAGGAGGCCCGATGATGACGTCCTGCCTCATCCAATGCTAACGTACTGCACACCGTGGGCTACTTGCCTCCCTCAATGATGGGTAGGACCCAGGTCCACCCGTTAGACGTTGGGAACCAGACGGGTAACCTCTCGGCAACGTCCGACGGTTACCGAGAAAAGCGGTGCGGTGGAACTGTAGCGACCAATCCGTGGGAGCCGTAGTAAATGCCTCGAGGCAACCCCTCGAGCACGTTGCCGCGACACATCCTACCACCCCAATGATGGATAGGACCCAGGTCCACCCGTCAGACACTGGGGGCCATGCGGGCAACTTCTCGGGAACATCCAGTGGTTCCCGAGGAAAGCGGCGCGGTAGAACTGCAGCAACCGACCCGTGGGATGCCGCAGTAAATATCTAGGGACAACCCCTTGAGCACGTCACCACAACCCACCAATCAATGGCAGACACATGTCCACTGCGCCGACATGCTGCCGCTTCGACTGCCGAGTACGCCGACTACGCCAAGGACGAGCAGCCTTTTCATCTCTCAGGTACAACCACGCATCCACTATGCTGGAATCTCGCCACCACTTTGGTTTCCAAAGTGCAGGTTCAAAACCACCACGCAGGAAAGATGGAGGCCCCACCTGCGGGCTCGTCGCCTCCCCCCAGATGGGCCCGGGGGCCACTGTTGGTACCCTGCAGACCGGGTACCCCCGTGTGGAGGGAAAAATACAGCCCATGCCCCGCCTCTCTGCTGAGGCGGGCGCCAGCATATCCACGTGTCCTTGGCCTTGAGGTCCGCCCCAGGGCTGCTACGTGCGCTAGGGCACCAGATCCTACACGTGCCTTGGGCTTCGGTCCGAGCCTCCCCGCCGAGGTGAGGTCCGCAGCTGCCATGTGTATCCGGGCTCTGAACCTCCTCCCTACTGAGGAGGGCTCTAGAGCTGACACGTGCCCCCGGCTCCGGACCGAGCATCCCCGCTGAAGTGAGGTCCTGTAACACCCTTAATTTCATATTCATGCATTGCATATAGAAAAAAATTATAAAAGAAGAAAAATGGGAGAAAGATAGCTGAAAAGAGCCAATTCCAATTCAACGAGGTGTGGCGGACCGGAATCCGCTCATCCAGGATCGCAGAGGGTGGTGCCACGCGATGCGACACCCGACAGCACACGTCATAAGAACATAATATATTACATGGGAACAACAACTGAAACTGTACAAACAGGTACAACTTCAGTTACAACTATTGTTTATATTACACAGCGGAAGTCCCACTATACAACTCACGCCCGCCTATTTAGCAAAAGTTGGTTGCCCAGCCCTAGGGCAACCCACACTAGCTGCACTCCTCAGCTCAGCGCGGCGTGTACAGCTCCCACTCAGCCGTGGTCCCCGACGGAGGGTAACCCTCGCCGGTGGACTCGTACTCCGAGTCCGTGGGTGGCTCCTCACCTGAAAACACTTAAGCAGCAACCGTGAGCACGAAGGCTCAGCAAGGCTTAACCGACTCACCTAAGCATGAAACTCTACATGAGGGGTACAATGGACATAGGATAGCAACATTTCAGCAAAAGGACACGCCTACAAGTTCATCCTTAGTTCATCTTTTAGCAACAAGTTAACAGTTCATGAAATCTGAAATTTAGTAAGCAGTATTTGGTGGCACACATGTAGCAATCCAATTATATCAACCAGCAATATTGAATCAACAGGTTTCATCCATTAATCTACGTCACGACTCAGTGACCAAGTGGTACTCTTCACCGCGAGGGACGGCGAATCGACTCGATATACACCTGCAGGGAAACCCAAAGAGCACGTCACGTACGCCCACCCGTGGAGCTGCACAGCACGCTCACTCGATGTCGTACGGGACAACCTTTCGCCCAACAGCCCAAACGTCGAACCGGTCGCACTGAAACGAGCAGGAGGTTCCCCACACGGAGCATCTCTCTATGCCCCTTGGCAGATTTCCACCTTGCTGCCCTCAGCCTACACCTATAAATCGGTGCGTTATGCCTCGACGCCCGGAGGTTTAGGCTACATCGGTTTATCGGGGCCCATATATCCGATATGCCTTCGGTACGTTCAAACTTGATCAGCGTGGGCCGCACACAGCTCGGTCCTCAATCGACACGGACAGGGCTGCGCACACAAGACTCCCTCTTGCTGCGCCCTAGCCCCTGTCTAGTCTCATTTTCATTACTAAAATGATCTCACATCACTCAACCGAACCCGTGTGTCCCAAGCCTATCTCGCGAGTAGATTCCAACTACTCGACTTGTACCGAAGTCCTATGACTCATTAAGCATAGCCGGTCTACTCGAGGTCTTAGACACTACCCTCACTCTTTTAGGGACCTTTGGTTATGCAAGTGGGGTTCCATCCATCCTATACCTAATGCACAATCATACTTCACATGATACATGTAAACAAATTAAAACTTATAAAAAGGTTAATGCAAACCGGGGCTTGCCTTGTTGCTGCTGGTCAGGGGTTAAGTCTTCGTCCGGAAGAAGGAAGTCCAGCACTTCCGGAGTCTCTTCTTCAACGGCTACACGTTAATGAAATACTACATGTTAATTTAGATGCAAATGTGAGTTTTAGAGTAAGACTTCTACTATTAGTTCTAATAACCAGCCTCTAACACCTGGAACTTTGTTTAAGAATTTAAAGATGAACTGGTGTTGGTGGTTTGGCTTGGACTTAATCACATGGTTAAATGCTAAGTGGTTTTCCCCCTTTTCCATATTAATCCCTTAAGTGGTTAAACAGGACAGGGGTGATCTAGAGCTCCAATGGAGCTGAGAATTTTTGTGTGAGTTCCTTGTCACAAGAAAACTCTCTGGACCAAACATTAGCACTTTCCATGGAGTGGTTTGCTCAGAATAATTCTCTTGGCAAATCAGCAAGGAAGAATTTATTCTGAGGTAATACCCCAGTTCATGCTCAACTTAATGAACTACAATTTCAATTATAGCTCATAGAGTTTGCATGAATTTTCCTAACATTTTTGGGGTTAAGATTTGCCCAGAACCGAATTTCCAAGTTTTGGAAATTCTCTGAAAATGTTTCTGTATTCAAATGAACACAGCACATTCCAATTTGAATTGCTCTGGCCAAATCAACTCCAAATGGTCTGAAACTTTTACAGGGGTTTACTAATGTCATAAAGAACATTCTGGCAAAATTTGGGGATTTTTGGATGAACCAAACTCCCTCTAAAATTCTTTTGCTGAAAAGCTTTAAAGAATTTTGCAGAATTAATTAATAGGTTTCATACAAATTGGGTTGTATATATCGACATAGCTAGGCAATATGAATCCAACCCAATTTGAATCACTAAATTTGGAGCTTCCTAGCAAAAGTTATGGGGTTCTAAAGTTTGCACTAAAACTGGAAATTCCAGAAATGTTTAAATCCTGCGGGTGGGTCCACGTACACGTGTCGACCGCTGGATCCGAGCCACACGGGGCCACAGACTCCTTCCCGCGCGGCCGCACTGGATCCCGGACCACAGAGAATCCCACCCATTTATCTCCAGCCGCTGACGCGTGGGGCCTACCCCTTCATCTTCCTCCGGCCACCCACGCGACCCCGCCGCCAAGCTCGCCGGAGCTCTCGCCGGAGAGGGGTTCCGGTCCTCGGAGCTTGCTGAATCTCGCCACCAGTGCCTATCTCGGCCTGAGGAACACGGTGGTGCCCTCCCCAGAACTTGACAACCACCGGAACAGTGCTCCCGACGGCAACAGCGGCCGGGAGCTCACCGGCGACGTCCAACTCGGCATCCCACGCACCTTTTTCGATGCGGTTTGCTCGGGGAGCTCCGCTGACACCTGCTGGTCACGGACATGGACACCGATCCCCGTGAAAACGGCGGTAACCACGACCTCATCGGCGACCTAGGCCGGATATCGGCTGTGCTTCAGAAAACTTCAGAGAACCGTAAACCTAGCCCACGGTTCTTACTGGTTTTCGATCCTAGGTGGTCGTGGCCGTGTATAGAGCGTGTGCATGACTCGGATTGCCCGGTGATGATCTACCCCCCACGAATTTTGGGATTTTGTGGGAGCTCGGCCTCAAGACACCCGAAGCTTTCCCGGCGAAATACTCCCTCGACAGCCCATGAAATGAAGAACGGTAGGGGCTAGAAGAATCAGCACCTTAAGGCGGTCCTTTCTTGTGTGGCTCGTCGGGCACGAGCGCGCCTGTGCTGGCCGGACGCCGGCGATCAGAGAGGGCGGCGTTTCTGTGCTCGCGCGGAAACGAGGAAGGAGCTCGGTAGGGGGGGTTCTCGTTTGGAAAGCAGGAGGAAGGCGGCGTGGGCTGTGCGCTGGCCTTTAAGCCGCGGTTTGGCACCGTGAGGTGGCCGATTGCTGCCTCGGTGGCTCGCCGCCGTTCCCTGGCTTGCGCGCGAAGTCGGGGTCGGCTGCAGCAACCGACTGCCCCTCATGTGTGCCACTGACCTGTGGGCCTCCCCCTTTCTTCTTTTTCCCTAATATTTCTTTTCTGTTTCTGTTAATTATCCCACCAGCTACTCACAATTTAATGTGAGACTTAGCTCCCAAGTCTTTGTTTGAATTTGAATTCTCAAATTCAAACTTTGTTTGGTTAAAGGTGCTTCATATTTAAACTGAAATTCAAATTCAGTTTTGAATTCTTGCAAATTTAGCTCTTTACAAGATGAGCTCCAATGGAGATGAAAATTGGTGAGCTTACTCAGAAAAATGTGCTGAGTTTGAATATGAAGCTAACTTTTGAATTTGAGTGGTGAAAGTTGCTGCAATTTGAATTCACATTCAAATTGGCCTCTTTTTCAATCACCTCCAAAAGTGCCTCAAAAAGTGTTGGATTTACATGAAATTTGGCTTGAACCTTCCCAAGACTTTTCAAGTCCTAGGGGTGAGCTCAAGCTCTCATGTTCATGTGTAGAAATTCTACTTTGTTAAAGTGTAGACTTTCCCCTCTAATTACCCTTTTGATGGAGGTTACTTGCTCTTCACACTTTTTCCTAAGATATCCACAATAAAAACTGTGGTGTTGTGAGGTGAAGAGAAAATTTTGCAAGTCCCTTTTCTTGGGCTTTTACACGAGGAGCGCTGCTGACACTTCCCGTGGCCTGCTGGCCACGTGGCGCCTTCGGCGCTCATCCCTGCGGAAGGGGTGAGGTCCGGCACTGCAGGCCACGTGGCAGGCTCGGAGCTCGCCTCTGCGGAAGGTGCGAGGTCCGGCCCCGCTGGACACGTGTCGTCATCGGAGCTAGTCTCTGCGTAGAAGCGAGGCTCAGCCCCGCGGGACACGTGTTGACTTCGGAGCTAGTCTCTGCGGAGAAGCGAGGCTCAGCCCCGCGGGACACGTGGCGCTTTCGGAGCTCACTCCTGCGGAAGGGATGAGGTCCGGCCCCGCCAGACATGTGTCGCTCTCGGAGCCCGCCTCCGAGAGGTCCGACACCGCGGGACACGTGTCACCCTCGGAGCTCGCCTCCGAGAGGTCCGACACTACGGAACACGTGTCAACCTCGGAGCTCACCTCCGAGGAGAAAGGAAGTCCGGCATTGACACGTGTCACACGCGGAGCTCGCCTCTGAGGAGAGGGGAGGTCCCGCCCGCCAGACACTTGGCGCACGCGGAGCTCGCCTCTAAGGGAGAGGGAAGTCCCGCCCGCCAGACACGTGGCGCACCCGGAGCCCGCCCCTGAGGAAAAGGGAGGTCCAGCCCCCGCTGGACGCGTGGAGCCTCCGGAGCTCATCCCTACGGAAGGACGAGATCCTTAAGCGGTTTTTCCCCTGTGCGCGAGTACCCGGTACCGAGGAGCACCATCGCGCCTCGCCGTCGCTGCCATTGCTAGGAGGAAGGCCCACCACCAAATAGAAGTGAGGTAGATCTTCATACCCATCTTACGACCTCGTCGCGGTTTCTTCGCATCTGTTTTCTTCGTTCCCTTCGAACAGAAGCTATTTTGTGTGGACAGATCACGTGTTGATCGGTTTTTGACGGAGGAATTGATCTAGATCTTGATTCAAGATCATCACCACGTCCACACTTGATCCTTACACCCTTGTTCACCATAAAACCCCATGCAAGCCCAGTAAAATATGCAAGAACACGTACAAACTGGTCTAATAAAACAACATCATAGGATTCGCACCATTGCATCTTGAGTAAGAGTTGTGCATGATGATTGATTGCTGTAAATCTTGTATTTGTGTGATCGTGAGTAGAAGGACAAGCTCAGGGAGCCATTTCCGAAGAACTACAACATCGAGACTTCGAGACACGTGAGCAACAAGAGCCACAGGAGCAAGGCAAGTGCCCCTTGACCATATTGATCCCATGTTTTGAAAACTGTTTTGTTTGCGAAAACATGCATGCTTGAGTCAACTTGATGGGAAACCCTTTTATAGGAGTTTACTAGTTTGTTAACCACCCTTGTCGCCGGGGAAGTTGATGAGTCGGGTATGGTCGTTTTTCCTTTTTGCTTCGCTTAAGCTACGGGATACGGGAAGGCGAAGTAGAACATGTCTAAGTACTGCACTCATACGAATAATAATGATGAGAACCTGATGATAATAATAAGCATAGAATCGGAGGAGATCTAGGCAAGCTTGGTTCGTGGATGTGGTAGAATGAGATGGTGGTTGAGATCTAAGGACCGGTTCATGCCAGCACATGCCAGGAAAACAGTGCCACCACAAGGCCAAATATGGGTGCGGCTTAGCTGACAATTAGGTAAGTTGCTAGATTGCTATGGACAGTGGAAGGCGCGGGGAATGGGAGTCGAGAGAGGACTGCCCTGGGAACTGCATGGCACAAGAGGGGGCCCGTAGGTGGGAGAATGGTAATTCGAGCCTGCTGGTGAAACCTTAGTGAGTCCATACATCTAGTAGCCCCTTTGTAAAGGCTATTTTGTGATCTCTTGGCTATACACCAACGGTTGTGTACTGGTATAATGGAGGTTCTGCAGTCGCCGACAGGTGATGAAATCACAAACTTGTGGGTAAAGTGGTGCCACCTCTGCAGAGTGTAAAACTATCATGATATCCGTGCTTACGGTTGTAAAAGCCCCAAAACGTGAATGCCAAGAGAAGGATGTTTGAGCATCATTGTGTTTTGGGTTCATGGAAAATGGGACTTACAAAAAACTTTCTTACACAGGATGGTATACGTGGGGTTTAACAACACGAGTTCAAGCATTAATTTGGATGTGTTGGACCAAGGTGGAGTTAAACTCATGTGTGATCATACATGTGTATGAGGAAGAATTAAAAGCAGCTCTTTAGAATCAAGTGCTCACCTCAAAGTGCCGCCAAATTCCTGAACACACATGGGACCTCCCACATTTGAAGGTGAGGAGAGTTACGGTGGCAACTTTCTATTTTGAGAGTGAGCTAGAGAGGAGTGAATTATGATCATGTTTGAATTCATGTTAAATTCAAAGATGTTAAGGCAAAGGAATGACTTGAGTTTGTGTCACATGAAATGATGAACAAAAACATGGACATGTGGGGAAAGCTAACATTTTCTTTAGTTTGTCCTGAAACATGTTGACCCAGGGAGAGAATTTCACTCCTAAAGATCTAACTCATGTGTACATCCTCTATGAGTAGAGGGGAGGGAAATTTAAACCCAAATTGGAATCTTGGCAAATAATTCATGTCTAGACTGCCCAAGGGCCCATATGTGAGGTGACCATTGCATTTCTCAGGTATTAAAGAGCTTAAGTTCTAAATTTGGAGAAATTTTGAGCTTATATACCAATTGTTCAAGCATTATTTGAGATCACATTCAAATTCAAATTTGAATTTGGAAACTGAACCAAACATGCTCAATTTTGAAATCTGAGTTCAGATTCAAACTCCTCACATCATGTTTGGCCTACCCTCCAAATTTGGTCAAATTCGGATCACGGTTATGTGGGAATCTCAAAGTGCAGTGGAGAAATATCATATGAGGGGGTGCCCCACCTGACAGTGAGCGAAGGAGACTTGCACCCGAAGTCTTCACGCGCGGATCAAACTCGAACCCGTGCAGCCGAGAGCTCGTCACTGAGGTGGGGGAGTTGCCGCCACCTCCTGCTGCTGTGAAGCGCTGGCAACCAGCTCGGGCCTCCTCCACGGACGAAGTGATCCGCTCGCTCACGAGACAGAGATACCGCCCCGTTTTCTCCTCGCACGGCTAAAGTGCAGAGGCGTCGCTGCCGCCTCGGACCATCGACTGGGAGCCACCCAAAACCATGCCACAGGTCCTCCCAAGCTGAGAAACGGAACCAGGGGACGTTCCTCTACCTGCTAGGCACAAGCCCGAGAGATTTCCCGCTGCCCTGACCAAAAACGACGTCGGCCTGCGGCGACCCGAGGACGAACCACGAGCGGGCTTCCGTGGACAGCTCCACAGAAAGCTTCTCGTGCCCGAGCAAGAGCATTTTCGGATGCGCTGGTCCTCGGTGATGCTCACCTCCGAAGCTCAGGCCATGACATGGATGACAGAGCACGAATTCGAGAAAAGATCTCCGGCGGCCATAAATCGACCTTCCAGTAAGGTACTCTCAAATTTGATCTCAATTTTTGATCTTAGCTCTCCAAATCTTGCACAAAGGACCGATACTAGTCGGCGAACAATTGTTCTTCACAACCCTAGCTTGGAAACGCTTGTAGACCGCACAAATTCTAAGTTTTCCGAGCTCAAACATTGAAGGTGTCTCGGGTGCACGGTGAAGACCGATTTGCCGCTGTTGCTGAGCAATTCCAAGGCTATGCCGAGCTTCCCTAGCATCCGAGGATGCTGTAGAGCCAATTCCTCGAAAGTTTGGCGGGCTAGGATCACCGGTCGATGGCGCCGGACCTCTCCCGAGATGGCCGCACGTCGCCGACACATTTCCTGTGGTCTATCACCCATGCCAACCCCGCTAACGTACTCCCCGACCCTGAAAACCCCCGGGCGGCGAGTCTCCGGCCGGGATATGGCCGGAAACACCGGCCCGGTGAGCTCCGGCGAAGGTCCGGCGTCGGGACAGCGCGGGAGCAGGAAGTGACCCGAGGAAGAAGATGACCGGCGGACCCCACGTGTCAGCGACCAAACGTTTAAAAACGGATTGGCTGTGGCTCTGTGATCCCGCGTGGCTGCGCGCCAAAATGGTGTGGCCCGGTGTGGCTGGAATTTCAGTGGGATTTAAAAGTGGGCCCAAGTTCATTTTCAATAGCAAAACAATTCCAGTTTCAGCTTCAACTTTGAAATTTCATAACTTTATGTAGGAAACTCCAAATTAGGTGATTCAAATTGGGTTGAATTCCTTTTGCAAAGGTCTATCAAAATATGAACCCCAATTTGTATGAAATTCAATATTAAATTCTGGATAATTCTTTTAAATTTTTCTTTAAAAGAATTATTGAGAGAGTTTGGTTTATCCAAAAACCCTCAATTTTTGCCAGAATATTCTTTAGGATATTATTGAACTTTTAGCAAAGTTTCAGATCAATTGAAGATGATTTGAGTAGGAATTTCCAGAGTACAATCTGCTGTACTCAAAATTAACCAGAAACTTTTCCAGAAAATGGTTTTCCTTTGAAAAATCAGTTCTGGGAAATCCTTAGTTCCAAAAATCATAGGAAAATTCAGACATGCTCTATGAGCCATACTTGAAATGTTAGTTCACCTTATTTGGCATGAAAATGCACCTTATATCA
The DNA here is from genome assembly GCA_030760725.1 of Neostapfia colusana. Taxonomy (NCBI): domain Eukaryota; kingdom Viridiplantae; phylum Streptophyta; class Magnoliopsida; order Poales; family Poaceae; genus Neostapfia; species Neostapfia colusana. The sequence goes on along the minus strand of JASWHV010000001.1, from coordinate 116,949,051 downwards.
GAATTAAATCCTTGTAGCATAATTGCTTATAGAATTATTCTGGAGGAACTACACAATGAAAAGTCCTTAATTTTGGTCCAGAACACTTTCAGGTGACCAGGAACTCACCTGTAAAGTTTCAGCTCAAATTGAACTTTTGATCTACCTGTTCTCGTTCTCCATGCTTATGTATATGAGCAACACATAGAAAATTATAGTGGGAATTATGGAAGACACAATTTCCACTTACATTAGCCGCAGTTTGGCAAGCTATGTCTCTGTGTAATGTATGACTTCAGGTAAAAATTTTGAAGTCATTGGAGATCAGGACCTTTAGTTCCTTTCAACCCATTTCAACTCATGTCACATGTCCATTAGGAACCATAAGACATGTTAATGGAAATTCTTATGGACATGTGGTTTTTCCTCCAGTTCCTCTGCACAACAGGGACAAGAACTTCATTTTTTAGTAATCCCACACAGTTCCCTGCTATTAACAAGTTGAGTCTTTACTTCTTTAAATTGCATAATAAGAACAGATGCATATACATATCAATAGGACCTACGACGGAGGCATATCGGATATATGGGACCCGATAAACCGATGTAACCTAAACATCCGGGCGTCGAGGCATAGCACACCGATTTATAGGTGTAGGTTGAGGGCAGCAAGGTGAAAATCTGCTAACGGGCATAGAGAGATGCTCCGTGTAGGGAACCTCCTGTCCGTTTTGGTGCGACCGGTTCGACATTTGGGCTGTTGGGTGAAAGGTTGTCCCGTACGACATCAGTGGAGCGTGCTGTGTGCAGCTCTGAGTATGGGCGTACTTGACGTGCTATTCGGGTATCCCTGCAGGTGTATAACGAGTCGATTTGCCATCCCTCGCGGTTATGAGTACCGCTTGTTCACTGCGTCATGACGTAGAGGTAACTTGCACTGAGATAAGAATTAATCATCATTGTTTTGAAGTTAATACTAGTAACGTAATTTTATGATTTGTGAATAGGTTAGTGCAAATTCGATTCATTTCCACCATGAGCAATTTACATCGGGAGAAAGCGTTTCTTGTTTGATTGTGGACTCCCGATGTGAGGTGCCCAAGGTTATGCTTAATTTGCTGCTAATAACATTTGAAAGTAAGGACCCATTTTTAGGCGAGTTCATATGCAATGTACTATCCTATGTTAAGTTTTTACCATCATGTAGAGTTTCATGCTTAGGGCCGACGGTTAAGTCTTGCTGAGCGTTATGCTCACGGATACTATACAAGTTGTTTTGCAGGTAATAACAATATGCTACGGAGTACGGTTGTCCGATAAGACTCGGAACTCTCCGAGTGGTAAACTCATGGAAACCCTTGCCGCTGCTGTTGTCATCGTGATGCTAGAGGGAAAGGTCTGCGGGCTGGATGTCTTCTCTATTGCTTAGCATAGTTACGAGACGCGAGTGTATCAGTCTTCCGCTGTAGATTATTTTGAAAAATATTTGTAAAACTTACACTTTCTAAGCTTCCGCTTGGTTTATGTAATATGATGTTTTATTGTGTGTGCTGTTGGGTGCCGCATCGCACGGCACCACCCAATGCGATTCCCCGGCGAGGTTCCCCGTCCCCGTGACTGCACGGGCTTGGGGACCCTGACAGCGTGGTATCAGAGCCGCATTGGTAATAGCGCACGGAATAAGGATCGTATTACGACAAAAACTTAGGATACAGTGAGATAACGGTACTAAGCCCACATAAGGACTGCTATTAGCATATTATGAAGGTGGCAAGCTAACCTATTTGTTATGCCGGAAAATCGTGCATCTCGAGACGTCTATGTCTTGGGGGGTGCACGTATGCGCTGTCCACCAGTGCGCACAAGCTAAAGGGTGGAGCCCCACGGGTGGCAGGTAACCCGACCCGCTTTAGTATCCTCTATGACTCTTCATGTCGTTTGGGGTATTCGAGCAACGCTTTTCCCTAGCGTGCTTTGGGCAAGTATGGGAGACCCCTTCACGTGGTCAGTAACATGAACACGTAGCTCAAGGCGTGCTTGGCTTGAGAACACCTGTGCGAGTGATGACGGACGGGTGTACCAACTGTATGGATACCGGGTTCGGTGTGCAGCCGAACCTGATGATTGAGTGTGTTTTATGTAGGTACTAACCACGAAAACCTTAGTTGACACGACCCCAAGGTCCTGTCGAGCCAGGATCACGCTGAGGGGTGCTGCGTTGCACAGCACCGGATAACACACGTCAAAGGTACAAAGCGGAAGCAGAAATTTTATTACATAAACAGGTTTATGAACATGTTTACATCAAAATAAGTTTAGTCGACACTCGCGGGCGTAGACTAAGCATCAAGTGCACGTTCAGCCCTTGAACGTGTCCTTGCTAGCACACACGCACACTAACTCTGCGGCGTGCACGACTCCCACTCGACGGGGTTCCCCTCCTGGGGTTCCGTCTCTTCTTCGGGAGTCCCTTCCTCATAGAACCCTGCAAAAGCTTCAAACACAAGCAGTGAGCACGAAGGCTCAGCAAGTCTGACCCGTCTCACCTAAACATGGAACTTCTACATGAGGGTAATGGGTTACATGAGGTAAAAATCAGTTGCAAGGACTCGCCTAATTAGTAGAACCTTACTTTCAAGTTTTAGCAGCAGGTTGTGGAGAACCTTACGCTAAGGCACATGAGAGAGCCGCAATCAAACAAGAAACACATTTCTATCATGTACTTTGCCCAAAGTTGAAAAGAACTTTAGTTAGCTCTAAGCTACAGCATATCATTAACAATCAATGTCCATCTTTCAATCAGCAACATTTTAACATGTGACTAGCCTGTTCTTTCTATGTCACGGTACAGTGAACAAGTGGTACTCACTGACCGCGAGGGACGGCGATTATAATAGATTTACACCTGCAGGGTAACCCGAACAACCCGTCATGTACGCCCGTACTCGATGTTGCCTACAACAACCATCACGGATGCCGTACGTGACTACCTTTCACCCGTTAGCCAAATGTTGAACAGGTCCAATCGTCCCGAGCAAGAGGTCTCTGCACGCGCATCTCTGTGCCGCCAGCCGATTTACACCTCGAGCTCTCAACCTACCCTCTGAACGACCAGCTATGCCTCAACACCCAGCTACCCGAGTTACATCAGTTTCCCAGTTCCCATATAGCCGGTAGGTCTTCGGTACTGTTCTAGCTTGTTCAACAGGCCCGCACACGGCTCGGTCCTCAATCGACACAAGCGGAGCTACAGCACACAGGCCCCAAAGTCCTGCTGCCCTTACTCTCCGCTTGGTCTCATTTTCTTGCCATGTGTTTCATGTGCTAACACTACCCGAGTCGAGTGCCTCTAGCCTATGCTCGCGAGTAGTTCCAACTACTCGACTTGTACCGAATCCTACACTATCTTAGCATTGCAGTAGCTAACGGGGTTTGCAATCCTAAACCCAACCCATGGTTCTCTTGGCTATGCAGTGTGGCTTCCAAACAAGACTCTAATGCAAAGAATGCAGTAAACAAGTATGTGCTCAAAACAATAAAATTTTTATAAAAAGGTTAATGCAAACCAGAGCTTGCCTTGCTGCTCTTGGTCGTAGGCTAGCTGTTCCTCTGGAGTAACGAAGTCTAGGACTTCGGGTTCCTCCTCGACCTTAGTGACTACATGATAGAAACAATGTATTTATCAATTTAAATGCATTTTGTCTTGAGTTTGAAGTTGTGAAGTCTATCACCTTTGCTAGACAGACCTAATGACTGTGAGACTTTTATTGTGGCTTGGTTACAATCTAAATAGAGCCTTGGTCAAGGTTTAGTTGCAGCAAAGCTCATTTGAGCCCTCGACAATTAATTATGTCCTTGACCTTAATTGGAACTCTTAGGGTGTTCTAGGAATTTTCATGAAACAAACTATGACTTTCTGAAAACTAGATTTTCAGAGGGTTCTAATGGAGTTGGTCTCACTTAATTTGAAGGTTTCTAGCTAAAGTTATGAGCTAAACAATTTCAGAGAAAATTCTGAAAATGTTTCTGAACACTTTCTATTTTCTCTGGAACAGTTTCACTAATCACACCATTAGGTGGATCAGATGAGCTCAAATGGATCTGAAATTTTTATGGTAGTTCAGGGATATTTTGGTGAACATCCCAGTAAAATTTTCAGGATTTTCCTCCAAAGGATTCTCCAGTTAAAATTCCTAACAGTTTAAATTTGAGGATTTAATTCTGGAGAATTAAGGAATTTCATGAAGTGAAACTTGATTTGATGGAAAGTACTCAGAGAGCTGAATCCAGCAAAATTTGGTTCACTCAATTTGGAGCTTTGTAGCCAAAGTTATGAGGATTTGAAGTTTGGAAGAATTCTAAAAATCGGGGAAAAGTTTAAACTCTTGGGGCCCGCGGGGACACGTGTCGAGCGCGGAGGTGTCCGGCACACCGGGGATACCACACGTGTCGAGCGCGGAGGTGTCCGGCACACCGGAGCTCACAGGGTATTTGCGCGCCAGCACAACCGATCCCCGGACACACCCGATCCCGATTTAAATTCTTCAGCCGCTGACACGTGGGCCAGCCGGCTTCGTCTTCCTCCCGCCGTTCTCTCGCGCCCGCGCCGCCGACCTCGCCGGAGCAGACTCGGGCTTGCCGGCTCGCCGCTGCCAGACCTCCCATGGTCTGAAACTCGCCGCCAGGGGGTTGTCGACGTCGAGGAACATGTCGGTGCTGTCAGGTCGGGCTGGGGGTGACCGGAAATAGCTCGGCGACGTGCCGTGGCCTCGGTTGAGGTTCGGCACCGTTGACCGTGGTTTCTAAACCCGCCAATGCCTCGAACAAATGGCCTTACTGCATCAGCGTACCTCTAGGAAGCTCGACAAGGTGTCAAAAGGGTTCAGGGATGGCAGCAGGTTGGTCGGCACCGTGTGACAGATCGTCCCCTCCATGACCGCCCTTGATCGAGCTCGAAATTTGTCACTCCTAGAGAGTTTCACGCTATGGATGCAGAAAAGAACTTGATCGCCGGCTAGTCCAGCGTCTATGTGCAAGATTTGATGACCTCCGAAAGATCATAGAGCGAGAATTTAAAGAAACCGTACCGGAAGCTCGGTTTACGGTCGCCGGAGCAAAAACTGGAAATTCTCTGCGGATTCTTCACGGTTGGCATCCCAACTTGGAGGAGAGCAGCACGGTGGTCGCGCGCTCCTGTTGCCTCTTTCGCTGGACCGTGAAAACGCCTGTGGAACGCTGCCCACAGGCGCCTGACTCTCGGCTGAGGCTAGGTCGCCGCGGTGGCGATCGTTTTCGGGCAAAGGAGGTCGGAGCTCGGGGTTTCTGGCGTTGGGGAGGTGGAGTGCGACCTCAGGTGGCTGTCTAGCAGCTCAAGGACGAAGGAGGAGATGGTTTTGCTGGTTTTCCCGATTGAGCAGAGAGCTGCGGCGAGAGACAATGCCGCTGCTCGGGTTTGCCCGCGAGAAGATAAAGCCGGCCGACTCCTGCTCGGTTGAGGCGGTGACGGTCGCATGGGGGCGCGGGCAAGCCGCCCTGGGCGCCAGCGCGCGGAGAGGGAAGCAGCTGGTGGCGCCGGTAGCTGCTCGGTGGCACAGCAGACAGCTGCTCGGTGGAATTTCCCACCGAGACTCTGACTTTGGGTGCAAGTTTCTCCTTCTTCCCTCTATGACATGTGGGTCCCACCCGGGGTTTTAACCTCTGAAATTTACTCCCAATCACTGTCGTAAACAGTGAGCCCCATAATACCCCTGGTGATTTAAATTATTCACCCCTGAGCCATTTGAATTGATCAAAGTTCAAATGAGGTTTGGTTTGAATGAATTTCAGCACAAGTTCAATTTGAAATTCAAATAAAGTTTGAATTTCTCCCACTTAGCTCATGTCAATATCAACTCCAAATGGAGTGAAAATTGGTGTGTGGGCTCACAAAAATGTGCTGAGTAAGAATATGCCTCCCCCTTTTAAATTCATGGGATAAAAACAGTTTGAATTTGAATATGGTTTCAAACTGCCCTCTTCCTAACTATACCCAAAATGACCTCAAAAAGGTTTTGAATTTGGGTGAACTTGGCATGGACATCCTTAGTAAAGTGTAGGAGTTTTCATATGTCCAGCCCATCTATATCACATGTGGGAAATACCACTTTTGCAATATGTGAGTTTGTTTTCTAATGAGCATGTTGATAATTGTTACTTGCTCTTCATTTGTGTTCATGATCCTTCCTCAAATGAGGTGTGTGGTGTGGTGATGAACACTACAAATGTTTGTCAAAAACTGAGGCCCTTACATTCCTCCCCCCTTAAAAGAATCTCGTCCCGAGATTATAAAGTGAAAATGAGAGAGAGGACGGTGGAAAATTACCGGATATGCGACGTGAAAAATTCGGGGTAGTTAGTGCGAAGGAATTCTTCGCTCTCCCATGTCGCTTCGTCCATGGAGTGATTACTCCATAGAACCTTGTAGAACCACAACGTACGGTTGCGTGTGGTTCGGGCCTTTTCATCAATAATCTGCACCGGTTCCTCCCGATAGGTGAGATCCGGTTGCAGTTCTTCAATGTCTTCCAGCTGAACGGTAGTTGATAGCTTGAGACACTTCCTCAGCTGGGAAATGTGAAAGACGTCGTGCACACCGGAAAATGCTTCTGGTAACTTCAGCCGGTATGCCACTGATCCACATCTTTCGGTAATCTGGAATGGACTGATGAATCGGGGTGCCAACTTTCCTCTCACCCCAAATCTGTTTACGCCCTTCATTGGAGACACCCGTAGGTATACGTGATCTCCAACTTCGAATTGTAATGGGCGCCTTCTCCGGTCTGCATACTGCTTCTGACGGGATTGAGCGGCTTTTAGGTTCGCTTGAATTAGTCGAACCTTTTCTTCCGCGTTGTTGACAAGGTCAATCCCGAAGGTAACCCTTTCGCCAGATTCACACCAGTTCAACGGTGTGCGGCATTTCCGCCCGTATAGCGCCTCGTAAGGTGCCATCTTGATTCTGGCTTGGTACCCATTATTGTACGAGAACTCGGCTAACGGCAAGTGATCATACCAATTCTTGCCGTGGTTGATAGCGCAAGCTCGTAGCATGTCTTCTAAAATCTGATTTACCCGCTCCGTCTGCCCATCTGTCTGCGGGTGGTATGCTGAACTACGGATCAGCTTCGTCCCCAAGGCAGCGTGCAGCTGCTCCCAAAAACGGGACACAAATAAAGTGCCCCGGTCCGATATGATGGTACGAGTTACGCCGTATAAGCATAGGATCCGTGAGATGTACAGTTCAGCGTACTTCTTGGCGTTGTAATTTGTGTGGACCGGGATGAAATGGGCAACTTTCGTGAGCCGATCGATGATCACAAACACAGAATCATGTTTCTGCAAGGTGGTGGGTAAACCGACGATGAAGTCCATGATCACATCCTCCCACTTCCAGGCAGGAATGCCCAGTGGTTGCAGCAGTCCCGGTTTCCGCATATGATCTGCCTTCACCCTTCGACATGTATCACGCTCAGACACGTATTTGGCAGTCTCACGCTTCATTCGTGTCCACCAAAACTTGCTTCTGAGTTCTTGATACATTTTGTTGCTGCCGGGGTGAATAGAAAACTTTGATAAGTGAGCCTCATCAAAGATTTTCTTCCGTAATCCCGGGTTACGGGGTACGACGATCCGGTTCTTGAACCATAGGACGCCGTCTCCGTCCTTCCGGAAACATTTCAGCTCCCCACTGTCTACACGTCTCCGTAAATGCGACATGCCCTTGTCATGTTTCTGACCATCCGCTATCTCTTCACGGATGGTGGGGATCAAAGCTAGGTTGTAGAGAGCTCCGTGTGGAATCACATGTAGTGGTGGTTCGCTCTCCTCCAACGGTGTGATGGTCAGATTGTTGACGTGTGACTTGCGGCTCAGCGCATCTGCCACTACGTTTGCTTTGCCCGGATGATAATGGATCTCTATCTCGTAATCTTTTATCAGTTCTAACCATCTTCGTTGCCTCATGTTCAGCTCCTTCTGAGTGAATATGTACTTGAGGCTTTTGTGGTCGGTATATAAATGTACGAGGTTACCGAGTAGGTAGTGCCTCCACATTTTTAGTGCAAGTACCACGGCAGCGAGCTCCAAGTCGTGAGTTGGATAATTCTGCTCATGGTTCCTAAGCTGCCGTGACCCATACGTGACCACCCTTTGGTCTTGCATCACCACACATCCGAGCCCAATGCCGGATGCATCGCAGTACACATCGAACGGTTTTGTTGTGTCTGGCTGCGCCAAAACCGGTGCTGATGTCAGGTGCTTGACTAAAGCCTTGAATGCTGCTTCACATGCTGGACTCCAAACATATTTGGTAGCCTTCTTCAGCAGCTCTGTCATTGGCTTGGCAATCTTCGAGAAGTTCGGGATGAACCTCCGATAATATCCCGCGAGTCCGAGGAAACTCCGTACCTCGTGAACAGTTCTCGGGGATTTCCAATTCAGCACTTGAGTGATCTTGCTCGGGTCCACAGCGATACCCTCCGCTGAGATGATATGCCCGAGGAAAGGCACTTGCGATATCCAAAACTCGCATTTCCTGAATTTTGCGTATAACTTGTGATCCCGCAGCCGTTGCAAGACTATATGCAGATGTTTCTTGTGATCTTCCTCTTACTTGGAATATACCAGGATGTCGTCGAGGAAGACCACGACAAACTTGTCCAGCTCCGGCATGAATACCGAGTTCATCAAGTACATGAAGTGAGCTGGAGCATTGGTGAGGCCGAAGGACATGACCAGGTACTCATAAAGTCCGTACCTCATCGAGAAAGCCGTCTTCGGAATGTCCTCAGCCCTGATTTTAATCTGATGGTACCCGGATCTTAAGTCCATTTTAGAGAAGACCTTTGCTTCGACCAACTGATCAAACAACATGTCGATCCGTGGCAACGGGTACTTGTTCTTGATGGTTACGGCATTTAATGGACGATAGTCCATGCAAAGCCGCAACGTCTCATCCTTCTTCTTGACAAATAATGCCGAACAGCCCCATGGCGAGGAGCTCGGCCTAATAAAACCCTTCTCCAGAAGGTCCGTGAGCTGAGTCTTCAATTCAGCCAATTCCTTGGGCGCCATCTTGTACGGCCTTCGGGATATTGGCATGGTTCTCGGTGCAAGTTCAATCTTGAACTCCACCTCTCTATCAGGCGGCATCCCCGGCAAATCGTACGGGAATACATCAGGGAACTCTCGGACCACCGGAATATCTTCCAATCTGATGGTTGTGGCTTGATAGACACTTGGAAGTTTTATTTCTGGACTGTCCAGAAATAATGAGTGAGACTCGTGCACTTCTGAATTCAAGTGCACGACTCGGAGGACGGTGTCTAAAACAGCGCCGTGGCGGGTTAACCACGACATCCCTAAGATGACATCGACCTTTTGTCCCTCTAAAATTATGAGAGACGTAGGGTAAACTCTACCCTTTAAGCACAATGGCGCTTTTGGGACCATCCTGCTTGCTGAAATTTTCCCACCCGGTGAACAGATCACATAAGGACTATCGGTGGGTAGTATTTGCAAGCTATACTTATCAATGAAAGCTTGGCTAATGAAGCTATGCGTGGCGCCTGAATCAAATAGTACTATAGCGGGATGCTGGTGGAGTTGGAACATACTCGCAAGGATTGGCTCGCCCTCCGGCACGTCCTCAATGGCAAGCTGGTGGACGGTGCCGGGCCTAGGGTTTGCCCGCCGCGCATTAGTAGGGTTCTGGGGTTGATTCCTCCCTAGAAACTGTGGTGCCACTCCGCCGCCTTGCCTCTCCGGGCAACTGCTCGCGATGTGTCCTGGACGACCACACTTGTAACATGTGGCCGCTGCTGGCGGAGTGCTCGGTGGACGAAAGCCCGGCATGCGTTGCTGAGGTGCAAACGCATGCGGCATCGTCCGCTGCTGCTGTTGTTGTTGCGGTGGTACTGGCAGTGCCGGCCTGAATGCCGGTAAAGAGTACGGCCGACTGCGGAATGGCATCGACCGCTGTGGTGGCTGCCAGCGTGGACCTGATGGTGGGCGATTCACCATCCGAAACTTCTGAGAAGGACCGCCTCCTTCTCCACTGCTCTGCGGCGCGCTTCGCTTTCTCTCCGCCGCCGCTAACTCCTTGCCGGAGTCCTCCTGAACAATCGCAGCATCAATGATGTCGTTGAGGCTGCCGCGGTTGAACATCGCCAACTTGTCCTTCAGGAGCGGGTTAAGCCCCTGGTAGAAATGGTCCCGCCGCTTCTCGTCGGTATCAGCATGATACAACGCATATAGCGCGAGATCGTTAAACGCCCTGGAGTATTCCAACGCGTTCCGGCTCCCTTGTTGCAGGTGTAAGAACTCCTGCATCTTCCTCTACATTAAACCTGGCGGTATATGATAGGCCCTGAAGGCCGTCCGGAACTCCGTCCAGGTTATCACTCGGTCGGTGGGCTGTGAAGCACAGAAGTTGGCCCACCACGTGCTCGCGGATCCTTGGAGCTGCTGGACCGCGAACTGAGTCTTGCGCTGCTCACTTATCTGGAGCAGCCCGAACTTCATCTCTATGGCGTGGAGCCAGTTGTCCGCGTCAAGTGGTTCATCCGCCCTTGAGAATACCGGGGGATGAGTTGCCAGGAAGTCGGAGTAGGAGCTCTGTTGACGCTCCTCACGGTCTTGACGTCTCTCTGGGCGAGACGTATTCGCAATTAAAGTTTGCAGCAGCTCCGTGTGCTGCTGATGTGAACCCGCCATTGCCGCGACGATGTTGGCCAATGTAACCGTTGGCAGTGGCGGTGGCGGTGTTTGCTGTTGCTGTTGCTGCTGTTGCTGTTGTTGTCCCGAGGAGTCCTCAGGAGGTGGTTGGGAGGTCTCTCCCCCTTGACTGGTACCCCCAACGTCAGGGTTGGCACGAGTACGCGTCATTCTGAAATTCAAAACAGCAGCGATTAGCACATGTCTTACTTAAAATTCCATAAGCAACAGTAGGTATTGAAGTGACACATGATTAATTTGCACAACGTTCACATATATTGATAAAGTATAAACTTTATACAAGATACATTATTCTCGGATCTCCGAGAAGTCTTGCTCATGTCGTCACTACCTATACATATGCTACTGTCTACATGACATGTCACCGATTACAAAAGTTGGGTTACGCTACCCTGGCTGCCCTACTTGGTAACCGAAACTCCCTACTCGGAGTAGAACTCGACCTCCTGTGGGTCGTCCTCCTCCGGTACCTCTGCTGGTGGCTCTGGATCTACCACCTCTTCTCCCATTCCGGGTTCTCCCATTGCCGGAAGACCCAAGACCATCGGTACGCCTAACACCGGGGGCACGAGGTCCTGCAAAGCATGCACCTCGTCCATAGCTTGGTTGTAATCCTCTTCCCAGCCTTGTCCTTCCTCAATAGCGTCGTCCCGCTCTTGAGCAAGGTCCTCATTCTGCTGGGTTAGGGTCTGCACCAGCTCTTGCAACGCCGCGATGTCAACACGGCTCTTCTTCTTTGCCTTCTTCAGACGACGCAACTGATTGTGTTGTTCATTCAGTCGCTTGATCGTCGGAAGGAGCACATTGCGGAGTGCGCTGTGAGCACTCTCGAAATGATCTCCACGGCTTGTGCTCTCCTTGAGCTTTGTGGCGAGATGCTCCGTATGAACAGTTTGGCTGTCCATCACGGCGTTTCCCGCCCTCATCTGGAGGCTGAGATTTGCCTCCGCGGGGTTGTACCTTGGGCAACTCGGGTCTGTTGCCTCCAGGTACCTCTCTTCCCACACATGCTGAGCTCGTCCCTCCACCGGAATGAGTGCTTATGGAGTGCCCTCCATAGCCTGCACGTGTAGTTGGCAGAAACGTGACATAGTGTCACGGGCTGCCACTTGCCACATCCCTTCCGGTTGTCTTCCTCTCACCGTGATGGTGAATGGCACCCAACCGGGTGGAGTAGGTCCTGCAGGAACCTCGACATGGATCATCCACGTCTTGTTCCCCTCTTCGCCTTCTTCCTTGGCGAAGTATTGCGGCATCTGGTTGTACCCGAAATATTGGAGCATTTGCCACAATGCTTCCGGGTAGCCGTTACGGTGAGAACAGTGGGACATCACCCACCCGTTCTCCAGTTGCTTATCTGCTGTCATCTGTAAAAATATATTTGAGAAATGTCAAATATTTATTTAAACATTAAACCGCTGAGTTATAACATAAAACATGTCATTGAACCCATAAAATTTGGAAACATAGTTCAAATCTTAAACAAATTTGACTGCTGATCTGCTGTTCCCATGACAGCCCTGACCAGTTTCCATTTCAACCTGATTTAGGCCATGTTAAAGGCAAAACCAGTTCTGGAGCTCAACATAAAAGTTAAGACTAACTTCAATAGATGCCCAGAAAGTATTTTCTTGGCCTAAGATCCATCCTGGTTCAAAAGTTATGAGATGTCAAAGTTAACAGAATTCCTGGAGAAAATTGGACAGCACCTCCCTGCTTTAGGTACTGATTTGATCCAAGAATCCCAGTTAATTCTGTTTCTAATCTGACAAAACTTTCTGTTACAAAGTTGTAACCCATATCATAATCTTTCCATAACTACCTTATTTTCTATTTTTGGATTTTTAAGCAGGAAGTTATGCTTAATTTACAGAGAGTTTACAGAGAGTCTTTGCTCTGCCCTGTTTTCTGGACAGTTTCAACTCTACTGCATTTTTTGATTGGTTTAGGGATGAAACACCTCTGGACCTCAACAGAAGAGTTGTAAAGCTCTTCCAATGCTTTCCAGAAATGTATCATACGACCCCAACCTCGAAAGAACTCAACCTCTAACCTCTGATTAACTTCAGCCTTGATTCAGCTGAAAACAAAGTGCTCTGTCCTTAACAACCTATAAGTTGAAACTTGTTAACTTTGAATATCCTGTTCAAGGGAAGGAGTTACGTCAAGTTTTACTACTTTGGATCAAAACCTTCAAGTTTTTAAATGAAGTTGTTCATTTGATGGGACTGTGACGTCGATGCGTCACCAGATTATGTCGGTACTACGTCCTCACAAAGGAAAAACCTATACCGGACTTAGCCGGCTTCGTTAGTTCAGTGGCACTACTCGTCACTCGCACACGGATGCTACACGTCTACCGTTTCGTGGTCAGGCTACCTGCAGAAACTCAAACAATCGTCAGACTCGGCTGCACACCGAGCCCGGAATCCATACAGTTCGTACACCCGGCCGTCATAACTCGCCCGGATGTTCTCAAGCCAAACACGCCTTGAGTTACGTGTTCACGTTTCAGACCACGTGACGGGGTCTCCCAAGTTGCACCACGCACGCCAGGGACAGACGTTGCTCGAATACCCCAAACGACATGAAGAGTCGTAGAGGATACTAAAGCGGGTCGGGTTACCTGCCACCCGTGGGGCTCCACCCTTCAGCTTGTGCGCACTGGTGGACAGCGCTCACGTGTACCCCCCAAGACATAAACGTCCCGAGATACACGATTTTTCGACATAACAAATAGGTTACTATGCCACTTTTTATATGCTAATAACATCCTTATACGGGCTACTAACTCGCTCCTCACTGGATTTTTGAAAAAGATGACCTTTGTACTGTGTTAAACCTCAAGCGAGCTCTGATACCAGCGCTGACACGACCCCAAGGTCTTGTCGAGCCAGGATCACGCTGAGGGATACTGCGTTGCACAGCACCGGATAACACACGTCAAAGGTACAAAGCGGAAGCAGAAATTTTATTACATAAACAGGTTTATGAACATGTTTACATCAAAATAAGTTTAGTCGACACTCGCGGGCGTAGACTAAGCATCAAGTGCACGTTCAGCCCTTGAACGTGTCCTTGCTAGCACACACGCACAATAACTCTGCGGCGTGCACGACTCCCACTCGACGGGGTTCCCCTCCTGGGGTTCCGTCTCCTCTTCGGGAGTCCCTTCCTCATAGAACCCTGCAAAAGCTTCAAACACAAGCAGTGAGCACGAAGGCTCAGCAAGTCTGACCCGTCTCACCTAAACATGGAAATTCTACATGAGGGTAATGGGTTACATGAGGTAAAAATCAGTTGCAAGGACTCACCTAATTAGTAGAACCTTACTTTCAAGTTTTAGCAGCAGGTTGTGGAGAACCTTACGCTAAGGCACATGAGAGAGCCGCAATCAAACAAGAAACGCATTTCTCTCATATACTTTGCCCAAAGTTGAAAAGAACTTTAGTTAGCTCTAAGCTACAGCATATCATTAACAATCAATGTCCATCTTTCAATCAGCAACATTTTAACATGTGACTAGCCTGTTCTTTCTACGTCACGGTACAGTGAACAAGTGGTACTCACTGACCGCGAGAGACGGCGATTATAATCGATTTACACCTGCAGGGTTACCCGAACAACCCGTCACGTACGCCCGTACTCGATGTTGCCTACAACAACCATCACGGACGCCGTACGCGACTACCTTTCACCCGTTAGCCAAATGTTGAACCAGTCCAATCGTCCCGAGCAAGAGGTCTCTGCACGCGCATCTCTGTGCCGCCAGCCGATTTACACCTCGAGCTCTCAACCTACCCTCTGAACGACCAGCTATGCCTCAACACCCAGCTACCCGAGTTACATCAGTTTCCTGGTTCCCATATAGCCGGTAGGTCTTCGGTACTGTTCTAGCTTGTTCAACAGGCCTGCACACGGTTCAGTCCTCAATCGACAGAAGTGGAGCTACAGCACACAGGCCCCAAAGTCCTGCTGCCCTTACTCTCCGCTTGGTCTCATTTTCTTGCCATGTGTTTCATGTGCTAACACTACCCGAGTCGAGTGCCTCTAGCCTATGCTCGCGAGTAGTTCCAACTATTCGACTTGTACCGAATCCTACACTATCTTAGCATTGCAGTAGCTAACGGGGTTTGCAATCCTAAACCCAACCCATGGTTCTCTTGGCTATGCAGTGGGGCTTCCAAACAAGACTCTAATGCAAACAATGCAGTAAACAAGTATGTGCTCAAAACAATAAAAATTTTATAAAAAGGTTAATGCAAACCGGAGCTTGCCTTGCTGCTCTTGGTCGTAGGCTAGCTGTTCCTCCGGAGTAACGAAGTCTAGGACTTCGGGTTCCTCCTCGACCTTAGCGACTACATGATAGAAACAATGTATGTATCAATTTAAATGCATTTTGTCTTGAATTTGAAGTTGTGAAGTCTATCACCTTTGCTAGACAGACCTAATGACTGTGAGACTTTTATTGTGGCTTGGTTACAACCTAAACAGAGCCTTGGTCAAGGTTTAGTTGCAGCAAAGCTCATTTGAGCCCTCCACAATTAATTATGTCCTTGACCTTAATTGGAACTCATAGGGTGTTCTAGGAATTTTCATGAAACAAACTATGACTTTCTGAAAACTAGATTTTCAGAGGGTTCTAATGGAGTTGGTCTCACTTAATTTGAAGGTTCCTAGCTAAAGTTATGAGCTAAACAATTTCAGAGAAAATTCTGAAAATGTTTCTGAACACTTTCTACTTTCTCTGGAACAGTTTCACTAATCACACCATTAGGTGGATCAGATGAGCTCAAATGGATCTGAAATTTTTATGGTAGTTCAGGGATATTTTGGTGAACATCCCAGTAAAGTTTTCAGGATTTTCTTCCAAAGGATTCTCCAGTTAAAATTCCTAACAGTTTAAACTTTGAGGATTTAATTCTGGAGAATTAAAGAATTTCATGAAGTGAAACTTGATTTGCTGGAAAGTACTCAGAGAGCTGAATCCAGCAAAATTTGGTTCACTCAATTTGGAGCTTTCTAGCCAAAGTTATGAGGATTTGAAGTTTGGAAGAATTCTAAAAATCGGGGAAAAGTTTAAACTCTTGGGGCCCGCGGGGACACGTGTCGAGCGCGGAGGTGTCCGGCACACCGGGGATACCACACGTGTCGAGTGCGGAGGTGTCCGGCACACCGGAGCTCACAGGGTATTTGCGCGCCAGCACAACCGATCCCCGGCCACACCCGATCCCGATTTAAATTCTTCAGCCGCTGACACGTGGGCCAGCCGACTTCGTCTTCCTCCCGCCGTTCTCTCGCGCCCGCGCCGCCGACCTCGCCGGAGCAGACTCGGGCTCGCCGGCTCGCCGCTGCCGGACCTCCCATGGTCTGAAACTCGCCGTCAGGGGGTTGTCGACGTCGGGGAACATGTCGGTGGTGTCCGGTCGGGCCGGGGGTGACCGGAAATAGCTCGGCGACGTGCCGCGGCCTCGGTTGAGGTTCGGCACCGTCGACCGTGGTTTCTAAACCCGCCAACGCCTCGAACAAACGGCCTTACTGCATCAGCGTACCTCTAGGAAGCTCGACAAGGTGTCAAAAGGGTTCAGGGATGGCGGCAGGTTGGTCGGCACTGTGTGACCGATCGTGCCCGCCATGACTGCCCTTGATCGAGCTCGAAATTCGTCACTCCTAGAGAGTTTCACGCTACGGATGCAGAAAAGAACTTGATCGCTGGCTAGTCCAGCGTCTATGTGCAAGATTTGATGACCTCCGAAAGATCATAGAGAGAGAATTTAAAGAAACCGTACCGGAAGCTCGGTTTACGGTCGCCGGAGCAAAAACTGGAAATTCTCTGTGGATTCTTCACGGTTGGCTTCCAAACTTGGAGGAGAGCAGCACGGTGGTCGCGCGCTCCTGTTGCCTCTTTCGCTGGACCGTGAAAACGCCTGTGGAACGCTGCCCACGGGCGCCTGACTCTCGGCTGAGGCTAGGTCGCCGCGGTGGCGGTCGTTTTTGGGCAAAGGAGGTCGGAGCTCGGGGTTTCTGGCATTGGGGAGGTGGAGTGCGACCTCAGGTGGCTGTCTAGCAGCTCAAGGACGAAGGAGGAGATGGGTTTGCTGGTTTTCCCGATTGAGCAGAAAGCTGCGGCGAGAGACAATGCCGCTGCTCGGGTTTGCCCGCGAGAAGATAAAGCCGGCCGACTCCTGCTCGGTTGAGGCGGTGCCGGTCGCATGGGGGCGCGGGCAAGCCGCCCTGGGCGCCAGCGCGCGGAGAGGGAAGCAGCTGGTGGCGCCGGTAGCTGCTCGGTGGCACAGCCGACAGCTGCTCGGTGGAATTTCCCACCGAGACTCTGACTTTGGGTGCAAGTTTCTCCTTCTTCCCTCTATGACATGTGGGTCCCACCCGGGGTTTTAACCTCTGAAATTTACTCCCAATCACTGTCGTAAACAGTGAGCCCCATAATACCCCTGGTGATTCAAATTATGCACCCCTGAGCCATTTGAATTGATCAAAGTTCAAATGAGGTTTGGTTTGAATGAATTTCAGCACAAGTTCAGTTTGAAATTCAAATAAAGTTTGAATTTGTCCCACTTAGCTCATGTCAAGATCAACTCCAAATGGAGTGAAAAATTGGTGTGTGGGCTCACAAAAATGTCCTGAGTAAGAATATGCCTCCCCCTTTTAAATTCATGGGATAAAAACAGTTTGAATTTGAATATGGTTTCAAACTGCCCTCTTCCTAACTATACCCAAAATGACTTCAAAAAGGTTTTGAATTTCGGTGAAACTTGGCATGGACATCCTTAGTAAAGTGTAGGAGTTTTCATATGTCCAGCCCATCTATATCACATGTGGGAAATACCACTTTTGCAATATGTGAGTTTGTTTTCTAATGAGCATGTTGATAATTGTTACTTGCTCTTCATTTGTGTTCATGATCCTCCTCAAATGAGGTGTGTGGTGTGGTGATGAACACTGCAAATGTGTGTCAAAAACTGAGGCCCTTACATTAGTACGGGTAGAACACGTTTGCGAGTGACCGTTTTAGTGCCACCTAAGGATACGTATATGCCAGTGTAATCCGGTTAGGTTTTTCTTTGGTGAGGCAACGTAGTACCGTCATATGTCTTACGGTGCATCGACACCATACTACATTGGATAGTTTCTTTCCTATGAAGAAATCATTCATGATTAACTTTCAAACTAAAAATGGATGGTTAAAAGCACATATTAGTTACTGAGCTCTTTGTTTGGGCTAAGTTTTAAAGAAGTGGCTTGCTAGGTATCCATTGATTTCAAAAACAGAGTGCCCTGTTATGGCAGAAATTTTGCTGGACCTTGGCAGGGCATAACTCTAAGTAGCTTGATCCAATGAACGTGTTTGATACAGTTATGGAAAGGTCTTTATGTGATCTACAACTTTTCTGTAGAACTCCAGAAATGCAAACTTTGTTGAATGTCCAGGTAAATGCAAACTGTTCAGGAAACAGAACAGCTGCAACAGTCTCTGGATGTTTCTGTATATTAGACATAACAGTCTGTAGAAAAATCTCAGAGGGTCAGATGATACACCGTTGGGAAGGTTATGGAATTTGCAACATGGTTATAGTTCAAAGTTTGTTCAGATTTTTATTGTATTTGCATATACAACTGTGATAGAAATAGCCGCATACAAAGGAGATGCTGGCAAATTTTATCTAGGAATTCTGTCAACTTTGAACAATCATGACCATTGATCCAGAAATGATCTTGAGGCATAGAATTACTTGTTGGAAAGATACTGAAGTTAACTTTAACTTTTGTATTCAACTTGAGTTATGAAAATGCTAGTAGATGGATTAAAAATCTGGGTTAGGACAGCCGGGTCTGTTCTTTACAGCAAGGAGGGTTAGTTAAGCCTATCACACGGAAGTAACTAAACCCGAGGATATTCCGGTGGTATGTGAATGCCGATGTGTTTCCGAGCAGATTCCCGAACAGGATGTCAAGTTCAACTTTGAAGTGGTGTCGGAAACAACACTGATTTCATAGAAGCCGTATATGATGGCACCAGATGAACTGGCGAAATAGAAGGAGCAACTAAGGGAATTCATGAGCAATGGTTTTATCTGACCAAGCTCATCACCTTAGGATTGCTCTGCGCTGTTCGTTAAGCAGAATGATGAGACACTAAGATTAAGTGTTTATTATTGTTCTCTCAATGCCGTCACTATAAGGGACAATGAGGGTACTCTATGGTTGAAAGACCGTATAGTTATACCTCATGAGATGAAACACTCCATTGCCGGAAATGTCGCACACCGCTGAAGTGGTGTGAGTACAGCGGAAGGGTACTGTTCAGGGTTGATTAGTCAACGAAGCAGATGATCGAGTTTGGACAACAGAAGTGAACTTGAAGGCTGAATAATCCCAACAGAAAAGCTAAGAGGATCGAAGGCGTAGACCGTTGCATTTCGACGTTGGGGAACACGTATATCTTCGTGTGTCTCCGATGAGAGGCATTCATGTGACGCCCTCAATTCTGTGCAAAACCACGGAACCGAGAACTAATGCATATGTGTGCCTAGGATGTTCATCACACATACACATACGTTCCACAAACTGAATTCAGATTATATATTACCACGAATAATAGAGTTTATTACAATACATCATGAGTCTTGGACCCATGCTCACAGCCGAAGTCTTATTTCTATGCAGCGGAAGTCTTTATTCTATAGCGGAAGCAAATCTAAGCAGAAGTGGCTCCATCTCTACTCCCTCCACAGGGAAGGTTGAGAACTGTGAGACCTATGTGTGCTGAATACATTGGCAATTAGGATAAAAGTTAGCATTAACATTCAAAGTTTTGAATATTGCCAAAACATTCTTCTGTGGCAAGGTCCGACAAGTTCTTTGTTAGGTCCGCCAAGTGTTGGCAAGGTCCGACGCAAGGTCCCGAGAGCTTCTGTGAGGTCCGGAGCTTGTTTTTAGGGAGCTCCCGTGAAGTTCAACTCGTAGAACTGCAGCGTCTTGTTTTTGCTTTTAACTTGCAATGTTTCAAACTTGCTTTATGGGAAGGTTTGCTTAGTATTAATTTTCTATGTTTTTGGTGTGTTTTGGTGGTTATGGATGTTATCATTTGATAGGTTTGCAACATGCTTATGTGACGTGCTCATGTAAGGTGTTGTGGTTTTCGAACTAACGTGAGTCAAGTCGAGGACTTGTGCTCGGAAGAATTGGTTGTTTATTCATGTGCAGGTGTTGCTTGAGTTCAAGACATGGCTGGTGACGGGATCCTTGGACTAGTCTCAGGGAGGAGATGAGGTTCCAACAACCAAGTTCGGGAGGAGCTGTGGTTGAGTTGATCGGGAGGTCGCGCAACATGTTTGGATCAAGGGCAGTGCATATGAAGGTTGCGTGTATGTCGTTGGAAGGTGTTTGCACGTGTGCAAGGAGTGCATGGACGTGGCAACATTGTTCCAAGGCGTGATGAAGAGAAGTGGACGTAAAGAATTGGTCGGAAAGGTCCAACCGACTAGGTTATGGACTCAGGCTGCGGCTGAGTCGTGTTTGACTCAAATATGGAAAGTTTTGAGTTGGTTATGTTAGGATTTCGTGTGGGTCACGAATTTGAGTTGTTTTAGGAATGTTTGGGACGTTCCTAAGGTGTTTGGAAGTCTTAAGATTGTTTCTATCTGCGTATAGAAGAGTCTTGAGCAGTATTGGAAAGTTACAGTTTGAATCCAAGTAGGAGTAGGAGCCCTAGTTTGAATTGGATTGCCCATAGAGCTGGTTATATAAGCAAGGGAGGCCAGAGCTCATGGTGCACGACTTTGGGCTGTTCCTCTTGTGTTTCTATTGAATAAAGTTCATAGTTTCGAGGAGCTTTTGTGCCTTGTTCGTCCGACTTGTTTTTCGTCAAGTCTTTCTCGCCGAGTTTCTGGACAGACCGACGTTGCATCGGTGTTTCATTCATAACTCGAGTTTTACAGATCCGATTGACGTGATTCTTTTTGGGTTGTCTTCACAACTCAATTATCTATAATCTGTGAAATTTTCACGAGCTTAGGATCTGTAGTTTTTGAGATGCAAGAGTTTCTTTGCAGCGTTGCAGATCTGTTTTATATCGGGTAGAACAGATTGATCTTCGTTTAATGTTTTGATCGTATCTCAAGTTTTACTGCGTGTTTTCAAGTGATTCTTGTTGCATTAGATACGTGACTTGATTCTCTACCTCTCTACTTGATTTTTCATGGTTGAACACGTTTGAAAACACTTGCACATACGGTTTCTTTAACCGATTGATTTTTTGCTTAGGGGTTTTTGTTGTTTCCGCTGCGAAAAGTTTTAATCTACCATTCACCCCCCCTCTGGTAGCTTTTAACATGCTTTTCGATCCTACTAGAACAGATCACACGCCATAATGCTCCACTTGGTCTTCATAGTAGGCTTCTTCTGCTGCTGATGATGAAATAATAATGCAAGTTTGAGTACAATGATGTACTCAGCAAGTGCGGGAAAACACATGATATGCAGCTCATAACAAGGTAGGTATAAAAGGCTTATTTGCAGAAAAGCAGATTTGTAAAACCATGATAAAACAGCAACTTAACTTTAGATGAATGTAATGCCAGCATGTATTGAATTACCAACATACCTCCATCTCTTTCCATGTTCCACCCGAACATTAACCAACCTCATTCTTACTCACGAATACCTCCTCGTATTCGCTACCATCTCACGAATACCTCCCCGTATTCGCTACCATCTTAAAACAACTTCGTCTCTCACCGAGACCAAACTCGCTGCCATGACTCAACAGTCATGCAACATCTTATTACCCGGACTCAACAGTCCCAACAACCAAACCATAACAAACTCATTAACCATAACCAAGAACCTTCCCAATAACCATCCCAACTAATCATGGCAGTTTAGCCAGGTGCTCGTGACCGTAAGCTCGGCTATCATGATAGTTTTATTAACTCTGCAGAGTTTGCACCTCTTTACCCACAAGTTTCTGATTTCGTCACCCGTCGGCGACTGCAGAACCTCCATTATACCAGTACACATCCATCGGTGTATGGTCAAGAGATCACAAAATAGCCTTTACAAAGGGGTTACTAGATGTATGGACTCACTAAGGTTTCACCGGCAGGCTAGAATCTCCAATTCTCCCACCCACAGGCCCCCTCTTGTGCCATGCAGTTCCCAGGGCAGTCCTCACTCGACTCCCATTCCCCGCGCCTTCCACAGTCCATAACACTCTAGCAACTTACCTAATTTCTCAGCTAAGCCGCACCCATACTTGGCCTTGTGGTGGCACTGTTATCCTGGCATCTGCATGCATGAATCGGTCCTTAGATCTATGGCAAGTAAACCACCATCTCATGCTACCTCATTCACAAACGCAGTCTTGCCTAGATCTCCCTCCGATCCATGTTCATTATTCACATCAGTTTCTCATTATCATTACGAGTGCAGTTTAGCTAGACACATCTATCTCACTTCCCAATTCCCATAGACTCAGCGAAGCATAAAGCAAAAACCATACCCGACTCATAAACTTCCCAGGCGACAAGGGTGGTTTAACCAAAACTAGTAAACTCCTATAAAAAGGTTTCCCATCATGTTTGACTCAGCACACACACCTTTTCGCAAACAAAATAGTTTTACCCAAAACATAGGATCAACATGGTCAAGGAGCACTTGCCTTGTTCTTGCGGTTCCGGTTGTTCTTGAATCTCAAAACCTGGTTGCTGCAGTTCGTCGTAGACAGCTCCCTGAGCTTGTCCTGCTAGGTAGGATCTCGTGCATACAAGATTCACAGCAATCAATATTGTCGGTACCTGAGATATGGGGTACCCCCGCCCACAGGGTAAAATGCCTAAGGAACTCACCCTTCTCCGCAGGGAGAGCTCCGAAGGCGCCACGCGTCCGGCGGGGCCGGACCTCCCTCTCCTCAGAGGAGAGCTCCGGGCCCGTCACGTGGCATACAGGAGCCAGACCTCCCCCTCCGCGGGAGAGAGGTCCAAAGGCGCCACGCGCCCAGCGGGGCCGGACCTCCCTCTCCTCAGTGGAGAGCTCCGGGCCCGCCACGTGGCCAACAGAAGCCGAGCCTCTCCCTCCGCGGGGAGAGGTCCGGAGGCCCCACGTGCTCCGCGGAACGGACCCTCCTCTCCTCTGAGAAAGGCTCCGGGCCCGCCACGTGGCAGCAGAACGGCGCTGCCTGCCCCCGGGCGATAGGCAGCGGGCGTAAAGACGCCCCATACCTTGCTCGTACAAGGTATTCAAGGCCCGCGTCTTCCCGAGACGCGGAGACGCGGAGCACGCTTCTGTCAGGTGCCGTTGCGCCCAGTCGCATCACAGACTGGCGCGCGGTGTCAGAACCTGCCAGCCAATAAACACCGCGACAAGACATCCCATGCCGCCTGCGCCATCATCAACCACTACGACTAGCATGCGGCATGGGCAGGGCGGCAAGATGAAGACTCAGAAGCCTTCGACCAGAGGCAACTACCGGCATAACTGCAGATACGTTAGATGATAGACAATCTTCCGGGGACCACCTGTCGGGTCCTGGCCCCCCTTGTAAGCTGCCCGAGCCTTGGACTATAAAAGGCTCGGGTAGGCGTCGATAGCAAGGGTTCGCACTTTGCAACTCATACGCTAGCCATACACTCTCAAGCTGTAACTTACCCCCAAGCTCAGGCCTCCGGCCCCGAGCAGCAAGCAATACAGCGAGCTCCATAGCTCGCCGTGGACGTAGGGTTTTCCGCTCCGGCGGCCTGAACCACGTAAAACTCGCCGTGTCAAGCTCTTACTAACTCTTCCATCTGCGCAAGCTCTCCGCTAGAGACTAGCCCCACCGAAAAAAGAACCTCTGCGGGCTGCCCAGTGCAGGCCCGGAGGAAGTGTCGACTGAACACTTCGACATTTGGCGCGCCAGGTAGGGGGCTTTTCTCCTAGCGCGACGAGTTTCCGCCGACGAAGATGACCAAGCTTCCTTCAGCGGAAAACTCTCCCCCTCCGCGTTCACGGCGAACCGTGACCACTGGGGAGTACATGTCGACACACTCGGGATGGAGTGTGTCGGCACAAGCTGGTAGCCAGCAGCTGACTCTGGCAACGCGAACTCCGGCGATGCAGGCTCCGACCAGTGTGAGATCTTCTGCAGCGCTGAGCGTACACCATGGAGGTGCGCTAGCTGCAGCAAGAGCGCTGCTGTGCAACCCACCTGTGGGGGATGCGCCCCATTCAGCGACCCAGCAATGGGTCCACGAGGTGGACCGCCTCATCGTCGCCGCCGCGAACCCTCGGTTTCGGCGAGGACGGCGCCCAGGACAACCGGCTGTGTCGCTGATGCGCACACCCACGGTTGACGGGCTAACGGCGGATTCCAGCTCCTCCAGGCTCCTGTCGACGGACCTGAGAAGGGAGCTGGAACGGTGCCACTTGGGCCAGGACGCCCGAGTGTACCTCGAGCGACGCTGAGAAAGGCGTCGCAACCATGAGGCTGGTGACAGCATGTCGTCGGCCTCGACACAACCTGAAGGGAAGGTCTTCGCCACGCGAGCCCTGCCTCAGGCATATGCCGCGCTGCATATGCCACAACCATGTGCGCCGCAAGCAGCGCCCCGGTCTATGGTGCAGCCTTGCCCATGCCGGGATACACGGTGCCAAGTGCGAACCAAGCGTTCGCACTGCCAATACCTGCGGCAGCAGGAGCAGGATGTGCAGCTCTTGCACCCCACCTTCGCTTCGCGAGGTGGCCACGCAAGTTTCGCCCGCACCTGCCCGAGAAGTACGACGGCAGCATCAACCCGGCGGAGTTCCTCCAGATCTACTCCACCGCCGTACTTGCCACAGGAGGGGACGAGGCTGTCATGGCCAACTACTTCCCCGTCGCCTTGACCGGCCCAGCTCGGTCTTGGCTCATAAATCTACCTCAGGGGTCCATAACCTCCTGGGGAGAGCTCTGCCGGCAGTTCGTCGCCAACTTCGGCAGCTCCTACACCCATCCCGGCACGGAGCTTGACCTCCACGCCGTCAAGCAACAACCTGGGGTGTCGCTGCGCTCTTTCATCCAGCGGTTCTCCCAGGTGCGTAACACCATCCCACATATCCAAAGTGCCTCTGTGGTGGTGGCGTTCCGACAGGGTGTCCGGGATGAGAAAATGCTCGAGAAGCTCGCGACCAGAGAGGTCCGCGACGTCTCGGAGCTCTTCAGCCTGGCGGACAAATGCGCCAGAGCAGTTGAAGGGCGGAACTGGCACGCTCTGCCAACCTCCGAGTCAGGAGGACAGCCCGGGTCCGGTGCTGCTGCCTATGGGGGTGACAAGAAGGCCAAGAACCGGGGGAGTGGCAAGATGAAGTCACCGTTCACGGCCCCCGTCGCCGCAGCTGCGACGACTAGTGGAGCTCGGGGGCCACGCCCCGACAAAAGGCCGCAACAATCACCGGCCCCAGACGGGGGCCAGGATGAATTATGCCCTGTGCATGGCACCAGTTATCATACCGCTGCCGAATGCTGGGAAATCCAGAAGCTCGCGGAGCGCTTCCGGAAAGGGAAGCAGCCCCTAACTGATGCCCCACCCAACAATCAAAGGGAGGGCAAGCAGAAGGTCGAGGCCCGAGACGGCGTCGACCGCCAGGTGGAGTTCCAGGAGCTTCAGCACGCTGTAAAGGCAGTGCGCAGTCATGGGAGGCCCAGCTCCAGCGATGACGAGCACCGGAAGATGCTCTATGTCATCTTCGGTGGGTCTGCTGACCCCCCATCCCGGAGCATGGGTAAGTCCTTGCGTCGAGTGGTAGCGTCGGTGGCTCCCCTCCCAGGTGCAGCACCGCACCTCAGGTGGATGGGAACCCCCATCAGTTTCGATGACACCGACTGCCCCAGGAACATGGCTGGGGCCGGCCAACTGCCGCTCGTGGTGGCCCCCACCATCGCCAACGTGAAGATGTACCACGTTTTGGTGGATGGCGGGGCTGGACTAAACCTCATCAGTCGCGCAGCCTTCCAGAAGCTGCAGATCCCGATGGCCAAGCTCGCCCCATCGAGCCCGTTCTCAGGGGTAGGGCCGGGACAGGTCGTTCCCTACGGCCGCATCAGCCTCCCGGTGACCTTTGGGGCACCGGACAGCTACCGGACAGAGTACGTTCTGTTCGACGTGGCCGAGATTGACCTCCCCTTCAACGCCATAATTGGCAGGCCAGCCCTGTACCGATTCATGGCAGTAGCCCACTACGGCTACCTTGTCTTGAAGATGCCTACACCAACAGGCGTCCTCAAGGTTTGTGGAGACCGTGCTGCCGCAGTGTTAGCCTTGGAAAAGCTTCAGGCGCTTACAGCAACTAGAGCGCCAACCCTCGGCAGCGCAGAACCTAACCAGCTCCACCCAAGTGCATGCCACCGTGCCTCTACCACAGCACCCCGCGTGCAATCCCTCGATGAGGACGACGCCCCCACAAGGCTCGTCCGAGTCAGCGCCGATGCCACCCAGACCACCCGGGTAGCCGGGGGCCTGGATAGCAAATAGGAAGGAGCGCTCGTTGCCCCCCTCCGGCACAATGTCGATGTGCTGCATGACAGCCGTCGCGGAGGCCAGAGATCCCTAGGGAGGTGATTGAGCACTACTTAAAGGTCTTTCTTGACGTCCAGCCGTCTGACAAGACGGAGAGTCCGCCGCCCCTGGTGCTTGGCGAACCGTGTTGTTGTCCCGAAGGCCAGCGAGAAGCTCCGGAAGCGCATCGACCACACCAGCCTCAATAAGGAAGCAAGTACCAAGAAACCCCGGAGGCCCAAACCGGACCTCGGATCCCCGACACAACCTCCCGGAGGACCAGCAGGACCTCCCACAGGTGCAACGGGACCCCCCCGGAGGCCCAACAGGACCCCCCGGACTCCCAAACGGGACCCCCCGGAGCTCCGGGGACATCAGCGGAGCTTCCCGGAAGGTCCAAAGCAGCCTGGGGACCTCCAAGTATCGAGCACCCAGCGGTCTCCCCAGGCTGAAAGCTATCCTCCACAGCCCCCACGCGACGGACAATGCCGCCAAATGGCCGGCGGAGCTACTGAAGTTTGACCTAGGCTCCCTTTCCCGTCATGCAGACATCAACCGAGTACTAGTTGACTTGTGGCTGAAGTAGACGCATGCTCAGGGGGCCACGAGGACGGTGAACCAGGACCCTAAGCCCTGACCTTCACCAGGCCTTACCGAATGATGTTCGTCGACGGATCCTTGCGAAAGCAGGGGGCCGGTGCTAGTGTACTGTTCCTCACGCCATCGGGGGAGCAGTCTGGGTATGTGGTGTGTTTCAATTCCAAGGCAGCCAGAAGCATAGCAAAGTATGAAGTACTCATCCTTCTTGCTAGTCGTTGGCTCAGGGCAACTCCCAGTCTGGTTATCAACCAAGATGGTGGAGACAGACCTCCCCGCCTTGGACCTGCACCACGTACCGCGCGCTAGCAAGGCCGCAGCTGATTGACCTTTCAACGAAGACCCCCACCGGAGCCACTGTGCCTGAAGGGGGCTTTGAGAGGACGTTGCCGCGGCCCACAGCCCGGCCCGCCGAGCCGGACGAAGGGGGCTAGACCAGCACCTCGAAACTGGCGGTCCCGGCGGCCATGGACGCCGCCAAGGATCATAAGCGTCACTGGGGACTCCGTGCAACCCAGCGCTCAAGATCCAGATGCTCAAGTCAGACCCGATGCATGGATCACGGAGGTCCGGGACTACTTGAAAGACAATATCCTCCCTGATGAACGTGTATCCGCTGAACGGATTGTGCGTATGGCTAAGAGACACATGGCGGTAGAGGGGGATCTCTACCGACGTGGCGCCAACCACATCCTATTGCGGTGCACAACCCAGGGGGAAGGCTGCGACTTGTTCGCTGAGATCCATGGAGGCGAATGAGGGAGTCACTCTTCCTCACGCACGCTTGTCGGTAAAGCCTTTCGGCATGGCTTCTACTAGCCGGCAACACTCCAGGATGCCGTCGAGCTGGTCGAGAGCTGCCAGGCGTGCCTGTTCCACGCCAAGCAGATCCATACACCGGCTTGGACGGTACAGATGATCCAGCCCACATGGCCATTTGCCATACTAGGGCTGGACATCCTGGGCCTGGGACCATTCCCCAGAACCGAGGATGGGGACCCGCTCCCGAACCTTCGGAACACAGAACACCGCTGTAAGTTCTACCCCTAGAGCAACAATAGGACAGACCTTTCTTTTTATAATAAATTCCATAAAAGTCCAGGAACAGTGCTTGGAGCAGCTAAGCCTCAGGGGACGGTCCAGGACTACGTTCAGCTTCGCCTGGTTCCGACCCCAAGCGCGTAGAGTCTTGCTTCCCTTGAGGTGGGTCGTGGCCTACATATTCGGCCCGCCTTCCCCATATGGAAATTTATATGAAAAGAAACCTGCCCTATGTTGCTCTTCTTTGGTACTCATTTAATTTACTTATTAAAATTTTATGATTACCCTACTAACGCGTGCTCACTATGCGTCCAACTCCCTCTTCTCATTCTCATCTATAGTCGGCATTTGCTGCCCTGCCAAAGGCGGTTGCGTGGGAGGTACCGGCCAAAAGCCAGGGGGGCCCCAAGCCCCCGGCACTTCGCGCACGGTAGTTCCCAAGCACCATATAAGTGGACGGGGACCATAAGCCAGATAAGACTAAGAGATAGAGGGGGGGGGGGAGCCCCCAAGGAGAATTACTTTTTCCTTACTTGTGTGCAGGACCTCTCAGCCTCAGCTCCCCGCAGGAGTATGGTAGGCGCATCCATCCAATAGAACGCACCTACCAGGGGGCTGCTACGGGATCGCGCAAGGCCAAAACCCCAAGGTAAGATCAAAGAACTAGACCTCACAGGGGCGAGGCCTGAAGGACCCACGTGTCCAGCAGGGCCAGACCTTCCGCCTCCTTGAGGGGAGCTCCGGGACCGCCGCATGGTCTATGGAAGTCAGACCTCCCCCCTCTGCGGGGAGAGGCCCGAGGGCTCCACGTGCCCCGCAAGCCCGGGCCTCCCCTCAGGCGGGAGCTCCGGGCCCGCCACATGACCAACAGGCCCGGACCCCCCTCCGATCTCGTGAGGCGGGTCCTGGAGACCTCCGGGACCCTTAGTATACAGTGAGGACCCGGAGAAGGTGTCTATGCAGAGCTTCGAGATTGGTCAAGGCCTCCGAGTCCTTGCGGAGCTAAGGACTCGGTTAGGAAAAGCCAAGAAGAAGACTAGGACATGCAGACACAGAAAGAAACAGGAGTCTGTCCATACGAAGGCTCCACGAGCTGGGCTACAGACTCAACAAAAATAAAAAAGGAAGTACAGGGCCTTGTGGCCACGAGGGCAGATGCCTAAGAGTCCCCGGACTCCCGATGAAACCTAGAGGCCACGAGGGCAGCTAAGTCCTCGACTTTGGCCCTGGCAGCTTCCTCCCGATCGGCGACGGGTCCTAGACGAACCGGCCCCAGAGAAAAGGAAGGGTCTCGGCTAACGAAGCACGACAGAACGTGCATAGCAACCTCCTTCGCAAGGCTCCGACCTTCCGCTTCCAGCTCGTCGGCGATCACTGATTCGAGCCGACCTAGCTCGTCGCCGAGAGACTCAAGGGCCGGGGTCGCTTCGGACATCGGCCGCGCTGGAGTCTCCACCTGCACAGGGCTGAAACCAAGAGGAGCCAAGGCGGACCCCACCTTGGCAATGAAGCACCAGACTGCTTGGGCCTCGGCAGTCCGCAAGGACTGGAGCCTCTCTACCTCTTGGCGAGCCGCCAGCTCGCGATCCATCGCCGCCTGGTGCTCCTTGGAGAACTGCTCCTCCCTCGCGGCGACAGCCGACTCACGGAGCTCCAGCTCCTCGGACCGAGCCCTTAGCTCCTCCACCTTGGCCCTCAGCCGGGCGGTGGTCTTCTCCTCCTCGGCCGCAGCGGCGCGTTCCCGATCAGCGACGGCGTGCTCCCGACGGGCTACCTGCAGCTGCAACTCCTCCGCGGCGGCGGAACGCTCCTTGGCTTTGGCTTCAGCTTGGGCCAGAGCCTCGCGGTAGGTGGCACAAACCCGCTGGGCCTCTGACTCCAAGCGGCTAATGGCCTTCTTCTGAGTGCCAAGCAGAGCACTCATGACCTCAAGCCTTGACTGCCTTGAGTCAAGGTCCGCCCGGGCCCGCTGCTGCCAGCTGAGAAGGCGTTCCCTCTCGCCGGCCAATGCCTTCCACTCCTGCTCAAAGGCAGATTGGAGCTGCCGGGCGCTGGTCTGGACACGCCCCAGGGTGTCCCACACGGGCGCCGGAGCAGGGGGGATAGGAGTTGCGCCGCTGGACCCCCCTGACGAGTCTAAGACCGGAGGGGGCGCCGGCGCCTCAACAACCACGGTGGGACGCTGTCCTAATGAGGCCAGGGGGCCAGCAGGCGCACCTTCAGCAGCCCTCCCGGTCTCAAGACCTGGCTTCTGGACTGGTGAAGGAGGGCGGGTAGGAGCAGATGCGGCCACCGCGGAAAATGAACCCGCTGGCGCAGAGGGTGCCCTCGTCGATTTGGGAACCATGGGAGCCGCCACGGTCCCCAGGTGCTGAGGCGCGGAGCTTCCGTCGATTGAAGGCGGCCGGATAAGAGGCCCGCCCCCGGCAGCTGGTCGGTCCCTGCAAGAAGAAGAAGCCCTCAGAATAAGAGAAGAAACAAGAGCTCTGCTCCTACAAGCCAGAAAGAGCAACACTTACCGGGCGGCATGAGCGCTCCAACAAGCTTGCAGCACTGGCCTCTGGGCTATAGCTGAACCGCCGGGACCAGCGGATGGAACGGTCGCGGAATGGGACGCCTGGATCCCCGGCGCACTCGCCGGCGTCGCCCCACCAATATCCGTCCTGGGAGCCCCTCCGCTTGAGGAGGGATGGCGAGGTACTTGGGCTGATTCGGACGGCTGCTGTCTGGGGAGATACCCACCGGGGAGGGACACTCGGGACCTCTTCGGGTCACCACCCGATGGACCAGCACCTCCGGGAGATGGGAGCAAAGTAGCTCCGGCACCCTGACTCGGCACAGGCGGCACCCTCGGAGGAGACCGGGCGCGTTTCCTCTCTAGATGCCCGGGGGCCGACTCTTTTCCTTTCCCTTTGTCGGCGGCTTGGGTTCCGTCGGCTCTGGGGGAGGGTTTGACAGCAGCGGATGCCTCATGCCCTGACCCGGGGAGCTCGGTTCCTGGAATGGTGATACCCCGGAAGGCATCCCCGACCTGCCGGACGGTGATCCCGATGTCATCAAGGTTCGGCATCTTCCGCAGGAGCTCTGACCTCCTCTGAGGCTCCAAGAAGAGGGGGGTGGCAGAGGGCGGAAGGGCGGGGTCGCCACTGGGAATGTAGTCACCGCTCACCTTGCTCACCATCTCGTTCAGCTCCTCGTCGGAAGGGTCAGAGCCGGGGCCCCTCTCCAGCCTGGTACAGTCCTGCTCGCCGGTGTAGTACCACGCTGGGCGGCTACGCTGCTGCAAGGGAGCAATACGGCGCGACATAAAGTCCATCAGCACCATTAGGGATGTCAGCCCCTCGTTGGCCAAGAACCGGATCCGCTCCAAGACCGGGGAGTACTCCTGCTCCAGCTCAGGGATCTCCTCCCAGAAGCGGCGATCGGTGGTTGGGCTGGCGGTTGGGAGTTGTACGCGATCGTGCTCGTCGGTCTGCACTACCACCCAGCTCTCCCTCCAGTTTTCCCACCTTGATGCGCTGAAGGGCAGAAGGTATCCGGAGACCCTGGGGTCTTTGCAGCGATGCTGGAAGTAGTATGCCCCCATCTGAGTCTTTGAGCCGCGCCCAGTCGTCCGCAGCACAAAGAAGTGGTGGAAGAGCGTCACGGATGCGTGCACCCCCACAAACATCTCGCAGAAGTGGACAAAAACAGCAGCCATTGCGAAGGAGTTGGGGGAAAGATGGTGGAGCTGGAGACCATATGTCTCCAGTAGGGTGACAAAGAAGGAAGAAATCGGCGGAAAGAACCCCGCCAGAGCATAAGCGGTGAAGAAGACTATCTCCCCCTTTTCCAGGACTAGGGGAAGAGATCCTCGGCGAAGCCGATGTTTCTGCTCTTCTGAGCGCCAGCCCAGCAGCTGCGCACTGGCCCGAGCTCGGAAGAACGAACGAGGCGCGTCGGGAGCAAGTTGGAAGCCATGGCGACAGGGGGCGCAAGGGCAGGAGAGCCGGGGCGCAAGAGTTCAAGGGAAGTACGAGCGCAATGCAAAGGGAAGCCGCGATGCAGGTGAGATCCCCTTTTAAAACTTTCCAGGGATGGTTCAAGGTAATTCGAAAACCTCCGGAAACATCGCATCGGCGACCTCGTTGGCTCCGAGACCGGGCGCCGATGAAAGATGGACCCAAGCCACCCAACTGAAGCGATGGGTCAAGGAGTCAGACGCCCCAGAAGACAAGCCGGCAAGGCACTTCGGCAGTTCCCGAAGAAAGAGCCACAACGTGCAGAAGTGGTGGTCTTGGGAACCGCCGCAGTAAAAGCAACCATCAAGTGAGCGCACGCTCCCACGATCCCGTGGCCGTTCGTGCTCCGGCAGCGGTCGATTCGGGACTTAGAGAAAGTGCGCGGATCGAAAGAGATGGAGGTCCCACCTCGGGCTCGCTACCTCCCCCGAGATGGGCCCGGGGGCCACTGTCGGTACCTGAGATATGGGGTACCCCCGCGCACAGGGTAAAATGCCTAAGGAACTCGCCCTTCTCCGCAGGGAGAGCTCCGAAGGCGCCACGCGTCCGGCGGGGCCGGACCTCCCTCTCCTTAGAGGAGAGCTCCGGGACCGTCACGTGGCATACAGGAGCCGGACCTCCCCCTCCACGGGAGAGAGGTCCGAAGGCGCCACGCGCCCAGCAGGGCCGGACCTCCCTCTCCTCAGTGGAGAGCTCCGGGCCCGCCACGTGGCCAACAGAAGCCGAGGCTCTCCCTCCGCGGGGAGAGGTCCGGAGGCTCCACGTGCTCCGCGGAACGGACCCTCCTCTCCTCTGAGAAGGGCTCCGGGCCTGCCACGTGGCAGCAGAACGGCGCTGCCTGCTCCCGGGCGATAGGCAGCGGGTGTAAAGATGCCCCATACCTTGCTCGTACAAGGTATTCAAGGCCCGCGTCTTCCCGAGACACGGAGACGCGGAGCACGCTTCTGTCAGGTGCCGTTGCGCCCAGTCGCATCACAGACTGGCGCGCGGTGTCAGAACCTGCCAGCCAATAAACACCGCGACAAGACATCCCATGCCGCCTGCGCCGTCATCAACCACTACGACTAGCATGCGGCATGGGCAGGGCGGCAAGATGAAGACTCAGAAGCCTTCAACCAGAGGCAACTACCGGCATAACTGCAGATACGGTAGATGATAGACAATCTTCCCGGGACCACCTGTCGGGTCCCGGCCCCCCTTGTAAGCTGCCCGAGCCTTGGACTATAAATGACTCGGGTAGGCGTCGATAGCAAGGGTTCGCACTTTGCAACTCATACGCTAGCCATACACTCTCAAGCTGTAACTCACCCCCAAGCTCAGGCCTCCGGCCCCGAGCAGCAAGCAATACAGCGAGCTCCATAGCTCGCCGTGGACGTAGGGTTTTACGCTCCGGCGGCCTGAACCACATAAAACTCGCCGTGACAAGCTCTTACTAACTCGTCCATCTGCGCAAGCTCTCCGCTAGAGACTAGCCCCACCGAAAAAAGAACCTCCGCGGGCTGCCCAGTGCAGGCCCGGGGGAAGTGTCGACTGAACACTTCGACAAATATCATGCACAAACCTTAAACTAGATGCGATGATGCATATGCATGCTATCCTATGATTTTTATTAGATTGGTGTGTCCTTGCATGGCTTGCATGGACAGAGGTGTTCGGATCAAAGGTGGACGTGGAAATGATCTTGTCTTTAGATCAATCTGATCATCAAGTGATCTGTCCACGAGAAGGCTTCTGTTCGAAAGGAATCAAAGAACAGATGCAAAGAAAACACAACGATATCATAAGGTGGTATTGGGGCCTACCTTACATTCCTCTCGGTCTTTGAGGTCCTCCTCAGACCGCTGGGATTTCCTCCGGCAATCTTCCTTGCCGCGCTCCGGCAATGGCTTTCTCGGCGAGTTGGGGCTAGGGCTCTAAGTCGTCGGCTCAGAAGTTGGAAAAGAAGTTTGTGGTTTCGGCCAGAGGTTCTGGGTTCTATTTATAATCAGGAAGAGAAGAGTCCTAATCTGATTGTATCCCGAATAAGAGTCTTATTCAGATCATCATTGGATCCTATCATCTTATCTTTAGTTGATTTGGTGCGGTAACATTGTGGAATTCAGGTCGGTTTCCTTTACATACCGATATTCTTACGCGTAACAGCCGCTCCAGAACTCGCTACCTTCGCGGCGATGAGCTCCGGAGGCTCCACGTGTCCTTCCGGGCCGGGTATCTCCTTCTCCTCAGAGATGAGCTCCGGTTGTGTCGCGTGTCAATCGACCGAGACCTCCGCCTCCTTTGGAGGTGAGCTCCGCGCACACCACGTGTTGGCGCCGGTCTTTCCTCTCTTCTTTCTTCAGGGACATGCCCCGAGGTCGAAATGTGTCCAGTAGCGACAGACCTCCCGGAGATAAGCTGCGGTGACGACGCGTGTCCAATAGAACAGGACCTCTCAGAGGTGGGCTCCGAGATCGACACATATCCCGCGCGGCTGGTCCTCTGATTTCCGCGAGGACTAGCTCCGAGGATGAAACATATCCTGCGGAAATGCCTTTGCTTCTTCCGCAGAGGCTAGCTCCGTGGGCAACACGTGTCCCACAGGATCGGACCTCTCCCCTTTGCGGAGACGAGCCCCAAGCCTGCCACGTAGCCAGCTTGGCGGCGGTCTTTCCCCACTTCGCAGGGATGAGCTCCGAACACGCCACGTGGCCAGCGGCCGCGGTGAGTTGTCTTTGGCGCTTTCTGAGAGCTGGATTTGGCTATCCCTTTGATATTTTTCTCTGTTCCTTCTTTTCTTAAAGTGTTTCCTCTTCATAAAGCATGAACATATGGTGAAACCCGAGATGAGGGTGTCACAATTCACCAGTTCGATGTAAAGGGGAGGTTTTGCTCCCCGAGCTTTAGATCCATTGGCTACCACAAAGGAGTACGAACCCGTAGACTACCGGTTGGAACTACCGGCATGTATTGCGGGTGTCCACGACATAGTCATGTGTCACAGCTGCGGAGGTGCCTCAAATCTCCGCTGCTGTGCGTACCAAAGAAATCGACGGGTTGAAGTCGGGTCCTGCCTACACTGAACGACTGGTTCAGACTATCGATGAAAGGATACGGAACACCTGGAATCGAGCATTAAGCTTTTACAAGGTGCTGTGGAGTAATCATACCACGGAAGAAACAACGTGGAGGGCAAAGATTACCTCCGCATGAACTATAAGGAATTTAGATCGTCATACCAATTGACATTGCCTCTCCTGTCTCGTTCTCCTACTTGGAATCTCGGGACGAGATTCTTTTTAAGGGGGGAGGAATGTAAAAGCCCCAAAAACGTGAATGCCAAGAGACGGATGTTTGAGCATCATTGTGTTTTGGGTTCATGGAAAATGGGTGTCGAAGTGTGTGGTCGACACTTCCCCCGGACCTGCTCTGGGCAGCCCGAGGAGGTTCTTTTTCGGAGGGGCTAGTCGCTTGCGGAGAGCTTCAGCGTAAGGGACGAGTGAGGGAGAAGCTTGACACGGCGAGTTTTACGTGGTTCGGGCCGCCGGAGCGTAAAACCCTACGTCCACGGTGAGCAGAGGTGCTTGCTGTATTGCTTGTTGCTCAGAACCGGAGTCCTGAGCTTGAGGGTGAGTTATGCCTAGGGTGTGAGTTGCTGGAGTGCGACCCCTTGCTAACGTTGCCTACCCGAGCCTTTTATAGTCCAAGGTTCGTGCGGCTTACAAGGGGGGCCCGGGACCTGACAGGTGGTCCCGGGGAGATTTCCTGCCGACTATCGTATCTGCAGTTATGTCGGTAGTTGTCTCTAGCGAAGGCTTCCGAGTCTTCGTTCTGCCGCCCTGCCCATGCCGCATGCTAGTCGTAGTGGTTGATGACGGCGGGGGCGGCAGGGGATGTCTTGTCGATGTGTTTATTGGCTGGCAGGCTCTGACACGGCGCGCCAGTCTGTGATATGACTGGGCGCAACGACACCTGACAGAGGCGTTCTCCGCGTTTTTGCGTCTTGGGAGGTGCGGGCCTTGAATACCTTGTACAGGCAAGGTAAGGTGCGTCTTTACGCCCGCTGCCTACCGCGCGGGGGCAGGCAGCGCTGTCCCGCTGGACACGTGGCGGGCCCGGAGCTCTCCTCTGAGGAGAGGGAGGTCCGGCCCCGCAGGACACGTGGATGTAAAATCCCAAAAAGTGGTAGCAAGAAAATTCTGCTCATGTGCACTTATGAAAAATGAGGGGAATTAAAACTTTGAATTATAATGGTATAAGTTCAAAGTGAGGGTTTATACTTTCCAAAACTTCCAAACATGGAGATCTAAATTCATAACTTGGATCTTCATAGCCCAAATATTCACCCTTTCAAATTTCAGCTCATTTGGAGGAGTTTTCATATTTATTTGGGATTAAAAGGAAGAGCCCTCTAATCTGAATTTCAAATTCAGTTTCAAATTCCAATTCCCTCAATTTGAAAATTTGGTTTCACAAATGTGTCACCTTTTAATAAGCAGCCATGCCAAAAATTGGAAACTTTGGAGCTGGTTTGCTATATTTTTGAGGCAATATAAAGTGGAGAATTCAAACTCCTTTTCAAATTCAAATGATCAAACCCCATTCAAATTCTACACCAGAATTCAAACCATTTGAAATTCTGCAAATTCAAACATAACTTTGGGATGAAGTAAAGCTTTTAATGTTGAGTTGCTGGAGGGAAAAATATCAGAAAAGTTTGACTAAACAAAGGGGGAGGTGGGGCCCAATTGTCAGCCACCTAAAGCAAACAACCGACTGTTTTTCCCTCTCTCTCTCTGTTCCCGGTTGATCGCGGCGCGACAGCTCCCGGAAAAGCGCTCCACCCGACGTCCTCACCGAGCCACCGAGCTGGTTCTCGCTGGCCGACGTCGGCGCGCGCACGTGGGCAATAAGAGCGGCCACCCGAGTATCCCAGCGCTACTTCTCCTCCTCCTCAGCTCGTGCAGCGCCGCGACAGTCTCATTTCCGCTGAACACCACCGCTCAGCTCTCTCCGATCGACCACAGCCCTCCAACCTCGATTGCTCGAGCGCTCCACAGCAAAGAGCATCGCCGGGACGTGCTCTAGCCCTTGCCAAAGCCCCTTCGAGGTTCGCCGGTCCGAACTGCTCGAGAAACGCGGATTGGCGCCAAAGCTTCAAGGTGCCCGGACCTTGCCGTTTCGGCTCTCCGTCGACATCAGCAACCGGCCACCCTATCCCCCGACTTCCTATACAAGAAAGGTGCGTGGACATGTCCTGGTCGTGTAGCCGGAGACCGTTTAGCGTTTGCTAGGACCGGTAGCGAGAATTTCACCGTTTCCCCAAATGGTACACCGACAGGTAGTGCGCGGTCTAGCCAAAAATTCGTGGTGCACGATCCTTTAGGCCTTGAGTAAGCTTGCACAGAGCTTCTCTACTTCCTAGCGCCTCTCCTCGACTAAGAACCAAGCAAAAACATCAAGAAACGAGGGAGCCCTAGCTGTTTTCTTAGTCGCCGGTGCAAAAGCACCTCGGGTCGCCGTGGAGCCCTTGGTTGCCGGCAGTTTCACCGGCGGCCAGGACCCTTACGGGCTCCTACATCACTCACTGATGCTCTAGAGCCCAAGAATCGATCGAATGATAGAGGAATAAGGGTTCCCGACCTCGCCGGAGTTCAAAACTTTGCTGTCACCGGTGCGCGATGGTTTCCGGTGAGCCACGGCCGGCGGCGACCCTTCCACAGTGTTCAGCGCGGTTAAAAATGGGGGAGCGGCGAGTTTGACGAAGTATGGACCACGGCAACCCCGTCCCGGCGAGCCTCGCCGGCGTGCGCCGCCGCGGGAGGCGGGGGCAGCGCGAGGAAGACGAAGGAGGGCCGGGTCCCACCGGTCAGCCTCCGGGTTCGCGCGAGGATCGGTTTGTGGCGCCGGATCTGGTGCGGCTGCGCGGGAATAACCCCGTTGCCCCCGGTGTTGCTAAAATCTGACTGGTCCGAATTAAACCAGTGGGCCCAGCCCAATTATTTGAAGTTTCTATTAGGGAAATAATTCCTGAAATTGGCTGATCTTTGCAAGCCCATAACTTTGTGTAGAAAACTCCAAAAAGAGTGAAACCAATTTTGTTGGATTCCTCATGAGGAGTACTTCACATAGAAACCAATTTTTGTCTATGAAAATGCCCAGGAACTTTTGTAGAATTGTTTTAATAAATCATTTAGGGATTTATTACAGGAGCAATTCTTTATGAAATATTCCTAAATTTGGGTAGCAAATCCTCTTCATAGATACTGATCTCCAGTAAAAATTTGGGCTTCATTGGAGGTCATTTGCTAGGTCAAATTACCTTCTCAAGTTCAGCCTTTATTTGAAAATTCAAATTTAAACAGAAGCTGTTTCAGAACTCCTGTTTAAGTTCAAAAATTCATATCTCTCTGATGGTAGCTCAAAAAATGGTGAAACAAATTTTGTTAGAACCATGGGGACTTACCCTAATCATATGTTCCACCATTAGCTATGTCAAGCTCCTGATTTGGGCTCAAAAATTCAGATAAGCATTGTACTTGTAGGAATTTTAAAGACTACGTTATGCAATGACATGTCTCCAAATTTGGCTCAAATCATCCTTAGAAAGTCTAGTATCCACTGTAAAAATCCCAAAGCCAATTAAGGATTTTAAATAGCAGTAGCTATGAGTAGAAGTCCAATTCTTATAAATCCTTAATACTTATACATATATTTTATTACATTTCATAATAGTGACCGAAGTTGAGGATACGCCGGAGCCCTTGGACGTCCTCCCACCAGAAGCTGACTTTCCGTTTAACTCGCAACCAGGCAAGCCCCGGTTTGCACTTAAATACCGTTTATAAAGCTTTTTATTTGTATCATTTATGTCTAGGGTGAATGTTTGCATTAGAGTTAGGGTGATTGAAACCCCAATTGCATAGCCTTTTAAATCCTAATAAGGGTTGGGTAGTTTACAAACTCGACGAGTAGATAATGCCATGCTAATGTTTAGGATCTCGGTAGAAGACGAGTAGTTGGAAGCTACTCTCGAGATAGTACTTATCACACGGGAAGAAAAGAGGTAGATAATGGCTTGAATTATGAAAATGAGACCCAGCAGGGGGGATAGGAAGCAGTGAGCAGAGGTCTCACGTGCGTAGCCCTGTTGGCGTCGGTTGAGGACTGTCCGTGTGCGGCCCTGCTGGACAAGTATCGAACAGTACCGGATGCATACTGGCATATGGGAACCAGGAAACCGATGTAATTGGTTAACCTGGGTGTCGAGGCTTACCCAACCGTAAATAGGAGTGGGTTGAGGGTAGCAAGGTGTAAATCTGCCGGTGGGCACAGTCACGCTCCACGCGGGGACCTCCTACCCGTTACGGATGGACCGGTTCGGGATTTGGGTTGCCTTTGAAAGGTTGTTGCATACAACAGAGTAGGAAGGGGTGTGGAATCACGCTTCTGAAAGTGGGTGTATGTGACGTGTTATCCGGGTGTGTCTTGATTGCAATCACCGTCCCTCGCGGTTATTTGAGTACCCGCTTGTTCACTGCGCTGTGACGTAGTAAGAAGTGAAATAAGCCAACTGAAAATGCTGTATTGATCTTAATGTCTTGAATACCTTGATTGCTGTAGATATAGAGCTAATTAAGTTTATATTCCACTTTGGGCATCTCCACATCGGGGGAAAGCGTTTCTTGTTTGATTGTGGACTTCCGATGTGAGGGCTGCCTAAGGCACATGAATCTGCTGCTATAAAACTGAAAGTAAGGACCAACTTATAGGCGTGTCTTTGTCGCAAATTCCTTTTCTCATCTTACATATCCTTGCATGTAGAGTTCCATGCCTAGGGTTGACGGTTAAGACTTGCTGAGCCTTCGTGCTCACGGTTGCAATATTTGAGCTGTGTGCAGGTGAGAGTTATGAGGAAGGTTCCGAGGACGAGGCGATGCCCCCATCGGGGTACACGGCCGAGCTGGAGCCATGCACGCCGCCGTGATCTCCGGTTCCTTGCTGCTAGTGTGTAGCGTCCCCGAGCTGGACGGCTGCACTTTTGCTTAGTTAGGGTTTGAGAGCAACTATGTATATAACTTCCGCTGTTAATTAGGTTTTGTAAAAAGACTTCCGCTGTTTTATATCAAATAAAAGTTTATATGTTGTTCTTTATTCTTTTCGTGTGTGCTGTTGGGTGCCGCATCGCACGGCACCACCCTATGCGATCCTGGAGTGGGTGAACCACAGGGTGGTCCCCACAGGCATGGTATCAGAGCCGCATTGGGAATAGCACACTCGAAAAGAGCCTATTTTTGAAAACTTAGAAGTAGTCGAGTGAGGATTAGTCATTAAGCCCACATAAGGTCTATGATAGTAGTAGCTACTAAGGTGGAAAAGCTAACTTATGTGTTATACATTCCGTAACGACGCTCCGACGTCAGGTAAGAGGTAAGGTACGCCACCGCAGGTGGATCAATTGCGGTAACTCCCCATACGAGTAATAGTATGGTATGGTATACCGTGGCTTGGCACGGTAGTGAATATGAGTCTCTGAACCTCTCAATGGTTCTAAGAGCATATGAAAACGCTGATCTCCAGCGTGCTTTAGGCAAAAGTGAGAATACCCCATCGTGTGGTAAGCAACACGATAGTATGCAACTCTTGAACGTTCAATGTTCAAAGGGCCATACGCAGCGCTCGCCATCGGCGTGCCTCAACGGTCATGAGGCAGTAGGTGGTATCCGTTGGGTTGATAAAATTACCAACCGTGAAGACCCGTTCGCGCTCTACTCGGGTTCCCCGTCGTGTGGTGTGAAAACACGACCATGTACCTTGAGATGTGACTTGACTCAGGGACGATCCGTATGGCAATGATACGGACCGTATGTTTTTACTATGATATGGAACTGCCTGAAATGCTAAAACCTTTGTGTGCACCATTATTGTGTGTTTTCTGCAGGTACATTAACCACGTTAGTACATGACTTGTAGAAACCGTTTGTGAGTGACGACTTTAGTTCCACCATTTGACATGTATATGCCGGAATACCGGTTTAGGATTTTTCTTTGGTGAGGAAACGTAGTACCGACTGCATAAAAGTTTATTTTCAAAGAAAAGAGTCAAAATGAAGTTTAGGATTTCATTTAGGGGTTAGTAAACTCCTATATTGAACTAAGAGTCAATTGGGAGTATAGGTTCAATTCCAAAAGCTTAGGAACAATCTCCCCTGTTTTTGGCAGAAATTTTTCCGAACTTGAACAGGGCATAACTTAATATTGGTCGAACCAATGGAGGTGTGGGATACCATTCTGGAAAGGTTTTGAAGTCCTCTACAACTTTTCTGTAGAGCTCCAGAACAAAATATCCTTCCAAATGGATGAAAATCTCAGATGAGTAGGTACTGTCCAGAAACAGGGCAGACCAAAAGCTCTCTGGAATTTTCTGTATTTCGACCAAAACACTTAGTTTCACCATTCGACGTCCAGTGGCTGTTGTAAAACAGTGAGTTAGAGTCGAAGGGTTTATGCATTTGACATATCACTTCGAGTTAGTACATGGTTGGGTCCAATACAATAGCGAGGAATTACGCATGCTAACACACTTAACATCCCGTGGTGACCCCGATGGTCGAAATGAACTTTTAACCCATAAAGTTCAATACTTTGGAACTTGATCGTATGACACGGTCCAGGGATGTATATGGTGCATAAAGTGTATACTTTATCCATATGTGTGATTGTTATGCGCATTGTTTATCCCATTCTCGTATTACTATTGTATAGACTGGATGAGCTAAACCCACATGTGCTAATCATTTGAGTGGTAGGAATGCAGAATGGTGCGGACACGTTCAACGCAAGAGGAGGGAGGTCCGAGTCAAGTTCGTGGTGATGAGTCTCCACCTCCGGAACAGACCACGACGCAGCAGCAACCACCTCTTCCACCGCCAGAACTTCCAAGGAATCTTGCGGAGGTTCTCGCCGCAGTGCTCGGCTCGCGCGACGAGCAAACCGAGTTACTGCGGGTGTTGGTGCAGCAGAATGCGTCCCATCAGGGAGGACGCCAAGACAATGGGCAACGCCAGCCCCAACAAAGTTCATATTCAGAATTCATGGCGACCCATCCACCGGTCTTCACGGAGGCCGAAGAACCTTTAGAAGCGGACAGCTTTATCCGCACTCTAGAGGAAAAGTTCGGGTTGCTGTGATGCACCGAACACCAGAAGGCGCTGTATGCAGCGCAACAGCTTCAAGGAGAAGCCGGTACATGGTGGGCGAACTACACCGCCTCCTTACCGGCTGGCCATGCCGTCACATGGACGGAGTTCCGGGAGGCGTTCCGCGCCTATCACATACCTCCCGAGGTTATGGAAATGAAGCTCCAGGAGTTCCTGGCGCTACGGCAAGGCGAGAGGAGTGCTCATGAGTACTCCAGGTTATTCAACCGGCTGGCGCAGTATGCGCCAGGATTTGTGGGCACGGAAGACAACAAGCGCAATGCGTTCTTCCGGGGCCTGAACTCCAAGATGAAGGTCCATCTCGCCCAGAGCAATCGCGGCACATTCAACGACCTAGTTAATGCCGCGATTCTACAGGAGAATGCTCAGCGCGAGCGCGGTTCTGACAAGAGGAAACACAGCACGCTGACGAGCAGCAGTGGTGGGACACCACAGAAATACCGCGTGGTGTATCGCTCACCATCCGGTCAGAGATGGCAGCCACCGACGCGACCGCCTCAGTTCCGCGGTCGACAATATAATGCGCCTGGCTTCCGACCGACGTATCCACCGCAGCAACAGCAGCAGCAAAGGATGGTCCCGCGTGCTCTTCAGTTTCAACAGCGTGCACCGGGATTCCGTCCTCAAGTCGGCGGGACCCCGACACCTTACACGTGTTACACGTGTGGCCGTGTCGGGCACATTTCGAGGGACTGCCCCGAGCCGCGACAGGGCAGGGGTGCAGCACCCTATCAGGGTGCTAATCAGCCCCGCAATCAGCCCAAGAAACCAGCACCAAAACCCGGCAACGTCCACCACTTAGCCCTCAAAGACGTGCCGGAAGGCGAACCCGTCCTCGCGGGTACGTTCTCTTACCTAGATCATCCCGTAGTCATACTTTTTGACTCCGGTGCCACCCATAATTTCATAAGTCAGTCTTATGTTATTAAATATCAAATGCCTATCATTCCCACAAATAATTCATATTTGATATGTTCTCCGGGTGGGAAAATAACAGCTGATAGAATGGTCTATAGAGCACCATTACAATTGGGTGGAAATCTATATCCGACTTTTCTAATCATGTTAGAAAGTCAAAAACTTGATGTCATTTTAGGAATGTCATGGCTACATCGCCATGGTGCTGTTCTTGACATCATTCCACGTGTGGTTCGTTTAAACTCTCCACTTCATGAACCACATGTTCTTATTCTTGACCATTCGGCTCAAGAAACCCCAGCCACATATAACACGGAAGTCACGAAACCTGAGGATATTCGTGTGGTCCGTGAATACCCGGATGTCTTTCCGGATGATCTTCCGGGTATGCCACCCGAAAGAGATGTCGAGTTCAAGATTGAACTTGTACCGGGGACGACACCGATCTCACGGAGACCGTCTAAGATGGCTCCGAATGAGCTGGCTGAACTAAAGGAGCAGCTCAACGATTTGATGAAGAAGGGTTTCATTCGACCGAGTTCCTCGCCATGGGGATGCTCGGCGCTGTTTGTGAAGAAGAAGGATGAAACCTTGAGGTTGTGTGTGGACTACCGACCTCTCAACGCCGTCACCATCAAGAATAAATATCCACTGCCCCGCATCGATATCCTCTTCGATCAACTTGTGGGTGCGAGTGTATTTTCCAAGATGGATCTTCGCTCCGGATATCATCAAATCAAGATCCGAGCGGAGGATATCCCAAAGACGGCCTTCTCGACGAGATATGGGTTGTATGAATACCTCGTCATGTCCTTTGGCCTCACCAACGCCCTGGCACACTTCATGTATCTCATGAACTCAGTGTTCATGCCGGAGTTGAACAAGTTTGTGGTGGTGTTCATAGACGACATCTTGGTTTACTCCAAGACTGAAGAAGAACACGCCAAACACTTGCATATCGTGCTTCAACGATTAAGAGACCATAAGCTTTATGCCAAGTTCAGCAAGTGCGAGTTTTGGATCAGCCAAGTGCCATTCCTTGGTCACATTATTTCTGCAGAAGGGATTGCAGTTGATCCAAGCAAGATCAAACAAGTGCTGAAATGGAAGTCCCCCACATCAGTCCATGAAGTCAGGAGTTTCCTCGGGTTAGCAGGATATTATCGGAGATTC
Organism: Neostapfia colusana; assembly: GCA_030760725.1. Classification (NCBI taxonomy): domain Eukaryota; kingdom Viridiplantae; phylum Streptophyta; class Magnoliopsida; order Poales; family Poaceae; genus Neostapfia; species Neostapfia colusana. Next base: position 116,904,846 of record JASWHV010000001.1, on the reverse strand, counting down.
ATACCAAATTTCTCCAAGCTTGCTAAGCCGATGACTGAACTATTTAAGAAGGGGATCAAATATGTTTAGAGCCCAGCTTGTGAAGAAGCTTTCCAAGCATTAGTGAAGCATCTTACAACAGCCCCGGTGTTAGCTCAACCGGATACGACCAAGCCCATCGACGTATATTGTGATGCGTCTGGCATCGGGCTTGGCTGTGTATTGATGCAAGGAGGCAGAGTGGTCGCCTATGGCTCACGTCAACTTCGTAACCACGACCAGCACTATCCGACTCATGATCTTGAGCTCGCTGTTGTGGTATTGGCCTTGAAGATGTGGAGGCACTATTTGCTTGGGAACTTAGTGCACCTCTACACCGACCACAAAAGTCTAAAATATATATTCACTCAAAAGGAGTTGAATATGCGGCAACGGAGATGGCTAGAACTGATCAAAGACTATGAGATCGGGATTCACTACCATCCCGAGAAGGCAAACGTGGTTGCCGATGCCTTAAGCCGCAAATCCCATGTCAACAATCTGTCCATCACCCCACTTGATGAGGAGGAGCCGAATCTGTACTTGATTCCATATGGGGCTTTATATAATCTTGCTCTCATACCAACCATAAGAGAGGAGATTATGAAAGCTCAGAAGAAGGACATGCGAATGTCGCACATTCGGAGAAGGATGGAGAATGGCGAAATGAAATGCTTCCGAAGAGATGAACACGACACTCTATGTTTTAAAGACCGTATAGTGGTACCCCGTGACATGAAGCTTCGGAAGAAAATCTTGGACGAGGCTCATTTGTCCAAGTATTCTATTCATCCGGGCAGCAACAAGATGTACCAGGATCTGAAAACCAGGTTTTGGTGGACACGGATGAAGAGAGAGATCGCAAAATACGTATCCGAATGTGATACGTGTCGGCGCGTGAAGGCCGACCATATGCGTAAAGCCGGACAGCTGCAACCGTTGAACATTCCGGCGTGGAAGTGGGAGGATATTAGCATGGACTTCATAGTCGGGTTACCTCTCACGTCTCACAAGCATGACTCGATTTGGGTGATAGTCGATCGACTAACCAAGTCAGCTCATTTTATCCCCGTACATACAAAGTACGTGGCCAAGCAACATGCGGAGTTGTATATTGCAAGGATCTTGTGTTTGCACGGTGTTCCCCGCTCCATCATTTCAGATCATGGTGCGCTGTTCGTCTCTCGGTTTTGGGAACAGCTGCACGCATCGTTGGGGACCAAACTGATCCGAAGCTCCGCGTATCACCCGCAGACAGATGGTCAAACTGAACGGGTGAATCAAGTGCTTGAAGACATGCTACGCGTTTGTGCCATCCACCACGGCAAGAATTGGGACGACCATTTGCCGTTGGCGGAGTTTTCTTACAACAATGGCTATCAAGCTAGCATCAAGATGGTGCCGTATGAAGCTCTCTACGGCCGGAAATGCCACACACCTCTCAACTGGTGCGAGTCCGGCGAGCGAGTTATCTACGGCATTGAACTTGTGAATAAAGCTGAAGAACGAGTGCGAGTAATACAAGCCAACCTCAAGGCTGCTCAATCTCGTCAGAAGAGCTATGCGGATAAGAGACACCGCCCTCTTCACTTCGACATCGGGGACCATGTTTATGTCCGCGTGTCTCCGATGAAGGGAATTCACCGTTTCGGAGTGAAGGGTAAACTTGCGCCGCGGTTCATTGGCCCGTTCGCCGTCATTGAAAGATGCGGACCCGTGGCCTATCGCCTAGAGTTACCAGCGTCGCTCGCAGACATTCACAACGTCTTCCACATCTCTCAGCTGAGAAAGTGCCTCAAGCCCTCGGCTGAAGTCCGCACAGAAGACATAGAAGTTCTTCAACCGGACCTCACGTACACGGAGTATCCAATCCGGATTATCGATGAAAAGACTCGTGCCATAAGAAACCGGACCTTATGGTTCTACAAGGTCTTGTGGAGTAACCATACCGCTGATGAGGCGACATGGGAAAGCGAGGATTATCTACGTACGTATTATCCGGACTTGCTATCATCATATACCCGGTAAAGTTTTCCCCACTTTGCTTTTCCTTTGGAATCTCGGGACGAGATTCTTTTTAAGGGGGGAGGGATGTAAAATCCCCAAAAGTGGTAGCAAGAAAATTCTGCTCATGTGCACTTATGAAAAATGAGGGGAATTAAAACTTTGAATTATAATGCTATAAGTTCAAAGTGAGGGTTTAGACTTTCCAAAACTTCCAAACATGGAGATCTAAATTCATAACTTGGATCTTCATAGCCCAAATATTCACCCTTTCAAATTTCAGCTCATTTGGAGGAGTTTTCATATTTATTTGGGATTAAAAGGAAGAGCCCTCTAATCTGAATTTCAAATTCAGTTTCAAATTCCAATTCCCTCAGTTTGAAAATTTGGTTTCACAAATGTGTTCTCCACCTTTTAATAAGCAGCCATGCCAAAAATTGGAAACTTTGGAGCTGGTTTGCTATATTTTTGAGGCAATATAAAGTGGAGAATTCAAACTCCTTTTCAAATTCAAATGATCAAACCCCATTCAAATTCTACACCAGAATTCAAACCATTTGAATTCTGCAAATTCAAACATAACTTTGGGATGAAGTAAAGCTTTTAATGTTGAGTTGCTGGAGGGAAAAATATCATAAAAGTTTGACTAAACAAAGGGGGAGGTAGGGCCCAATTGTCAGCCACCTAAAGCAAACAACCGACTGTTTTTCCCTCTCTCTCTCTGTTCCCGGTTGATCGCGGCGCGACAGCTCCCAGAAAAGCGCTCCACCCGACGTCCTCACCGAGCCACCGAGCTGGTTCTCGCGGGCCGACGTCGGCGCGCGCGCGTGGGCGATAAGAGCGGCCACCCGAGTACCCCACCGCTACTTCTCCTCCTCCTCAGCTCGTGCAGCGCCGCGACAGTCTCATTTCCGCTGAACACCGCCGCTCAGCTCTCTCCGATCGACCACAACCCTCCAAGCTCGATTGCTCGAGCGCTCCACAGCAAAGAGCATCGCCGGGACGTGCTCTAGCCCTTGCCAAAGCCCCTTCGAGGTTTGCCGGTCCGAACTGCTCGAGAAACGCGGATTAGCGCCAAAGCTTCAAGGTGCCCGGACCTTGCCGTTTTGGCTCTTCGTCGACAGCAGCAACCGGCCACCCTCTCCCCCGACTTCCTATACAAGAAAGGTGCGTGGACATGTCCTGGTCGTGTAGCCGGAGGCCGTTTAGCGTTTGCTAGGACCGGTAGCGAGAATTTCACCGTTTCCCCAAACGGTACACCGACGGGTAGTGCGTGGTCTAGCCAAAAATTCATGGTGCACGATCCTTTAGACCTCGAGTAAGCTTGCACAGAGCTTCTCTACTTCCTAGCGCCTCTCCTCGACGAAGAACCAAGCAAAAACATCAAGAGACGAGGGAGCCCTAGCTGTTTTCTTAGTCGCCGGTGCAAAAGCACCTCGGGTCGCTGTGGAGCCCTTGGTTGCCGGCAGTTTCACCGGCGGCCAGGACCCTTACGGGCTCCTACATCACTCACTGATGCTCTAGAGCCCAAGAATCGATCGAATGATAGAGGAATAAGGGTTCCCGACCTCGCCGGGGTTCAAAACTTTGCTGTCACCGGTGCGCGATGGTTTCCGGTGAGCCACGGCCGCCGGCGACCCTTCCACAGTGTTCAGCGCGGTTAAAAATGGGGGAGCGGCGAGTTTGACGAAGTATGGACCACGGCAACCCGTACCGGCGAGCCTCGCCGGCGTGCGCCGCCGCGGGAGGCAGGGGCAGCGCGAGGAAGACGAAGGAGGGCCGGGTCCCACCGGTCAGCCTCCGGGATCGCGCGAGGATCGGTTTGTGGCGCCGGATCTGGTGCGGCTGCACGGGAATAACCCCGTTGCCCCCGGTGTTGCTAAAATCTGACTGGTCCGAATTAAACCAGTGGGCCCAGCCCAATTATTTGAAGTTTCTATTAGGGAAGTAATTCCTGAAATTGGCTGAACTTTGCAAGCCCATAACTTTGTGTAGAAAACTCCAAAAAGAGTGAAACCAATTTTGTTGGATTCCTCATGAGGAGTACTTCACAGAGAATCCAATTTTTGGCTATGAAAATGCCCAGGAATTTCTGTAGAATTGTTTCTAGTATATCATTTAGGGATTTATTACAGGAGCAATTCTTTATGAAATATTCCCAAATTTGGGTAGCAAATCATCTTCATAGATACTGATCTCCACTAAAAATTTGGGCTTCATTGGAGGTCATTTGCTAGGTCAAATTACCTTCTCAAGTTCAGCCTTTATTTGAAAATTCAAATTTAAACAGAAGCTGTTTCAGAACTCCTGTTTAAGTTCAAAAATTCATATCTCTCTGATGGTAGCTCCAAAAATGGTGAAACAAATTTTGTTAGAACCATGGAGACTTACCCTAATCAGATCTTCCACCATTAGCTATGTCAAGCTCCTGATTTGGGCTCAAAAATTCAGATAAGCATTGTACTTGTAGGAATTTTAAAGACTACGTTATGCAATGACATGTCTCCAAATTTGGCTCAAATCATCCTTAGAAAGTCTAGTATCCACTGTAAAAATCCCAAAGCCAATTAAGGATTTTAAATAGCAGTAGCTATGAGTAGAAGTCCAATTCTTATAAATCCTTAATACTTATACATGTATTTTATTACATTTCATAATAGTGACCGAAGTTGAGGATACGCCGGAGCCCTTGGACGTCCTCCCACCAGAAGCTGACTTTCCGTTTAACTCGCAACCAGGCAAGCCCCGGTTTGCACTTAAATACCGTTTATAAAGCTTTTTATTTGTATCATTTATGTCTAGGGTGAATGTTTGCATTAGAGTTAGGGTGATTGAAACCCCAATTGCATAGCCTTTTAAATCCTAATAAGGGTTGGGTAGTTTACAAACTCGACGAGTAGATAATGCCATGCTAATGTTTAGGATCTCGGTAGAAGACGAGTAGTTGGAAGCTACTCGCGAGATAGTACTTATCACACGGGAAGAAAAGAGGTAGATAATGGCTTGAATTATGAAAATGAGACCCAGCAGGGGGGATAGGAAGCAGTGAGCAGAGGTCTCACGTGCGTAGCCCTGTTGGCGTCGGTTGAGGACCGTCCGTGTGCGGCCCTGCTGGACAAGTATCGAACAGTACCGGATGCATACTGGCATATGGGAACCAGGAAACCGATGTAATTGGTTAACCTGGGTGTCGAGGCTTACCCAACCATAAATAGGAGTGGGTTGAGGGTAGCAAGGTGTAAATCTGCTGGTGGGCACAGTCACACTCCACGCGGGGACCTCCTACCCGTTACAGATGGACCGGTTCGGTATTTGGGTTGCCTTTGAAAGGTTGTTGCATACAACAGAGTAGGAAGGGGTGTGGAATCACGCTTCTGAAAGTGGGTGTATGTGACGTGTTATCCGGGTGTGTCTTGATTGCAATCACCGTCCCTCGCGGTTATTTGAGTACCCGCTTGTTCACTGCACTGTGATGTAGTAAGAAGTGAAATAATCCAAATGAAAATGCTGTATTGATCTTAATGTCTTGAATACCTTGATTGCTGTAGATATAGAGCTAATTAAGTTTATATTCCACTTTGGGCATCTCCACATCGGGGAAAGCGTTTCTTGTTTGATTGTGGACTTCCGATGTGAGGGCTGCCTAAGGCACATGAATCTGCTGCTATAAAACTGAAAGTAAGGACCAACTTATAGGCGTGTCTTTGTCGCAAATTCCTTTTCCCATCTTACATATCCTTGCACGTAGAGTTCCATGCCTAGGGTTGACGGTTAAGACTTGCTGAGCCTTCGTGCTCACGGTTGCAATATTTGAGCTGTGTGCAGGTGAGAGTTATGAGGAAGGTTCCGAGGACGAGGCGATGCCCCCGTCGGGGTACACGGCCGAGCTGGAGCCATGCACGCCGCCGTGATCTCCGGTTCCTTGCTGCTAGTGTGTATCGTCCCCAGACTGGACGGCTGCACTTTTGCTTAGTTAGGGTTTGAGAGCAACTATGTCTATAACTTCCGCTGTTAATTAGGTTTTGTAAAAAGACTTCCGCTGTTTTATATCAAATAAAAGTTTATATGTTGTTCTTTATTCTTTTCGTGTGTGCTGTTGGGTGCCGCATCGCACGGCACCACCCTATGCGATCCTGGAGTGGGTGAACCACGGGGTGGTCCCCATAGTGGAGCCTTCAGACCTCTCCCTGAGGAGGGGGGAGGTCCGGCTTCTGTCGGCCACATGGCGGGCCCGGAGTTCTCCTCTGAGGAGGGGGAGGTCCGGCCTCGCGGGACACGTGGCGCCTTCGGAGCTCTCCCCACGGAGGGGGGAGGTCTGGCTGCTGCTGGCCACGTGGCGGGCCCGGAGCTCTCCTCTGAGGAGAGGGAGGTCCGGCCCCGCTGGACACGTGGCGCCTTCGGAGCTCTCCCTGCGGAGAAGGGCGAGATCCTTAGGCATTTTCCCCTGTGCTCGGGGGTACCCCATATCGCGGGTACCGACAGTGGCCCCCGGACCCATCTCGGGGGAGATAGCGAGCCCGAGGTGGGGCCTCCGTCTCTCCTACTCCGCGCACTTTCTCTAAGTCCCGCATTGACCGCTACCGGAGCACGAACAGTCGCGGGATCGTGGGAGCGTGCGCCCACTTGATGGTTGCTTTTACTGCGGCGGTTCACAAGGCTGCCACTTCTGCACGTTGCGGCGCTTTCTTCGGGAACCGCCGAAGTGCCTTGTCGGCTCGTCTTCTTGGGAGAATGCCTCCATGACCCACCGCTTCAGCTGGGCGGCTTGGGCCCACCTGTCATCGGCGCTCGGTCTTGGAGCCAAAGCGGTTGCCCATGCGTTGTATTCGAAGAGTTTCGAATCACTTCGAATCGTTCCTGGAAAGTTTTAAAAGGGGATCTTACCCGCATCGCGGCTTCCCTTCGCACTTCCTAGCACTCGCTCTTTCCTTGAACTCTTGCGCCTTTGTCTTCCTGTTCTTGAGCTCTCCCCCGCCATGGCTTCCAACCTGCTCCCGATGCGTCTCGTTCGTTCCGCCAAGCTTGGTTCAGTGCGCAGGCTGCTGGACTGGCACACGGAGGAACAGAAACGCCGGCTCCGCCGGGGATCTCTCCCCCTGCTCCTGGAAAAGGGGTCGATGGTCTTCTTTATTGCCTACGCCCTGGCAGGGTTCGTCCCGCCAATTTCCTCCTTCTTCGTCACGTTGCTGGAGACGTATGGTCTCCAGCTCCACCACCTCTCTCCCAACTCCTTCGCAATGGCCGCTGTCTTCGTCCATTTCTGTGAGATGTTTGTGGGGGTGCACGCTTCGGTGACGCTCTTTCGCTACTTCTTCGTGTTGCGGACGACCGGGCGCGGCTCGAAGATCCAGATGGGAGCGTACTATTTCCAGCATCGCTGCAAGGACCCAAAGGTCTCTGGGTACCTTCTACCTTTCAGTGCGTCGAGGTGGGAAAACTGGAGGGAGAGCTGGGTGGTCGTGCAGACCGACGAGCACGATCGCCTGCAGCTCCCGACCGCTGGCCCAACCACCGAGCGTCGCTTCTGGGAGGAGGTCCCAGAGTTGGAGCAGGAGTACGCACCGGTCTTGGAGCGGATCCGGTTCCTGGCCAACGAGGGGCTAACGTCCCTGATGGTGCTGATGGATTTCATGTCGCGCCGTATTGCACCCTTGCAGCAGCGCAGTCGCCCAGCATGGTACTACACTGGTGAGCAGGACTGTACCAGGTTGGAGAGGGGTCCCGGCTCTGATCCTTCCGATGAGGAGCTGTACGATATGGTGGGCAAGGTGAGTGGTGACTTCATCCCCACTGGCGACCTTGCCCACCCGTCCTCTGCCACTCCCCTCTTCTTAGAGCCGCAGAGGAGGTCAGAGCTACTGCGGAAGATGCCGAACCTCGACGACATCGGGATCGCCGTCCGACAGGTTGGGGATACCTTCCGGGGCATCTCGATCCCAGGAACCGAGCGCTCCGGATCGGGGCGCGAGGCGTCTGTCGCTGTCCAACCCATCCCAAGAGCCGGCGGAACTCAAGCCGCCGACAAGGGGAAGGGGAACGAGCCGGCCCCGGGCATCCAGAGAAGAAATGCGCCCGGTCTCCTCCGAGGGCGCCGCCTGCGCCGAGTCAGCGATCCGGAGAACCCTTGCACCCATCTCCCAGGGGCGCTGGTCCATCGAGTGGCGACCCGAAGAGGCCCCGGGTGTCCCACTCCAGCGGGTCTCTTCCCGGACAGCGGCAGTCCAAAGAACCCTGTCGAAGTGTTTGGTCGACACTTCCCCCGGGCCTGTACTGGGCAGCCCGCGGAGGTTCTTTTTTCGGAGGGGCTAGATCCTAGCGGAGAGCTTGCGCAGATGGACGAGTTAGTGAGAGCTTGACACGGAGAGTTTTACGTGGTTCAGGCCGCCGGAGCGTAAAACCCTACGTCCACGGCGAGCTATGGAGCTCGCTGTATTGCTTGCTGCTCAGGGCCGGGGGCCTGAGCTTGGGGGTGAGTTACAGCTTGAGAGTGTATGGCTAGCGTATGAGTTGCAAAATGCGAACCCTTGCTATCGACGCCTACCCGAGCCTTTTATAGTCCAGGACTCGGGCGGCTTACAAGGGGTGCCGGGACCCGACAGGTGGTCCCGGGAAGATTGTCTATTATCTACCGTATCTGTAGTTACGCCGGTAGTTGCCTCTGGTCGAAGGCTTCTGAGTCTTCATCTTGCCGCCCTGCCCATGCCGCACGCTAGTCGTAGTGGTCGATGACAGCGCAGGCGGCATGAGATGTCTTGTCGCAGCGTTTATTAGCTGGCAGGTTCTGACACCGCGCGCCAGTCTGTGATGCGACTAGGCGCAACGGCACCTGACAGACGCGTGCTCCGCGTTTCCGCGTCCTGGGAAGACGCGGGCCTTGAATACCTTGTACGGGCAAGGTGTGGGGCGCCTTTACGCCCGCTGCCTACCGCTCGGGGGCGGGCAGCACCATTCTTCTGGCCACGTGGCGGGTCCGGAGCCCTTCTCTGAGGAGAGGAGGGTCCGGCCTGCGGGGCACGTGGAGCCTCCGGACCTCTCCCCACGGAGGGGGAGGTCCAGCTTCTGTATACCACGTGGCGGGCCCGGAGCTCTCCTCTGCGGAGAGGGAGGTCTGGCCCCGCTGGACGCGTGGCGTCTTCGGACCTCTCTCCCGTGGAGGGGGAGGTCCGGCTTCTGTATGCCACGTGGCGGGCCCGGAGCTCTCCTCTGAGGAGAGGGAGGTCCGGCCCCGCCGGACGCGTGGCGCCTTCGGAGCTCTCCCTGCGGAGAAGGGCGAGCACCTTAAGCATTTTACCCTGTGCGCGGGGGTACCCCATATCTCAGGTACCGACAGTGGCCCCCGGGCCCATCTCGGGGGAGATAGCGAGCCCGAGGTGGGACCTCCGTCTCTTCCGATCCGCACACTTCCTCTAAGTCCCGAATTGACCGCTGCCGGAGCTCAAGAGGCCACGGGATCGTGAGAGCGTGCGCCCACTTGATGATTGCTTTTACTGCGGAGACGGGAGCCTCGGCCATGTTGGACACACAGGGCTTCCGGAGCTCCTCCACTGCGGGAGGAGGCCCGGTTTCCGCCTGCCACGTGGCGGGCCCGGAGCCCTCCTCAGGGGAGGAGTGAGTTCCAGGCCTGCTGGACACGTAGGGCCCCCGGGCCCCGCCCCTTCTAGTCCTGGGTCGAAGTAGTCGGTAGCTCCTTTCCCCCTACTTCATGCAGTCCCCGTTGCCGCAACCTGGAAGTCCTGCACACAGGTAGAGGAAACGTAATTCTCCTTGGTGGCTCCCCCCTCTATTCCTTAGTCGTATCTGCAGCAAATTCCGACTAAAGATGAAAATGAGAAGAGGGAGTTGAACGCATAGTGAGCACGCGTTAGTAGGGTAATCATAAAAATTTAATAAGTAAATTAAATGAGTACCAAAGAAGAGCAACATAGGGTAGGTTTCTTTTCATATAAATTTCCATACGGGGGAAGGCGGGCCACATATGTAGGCCACGACCCACCTCAAGGGAAGCAAGACTCTACGCGCTTGGGGTCGGAACCAGGCGAAGCTGAACGTAGTCCTGGACCGTCCCCTGAGGCTTAGTTGCTCCAAGCCCTGTTCACGGACTTTTATGGAAATTACTACAAAAAGAAAGGCCTGCCCTATTGTTGCTCTAGGGGTAGAACTTACAGCGGTGTTTCGTGTTCCGAAGGTTCGGGAGCGGGTCTGACGCGACCCGCTCAACCGAGACAGGCCACTCGCCCGGGAATCGCATTGGGTGGTGCCGTGTTATGCGGCACCCAACAACACACATATGAGGAACAATGTATTACATAAAACAATAGCGGAAGCTTACAAGTTTTTCTTTGTAAATACTTTACATCAAGTAACTACAGCGGAAGTCTTTATCAACTCACGTCGAATAACTAAGAGCACCCGAGATGAAGTCCAGCCCACGGACTCCTCTCGCTAGCAACACGAAGACAAGCAGCAGCGGCTCGGTTCTCCATGTGATACCTGACTCGGGAGTTCCCGAGTCTCACCGGACAACCTTCTTTTCAGCATCGTTGTTAACCTGCAAAACCACTTATATAGCAAGCGTGAGCACATAGGCTCAGCAAGTCTGACCCGTCTCTCCTAAACAAGAAACTCTACATGCACGATGGTTTCAAATGGGTCGGCTAGATTTGCATAAGGGACTCGCCTAAAGTTGATCCTTAACTTTCATATTTTAAGCCTCATTGTACAGACCTTGAGCCGAAAAGCATCGCAACTCCACAATCAAACAAGAAACGCTTTGTTGCGATGCTCCTTGCACAAGTGAAAGTAAACTTTAATGAGCCTATCTCTAATTCAATCATGGTTGCAATACGAGTTATAGCACAGCCTTATCAAGTTCGAAGATAAACAATTCCAGTTGTTACTACGTCAAGACGCAGTGGGAAAGTATGCTCATATAACCGCGAGCGACGGTGATTCGAATCAGTACACGCCCGGACTACACGACACGTACACCCGTACTCCGAGTTGCTGGCAGCAACCTCGACTGACGTTGTACGCGGCCACCTTTCCCAAGATCTTCCACATTGGACGCAGTCCAACTGCCCCGAGTACGCAAGCTCCCTCAAGGTACATACCCGCTGTGGTATGTTCTTGAGCGAGGTACCTCCTGCTACCCTGACGCCGAAAGCCTAAGGCAGTTGGAAAAGTTTCACTATGGATCTCCCAAGGTACATCAGTTTCCTGGGTCCCATATAGCCAGTATGTGCCCGGTACACAACTCAAACTTGTCCAACAGGGCCAAGCACGGACGGGCCTTAACCGACAAAGGCAGGGCTATGCACGCACGGCCTGCAACCTGCTGCATCTAAACCTCCCTGCCCGGTCTCCATTTCTTATGTGTGAACTTTCCTCATCTTTTCTAATTCGGACCCGTTCCGAGTAAACCAGCCCTAAACTCGCGAGTAGATTCCAACTACTCGTCTTCTACCGGACCTTTCCTACTAACATTAGCGTAGCCAAATTCCCTCGAGGAGTTGCTATCCTACCCTTTCTCTCTTAGGTGTTTTTGGTCATGCAAGTGGGGTTTTCAATATCATCTAGACGTAATGCAATCAACGATGCAAAGCTATGATCCCTACAAATGAAAATGCTTTATAAAACGGTTCAAATGCAAACCGGGGCTTGCCTGTTTTGCAGGTGACTACTGTTACAATCAGTTAGTGACGATCACTTGGAGCTTGATCACTTGTTCTCCTTCCTCCTTGATCTTCACTTCAAGTCCTTCTCACCTTCTTCACGTATATGCTACACGATATGATCATGCATATGTATTTAATTGAAAAGCTTTTGCTCATATGATCTAAAGACCATTTTAAAACTGGAACTTTATTTAAGAATTTAAAATGACACTGGTGCTAGTGGTTTGGGTTGAGCTTAAACACTAAGATCGAGTGTTGAGTGCTTCTTCCCACTTAAGTGTTGATCACCTTAAGAGATCACACATGACAGTGGTGATACAGAGCTCTAATGGAGCTGAGAATTTTCATGTGAGTTCCTTGTCACAAGAAAGTCCTCTGGACCAAAATTTAGCACATTTCATGGAATGGTTTATTCAGAATAATTCTCTAAGTGTTCAGTCAGAGATGAATTAATTCTGAGGTAACATCCATGTTCATGTCAAACTAAGTGAACCACAATTTCAATTATATTTTATAGAGTCTACATGAATTTTCCTAGGATTTTTGGAGCTAGGAATTTCCCAGAACTGAATTTACAAGTTTTGGAAATTCTCTGAAAATGTTTCTGTATTCATTTGAATACAGGAACTTACAATCTGAATTACCCTGATCAATTCAACTCCAAATGAGCTGAAACTTTTACAGGAGTCTAATAACACCCTATAGAATATTCTGGCAAAATTTGAGGATTTTTGGATAAACCAAACTCCCTCTAAAATTCTTTTACTGAAAAGCTTTAAAGATTTTTCTAGAATTAAATAAAGACTTTCATACAAATTGGGTTGCATTTTTTGGATAGAGTTTGTCAATCTGAATCTAACCCAATTTGAATCACTAAATTTGGAGGTTCCTAGCAAACGTTATGCTCTTCTAAAGTTTGGGGAAAAATCTGGGATTTGAATAAATCCGGGGAAAAGTTTAAACCTGACTGTGGGCTATGGGGCACGTGTCACTTACAGAATCAAAGGCACACGGGGCCACACAGATCCCTCTGTGCAGTTACATGGGATCCCACAGCCACAGAGGATCAGGGTTTTAAACTCTCTCTCACTGACGACTGGGCCCGCCGACCCCTTCTTCTACCTCGGGTCAGTTCCCACGCTCCGGGTGCCCGCGCCGCCGCCCTCGCCGGAGATCGCCGGAACTCGATCTCCCGGCCTCTGCTCGAGCCCCTGCTCGCCGCCAGAGCCTAACCTGCCCTGCTGAGTATGATGGTAAGGTTTCCCCGAGCCGGCAAAACCTCTATGGTAGCTAGCGACGCTGCGGCAGCCCGGCACTTCATCAGCGACGACGGCCGGCCATCCTAGTGCACCAACAGTTCGACAAAATGGTGCTATAGCACCAGTGAACGATGGGGAAGCTCGGCCTAGCCTCAAAAACGTTCGAGAATGATGGCAAACATGCTTTCACCGTGCGACCGCGGTCCCCCGGTTCGGTCGCCGGTAGAAACCCATGAAATACTCGGTCTATGTGCAGTTTTAGGGTAGAACCGTGAAGGGCAAAGGATCGCCTATCGCTTTGGGCCCTTCGTGCAAACTTTGACGAACAAAGATTGAGAATTGGGAAGGAATTCGGGATTACCGTGCCGGAAGGTCAGATGGAGTACGCCGGAGCAACTTTTCAAAATTCACTCCCGGCGGTGCATGGCATGGGCTGAGCCTGGAAGGAGAGCAGCACGGTGCCTTGGCACGTCCAGGAGCGCCGGTACATGTTCGTGACCCTCACCAGGTGGAGCTGTCCACGGACGCCTCCTAACGGTCCTTGTTCGGCCGCCGCGCGGACGCGGTGTCCCCGGGGTAGGAGGGTCGAGCTCGGTCGATGGCGCGTCGTGGAGGACAAGGGTGAGGCCCTGGTGCCGTTTTGCTACTTAATGGCCTTGGTTCGTGATCACCCGAGCCGGCTGCCGATCGAAGGAGTGTGGCGGCAGCAGCTCTGTTTAGGGCGCGGGGGTGGAAGAAGAACAGAGCGGCTCCTCGTGGTTGTGGCAAGGGAACTCGGCCGAGGTGATAAGGAGAAGAAAGCAGCTCGCCAGGCGCCCACCGGCGAAGCAGGTGGTGGCTCGGCGCTGCCCGGTGTCGATCACCCGGGGAGGCAAAACAGAGACCCAACACTGAGATCTTTTGCAAGTTTTCAGTTCACACAATGACATGTGGGACCCACTGATCAGTCCTCCTTATCCCCTCTCCAAATATCTCCCAAGTTTGAATGTTGAGTGAATTCAATTGTGGGAATTCAAATCTGGTATGCATTTGGATAATTGGGCAAGTTTCATCCAAATTCAAATAGGTATTTGAATTCTTTGTCTTTTAAAGTCCATTTTGCAAAATGGGTTGCAAACTAATTCTATAAATCATGAAACTTTGCACACCCCCTAATTTGGACTCAAGGAATTCAAATATGAAATCTGATTTTTATTTGGCTGCTGCAAATGAGATTTTTAGCACAACAGTTTTGAATTCCATTGTGTTTTTCTCATTTGAATTTTTGTTTGAACAAATTGTTCCAAATCTGATTTTTGTTTTCTCACACATATGGGAACTTCCCATCCTTGTTTTAGACCCCTCTAGGGTTCCAAGTTCTCAAATGAACATTTGACTTGTGTGAAGAAAGCCCTCATGTGTGTTATCACATGTGGGAAAAAGTTTTTAACAAGTGCCAAATTTCAGACACACGAAACAAAACTTTGCAAACAAGTGTTTCTTTGTATTCATAATTTTGGGACCTTTACAGGGTCCCTGTCATCGGTTCTGGGGAATGGTCCCAGGCCCGGGATGTCTGGCCCCAGTACGGCAAAAGGCCATGCGGGCTGGATCATCTGTACCGTCCAAGCCGGTGTATGGATCTGCTTGGCGTGGAACAGGCACGCCTAGCAGCTCTCGACCAGCTCGACGGCATCCTGGAGTGTTGCCGGCTAGTAGAAGCCATGCCGAAAGGCTTTACCGGCAAGCGTGCGTGAGGAAGAATGACTCCCTCATTCGCCTCCATGGATCTCAGCGAACAAGTCGCAGCCTTCTCCCTGGGTTATGCACCGCAATAGGATGTGGTTGGCGCCACGTCGGTAGAGATCCCCCTCTACCGCCATGTGTCTCTTAGCCATACGCGCAATCCGTTCAGCGGATACACGTTCATCAGGGAGGATATTGTCTTTCAAGTAGTCCCGGACCTCCGTGATCCATGCATCGGGTCTGACTTGAGCATCTGGATCTTGAGCACTGGGTTGCATGGAGTCCCCAGTGACGCTTATGATCCTTGGCGGCGCTCATGGCCGCCGGGACTGCCAGCTTCGAGGTGCTGGTCTAGCCCCCTTCGCCCGGCTCGGTGGGCCGGGCTGTGGGTCGCGGCAACGTCCTCTCGAGGCCCCCTTCAGGCACAGTGGCTCTGGTGGCAGTGGGGGCCCTCGTTGAAAGGTCGTCAGCTGCGGCCTTGCTAGCGCGCGGTACGTGGTGCAGGTCCAAGGCGAGGGGGTCTGTCTCCGCCGTCTTGGTTGATAACCAGACATGGGATTGCCCTGAGCCAACGACTAACGAGAAGGATGAGCACTCCATACTTTGCTATGTTGTTGGCTGCCTTGGAATTGAAACGCGCCACATACCCAGACTGCTCCCCCGATGGCGTGAGGAACAGTACGCTAGCATCGGCCCCCTGCTTTCGCGAGGAGCCATTGACGAACATCATTTGATAAGGCCTGGTGAAGGTCAGGGCTCAGGGTCCTGTTTCATCGTCTTCGTGGCCCCCTGAGCGTGCATCTACTTCAGCCACAAGTGAACTAATGCTCTGTTAATGTCTGTATGATGGGAAAGGGAACCTAGATTAAACTTCAGTAGCTCCGGCGCCCATTTGGCGGCATCGCCCGCCGCGTGGAGCTGTGGGGGATGACTTTTAGCCTGGGGAGACCGCCGGGTGCCCGACACCCGGGGGTCCTCAGGCTGCTTTGGACCTTGCGGGAAGCTCCGCTGTCGTCCCGGGAGTTCTGGGAGGTCCGGCTGGTCCTCCGGGAGGTTGTGTCGGGGATCCGAGGTCTGGTCTTCTGGTGCTTGCTTCTTGGTAGCGGAACAGGTTACTGTGGTATGGGGTTAAAGCCATTGCGCGAAGACCAGAAATTCATGGGACTCCTAGCCATGCCGAGTCGACTTACGCCGGGATTAGCAGGTAGGGGGCGCCCTTCAACTACTTCAGACACAGGGGTCTGATGGGGGCCCTAGCAAGCATTTGGGAAGCGCAGCATATCACAGCCTGGTATCGAGTCTACTATTTGCTCTATCATAGGAAGAGAAAATAGGTCTTTAGGGCATGCCTTATTGAGACTGGTGTAGTGGATGCGCTTCCGGAGCTTCTCGCTGGCCCTCGGGATAATAACACGGTTTGCCAAGCGCCGGGAGCGGCGGACGCTCCGTCTCGTCGGACGGCTGGACGTCGGGAAAGACCTTCAAGTAGTGCTCCATCACCTCCCTAGGGATCTCTGGCCTCGGTGACGGCTGTCATGCAGCACATCGACCTCATGCCGGAGGGGGGCAACGAGCGCGCCTTCCTATATGCTACCCAGGCCCCCGGCTACCCGGGTGGTCTGGGTGGCATCGGCGCTGATTCGGACGAGCCTTGTGGAGACGTCGTCCTCATCAAGGGGTTGCACGCGGGGTGCGGTGGTAGAGGCACGGTGGCGTGCACTTAGGTGGAGCTGGTTTGGTTCTGTACTGCCGAGGGCTGGCGCTCTAGTTGCTGTAAGCGCCCGAAGCCTTTCCAAGGCTAATACTGCGGCAGCACGGTCTCCACAAACCTTGAGGACGCCTGTTGGTGTAGGCATCTTCAAGACAAGGTAGCCGTAGTGGGCTATTGCCATGAATCGGTACAGGGCTGGCCTACCGATTATGGCATTGAAGGGGCGGTCAATCTTGGCCACGTCGAACAGAATGTACTCTGTCCGGTAGCTGTCCGGTGCCTCAAAGGTCACCGGGAGGCTGATGTGGCCGTAGGGAACGACCTGTCCCGGCCCTACCCCTGAGAACGGGCTTGATGGGGCGAGCTTGGCCATCGGGATCTGCAGCTTCTGGAAGGCTGCGTGACTGATGAGGTTCAGTCCAGCCCCACCATCCACCAAAACGTGGTACATCTTCACGTTGGTGATGGTAAGGGCCACCACGAGCGGCAGTTGGCCGGCCCCAGCCATGTTCCTAGGGCAGTCGGTGTCATCGAAGCTGATGGGGGTTCCCATCCACCTGAGGTGCGGTACTGCACTTGGAAGGGGAGCCACCGACGCTACCGCTCGGCGCAAGGCCTTAGCCATGCTTCGGGACAGGGGGTCAGCGGACCCGCCGAAGATGTCACAGGGCATCTTCCAGTGCTCGTCATCACTGGAGCTGGAGCTCCCATGACCGCGCACTGCCTTTACGGCACGCCGGAGCTCCGGGAACTCCACCTGGCGGTCGTCGCCGTCTCGGGCCTCGACCCTCTGCTTGCCCTCCCTTTGACTATAGGGTGGGGCATCAGTTAGGGGCTGCTTCCCCTTCCGGAAGCGCTCCGCGAGCTTCTGGATTTCCCGGCATCTGGAGGAATTCCGCTAGGTTGATGCTGCCATCGTACTTCTCAGGCAAGAGCGGTCGAAACTTGCGCGGCCATTTTGTGAAGCGAAGGCGGGGCGCGAGGGCCGCACACCCTGCTTCTGTCGCCGCAGGTTCTGATGCCGCGAACGCTTGGTTCGCGCTGAGCACCGCATGCCCCGGCAACCGGGGGCATACGCTCCGGTGCCCGCTCTTCGCTGCGGCTAGCGCACCCTCACTAGGTACACCCAGCGCTACTGAAAACCTGACGCTGGTCAGAGCCTGCATTGCCGGGGTCGGCGCTGCCAGAGCCGGTTGCTGGCTCCCAGTGCAGGTATCGGTGCCGTGAACGCTTGGTTCTCCGCTGGCACAATGTGCCCCGGTATGGACAAGACCGCTCCATAGACCGGGGACGCCGTTTGCAGGGAATATGGTGGTGGCATATGCTGCGCGACGTATGCCTGGGGCAGAGCTCACGTAGCGAAGGTCTGCCCTTCAGGCTGGGTTGAGGCCGACGTCATGTTGTCGCCAGCCTCTTGAGTGCGACGCCTTTCTTGACGTCGCTAGAGGAACACTCAGGCATCTTGGCCTAAGTGGCACCGTTCCAGCTCTGTCCTCAGGTCCGTCGACGGAAGCTTGGTGGAGCTGGAATCCCCTCGTCTGGCCGTCAACCGTTGGCGTGCGCGTCAGCGACACAGCCGGTTGGTCGGAGCATCGTCCCCGCCGAAGCCAATGGTTTGCGGCGGCAACGACAAGACGGTCTACCTTGAGAATCCACTGCTGGGTCGCTGCCTGAGGCGCGTCCCCAGCAGGTGGATTGCGCAGTAGCGCCGTTGCTGCGGCTAGCGCACCCCCACCGGGTACGCCCGGCGCTACTGAAGGCCTGACGCTGGATGGGGCCTGCATTGCCAGGGTCGACGCTGCCAGAGCCGGTTGCTAGCTCCCAGCTTGCCCTGTCACACTCCGTCCTTAGTGTGTCATCATGTACTTTCCCCTGGTCACGGTTTGCCGCGAACGTGAAGGGTTGACGCTGCCGTCGTACTTCTCAGGCAGGTGCGGGCGGAACTTGCGTGGCCACCTTGCGAAGCGAAGGTGAGGTGCAAGGGCTGCACATCCTGCACCTGCTGGCACAGGTATAGGCGCTGCGAACGCTTGGTTCGCACCTGGTGCTGCGTATCCCGGCATGGGCAAGGCTGCACCACAGACCGGGGCCGCTACTTGTGGTGCATATGGTTGTGGCATATGCTGCGCAGCATATGCCTGAGGCGGGGCTCGCATGGCGAAGACCTGCCCTTCTGGTTGTGTCAAGGCCGACGACATGCTGTCGCCTGCCTCATGGTTGCGACGCCTTTCTCAGCGTCGCTCGAGGTACACCCGGGCGTCCTGCCCCAAGTGGCACCGTTCCAGTTCCCTTCGCAGGTCCGTCGACAGGAGCCTGGAGGAGCTGGAATCCGCCGTTAGCCCGTCAACCGTGGGTGTGCGCGTCAGCGACACAGCCGGTTTCCCTGGGCGCCATCCTCGCCGAAACCGAGGGTTCGCGGCGGCAACGACGAGGCGGTCCACCTCGCGGACCCATTGCTGGGTCGCTGAATGGGGCGCATCCCCCGCAGGTGGGTTGCACAGCAGATCTCTTGCTGCAGCTAGCGCACCTCCATGGTGTACGCTCAGCGCTGCGGAAGACCTCACACTGGTCGGGGCCTGCATAGCAGGAGTCGGCGTTGCCGGAGTCGGCTGCTGGCTACCCGCTTGTGCCGACACACTCCGTCCTGAGTGTGTCGACATGTACTCCCCAGTGGTCACGGTTCGCCGTGAACGTGGGGGGGGGGGAGAGTTTGCCGCTGAAGGGAGCTTGGTCATCTTCGTCGGCGGAAACTCGTCGCGCTAGGGGAAAAGCCCCCTTCCTGGCGCGCCAAATGTCGAAGTGTTCGGTCGACACTTCCCCCGGGCCTGCACTGGGCAGCCCGCGGAGGTTCTTTTTTTGGAGGGGCTAGTTCCTAGCGGAGAGCTTGCGCAGATGGACGAGTTAGTGAGAGCTTGACACGGAGAGTTTTACGTGGTTCAGGCCGCCGGAGCGTAAAACCCTACGTCCACGGCGAGCTATGGAGCTCGCTGTATTGCTTGCTGCTCAGGGCCGGGGGCCTGACCTTGGGGGTGAGTTACAGCTTGAGAGTGTATGGCTAGCGTATGAGTTGCAAAATGCGAACCCTTGCTATCGACGCCTACCCGAGCCTTTTATAGTCCAGGACTCGGGCGGCTTACAAGGGGTGCCGGGACCCGACAGGTGGTCCCGGGAAGATTGTCTATTATCTACCGTATCTGTAGTTACGCCGGTAGTTGCCTCTGGTTGAAGGCTTCTGAGTCTTCATCTTGCCGCCCTGCCCATGCCGCACGCTAGTCGTAGTGGTTGATGACGGCGCAGGCGGCATGGGATGTCTTGTCACAGCGTTTATTAGCTGGCAGGTTCTGACACCGCGCGCCAGTCTGTGATGCGACTGGGCGCAACGGCACCTGACAGACGCGTGCTCCGCGTTTCCGCATCTTGGGAAGACGCGGGCCTTGAATACCTTGTACGGGCAAGGTGTGGGGCGCCTTTACGCCCGCTGCCTACCGCTCGGGGGCGGGCAGCACCGTTCTTCTGGCCACGTGGCGGGTCCGGAGCCCTTCTCTGAGGAGAGGAGGGTCCGGCCTGCGGGGCACGTTTAGCCTCCGGACCTCTCCCCACGGAGGGGGAGGTCCAGCTTCTGTATACTACGTGGCGGGCCAGGAGCTCTCCTCTGCGGAGAGGGAGGTCCGGCCCCGCTGGACGCGTGGCGTCTTCGGACCTCTCTCCCGCGGAGGGGGAGGTCCGGCTTCTGTATGCCATGTGGCGGGCCCGGAGCTCTCCTCTGAGGAGAGGGAGGTCCGGCCCCGCCGGACGCGTGGCGCCTTCGGAGCTCTCCCTGCGGAGAAGGGCGAGCACCTTAAGCATTTTACCCTGTGCGCGGGGGTACCCCATATCTCAGGTACCGACAAACCCCAAGTGTCCCGCCATCCTTCCTCAGGCGGAGGGGCTTCTAGGATGGACGCTGGTGGGGCGACGCCGGGGTGTGTGCCGGGGGTCCAGACGCCACAGCCCATGACCGTTCCAGCCGCAGGTCCTGGCGGTTCAACTGCGGCCCAGAGGCCGGGGCTACAAGCCCGTTGGAGCGCTCATGTCGCCCAGTAAGTGTTGCTCCTTCTTGCTTGTAGGAGTAGTGTTCTCGTCCCCTCCCTTAGCCTGAGAGCTTTCTTTTCCTGCAGGGACCGGCCGTCTGCCGGGGGCGGGCCTCTTACCCGGCCATCTCCAATTGGTGGAGACTCCGCGCCACAACATCTGGGAACTGTGGTGGTTCCAATGGCCCCCAAGTCGGTGGGGGCTTCTTTTGTGCCGGCGAGTTCGCCCTCCGCGGTGGCTGCGACCGCACCTGTCCGCCCTCCTTCACCAGCCCGGAAGTCCGGTTCTGAGGCTGGAAGGGCCGCTGTAGGTGCAGTTGCTGGCTCCCTGGCTCCCTCAGGACAGCGTCTTGCTCCGGTTGCTGAGGCACCAGCACCTCCGCCGGTCTTAGACGCAACAGGGGAGGTCAGGGGCACGACTCCTGTCCCCTCTGTCCCGGCGCCCATGTGGGATGCCCTGGGGCGTGTCCAGACCAGTGCCCGACAGTTCCAGGCCGCCTTTGAGCGGGAGCGTGGGGCACTGGCCGGAGAGAGGGAACGCCTTCTTAGCTGGGAGCGCCTCCTGCAACAGCGGACCCAGGAGGCTAAGGCGGAGCTTGACTCGAGGCAGTCGAGACTTGAGGCCATGAGTGCTCTGCTTGACACTCAGAAGAAAGCCATCAGCCGCCTGGACTCAGAGACCCGGCGGCTCCGCGCTTCCTACCGCGAGGCCCTGGCCCATGTTGAAGCCAAGGCCAAGGCGCGCTCTGCCGCCGAGGAAGAGTTGCGGCTGCAGGTAGCTCGTCGAGAGTGTGCCGTCGCCAATCGGGAACGTGCTGCAGCGGCCGAGGAGGAGAAGATTGCCGCACGGCTGAAGGCCAAAGAGGGTGAGCTGAGGGCTCGGGCCGAGGAGTTGGAGCTCCGCGAGTCGGCTGCTGCTGCGAGGGAGGAGCAATTCTCCCGGGAGCGCCAGACGGCGTTGGATCGCGAGCTGGCGGCTCGCCAAGAGGTAGAGAAGCTCCAGTCTTCGCGGTCTACCGAGGCCCAGGCAGTCTGGGGCTTTATTGCCAAGGCGGGATCCGCCTTGGTTCCTCTTGGTTTCAGCCCGGTGCGGATGGAGGCTCCAGCGCAGGAGATGTCTGAGGCAATCCCGGCACTTGAGTCCATCGGCGGCAAGCTGGGCCGGCTCGAAGCCGTGATCGCCGACGAGCTTGAGGTGGAGGGACGGGGCTTAGTGAAGGAGGTCGCTACGCACGTACTGGCGTGCTTCCGGAGCCAAGACCCATCCTTCTCTCTGGAGCCAGTCCATCTAGGGCCAGTTGCCGAGCGGGAGGAAGCTGCCAGGGCTGAGGTCGAGGACATGGCCGCCCTTGTGGCCTCTAGGTTCCAACGGGAGTCCGGGGACTCTTAGGCATCTGCCCCCGTGGCCACAAGGCCCTGTACCTCCTTTTTTATTTTTGTTGAGTCTGTAGCCCAGCTCATGGAGCCTTGTATGAATAGACTCTTGTTATCTTCTGCGTCTACGTGCTTTAGTCTTCTTCTTGGTTTTACCTGGTCGAGCCCTTAGCTCCGCAAGGTACTCAGAGGCCTTGACCAATCTCGAAGCTCTGCTCAGACACCTTCCCCGGGTCCTTACTGTATTAAGGGCCCCGGAGGTCTCCAGGACCCGCCCCATGAGAATGGGGAGGTCCGGGCCTGCTAGCCACGTGGCGAACCCGGAGCTCTCCTCTGAGGAGAGGGAGGTCCGGCCCCGCGGGACACGTGGAGCCTTCGGACTTCTCCCCGCGGAGGGGGGGAGGTCCGGCTTCTGTCGGCCATGTGGCGGGCCTGGAGCTCCCCCCTGAGGAGAGGGAGGTTCCGCCCCGCTGGACACGTGGGACCTTCGGGTCTCACCCCTGCGGAGGTGGCGAGGTCCAGATTCTTCGGTCTTACCTTGGAGTTCCGGTCTTGCGCGATCCCGTAGCGGCCCCCCTGGTAGGTGTGTCCCATTGGTTGGGTGCACCTACCATACTCCTGCGGGTAGCTGAGGCCGAGAGGTCCTGCACAAGTAAGGGAAGCGTAATTCTCCTTGGGGGCTCCCCCTCCAATATCTCGTAGTCTTATTTGGCTTACGGTCCCTATCCACTTATACGGTGCTTGGGGACTACAGTGCGCGAAGTGCCGGGAGCTAAGGGCCCCTGTGACACTCTTATCTCGGATGTCATCATATGTTCATGTTTTATGAAGAAGAAAAACATTTTAAGAAAATAAGGAACAGAGACAAGTATCAAAAGGATAGCCAATAAGCTCTCCGAGAACCAAAAGGCAACTTCCACGGCCAGCAGACCACGTAGCGTGTTCGGAGCTCATCCCCGAGAGATTTGGAGAGGTCCGATGCTAAACTGACTACATGGCAGGCTCGGGGGTCACCTCCGCAATTGGAAAGAGGTCCGACCCTGTGGGACACATGCTGCCCGCGGAGCTAGCCTCTGCGGAAGAAGCAAAGGCATTTTTCATAAGACACGTGTCATCCTCGCGGAAATAAGAAGACCAGTCGCACGGGATACATGTCAATCTCGGAGCTCATCTCAGAGAAGTCCGGATCTATCGAACACGTGTCGCCACCGGAGCTTATCACCGGAAGGTCCGTCGCAGCTAACCACGTGTCGACCTCGGGGCATGTCCCTGAGGAAGGGAGAGCGGAAGGACCGGCACCCACACGTGGCGTGCGTGGAGCTCACCTCCGAAGAAGAGGGAGGCCTCGCTCGTGACACGCAGCACGACCGGAGCTCGTCTCTGCGGACGAGGAGATACCAGGCCCGGAGGACACGTGGAGCTTCCGGAGCTCATCATCACGGAGGTAACGAATTCTGGAGCGGCTGTTACGCGTAAGGACACCGGTACGCAACGGAAACCGATCTAAATTCCACGATGTTACCAAAGATAAGACGTTCGGATCCAACAAAGATCTGAATAAGACTCTTATTCGGGATCCGATCAGATTAGGACTCTTCTCTTCCCGATTATAAATAGAACCCAAAACCTCTGGCCGAAACCACGAACTTCTCTTTCAACTCCTGAGCCGACGACTTAGAGCCCTAGCCCTAACTCGCCGAGCAAAACATCGCCGAAGCGCAACAAGGGAGATCATCGGAGAAGAACCAAGCGGTCTGAGGAGGACCCCGAAGACAAGAAGAACGTGAGGTAGGACTTCAATACCACCTTACGACATCATGTTGTTCATCTCCTTGCGTCTGTTCTTCGATTCCTTTCGAACAGAAACCTTTTCGTGGGCAGAACACTCGATGATCAGTTTGATCTAAAGACAAGATCATTGCCACGTTCATCCTTGATCTGAACACCTCTAACCATGCAAGCCATGCAAGAACAACAGATCAATCTAATAGAACTAATCGTAGGATAGCATGCATGTGCATCATCACATCTAGTTTAGGGTTTGTGCATGATATTGATTGCTGTGAATTTGTGTGCACGTGAATCCTACATAGCAGGACAAACTCAGGAAGCTGTCTACGACGAGCTGCAGCAACAAAGTTTTGAGAATCAAGAAAAACCGGAACCGCAAGAACAAGGCAAGTGCTCCTTGACCATGTTGATCCTATGTTTTGGGTAAAACTATTTTGTTTTGAGAAAAGGTGTGTGTGCTGAGTCAAAAATGATGGGAAACCTTTTTATAGGAGTTTACTAGTTTTGGTTAAACCACCCTTGTCGCCTGAGAAGTTTGTGAGTCGGGTATGGTCTTTGCTTTATGCTTCACTGAGTCTCTGGGATCGGGAAGCGAGGTAGATGTGTCTAGCTAACTGCACTCGTACTAAAAATAAGTAACTGATGAGGTTAATGAACATGGATCGGAGGGAGATCTAGGCAAGCCTGGGTTTGTGTATGAGGTAGCATGAGATGGTGGTTTTACTTGCCGTAGATCTAAGGACCGGTTCATGCATGCACATGCCAGGATAACAGTGCCACCACAAAGCCATGTATGGGTGTGGCTTTGTTGAGTAATTAGGTAAGTTGCTAGAGTGTTATGGACTGTGGAAGGCGCGGGGAATGGGAGTCGAGTGAGGACTGCCCTGGGAACTTCATGGCACAAGAGGGGGCCCGTGGGTGGGAGAATTGGAGATTCTAGCCTGCCGGTGAAACCTTAGTGAGTCCATACATCTAGTAACCCCTTTGTAAAAGCTATTTTAGGATCTCTTGACCATACACCGACGGATGTGTACTGGTAAAATGGAGGTTCTGCAGTCGCCGACGGGTGACGAAATCACAAACTTGTGGGTAAAGAGGTGCAAACTCTGCAGAGTTATTAAAACTATCATGATAGCCGAGCTTACGGTCATGAGCACCTGGCTAAACTGCCATGATTAGATGAGATGGTTACTGGGATGGTTATTGGAATGGTTATTGGGAAGGTTCTTGGTTATGGTTATTGGTTATGGTTTGGTTTGGGACTATGGAGTCCGGGAGATGAGATGGTTGCATGACTGATGGGTCATGACATGAGATTGGTCTCGGTGCGAGACGAGGTTGTTTATGAGGTGAGATGGTAGCGAATACGAGGAGGTATTCGTGAGTATGAATAAAAGATTGGTTAATGTTCGGATGGAACACGGGAAGTGATGGAGGTATGTTGGTAATTTAATACATGTTGGGATTACATTTAAACTTAAATTGATGTTTTATCATGGTTTTTACAGAACTGCTTTTCTGCAAATAAACCTTTTATGCCTACCTTGTTTATGAGATGCATATCATGTGTTTTCCCGCACTTGCTGAGTACATCATTGTACTCAACCTTGCATTATTACCTCATCCTCAGCAGCAGGAGAAGCCTACTATGAAGATCAAGTGGAGCATTACGGCGTGTGATCTATTCTCAACCTTGCCTGTGGAGGGAGTAGAGATGGAGCCACTTCTGCTTAGTTTTGCTTCCGCATTAGTTTTTGCTTCCGCATTTAAATACGGACTTCCGCTGCATAGAATTAAGATTTCCGCTGTGAAGCATGAGTCCAAGACTCATGAGGTGTTGTAATAAACTCTTTTATTCGTGGTAATATATAATCTGAATTCAGTTTGTGAAACGTATGTGTATGTGTGATGAACATCCTGGGCACACATATGCATTAGTTCTCGGTTCCGTGGCTTTCCACAGAATTGAGGGCGTCACAGATTGGTATCAGAGCCATGGGTTGATAGTAGGTTACACGCCTAGATAGAAACCTTAGATTGATATTAGAGTCACGGGTTAACAGCAAGTTACACCACTAAATAGAAATCACAGGTAGCTAAGCCACGCGGACCAAAGGAAGCATCCTAGGGTGAATAACTTAGATTGGCCTTGTAACCACCTTGACATAGGAAACCATCCTTGAATAGGAGTTGAGTGAGCCCTTGTGATGATTATTTGTGAATATGTGCTTAGTGTGAGTTGTGGGACGTCTCAAAAACGTTGTCCATATCCACACGTAAGAAGAGGGAGGTGTGAGATGTTTCGGCACTTGCTCACATCCTCATAAGGGCTAATATATATAGTCCAACTCACCTTGATGCATATAGTTGAAAGGACCTACCTAACTTTCTAACCCTCTATTCTATTTCTTACTCTCTCACAGATGGTGAGGAAACGCCAGCCGAAGGAATGTCCAGGAAGATGACCACGAGGAAGTTCCTGCTAACCCTGGAGCTGGTGAAAACCATCTGGAAAGGTTGATGGCCATGCAAAACCAGCTTATGCAAACCATGATCCAAACTTTGGGTCAGTTGCAGGCCAACCAACACCCCGTTCCAGCACCACCGCCACCACCACCGCCGGCTCATAACAGGTTGGGAGAGTTCATGAGGACTAGACCACCCACCTTTGCTCAAGCAAGCAATCCAATGGAGGCCGATGATTGGTTGAAATCCATGGAGAAGAAGCTTGCCATTGTTCAGTGTAACGACCGAGAGAAGGTTCTCTTTGCGTCGCACCAACTGATGGGAGCAGCTGCTGACTGGTGGGATGCCTTGAGCAACGCTGTCGGTACCTGAGATATGGGGTACCCCCGCGCACAGGGTAAAATGCCTAAGGTGCTCGCCCTTCTCCGCAGGGAGAGCTCCGAAGGCGCCACGCGTCTGGCGGGGCCGGACCTCCCTCTCCTTAGAGGAGAGCTCCGGGCCCGCCACGTGGCATACAGAAGCCGGACCTCCCCCTCAGCGGGAGAGAGGTCCGAAGACGCCACGCGTCCAGCGGGGCCGGACCTCCCTCTCCTCAGAGGTGAGCTCCGGGCCCGCCACGTGGCGTGCAGAAGCCGGACCTCCCCTCCGCGGGAGAGAGGTCCGAAGGCGCCACGCGTCCAGCGGGGCCGGACCTCCCTCTCCTCAGAGAAGAGCTCCGGACCCGCC
This sequence comes from Neostapfia colusana, assembly GCA_030760725.1. NCBI lineage: Eukaryota > Viridiplantae > Streptophyta > Magnoliopsida > Poales > Poaceae > Neostapfia > Neostapfia colusana. The sequence goes on along the minus strand of JASWHV010000001.1, from coordinate 116,878,028 downwards.
ACGTGGCTAGAAGAACGGTGCTGCCTGCCCCCGAGCGGTAGGCAGCGGGCGTAAAAGCGCTCCTCACCTTGCCCGTACAAGGTATTCGAGGACCGCGTCTTCCCAAGACGCGGAAACGCGGAGCACGCGCCTGTCAGGTGCCGTTGCGTCCAGTCGCATCACAGACTGGCACGCGGTGTCAGAACCTGCCAGGTAATAAACGCCACGACAATACATCCCATGCCGCCTGCGCCGTCATCAACCACTATGACTAGTGCACGGCATGGGCAGGGCGGCAAAATGAAGACTCAGAAGCCTTCGACCAGAGGCAACCACCGGCGTAACTACAGATACGGTAGATAATAGACAATCTTCCCGGGACCACCTGTCGGGTCCCGGCCCCCCTTGTAAGCCACCCGAGTCTTGGACTATAAAAGGCTCGGGTAGGCGTCGATAGCAAGGGTTCGCATTCTGCAACTCATACGCTAGCCATACACTCTCAAGCTGTAACTCACCTCCATGCTCAGGCCCCCGGCCCTGAGCAGCAAGCAATACAGCGAGCTCCATAGCTCGCCGTGGACGTAGGGTTTTACGCTCCGGCGGCCTGAACCACGTAAAACTTCCCGTGTCAAGCTCTCACTAACTCGTCCATCCGCGCAAGCTCTCCGCTAGGAACTAGCCCCTCCGAAAAAAGAACCTCCGCGGTCTGCCCAGTGCAGGCCCGGGGGAAGTGTCGATCGCACACTTCGACATTTGGCGCGCCAGGAAGGGGGCTTTTCCCCTAGCGCGACGAGTTTCCGCCGACGAAGATGACCAAGCTCCCTTCAGCGACAAACTCTCCCCCACCACATTCACGGCGAACCGTGACCAGCGGGGAGTACATGTCGACGCACTCAGGACGGAGTGTGTCGGCACAAGCGGGTAGCCAGCAGCCGACTCCGGCTATGCAGGCCCCGACCAGCGTGAGGTCTTCTGCAGCGCTGAGCGTACACCATGGAGGTGCGCTAGCTGCAGCAAGAGCGCTGCTGCGCAACCCACCTGCAGGGGATGCGCCCCATTCAGCGACCCAGCAATGGGTCCGCGAGGTGGACCGCCTCGTCGTCGCCGCCGCGAACCCTCGGTTTCGGCGAGGGCGGCGCCCGGGGCAACCGGCTGTGTCGCTGACGCGCACACCCACGGTTGACGAGCTAACGGCGGATTCCAGCTCCTCCAGGCTCCTGTCGACGGACCTGCGAAGGGAACTGGAACGGTGCCACTTGGGGCAGGACGCCCGGGTGTACCTCGAGCGACGTCGAGAAAGGCATCGCAACCATGAGGCAGGCGACAGCATGTCGTCGGCCTCGACGCAACCAGAAGGGTAGGCCTTCGCCATGCGAGCCCCGCCTCAGGCATATGCTGCGCAACATATGCCACCACCAAATGCGCCGCAAGTAGCGGCCCCGGCCTACGGTGCAGCCTTGCCCATGCCGGGATACGTGGTGCCAGGTGCGAACCACCTGTTCGCAGCGCCAGTACCTGCAGCAGCAGGTGCAGGATGTGCGGCCCTTGCACCCCACCTTTGCTTCGCAAGGTGGCCGCGCAAGTTTCGCCCGCACTTGCCCGAGAAGTACGACGGAAGCGTCAACCCAGCGGAGTTCCTCCAGATCTACTCCACCGCCGTACTTGCTGCAGGAGGCGATGAGGCTGTCATGGCCAACTACTTTCCCGTCGCCTTGACCGGCCCAGCCCGGTCCTGGCTCATGAATCTACCCCAGGGGTCCATAACCTCCTGGGGTGAGCTCTGCCGGCAGTTCGTCGCCAACTTCGGCAGCTCCTACACCCGTCCCGGCACGGAGCTCGACCTCCACGCCGTCAAACAACAACCTGGGGAGTCGCTGCGCTCTTTCATCCAGCGGTTCTCTCAGGTGCGCAACACCATCCCACATATCCAAAGTGCCTCTGTGGTGGTGGCGTTCTGACAGGGTGTCCGGGACGAGAAAATGCTCGAGAAGCTCGCGACCAGAGAGGTCGGCGAAGTCTCAGAGCTCTTTAGCCTGGCGGACAAGTGCGCCAGAGCAGCCGAAGGGTGGAACTGGCACGCACTGCCGACCTCCGAGTCAGGAGGGCAGCCCGGGTCCGTTGCTGCTGCCTATGGGGGTGGCAAGAAGACCAAGAACCGGGGGAATGGGAAGATGAAGTCACCATTCACGGCCCCCGTCGCCGCAGCTGCAACAACCAGTGGAGCTTGGGGGCCGCGCCCCGACAAGAGGCAGCGGCAATCACCGGCCCCAGACATTGGCCAAGGCGGGCTATGCCCCGTGCATGGCACCTGCAACCATACAGCTGCCGAGTGCTGGGAGATCCAGAGGCTCGCAGAGCGCTTCCGCAATGGAAGACAGCAGAGGGCTGAAGCACCGCCCTACCCTCAGAGGGATGGCAAACAGAAGGCCGATGCCCCAGTCACCGCTGCCCACCAGGTGGGGTTCCAGGAGCCTCAGCGTGTCATAAAGACAGTGCATGACGGTGAGGACTCCAGTTCCGACGGTGACGGGCCAAGGCGTTAGCCAGCTATGGCACGCCTCCGTGCCTCGAACATACCTCTCGGGGGCTGCCTAGGGTCCGTCAACCCCTTGAAGGCCTTGCCAAGAGGGGGGGACGCCTTAGGTCATCCAAGGCGAGCCCGGGTCCACCTACCCCTTGAAGGCCTTAGCCAGAAGGGGAGAACTCCCCGGGGGACCCCGAGAGAAGCCACGCAGGACCTGATCCAGCGTGAAGACAACAACTTCGACAAGACTCGGCTTGCAGGGAACACCCCACAACGCAAGGTCTCGGCTAATGCTCTAAGCACTACCGCCAAAGAACCAAACGCGACGGGGGCCCGCAAGAGGGCAGCCTGGTGAAGTGGCACGCTATATTCCAAGAAGGACCCATAAGCTCTCCCCCAGCAGGGAAGGTCCCTTCCGAATCATGAAAGCTACCGCCCCAGGTACACATGCCTTTCAACCGAGAGTGGGATCCATTCCCAAAAATCCTTGCCATGGAGCAACACTGTAAGTCCTACTTACTGAGCATCGGTAGAACAGGGTTATTCACTTCTGTAATAGACCCCATAGAACTTAGGAACAGAGCTTGGGGTAGCTAAGTCTCAAGGGACGGTACAGGACTACGTCCAGTTTAGCCTGGTTCCGACCCTAAGCGCGTAGAGTCTTGCTTCCCTTGTAGACGAGGCGGAACATTGCCCCCACGAACAGCCAGAATTCCACCTATGGGCGCAAATACAGAGACCTGTTCTACTTAGCTCCTTCTCATGCATTCATTTAAATTATGCATTAATTTTTATGATCGCACTATCTCTGTATGTTCATCATACGTCTAGCTCCCCCTCTCCTGCGCTCATCCATAGTCGGCATTTGCTATCCTCCCGAAGGCGGCTGCGCTTGAGGCACCTGCCGATGGCCGAGTGAGTCTCTCGGGCCTCCCCCAGTCAGGTGTTGTGGTGTCAGTTGGTCACCTCCAGGAAAGGCCAGCGTTGTGCATGGGGGGTCCAGGGTGCGTATCCAGCTTAGCCGGCCCAGAGCCCAAAGCATGCGCATCCTGCTCTCCGGAGGTCCAGGGGAGTACGTCCGCTTTGCCTGGTCATGAACCCAAAGCGCGTGCACTCTGCTTCGCCAGCGCATGGCCCGGTACTAGGGATCGGACGGCCGTACCCGGACCTCGGAGGGAGCCGGAGCTCCGGTGCCTCGTGCACAGAATTGCCCAAGCCCCGTATGCGGGCCAGGGCCATAAGACGGATAAGACTAGGAGACAGGAGGGGTGAACCCCCCGAGGAGAAATACGTTTCCTCTACCTGTGTGCAGGACCTTCAGGTTACGGCAACAGGAACTGCATGAAGCGGGGGGAAAGGAGCTACCAGCTACACCGGCCTGGGACTGGAAGGACCGGGACCCGCCCCTCCAGCTGGGGCGGGGCCCGGGGGCCCCGCATGTCCAGCAGGCCCGGAACTCTCTCCTTCCTTGAGGAGGGCTCCGGGCTCGCCATGTGGCAGGCAGGAACCGGACCTCCCCCCTCAGCGGGAGGGCTCTGAAAGCCCTACGTGTCCAACATGACCGGAGCTTCCGTCTCTTGAGGAGGAGCTCCGAACCCACCACGTGGCCGGCAGATTTGGAGCCCCCCATAGGGCGAGGTTCGGAGACCTCCGGGGGCCCCTAACATGGTTAGGACCCGGGGGGTGTCTGTGCGAAGCTCCGAGATTGGAAATGACCTCTGAGTACCTTGCAGAGCTAAGGACTCAGCCAGGCAAAGCCAAGAAGGAGGGAAAAAGCATCACAAACACAAGTATCCAAGAGAGTCAAATTAAGGAAGGCTCCTTGAGCTGGACTACAGACTCGATAAAAAAGGGAGAAGCAAGTCCTAAGGACCTCCCGGCTCTCGCCGGAACCTTGCGGCTACAAGGGCGGCCACATTCGACTTCAGCCCTGGCAGCTTCCTCCCGCTCCGCGGCTGGGCCCTCTCTTGCTGGCTCCAGTGAGAAAGAGGGGTCGCGGCTCTTGAAGCATGCCAGCACATGCGAGGCGACCTCTAAAGCTAAGCCGCGGCCCTCGGCTTCAAGCTCGCTGGCGACCACCGAGTCGAGTCTGTCCAGCTTGGCGCCGATCGACTCCAATGCAGGGATCACCTCTGCCACCTGCAATACGGGAGTTGCGGCCCTCACCGGACTGAAACCAAGAGGGATCAGGGCGGACCCCGCTCGATCCACGAAGCTTGAGACCACAAGGGCCTCAGAGGACCGTAGGGCTGAGAGCTCCTCCACCTCGCGGTGGGCCGCCCACAGAGCCTCCAGGTTCCTCTCAGAGAATTCCTTCTCCTTGGCCGCCAGGGAACTCTCCCGAAGGCGGAGAGTCTCGGCTAGACGCTCCAACTCAGCGGCCCTGAAGCCGGCAGTCAACTCCCGGTCCAAGACCGCCCGGCGATCATGGGAGACCTGTTCATCCCTCAAGTCAAGGTCTGCCTTCAGAATCTCCAGCTCCTCCATCCGAGCTCGGAGGTCATCCTCGCCCGCAGCCAGCTGCGCGGCGACCCTCTCTGCCTCAGCTGCCACGGAACGCTCCCGCTCCTCAACGGCAAGTTTGCGGCGCTCCAACCGCTGCCGTATTTCCACAGCAGCAGAGAGGCTCTCTTCGGCCCGGGCGTGAGCCTCCAGGGCCTCCCTGTTGATCCGCCGCGACTGGGTGTCCATGCGGTCAACAGCCCGCTTCATCCGGTCGATAAGCGTTTCCCTGAAGTCGAGCAACTCCTGCCTGGAGTCGAGCTCGCTCTTAACCTTCGCGGTCCTCTCCCGCAAAAGGTTCCCCCAGGTTAGGAGGCAGTCCCGTTCAACCGTATACTCCTCCCGCTCGCACCCTAGTGCAGCCAAGACCTGCCGGACGCTCGACTCGGCAAGCGCGAAGGCGTCCGCCAGAGGCAATGGAGCAACAGAGGCTGGGGCAGTCCCTCCGACCTCCTCCATTACCTCGTCCTCAGGAAGAGCCGACGTGCCAGCCGCCGAGACGAGACGCCGATCAGGAGAAGCTGGCTCCGCGGCGCTGGCAGCCAGGCCAGCCGGGCTCTTTTCAGCTTCTGGCTCCTTGACCTGAGGAGAGGGACGAGCCGGGGAAGACGGTGCTGGAGAAGAAGCCAGGCCGCCTAGTGCAGGATCAACCTGTGCTGGCTCGGGGGCCGCGGTGGCCGTCTCGGCAGGAAGAGACGGCGCCGCCGCGGAGTCCGGGCACACCGGAACAGGAGAAGTCCGTGCTGGCCTGGGGGCCGCAGCAGTTGCCCCTGGCTCCGAGCGCATCGGCACAGATTCCCCGCGAGACGGGGAAGGCCAGGAAGCGCGGACACTCCAGCGGGCTCTAAACCCCGACTTCCGAGCCGGGGTAGGATTTCCAGAGCCCGCTACCGTCTCCGACGACCGCTCCGCAGTCGCTTGGACTGGCGGAACAGGGGACACCACAGAGGCTTCCCCCAGCACATCAGCCCGGGGCCTCTTCGAGTCGCCACCGGAGGGAGTGTCAGGCACCCCAGAATCCCGACTTGGCACCGGCGCCGTTGCTGGAGGAGATCGAGCGCGTTTCTTCTCTGGCAGTGGGTTGGAAGCCATGGCAAGGGAGAGCTCAAAGGCAAGAAAGCAAAAGTGCAAGAGTCCAAGAAGAAACGCAGAGAAGTGCGAAGGGAAGCTACAATGTGGGTGAGACCCCCTCTAAAAAGCTTCCCGGTGCAGTTCCAAGCGATTCGGAACTCTTCGAATACCCCGCACCCGCAACCGCTTCGGTTCCTAGACCGAGTGCCGATGATGGGTGGGCCCAAGCCGCTTAACTGGAGCGGTGGGGGCAAGGAGTCAGTCTCCTAAGAAGATGAGCCGGCAAGGCCCTTCGGCGGTTCCCGAAGAAAGCGCCGCAACATGCAGAAGTGGCAGCCTTGGGAACCGCCACAGTAAAAGCAATCATCAAGTGAGCGCACGCTCTCACGACCCCGCGGCCGTTCGTGCTTCGGCAGCGGCCAAGTCAGGACTTAGAGAAAGTGCGCGGATCGGGAGAGACGGAGGTCCCACCTCGGGCTCGCTATCTCCCCCGAGATGGGCCCGGGGGCCACTGTCGGTACCTGAGATATGGGGTACCCCCACGCACAGGGTAAAATGCCTAAGGTGCTCGCCCTTCTCCGCAGGGAGAGCTCCGAAGGCGCCACGCGTCTGGCGGGGCCGGACCTCCCTCTCCTCAGAGGAGAGCTCCGGGCCCGCCACGTGGCATACAGAAGCCGGACCTCCCCCTCCGCGGGAGAGAGGTCCGAAGACGCCACGCGTCCAGCGGGGCCGGACCTCCCTCTCCTCAGAGGTGAGCTCCGGTCCCGCCACGTGGCGTGCAGAAGCCGGACCTCCCCCTCCGCGGGAGAGAGGTCCGAAGGCGCCACGCGTCCAGCGGGGCCGGACCTCCCTCTCCTCAGAGAAGAGCTCCGGACCCACCACGTGGCTAGAAGAACGGTGCTGCCTGCCCCCGAGCGGTAGGCAGCGGGCGTAAAAGCGCTCCTCACCTTGCCCGTACAAGGTATTCAAGGCCCGCGTCTTCCCAAGACGCGGAAACGCGGAGCATGCGCCTGTCAGGTGCCGTTGCGTCCAGTCGCATCACAGACTGGCACGCGGTGTCAGAACCTGCCAGGTAATAAACGCCGCGACAAGACATCCCATGCCGCCTGCACCGTCATCAACCACTATGACTAGTGCACGGCATGGGCAGGGCGGCAAAATGAAGACTCAGAAGCCTTCGACCAGAGGCAACCACCGGCGTAACTACAGATACGGTAGATAATAGACAATCTTCCCGGGACCACCTGTCGGGTCCCGGCCCCCCTTGTAAGCCACCCGAGTCTTGGACTATAAAAGGCTCGGGTAGGCGTCGATAGCAAGGGTTCGCATTCTGCAACTCATACGCTAGCCATACACTCTCAAGCTGTAACTCACCCCCAAGCTCAGGCCCACGGCCCTGAGCAGCAAGCAATACAGCGAGCTCCATAGCTCGCCGTGGATGTAGGGTTTTACGCTCCGGCGGCCTGAACCACGTAAAACTTCCCGTGTCAAGCTCTCACTAACTCGTCCATCCGCGCAAGCTCTCCGCTAGGAACTAGCCCCTCCGAAAAAAGAACCTCCGCGGGCTGCCCAGTGCAGGCCCAGGGGAAGTGTCGATCGCACACTTCGACAAACGCCCATGCCATCCCGGAGACAATCACTTGGACAGAGTTCAAGGAAAGTTTCCGCTCCCACTACATCCCTGTATGCCCCCGAAGATGTCAACTCAGATCAGAGGAAGCAGTACCTGTTCATGAGAGGGTTGAACAATGAGATCTAAGTTCAGCTCCTCAACAATGACTACGTAAGCTTCCAGAAGCTGGTTGATAAGGCTATTGTGGTTGAAAACAAGATCCGAGAGATCGAGAACGAGTGCAAAAGAAAGATCCCATACGAGCTCCAAGGGAGCAACGTACGACCTAGGTACATGCCCCCTGCACCGCAGTATGGATCGACCGCTCCTACGAACCGCCCTGGTCAGCCACCACAGCAACGGTTCGTTGCACTGGCACCTCGTGTGCCCATGCCTCCTGCGCCCCGGCCTAACAATGGCACTCCTGTTCAAAACCCCCGCCCCAACGTACCTGCTGCCGTAGGCAACAGGGCATGCTTTACATGCGGGGAAGTAGGCAACTTCGCTAACCAGTGCCCGAAGTGAGGCCCTGGACAGCAAGGTAACGTGCCCAAGCAGAACCAGCGACCAAACGGAGGGGGCAACCAAGGGAACCGTGGACCGCAGAACTATGCTCGTGGCCACGTTAATCATGTCACTGCTGAGGAAGCACAACAGGCTGAGGACGTCGCAATTGGTATGTTCCTTGCCAACTCCAACCTAGCCACCATTTTATTTGATTCCGGAGCATCACATTCCTTCATATCGTCCACATATGTTGACCAAACATCATCTACCCGTATCCCACTTAGAATGTGCTATGTTAGTTAATTCTCCCGGAGGAGAAATGAGGACTAGTATAGAGTATGTCCTAGGGTAAGCCTTAAATTAAGGGGGGTAGACTTCCTTGCCAACCTTATTGTCTTGGACTCCCACGGGATTGACATCATACTCGGAATGGACTGGTTAAGCAAGCACAATGGAGTAATCCAATGCGCTGAGAGAAGCGTGCAGTTGACAAACGAACACGGTATCCGTGTCGAGTTTGAGTCAGCCCAGCAAGCAACCAAACGGGCGGATTTGAACCATGTTGAAGGAGTAGCTTTGGACAACATTCCAGTGGTTCAGGAATTTTCGGACGTGTTCCTAGAAGAACTTCCAGGTATGCCACCTGATCGGGACATTGAGTTTGCCATAGATTTGGTACCTGGAACTGCAACCATAGCTAAGAGACCATATAGGATGCCCGTCAACGAGTTAGTAGAACTCAAGAAGCAAATTCAAGAACAGTTGGAGAAGGATTTTATCCGTCCAAGTTCATCACCATGGGGAGCCCCGGTACTCTTCGTGGACAAGAAGGACGGAACCTAAAGAATGTGCGTGGACTACAGGTCTCTCAACAAGGTAACAATCCAGAATAAATACCCTCTGCCCCGTATAGAGGACCTGTTCGATCAAATGAAAGGAGCCCAAGTGTTCTCCAAGATTGATCTTCGGTCGGGATATTTCCAGCTGAAGATTAAGCCCTCCGATATACCTAAGACAGCCTTTTGGACACGGTATGGTTCATATGAATATACCGTTATGTCTTTTGGATTGACGAATGCACCCGCATACTTCATGTACCTTATGAATAAGGTTTTCATGGAGTACTTAGACAAGTTCGTCGTGGTTTTCATTGACGAAATTATGGTATATTCAAAAAGTGAGGAGGAGCATGAAGAACATCTGAGATTGACCTTGCAGAAGTTGCGAGAGCATCAGTTGTATGCCAAGCTCAACAAGTGTCAATTTTGGCTAAGGGAAATATCCTTCCTAGGCCACATCATCTCCAAGGAAGGGGTATCGGTTGATCTTGGAAAGGTGAGAGATGTTCTGAAATGGGACCAACCGAAGAGCGTGAGGGATATTCGAAGTTTCCTTGGAATGGCAGGATACTATCGGCGCTTCATTAAAAACTTCTCTAAGATAGCAAAACCTATGACGGAGTTGTTAATGAAGGGGAAAGTCTTTCAATGGACACAAGCCTGCCAAGAAAGTTTTGAGGAACTCAAGAAAAGACTAACCACAACACCAGTTCTAGTATTGCCAGACGTAAGCAAGAGCTTTGACATATATTGTGACGCATCCAGACAAGGGCTCGGGTGTGTACTCATGCAGGAAGGACAAGTGGTAGCCTATGCCTCACGACAATTAAAGAAGCACGAGCTTAACTATCCTACGCACGATTTGGAGTTAGCAGCAGTGGTGCATGCATTGAAGATTTGGAGACATTATATCCTTGGTCATCGATGTGAGATCTATACGGATCATAAAAGCCTCAAGTACATATTTACACAAACGGACTTAAATTTGAGGCAACGTCGATGGTTAGAACTCATGAAGGATTATGATGTAAGAATCAATTACCACCCCGGGAAGGCCAATGTAGTAGCTGACGCATTGAGCAGAAAGAGAGCATGCCACCAACTCACGGTTCGGAGGCTGCCACCCGAACTACGTAAGGAGTTCGAACGGTTACACCTCGGATTCTTGAATAACATGGAAATGATGGAGATCCACTCCTCATTGGAGCAAGAAATAAGAAAGGGACAAGCAACGGACAAGGGAATCAAGGAGATCAAGGAAAGAATCCGACAAGGGATAGAGAAGGATTTCAAGGAGGATGAAAAGGGTACGCTTTGGCTAGGAAAAAGGATTTGTGCGCCAAACATAAGACACCTTCTGTAAAAGCCCAAGAAAAGGGACTTGCAAAATTTTCTCTTCACCTCACAACACCACAGTTTTTATTGTGGATATCTTAGGAAAAAGTGTGAAGAGCAAGTAACCTCCATCAAAAGGGTAATTAGAGGGGAAAGTCTACACTTTCACAAAGTAGAATTTCTACACATGAATATGAGAGCTTGAGCTCACCCCTAGGACTTGAAAAGTCTTGGGAAGGTTCAAGCCAAATTTCATGTAAATCCAACACTTTTTGAGGCACTTTTGGAGGTGATTGAAAAAGACGCCAATTTGAATGTGAATTCAAATTGCAGCAACTTTCACCACTCAAATTCAAAAGTTAGCTTCATATTCAAACTCAGCACATTTTTCTGAGTAAGCTCACCAATTTTCATCTCCATTGGAGCTCATCTTGTCAAGAGCTAAATTTGCAAGAATTCAAAACTGAATTTGAATTTCAGTTTAAATATGAAGCACATTTAACCAAACAAAGTTTGAATTTGAGAATTCAAATTCAAACAAAGACTTGGGAGCTAAGTCTCACATTAAATTATGAGTAGCTGGTGGGATAATTAACAGAAACAGAAAAGAAATATTAGGGAAAAAGAAGAAAGGGGGAGGCCCACAGGTCAGTGGCACACATGAGGGGCAGTCGGTTGCTGCAGCCGACCCCGACTTCGCGCGCAAGCCAGGGAACGGCGGCGAGCCACCGAGGCAGCAATCAGCCACCTCACGGTGCCAAACCGTGGCTTAAAGGCCAGCGCACAGCCCACGCCGCCTTCCTCCTGCTTTCCAAACGAGAACCCCCCCCTACCGAGCTCCTTCCTCGTTTCCCCGCGAGCACAGAAACGCCGCCCTCTCTGATCGCCGGCGTCTGGCCAGCACAGGCGCGCTCGTGCCCGACGAGCCACACAAGAAAAGACCACCTTAAGGTGCTGATTCTTCTAGCCCCTACCGTTCTTCATTTCATGGGCTGTCGAGGGAGTATTTTGCCGGAAAAGCTTCGGGTGTCTTGAGGCCGAGCTCCCACAAAATCCCAAAATTCGTGGGGGTTAGATCATCACCGGGCAAACCGAGTCATGCACACGCTCTATACACGGCCACGACCACCTAGGATCGAAAACCAGTAAGAACCGTGGGCTAGGTTTACGGTTCTCTGAAGTTTTCTGAAGCACAGCCGATATCCGGCCTAGGTCGCCGATGAGGTCGTGGTTACCGCCATTTTCACGGGGATCGGTGTCCATGTCCGTGACCAGCAGGTGTCAGCGGAGCTCCCCGAGCAAACCGCATCGAAAAAGGTGCGTGGGATGCCGAGTTGGACGTCGCCGGTGAGCTCCCGGCCGCTGTTGCCGTCGGGAGCACTGTTCCGGTGGTTGTCAAGTTCTGGGGAGGGCACCACCGTGTTCCTCAGGCCGAGATAGGCACTGGCGGCGAGATTCAGCAAGCTCCGAGGACCGGAACCCCTCTCCGGCGAGAGCTCCGGCAAGCTTGGCGGCGGGGTCGCGCGGGTGGCCGGAGGAAGACGAAGGGGTAGGCCCCACGCGTCAGCGGCTGGAGATAAATGGGTGGGATTCTCTGTGGTCCGGGATCCAGTGCGGCCGCGCGGGAAGGAGTCTGTGGCCCCGTGTGGCTCGGATCCAGCGGTCGACACGTGTACGTGGACCCACCCGCAGGATTTAAACATTTCTGGAATTTCCAGTTTTAGTGCAAACTTTAGAACCCCATAACTTTTTCTAGGAAGCTCCAAATTTAGTGATTCAAATTGGGTTGGATTCATCTTGCCTAGCTCTGTCGAGATATACAACCCAATTTGTATGAAACCCGTTAATTAATTCTGGAAAATTCTTTAAATCGTTTCAGCAAAAGAATTTTAGAGGGAGTTTGGTTCATCCAAAAATCCCCAAATTTTGCCAGAATGTTCCTTAGGACATTAGAGAACCCCTGTAGAAGTTTCAGACCATTTGGAGTTGATTTGGTCAGAGCAATTCAAATTGGAAGGTGCTGTGTTCATTTGAATACAGAAACATTTTCAGAGAATTTCCAAAACTTGGAAATTCAGTTCTGGGCAAATCTTAACCCAAAAAATGTTAGGAAAATTCATGCAAACTCTATGAGCTATAATTGAAATTGTAGTTCATTAAGTTGAGCATGAACAGGGGTATTACCTCAGAATAAATTCTTCCTTGCTGATTTGCCAAGAGAATTATTCTGAGCAAACCACTCCATGAAAAGTGCTAATGTTTGGTCCAGAGAGTTTTCATGTGACAAGGAACTCACACAAAAATTCTCAGCTCCCTTGGAGCTCTAGATCACCCCTGTCCTGTTTAACCACTTAAGGGATTAATATGGAAAAGGGGGAAAACCACTTAGCATTTAACCATGTGATTAAGTGCAAGCCAAACCACCAACACCAGTTCATCTTTAAATTCTTAAACAAAGTTCCAGGTGTTAGAGGCTGGTTATTAGAACTAGTAGTAGAAGTCTTACCCTAAAACTCACATTTGCATCTAAATTAACATGTAGTATTTCATTAACGTGTAGCCGTTGAAGAAGAGACTCCGGAAGTGCTGGACTTCCTTCTTCCGGACGAAGACTTAACCCCTGACCAGCAGCAACAAGGCAAGCCCCGGTTTGCATTAACCCTTTTATAAGTTTTCTTTTGTTTACATGAGTCATGTGAAGTATGATTGTGCATTAGGTGTAGGATGAATGGAACCCCACTTGCATAACCAAAGGTTCCTAAAAGAGTGAGGGTAGTGTCTAAGACCTCGAGTAGACCGGCTATGCTTAATGAGTCATAGGACTTCGGTACAAGTCGAGTAGTTGGAATCTACTCGCGAGATAGGCTTGGGACACACGGGTTTTGTTGAGTGATGTGAGATCATTTTAGTAATGAAAATGAGACTAGGCAGGGGCTAGGGCGCAGCAAGAGGGAGTCTTGTGTGTGCAGCCCTGTCCGTGTCGATTGAGGACCGAGCCGTGTGCGGCCCACGCTGATCAAGTTTGAACGTACCGAAGGCATATCGGATATATGGGCCCCGATAAACCGATGTAGCCTAAACCTCCGGGCGTCGAGGCATAACGCACCGATTTATAGGTGTAGGCTGAGGGCAGCAAGGTGGAAATCTGCCAACGGGCATAGAGAGATGCTCCGTGTGGGGAACCTCCTGCTCGTTTCGGTGCGACCGGTTCGACGTTTGGGCTGTTGGGTGAAAGGTTGTCCCGTACGACATCGAGTGAGCGTGCTGTGCAGCTCCACGGATGGGCGTACGTGACGTGCTCTTTGGGTTTCCCTGCAGGTGTATATCGAGTCGATTCGCCGTCCCTCGCGGTGAAGAGTACCACTTGGTCACTGAGTCGTGACGTAGATTAATGGATGAAACCTGTTGATTCAATATTGCTGGTTGATCTAATTGTATTGCTACATGTGTGCCACCAAATACTGCTTACTAAATTTCAGATTTCATGAACTGTTAACTTGTTGCTAAAAGATGAACTAAGGATGAACTTGTAGGCGTGTCCTTTTGCTGAAATGTTACTATCCTATGTCCATGGTACCCCTCATGTAGAGTTTCATGCTTAGGTGAGTCGGTTAAGCCTTGCTGAGCCTTCGTGCTCACGGTTGCTGCTTAAGTGTTTTTCAGGTGAGGAGCCACCCACGGACTCGGGGTACGAGTCCACCGGCGAGGGTTATCCTCCGTCGGGGACCACGGCTGAGTGGGAGCCGTACACGCCGCGCTGAGCTGAGAAGTGCAGCTAGTGTGGGTTGCCCTAGGGCTGGGCAACCAACTTTTGCTAGATAGGCGGGCGTGAGTTGTATAGTGTAGACTTCCGCTGTGTAATATAAACAATAGTTGTAACTGAAGTTTGTACCTGTTTGTACAGTTTCAGTTGTTTTTCCCATGTAATATATTATGTTCTTATGACGTGTGCTGTCGGGTGTCGCATCGCGCGGCACCACCCTCTGCGATCCTGGATGAGCGGATTCCGGTCCGCCACACCTTCGCGATATGATATTGAAGGAGGCACACGATTCATCCTATTCCATTCATCCAGGGAGCACCAAAATGTACAAGGACTTGAAAACTTGCTATTGGTGGGATGGTATGAAGAGGGATATAGCCGAATACGTTGCCCTATGCGACACATGCCAACGGGTAAAAGCCGAACATCAAAACCCGCTGGATTGTTGCAACCTTTGAAAATACCTGAATGGAAATGGGAGGACATCAGTATGGACTTTATTGTCGGATTGCCAAGAACTCAGTCAGGATACGATTCCATCTGGGTCATTGTGGACCGGTTGACGAAAACCGCCCATTTTCTTCCGGTAAAGACCAGTTACAACGTTACACAGTTGGCAGAGTTGTACATGGAGCAGATCGTGTGCCGACATGGAGTTCCGAAGAGGATAGTCTCAGATCGAGGTTCTCAGTTTACCTCTAGATTCTGGAGGAAGCTGCAGAAAGCCATGGGTACACGACTGGATTTTAGCTCCGCCTATCACCCACAAACAGATGGGCAAACCGAAAGGACGAACCAAATTTTGGAGGACATGTTGAGAGCTTGCGCCTTGAAACGTGGGCGTAGTTGGGATAGGAGTTTACCGTATGCCGAGTTCTCCTATAACAACAGCTATCAAGCTAGCTTGAAGATGTCGCCTTTCCAAGCCTTATATGGCAGACGGTGTAGAACGCCGTTGTTCTGGAACGAGACTGGAGAGAACCAGGTGTTTGGACCCGAAGTACTACAAGAGGCTGAAAAGCAAGTCCAAACGATACGGGAAAACTTAAAGGCTGCTCAGTCACGACAGAAAGGCTATGCGGACAATAGGCGTAGGAAGTTGACCTTTGAAGTAGGAGACTTCGTATACCTTAGGGTATCGCCTATCCGAGGCCAACGACGTTTTAACGTCAAAGGCAAACTAGCACCTCGCTACATCGGACCATTTAAGATTTTGGACAAGCGAGGAGAAGTAGCCTATCAACTAGAGCTCCCACACCACCTCTCTGACGTACCTGACGTGTTTCATGTATCCCAGCTCAAGAAGTGTTTGAGAGTACCAGAGGAACAAGTGTCAATGGGAGAACTTAAACTTCAAGAAGACCTGACCTACGCAGAACACCCTATCCGAATCTTGGACGTAAAGGAAAGGGTCACCCGAAACAAAGTGATTCGATGGTGCAAGGTACAATGGAGACATCATACTGAAGCTGAAGCCACATGGGAGCGTGAAGAGGATATTAAGGCTGAATTCCCCCATCTATTTTCTACTAACGAATCTCGAGGGCGAGATTCAATTTAAGGGGGGTAGATTTGTGACACTCTCATCTCGGGTGTCAGCATATGTTCATGTTTTATGAAGAAGAAAAACATTTTAAGAAAAGAAGGAACAGAGACAAGTATCAAAAGGATAGCCAATAAAGCTCTCCGAGAACACCGAAAGGCAACTTCCACGGCCAGCAGACCACGTAGCGCGTTCGGAGCTCATCCCCGAGAGATTTGGAGAGGTCTGACGCTAAACTGGCTACGTGGCAGGCTCGGGGGTCACCTCCGCAATTGGAAAGAGGTCCGACCCTGTGGGACACGTGCTGCCCACGGAGCTAGCCTCTGCGGAAGAAGCAAAGGCATTTTTCATAAGACACGTGTCATCCTCGCGGAAATAAGAGGACCAGTCGCACGGGATACGTGTCAATCTCGGAGCTCATCTTAGAGAAGTACGGATCTATCGAACACGTGTCGCCACCTGAGCTTATCACCGGAAGGTCCGTCGCAGCTAAACACGTGTCGACCTCGGGGCATGTCCCTGATGAAAGGAGAGCGGAAGGACCGGCACCCACACGTGGCGTGCGTGGAGCTCACCTCCGAAGAAGAGGGAGGCCTCGCTCGTGACACGCGGCACGACCAGAGCTCGTCTCTGTGGACGAGGAGATACCAGGCCCGGAGGACACGTGGAGCTTCCGGAGCTCATCATCACGGAGGTAACGAATTCTGGAGCGGCTGTTACGCGTAAGGACACCGGTACGCAACGGAAACCGATCTAAATTCCACGATGTTACCAAAGATAAGACGTTAGGATCCAACAAAGATCTGAATAAGACTCTTATTCAGGATCCGATCAGATTAGGACTCTTCTCTTTCCGATTATAAATAGAACCCAAAACCTCTGGCCGAAACCACAAACTTCTCTTTCAACTCCTGAGCCGACGACTTAGAGCCCTAGCCCTAACTCGCCGAGCAAAATATCGCCGAAGCGCAACAAGGGAGATCATCGGAGAAGAACCAAGCGGTCTGAGGAGGACCCCGAAGACAAGAAGAACGTGAGGTAGGACTTCAATACCACCTTACGACATCATGTTGTTCGTCTCCTTGCGTCTGTTCTTCGATTCCTTTCGAACAGAAACCTTTTCGTGGGCAGAACACTCGATGATCAGTTTGATCTAAAGACAAGATCATCGCCACGTTCATCCTTGATCTGAACACCTCTGACCATGCAAGCCATGCAAGAACACCAGATCAATCTAATAGAACTAATCGTAGGATAGCATGCATGTGCATCATCGCATCTAGTTTAGGGTTTGTGCATGATATTGATTGCTGTGAATTTGTGTGCACGTGAATCCTACATAGCAGGACAAACTCAGGAAGCTGTCTACGATGAGCTGCAGCAACAAAGTTTTGAGAATCAAGAAAAACCGGAACCGCAAGAACAAGGCAAGTGCTCCTTGACCATGTTGATCCTATGTTTTGGGTAAAACTATTTTGTTTTGAGAAAAGGTCTGTGTGCTGAGTCAAAAATGATGGGAAACCTTTTTATAGGAGTTTACTAGTTTTGGTTAAACCACCCTTGTCGCCTGAGAAGTTTGTGAGTCGGGTATGGTTTTTTCTTTATGCTTCGCTGAGTCTCTGGGATCGGGAAGCGAGGTAGATGTGTCTAGCTAACTGCACTCGTACTAATAATAAGTAACTGATGAGGTTAATGAACATGGATCGGAGGAAGATCTAGGCAAGCCTGGGTTTGTGTATGAGGTAGCGTGAGATGGTGGTTTTACTTGCCGTAGATCTAAGGACCGGTTCATGCATGCACATGCCAGGATAACAGTGCCACCACAAGGCCAAGTATGGGTGCAGCTTAGCTGAGTAATTAGGTAAGTTGCTAGAGTGTTATGGACTGTGGAAGGTGCGGGGAATGGGAGTCGAGTGAGGACTGCCCTGGGAACTGCATGGCACAAGAGGGGGCCCGTGGGTGGGAGAATTGGAGATTCTAGCCTGCCGGTGAAACCTTAGTGAGTCCATACATCTAGTAACCCCTTTGTAAAAGCTATTTTGTGATCTCTTGACCATACACCGACGGATGTGTACTGGTAAAATGGAGGTTCTGCAGTCGCCGACGGGTGACGAAATCACAAACTTGTGGGTAAAGAGGTGCAAACTCTGCAGAGTTATTAAAACTATCATGATAGCCGAGCTTACGGTCACGTACACCTGGCTAAACTGCCATGATTAGATGGGATGGTTACTGGGATGGTTATTGGAATGGTTATTGGGAAGGTTCTTGGTTATGGTTATTGGTTATGGTTTGGTTTGGGACTATGGAGTCCGGGAGATGAGATGGTTGCATGACTGATGGGTCATGACATGAGATTGGTCTCGGTGCGAGACGAGGTTGTTTATGAGGTGAGATGGTAGCGAATACGAGGAGGTATTCGTGAGTATGAATAAAAGATTGGTTAATGTTCGGATGGAACACGGGAAGTGATGGAGGTATGTTGGTAATTTAATACATGTTGGGATTACATTTAAACTTAAATTGATGTTTTATCATGGTTTTTACAGAACTGCTTTTCTGCAAATAAACCTTTTGTGCCTACCTTGTTTATGAGATGCATATCATGTGTTTTCCCGCACTTGCTGAGTACATCATTGTACTCAACCTTGCATTATTACCTCATCCTCAGCAGCAGGAGAAGCCTACTATGAAGATCAAGTGGAGCATTACGGCGTGTGATCTATTCTCAACCTTGCCTGTGGAGGGAGTAGAGATGGAGCCACTTCTGCTTAGTTTTGCTTCCGCATTAGTTTTTGCTTCCGCATTTAAATACGGACTTCCGCTGCATAGAATTAAGATTTCCGCTGTGAAGCATGAGTCCAAGACTCATGAGGTGTTGTAATAAACTCTGTTATTCGTGGTAATATATAATCTGAATTCAGTTTGTGAAACGTATGTGTATGTGTGATGAACATCCTGGGCACACATATGCATTAGTTCTCGGTTCCGTGGCTTTCCACAGAATTGAGGGCGTCACAGCCCCCCTGTCCATCCGCAGGTACCTCCCACGCAACCGCCTTTGGTGGGGCAGCAAATGCCGACTAGAGGTGAGAATGAGAAGAGGGAGCTGAGCGCATGGTGAGCATACGCCGGAAGTGCAGTCATAAAAAATTAATACGTAATTTAAATGAGCACCAGGGAAGAGCAAAGTAGGACATGTTTCTTTTCATATAAATTTCCATAGGAGGAAGGCAGGCTAAACATGGAGGCCACGACCCGCCCATTTAAGAAGGGAAGCAAGACTCTACGCGCTTGGGGTCGGAACCAGGCAAAGCTGAACGTAGTCCTGGACCGTCCCCTGAGGCTTAGCTTCTCCGAGCGCTGCTCCTTGACTCTATGGAATCTATTAAAAAAGAAGAGACTGTCCTATTATTGCTCTAGGGGTAGAACTTACGAAGGTGTTCTATGTTCCATGGGTTCGGGAGTGGGTCCCCATCCTCGGTGGAAAGGCGTACGCACCCGGGACGGCACACTTTTGTGACTCGGAAGGGACCTTCCCAATTAGGGGAGAGTTTATGGGTCCCTTCGCAAGAAAGTATGCGCCGCAGCACCAGGTCGCCTTCCTGCAGCTCCCGGGCACGCACAGACCTCTGGTGGTAGCGGCGGAGCGCTTGTCTGTACTGTGCGTTACGGAGTGCTGCATGCAATCGGACCTCGTCGACGAGGTCGATTTCTCCACGCCGGAGGTTGTCCTGCATGGCTTCGTCGTAAGCTCGGACACGGTGAGACTTCATGGTGATCTCTGGGGCAAGCACAGCTTCAGCCCCATACACCATGAAGAAGGGTGTCTCTCCGGTGGCCTGGCTCTGGGATGTCCGGTTAGCCCATAGTGTGCTCGGAAGCTCATCCAACCAATTGGCACCATGTTTCTTCAGGCTGGCATAGGTGCGAGCCTTGAGGCCCCGAAGAATCTCGGCGTTGGCCCTCTCGACTTGCCCATTGCTCTTTGGGTGAGCAACAGAGGCATAGCACACCTGGATGCCGAGGTCTTCGCAGTAGTCTTGGAACGCTGCGCTGGTGAACTGGGTCCCGTTGTCGGTGATGATTCTGTTCGGGACCCCGAACCAGCAGACAATCGACTTGATGAACTTTACTGCGGATTGCTTGTTGATGGTGGCAACTGGTGTGGCTTCCGGCCACTTGGTGAACTTGTCGATGGCGACATAGAGGTACCGGAATCCCCCGACGGCTCTGGGGAATGGTCCCAGGATGTCCAACCCCCATACGGCAAACGGCCATGAGGGCGGGATCATCTGTACCGCCTGAGCCGGTGTATGGATCTGCTTGGCGTGGAACTGGCATGCCTTGCAGCTCTCGACCAGCTTGACGGCATCCTGGAGTGCTGTCGGCCAGTAGAAGCCATGCCGGAAGCCTTTACCGACGAGCGTGCATGAGGAAGAGTGACTCCCACATTCGCCTCCATCGATCTCAGCGAGCAAGTCGCAGCCTTCCCCCTGGGTTATGCACCGCAATAGGACGTGGTTGGCGCCACGTCGGTAGAGATCCCCTTCTACCAACGCGTATCTCTTAGCCATGCGCACGATCCGTTCAGCGGATACACGTTCATCAGGGAGGATGTTGTCTTTCAAGTAGTCCCGGATCTCCGTGATCCATGCATCGGGTCTGACTTGAGCGTCTGGATCATGAGCGCTGGGTTGCACGGAGTCCCCAGTGACGCTTACGAACCTTGGCGGCGTCCATGGCTGCAGGGCCGCCGGGACCGCCAGCTTCGAGGTGCTGGTCCAGCCCCCTTCGCCCGGCTCGGCGGGCCGGGCTGTGGGCCGCAGCAACGTCCTCTCGAAGACTCCTTCGGGCACAGGGGCTCCGGTGGAGGCCTTCGTTGAGAGGTCGTCAGCTGTGGCATTGCCAGCGCGCGGTACGTGGCGCAGGTCCAAGGCGAGGAAGTCTTTCTCCAACATCTGCACGTGGAGCAGGTAAGCAGCTAGCTGTGGGTCATTGCAGGAGCATTCACCCTTAACTTGCTTGATAACTAGCTGGGAGTCGCCCTGTGCCAACAACTGGCGAGCGCCCAGAGACAGGGCTGTCTTTAGGCCAAAGATGAGTGCTTCATACTCTGCCATGTTGTTGGTTGCCTTGAAATTGAGACGCACCATATACCCAAACTGCTCCCCCGATGGCATGAGAAGCAGTACGCCGGCACCGGCCCCCTGCTTTCGCGAGGAGCCGTCGAAGAAGAGCGTCCAGTGAGGCTCGGTGAAGGCCAGAGCTCGGTGCTCTGGTTCACCGTCTTCGTGGCCCCCTGGGTCAGCCTTCGTTTGGCGTCCACTCAACCACGAAGTCAGCCAGTGCTTGGCTCTTGACTGCATGACGAGGAAGGAAGTCCAGCTCAAACTCCGCCAGCTCCGCTGCCCATTTAGCGACATTGCCAGTCGCGTGGGGGCTGTGAAGGATAGCCTTCAGCGGATAGGAGGTGACCACCGAGACCCGGTGGGCATGGAAGTAGTGGCGGAGCTTCCTGGACGCCACGAGCATTGCATACAGCAGCTTATGGACCTCCAGGTACCTTGTCTTGGCATCATGGAGGACCTCGCTGATGTAGTAGACAGGCATCTGGATGGTCCGGACCCTCCCACCCAGGCCAGAGATATCTTCATCCATGGGCTCAGGCCTACGGGAGGTGGGTGGGCCCAGGGAGGTTGCCGGGAGCTGATACTCGAAGGTTCCCAAGCCGCCATGGACCTCCGGGAGGTCCCGCTGATTTTCCGAGAGCTCCGGGAGGTCCCGTTGGACTTCCGGGGAGTTCCGTTGGACCTCCGGGGGGTCGTTGCACCTCTGAGAGGTCCCGCTGGTCCTCCGGGAGGTTGTCATGGAGGTCCGAGGGTCCGTCTTGGACCTCCGGGGGTTGTCTTGGAGATCCGGGGGGTCGTCTTGGACCTCCGGGGTTTCCTGGCGCCTGTCTCCTGCTACCGGAGCAGGCTGTGGTGACGAGAGGTCCGGCCACTCTGCGACGAGGACCATACTCACCACTTCAGCTGTCGCCGCGATGTAGAGCAACAGATGCTCTTCAGGCTCGGGGGCTACCATTATGGGTAGGGTCGTCAGGAGTTGCTTCAACTCCTGGAAAGCTTCTTCTGCTTCGTCGGTCCAAGCAAATGGGCCGGATTTGTGCAGGAGCTTAAAGAAGGGGAG
Organism: Neostapfia colusana; assembly: GCA_030760725.1. Classification (NCBI taxonomy): domain Eukaryota; kingdom Viridiplantae; phylum Streptophyta; class Magnoliopsida; order Poales; family Poaceae; genus Neostapfia; species Neostapfia colusana. The sequence continues at coordinate 116,856,161 of JASWHV010000001.1, read as the reverse complement.
CGCTCGCTCTGCTAACTTCGGTATAAACCGACTCAGCGCGGCTAGGCATCCCGTGAGTTTTTGGACTTCTTTGATGCGGGCGGGGGCCGCATCAAGTCGATGGCCTTGATCTTCTCTGAGTTAGCCTCAATTCCTCGGTGTGAGACCAGGAATCCTAAGAGTTTTCCAGAGGATACGCCGAACACACACTTGTCGGGGTTCAGCTTGGTGCGCGTAGAGCGCTGTTTGTCGAAGACTAAGGCCAGGTTATCTAGTAGGGATGAACTCTGCTTGACCTTAACAAAGATGTCATCGACATACACCTCAACTAAGTCTCTTATCAACTCCCCGAAGGTTTTGTGCATTGCACGTACAAAGGTGGGGAGAGCGTTCTTTAGGCCATAAGGCATAGAGACATAACAGTACAGACCGTCTACTGTGATGAAGGAGGTGTGCTCTTCATCTTATCTAGACATAGGGATCTGATGGAAACTCGAGTAGGCGTCTAGGAAGCACAGCATATCACAGCCTGATGTCGAGTCTACTATTTGATCTATTCTAGGGAGAGGGAATGGATCTTTGGGACATGCCTTATTGAGACTGGTGTAGTCGATGCACATCCGGAGCTTCCCGCCGGCCTTCGGGACAACAACAGGGTTCGCCAACCACCGGGGGTGGTGGACTTCCCGTATGAAGCCAGCGTCCAGCAGCTTCTTGATTTCTTCGCGGATGAAGTTTTGCCGGTCGATGGACTGCTTGCGGGGCTTCTGTTGGACTGGCCGGGCGTCGGGGAAGACCTTTAAGTGGTGCTCGATCACCTCCCTAGGGATCCCTGGCATCTACGATGGCTGCCATGCAAACACGTCGATGTTGTGCCGGAGGAAGGTGACGAGCGCGCCTTCTTATTTGCTATCCAGGCCCCCGGCTACCAGGGTGGTCTGGCTGGCATCGGCGCCGATTTGGACGAGCTTCAAGGGGATGTCGCCCTTGTCGAGGGGTTGCACACGGGGTGCTGCGGTAGAGGCACGGTGGCGTGCACTCGGGTGGAGCCGGTCTGGTTCTGCACTGCCAGGGGCTGGTGCTCTAGCTGTTGCAAGCGCTTGGAGCTTTTCCAAGGCTGACACTGCGGCAGTGCGGTCTCCACGAATCCTGAGGACGCCCGTTGGTGTAGGGATCTTCAAGACGAGGTAGCCGTAGTGGGCTACTGCCATGAATCGGTACAGGGCTGGCCTGCCAATTATGGCGTTGAAGGGGAGGTCGATCTCCGTCACGTCTAACAGAATATACTCTGTCCGATAGCTGTCTGGTGCCCCAAAGGTCACCGGGAGGCTGATGTTGCCGTAGGGAACGACCTGTCCCGGCCCTACCCCTGAGAACGGGCTTGATAGGGTGAGCTTGGCCATCGGGATCTGCAGCTTCTGGAAAGCTGCGCGACTGATGAGGTTCAGTCCAGCCCCGCCATCCACCAAAACGTGGTACATCCTCACGTTGGCGATGGTGGGAGCCACCAAGAGCGGTAGTTGGCCGGCCCCAGCCATGTTCCTGGGGCAGTCGGTGGCATCGAAGCTTATGGGGGTTCCCATCCACCTGAGGTGCGGCGCGGCACTCGGGAGGGGAGCCACCGATGCTACCGCTCGGCGCAGGGTCTTAACCGCGCTTCGGGATGAGGGGTCAGCGGACCCACCGTAGATGACGTAGAGCATCTTTCGGCGCTCGTCATCATTGGAGCTGGAGCCCTCATGATTGCGCACCGCCTTCACGGCGCGCTGAGGCTCCTGGAACTCCACCTGGTGGTCGACGTTGTCTGGGGCGTCGACCTTCTGCTTGCCCTCCCATTGACGGTAGGGTGGGGCATCAGTTCGAAGTTGCTTCCCCTTCCGGAAGTGCTCCGCGAGCTTCTGGATCTCCCGGCACTCGGCAGCAGTATGGTAACTGGTGCCATGCACGGGGCATAGCTCGCCTTGGCCACCATTCGGAGCTGGTGACTGTCGCGGCCCCCGAGCTCCACTGGGTGCCGCTGCTGCGGCAACGGGAGCCGCGGCCAGCGGTTTCATCTTGCTACCGCCCCGGTTCTTGATCTTCCTGCCGCTTCCATAGGAAGCGGCTCCAGATCCTGGCTGTCCTCCTGACTCAGAGGCTGGCAAGGAGTGCCAGTTCCGCCCTTCTGCTGCTCTGGTGCAATTTTCCGCCAGGCTGAAGAGCTCTGAGACGTCGCGGACCTCTCTGGTCGCGAGCTTCTCGAGCATCTTCTTGTCCCGAACGCCTTGCCGGAACGCCACCACCACAGAAGCATTTTGGATATGTGGGATGGTGTTCCGTACCTGAGAGAACCGTTGGATGAAAGAGCGCAGCGATTCTCCAGGTTGTTGCTGGATGGCATGGAGGTCGAGCTCCGTGCCAGGCTGGGTGTAGGAACTGCCGAAGTTGGCGGTGAACTGCCGGCAGGGCTCTCCCCAGGAAGTTATCGAACCCTGGGGGAGGTTCATGAGCCAATACCGGGCTGGGCCGGTCAAGGCGACGGGGAAGTAGTTGGCCAAGACGGCCTCATCCCCTCCTGCAGCAAGTACGGCGGTGGAGTAGATCTGGAGGAACTCCGCCGGGTTGACGCTGCCGTCGTACTTCTCGGGCAGGTGCGGCCAAAACTTGCGCAGCCACCTCGCGAAGCGAAGGTGTGGCGCCAAGGCCGTGCATCCTGCCCCTGTTGCTGCAGGAGTTGGTGTCGTGAACGCTTGGTTCGCTGCTGGCACAGTGTACCCCCGGTATGGGCAAGGCTGCACCATAGACCGGGGGCGCCGTTTGCAGGGCATATGGCTGTGGCATATGCTGCGTGGCGTATGCTTGAGGCAGAGTTCGCGTGGCGAAAGTCTGCGCCTCAGGCAGGGTTGAGGCAGACGTCATGCTGACACCGGCCTCTTGGCTGCGACGCCTTTCTCGTCGTCGCTCGAGGAACACTCGGGCGTCTTGGCCCAAGTGGCATCGTTCCAGCTCAATCCTCAGGTCCGTCGACGGAAGCCTGGTGGAGCTGGAATCCGCCGTCTGTCCGTCAACCGTCGGCGTGCGTGTCAGCAACACAGCCGGTTGGCCGGAGCGTCGTCCCCGCCGAAGTCGAGGGTTTACGGCGGCGACGACGAGATGGTCTACCTCGCGAATCCACTGCTGGGTCGCTGAATGAGGCGCGTCCCCAGCAGGTGGATTGTGCAGTAGCGCTCTTGCTGCAGCCAGCGCACCCCCGTGGGGAACGCTCAGCGCTGCAGAAGATCTCACGCTAGTCGGAGCCTGCATTGCCGGAGTCAGCTGCTGGCTTCCAGCTTGCGCTGACACACTCCGTCCTGAGTGTGTCGACACGTATTCCCCGCTAGTCACGGTCCACTGTGAACACGGGGGAGGAGAGCTTGCCGCTGAAGGAAGCTTCGTCATCTTCGTCGGTGGAAACTCGTCGCGCAAGGGAAAAGCCCTCTACCTGGCGCGTCAAATGTCAAAGTGTGTGGTCGACACTTCCCCTGGACCTGCTCTGGGCAGCCCGCAGAGGTTCTTTTTTGGAGGGGCTAGTCGCTTGCGGAGAGCTTCAGCGTAAGGGACGAGTGAGGAAGAAGCTTGACACGGCGAGTTTTACGTGGTTCGGGCCACCGGAGAGTAAAACCCTACGTCCATGGTGAGCAGAGGTGCTCGCTGTATTGCTTGTTGCTCAGAACTGGAGTCCTGAGCTTGAGGGTGATTTATGCCTAGGGTGTGAGTTGCTCGAGTGTGAACCCTTGCTAACGTTGCCTACCCGAGCCTTTTATAGTCCAAGGTTCGTGCGGCTTACAAGGGGGGCCCAGGACACGACAGGTGGTCCCGGGGAGATTTCCTGCCGACTATCGTATCCGCAGTTATGTCGGTAGTTGTCTCTAGCGAAGGCTTCTGAGTCTTTGTTCTGCCGCCCTGCCCATGCCGCATGCTAGTCGTAGTGGTTGATGACGGCGGGGGCGGCAGGGGATGTCTTGTCGCTGTGTTTATTGGCTGGCAGGCTCTGACACGGCGCGCTAGTCTATGATATGACTGGGCGCAACGGCACCTGACAGAGGCGTGCTCCGCATCTTCGCGTCTTGGGAAGGCGCGGGCCTTGAATACCTTGTACGGGCAAGGTAAGGTGTGTCTTTACGCCTGCTTCCTACCGCGCGGGTGCAGGCATCGCTGTCCCGCTGGACACGTGGCGGGCCCGGAGCTCTCCTCTGAGGAGAGGGAGGTCCGGCCCCGCAGGACACGTGGAGCCTTCGGACCTCTCCCCGCGGAGGGGGGAGGTCCAGCTTCTGTCGGCCACATGGCGGGCCCGGAGCTCTCCTCTGAGGAGGGGGAGGTCCGGCCCCGTGGGACACGTGGCGCCTTCGGAGCTCTCCCCACGGAGGGGGGAGGTCTGGCTGCTGCTGGCCATGTGGCGGGCCCGGAGCTCTCCTCTGAGGAGAGGGAGGTCCGGCCCCGCTGGACACGTGGCATCTTCAGAGCTCTCCCTGCGGAGAAGGGCGAGATCCTTAGGCATTTTCCCCTGTGCGTGGGGGTACCCCATATCGCGGGTACCGACAATGGGACTTACAAAAAACTTTCTTACACAGGATGGTATACGTGGGGTTTAACAACACGGGTTCAACCATTAATTTGTATGTGTTGGACCAAGGTGGAGTTAAACTCATGTGTGATCATACATGTGTATGAGGAAGAATTAAAAGCAGCTCTTTAGACTCAAGTGCTCACCTCAAAGTGCCACCAAATTCTTGAACACACATGGGACCTCCCACATTTGAAGGTGAGGAGAGTTAGGGTGGCAACTTTCTATTTTGAGAGTGAGCTAGAGAGGAGTGAATTATGATCATGTTTGAATTCATGTTAAATTCAAAGATGTTAAGGCAAAGGAATGACTTGAGTTTGTGTCACATGAAATGATGAACACGAACATGGACATGTGGGGAAAGCTAACATTTTCTTTAGCTTGTCCTGAAACATGTTGACCCAGGGAGAGAATTTCACTCCTAAAGATCTAACTCATGTGTACATCCTCTATGAGTAGAGGGGAGGGAAATTTAAACCCAAATTGGAATCTTGGCAAATAATTCATGTCTAGATTGCCCAAGGGCCCATATGTGAGGTGACCATTGCATTTCTCAGGTATTAAAGAGCTTAAGTTCCAAATTTGGAGAAATTTTGAGCTTATATACCAATTGTTCAAGCATTATTTGAGATCACATTCAAATTCAAATTTGAATTTGGAAACTGAACCAAACGTGCTCAATTTTGAAATCTGAGTTCAGATTCAAACTCCTCACATCATGTTTGGCCTACCCTCCAAATTTGGTCAAATTCGGATCCCGGTTGTGTGGGAATCTCAAAGTGCAGTGGAGAAATATCATATGAGGGGGGTGGCCCACCTGGCAGTGAGCGAAGGAGACTTGCACCCGAAGTCTTCACGCGCGGATCAAACTCGAACCCGTGCAGCCGAGAGCGCGCCTCCGAGGTGGGGGAGTTGCCGCCACCTCCTGCTGCTGTGAAGCGCTGGCAACCAGCTCGGGCCTCCTCCACGGACGAAGTGATCCGCTCGCTCACGAGACAGAGACACCGCCCCGCTTTCTCCTCGCATGGCTAAAGTGCAGAGGCGTCGCTGCCGCCTTGGACCATCGACCGGGAGCTGCCCAAAACCATGCCACAGGTCGTCCCAAGCTGAGAAACGGCACCAGGGGACGTTCCTCTACCTGCTAGGCACAAGCCCGAGAGATTTCCCGCTGCCCTGACCAAAAACGACGTCGGCCTGCGGCGACCCGAGGACGAACCACGAGCGGGATTCCGTGGACAGCTCCACAGAAAGCTTCTCGTGCCCGAGCAAGAGCATTTTTGGATGGGCTGGTCCTCGGTGATGCTCACCTCCGAAGCTCAGGCCATGACATGGACGACAGAGCATGAATTCGAGAAAAGATCTCCGGCGGCCATAAATCGACCTTCCAGTAAGGTACTCTCAAATTCGATCTGTGAGACCTATGTGTGCTGAATACATTGGCAATTAGGATAAAAGTTAGCATTAACATTCAAAGTTTTGAATATTGCCAAAACATTCTTCTGTGCCAAGGTCCGACAAGTTCTTTGTTAGGTCCGCCAAGTGTTGGCAAGGTCCGACGCAAGGTCCGGAGAGCTCCTGCAAGGTCCGAAGAGCTTCTGTGAGGTCCGGAGCTTGTTTTTAGGGAGCTCCCTTGAAGTTCAACTCGTAGAACTGCAGCGTCTTGTTTTTGCTTTTAACTCGCAATGTTTCAAACTTGCTTTATGGGAAGGTTTGCTTAGTATTAATTTTCTAAGTTTTTGGTGTGTTTTGGTGGTTATGGCTGTTATCATTTGATATGGTTTGCAACATGCTTATGTGACGTGCTCAGGTAAGGCGTTGCGGTTTTCGAACTAACGTGAGTCAAGTCGAGGACTTGTGCTCGGAAGAATTGGTTGTTTATTCATGTGCAGGTGTTGCTTGAGTTCAAGACATGGCTGGTGACGGGATCCTTGGACTAGTCTCAGGGAGGAGATGAGGTTCCAACAACCAAGTTCGGGAGGAGCTGTGGTTGAGTTGATCGGGAGGTCGCGCAGCATGTTTGGATCAAGGGCAGTGCATATGAAGGTTGCGTGTACGTCTTTGGAAGGTGTTTGCACGTGTGCAAGGAGTGCATGGACGTGGCAACTTTGTTCCAAGGCGTGATGAAGAGAAGTGGACGTAAAGAATTGGCCGGAAAGGTCCAACCGGCTGGATTGCGTACTCAGGCTGAGGCTGAGTCGGATATGGCTCAAATATGGAATATTTGAGTTGGTTATGATAGGATTTCGTGCTAGGCACGAAGTTGAGTTGTTTTAGGAATGTTTAGGACGTTCCTAAGTTGTTTGGAAGTCTCACGATTGCTTCTATCTGCGAATAGGAGAGTCCTGAGCAGTTATGGTAAGTTAGGATACGAGTCCAATTAGGAGTAGGAGTCCTAGATTGGATTGTTTAGCCTGAGGGCTGGCTATAAAAGCAAGGGAGGCCAGAGATCTTGTGGGTAGAGAACTTTGGGCTGTTCCTCTTGTGTTTCTATTGAATAAAGTTCATAGTTTCGAGGAGCTTTTGTGCCTTGTTCGTCCGACTTGTTTTTCGTCAAGTCTTTCTCGCCGAGTTTCTGGACAGACCGACGTTGCTTCGGTGTTTCGTTCATAACTCGAGTTTTACAGATCCGATTGACGTGATTCTTTATGGGTTGTCTTCACAACTCAATTATCTATCATCTGTGAAATTTTCACGAGCTTCGGATCTGTAGTTTTTGAGATACACGAGTTTCTTTGCAGCGTTGCAGATCTGTTTTATATCGGGTAGAACAGATTGATCTTCGTTTAATGTTTTGATCGTATCTCAAGTTTTACTTCGTGTTTTAAAGTGATTCTTGTTGCATTAGATCCGTGACTTGATTCTCTACCTCTCTACTTGATTTGTCACGGTTGAACACGTTTGAAAACACTTGCACACACGGTTTCTTGAACCAATTGATTTTTTGTTGAGGGGTTTTTGTTGTTTCCGCTGCGAAAAGTTTTAATCTACCATTCACCCCCCCCCCTCTGGTAGCTTTTCACGTGCTCTTCGATCCTACACGATCTCAATTTTTGATCTTAGCTCTCCAAATCTTGCACAAAGGACTGAAACTAGTCGGCGAACAATTGTTCTTCACAACCCTAGCTTGGAAACGCTTGTAGACCGCACAAATTCTAAATTTTCCGAGCTCAAAGATGGAAGGTGTCTCGGGTGCACGGTGAAGACCGATTTGCCGCTGTTGCCGAGCAATTCCAAGGCTATGCCGAGCTTCCCTAGCATACGAGGATGCTGTAGAGCCAATTCCTCAAAAGTTTGGCGGGCTAGGATCACCAGTCGATGGCACAGGACCTCTCCCGAGATGGCCGCACGTCGCCGACACATTTCCTGTGGTCTATCACCCATGCCAACCCCGCCAACTTACTCCCTGACCCTGAAAATCCCCGGGCGGCGAGTCTCCGGCCGGGAGATGGCCGGAAACACCGGCCCGGTGAGCTCCGGCGAAGGTCTGGCGTCGGAACAGCGCGGGAGCGGGAAAGTGACCCGAGGAAGAAGATGACTGGCGGACCCCACGTGTCAGCGACCGAACGTTTAAAAACGGATCGGCTGTGGCTCTGTGATCCCGCGTGTCTGCGCGCCAAAATGGTGTGGCCCGGTGTGGCTGGAATTTCAGTGGCTGGGATTTAAAAGTGGGCCCAAGTTCAATTTCAATAGCAAAACAATTCCAGTTTAAGCTTCAACTTTGAAATTTCATAACTTTATGTAGGAAACTCCAAATTAGGTGATTCAAATTGGGTTGGATTCCTTTTACAAAGGTCTATCCAAATATGATCCCCAATTTTTATGAAATTCAATATTAAATTATGGATAATTCTTTTAAATTTTTCTGTAAAAGAATTATTGAGAGAGTGACACGACCCCATGGTCTTGTCGAGCCAGGATCACGCTGAGGGGTGCTGCGTTGCACAGCACCGGATAACACACATCAAAGGTACAAAGCGGAAGCGAAACTTTATTACATAAACTGGTTTATGAACATGTTTACATCAAAATAAGTCCAGTCTACACTTACGGGCGTAGACTACGCATCAAGTCCATGTTCAGCCCTTGAACGTGTCCTTGCTAGCACACACGCACACTAACTCTGCGGCGTGCACGACTCCCACTCGACGGGGTTCCCCTCCTGGGGTTCTGTCTCCTCTTCGGGAGTCCCTTCCTCATAGAACCCTGCAAAAGCTTCAAACACAAGCAGTGAGCACGAAGGCTCAGCAAGTCTGACCCGTCGCACCTAAACATGGAACTTCTACATGAGGGGTACTGGGTTACACGAGGTAAAAATTATTTGCAAGGACTCTCTCATGTACTTTGCCCAAAGTTGAAATGAACTTTAGTTAGCTCTAAACTACAGCAAATCATTAGCAATCAAGTCCATCTTTCAATCAGCATCATTTTAACATGTAACTAGCCTGTTCCTTCTACGTCATGGTACAGTGAACAAGTGGTACTCACTGACCGCGAGGGACGGCGATTATAATCGATTTACACCTGCAGGGTTACCCGAACAACCCGTCACGTACGCCCGTACTCGATGTTGCCTACAATCAACCATCACGGATGCCGTACGCAACCACCTTTCGCCCGTCAGCCAAATATTGAACCGGTCCCATCGTCCCGAGCAAGAGGTCTCTGCACGCGCATCTCAGTGCCGCCAGCCGATTTATACCTCAAGCTCTCAACCTACCGTCTGAACGACGGGCAATACCTCAATACCCAGCTACCCGAGTTACATCGGTTTCCCGGTTCCCATATAGCCGGTAGGTCTTCGGTACTGTTCTAGCTTGTTCAACAGGCCCGCACACGGCTCGGTCCTCAATCGACGCAAGCGGAGCTACAGCACACAGGCCCCAAAGTCCTGCTGCCCTTACCCTCCGCTTGGTCTCATTTTCTTGCCATGTGTTTCATGTGCTATCACTACCCGAGTCGAGTGCCTCTAGCCTATGCTCGCGAGTAGTTCCAACTACTCGACTTGTACCGAATCCAACTCCATCTTAGCATTGCAGTAGCTAACGAGGTCTGCCATCCTAAACCCAACCCATGATTTTCTTGGCTATGCAGTTGGGTTTCCAAACAAGACTCTAATGCAAAGAATAACGTAATCAAGTATGTGCTCAAAACAATAAAACTTGTAAAAGGTTAATGCAAACCGAAGCTTGCCTTGCTGCTTTTGGTCGTAGGCTAGCTGCTCCTCCGGAGTAACGAAGTCTAGGACTTCGGGTTCCTCCTCGACCTTAGCGACTACATGATAGAAGCAATACATGTATTAATTTAAATGCAGTTGTATTAACTTTTAAACTTGTGAAGTCTATAACTCTTACTAGACAAGCCCAAAGACTGTGAAATTTTAATGTGGCTTGGTTACAACCTAAACAGAGACTTGGTCAAGTTTTAGTTGCAGCAAAGCTCATTTGAGCCCTCTACAATTAATCATGTACTTGACCTTAATTGAAGGCTTTTAGGGTGTTCTAAGGATTTTCATGAAACAAACTATGACTTTCTGAAAACTAGGTTTTCAGAGGGTTCTAATGGAGTTGGTCTCACTTAATTTGAATGTTCCTAACTAAAGATATGAGCTAAACAATTTCAGAGAAAATTCTGAAAATGTTTCTGAACATTTTCTTTTTTCTCTGGAATAGTTTCACTAATCACACCATTAGGTGGATCAAATGAGCTCAAATGGGTCTGAAATTTTTATGGTAGTTCAGGGATGTTTTGGTGAACATCCCAGCAAAATTTCAGGACTTTCATACACAGGATTCTCCAGTTAAAATTCCTAACAGTTTAAATTTTGAGGAATTAATTCTGGAGAAACAAGGGTTTTCATGAAGTGAAACTTGATTTGCTGGAAAGTGCTCAGAGAGCTGAATCCAGCAAAATTTGGTTTACTCGATTTGGAGCTTTCTAGCCAAAGTTATGAGGATTTGAAGTTTGGAAGAATTCTGAAAATCGGGGGAAAAGTTTAAACTCGCGGGGGCCCGCGGGGACACGTGTTGAGCGTGGAGGTGTCCGGCACACCGAGGCCCACAGGGTATTTGCACGCCAGCACAGCCGATCCCGATTTAAAATATCGGTCACTGACAGCTGGGGTCCACCCCCTTCTTCAACCTCCCGACGCCCGCGCTCTGCCGCTGGGGTATCTCGCCGGAGAGCTCGCCGTCGGCTTTTGTGAAGCTCCAAACTTCACAATTTTGGCCGCCTCTGACTATTTCCACTCGGGGAACAGGGTTCTTGGGTCAGCTCGTCATGAAAACGACCGCCACATGGTCGGCGACGAGCAGCAGCCTCGGGAGAACTTCGGCCGTGTTGCCCGTCCTCCCTAGCACCTAACCCGATTGAGCAAAGGGTCGTCGAGCATCAGTGGACCATAGGAAAGGTCGACGTGAGCTCTACGGAGCTCGGGAAGGGCTGTGTTGGGCTGTCACCGTGTGACCTAGGCCGGAAATCGTGATTTCTACTAAAACTCGAAGAACAGCGGTTTCCCTCCACGGTTCTTCGTGGTTCCTGCTCCTATGGACCCGCACGGGCTACTAGAAGTGATCCTCTCCATGAGAGGATGAGTGATGCAGTGTGGCTTATGAATTTCTCGAATCGGTGCAGACCTCACTTTTGCACACTGTCGCGAAAACATTAAATTCCGGCTTGAGCAGTGCTTGTCACGCCGCCGGAGCTTGCGGGAAAGAAAGAGGGGTTGAAGACGAACCTCTTTGCTGTGCACAGCTCCGTGAACGGTGGGCTGTGGTGGCCAGAAGGACGGTTCCCGCAGCGGCGGCTCCAGCTGAACCGGCAGAGACAAGATCGCCGCGGTGGAGCTCGGGGAAGACCGCGCAGGGTCTGGAACCGATGCGAAGGTGTCGAAGATGGCTTGGCACACCTGGTGCTGGTCTCAGATCGCCGAGAGGGTCACGGGATCGGCCGGGCGATGAGGGACCAAAAATTCACACGGGCGGCGAGGAGTTTCAGTCTGTTGGGCGAGAGCGCGTCGGGGTAGGGATGGGGAGCACCGGCGGCTGCTCGGACGCCTAGATAAGGGTCCCAGGAGTCGGTTCAGCGACCGTGGGTGGCAAGCAGGTGGTGGGGCGGCGGCCTCCCCTCGGTGGCGCTCTCGGGAGAAGCTCGGGGACCCGAGTACTGAAAGTCCACTCGGTTGATCTCCTTCAGTGGCTGACATGTGGGTCCCACTTCCAATTTTAACCTCTGAAATTTACTTCTAATCACTGTTGTAAACAGTGAGCCCAAAATACCCATGGTGATTCAAATTATTCACCCATGAGCCATTTGAATTGGTTAGAATTCAAATGGGGTTTGGTTTGAATGAATTTCAGCACAAGTTCAGTTTGAAATTCAAATAAAGTTTGAATTTGCCCCACTTAGCTCATGTCAAGATGAACTCCAAATGGAGTGAAAATTGGTGTGTGAGCACACAAAAATGTTCTGAATAAGAATATGCCTCCCACTTTTAAATTCATGGGATAAAAACAGTTTGAATTTGAATATGGTTTCAAACTGCCCTCTTTCTAACTATACCCAAAATGACCTCAAAAAGGTTTTGAATTTGGGTGAAACTTGGCATGGACATACTTAGCAAGGTATAGGAGTTTTCATATGTCCAGCCCACCTATATCACATGTGGAAAAATACCACTTTTGCAATGTGTGAGTTTGTTCTCTAATGAGCATGTTGATGGTGGTTACTTGCTCTTCATTTGTGTTCATCATCTTTCCTCAAATGAGGTGTGTGGTGTGGTGATGAACACTTCAAATATGTGTCAAAAACTGAGGCCCTTACATTCCTCCTCCCTTAAAAGAATCTCGTCCCGAGATTATAAGGTGAAAATGAGAGAGAGGACGGTGGAAAATTACCGGATATGCGACGTGGAAAAGTCGGGGTAGTTGGCGCGAAGAAATTCTTCGCTCTCCCATGTCGCTTCGTCCATGGAGTGATTACTCCATAGAACCTTGTACAACCACAACGTACGGTTGCGTGTGGTTCGGGCCTTTTCGTCAATAATCTGAACCGGTTCCTCTCGATAGGTGAGATCCGGTTGCAGTTCTTCAATGTCTTCCAGCTGAACGGTAGTTGATAGCTTAAGACACTTCCTCAGCTGGGAAAATGTGAAATACGTTGTGCACACCGGAAAGTGCTTCTTGTAATTTCAGCCGGTATGCTACCGATTCACATCTTTCGGTAATCTGAAATGGACCGATGAATCGGGGTGCTAACTTTCCTCTCACCCCAAATCTGTTTACACCCTTCATTGGAGACACACGTAGGTATACGTGATCTCCAACTTCGAATTGTAATGGGCGCCTTCTCCGGTCCGCATACTGTTTCTGACGGGATTGAGCAGCTTTTAGGTTCGCCTGAATCAGTCGAACCTTTTCTTCCGCGTTGTTGACGAGGTCAATCCCGAAGGTAACCCTTTCGCCAGACTCACACCAGTTCAATGGTGTGCGGCACTTCCTACCGTATAGCGCCTCGTAAGGTGCCATCTTGATGCTGGCTTGGTACCCATTATTGTACGAGAACTCGGCTAACGGCAACTGATCATCCCAATTCTTGCCGTGGTTGATAGCGCAAGCTCGTAGCATGTCTTCTAGGATCTGATTTACCCGCTCGGTTTGCCCATCCGTCTGCGGGTGGTAGGCTGAACTACGGATCAGCTTCGTCCCCAAGGCAGCGTGCAGCTGCTCCCAAAAACGGGACACAAATAAAGTGCTCCGATCCAATATGATGGTACGGGGTACGCCGTACAAGCATAGGATCCGTGAGATGTACAGTTCAGTGTACTTCTTGGCGTTGTAGTTGGTGTTGACCGGGATAAAATGGGCAACTTTGGTGAGCCGATCGACGATCACCCACACAGAATCATGTTTCTGCAAGGTGGTGGGTAAACCGACGATGAAATCCATGCTCACATCCTCCCATTTCCAGGCAGGAATGCCCAGTGGTTGCAGCAGTCCCGGTTTCCGCATATGGTCTGCCTTCACCCTTCGACATGTATCACACTCGGACACGTATTTTGCAGTCTCCCGTTTCATCCGTGTCCACCAAAACTTGCTTCTGAGTTCTTGATACATCTTGTTGCTGCCGGGGTGAATAGAAAATTTTGATAAGTGAGCCTCATCAAAAAATTTCTTCCGTAATTCCGGTTACGGGGTACGACGACCCGGTCCTTGAAACATAGGACGCCGTCTCCGTCCTTCCGGAAACATTTCAGCTCCCACAATCTACACGTCTCCGCAAATGCGACATGCCCTTGTCATGTTTCTGAGCTGCCGCTATCTCTTCACGGATGGTGGGGATCAAATCTAGGTTGTAGAGAGCTCCGTGTGGAATCACATGTAGTGGTGGTTCGCTCTCTTCCAACGGTGTGATGGTCAGATTGTTGGCGTGTGACTTGCGGCTCAGCGCATCTGCCACTACGTTTGCCTTGCCCGGATGATAATGGATCTCTATTTCGTAATCCTTTATCAGTTCTAACCATCTTCGTTGCCTCATGTTCAGCTCCTTCTGAGTGAATATGTACTTGAGGCTTTTGTGGTTGGTATATAGATGTACGAGGCTACCGAGTAGGTAGTGCCTCCACATCTTCAGTGCAAGTACCACGGCAGCGAGCTCCAAGTCATGGGTTGGATAATTCTTCTCATGGTTTCTAAGCTGCTGTGATCCATACGCGACCACTCTTCGGTCTTGCATCAGCACACATCCGAGCCCAATGCCGGATGCATCGCAGTACACATCGAACGGTTTTGTTGTGTCTGGCTGCGCCAAAACTGGTGCTGATGTCAGGTGCTTGACTAAAGCCTTGAATGCTGCTTCACATGCTGGACTCCAAACATATTTGGTAGCCTTCTTCAGCAGCTCTGTCATCGGCTTGGCAATCTTCGATAAGTTCGGAATGAACCTCCGATAGTATCCCGCGAGTCCGAGGAAACTCCGTACCTCGTGAACAGTTCTCGGGGATTTCCAATTCAGCACTTGAGTGATCTTGCTCGGGTCCACAGCGATACCCTCCGCTGAGATGATATGCCCGAGAAAAGGCACTTGCGATATCCAAAACTCACATTTGCTGAATTTCGCGTATAACTTGTGGTCCCGCAGCCGTTGCAAGACTATACGCAGATGTTTCTTGTGATCTTCCTCCGACTTGGAATACAGCAGGATGTCGTCGATGAAGACCACGACAAACTTGTCCAGCTCCGGCATGAACACCGAGTTCATCAAGTACATGAAGTGAGCTGGAGCATTGGTGAGGCCGAAGGACATGACCAGGTACTCATAGAGTCCGTACCTCGTCGAGAAAGCCGTCTTCGGAATGTCCTCAGCCCTTATCTTAATCTGATGGTACCCGGATCTTAAGTCCATTTTGGAAAAGATCTTTGCTTCGACCAACTGATCAAACAACATGTCGATCCGTGGCAACGGGTACTTGTTCTTGATGGTTACGGCATTTAATGGACGATAGTCCACGCAAAGCCGCAACGTCTCATCCTTCTTCTTGACAAATAATGCCGAAGAGCCCCATGGCGAGGAGCTCGGCCTAATAAAACCCTTCTCCAGAAGGTCCGTGAGCTGAGTCTTCAGTTCAGCCTATTCCTTGGGCGCCATCTTGTACGGCCTTCGGGATATTGGCATGGTTCCCGGTGCAAGTTCAATCTTGAACTCCACCTCTCTATCGGGTGGCATTCCCGGTAAATCATCCGGGAACACATCAGAGAACTCTCGGACTACTGGAATATCTTCCAATCTGATAGTTGTGGCTTGATAGACACTTGGAAGTTTTATTTCTGGACTGTCCAGAAATAATGAGTGAGACCCGTGCACTTCTGAGTTTAAGTGCACGACTCGAAGGACGGTGTCTAAAACAGCGCCGTGGCGGGTTAACCACGACATCCCTAGGATGACATCGACCTTCTGTCCCTCTAAGATAATGAGAGACGTGGGGTACACTCTACCCGCTAAGCATAATGGTGCTTTGGAGACCATTACGCTTGCTGAAATCCTCCCACCCATTGAAAGTAAGATGAGGATAATCCAATGCCAAGGGTATGAGAGGGTGCTGTTTGCCTCTCATCAATTGCATGGACCTGCTGCTGATTGGTGGACCGCCTACGTGGCCGCCCATCATGACCCTGAGAACATCACTTGGGAAGAGTTCAAGCGTAGCTTCCGCAACCATTACATCCCAAGAGGTGAACTCAAAAACAAGAGGAAGGAGTTTTTGGGACTGCAGCAGGGAAACATGACGGTGAGGGAATACCTCACTAAATTTACTCAACTATCCCGTTATGCTCCACGAGACATAGAGACTGATGAGCAGAAACAAGATTGTTTCGTGGAAGGACTTACCGCAGAGATGCAGTGTGCAATGTCCTCCAATGAGTATGAAAGCTTTCAAAAGATGGTGGACAGAGTGTTTGTGGTGGAAAGGAAGCTAAAGGCCCTGGAAAATGAGAATAAGAGGAAGGCGGGATGGTCACATCAGGCCTCAGGGAGCAACACCCGCCCACGTATGATGCAGCAACCTACGGGGCAGACGAGCCGTGCTGCGGTACCCTATTCAGCACCAAGAGGGTACAACCCAAACTACAGGCCTCCCGCAGCACCTGCACAGCCGCCACGTCAGTTTGTGCAGCAGCCTCGCCCCGCATATCCACCTCGACCAGCAGTGCAAGGACCCCCAAACCAACCCCAAGACAACAAAGGCCAGGCATCTAAGATTGGGGTGCAATGTTTCAGCTGTGGTGAAGTGGGGCACTACGCCCATAAATGCCCAAAGAAGAAGCCTGCGCCGCCACAACAGCAGAATGTAGTGAGAGGACGGGTGAACCACGTCACTATGGAGGAAGCACAAGAGGCACCCGACGTGGTAGTTGGTAAGTTTCCTGCCAATTTACACCTTGCAACTCTGCTGTTTGATTCGGGTGCTACCCACTCGTTCATTGCTCAAGGGTTTGTTAAGAAGCATGACCTAGCAACCACCCAAATGAACCATATGCTAGCGGTAAACTCTCCAGGTGGAGAAATAAGGACAAGACAAGTGTGTCCCAAAGTGTACCTAGACATTAATGGGGTAGTATTTACTGCTAACCTCATAGTGATAGATTCACAAGGGATAGATATTATTTTGGGTATGGATTGGTTGACCAAACATAAAGGAATCATCCATTGTTCGACCAGAACGGTGGAACTAACTCACCCCAATGGCACAAGAGTAAAGTTCATAACAATACACGAGCCTAGGAGGGACATTAAATTAAATCAAGTGGAGGTGAATGTTGAGGAAATCAGGACCATCAGGGAATATCCAGATGTTTTTCCGGAGGAGTTGCCAGGTATGCCTCCTGACCGTGACGTGGAATTCGCAATTGAGCTATTACCGGGAACAGCCCCGATATACAAGAGACCTTATCGGATGGACTCCAAGCAGCTAGAAGAACTCAAGGATCATTTGAGAGAATTGACGGAGAAGGGGTATATTCGCCCTAGTTCCTCACCATGGGGAGCTCCGGTGATATTTGTACCCAAGAAAGACGGAACCCAAAGGTTATGCGTGGATTACCGTGCTTTGAATGAGGTAACCGTCAAGAACAAGTACCCATTACCCCGCATTGAAGACTTGTTTGATCAGTTGAGGGGAGCTTGTGTGTTCTCGAAAATTGATCTCAGGTCGGGATACCACCAACTCAAGATAAGGCAATCTGATATTCCCAAGACAGCTTTCGTATCTCGGTACGGACTGTGTGAATACACTGTCATGCCTTTCGGGCTAACCAATGCCCCGGCATATTTCATGTACCTCATGAACAAGGTATTCATGGAATATCTGGACAAATTTGTGGTGGTTTTCATAGATGATATTCTCGTCTTCTCCAAAAATGAAGAAGAACATGAGAAACATCTAAGGTTGGTGTTACAGAGGCTGAGAGAACACCAACTATATGCCAAGTTGAGCAAGTGTGAGTTTTGGCTGAAGAGAGTTCCCTTTTTAGGACATATCATCTCGGAGGGAGGAATCTCCGTAGATCCCGCCAAAATCGAGGATATCCAGAAGTGGAAAACCCCTGAAAATGTCGGGGAAGTTCGAAGCTTTTTGGGATTGGCTGGATACTATCGATGGTTTATTGAGGGATTCTCCAAGATCTCGAGACCTCTCACTAAACTGTTGGAAAAGGGAATCACATTCACCTGGACGCCACAGTGCGAGACGAGCTTTCAGGAGCTAAAGAAGGGATTGACAACAGCCCCAGTGCTGGTTATGCCAGATATGCAGAAGAATTTCACAGTGTACTGCGATGCCTCTGGAAATGGGTTGGGATCTGTTCTCATGCAAGAAGGACATGTCGTGGCATATGCATCCCGGCAGCTTCGGAAGCACGAGAAGAACTATCCTACACATGATCTAGAACTAGCTGCAGTAGTACACGCGTTGAAAATTTGGCGGCACTATTTGATGGGGAAGAGGACAGAGATATATACGGATCATAAGAGTTTGAAGTACATATTCACACAGCCAGATCTCAACCTCCGACAAAGGAGATGGTTAGAGCTAATCAATGACTTTGATGTGGGCATCAACTATCATCCTGGGAAAGAAAACGTCGTGGCCGATGCTTTGAGTCGGAAAGTGCCGGTCAATAAGCTGAGCTTGAAGGACATGCCCGCAGAATTGAAGGACGAGGTTATAAGGCTCAATCTATGTCTAGTAAATAGTGGTGAAGCCATCGCCATGGAAGTGGACTCCACACTCGAGCAAGACATACGCGAGGGCCAAAAGAATGATGAGAAGATACAAGAGATCAGACAGCTCATCAAGGAAAATAAAGCTCCTGGTTTTAGAGAGGATGAACAAGGAACGGTGTGGCACGGGAAAAGGATCTGTGTGCCAGAAGTAAAGGAGATCCGTGAATTAATTTTGAAGGAGGCTCACAATTCTGACTATTCCATTCATCCTGGGAGTACGAAGATGTACCAGGACCTCAAAAGCAGGTATTGGTGGTATGGCATGAAGCGAGATGTCGCGGAACATGTTGCCCTATGTGACACATGTCAGTTGGTGAAAGCAGAACATCAACGACCTGCGGGATTATTGCAACCACTCAAAGTGCCTGAATGGAAATGGGAAGAAATCAGCATGGATTTTGTCGTGGGATTGCCTAGGACCCAATCTGGGTATGATTCAATATGGGTCATTATTGATAGGCTAACCAAGGTAGCTCATTTCATCCCTGTGAAAGAAAACTACAGCGGATCCAAATTGGCAGAATTGTACATGTCAAGGATTGTGTGTTACCATGGAGTGCCAAAGAAGATAGTGTCGGACCGAGGGACACAGTTCACCTCGAGGTTTTGGCAAAAGTTGCATGAAACCATGGGAACCCATCTGAACTTCAGCTCTGCCTATCATCCCCAAACTGACGGGCAGACGGAGAGAACCAATCAGATCCTTGAAGATATGTTAAGGGCATGTGCACTCAAAAACAATAGGAGTTGGGACAAGAACTTACCGTATGCGGAGTTTTCCTATAACAACAGCTATCAAGCTAGTATGAAGATGTAACCGTTTGAAGCTTTGTATGGAAGGAAGTGCAGAACTCCCCCATTTTGGAACCAAACAGGAGAAAGTAAAGTGTTTGGTCCAGAAGTGCTACAAGAAGCCGAGGCGAAGGTGAGGGAGATTCGCAACAACTTGAGGATAGCACAAACACGCCAGAAGAGTTATGCTGATGTACGAAGAAGAGAACTCGTTTTCAACGTGGGAGACTATGTTTATCTCAAGGTGTCCCCTATCAGAGGACTTCGTCGGTTCAAGGTGAAAGGGAAGTTGTCACCTCGATACATCGGACCCTTTCAAGTTTTGGAAAGAAAATGCGAAGTGGCGTACCAACTAGAGTTACCGGTTCATCTATTGGACGTGCACAATGTATTCCATGTGTCACAACTCAAGAAATGCCTGAGGACGCCGGAGGAGGTGTTACCCATGAATAAAGTGGATGTAGCTGAAGATTTGTCTTATGCCGAGCAACCATACAAGATTTTGGAGACGATGGAACTTCTCACCAGAAACAAGAGAATCCGGATGTGCAAGGTGCAGTGGAAGCATCACTCAGAAGAGGAAGCTACCTGGGAACGGGAAGATGAGCTCAAGGCACAATTTCCAGAATTGTTTTCTTAGAAACACCAATCTCGTGGACGAGATTTCTTTTAAGGGGGGTAGAGCTGTAACACCCCAAATTTTGATTCAAAACTCTAAACCATGTTCAGAGGGGAATTTAAAAATTTTTGGACGTGTTGCATGTTTTGCAAAAATTCAAATTCAAACTGGAATTCAAATTATACTCAAAACAGAAAAGAAATGGAAAAAGAAAAAGAGAAACGGGAAAAAACCGGCCAGTGGGCCGAAACCCGCCAGCCGGCCCAGCTTCCCCGCGCCAGCCCGCCCCCGCGCGCGCCGCGCTGTCTCTCACAGACAGGTGGGACCCGCCTGTCATCCCTAACCCCGCGACCCCGGACTCTCTCCCGCGCGCGCGATCGCAACCGACCGGATTTCCGCGTCCCGCAGCCCGAATTCTGGTCCCAAACGACTCAAACTCGATCGCAACAGACCCACCGCCCTCCCCCGGCTATAAAAACCCCAGCCCCGATCGGTTTTTCCCACGCGATCGCCGATTTTCACTCCGGTGAGCACCGAGACTTCGCCGGTGAATTCTGGCCGATCTAAGCTCGGAAACTCTGATCTAACTCGCTGGTTTTGATCCACCGCCTCCGGGGAACTTTGCAGGTGCAGAAAACTCGGAGAGTTACGGTGTAAACCCAGCGCCGACGAGCTTCGCCGTGGTTTTGCCTCGGACCTCGCCGCCGATCACTTTCCAGGACCCCCGAGCTCGAGAAAACCCCCGAGGTGAGATCCCTGACCTCCCCTCTACCGATCTAGGCCATAAGATCACAGTTTTAGGCAGAATTCTCGAGGATCCGAAACTTTCCGGCGAGATCGCCGCTTCCCGCCGCCGTGCGCCGCCGGCAGCGCCGCCCGCGCTCGATCAGAGCGACGTGGCCGCTTGTGCGCCGTTTATTTTAAATCGCACGGTAGGGTTTAAATCCCCGCGTACCGGTTCGATGTTATAATCTCAGCCGTCGGTTTAAAATCGGACGGTCCACGTCAGCCCCGCGTTATAAAGACTGGAATTCTTACGTGCTACCCCCTGGGGTTCTCTGGAATTGAGAGCTAGCCCCGGAAACTTCAGATCTAGCCCCTGGAACTTCAGAAAATCATGTAAATTCATTTAAAAATCAGTTTTAGCCCCTGGACTTAATAGAAATTAAGAAAAACACCTCTGATAAGTGTAGCTAGACCCCTGGAAATTATGAAAATAATATTATAGACCCTGTAATGGGGTGAGTTTACTTTTTAACCCTGTTTAGTATTTAATTTAGAAAATTGGATATGTAACTAGTGTTTAAAAATTAAAAAGTGGGACAAACATATTGTCAAAATTAAGTTAAAGACTTTCTCAGTGTTTAGAAAATTTTGGAGTGAGATAAAAACATATTTTGGACAGAATTGAATCCGTTTAATTTATTATTCACATTTAGGGACACATTTTTAAGTAAAGAATAGTTATAGAAAATAGGTAAAATAATTATAAAATAGTTTACATCAGAGGCAAAGGTCAAAATATGTTATTAAATTATTTAGGACCAGAACCTATTCTGTTTAGATGATGTGTATTACTAATTTCATAATAAAATACACATTTATGCATAGGAGAATAAATCTGAAAATATAGCAACTAGTAAATGATAAATGGAGTTTCTAAAATCCAAAGAATTCAGTTTAGGGTTGGTAGAAATTCTGAAGGCACAAATGGAGAAGAAGAAAAAATACTTTTCATACATACCTGGTAGTGAAAAGGTGTAGTAGTTTAATATAAGGAATTTATTTAAAACTGAAACACAACACATATAATGGTGAATGAATTTCATAAATGTGAATGTGTGGTTTGTATGAAGTGTAAGTGTGAACTATGTCTTATGGATTGTTTTTTTTCTTTTGCTATGTGTGATGGTATGAAGTAGAACCTGTTCAAGAACAAGTTATTCATTTCCAAGACCAGGAATACTCATTTCAAGAGCAGCAAGAAGGAGGCAAGTGTCCTTGACCACTTTGATCCTATGCTAGGATGTGTAGATAGAATTATTTGCATTGTCAAATGAAATATGAAACCCATGCTAGGAAAGTTTCCCTAGAATTGCTTTACCTTGTTTCCTTGTAGCTTGGGTTGGGATTTATTTTGTCATGTCATTTATTTACATGCATATGCTTAGCCATGCTTAGAATGGGATATTTGGGATATGAGATCATCAGTTTATGTTATCATACTCTTGAATGAGACATTGTGAGTTATGTAGAGGTAGGGATCAAGGCAGGTTGGATGTTTTGGTTGTGTGCTGGGTGCACGAGACTTGGGTTTGTGTTTAGTACTTGCCTGGATCCTAAGGACCGGTTCATGGAGCATGTAACCCGGCTTTACAGTGCCAACCACATGCTGAGATGGGGCAGCTTGGCCAATTAATTAGGTGTATCCCCGGCGTAGTATGGGTGTGTTGGATGGTGCGGGGAATAGGTGTCAGCTGGACTACCATATGAACCGCAAGGCTCAAGAGGGGGCCACTACAGCGGGGTTGGAGCCTCTTGTATGCTGTTAGGGGTGAAACCTCAGTGGGCCCACGCTCGTCGGGAATCCCTTTGTAAAGGCTTCGTAGTGATCTCCTGGCCGCACACCTGGGAAGTGTGAATGTGGATCATAGCCACTGGCATAATGGAGGTTCTTTTAGTCCACCCGGCAACGGGGGATGAAATCACTACTTGTGGGTACAGTGGTACAAACTCTGCAGAGTCAAAACTGTCTTGACAGCCGTGCTCACGGTTAAGAGCGGCCTGGACTTATTCATGATTAGAGGATTGATGGTTTTGGAAGTTAAGCGGGGAGCTTAACATGGGAAATGATGTTATGGTTATTGGATTATGATGATGGGATGGGAGATTGGGACCATTTCACCTGTTTAGTAATGTAGGTGCTTAATAAGCTAAGGTGATAGGTATTAACTGCGTAGTGCTTTAACCATGAGTTCAACCTCTCCTTGTTCTAGCCATGCATGATATAATTTTCCCACACTTGCTGAGTACCATTGGTACTCAACCTTGCATATTTGTTGGTTTATATTGCTGCTCAGGTCAAGATAATGAGGTGGTGTATAATGACCAAGATTTTGGACCCGAGGAAGGTTTCTAGGTTCATGAAGACCCCCGGGCAACGCCTGTGATGGAGCCCTAAAGAATAATATTCCGCTGCTAGTTTATTTACTTGTGATGAAGCATTAGTGTCCATTGAGACATTTGCGATGTAAGACTTATTTATATTCGACACCTGGCTTGTAATAAATGATGCTTCACTATTTGTCATCACATGTATGAGAAAATGATCCTGGCATACATGTGATATTCACTTGGTTGTTTCTTCGGAAAAACCGGGTGTGACATGCTGGGGGGACGAAAGCCCGGCATGCGTTGCTGAGGTGCATATGCACGCGGCATCACCCGCTGCTGCTGTTGTTGCGGAGGTGGTACTGGCAGTGCCGGCCTGAATGCCGGTGAAGAGTACGGCCGACTGCGGAAAGGCATCGACCTCTGGGGTGGCTGCCAGCGTGGCCCTGATGGTGGGCGATTCACCATCCAAAACTTTTGAGAAGGACCGCCTCCTTCTCCGCTGCTCTGCGGCGCGCTTCGCTTTCGCTCCGCCGCCGCCAACTCCTTGCCGGAGTCCTCTTGAACAATCGCAGCGTCAATGATGTCGTTGAGGCTGCCGCGATTGAACATCGCCAACTTGTCCTTCAGGAGCGGATTAAGACCCTGGTAAAAATGGTCCCGCCACTTCTCGTCCGTATCTGCGTGATACGACACGTAGAGCGTGAGATCGTTGAACGCCCTGGAGTATTCCAGCGTGTTCCGGCTCCCTTGCTGCAGGTGCAGGAACTCCTGCGTCTTCCTCTTCATCAAGCCTGGCGGTATATGATAGGCCCTGAAGGCCGTCCGGAACTCCGTCCAGGTCATCACTCGGTCGGTGGGCTGTGAAGCACAGAAGTTGGCCCACCACGCGCTCGCGGATCCTTGGAGCTGCTGGACCACGAACTGAGTCTTGCGCTGCTCGCTTATCTGGAGCAGCCCGAACTTTATCTCTATCGCGCGGAGCCAGTTGTCCGCGTCAAGAGGTTCATCCGCCCTTGAGAATACTGGGAGATGAGTCGCCAGGAAGTCAGAGTAGGAGCTCTGTTGATGCTCCTCACGATCTTGACGTCTCTCTGGGCGAGACGTATTGGCGATAAGCGTTTGCAGCAACTCCATGTGCTGCTGATGTGAACCGGCCATTGCCGCGACGATGTCAGCCAATGTAACCATTGGCAGTGGCGGTGTTTGCTTTTTCTGTGGCTGCTGCTGTCCCGAGGAGTCCTCGGGAGGTGGTTGGGAGGTCTCTCCCCCTTGGCTAGTACCCCCAACATCAGGGTTGGCACGAGTACGCGTCATTCTGAAATTTAAAACAGCAGCAATTAGCGCATGTCTTACTTAAAAATTTCCATATGCAACAGTAGGTATTGAAGTGTCACATGAATAATTTTGCACAACATTCACATATATTGATAAAGCATAAACTTTATACAAGATACGTTATTCTCGGGTCTCCGGGAAGTCGTGCTCATGTCGTCACTACCTATACATACACTACTGTCTACACGACATGTCACCGATTACAAAAGTTGGGTTACGCTACCCTAGCTGCCCTACATGGCAACTGTAACCCCTTACTCAGAGTAGAACTCGACCTCCTGTGGGTCGTCCTCCTCCGGTACCTCTGCTGGTGGCTCTGGATCTATCACCTCTTCTTCCATCTCGGGTTCTCCCATTGCTGGAAGGCCCAAGACCACCGGTACTCCTAACACCGTAGGTATGAGGTCCTGCAATGCATGCACCTCGTCCATGGCTTGGTTGTAGTCATCTTCCCAGCCTTGCCCTTCCTGAATAGCGTCGTCTCGCTCTTGAGTAAGTTCCTCGTTCTGCTGGGTCAGATTCTGTACCAGTTCTTGCAATGCCGCGATGTCGACACGGCTTTTCCTCTTCGCCTTCTTCAGACGATGCAACTGATTGTGCTGTTCATTCAGTCCCTTGATCGTCAGAAGGAGCACATTGCGGAGTGCGCTGTGAGCACTCTCGAAATGGTCTCTGCGGCTCGTGCTCTCCTTGAGCTTTGTAGCGAGATGCTCCGTATGAACAGCTTGGTTGTCCATCACAGCGTTTCCCGCCCTCATCTGGAGGCTAAGGTTTGCCTCCGCGGGGTTGTACCTTGGGCAACTCGGGTCCGTTGCCTCCAGGTACCTCTCTTCCCACACATGCTGAGCCCGTCCCTCCACCGGAACGAGCACGTATGGAGTGCCCTCCATAGCCTGCACGTGTAGTTGGCAGAAACGTGACATAGTGTCACGGGCTGCCACTTGCCACATCCCTTCCGGCTGTCTACCTCTCACCGTGACGGTGAACGGCACCCAACCGGGTGGCGTAGGTCCTGCAGGGACTTCGACATGGATCGTCCACGTCTTGTTTCCCTCTTCGCCTTCTTCCTTGGCGAAGTACTGCGGCATCTGGTTGTACCCGAAATATTGGAGCATTTGCCACAATACTTCCGGGTAACCGCTACGGTGAGAACAGTGGGAAACCACCCACCCGTTCTCCAACTGTTTATCTGCTGTCATCTGTAAAAATATATTTGAGAAATGTCAAATATTTATTTAAACAGTAAACCTCTGAGTTATAACATAAGACATGTCATTGAACCCATAAAACTTGGAAACATAGTTCAAATTTTAAACAAATTTGACTGCTGATCTGCTGTTCCCATGACAGCCCTGACCAGTTTCCATTTCACCTGATTTAGGCCATGTTGAAGGCAAAACCAATTCTGGAGCTCAACATCAAAGTTAAAGCTAACTTCACTAGCTTTCCATAAAGTATTTGCTTGGCCTAAGATATGTCCTGGTTCAAAAGTTATGAGATGTCAAAGTTAACAGAATTTATGGAGAAAATTGGACAGCACCTCCCTGCTTTAGGTACTGATTTCATCCAAGAATCCCAGTTAATTCTGTTCCTAATCTGACAAAACTTTCTGTTACAAAGTTGTAACCCATCTCATATGCTTTCCAGAACAACCTCATTTTCTTTTTTTGGATTTTTATGCAGGAAGTTATGCTTAATTTACAGAGAGTTTACAGAGAGGGTTTGCTTTGCCCTGTTTTCTGGACAGTTTCAACTCTACTGCATTTTTCAATTGGTTAAGGGATGAAACACCTCTGGACCTCAACAGAAAAGTTGTAAATCTCTTCCAAAAATTTCCAGAAATACATCATATGACCCCAACCTCGAAAGAACTCAACCTCTAACTTCTGATCAACTTCAGCCCTAATTCAGCTGAAACCAGAGTACTCTGTCCTTAACAACCTATAAGTTGAAAACTCGTTAACTTTGAATATCCTGTTCAAGGGAAGGAGTTACATCAAGTTTTACTGCTTTGGATCAAAACCTTCCGTTTTTTACAATGAAGTTGTTAATTTAGTGGGGTGTGACGTCGATGCGTCACCAGATTATGTCGGTACTACGTCCTCACAAAGAAAAACCTATACCGGACTTAGCCGGCTTCGTTAATTCAGTGGCACTAAACGTCACTCGCACACAGATGCTACACGTCTACCGTTTTGTGGTCAGACTACCTGCAGAACTCAAGCAATCGTCAGACTCGGCTGCACACCGAGCCCGGAATCCATACAGTTCGTACACCCGGCCGTCATCACTAGCCCGGATGTTCTCAAGCCAAACACGCCTTGAGTTACGTGTTCACGTTTCAGACCACGTGACGGGGTCTCCCAAGTTGCACCACGCACGCCAGGGACAGACGTTGCTCGAATACCCCAGACGACATGAAGAGTCGTAGAGGATATCAAAGCGGGTCGGGTTACCTGCCACCCGTGGGGCTCCACCCTTCAGCTTGTGCGCACTGGTGGACAGCGCTTACGTGCACCCCCCAAGACATACACGTCCCGAGATGCACGATTTTCCGACATAATCAAATAGGTTAATATGCCACTTTCTATATGCTAATAACATCCTTATACGGGCTACTAACTCGTTCCTCACTGGATTTTTTAAAAAGATGACCTTTGTAGTGCGTTAAGCCTCAAGCGAGCTCTGATACCAGCGCTGACACGACCCCACGGTCTTGTCGAGCCAGGATCACGCTGAGGGGTGCTGCGTTGCACAGCACCGGATAACACACATCAAAGGTACAAAGCGGAAGTGAAACTTTATTACATAAACTGGTTTATGAACATGTTTACATCAAAATAAGTCCAGTCTACACTTACGGGCGTAGACTACGCATCAAGTCCACGTTCATCCCTTGAACGTGTCCTTGCTAGCACACACGCACACTAACTCTGTGGCGTGCACGACTCCCACTCGACGGGGTTCCCCTCCTGGGGTTCCGTCTCCTCTTCGGGAGTCCCTTCCTCATAGAACCCTGCAAAAGCTTCAAACACAAGCAATGAGCACGAAGGCTCAGCAAGTCTGACCCGTCTCACCTAAACATGGAACTTCTACATGAGGGGTACTGGGTTACACGAGGTAAAAATTATTTGCAAGGACTTGCCTAATTAGTAGAATCTTACTTTCAAGTTTTAGCAGCAGGTTGTGGAGAACCTTACGCTAAGCCACATGAGAGAGCCGCAATCAAACAAGAAACGCATTTCTCTCATGTACTTTGCCCAAAGTTGAAATGAACTTTAGTTAGCTCTAAACTACAGCAAATCATTAGCAATCAAGTCCATCTTTCAATCAGCATCATTTTAACATGTAACTAGCCTGTTCCTTCTACGTCACAGTACAGTGAACAAGTGGTACTCACTGACCGCGAGGGACGGCGATTATAATCGATTTACACCTGCAGGGTTACCCGAACAACCCGTCACGTACGCCCGTACTCGATGTTGCCTACAACAACCATCACGGACGCCGTACGCAACCACCTTTCGCCCGTCAGCAAAATATTGAACCGGTCCCATCGTCCCGAGCAAGAGGTCTCTGCACGCGCATCTCAGTGCCGCCAGCCGATTTATACCTCAAGCTCTCAACCTACCCTCTGAACGACGGGCAATGCCTCAATACCCAGCTACCCGAGTTACATCGGTTTCCCGGTTCCCATATAGCCGGTAGGTCTTCGGTACTGTTCTAGCTTGTTCAACAGGCCCGCACACGGCTCAGTCCTCAATCGACGCAAGCGGAGCTACAGCACACATGCCCCAAAGTCCTGCTGCCCTTACCCTCCGCTTGGTCTCATTTTCTTGCCATGTGTTTCATGTGCTATCACTACCCGAGTCGAGTGCCTCTAGCCTATGCTCGCGAGTAGTTCCAACTACTCGACTTGTACCGAATCCAACTCTATCTTAGCATTGCAGTAGCTAACGGGGTCTGCCATCCTAAACCCAACCCATGGTTTTCTTGGCTATGCAGTTGGGTTTCCAAACAAGACTCTAATGCAAAGAATAACGTAATCAAGTATGTGCTCAAAACAATAAAACTTGTAAAAGGTTAATGCAAACCGGAGCTTGCCTTGCTGCTATTGGTCGTAGGCTAGCTGCTCCTCCAGAGTAACGAACTCTAGGACTTCGGGTTCCTCCTCGACCTTAGCGACTACATGATAGAAGCAATACATGTATTAATTTAAATGCAGTTGTATTAACTTTTAAACTTGTGAAGTCTATAACTCTTACTACACATACCCAATGACTGAAATTTTTACTGTGGCTTGTTTACAACCTAAACAGAGATTTGGTCAAGTTTTAGTTGCAGCAAAGCTCATTTGAGCCCTCTACAATTAATCATGTACTTGACCTTAATTGAAGGCTTTTAGGGTGTTCTAAGGATTTTCATGAAACAAACTATGACTTTCTAAAAACTAGGTTTTCAGAGGGTTCTAATGGAGTTGGTCTCACTTAATTTGAATGTTCCTAACTAAAGATATGAGATAAACAATTTCAGAGAAAATTCTGATAATGTTTCTGAACATTTTCTATTTTCTCTGGAACAGTTTCACTAATCACACCATTAGGTCGATCAAATGAGCTCAAATGGGTCTGAAATTTTTATGGTAGTTCAGGGATATTTTGGTGAACATCCCAGCAAAATTTCAGGATTTTCCTCCACAGGATTCTCCCGTTAAAATTCCTAACAGTTTAAATTTTGAGGAATTAATTCTGGAGAAACAAGGGTTTTTATGAAGTGAAACTTGATTTTATGGAAAGTGCTCAGAGAGTTGAATCCAGCAAAATTTGGTTTACTCGATTTGGAGCCTTCTAGCCAAAGTTATGAGGATTTGAAGTTTGGAAGAATTCTGAAAATCGGGGGAAAAGTTTTAACTCGCGGGGGCCCGCGGGGACACGTGTTGAGTGTAACACCCCAAAATTTTGTTAAGACACTAAATCATGTTAAGAGGGGAATTTAAAATTTTTTGGACGTGTTGCATGTTTTGCAAAAATTCAAATTCAAACTGGAATTCAAATTAAATTCAAATCAGAAAAGAAATAGAAAAAGAAAAACAGAAAACAGAAAAAAACTGGCCAGTGGGCCGCAACCCACCAGCCGGCCCAACCAGCGCCCGCAGCCGCGCGCGCCGCTTTCCCCCACTGACAGGCGGGGCCCACCAGTTCATCGTCTACCTCGCGCCAGCGCCGGACTCTCTCACCCAAATCGAAATCGATCGGGAATTCTCGCGTATTCCAGCCGAATTGTGTTCGGGGGCGACGCAAACTCGATCTAAACCACCCAGCCGCCCTCCCCCGTCTATAAAAACCCCGGCCTCGTTCTGTTTTTCCCACGCGATCCGCCGATTTTTCTCCGGTGAGAACCGAGACTTCGCCGGCGAATTCTGGCCGATCTAAGCTCGGAAATTCTGATCTAACTCGCTGGTCTTGATCCACCGCCTCCGGGGAACCTTGCAGGTGCAGAAAACTCGGTGACTTGCGGTGTAAACACAGCGCCGACGAGCCTCGCCGTGAATTCACCTCAGACCCCGTCGCTGATCACCTTCCGGGACCTCCGAGCTCAAGAAAACCCCCGAGGTGAGATCCCCGACCTCCCCTCCACCGATCTATGCCATAAAATCGCAGTTCTAGGAAGAATTCTCGAAGATCCGAAAGTCTCCGGCGAGATCGCCGCTTCCCGCCGCCGTGCGCCGCCGGCAGCGCCGCCCGCGTTCGATCAGAGCGACGTGGCCGCTTGTGCGCCGTTTATTTTAAATCGCACCTTAGGGTTTAAATCCCCGTGTACCGGTTCGATGTTATAATCTCAGCCATCGGTTTAAAATCGGACGGTCCACGTCAGCCCCGCGTTATAAAGACTGGAAATCTTACGTGCTACCCCCTGGGGTTCTCGGGAAATAAGAGCTAGCCCCGGAAACTTCTGATCTAGCCCCTAGAACTTCAGAAAATCATGTAAATTCATTTAAAAATCAGTTTTAGCACCTGGACTTAATAAAAATTAGGAAAAACTCCTCTGATAAGTGTAGCTAGACCCCTGGAAATTCTGAAAATAATATTATAGACCCTGTAGTGGGGTGAGTTTA
Organism: Neostapfia colusana; assembly: GCA_030760725.1. Lineage (NCBI taxonomy): Eukaryota > Viridiplantae > Streptophyta > Magnoliopsida > Poales > Poaceae > Neostapfia > Neostapfia colusana. The sequence goes on along the minus strand of JASWHV010000001.1, from coordinate 116,825,849 downwards.
CCTTTTTAGCCCTGTTTAGTATTTAATTTAGGAAATTGAATATGTGGCTAGTGTTTAAAAATTAAAAAGTGGGACAAACATATTGTCAAAATATAATTAAAGACTTTCTCAGTATTTAGGAAACTTTGGAGTGAGATAAAAACATATTTTGGGCTGAATTGAATCTGTTTAATTTATTATTCACATTTAGGGACACATTTTTAAGTAAAGAATAGTTCTAGAAAATAGGGAAAATAATTGTGAAATAGTTTACATCAGAGGCAAAGGTCAAAATATGTTATTAAATTATTTAGGACCAGAACCTATTCTGTTTAGATGATGTGTCTTACTATTTTCATAATAAAGTACACATTTATGCATAGGAAAATAAATCTGAAAATATAGCAACTAGTAAATGATAAATGGAGTTTCTAAAATCCAAAGAATTCAGTTTAGGGTTGGTAGAAATTCTGAAGACACATATGGAGAAGAAAAATACCTTTCATGCATACTTGGTAGCAAAAAGGTGTAGTAGTTGAATATAAGGAATTTATATATATATATATATATATGTATATATATATATATATAGTATGTAAGTATAAATGTGAACACAAAAGTAGGAATCATATACACATGATTAAAAGTGCATGCAAGCCACAAATCAACACACATAGAGTAACCACAACACATAGAAATGAGAATGACTTTCATAAATATGAATGTGTGGTTTGTATGAAGTGGAAGTGTGAACCATGTCTTATGGATTGTTGTTTTTCTTTTGCTATGTGTGATGGTATGATGTAGAACCTGCTCAAGAGCAAGTTATTCCTTTCCAAGATCAGGACTACCCATTTCAAGAGCAGCAGGAAGGAGGCAAGTGTCCTTGACCACTTTGATCCTATGTTAGGATGTGTAGCTAGAACTATTTGCATTGTCAATTGAAATATGAAACCCATGCTGGGAAGTTTCCCTAGAATTGCATTACCTTGTTTCCTTGTAGCTTGGGTTGGGATTTATTTTATCATGTCATTTATTATTATGCATATGCTTAGCCATGCTTAGAATGGGATATTTAGGATGTGAGATCATCAGTTTATTTTACCATACTCTTGAATGAGATATTATGAGTTATGTAGAGGTAGGGATCAAGGCAAGTTGGATGTTTTGGTTGGTGCTGTGTGCACGAGACTCGGGTTTGTGTTTAGTACTTGCCTGGATCCTAAGGACCGGTTCATGGAGCATGTAACATGGCTTTACCGTGCCAACCACATGCTGAGATGGGTCAGCTTGGCCAATTAATTAGGTGTATCCCCGGCGTAGTATGGGTGTGTTGGATGGTGCGGGGAATAGGTGTCAGCTGGACTACCATATGAACTGCAAGGCTCAAGAGGGGGCCACTGCAGCGGGGTTGGAGCCTCTTGTATGCTGTTAGGGGTGAAACCTCAGTGGGCCCACGCTCGTCGGGAATCCCTTTGTAAAGGCTTCGTAGTGATCTCCTGGCTACACACCTGGGAAGTGTGAATGTAGTTCGTAGCCACTGGCATAATGGAGGTTCTTTTAGTCCACCCGGCAACGGGGGATGAAATCACTACATGTGGGTACAGTGGTACAAACTCTGCAGAGTCAAAACTGTCATGACAGCCGTGCTCACGGTCAAGAGCGGCTTGGACTTATTCATGATTAGAGGAGTGATGGTTTTGGAAGTTGAGGATGTTAAGCGGGGAGCTTAACATTGGAAATGATGTTATGGTTATTTGGTTATGATGATGGGATGGGAAATTGGGACCATTTCACCTGTGTAGTAATGTAGGTGCTTAATAAGCTAAGGTGATAGGTAATAATTGTGTAGTGCTTTAACCATGAGTTCAACCTTCCCTTGTTCTAGCCATGCATGACATAAATTTCCCACACTTGCTGAGTACCATCGGTACTCAACCTTGCATATTTGTTGGTTTATATTGCTGCTCAGGTCAAGATAATGAGGTGGTGTATAATGACCAAGACTTTGGACCCGAAGAAGGTTTCTAGGTTCATGGAGACCCCCGGGCAACGCCTGTGACGGAGCCCCCAAGAATAATATTCCGCTGCTAGTTTATTTACTTGTAATGAACTTATTATTGTCCATCGAGACATTTGCTATGTAAGACTTATTTATATTCGACACCTGGCTTGTAATAAATGATGCTTCACTATTTGTCATCACATGTATGAGAAAATGATCCTGGCATACATGTGATATTCACTTGGTGGTTCTTCGGAAAAACCGGGTGTGACAGAAGTGGTATCAGAGCCAAGGTTGCCCGTAGGAACGTGGACCTAGGTAGAAATGGACGTATTTAAGGGCCCTATTTTCTTAAAAACTATTTTTTTACAAGATGTGTGTTGAAAAGTGTTATTTAATGAGTCACTTTCTTCATCTTACCCCAATTTTCATTCAAAATAGGATTTTGTTTAAAAAGTTTTATCTAACCTAAGTTTAAATGCTTTTTGTTTTTAGATGGTTCGCATGATTCACACCGCTCGCAAGTCCACAGGAGGGAGAGTTCCCGTAGTTGCTCTTGCCGAAAGAGAGGAGAGCCGTCCGGTGACGTACCTTTCCTACGGATTGGCAGTAGGTGGCTTGTTGCGCCGTCTTCGACGTATGCTCGAAGCCGCCGGCAATACGGGCAAGCTAATCATCCACTATAACTCCACCAGGACCATCCGTGAGAAGAGGGAAGAATGGAGCTCAGAGATGAGGATTATACACGAAAATCGGCTGCTTAAGATCCACCACTCTCCAGCTTGTAGAGCAACACAGGTTGATGCGGAGAAGGATGTCACCTGGGAGGCCATCACCTGCCAGAGTCACATCTATCGTCGCCACCTGGACAGGACTGAGTACATGTATGTCCTCCAGCGTGAGAGTGGTACCACGGAGTATAAGTATCCGCCAGTGCAGCAAGGGACTTCCCATGAGCACATGGACTTGTGCTTGGAGGATGCTGCTATGCTCAGCACTCGACTGCAGGAGTGTCAGCAAGAGCTTCAGGATGTTCGGGGCACCCTGAAGGAAACGGAGGCGTTGCTGTGAGCCTGCCGGAGGGCGAGAGAAAGAGGAGATGGGAATGAACTGTGTGTCACCGTGAATGATACATGGACTCCTGACTCCCCAGATCGTCGAGCGATCAGGCGTCGTCGCACTTCTCCACCAGCAGCCTCCCCACCCAAAGCAGAGTCAGAAGGAAGCCGAAATGATGAGGAAGACCCCGAGGAGCCAGCTCAAGAAAACGAGTAGTGTAGAGTCCATCCCTTAGTTAGCAAGATGTCAAATAGTCAAGTCGTTACGTTAAGTTAATGGTGTGTTAATGCTTGGTGTGTGACGTGAGTTGTGGAAGCCATGAGCAATTGTCCACAGCCGCGTCTTTAGATTGTTTTGCTTTGGTGTGTGAACCCACATGAAATAATATTGCATTTATTTTTGTGTGAGAAATGAACCCTCAGAAAAGTATAACAAAGCCTCAACACTTCAAAGTACAAACAAATGAAAGTAGTAAGATGATACTAAATGCTTTCAAATTAACATTGGTTAATTCTGCCAGATGACCGGAAGAGGAAAAGGACGTGCTGCTAACCCCGCCAACAACAACGATGAGGCATGCAACCCTCATCTTTCTGGAGGCCAGGACCGGGGTGGTCGCCGTGAAGGAGTTGATCCACTCCACCAAATGCTGGAGAATCAAAATCAACTCATCCAGAACTTGACTCAAGTGGTGGCCAACTTGCATCAAGTTCCACCTTCACAAGCTGCACCACGCCAACCAAGGTTGAGTGAGTTTCTAGGAACTCAACCTCCAAAGTTTGCAAGTGCTGCTGAACCTCTGGAGGCAGATGATTGGCTAAAGACCATTGAAAGCAACATGAGGATCATCCAGTGCCAAGGGTATGAGAGGGTGCTGTTTGCCTCTCATCAATTGCATGGACCTGCTGCTGATTGGTGGACCGCCTACGTGGCTGCCCATCATGACCCTGAGAACATCACTTGGGAAGAGTTCAAACGTAGCTTCCGCAACCATTACATCCCAAGAGGTGAACTCAAAAACAAGAGGAAGGAGTTTTTAGGACTGCAGCAGGGAAACATGACGGTGAGGGAATACCTCACTAAATTTACTCAACTATCCCGTTATGCCCCACGGGACATAGAGACTGATGAGCAGAAACAAGATTGTTTCGTGGAGGGACGTACCGCAGAAATGCAGTGTGCAATGTCCTAAAATGAGTATGAAAGCTTCCAAAAGATGGTGGACAGAGCGTTTGTGGTAGAAAGAAAGCTAAAGGCCTTGGAAAATGAGAATAAGAGGAAGGTCGGGTGGTCACATCAAGCCTCAGGGAGCAACACACGCCCAAGTCTGATGCAGCAACCTGCAGGGCAGACGAACCGTGCTGCGGTACCCTACTCAGCACCAAGAGGGTACAACCCGAACTACGGGCCTCCGGAAGCACCAGCACAGCCGCAACGTCAGTTTGTACAGCAGCCTCGCCCCGCATATCCACCTCGACCAGCAGTGCAAGGACCCCCAAACCAACCCCAAGACAATAAAGGCCAGGCACCTAAGGTTGGGGTGCATTGTTTTAGCTGCGGAGAAGTGGGGCACTATGCCCATAAGTGCCCAAAGAAGAAGCCCACGCAGCCACAACAACAGAATGTAATGAGAGGACGGGTGAACCACGTCACTATGGAGGAAGCACAAGAGGCACCCGACGTGGTAGTTGGTAAGTTTCCTGCCAATTTACACATTGCAACCCTGCTGTTTGATTCTGGTGCTACCCACTCGTTCATTGCTCAAGGGTTTGTTAAGAAGCATGACCTAGCAACAACACAAATGAACCATATGCTAGCCGTAAACTCTCCAGGTGGAGAAATAAGGACGAGACAAGTGTGTCCCAAAGTGAACCTAGACATTAATGGGGTAGTATTTACTGCTAACCTCATAGTGATAGATTCACAAGGGATAGATATTATTTTGGGTATGGATTGGTTGACCAAACATAAAGGAATCATTCATTGTTCGACCAGAACGGTGGAACTAACTCACCCTAGTGGCACAAGAGTAAAGTTCATAACAATACACGAGCCTAGGAGGGACATTAAATTAAATCAAGTTGAGGTGAAAGTTGAGGAAATCAGGACCATCAGGGAATATCCAGATGTTTTTCTGGAGGAGTTGCCAGGTATGCCTCCCGATCGTGAAGTGGAATTCGCAATTGAGCTAGTAACTGGAACAGCCCCGATATACAAGAGACCTTATCCGATGGACTCCAAGCAGCTGGAAGAACTCAAGGATCATTTGAGAGAACTGACGGAGAAGGGGTATATTCGCCCTAGTTCCTCACCTTGGGGAGCTCCGGTGATATTTGTGCCCAAGAAGGACGGAACCCAAAGGTTATGCGTGGATTACCGTGCTTTGAATGAGGTAACCATCAAGAACAAGTACCCATTACCCCGCATTGAATACTTGTTTGATCAGTTGAGAGGCGCTTGTGTGTTCTCGAAAATTGATCTCAGGTCGGGATACCATCAACTCAAGATAAGGCAATCTGATATTCCCAAGACAACTTTCGTATCTTGGTACGGACTGTATGAATACACTGTCATGCCTTTCGGGCTAACTAATGCCCCGGCATACTTCATGTATCTCATGAACAAGGTATTCATGGAATATCTGGACAAATTTGTGGTGGTTTTCATAGATGACATTCTTGTCTTCTCCAAAGATGAAGAAGAACATGAGAAACATCTAAGGTTGGTGTTGCAAAGGCTAAGAGAACACCAACTATATGCCAAGTTGAGCAAGTGTGAGTTTTGGCTGAAGAGAGTTCCCTTCTTAGGACATATAATCTCGGAGGGAGGAATCTCCGTAGATCCCGCCAAAATCGAGGATATCCAGAAGTGGAAGACCCCTGAAAATGTCGGGGAAGTTCGAAGCTTCTTGGGATTGGCTGGATACTATCGACGGTTTATTGAAGGATTCTCCAAGATCTCGAGACCTCTCACCAAACTGTTGGAGAAGGGAATCACATTCACATGGACGCGACAGTGCGAGACGAGTTTTCAGGAGCTAAAGAAAAGATTGACAACAGCCCCAGTGTTGGTTATGCCAGATATGCGGAAGAATTTCACAGTATACCGCGATGCCTCTGTAAACGGGTTGGGATGTGTTCTCATGCAAGAAGGGCATGTCGTGGCATATGCATCCCGGCAGCTTCGGAAGCACGAGAAAAACTATCCTACACATGACTTAGAACTAGCCGCAGTGGTACACGCGTTGAAAATTTGGCGGCACTATTTGATGGGGAAGAGGACCGAGATATATACGGATCATAAGAGTTTGAAGTACATTTTCACACAGCCAGATCTCAACCTCAGACAAAGGAGATTGTTAGAGCTAATCAATGGCTTTGATGTGGGAATCAACTATCATCCCGGGAAAGCAAACGTCGTGGCCGATGCTTTGAGTCGGAAAGTGCAGGTCAATAAGTTGAGCTTGAAGGACATGCCTGCAGAATTGAAGGACGAGGTTATAAGGCTCAATCTATGTCTAGTAAATAGTGGTGAAGCCATCGCCATGGAAGTGGACTCCACACTAGAGCGAGACATACGCGAGGGTCAAAAGAATGATGAGAAGATACGAGAGATCAGACAACTCATCAAGGAAAATAAAGCTCCGGGTTTTAGAGAGGATGAACAAGGAACGATGTGGCACGGGAAAAGAATCTGTGTGCCAGAAGTAAGGGAGATCCGTGAATTGATTTTGAAGGAGGCTCATGATTCTGACTATTCCATCCATCCTGGGAGTACGAAGATGTACCAGGACCTTAAGAGCAGGTATTGGTGGTATGGTATGAAGCGAGATGTCGCGGAACATGTTGCCCTATATGACACATGTCAGTTGGTGAAAGCAGAACATCAACGACCCGCGGGATTATTGCAACCACTCAAAGTGCCTGAATGGAAATGGGAAGAAATCAGCATGGATTTCATCGTGGGATTGCCTAGAACCCAATCAGGATATGATTCGATATGGGTCATCATTGATAGGCTAACCAAGGTAGCTCATTTCATCCCCGTGAAAGAAAGCTACAGCGGATCCAAATTGGCAGAGCTGTACATGTCAAGGATTGTGTGTTACCATGGAGTGCCAAAGAAGATTGTGTCGGATCGAGGGATACAGTTCACCTCAAGGTTCTGGCAGAAGTTACACGAAACCATGGGAACCCATCTGAACTTTAGTTCTGCCTATCATCCCCAAACCGACAGGCAGACGGAGAGAACCAATCAGATCCTTGAAGATATGCTGAGGGCATGTGCACTCAAAAACAATCGGAGTTGGGACAAGAACTTACCGTATGCGGAGTTTTCCTATAACAATAGCTATCAAGCTAGTATGAAGATGTCACCATTTGAAGCTTTGTACGGGAGGAAGTGCAGAACTCCCCTATTTTGGAACCAAACAGGGGAAAGTAAAGTGTTTGGTCCAGAAGTACTACAAGAAGCCGAGGCGAAGGTGAGGGAAATTCACAATAACTTGAGGATAGCACAGACACGCCAAAAGAGCTATGCCGATGTACGAAGAAGAGAGCTCGTTTTCAACGTGGGGGACTATGTCTATCTCAAGGTGTCCCCTATCAGAGGACTTCGTCGGTTCAAGGTGAAAGGGAAGTTCTCACCTCGATACATCGGACCCTTTCAAGTTTTGGAGAGGAAAGGCGAAGTGGCGTATCAACTAGAATTACCGGCTCGTCTATCGGATGTGCACGATGTATTCCATGTGTCACAACTCAAGAAATGCCTGAGGACGCCTGAGGAGGTGTTACCCATGAATGAAGTGGACGTAGCTGAGGATTTGTCTTATGCCGAGCAACCATACAAGATTTTGGAGACAATGGAACGCCTCACCAGAAATAAAAGAATCCGGATGTGCAAGGTGTAGTGGAAGCATCACTCAGAAGAGGAAGCCACCTGGGAGCGGGAAGATGAGCTAAAGGCACAATTTCCGGAATTGTTTTCTTAGAAACACCAATCTCGAGGACGAGATTTCTTTTAAGGGGGGTAGAGCTGTAACACCCCAAAATTTTGTTAAGACCCTAAATCATGTTAATAGGGGAATTTAAAATTTTTTTGACGTGTTGCATGTTTTGCAAAAATTCAAATTCAAACTGGAATTCAAATTAAACTCAAATCAGAAAAGAAATAGAAAAAGAAAAATAGAAAACAGAAAAAAACCGGCCAGTGGGCCGCAACCCACCAGCCGGCCCAACCAGCGCCCACGCCAGCCCGCAGCCGCGCGCGGCCCACCAGTTCATCGTCTACCTCGCGCCAGCGCCGGACTCTCTCACCCAAATCGAAACCGATCGGGAATTCTCGCGTATTCCAGCCGAATTCTGTTCGGGGGCGACGCAAACTCGATCTAAACCACCCAGCCGCCCACCCCCGTCTATAAAAACCCCGGCCTCGTTCTGTTTTTCCCACGCGATCCGCCGATTTTTCTCCGGTGAGAACCGAGACTTCGCCGGCGAATTCTGGCCGATCTAAGCTCAGAAATTCCGATCTAACTCGCTGGTCTTGATCCACCGCCTCCGGGGAACCTTGCAGGTGCAGAAAACTCGGTGACTTGCGGTGTAAACACAGCGCTGACGAGCCTCGCCGTGAATTCACCTCGGACCCCGTCGCCGATCACCTTCCGGGACCTCCGAGCTCAAGAAAACCCCCGAGGTGAGATCTCCGACCTCCCCTCCACCGATCTATGCCATAAAATCACAGTTCTAGGAAGAATTCTCGAAGATCCGAAAGTCTCCGGCGAGATCGCCGCTTCCCGCCGCCGTGCGCCGCCGGCAGCGCCGCCCGCGTTCGATCAGAGCGACGTGGCCGCTTGTGCGCCGTTTATTTTAAATCGCACGGTAGGGTTTAAATCCCCGCGTACCGGTTCGATGTTATAAGCTCAGCCGTCGGTTTAAAATCGGATGGTCCACGTCAGCCCCGCGTTATAAAGACTGGAAATCTTACGTGCTACCCCCTGGGGTTCTCGGGAAATAAGAGCTAGCCCCGGAAACTTCTGATCTAGCCCTTGGAACTTCAGAAAATCATGTAAATTCATTTAAAAATCAGTTTTAGCCCCTGGACTTAATAAAAATTAGGAAAAACTACTCTGATAAGTGTAGCTAGACCCCTGGAAATTCTGAAAATAATATTATAGACCCTGTAGTGGGGTGAGTTTACCTTTTTAGCCCCGTTTAGTATTTAATTTAGGAAATTGAATATGTGGCTAGTGTTTAAAAATTAAAAAGTGGGACAAACATATTGTCAAAATTTAATTAAAGACTTTCTCAGTATTTAGGAAACTTTGGAGTGAGATAAAAACATATTTTGGGCTGAATTGAATCTGTTTAATTTATTATTCACATTTAGGGACACATTTTTAAGTAAAGAATAGTTCTAGAAAATAGGGAAAATAATTGTGAAATAGTTTACATCAGAGGAAAAGGTCAAAATATGTTATTAAATTATTTAGGACCAGAACCTATTCTGTTTAGATGATGTGTCTTACTATTTTCATAATAAAGTACACATTTATGCATAGGAAAATAAATCTGAAAATATAGCAACTAGTAAATGATAAATGGAGTTTCTAAAATCCAAAGAATTCAGTTTAGGGTTGGTAGAAATTCTGAAGACACATATGGAGAAGAAAAATACCTTTCATGCATACTTGGTAGCAAAAAGGTGTAGTAGTTGAATATAAGGAATTTATATATATATATATATATATATATATATATATATATATATATATAGTATGTAAGTATAAATGTGAACACAAAAGTAGGAATCATATACACATGATTAAAAGTGCATGCAAGCCACAAATCAACACACATAGAGTAACCACAACACATAGAAATGAGAATGACTTTCATAAATATGAATGTGTGGTTTGTATGAAGTGGAAGTGTGAACCATGTCTTATGGATTGTTGTTTTTCTTTTGCTATGTGTGATGGTATGATGTAGAACCTGCTCAAGAGCAAGTTATTCCTTTCCAAGATCAGGACTACCCATTTCAAGAGCAGCAGGAAGGAGGCAAGTGTCCTTGACCACTTTGATCCTATGTTAGGATGTGTAGCTAGAACTATTTGCATTGTCAATTGAAATATGAAACCCATGCTAGGAAGTTTCCCTAGAATTGCATTACCTTGTTTCCTTGTAGCTTGGGTTGGGATTTATTTTATCATGTCATTTATTATTATGCATATGCTTAGCCATGCTTAGAATGGGATATTTGGGATGTGAGATCATCAGTTTATTTACCATACTCTTGAATGAGATATTATGAGTTATGTAGAGGTAGGGATCATGGCAAGTTGGATGTTTTGGTTGGTGCTGGGTGCACGAGACTCGGGTTTGTGTTTAGTACTTGCCTGGATCCTAAGGACCGGTTCATGGAGCATGTAACCTGGCTTTACCGTGCCAACCACATGCTGAGATGGGTCAACTTGGCCAATTAATTAGGTGTATCCCCGGCGTAGTATGGGTGTGTTGGATGGTGCGGGGAATAGGTGTCAGCTGGACTACCATATGAACCGCAAGGCTCAAGAGGGGGCCACTGCAGCGGGGTTGGAGCCTCTTGTATGCTGTTAGGGGTGAAACCTCAGTGGGCCCACGCTCGTCGGGAATCCCTTTGTAAAGGCTTCGTAGTGATCTCCTGGCTACACACCTGGGAAGTGTGAATGTGGTTCGTAGCCACTGGCATAATGGAGATTCTTTTAGTCCACCTGGCAACGGGGGATGAAATCACTACATGTGGGTACAGTGGTACAAACTCTGCAGAGTCAAAACTGTCATGACAGCCGTGCTCACGGTCAAGAGCGGCTTGGACTTATTCATGATTAGAGGAGTGATGGTTTTGGAAGTTGAGGATGTTAAGCGGGGAGCTTAACATTGGAAATGATGTTATGGTTATTTGGTTATGATGATGGGATGGGAAATTGGGACCATTTCACCTGTGTAGTAATGTAGGTGCTTAATAAGCTAAGGTGATAGGTAATAATTGCGTAGTGCTTTAACCATGAGTTCAACCTTCCCTTGTTCTAGCCATGCATGACATAAATTTCCCACACTTGCTGAGTACCATCGGTACTCAACCTTGCATATTTGTTGGTTTATATTGCTGCTCAGGTCAAGATAATGAGGTGGTGTATAATGACCAAGACTTTGGACCCGAAGAAGGTTTCTAGGTTCATGGAGACCCCGGGCAACGCCTGTGATGGAGCCCCCAAGAATAATATTCCGCTGCTAGTTTATTTACTTGTGATGAACTTATTATTGTCCATCGAGACATTTGCTATGTAAGACTTATTTATATTCGACACCTGGCTTGTAATAAATGATGCTTCACTATTTGTCATCACATGTATGAGAAAATGATCCTGGCATACATGTGATATTCACTTGGTGGTTCTTCGGAAAAACCGGGTGTGACATTGAGCGCGGAGTTGTCCGGCACACCGAGGCCCACAGGGTATTTGCGCGCCAGCACAGCCGATCCCGATTTAAAATATCGGTCACTGACAGCTGGGGTCCACCCCCTTCTTCAACCTCCCGACGTCCGCGCTCTGCCGCCGGGGTATCTCGCCGGAGAGCTCGTGGTCGGCTTTTGTGAAGCTCCAAACTTCACGATTTTGGCCGCCTCTGCCTATTTCCACTTGGGGAACAGGATTCTTGGGTCAGCTCGTCATGAAAACGACGGCCACATGGTCGGCGACAAGCAGCAGCCTCGGGAGAACTTCGGCCGCGTTGCCCGTCCTCCCTAGCACCTAACCCGATCGAGCTAAGGGTCGTCGAGCATCAGTGGACCATAGGAAAGGTCGACATGAGTTCTACGGAGCTCGGGAAGGGCTGTGTTGGGCTGTCACCGTGTGACCTAGGCTGGAAATCGTGATTTCTACTAAAACTCGAAGAACAGCGGTTTCCCTCCACGGTTCTTCGTGGTTCCTGCTCCTATGGACCCGCACGGGCTACTAGAAGTGATCCTCTCCATGAGAGGATGAGTGATGCAGTGTGGCTTACAAATTTCTCGGATCGGTGCAGACCTCACTTTTGCACACTGTCGCGAAAACATTAAATTCCGGCTTGAGCAGTGCTTGTCACGTCGCCGGAGCTTGCGGGAAAGAAAGAGGGGTTGAAGACGAACCTCTTTGCTGTGCACAGCTCCGTGAACGGTGGGCTGTGGTGGCCGTAAGGACGGTTCCCGCAGCGGCGGCTCGAGCTGAACCGGCAGAGACAAGATCGCCGCGGTGGAGCTCGGGGAAGACCGCGCAGGGTCTGGAACCGATGCGAAGGTGTCGAAGATGGCTTGGTGCATCCGGTGCTGGTCTCAGATCGCCGAGAGGGTCACGGGATCGGCCGGGCGATGAGGGACCGAAAATTCACTCGGGCGGCGAGGAGCTTCAGTCTGTTGGGCGAGAGCGCGTCGGGGTAGGGATGGGGAGCACCGGCGGCTGCTCGGACGCCTAGATAAGGGTCTCAGGAGTCGGTTCAGCGACCGTGGGCGGCAAGCAGGTGGTGGCGCGGCGGCCTCCCCTCGGTGGCGCTCTCGGGAGAAGCTCAGGGACCCGAGTACTGAAAGTCCACTCGGTTGATCTCCTTCAGTGGCTGACATGTGGGTCCCACTTCCAATTTTAACCTCTGAAATTTACTTCTAATCACTGTTGTAAACAGTGAGTCCCAAAACACCCATGGTGATTCAAATTATTCACCCATGAGCCATTTGAATTGGTTAGAATTCAAATGGGGTTTGGTTTGAATGAATTTCAGCACAAGTTCAGTTTGAAATTCAAATAAAATTTGAATTTGCCCCACTTAGCTCATGTCAAGATGAACTCCGAATGGAGTGAAAATTGGTGTGTGAGCTCACAAAAATGTGCTGAATAAGAATATGCCTCCCACTTTTAAATTCATGGGATAAAAACAGTTTGAATTTGAATATGGTTTCAAACTGCCCTCTTTCTAACTATACCCAAAATGACCTCAAAAAGGTTTTGAATTTGGGTGAAACTTGGCATGGACATCCTTAGCAAGGTATAGGAGTTTTCATATGTCCAGCCCACCTATATCACATGTGGAAAAATACCACTTTTGCAATGTGTGAGTTTGTTCTCTAATGAGCATGTTGATGGTGGTTACTTGCTCTTCATTTGTGTTCATCATCTTTCCTCAAATGAGGTGTGTGGTGTGGTGATGAACACTTCAAATATGTGTCAAAAACTGAGGCCCTTACAGAGAGTTTGGTTTATCCAAAAATCCTCAATTTTTGCCAGAATATTCTTTAGGATATTATTAGACTTTCAGCAAAGTTTCAGATCAATTGAAGATGAGTTGAGTAGGAATTTCCAGAGTACAATCTTCTGTACTCAAAATTATCCAGGAACTTTTTCCAGAAAATGGTTTTCCTTTGAAAAATCAGTTCTGGGAAATCCTTAGTTCCAAAAATCATAGGAAAATTCAGACATGCTGTATGAGCCATACTTGAAATGGTAGTTCACCTTATTGGGCATGAAAGTGCACCTTACTTCAGAATTAAATCCTTGTAGCATAATTGCTTATAGAATTATTCTGGAGGAACTACACAACCAAAAGTCCTTAATTTTGGTCCAGAACACTTTCAGGTGACCAGGAACTCACCTGTAAAGTTTCAGCTCAAATTGAACTTTTGATCTACCTGTTCTTGTTCTCCATGCTTATGTATATGAGCAACACATAGAAAATTATAGTGGGAATTATGGAAGACACAATTTCCACTTACATTAGCCGCAATTTGGCAAGCTAAGTCTCTGTGTAATGTATGACTTCAGGTAAAAATTTTGAAGTCATTGGAGATCAGGACCTTTAGTTCCTTTCAACCCGTTTCAACTCATGTCACATGTCCATTAGGAACCATAAGACATTTTAATGGAAATTCTTATGGACATGTGGTTTTTCCTCCAGTTCCTCTGCACAACAGGGACAAGAACTTCATTTTTTAGTAATCCCACACAGTTCCCTGTTATTAACAAGTTGAGTCTTTACTTCTTTAAATTGCATAATAAGAACAGATGCATATACATATCAATAGGACTTACGACGGAGGCAACCAATGAAGGAGTTCGACGGAGGGTTCCATTGAAGTGGACCAGTTGATCAAGCCTCAAGGGAGACAAGAATATAACTGAACTATATACTATCAGACCCTGCAAAACAGGCAAGCCCCGGTTTGCATTTAAATACCCCTAAGTTTTTCTTTGTATACAATACGTCGGTTAGGATGAATTGTACATTAAGTCTAGATGTTTGATACTACTCTTGCATGACCAGAAAACCTATGGAGTATTTGGGTAGGTGTCCTTCCACCGTGTAGAATATGCCATGCTTAAGTAGGCCTCGGTAGAAGTCGAGTGGCTGGACGCTACTCGCGAGTATTGGAATTTGGGAGCACAGGGGATTGAGTCAAAAAGTTGTTAGTAAGTTGAAATGAGACCGGGCAGGGTGTATGGGCAACAGGACATGGGGGCCTAGGTGCTTAGACCTGTCCGTGTCAGTTGAGGACCGATCCGTATGCGGCCCTGCTGAACAAGTATTGAACGTACCGAAGGCATATCGGATATATGGGACCCGATAAACCGATGTAACCTAAACCTCCGGGCGTCGCGGCATAGCACACCGATTTATAGGTGTAGGTTGAGGGCAGCAAGGTGGAAATCTGCTAACGGGCATAGAGAGATGCTCCGTGTAGGGAACCTCCTGTCCGTTTCGGTGCGACCGGTTTGACGTTTAGGCAGTTGGGTGAAAGGTTGTCCCGTACGACATCAGTGGAGCGTGCTGTGTGCAGCTCTGAGTATGGGCTTATGTGACGTGCTATTCGGGTATCCCTGCAGGTGTATAACGAGTCGATTCACCGTCCCTCGCGGTTATGAGTACCGCTTGTTCACTGCGTCGTGACGTAGAGGTAACTTGCACTGAGATAAGAATTAATCATCATTGTTTTGAAGTTAATACTAGTAACGTAATGTTATGATTTGTGAATAGGTTAGTGAAAATTCGATTCATTTCCACCATGAGCAATTTACATCGGGAGAAAGTGTTTCTTCTTTGATTGTGGACTCCCGATGTGAGGTGCCCAAGGTTATGCTTAATTTGCTGCTAATAACATTTGAAAGTAAGGACCCATTTTTAGGCGAGTTTATATGCAGTGTACTATCCTATGTTAAGTTTTTACCATCATGTAGAGTTTCATGCTTGGGGCCAACGGTTAAGTCTTGCTGAGCGTTATGCTCACGGATACTATACAAGTTGTTTTGCAGGTAATAACAATATGCTACGGAGTACGGTTGTCCGATGAGACTCGGAACTCTCCGAGTGGTAAACTCATGGAAACCCTTGCCGCTGCTGTTGTCATCGTGATGCTAGAGGGAAGGGTCTGCGGGCTGGACGTCTTCTCTATTGCTTAGCATAGTTACGAGACGCGAGTGTATCAGTCTTACGCTGTAGATTATTTTGAGAAATATTTGTAAAACTTACACTTTGTAAGCTTCCGCTTGGTTTATGTAATATGATGTTTTATTGTGTGTGCTGTTGGGTGCCGCATCGCACGGCACCACCCAATGCGATTCCCGGGCGAGGTTCCCCGTCCCCGTGACTGCACGGGCTTGGGGACCCTGACAACGGTCACAAGCGCCTGGCCAACTCACATGATTAGATGGGATGGTTATCAGGATGGTTATTGGTTAGGGTATGGTCTTGGGATTGGTTTCGGGACTGTTGAGTCTTGGTAATGAGATTGGTTTTGGAACTGTTTGAGTCAAGACATTAAGTTTGGCTTTGGTCATATGAAAATGAGAATGAGTTTAGGTTTAGGTTATGAGAATATGAGATGAAGTTGAGAAAGATTAATGGTTGGTTGAGACATGAAAAGTGGTGAATGATGAAGGAGGTATGTTGCTGTTTTACTTAAATATATGTTGGGATTAAATTCACTTGAAGATAGTTGTTGTTTTTGTCATGTTTGTGAAATATAGTTTGCTTTCTGCAATGACCCTTTTTATTCCCTACCTTGCTGTAAGCTAGATGTCATACTTTTCCCGCACTTGCTGAGTACGACATGTACTCACTCTTGCATTATCATACAAACATCAGCAACAGGAGAAGAGTACTTCAGGGATCATGTGGAGTACTAGGCGTGCGAACTACCGACAACTTGCCTGTGGAGTTGGAGATGAAGCCGCTGCTGTTTAGTTTTGCTTCCGCTATCGTTTAGAGACTTCCGCTGCTAGAATAAGTTAGAGACTTCCGCTGCAAGAATAAGTTAGAGATTGATGTAATAAAGTACTTAAACCCTATTGTTCGTGGTTATATTCTGAATTCAGTTTGTGGATTACATGTGTATGTGTGATGAACATCCTGGGCACACATATGCATTAGCTGGGTTCCGTGTTTTACAGGACCGGGCGTCACAGATTGGTATCAGAGCCACGTTGACCGTAGGACGCAAGTCTAGGTAGAATGCACAGATTGGCATCGGAACCACATTGACCATAGGACGTAAGCCTAGGTAGAATGGACACTCTAAAACACATAGGAACACTCCTCTAAACTGCTATTTTTGAAAAATTGCTTGCTGCTGCACTTCCTTGTCAATTCAGCCACCGCAAAGTGTTATTTTTAGCCTCTCTTTTCTCTTCTTTGGGACAACAACACCTTTTATTTCTTGCTCCATAACTTCTGAAGTTTTGGAGTTAATTCTTCCTTCTCAAAGTTTTCTCATGTCCCATTTATAGATGGCACTGGTGTTCCCGATCAACGCCATCTAACCATGCATGGACTGCCAACTCACTATGGTGTGCGCCCATGCATGGACCACCCCCGTCACATGGAGGGAACAGCACCAGTTCACAAGAGTAAGTTTAGGACTCCCATTGAATAAGCTTGAATAGGAGTGGTGTGAACTTTTGTGATGATTTCTTGTGTTTGGGTGCTTAGTGTGAGTTATGGGAGGCTTCAGCATTGTCCACATCCACACATAGTAGGGAGATGTGAGGTGTTTCGACACTTGTTCACATTCTCATTAATAAAAGAAGTTATTTAGTTCATAACCCTTGATGCATATAGTTGGGGGGTCAATCTAAACTTCTAAACTTCTATTCCACTCAACTCTCTCTCACAATGGTGAGAGAAAACGTCGGCCGTCAAAGAAGGAACGTTCGTGGCAACAAGGAACCACAAGAGGATGGCCACGTTGAAGTTCCTGAGAATGCTGACCCTGGTGCTGGTGCAAAAACTCTGAACGATTGATGGCTATGCAGAACCAGCTCATGCAAACTATGATCCAAACTTTGGGTTAGCTGCGAGCCAACAACAACCACAATCCTAACCCTATTCCTGCACCACCACCACCACCGCCGGCTCACAACAGACTGGGAGAGTTCATGAGGACTTGACCGCCCACTTTTGCACAAGCTAATGATCCCATGGAGGCTGATGATTGGTTGAAATCCATGGAGAAGAAGCTTGCAATTGTTCAGTGCAATGATCGAGAGAAAGTTCTCTTTGCATCGCACCAACTCATGGGAGCAGCCGCTAACTGGTGGGACGCTCTTTGCAATGCTCATGACAACCAGGAGACTATCACTTGGACGGAGTTCAAGGAGAGTTTCCGCTCTCATTACGTCCCTGCTGGAGTCATGATGCTTAGAAGGCAAGAGTTCGAAGGTCTCTGCCAAGGAAAGAAGACCGTGAATGAGTACCTCAACAAGTTCACGCAGCTTTCAAGGTATGCTCCAGAAGATGTCAACTCGGATAAAAGGAAGCAATACTTGTTCATGAGAGGGTTGAACAATGAGATCCAAGTTCAGCTGCTCAACAATGACTATGCAAACTTCCAGAAACTTGTTGACAAAGCTATAGTAGTTGAGAGCAAGATCCGTGATATCGAGCAAGACGGCAAGAGGAAGATACCATACCAGACACAAGGAATAAATGTATGTCCCCATTTCATGCCCCCAGCTGCACCACAGTATGGCTCGTCCGCTCCTACTTTCTTCCCTGCAAACCCACCTCGCCCTAATACACCACCGCAGCAACGTCCTTTTGTGCAAGTACCTCGTGTGCCTTTGCCTTCTGCACCACGTCCCAACATGGGTGCATATGCTCAAAACCACCCTCGCCCCAACGTTCCTGCTGTCTTGGGCAACGAGGCATGCTTTGCATGCGGAGAGGCAGGACGCTTTGCAAGTCAGTGCCTGAGGAAAGGCCTTGGACAGCCGCAACGCGCCCAAGCAGAACCCACGGCCGAACGGAGGAGCTAATCAAGGTAACCGTGGGCAGCAGAACTACGCTCGTGGCAACGTGAATCATGTCTCTGCTGAGGAGGCGCAACAGGCTGAGGACGTCGTGATTGGTATGTTCCTTGCCAACTCCAACCAAGCTATTGTTTTATTTGAATCCGGAGCATCGCATTCATTCATATCATCCAAGTATGTTGCCAAGTATAATCTGCCCATATCACACATGAAATATACTATGTTGGTTAATTCTCGTGGTGGAGAGATGAGGACTATTATAGTATGTCAAAAAGTAAACCTTAAAATAAGGGGGTAGACTTCCTTGCCAACCTTATTGTCTTGGATTCTCAAGGGCTTGATATAATACTTTGAATGGATTGGTTAAGCAAGCACAATGGAGTGATCCAATGTGCTGAGAGGAGCTTGCAATTGAAAAATGAGCACGGTACTCGTATTGAGCTCGAGACAGCCCAACCGGCAAATGAGAAGGCAACGTTGAACCACGTTGAAGAAGCAACATTGGAAAGCATTCCGGTGGTTCAATAATATTCGGACGTGTTCCCGGAAGAACTTCCAGGTATGCTACCTGACCGGGACATTGAGTTTGCCATTGATTTAGTACTTGGAACTGCACCTATAGCGAAGAGGCCATATAGGATGCCCGTTAATGAACTAGTGGAACTTAAGAAGCAAATTCAGGAGCAGCTAGAAAAGGGTTTTATACGCCCGAGCTCGTCACCATGGGGAGCCCCCGTGCTCTTCGTAGACAAGAAGGATGGGACCCAAAGGATGTGTGTGGATTATAGGTCTCTCAATGACGTGACGATCAAGAATAAATACCCGCTACCCCATATAGAGGACCTGTTCGACCAAATGAAAGGTGCCCGAATTTTCTCTAAGATTGATCTTCGGTCGGGATACTTCCAGCTGAATATTAAGCCCTCCGACATACCCAAGACTGCATTTTGAACACCCCATCCGAATTTTGGACATAAAGGAAAGGGTCACGAGGAACAAAGTGATCCGGTGGTGCAAAGTACAATGGAGTCATCACACGGAAGCAGAAGCTACATGGGAACGGGAAGAAGACCTCAAGATAGAATTCCCTCATTTATTCTCTACTACCAAATCTCGAGGGCGAGATTCAATTTAAGGGGGTAGATTTATGACACCTTCATTTTTGAATTCTGTATATATTCATGTTTCATAAACATTTTTATAAGTTGAAATAGAGAAGAATTAAAAGATAGCCAAAAGGAGCCAATTCCAGTTCGCCTAGAGCGCCGTAGACATTTTCTGCGGCCCGTTGGCCATGTGGCATGTCCGGAGGTCATCCCCGCAAATGGGGAGAGGTCCACCACTAAATTGACCACGTGGCATGCTCGGGGCTCGTCCCCGAAAAAAGGAGGAGAGGTCCGACCCCCGTGAGACACGTGTTGCCCCGGAGCTAGCCTCTGCACAGAAGCGAGGCCAGTCCCACAGGACACGTGTCGGCTGTGGAGCCAGTCGCTGCGGAGAGAAAGGTTTAGTTACACGGGACACGTGGCACTCATGGAGCTCACCTCCGAAGAGAGGGAGGTCCAGAATTGACATATGGCACACCCGGAGCCATCTCCGAAGAAGAGGGGAGGTCCAGAACTGACACGTGGCGCACGAGGAGCCCGCCTCTGAGAAATAGTGAGGTCTCGCTCGCTTGACACGTGGCACAACCGGAGCTCGTCTTTGCGGAAAAGGGAGACCAGGCCTCCGATGGACACGTGGAGCTTCCGGAGATCATCGCCGTGAGGGTAACAAGATTTTTAAGCAGTTTTTCTTCTGTACGCGTGGGAATCCCCGGTATTGAGGAAACCGACATGAATTCCACGTTGCTACTGCACCAAATCAACTAGTGATAAGTTCTTAAGATCCAAAAACAATTTAATAAAACTCTTATTCAAAGTCCAATCAGATTAGAACTCTTCTCTTCCCGGTTATAAATAGAACCGAAAACCTCTGGCAAAAACCACGAACTTCTTTTCCACCTCCTGAGCTGACAACTTAGAGCCCTAGCCCCAGCTCGCCGAGTAAAACCCTTCGCCGGAGTTTGACCACCAGAGAGATCGCAAACGAGCCCAGAGACGATTGCCATCGCCGGAGGAGCCCCGACGATCTGTTTTCTAGGAGGGAGATCCCGAAGAACGTAAGGTAGGCTTCCAACACCACCTTACGACATCATCTTGTTTTATTTGCATCTGTTCTTCAAATCCTTTTGAACAGAAGCTTTTTCGTGGACAGATCACATGTTGATCGGTTTGATCTAGATCTTAAGTCCAGATCATCACCACGTCCACATTTGATCTGACACCTCTGTTTTCCATAAAAACCCTATACAAACATGCAAGAACACGTACAAACCAAAACTGCACCATAGGATTAACATGCATATGCATCATTGCATCTTGAAGTAGAGTTTGTGCATGATATTGATTGTTGTGAATCTTGTATATGCGTGATCGCGAATAGAAGGACAAGCTCAGGGAGCTACCTACGACGGACTACAACAACAAGATTTTGAGCAACCAGAACCGCCAGAACAAGGCAAGTGCCCCTTGACCATATTGATCCTATATTTTGGGAAACTATTTTGTTTTGCGAAAAGGTGTGTGTGCAGAGTCAAACATGATGGGAAACCCTTTTATAGGAGTTTACTAGTTTTAGTTAAACCACCCTTGTCGCCAGGGAAGTTTATGAGTCGGGTATGGTTTTGCTTTTATGCTTCGCTGAGTCCATGGGTTTGGGAAGCGAGATAGATGTGTCTAGCTAACTGCACTCGTATTGATAATGAGAAACTGATGTTGTTAATGAACATGGATCGGAGGGAGATCTAGGCAAGCCTGGGTTTGTGAATGAGGTAGCCTGAGATGGTGGTTACTTGCCGTAGATCTAAGGATCGGTTCATGCGAGCACATGCCAGGATAACAGTGCCTCCACAAGGCCAAGTATGGGTGTGGCTTAGCTTACTAATTAGGTAAGTTACTAGATTGTTATGGACCGTGGAAGGCGTGGGGAATGAGAGTCGAGTGAGGAATGCCCTGGGAACTGCATGGCACAAGAGGGGGCCCGTGGGTAGGAGAATTGGAGATTTGTGACGCCCTCAATTCTGTGGAAAAACCACGGAACCGAGAACTGATGCATATGTGTGCCCAGAATGTTCATCACACATACACATATGTTCCACAAACTGAATTCAGAATATATATGACCACGAATAACAGAGTTTATTACAATGTCTCATGAGTCTTGGACTCATGCTCACAGTGGAAGTCTTTATTCTAATGCGGAAACAATTCTAAGCAGCAGTGGCTCCATCTCTACTCCATCCTCACAGGCAAGGTTGAGAACAGATTACACGCCTAATGCTCCATTTGGTCTTTATAGTAATCTTCTCCTGTTGCTGATGATGAAATAATAATGCAAGTTTGAGTACAATGATGTACTCAGCAAGTGCGGGAAAATATGTTATGTAGCTCATAACAAGGTAGGTATCAAAAGGCTTATTGCAGAAAGCAAAGTTATTTATCAAAAATCACGATAAAACAGCAACTCATCTTTAAGTGAATGTAATCCCAACATGTATTAAAATACCAATCATACCTCCATTATGTTCATTACCTTCAACCTCATTCTTGCTCACGAATACCTCCTCGTATTCGCTACCATCTCACGAATACCATCTCATATTCGCTACCATTTCATCTCATAAACAACTTCATCTCCCACCGACCAATCTCGTTGCCATGACTCAACAGTCATGCAACTCATCTTATCACCCGGACTCAACAGTCCCAAAAGCAAAACCAAAACCATACCCAATAACCATATCCAATAACCATATCCAATCACCATCCCAACTAATCATGGAAGTTGGCCAGGCGCTCGTGACCGTAAGCTCAGCTATCATGATAGTTTTAGACTCTGCAGAGTTTGCACCTCTTTACCCACAAGTTTGTGATTTCGTCACCCGTCGGCGACTGCAGAACCTCCATTATACCAGTACACAACCGTCGGTGTATGTCCAAGAGATCACAAAATAGCTTTTACAAAGGGGCTACTAGATGTATGGACTCACTAAGGTTTCACCGGCAGGCTAGAATCTCCAATTCTCCCACCCACGGGCCCCCTCTTGTGCCATGCAGTTCCCAGGGCAGTCCTCACTCGACTCCCATTCCCCACGCCTTCCACGGTCCATAACAATCTAGCAACTTACCTAATTAGTCTGCTAAGCCGCATCCATACTTGGCCTTGTGGTGGCACTGTTATCCTGGCATGTGCTCACATGAACCGGTCCTTAGATCTACGGCAAGTAAACCACCATATCATGCTACCTCATTCACAAACCAAGTCTTGCCTAGGTCTCCCTCCGATCCATGTTCATTAACAACATCAGTTTCTTATTATCGTTACGAGTGCAGTTAGCTAGACACATCTATCTCGCTTCCCAATCCCATGGACTCAGCGAAGCTTAAAGGTAAAAACCATACCCGACTCATAAACTTCCCTGGCGACAAGGGTGGTTTAACCAAAACTAGTAAACTCCTATAAAAGGGTTTCCCATCAGGTTTGACTCGGCACACACACCTTTTCGCAAAACAAAACAGTTTTTCCCAAACATAGGATCAATATGGTCAAGGGGCACTTGCCTTGTTCTTGCGGTTCCGGTTGCTCTTGGATCTTGAAACCTTGTTGTTGCAGCTCGTCGTAGACAGCTCCCTGAGCTTGTCCTTCTATACAGGATCGCGCACATACAAGATTCATAGCAATCAATATCATGCATAAACTTTAACTAGATGTGATGATGCATATGCATGCTATCCTATGATCAGTTTTTATCAGATCAGTTTGTACGTGTTCTTGAATGGCTTGCATGGTTTTATGATGAACAGAGGTGTTCAGATCAAATGTGGACGTGGCGATGATCTTGTCTTTAGATCAACCTGATCAACAAGTGATCTGTCCACGAGAAAGCTTCTGTTCGAAAGGAATCGAAGAACAGATGCAAAGAAAACACGATGATGTCGTAAGGTGATATGGGAGACCTACCTTACGTTCTTCGTGGTCTCGGGGTCCTTCTCTTAGCAAGACAGATCATTGGGCTCCCTTCCGGTGATCTTCCTCGACTGAACTCCGGCGATGGGCTTACTCGGCGAGTTGGGGCTAGGGCTCTAACTCATCGGCTCAGGAGTTGGAAAAGAAGTTCGTGGTTTTCGGCCAAAGGTTCTGGGTTCTATTTATAATTAGGAGAAGAAGAGTCCTAATCTGATTGTATTTTGAATAAGAGTCCTCTTCAGATTATCGTTGAATCTTAACAACTTATCTTGAGTTGATTTGGTGCGGTAACATTGTGGAATTCAGGTCGGTTTCCTCTCCGTACCGGTATTTCTACGCGTACAGAATCCAAAACCGCTCCAGAACTCGATACCTCCGCGGTGATGAGCTCCGGAAGCTCCACGTGTCCACCGGGGCCTCGTCTCCCCTTTTCCGCAGAGACGAGCTCCGGTTGTGCCGTGTGTCAAGCGAACGAGACCTCCCTCTCCTTTGGAGGTGAGCTCCGCGTGCGCCACGTATCCTGGTGGTCGGGACCACCTCTCTATTCGGAGGCGGGCTCTGTGAATGCCACGAGCCAAGTAGCGTCGGACTCCCTTTTTCCTCAGAGACGAGCTCCGAGGTCAACACGTGTCCAACAGTGTCAGACCTCCCGGAGATAGGCTCCGGTGGTGACACATGTCCAATAGAACCACACTTTCTCGGAGGTGAGCTTCAAGATCGACACGTATCCCGCGCAACTGGTCCTCTAATTTCCGCGGTGACTAGCTCCGAAGGTGACATGTGTCCTGCGGAACTGCCCTTGCTTCTCCGCAGAGCCTAGCTCCGGGGGCAACACGTGTCTCACAGGGTCGGATCTCTCCCCCTTTGCGGAGATGAGCCCTGAGTCTGCCACGTAGCCATTTTAGCGGTGGGCCTCTCCCCACTTCACAGGGATAAGCTCCGAACACGCCACGTGGCCAGCGGGCCGCGGGAGTTGTCTTCGCCGCTCTCTGTGAACTGGATTCGGCTCTTTTTGACTATCTTTTTTATATTTTCTATGTTCCCACTTCTTTTAAAATGTTTTCTCTACATGAAACATGAATACATGCAGAAACCAGAAATGAGGGTGTCACAAATTTACCCCCCTTAAATTGAATCTCACCCTCGAGATCCGTTAGTAGAGAATGGATGAGGAAATTCTGCCTTGATGTCTTCTTCACGCTCCCATGTGGCTTCAACTTCGGTGTGATGGCTCCATTGTACCTTGCACCATCGGATCACTTTGTTCATTGTGACCCTTTCCATTACATCCAAAATTTGGACAGGGTGCTCCGCATATGTCAGGTCCTCTTGAAGCTCAAGCTCTTCCATTAGTATTTGCTCCTCTGGTACTCTCAAGCACTTCTTGAGCTGGGATACATGAAACACGTCATGTACATCGGAGATATATGTTGGGAGCTCTAGTTGATAAGCTACTTCTCCTCGCTTGTCCAAATTCTTAAATGGTCCGATGTAGAGAGGTGCTAGCTTGCCTTTGATGTTGAAACGTCGCTGGCCACGGATAGGCGATACCTTAAGGTATACGAAGTCTCCTACTTCGAAGGTCAACTTCCTTTGCCTATTGTCCGCATAGCCTTTCTGTCGTGACTAAGCAGCCTTTAAGTTCTCCCGTATCGTTTGGACTTTGTCGGTACCCTCGATATGGGGTACCCCCGCGCACAGGGGAAAATGCCTAAGGATCTCGCCCTTCTCCGCAGGGAGAGCTCCGATGGCGCCACACGTCCAGCGGGGCCGGACCTCCCTCTCCTCAGAGGAGAGCTCCGGGCCCACCACATGGCATACAGAATCCGGACCTCCCCCTCCGCGGGAGAGAGGTCCGAAGGTGCCGCGTGTCCAGAGAGGCCGGACCTCCCCCTCCTCAGAGAGGAGCTCCGGGCTCGCCATGTGGCCAACAGAAGCCGAACCTCCCCCTCCGCGGGGAGAGGTCCGAAGGCTCCACGTGTCCTGCGGGGCCGGCCCTCCCTCTCTTCTGAGGAGGGCTCCGGGCCCGCCACGTGGCCAGCAGAACGGCGCTGCCTGCCCCCGAGCGATAGGCAGTGGGCGTAAAGACGCCCCATACCTTGCCCGTACAAGGTATTCAAGGCCCGTGCCTTCCCAAGACGCGGAGACGCGGAGCACGCCTCTGTCAGGTGCCGTTGCGCCCAGTCGCATCACAGACTGGCACGCAGTGTCAGAGCCTGCCAGCCAATAAACGCAGCGACAAGACATCCCATGCCGCCCCCGCCGTCATCATCCACTACGACCAGCATGCGGCATGGGTAGAGCTACAAGACGAAGACTCAGAAGCCTTCGGCAGAGACAACTACTGGCATAACTGCAGATACGGTAGATATCAGTCAATCTCTCTGGGACCACCTGTCGGGTCCCGGCCCCCCTTGTAAGCCACCCGAGTCTTGGACTATAAAAGGCTCGGGTAGGCGACGTTAGCAGGGGTTCGCACTCTAGCCATTCGCACCCTGAGTTCGCACTCTAGCCATTCGCACCCTGGGTTCGCATTCTGCAACTCATACGCTAGCCATATACTCTCAAGCTGTAACTCACCCCCAAGCTCAGGCCCCCGGCCCTGAGCAGCAAGCAATACAGCGAGCTCCATAGCTCGCCGTGGACGTAGGGTTTTACGCTCCGGCGGCCTGAACCACGTAAAACTTCCCGTGTCAAGCTCTCACTAACTCGTCCATCCGCGCAAGCTCTCCGCTAGGAACTAGCCCCTCAGAAAAAAGAACCTCCGCGGGCTGCCCAGTGCAGGCCCGGGGGAAGTGTTGATCGCACACTTCGACATTTGGCGCGCCAGGTAGGGGACTTTTCCCCTTGCGCGACGAGTTTCCGCCGACGAAGATGACCAAGCTTCCTTCAGCGGCAAACCCTCCTCCACGTTCACGGGGAACCGTGTCCAGCGGGGAGTACATGTCGACGCACTCAGGACGGAGTGTGTCGGCACAAGCTGTTAGCCAGCAGCCGACTCCGGTAACGCCGACTCCGGCAATGCAGGCTCCGACCAGTGTGAGATCTTCTGCAGCGCTGGGCGTGCACCATGGGGGTGCGCTAGCTGCAGCAAGAGCACTACTGCGCAACCCACCTGCTGGGGATGCGCCCCATTCAGCGACCCAGCAGTGGGTCTGCGAGGTGGACCGCCTCGTCGTCGCCGCCGCGAACCCTCGACTTCGGCGGGGACGACGCTCTGGCCAACCGGCTGTGTCGCTGATGCGCACGCCAATGATTGGCGAGCAGACGGCGGACTCCAGCTCCACCAGGCTTCTGTCGACGGACCTGAGGACAGAGCTGGAACGGTGCCACTTGGGCCAAGATGCCCGAGTGTTCCTAGAGCGACATCGAGAAAGGTGTCGCACTCAAGAGGCTGGCGACAACATGACGTCGGCCTTGACCCAGCCTGGAGGGCAGACCTTCGCTACGCGAGCTCTGCCCCAGGCGTACGCCGCACAGCATAAGCCACAACCATGTGCTCTGCAAGCGGCGTCCCCGGGATATGGCGCAACCTTGCCCATACCGGGGTACACTGTGCCAGGCGCAACCAAGCGTTCCCGGCACCAGTACCTGCACTGGGAGCCAGCAACCGGCTCTGGCAGCGCCGACCCCGGCAATGCAGGCTCCAACCAGCGTCAGGTCTTCAGTAGCGCTGGGCGTACCCGGCGGGGGTGCGCTAGCCGCAACAAGAGCGCTACTGCACAATCCACCTGCTGGGGACGCGCCTCAGGCAGCGACCCAGCAGTGGATTCGCGAGGTAGACCGTCTTGTCGTCGCCGCCGCAAACCCTTGACTTCGGCGGGGACGACGCTCCGGCCAACCGGCTGTGTCGCTGACGCGCACGCCAACGGTTGACGGACAGACGGCGGTTTCCAGCTCCACCAGGCTTCCGTCGACGGACCTGAGGACTGAGCTGGAACGATGCCACCTGGGCCAAGACGCCCGAGTGTTCCTCGAGCGGCGACGAGAAAGGCGTCGCAGCCAAGAGGCCGGCGTCAGCATGACGACTGCCTCAACACTGCCTGAGGCGCAGACTTTCACCACGCCAACTCTGCCCTAGACATACGCCACGCAGCATATGCCACAGCCATATGTCCTGCAAACAGCGCCCCTGGTCTATGGCGCAGCCTTGCCCATACCGGGGTACACTGTGCCAGCGGCGAACCAAGCGTTCGCGGCACCAACACCTGCAGCAACAGGGGCAGGATGTACGGCCCTGGAGCCCCACCTCCGCTTCACGAGGTGGCCGCGCAAGTTTCAGCCAGACCTGCCCGGGAAGTACGACGGCAGCGTCAACCCGACGGGGTTCCTCCAGATCCACTCCACCGCCGTACTTGCCGCAGCAGGGGATGAGGCCGTCATGGCCAAACTACTTCCCCGTCGCCTTGACCGGCCCAGCCCGGTCTTGGCTAATGAACCTCCCTCAGGGTTCCATAACTTCCTGGGGAGAGCTCTGCCGGCAGTTCATCGCCAACTTCGGCAGCTCCTACACCCATCCCGGCATGGAGCTTGACCTCCAAGCCATCAAGCAACAACCTGGGGAATCACTGCGCTCCTTCATCCAGCAGTTCTCCCAGGTACGCAACACCATTCCGCATATTCAAAGTGCTTCTGTGGTGGCGGCACTTCGACAGTGTCCAGGACAAGAAGATGCTTGAGAGGCTTGCAACCAGAGAGGTCTGCGATGCCTCCGAGCTCTTCAGCCTGGCGGACAAGTGCGCCAGAGCAGCCGGAGGGCGGAGCTGGCACTCACTGCCAGCTTCCGAAGCCGGAAGACAGCCCGAAGACGGCGGAGTTCAAGATGAGCTCCCGTCCACGTCAGACAGTCAAGAGCCAAGCACTGGCTGACTTCGTGGCTGAGTGGACGCCAACGAAGGCTGACCCAGGGGGCCGCGAAGATGGTGAACCAAAGTACCGAGCTCCGGTCTTCACCGGGCCTCACTGGACGCTCTTCTTCGACGGCCCCTTGTGAATGCAGGGGGCCGGTGCCGGCGTACTGCTTCTCATGCCATCGGGGGAGCAGTCTGGGTACATGGTGCGTCTCAATTCCAAGGCAACCAACAACTTGGCAGAGTATGAAGCACTCATCTTTGGCCTAAAAGACAGTCCTGTCTTTGGGCGCTCGCCAGTTGTTGGCGCAGGGCGACTCCCAGCTAGTTATCAAGCAAGTTAAGGGTGAATGCCCCTGCAATGACCCACAACTAGCTGCTTATCTGCTTCACGTGCGGATGTTGGAGAAAGAATTCCTTGCCTTGGACCTGCGCCATGTACCGCGCGCTTGCACAGCCGCAGCTGACGACCACTCAATGAAAGCCTCCATCGGAGCCCCTGCGCACGAAGGACTCTTCGAGAGGACGTTGCTGCGGTCCACAGCCCGGCCCGCCGAGCCGGGCGAAGGGGGCTGAACCAGTGCCTCGAAGCTAGGCAGTCCCGGCGGCCCTGGATGCCGCCAAAGGATCGTAAGAGTCACTGGGGACTCCGTGCAACCCAGCGCTCAAGATCCAGAAGCTCAAGTAGTCCCGATGCATGGACCACGGAGGTCCGGGACTCCTTGAAGGACATCCTTCCTGATGAACGTGCATCCGCTGAACGGGTGGTGCGGATGGCTAAGTGCTACGCGCTGGTATCTTTACTGGCGTGGCGCCACGACATCCTATTGCGGTGCATAACCCAGGAGGAAGGCTGCGATTAGCTCGTAGTAGTCCAAGGAGGCGAGTGCTGGGAACGCTCATCGTCCCGCACGTTGGTCGGTTAAGCCACCCGGCATGGCTCCTACTAACCGAGAGCCACCTGGACGCCGTCAAACCGGTTAGGGATGCAATGCGTGCCAGGTCCACGCCAAGCAGACCCACACAACCGGTGCAGACGCGCACCCAGAGCCGTCGGGGGATACCGGCTCCTCCATGTCAAGGGCCAGCCGGACTTCCCAGGGCCGGGTCACGGGAACTACCCTTCCACATGGTATGCGGGGCCGAAGCCATGCTTCCCCCTGATATAGCCATGGGGGTCCCCCCGTGTCCGGCGTACGACGAAGCCACGCATGACCCGCTCTGCGTGAAGACAGGCACTCCGACGCTACCCAGTAAGTTCACCATGCTTACTTAGGTGTTTATTTAAATTACGCATTAATTTATATGAACACCTCCCCACGCTCTAGACAGTGTGCATCCATTGTACACTCGGCTCCTCTTTCCGGCTCTCATGCATAGTCGATATTTGCCGTCCTGCCGAAGGCGGTAGTGCTTGGGGTACCTGCCAGAGGCCCGGTGGCCTTTTGGATCTCCCCCTATAAGGGTACTGCACCGCCAGTTGGTCTCCTCCGAGAAAAGACCTACGCTAGAACGGGGGGTCAGGAGCCTTGCTTTGTCCGGTCCTGCACCCAAAGCATGCGCACCCTGCCTCCCGGCGCTACGGTCTGAGTACCAGGGGGCCGGGCGGTTACACCCTGACTGGGGCTGGGGCCATACCTCTGGGACCAAGTGCACTGGATTACCCAAGCCCCGTATTCCGGCCTGGGACAGTAAGCCAAATGAGACTAAGGGATAGGAAAGAGGGGACCACTGAGCAGTGCCGGACTCCGCCCCCACAGCTGGGCCGAGCTCCGAGGCCAGCCCTCGCCCTCCTTTCAGAGGCGAGCGCTGATGCCGGACCTCACGACCTTCGTTGGCCTGAGCTCCGATGACTTCCGGACCTCCGCCCCCACAGCCGGGCCGAGCTCCGATGCCAGGCTTCACCCTCTCCTAAGAGGCTCAACACCGAAGCCGTTAAGACCCTGCCAGCACAGGGAGTACTCAAGACAAGAAAGTGCGCGGATCAGAAGAGACGAAGGTCCCACCTCGGGCTCGCTATCTCCCCCGAGATGGGCCCGGGGGCCACTGTCGGTACCCTCGATATGGGGTACCCCCGCGCACAGGGGAAAATGCCTAAGGATCTCGCCCTTCTCCGCAGGGAGAGCTCCGAAGGCGCCACGCGTCCAGCGGGGCCGGACCTCCCTCTCCTCAGAAGAGAGCTCCGGGCCCACCACGTGGCATACAGAATCCGGACCTCCCCCTCCGCGGGAGAGAGGTCCGAAGGTGCCGCGTGTCCAGAGAGGCCGGACCTCCCCCTCCTCAGAGAGGAGCTCCGGGCTCGCCACGTGGCCAACAGAAGCTGAACCTCCCCCTCCGCGGGGAGAGGTCCGAAGGCTCCACGTGTCCTGCGGGGCCGGCCCTCCCTCTCTTCTGAGGAGGGCTCCGGGCCCGCCACGTGGCCAGCAGAACGGCGCTGCCTGCCCCCGAGCGATAGGCAGCGGGCATAAAGACGCCCCATACCTTGCCCGTACAAGGTATTCAAGGCCCGTGCCTTCCCAAGACGCGGAGACGCGGAGCACGCCTCTGTCAGGTGCCGTTGCGCCCAGTCGCATCACAGACTGGCACGCAGTGTCAGAGCCTGCCAGCCAATAAACGCAGCGACAAGACATTCCATGCCGCCCCTGCCGTCATCATTCACTACGACCAGCATGCGGCATGGGTAGAGCTACAAGACGAAGACTCAGAAGCCTTCGGCAGAGACAACTACCGGCATAACTGCAGATACGGTAGATATCAGTCAATCTCCCTGGGACCACCTGTCGGGTCCCGGCCCCCCTTGTAAGCCACCCGAGTCTTGGACTATAAAAGGCTCGGGTAGGCGACGTTAGCAGGGGTTCGCACTCTAGCCATTCGCACCCTGGGTTCGCACTCTAGCCATTCGCACCCTGGGTTCGCATTCTGCAACTCATACGCTAGCCATATACTCTCAAGCTGTAACTCACCCCCAAGCTCAGGCCCCCGTCCCTGAGCAGCAAGCAATACAACGAGCTCCATAGCTCGCCGTGGACGTAGGGTTTTACGCTCCGGCGGCCTGAACCACGTAAAACTTCCCGTGTCAAGCTCTCACTAACTCGTCCATCCGCGCAAGCTCTCCGCTAGGAACTAGCCCCTCCGAAAAAAGAACCTCCGCGGGCTGCCCAGTGCAGGCCCGGGGGAAGTGTCGATCGCACACTTCGACAGACTTGCTTTTCAGCTTCTTGTAGCACTTCGGGTCCAAACACCTGGTTCTCTCCGGTCTCGTTCCAGAACAGTGGCGTTCTACACCGCCTACCATACAATGCTTCGAAAGGCGACATCTTCAAGCTAGTTTGATAGCTGTTGTTATAGGAGAATTCAGCGTATGGTAAACTCCTATCCCAACTACGTCCACGTTTCAAGGCACAAGCCCTCAACATGTCTTCCAAAATTTGGTTTGTCCTTTCGGTTTGTCCATCGGTTTGTGGGTGATAGGCGGAGCTAAAATCCAGTCGTGTACCCATAGCTTTCTGCAGCTTCCTCCAAAATCTAGAGGTAAACTGAGAACCTCGATCGGAGACTATCCTCTTCGGGACTCCATGGCGGCACACGATCTGCTCCATGTACAACTTGGCTAATTGTGCAACGTTGTACTTGGCCCTTACACGGAGAAAATGGGCTGTTTTCGTCATTCGGTCCACGATAACCCAGATGGAGTCATAACCCGACTGAGTACGTGGCAATCCGACGATGAAATCCATACTGATGTCCTCCCACTTCCACTCGGGTACCTTCAAGGGTTGCAACAATCCAGCGGGTCTTTGATGTTCGGCCTTCACCCGTTGGCATGTGTCGCATCGGGCAACGTATTCGGCTATGTCCCTTTTCATACCATCCCACCAATAACAAGTCTTCAAGTCCTTGTACATTTTGGTACTCCCGGGATGTATGGAATAGGGTGAATCATGTGCCTCTTTTAATATCATGTCGCTGATGTGCTTCACGTTAGGCACACAAATCCTTTTTCCTAGCCAAAGCGTACCCTTCTCATCTTTTTTGAAATCCTTCTCTATTCCTTGTCGGATCCTTTCCTTGATCTCCTTGATCTCCTCATCCGTTGCTTGGCCATCTTTTATCTCTTGCTCCAGTGAAGAGTGGATCTCCATCATTTCCATGTTGTTCAAGAATCCGAGGTGTAACCGTTCGAACTCCTTACATAGTTCGGGTGGTAGCTCCCGAACCGTGAGTTGGCGACATGCTCCCTTCCGGCTCAATGCATCAGCTACTACATTGGCCTTTCCAGGGTGGTAGTTGATTCCAACATCGTAATCTTTAATGAGTTCCAACCATCGAAGTTGCCTCAAATTCAAGTCCGTTTGTGTAAATATGTACTTGAGGATTTTATGATCCGTATAGATCTCGCATCGATGACCAAGGATATAATGCCTCCAAATCTTCAATTCATGCACTACTGCTGCTAGCTCCAAGTCATATGTAGGGTAATTAAGCTCGTGCTTCTTTAATTGTCATGAGGCATAGGCTACCACTTGTCCTTCTTGCATGAGCACACATCCGAGCCCTTGTCTGGATGCGTCACAATATATGTCAAAGCTCTTGCTCGCGTCCGGCAATACAAAAACCGGCGCTGTGGTTAGCCTTTTCTTGAGTTCCTTGAAACTTTCTTGGCATGCTTGTGTCCATTGGAAGGCCTTTCCCATCGTTAGCAACTCCGTCATAGGCTTTGCTATCTTAGAGAAGTCCTTAATAAAGCGTCGGTAGTATCCAGCCATCCCAAGAAAACTCCGATCCCTCACGTTTTGCGGTTGGATCCATTTCAGAACATCTCCCACTTTTCCGGGATCAACTGATACCCCTTCCTCAGAGATACTGTGGCCTAGGAACGATATTTCCTTTAGCCAAAATTGACACTTGTTAAGCTTGGCATACAATTGATGCTCATGCATTTTCTGCAAGGTCAATTTCAAATGTTCTTCATGCTCCTCACTTTTTGAATACACCATAATGTCGTCGATGAAAACCACAACGAACTTATCCATGTACTGCATGAAAACCTTGTTCATAAGGTACATGAAGTATGCGGGTGCATTGATTAACCCAAAAGACATGACGGTATATTCATACGAACCATACCGTGTTCGAAAGGCAGTCTTGGGTATATCGGAGGGCTTTATCTTCAGTTGGAAGTATCCCAACCGAAGATCAATCTTGGAGAACACTCGGGCTCCTTTCATTTGGTCGAATAGGTCCTCTATACAGGGCAGACGGTATTTGTTATTGACTGTCACCTCATTGAGAGACCTATAGTCCACACACATCCTTTGGGTTCCATCCTTCTTGTCTATGAAGAGCACAGGAGCTCCCCATGGTGACGAGCTTAGACGTATAAAACCCTTCTTCAACTGCTCCTGAATTTGCTTCTTGAGTTCCACTAGTTCATTGACGGGCATCCTATAGGGTCTCTTTGCTATGGGTGCAGTTCCGGGTACCAAATCAATGGCAAACTCAACGTCCCGATCAGGTGGCATACCTGGAAGCTCTTCTGGAAACACGTCCGAGAATTCTTGAACCACTGGAATGCTGTCCAATGTTGCTCCTTCGACGTGGTTCAAGATTGCCTTTTCGGTTGTTTGTTGGGCTGACTCAAACTCGACATGAATACCGTGCTCATTTGTCAACTAGACGCTTCTTTCAGCACATTGGATTACCCTGTTGTGCTTGCTTAACTAGTCCATCCCGAGTATTATGTCAATCCCTTGGGAATGCAAGACAATGAGTTGGCAAGGAAGTCTACCCCCCTTAATTTAAGGTTTAGTTTCGAACATACTATATTAGTCCTCATCTCTCCACCGGGAGAATTAACTAACATAGCACATTTTAAGTGTGATATGAGTAGATTATGCTTGGCAACATACTTGGATTAATATGAAGGAATGTGATGCTCCAGAATCGAATAAGATGGTGGCTGGGTTGGAGTTGGCAAGGAACATACCAATTACGACGTCCTCAGCCTGTTGTGCTTCCTCAGTAGAGACATGGTTCACATTGCCGCGAACATAGTTCTGCTGTCTACGGTTTCCTTGATTGTCCCCTCCGTTCGGTCGCGGGTTCTGCTTGGGCACATTGCCCTGCTGTCCAGGGCCTCTCCTCAGGCACTGGCTCACGAAGTGTCCTGTTTCCCCACATGCAAAGCATGCCCTGTTGCTACGGCAGCAGGTACGTTGGGGCGGGGGTTTTGAACAGGAGCGCCCATGTTGGGTCGGGGCACAGGAGGCAAGGGCACACGAGGTGCTTGTGCAACGGGTCGTTGCTGTGGTGTCTGACTAGGGCGGTATGCAGGAGCGGCCGATCCATACTGCAGTGCAACTGGCGGTATGTACTGGGGTCATACGTTGCTCCCTTGAGGCTGGTATGGCATCTTCCTCTTGCACTCTCGCTCGATCTCTCGGATCTTGCTTTCGACTACTATAGCCTTGTCAACCAGCTTCTGAAAGCTTGTGTAGTCATTGTTGAGGAGCTGAACCTGGATCCCATTGTTCAACCCTCTCATGAACAGGTATTGCTTCCTCTGGTCCAAGTTGACATCTTCAGGGGCATACCGGGACAGTTGTGTGAACTTGTTAAGATACTCATTCACGCTTCTCTGTCCTTGGCGGAGACCTTCAAACTCCTGTCTCTTGAGCATCATTACACCAGCAGGGATGTAATTAGAGCAGAAACTCTCCTTGAACTCAGTCCAAGTGATCGCTTCCGGGTCGACATGAGCGTTGCATAGGGCATCCCACCAGTCAGCGGCAGCTCCTATGAGTTGGTGCGACGCAAAAAGAACCTTCTCTCGGTCATTGCACTGCACTATGGCAAGCTTCTTCTCCATGGATTTCAACCAGTCGTCGGCCTCCATGGGGTCGTTAGCTTGAGCAAAGGTGGGTGGTCGAGTCCTCATGAACTATCCCAGCCTGTTATGAGCCGGCGGTGGTGGTGGCGGTGGTGCCGGAACGGGGTTGTCGTTGTTGGCCTGTAACTGACCAAAAGTTTGGATCATGGTTTGCATAAGTTGATTCTGCATGGCCATCAACCGTTCCAGGTTGTTCTCACCAGCTCCGGGGTTAACAGGAACTTCATCGTGGCCATCCTCTTGGTTGTCACGGACATTCCTTCGGCCGGCGTTTCCTCTCACCATCTGTGAGAGAGATCGAAATAGAATAGAAGGTTAGAAGGTTAGGTAGATCCCCTCAACTATATGCATCAAGGTGGGTTGGACTATATATATTAGCCCATATGAGGATGTGAACAAGTTCCGAAGCATCTCACTCCTCTTTCTACTTGTCTGTGGATATGGACAACATCTTGAGACGTCCCACAACTCACACTAAGCACACAATCACAAACAATCATCACAAGGGCTCACACACCTCCTATTCAAGGCTTTGTTCAATGGGGGTCCTATATGACTTAGGGTGATGTCAAATTTGTGATCCAACTATGGCTTCTCCTAGGCTTGTATCCTATATCAAGATAGTTTCAAGGCCAATCTAAGCACCCTAGGCTTGCATCCTATGGTCAGCGTGGCTTAGCTACCAATCTGTGTCTATCTAGGTTGTGTGATCTATCCGTGGCAGGTTGATACCAATCTGTGTCTGATACCAATCTGTGATATATCTAAGCATGTAACCTACCGTCAACCCGTGGCTTTTGATACCAGTCTGTGATTGTATCTAGGTGTGTAATCTACCCTCAACCGTGGCTCTGATACCAATTTCTGACGCCCTCAATTCTGTGGAAAAACCACGGAACCGAGAACTGATGCATATGTGTGCCCAGGATGTTCATCACACATACACATATGTTCCACAAACTGAATTCAGAATATATATGACCTCGAATAACAGAGTTTATTACAATGTCTCATGAGTCTTGGACTCATGCTCACAGCGGAAGTCTTAATCTAACAGCGGAAGTCTTTATTCTAATGCGGAAGCAATTCTAAGCAGCAGTGGCTCCATCTCTACTCCATCCCCACAGGCAAGGTTGAGAACAGATTACACGCCTAATGCTCCATTTGGTCTTCATAGTAATCTTCTCCTGTTGCTTATGATGAAATAATAATGCAAGTTTGAGTACAATGATGTACTCAGCAAGTGCGGGAAAATATGATATGTAGCTGATAACAAGGTAGGTATAAAAAGGCTCATTGCAGAAAGCAAAGTTATTTATCAAAAACCACAATAAAACAGCAACTCATATTTAAGTGAATGTAATCCCAACATGTATTAAAATACCAATCATACCTCCATTATGTTCATTACCTTCAACCTCATTCTTGCTCACGAATACCTCCTCGTATTCGCTACCATCTCACGAATACCATCTCGTATTCGCTACCATTTCATCTCATAAACAACTTCGTCTCCCATCGACCAATCCCATTGCCATGACTCAATAGTCATGCAACTCATCTTATCACCCGGACTCAACAGTCCCAAAAACAAAACCAAAACCAGACCATAACCAAAACCATACCCAATAACCATATCCAATAACCATATCCAATCACCATCCCAACTAATCATGGAAGTTGGCCAGGCGCTCGCGACCGTAAGCTCGGCTATCATGATAGTTTTAGACTCTGCAGAGTTTGCACCTCTTTACCCACAAGTTTGTGATTTCGTCACCCGTCGGCGACTGCAGAACCTCCATTATACCAGTATACAACCGTCGGTGTATGGCCAAGAGATCACAAAATAGCCTTTACAAAGGGGCTACTAGATGTATGGACTCACTAAGGTTTCACCGGCAGGCTAGAATCTCCAATGCTCCCACCCACGGGCTCCCTCTTGTGCCATGCAGTTCCCAGGGCAGTCCTCACTCGACTCCCATTCCCCGCGCCTTCCACGGTCCATAACAATCTAGAAACTTACCTAATTAGTCAGCTAAGCCGCACCCATACTTGGCCTTGTGGTGGCACTGTTATCCTGGCATGTGCTCGCATGAACTGGTCCTTAGATCTACGGCAAGTAAACCACCATATCATGCTATCTCATTCACAAACCAAGTCTTTCCTAGATCTCCCTCCGATCGATGTTCATTAACAACATCAGTTTCTCGTTATCGTTACGAGTGCAGTTAGCTAGACACATCTATCTCGCTTCCCAATTCCATGGACTCAGCGAAGCTTAAAGGTAAAAACCATACCCGACTCATAAACTTCCTTGGCGACAAGGGTGGTTTAACCAAAACTAGTAAACTCCTATAAAAGGGTTTCCCATCAGGTTTGACTCAGCACACACACCTTTTCGCAAAACAAAACAGTTTTTCCCAAACATAGGATCAATATGGTCAAGGGGCACTTGCCTTGTTCTTGCGGTTCCGGTTGCTCTTGGATCTCGAAACCTTGTTGTTGCAGCTCGTCGTAGACAGCTCCCTGAGCTTGTCCTTCTATACAGGATCGCACACATACAAGATTCATAGCAATCAATATCATGCATAAACTTTAACTAGATGCGATGATGCATATGCATGCTATCCTATGGTCAGTTTTTATCAGATCAGTTTGTACGTGTTCTTGCATGGCTTGCATGGTTTTATGATGAACAGAGGTGTTCAGATCAAATATTTACGTGGCGATGATCTTGTCTTTAGAGCAACCCGATCAACAAGTGATCTGTCCACGAGAAAGCTTCTGTTCGAAAGGAATCGAAGAACAGATGCAAAGAAAACACGATGATGTCGTAAGGTGATATGGGAGACCTACCTTACGTTCTTCGTGGTCTCGGGGTCCTTCTCTTAGCAAGACAGATCGTTGGACTCCCTTCCGGCGATCTTCCTCGACTGAACTCCGGCGATGGGCTTACTTGGCGAGTTGGGGCTAGGGCTCTAAGTCGTCGGCTCAGGAGTTGGAAAAGAAGTTCGTGGTTTTCGGCCAAAGGTTCTGAGTTCTATTTATAATCGGGAGAAGAAGAGTCCTAATCTGATTGTATTTTAAATAAGAGTTCTATTCAGATTATCATTGAATCTTAACAACTTATCTTGAGTAGATTTGGTGTGGTAACATTGTGGAATTCAGGTCGGTTTCCTCTCCGTACCGGTATTTCTACGCGTACAGAATCCAAAACCGCTCCAGAACTCGTTACCACCGCGGTGATGAGCTCCGGAAGCTCCACGTGTCCACCAGGGCCTGGTCTCCCCTTTTCCACAGAGACGAGCTCCGGTTGTGCTGTGTGTCAAGCGAACGAGACCTCCCTCTCCTTCGGAGGTGAGCTCCGCGTGCGCCACGTATCCTGGCGGTCGGGACCTCCTCTCTATTCAGAGGCGGGGTCCGTGAATGCCACGCGTCAAGTAGCGCCGGACTCCCTTTTTCCTCAGAGACGAGCTCTGAGGTCAACACGTGTCCAAAAGTGTCAGACCTCCCGGAGATAGGCTCCGGTGGTGACACGTGTCCAATAGAACTGGACTTTCTCGGAGGTGAGCTCCAAGATCGACACGTATCCCGCGCAAATGGTCCTCTAATTTCCGCGGTGACTAGCTCCGAAGGTGACATGTGTCCTGCGGAACTGCCTTTGCTTCTCCGCAGAGGCTAGCTCCGGGGGCAACACGTGTCTCATAGGGTCGGACCTCTCCCCCTTTGCGGAAATGAGCCCCGAGCCTGCCATGTAGCCATTTTAGCGGCGGACCTCTCCCCACTTCGCAGGGATGAGCTCCGAACACGGCACGTGGCCAGCGGGCCTCGGGAGTTGTCTTCGGCGCTCTCTGTGAACTGGATTCGGCTCTTTTTGGCTATCTTTTTGATATTTTCTCTGTTCCCACTTCTTTTAAAATGTTTTCTCTACATGAAACATGAATACATGCAGAAACCAGAAATGAGGGTGTCACAAGATTCTAGCCTGCTGGTGAAACCTTAGTGTGTCCATACATCTAGTAGCCCCTTTATAAAGGCTATTTTGTGATCTCTTGACCATACACCAACGGTTGTGTACTGGTATAATGGAGGTTCTGCAGTCGCCGATGGGTGACGAAATCACAAACTTGTGGGTAAAGTGGTACAAACTCTGCAGAGTTTAAAACTATCATGATAGCCGAGCTTACGGTCACGAGCGCCTGGCCAACTTCCATGATTAGTTGGGATGGTTATTGGTTATGGTTTTGGTTATGGTTTGGCTTTTGGGACTGTTGAGTTCGGGTGATAAGATTTGGTTGCATGACTGTTGAGTCATGGCAAAAAGATTGGTCTCGGTGTGAGACGGAATTGTTTATGAGATGAAATGGTAGCGAATACGAGATGGTATTCGTGAGATGGTAGTGAATACGAGAAGGTATTCGTGAGCAAGAATGAAATTGATTAATTTCTGGATGGGACATGGAAAGTTATGAACATAATGGAGGTATGTTGGTATTTTAATACATGTTTGGATTATATTCACTTAAAGTTAAGTTGCTGTTTTATCGTGGTTTTGATAAATAACTTTACTTTCTACAATGACCCTTTTTATATCTACCTTGTTGTGAGAAACATATCATATTTTCCCGCACTTGCTGAGTACATCATTGTACTCAAACTTGCATTATTATTTCATCATCAGCAACAGGAGAAGATTACTATGAAGACCAAGTGGAGCATTAGGCGTGTAATCTGTCCTCAACCTTGCCTGTGGGGATGGAGTAGATATGGAGCCACAGCTGCTGCTTAGATTGCTTCTGCACTAGTTAGAAGACTTCCGCTGCATAGAAATAAGACTTCCGCTGTAAGATTAGACTCTCGCTGCCAGCCTGAGTCCAAGACTCATGAAACCTTGTAATAAACTCTGTTATTCGTGGTTATATATATTCTGAAAATCAGTTTGTGGATGATGCGTATATGTGTGATGAACATCCTGGGCACACATATGCGTCAGTTCTCGGTTTCGTGGTTTTTCCATGAAATTGAGGGCGTCACACAAGCTCAGCAAGAGTCGATTTTGGCTAAAGGAGATATCGTTCCTAGGCCACATCATCTCCGAGGAAGGAGTATCGGTTGATCCCGGAAAAGTGGGAGATGTTCTGAAGTGGAACAACCGCAGAACGTGAGGGATATTCGGAGTTTCCTTGGGATGGCTGGATACTATCGCCGGTTCATCAAGGATTTCTCCAAAATAGCGAAGCCTATGACTGAATTGCAAGCGAGGAGAGGTAGCTTATCAACTAGAGCTCCCAACGCACCTCTCCGACGTGCATGACGTGTTTCACGTATCCCAGCTCAAGAAGTGCTTGAGAGTACTAGAAGAACAAGTACCGATGGATGAGCTCGAGCTTCAAGAGGATCTGACCTACGTAGAGCACCCTGTCCAAATTTTGGACATGAAGGAAAGGGTCACGAGGAACAAAGTGATCCGTTGGTGCAAGGTACAGTGGAGCTATCACACGGAAGCCAAGGCTACATGGGAGCGTGAGGAAGACCTCAAGGCAGAATTCCCTCATCTATTCTCTACTCTAACGAATCACAAGGGCGAGATTCAGTTTAAGGGGGTTAGGTTTGTAGCACCCTCAATTTTATATCCATGCATTGCATATAGAGAAACATTATAAAAGAAGTAAAATGGGAGAAAGATAGCTGAAAAGAGCCAATTCCAATTCACCGAGGAGCGCTGTCGACATTTCCCGCGGTCTGCTGGCCACGTGGCGCCTTCAGAGCTCATGCCTGCAGAGGGGGTGAGGTCCGGCACTGCTGGCCACATGGCAGGGTCGGAGCTCGCCTCTGCGGAAGGGACAAGGTCCGGCCCCGCTGGACACGTGTCGTCTTCGGAGCTAGTCTCTGCGGAGAAGCGAGGCTCAGCCCCGCGGGTGTAACACCCCAAATTTTGATTCAAAACCCAAAACCATGTTCAGAGGGGAATTTAAAAATTTTTGGACGTGTTGCATGTTTTGCAAAAATTCAAATTCTAACTGGAATTCAAATTATACTCAAAACAGAAAAGAAATGGAAAAAGAAAAACAAAAACGGGAAAAAACTGGCCAGTGGGCCGAAACCGCCAGCCGGCCCAGCTACTCCCGCGCCAGCCCGCCCCCGCGCGCGCCGCGCTGCCCCTCGCCGACGGGTGGGACCCACATGTCATCCCTAACCCCGCGACCCCGGACCCTCTCCCGCGCGCGCGATCGCAACCGATCGGGAAAGCCCGTCCCGCAGCCGAATTCTGGTCCCAGCGGACTCCAACTCGATCACAACAGACCCACCGCCCTCCCCCGGCTATAAAAACCCCCGATCCGATCAGTTTTTCCCACGCGATCGCCGATTTTCACTCCGGTGAGCACCGAGACTTCGCCGGTGAATTCTGGCCGATCTAAGCTCGGAAACTCTGATCTAACTCGCTGGTTTTGATCCACCGCCTCCGGGGAACATTGCAGGTGCAGAAAACCCGAAGACTTACGGTGTAAACTCAGCGCCGACGAGCTTCGCCGTGGTTTTGTCTCGGACCTCGCCGCCGAGCACTTTCCAGGACCCCCGAGCTCGAGAAAACCCCCGAGGTGAGATCCCTGACCTCCCCTCTACCGATCTAGGCCATAAGATCACAGTTCTAGGCAGAATTCTCGAGGATCCGAAACTTTCCGGCGAGATCGCCGCTTTCCGCCGCCGTGCGCCGCCGGCAGCGCCGCCCGCTCTCGATCAGAGCGACGTGGCCGCTTGTGCGCCGTTTATTTTAAATCGCACGGTAGACTTTAAATCCCCGCGTACCGGTTCGATGTTATAATCTCAGCCGTCGGTTTAGAATCGGACGGTCCACGTCGACCCCGCGTTATAAAGGCTGGAATTCTTACGTGCTACCCCCTGGGGTTCTCTGGAATTGAGAGCTAGCCCCGGAAACTTCAGATCTAGCCCCTGGAACTTCAGAAAATCATGTAAATTCATTTAAAAATCAGTTTTAGCCCCTGGACTTAATAGAAATTAAGAAAAACACCTCTGTTAAGTGTAGCTAGACCCCTGGAAATTATGAAAATAATATTATAGACCCTGTGATGGGTGAGTTTACTTTTTAGCCCTGTTTAGTATTTAATTTAGAAAATTGAATATGTAACTAGTGTTTAAAAATTAAAAAGTGGGACAAACATAATTGTCAAAATTAATTAAAAACTTTCTCAGTACTTAGAAAACTTTGGAGTGAGATAAAAATATATTTTTGGGCTGATATGAATCTGTTTCATTTATTAATCACATTATTTAGTTTAGGGACACATTTTTAAAGTAAAGAATAGTTATAGAAAAATAGGGAAAAATAATTATGAAATAGTATACATCATAAGCCATGGTCAAAATATGATTTTAAATTATTTAGGACCAGAACCTAATCTGTTTAGGTGATGTGTATTACTAATTTAATAATAAAATACACAATTATGCATAGGAATATAAATCTGAACATATAGAAACTAGTAAATGATAAATGGAGTTTCTAAAATACAAAGAATTCAGTTTAGGGTTGATAGAAGTTGTGAAGGCACATTGTATGCAAGTATAAATGTGGACACAAAAGTAGGAATCATATATACATGGTTAAAAGTGCATGCAAGCCACAACTTAACACACATAAAGTAACCACAACACATATAAGGGTGAATGAATTTCATAAATATGAAATGTGTGGTTTGTATGAAGTAGAAGTGTGAACTATGTCTTATGATTGTTGTTTTTCTTTTGCTATGTGTGATGGTATGAAGTAGAACCTGCTCAAGAGCAAGTTAACCCTTTCCAAGATCAGGACTACCAATTTCAAGAGCAGCAAGAAGGAGGCAAATGTCCTTGACCACTTTGATCCTATGCTAGGATGTGTAGATAGAATTATTTGCATTGTCAAGTTAAATATGAAACCCATGCTAGGAAGTTTCCCTAGAATTGCATTACCTTGTTTCCTTGAAGCTTGGGTTGGGATTTATTTTGTCATGTCATTTATACACATGCATATGCTTAGCCATGCTTAGAATGGGATATTTGGGATATGAGATCATCAGTTTATATTACCATACTCTTGAATGAGACATTGTGAGTTATGTAGAGGTAGGGATCAAGGCAAGTTGGATGTTTTGGTTGTGTGCTGGGTGCACGAGACTTGGGTTTGTGTTTAGTACTTGCCTGGATCCTAAGGACCGGTTCATGGAGCATGTAACCCGGCTTTACAGTGCCAACCACATGCTGAGATGGGGCAGCTTAGCCAATTAATTAGGTGTATCCCCGGCGTAGTATGGGTGTGTTGGATGGTGCGGGGAGTAGGTGTCAGCTGGACTACCATATGAACCGCAAGGCTCAAGAGGGGGCCACTGCAGCGGGGTTGGAGCCTCTTGTATGCTGTTAGGGGTGAAACCTCAGTGGGCCCACGCTCGTCGGGAATCCCTTTGTAAAGGCTTCGTAGTGATCTCCTGGCTGCACACCTGGGAAGTGTGAATGTGGATCGTAGCCACTGGCATAATGGAGGTTCTTTTAGTCCACCCGGCAACGGGGGATGAAATCACTACTTGTGGGTACAGTGGTACAAACTCTGCAGAGTCAAAACTGTCTTGACAGCCGTGCTCACGGTTAAGAGCGGCCTGGACTTATTCATGATTAGAGGAATGATGGTTTTTGGAAGTTGTGGATGTTAAGCGGGGAGCTTAACATTGGAAATAATGTTATGGTTATTGGATTATGATGACGGGATGGGAGATTGGGACCATTTCACCTGTGTAGTAATGTAG
The DNA here is from genome assembly GCA_030760725.1 of Neostapfia colusana. Lineage (NCBI taxonomy): Eukaryota > Viridiplantae > Streptophyta > Magnoliopsida > Poales > Poaceae > Neostapfia > Neostapfia colusana. The sequence continues at coordinate 116,781,898 of JASWHV010000001.1, read as the reverse complement.
GTGCTTAATAAGCTAAGGTGATAGGTATTAATTGCGTAGTGCTTTAACCATGAGTTCAACCTCTCCTTGTTCTAGCCATGCATGATATAATTTTCCCACACTTGCTGAGTACCATTGGTACTCAACCTTGCATATTTGTTGGTTTATATTGCTGCTCAGGTCAAGATAATGAGGTGGTGTATAATGACCAAGATTTTGGATCCGAGGAAGGATTTTAGGTTCATGAAGACCCCCGGGCAACGCCTGTGATGGAGCCCTAAAAGAATAATATTCCGCTGCTAGTTTATTTATTTGTGATGAAGCATTATTGTCCATTGAGACATTTGCAATGTAAGACTTATTTATATTCGACACCTGGCTTGTAATAAATGATGCTTCACTATTTGTCATCACATGTATGAGAAAATGATCCTGGCATACATGTGATATTCACTTGGTTGTTTCTTCGGAAAAACCGGGTGTGACAGAGGTGGTATCAGAGCCAAGGTTGCCCGTAGGAACGTGGACCTAGGTAGAAATGGACGTATTTAAGGGCCCTATTTTCTTAAAAACTATTTTCCAAGGTGTGGGTGGAAAAGTGTTATTAAAGGAGTCATTTTCATCATCTTACCCCAACTTTCATTCAAAATAGGATTTTTGTTTGAGATTTATCTAACCTAATTTTAAATTCTTTTGTTTTAGATGGTTCGCATGATTCGCACCGCTCGTAAGTCCACAGGAGGGAGAGTTCCCGTAGTTGCCCTTGCCGAAAGAGAGGAGAGTCGTCCAGTGACGTACCTTTCCTATGGATTGGAAGTAGGAGATCTGTTGTGCCGTCTTCGACGTATGCTCGAAGCCGCCGGCAATACGGGCAAGCTAATCATCCACTATAACTCCACCAGGACCATCCGTGAGAAGAGGGAAGAATGGAGTTCGGAGATGAGGATTATACACGAGAATCAACTGCTGAAGATCCACCATTCTCCAGATTGTCGAGCAACACAAGTTGACGCGGAGAGAGATGTCACCTGGGAGGCCATCACCTGCCAGAGTCACATCTATCGTCGCCACTTGGACAAAACTGAGTACATGTATGTCCTCCAACGTGAGAGTGGTACCACGGAGTACAAGTACCCACCGGTGCAGCAAGGGACTTCCCATGAGCACATGGACTTGTGCTTGGAGGATGCTGCTATGCTCAGCACTCGACTGCAGGAGTGTCAACAAGAACTTCAGGATGTCCGAGACACCCTGAAGGAAACGGAGGCGTTGCTGCGAGCTTGTTTAAAGGCGAGAGAAAGAGGAGATGGGAATGAACTGTGTGTCACCGTGAGTGATCCATGGACACCTGACTCCCCGGATCGCCGAGCAATCAGGCGTCGTCGCACTTCTCCACCAGCAGCCTCCCCACCCAAAGCAGAGTCAGAGGGTAGTCGAAATGAGGAGGAAGATCCCGAGGAGCCAGCTCAAGAGGACGAGTAGTGTAGAGTCTTTCCCCTAGCTAGCAAGAGGTCGAGTAGTCGAGTCGTGACGTAGTTAATGGTGTGATAATGCTGGGTGTGTGACGTGAGTTGTGGAAGCCATGAGCAATTGTCCACAGCCTCGTCTTCAGATTGTTTTGCTTTGGTGTGTGAACCCACAGGAAATGATAGTGCATTTATTTGGTGTGAGATATAAACCCTCGTAAAATTTTAACAAAGCCTCAACACCCTAAAGTACCAACAAATGAAAGTAGTAAGATGATACTAAATGGTATCAAATTAACATTTGTTGATTCTGCCAGATGGCCGGAAGAGGAAAAGGACGTGCTGCCAACCCCGCCAACAACACTGATGAGGCATGCAACCCTCATCTTTCTGGAGGCCAGGACAGGGGTGGTCGCCGTGAAGAAGTTGATCCTCTCCACCAAATGCTGGAGAATCAAAATCAGCTCATCCAGAACTTGACTCAAGTGGTGGCCAACTTGCATCAAGTTCCACCTCCACAAGCTGCACCACGCCAACCAAGGTTTTGTGAGTTTCTAGGAACTCAACCTCCAAAGTTTGCAAGTGCTGCTGAACCTCTGGAGGCAGATGATTGGCTGAAGACCATTGAAAGTAAGATGAGGATAATACAATGCCAAGGGTATGAGAGGGTGCTGTTTGCCTCTCATCAATTGCAGGGACCTGCTGCTGATTGGTGGACCGCCTACGTGGCCGCCCATCATGACCCTGAGAACATCACTTGGGAAGAGTTCAAGCGTAGCTTCCGCAACCATTACATCCCAAGAGGTGAACTCAAAAATAAGAGGAAAGAGTTTCTGGGACTGCAGCAGGGAAACATGACGGTGAGGGAATACCTCACTAAATTCACTCAATTATCCCGTTATGCTCCACGAGACATAGAGACCGATGAGCAGAAACAAGATTGTTTCGTGGAAGGACTTACCGCAGAGATGCAGTGTGCCATGTCCTCCAATGAGTATGAAAGTTTTCAAAAGATGGTGGACAGAGCGTTTGTGGTGGAAAGGAAGCTAAAGGCCCTGGAAAATGAGAATAAGAGGAAGGCGGGATGGTCACATCAGGCCTCAGGGAGCAACACCCGCCCACGTATGATGCAGCAACCTACGGGGCAGACGAGCCGTGCTGCGGTACCCTATTCAGCACCAAGAGGGTACAACCCAAACTACAGGCCACCCGCGGCACCAGCACAGCCGCCACGTCAGTTTATGCAGCAGCCTCGCCCCGCATATCCACCTCGACCAGCAGTGCAAGGACCCCCAAACCAACCCCAAGACAACAAAGGTCAAGCATCTAAGATTGGGGTGCAATGTTTCAGCTGTGGTGAAGTGGGGCACTACGCCCATAAATGCCTGAAGAAGAAGACTGCGCCGCCACAACAGCAGAATGTAGTGAGAGGACGGGTGAACCACGTCACTATGGTGGAAGCACAAGAGGCACCCGACGTGGTAGTTGGTAAGTTTCCTGCCAATTTACACCTTGCAACTCTGCTGTTTGATTCTGGTGCTACCCACTCGTTCATTGCTCAAGGGATTGTTAAGAAGCATGACCTAGCAACCACACAAATGAACCATATGCTAGCCGTAAACTCTCCAGGTGGAGAAATAAGGACAAGACAAGTGTGTCCCAAAGTGAGCCTAGACATTAATGGGGTAGTATTTACTGCTAACCTCATAGTGATAGATTCACAAGGGATAGATATTATTTTGGGTATGGATTGGTTGACCAAACATAAAAGAATCATCCATTGTTCGACCAGAACGGTGGAACTAACTCACCCCAATGGCACAAGAGTAAAGTTCATAACGATACACGAGCCTAGGAGGGACATTAAATTAAATCAAGTGGAGGTGAAGGTTGAGGAAATCAGGACTATCAGGGAATATCCAGATGTTTTTCCGGAGGAATTGCCAGGTATGCCTCCCGACCGTGATGTGGAATTCGCAATTGAGCTAGTACCGGGAACAGCCCCGATATACAAGAGACCTTATCGAATGGACTCCAAGCAGCTAGAAGAGCTCAAGGATCATTTGAGAGAATTGACGGAGAAGGGGTATATTCGCCCTAGTTCCTCACCATGGGGAGCTCCGGTGATATTTGTGCCCAAGAAGAACGGAACCCAAAGGTTATGCGTGGATTACCGTGCCTTGAATGAGGTAACCATCGAAAACAAGTACCCATTACCCCGCATTGAAGACTTGTTTGATCAGTTGAGGGGAGCTTGTGTGTTCTCGAAAATTGATCTCAGGTCGGGGTACCACCAACTCAAGATAAGGCAGTCAGATATTCCCAAGACAGCTTTCGTATCTCGGTACGGACTGTATGAATACACTGTCATGCCCTTTGGGCTAACTAATGCCCCGGCATATTTCATGTACCTCATGAACAAGGTATTCATGGAATATCTGGACAAATTTGTGGTGGTTTTCATAGATGATATTCTCGTCTTCTCCAAAAATGAAGAAGAACATGAGAAACATCTAAGGTTGGTGTTACAGGGGCTGAGAGAACACCAACTATATGCCAAGTTGAGCAAGTGTGAGTTTTGGCTGAAGAGAGTTCCCTTTTTAGGACATATCATCTCGGAGGGAGGAATCTCCGTAGATCCCGCCAAAATCGAAGATATCCAGAAATGGAAAACCCCTGAAAATGTCGGGGAAGTTCGAAGCTTTTTGGGATTGGCTGGATACTATCGACGGTTTATTGAGGGATTCTCCAAGATCTCGAGACCTCTCACTAAACTGTTGGAAAAGGGAATCACATTCACCTGGACGCCACAGTGCGAGACGAGCTTTCAGGAGCTAAAGAAGAGATTGACAACAGCCCCAGTGTTGGTTATGCCAGATATGCAGAAGAATTTCACAGTGTACTGCGATGCCTCTGGAAATGGGTTGGGATGTGTTCTCATGCAAGAAGGACATGTCGTGGCATATGCATCCCGGCAGCTTCGGAAGCACGAGAAGAACTATCCTACACATGATCTAGAACTAGCTGCAGTAGTACACGCGCTGAAAATTTGGAGGCACTATTTAATGGGGAAGAGGACAGAGATATATACGGATCATAAGAGTTTGAAGTACATATTCACACAACCAGATCTCAACCTCAGACAAAGGAGATGGTTAGAGCTAATCAATGACTTTGATGTGGGCATCAACTATCATCCTGGGAAAGCAAACGTCGTGGCCGATGCTTTGAGTCGAAAAGTGCAGGTCAATAAGTTGAGTTTGAAGGACATGCCTGCAGAATTGAAGGACGAGGTTATAAGACTCAATCTATGTCTGGTAAATAGTGGTGAAGCCATCGCTATGGAAGTGGACTCCACACTCGAGCAAGACATACGCGAGGGCCAAAAGAATGATGAGAAGATACAAGAGATCAGACAGCTCATCAAGGAAAATAAAGCTCCTGGTTTTAGAGAGGATGAACAAGGAACGGTGTGGCACGGAAAAAGGATCTGTGTGCCAGAAGTAAAGGAGATCCGTGAGTTAATTTTGAAGGAGGCTCACGATTCCGACTATTCCATTCATCCTGGGAGTACGAAGATGTACCAGGACCTCAAAGGCAGGTATTGGTGGTATGGCATGAAGCGAGATGTCGCGGAACATGTTGCCCTATGTGACACATGTCAGTTGGTGAAAGCTGAACATCAACGACCCACGGGATTATTGCAACCACTCAAAGTACCTGAATGGAAGTGGGAAAAAATCAGCATGGATTTTGTCGTGGGATTGCCTAGGACCCAATCCGGGTATGATTCAATATGGGTCATTATTGATAGGCTAACCAAGGTAGCTCATTTCATCCCTGTGAAAGAAAGCTACAGCGGATACAAATTGGCAGAATTGTACATGTCAAGGATTGTGTGTTACCATGGAGTGCCAAAGAAGATAGTGTCGGACCGAGGAACACAGTTCACCTCGAGGTTTTGGCAGAAGTTGCATGAAACCATGGGAACCCATCTGAATTTCAGCTCTGCCTATCATCCCCAAACTGACGGGCAGACGGCGAGAACCAATCAGATCCTTGAAGATATGTTAATGGCATGTGCACTCAAAAACAATAGGAGTTGGGACAAGAACTTACCGTATGCGGAGTTTTCCTATAACAACAGTTATCAAGCTAGTATGAAGATGTCACCGTTTGAAGCTTTGTATGGAAGGAAGTGCAGAACTCCCCTATTTTGGAACCAAACAGGAGAAAGTAAAGTGTTTGGTCCAGAAGTGCTACAAGAAGCCGAGGCGAAGGTGAGGGAGATTCGCAACAACTTGAGGATAGCCCAAACACGCCAGAAGAGTTATGCTGATGTACGAAGAAGAGAGCTCGTTTTCAACGTGGGAGACTATGTTTATCTCAAGGTGTCCCCTATCAGAGGACTTCGTCGGTTCAAGGTGAAAGGGAAGTTGTCACCGCGATACATCGGACCCTTTCAAGTTTTGGAAAGAAAAGGCGAAGTGGCGTACCAACTAGAGTTACCGGTTCATCTATCGGATGTGCACGATGTATTCCATGTGTCACAGCTCAAGAAATGCCTGAGGACGCCTGAGGAGGTGTTACCCATGAATGAAGTGGATGTAGCCGAAGATTTATCTTATGACGAGCAACCATACAAGATTTTGGAGACGATGGAACGCCTCACCAGAAACAAGAGAATCCGGATGTGCAAGGTGCAGTGGAAGCATCACTCAGAAGAGGAAGCTACCTGGGAAAGGGAAGATGAGCTCAAGGCACAATTTCCGGAATTGTTTTCTTAGAAACACCAATCTCGAGGACGATATTTTTTTTAAGGGGGGTAGAGCTGTAACACCCCAAATTTTGATTCAAAACCCAAAACCATGTTCAGAGGGGAATTTAAAAATTTTTGGACGTGTTGCATGTTTTGCAAAAATTCAAATTCAAACTGGAATTCAAATTATACTCAAAACAGAAAAGAAATGGGAAAAGAAAAACAAAAACGGGAAAAAACTGGCCAGTGGGCCGAAACCGCCAGCCGGCCCAGCTACTCCCGCGCCAGCCCGCCCCCGCGCGCGCCGCGCTGCCCCTCGCCGACGGGTGGGACCCACATGTCATCCCTAACCCCGCGACCCCGGACTCTCTCCCGCGCGCGCGATCGCAACCGATCGGGAAAGGCCGTCCCGCAGCCGAATTCTGGTCCCAGCGGACTCCAACTCGATCACAACAGACCCACCGCCCTCCCCCGGCTATAAAAACCCCCGATCCGATCAGTTTTTCCCACGCGATCGCCGATTTTCACTCCGGTGAGCACCGAGACTTCGCCGGTGAATTCTGGCCGATCTAAGCTCGGAAACTCTGATCTAACTCGCTGGTTTTGATCCACCGCCTCCGGGGAACTTTGCAGGTGCAGAAAACCCGAAGACTTACGGTGTAAACTCAGCGCCGACGAGCTTCGCCGTGGTTTTGCCTCGGACCTCGCCGCCGAGCACTTTCCAGGACCCCCGAGCTCGAGAAAACCCCCGAGGTGAGATCCCTGACCTCCCCTCTACCGATCTAGGACATAAGATCACAGTTCTAGGCAGAATTCTCGAGGATCCGAAACTTTCCGGCGAGATCGCCGCTTTCCGCCGCCGTGCGCCGCCGGCAGCGCCGCCCGCTCTCGATCAGAGCGACGTGGCCGCTTGTGCGCCGTTTATTTTAAATCGCACGGTAGACTTTAAATCCCCGCGTACCGGTTCGATGTTATAATCTTAGCCGTCGGTTTAGAATCGGACGGTCCACGTCGACCCCGCGTTATAAAGGCTGGAATTCTTACGTGCTACCCCCTGGGGTTCTCTGGAATTGAGAGCTAGCCCCGGAAACTTCAGATCTAGCCCCTGGAACTTCAGAAAATCATGTAAATTCATTTAAAAATCAGTTTTAGCCCCTGGACTTAATAGAAATTAAGAAAAACACCTCTGTTAAGTGTAGCTAGACCCCTGGAAATTATGAAAATAATATTATAGACCCTGTGATGGGTGAGTTTACTTTTTAGCCCTGTTTAGTATTTAATTTAGAAAATTGAATATGTAACTAGTGTTTAAAAATTAAAAAGTAGGACAAACATAATTGTCAAAATTAATTAAAAACTTTCTCAGTACTTAGAAAACTTTGGAGTGAGATAAAAATATATTTTTGGGCTGATATGAATCTGTTTCATTTATTAATCACATTATTTAGTTTAGGGACACATTTTTAAAGTAAAGAATAGTTATAGAAAAATAGGGAAAAATAATTATGAAATAGTATACATCATAAGCCATGGTCAAAATATGATTTTAAATTATTTAGGACCAGAACCTAATCTGTTTAGGTGATGTGTATTACTAATTTAATAATAAAATACACAATTATGCATAGGAATATAAATCTGAACATATAGAAACTAGTAAATGATAAATGGAGTTTCTAAAATACAAAGAATTCAGTTTAGGGTTGATAGAAGTTGTGAAGGCACATTGTATGCAAGTATAAATGTGGACACAAAAGTAGGAATCATATATACATGGTTAAAAGTGCATGCAAGCCACAACTTAACACACATAAAGTAACCACAACACATATAAGGGTGAATGAATTTCATAAATATGAAATGTGTGGTTTGTATGAAGTAGAAGTGTGAACTATGTCTTATGATTGTTGTTTTTCTTTTGCTATGTGTGATGGTATGAAGTAGAACCTGCTCAAGAGCAAGTTAACCCTTTCCAAGATCAGGACTACCAATTTCAAGAGCAGCAAGAAGGAGGCAAGTGTCCTTGACCACTTTGATCCTATGCTAGGATGTGTAGATAGAATTATTTGCATTGTCAAGTTAAATATGAAACCCATGCTAGGAAGTTTCCCTAGAATTGCATTACCTTGTTTCCTTGAAGCTTGGGTTGGGATTTATTTTGTCATGTCATTTATACACATGCATATGCTTAGCCATGCTTAGAATGGGATATTTGGGATATGAGATCATCAGTTTATATTACCATACTCTTGAATGAGACATTGTGAGTTATGTAGAGGTAGGGATCAAGGCAAGTTGGATGTTTTGGTTGTGTGCTGGGTGCACGTGACTTGGGTTTGTGTTTAGTACTTGCCTGGATCCTAAGGACCGGTTCATGGAGCATGTAACCCGGCTTTACAGTGCCAACCACATGCTGAGATGGGGCAGCTTAGCCAATTAATTAGGTGTATCCCCGGCGTAGTATGGGTGTGTTGGATGGTGCGGGGAGTAGGTGTCAGCTGGACTACCATATGAACCGCAAGGCTCAAGAGGGGGCCACTGCAGCGGGGTTGGAGCCTCTTGTATGCTGTTAGGGGTGAAACCTCAGTGGGCCCATGCTCGTCGGGAATCCCTTTGTAAAGGCTTCGTAGTGATCTCCTGGCTGCACACCTGGCAAGTGTGAATGTGGATCGTAGCCACTGGCATAATGGAGGTTCTTTTAGTCCACCCGGCAACGGGGGATGAAATCACTACTTGTGGGTACAGTGGTACAAACTCTGCAGAGTCAAAACTGTCTTGACAGCCGTGCTCACGGTTAAGAGCGGCCTGGACTTATTCATGATTAGAGGAATGATGGTTTTTGGAAGTTGTGGATGTTAAGCGGGGAGCTTAACATTGGAAATAATGTTATGGTTATTGGATTATGATGATGGGATGGGAGATTGGGACCATTTCACCTGTGTAGTAATGTAGGTGCTTAATAAGCTAAGGTGATAGGTATTAATTGCGTAGTGCTTTAACCATGAGTTCAACCTCTCCTTGTTCTAGCCATGCATGATATAATTTTCCCACACTTGCTGAGTACCATTGGTACTCAACCTTGCATATTTGTTGGTTTATATTGCTGCTCAGGTCAAGATAATGAGGTGGTGTATAATGACCAAGATTTTGGATCCGAGGAAGGATTTTAGGTTCATGAAGACCCCCGGGCAACGCCTGTGATGGAGCCCTAAAAGAATAATATTCCGCTGCTAGTTTATTTATTTGTGATGAAGCATTAGTGTCCATTGAGACATTTGCAATGTAAGACTTATTTATATTCGACACCTGGCTTGTAATAAATGATGCTTCACTATTTGTCATCACATGTATGAGAAAATGATCCTGGCATACATGTGATATTCACTTGGTTGTTTCTTCGGAAAAACCGGGTGTGACAGCGGGACACATGTTGACTTCGGAGCTAGTCTCTGTGGAGAAGCGAGGCTCTGCCCCGCGGGACACGTGGCGCTTTCAGAGCTCACCCCTGCGGAAGGGATGAGGTCCGGCCCTGCCAGACACGTGCCACTCTCGGAGCCCGCCTCCGAGAAGTTCGACACCGCGGGACACATGTCACCCTAGGAGCTCGCCTCCGAGAGGTCCGACACTACAGGACACGTGTCGACCTCGGAGCTCACCTCCGAGGAGAAAGGAAGTCCAGGACTGACACGTGGCGCACGTGGAGCTTGCCTCTGAGGAGAGGGGAGGTCCCTCCCGCCAGACACATGGCGCACGCGGAGCTCGCCTCTGAGGGAGAGGGAGGTCCCGCCCGCCAGACACGTGGCGCACCCGGAGCCCGCCATTGAGGAAAAGGGAGGTTCGGCCCCCGGTGGACACGTGGAGCCTCCGGAGCTCATCCCTGCGGAAGACGAGATCCTTAAGCAGTTTTTCCCCTGTGCGCGAGTACCCGGTACTGAGGAAACCGACACGATTTCCACGTTGCTACCGCACCAAATCAATTGGAGATAAGTTGTTAAGATCCAAAACAAATTGAATAGGACTCTTATTTGAAATCCAATCGGAGTAGGACTCTTCTTTCACCCCTTATAAATAGAACCCAAAACTCCCTGGCCGCAACCACATACCTATTTTCCACCCCCAAGTCGACGACTCGGAGGCCCTAGCTCCCAACTTGCCGAGTTAAAACCCCTGCCGGAGTTCAGTCGCCGGTGAGCCCCACCGGTGAGCCTGTCGACGAGCGCCGTCGTGCCTCGCCGTCGCTGCCATTGCTAGGAGGAAGGCCCACCACCAAAGAGAAGTGAGGTAGGTCTTCACATCCATCTTACAACCAAGATCTTGAGTCGAGATCATCACCACGTCCACACTTGATCCTTACACCGTTGTTCACCATAAAACCCCATGCAAGCCCAGTAAAATATGCAAGAACACGTACAAACTGGTCTAATAAAACAGCATCATAGGATTCGCACCATTGCATCTTGAGTAAGAGTTGTGCATGATGATTGATTGCTGTAAATCTTGTATGTGCGTGATCGTGAGTAGAAGGACAAGCTCAGGGAGCCATCTACGAAGAACTACAGCACTGAGACTTCGAGACACGTGAGCAACAAGAGCCACAGGAGCAAGGCAAGTGCCCCTTGACCATATTGATCCCATGTTTTGAAAACTGTTTTGTTTATGAAAACATGTATGCTTGAGTCAACTTGATGGGAAACCCTTTTATAGGAGTCTACTAGTTTGTTAACCACCCTTGTCCCCGGGAAAGTTTATGAGTCGGGTATGGTCGTTTTTCCTTTTTGCTTCGCTTAGCTTATGGGATACGGGAAGGGGAAGTAGAACATGTCTAAGTACTGCACTCATATGAATAATGATGATGAAAACTTGATGATAATAATGAGCATAGAATCGGAGGAGATCTAGGCAAGCTTGGTTCGTGGATGTGGTAGAATGAGATGGTGGTTGAGATCTAAGGACCGGTTCATGCCAGCACATGCCAGGAAAACAGTGCCACCACAAGGCCAAATATGAGTGCGTCTTAGCTGACTAATTAGGTAAGTTGCTAGATTGTTATGGACCGTGGAAGGCGCGGGGAATGGGAGTCGAGAGAGGACTGCCCTGGGAACTGCATGGCACAAGAGGGGGCCCATAGGTGGGAGAATGGTGATTTGATCCTGCTGGTGAAACCTTAGTGAGTCCATACATCTAGTAGCCCCTTTGTAAAGGCCATTTTGTGATCTCTTGGCCATACACCGACGGTTGTGTACTGGTATAATGGAGGTTCTGCAGTCGCCGACGGGTGACGAAATCACAAACTTGTGGGTAAAGTGGTGCCACCTCTGCAGAGTTTAAAACTATCATGATAGCCGTGCTTACGGTCACAAGCGCCTGGCCAACTCACATGATTAGATGGGATGGTTATCGGGATGGTTATTGGTTAGGGTATGGTCTTGGGATTGGTTTCGGGACTGTTGAGTCTTGGTAATGAGATTTGTTTCGGGACTGTTGAGTCTTGGTAATGATATTGGTTTTGGAACTGTTTGAGTCAAGACATTAAGTTTGGCTTTGGTCATATGAAAATGAGTTTGGGTTTCGGTTATGAGAATATGAGATGGTTATGGATATTATGAGCATGAGATGAAGTTGAGAAAGATTAATGGTTGGTTGAGACATGAAAAGTGGTGAATGATGAAGGAGGTATGTTGCTGTTTTACTTAAATATATGTTGGGATTAAATTCACTTGAAGATAGTTTCTGTTTTTATCATGTTTGTGAAATAAACTTTGCTTTCTGCAATGAGCCTTTTTATTCCCTACCTTGCTGTAAGCTACATGTCATACTTTTGCCGTACTTGCTGAGTACGACATGTACTCATCCTTGCATTATCATACAAACATCAGCAACAGGAGAAGAGTACTTCGGGGATCATGTGGAGTACTAGGCGTGCGAACTACCGTCAACTTGCCTGTGGAGTTGGAGATGTTTAGTTTTGCTTCCGCTATCGTTTAGAGACTTCCGCTGCTAGAATAAGTTAGAGACTTCCGCTGCCAGAATAAGTTAGAGATTGATGTAATAAAGTACTTAAACCCTATTATTCGTGGTTATATTCTGAATTCAGTTTGTGGATTACATGTGTATGTGTGATGAACATCCTGGGCACACATATGCATTAGCTGGGTTCCGTGTTTTACGGGACCGGGCGTCACAGGTCCGGAGCTGCCACGTGTATCCGGGCTCTGAACCTCCTCCCTGCTGAGGAGGGTTTCGGAGATGACATGTGCTCTGGGCTCCGGCCCGAGCCTCCCCGCTGAGGTGAGGCCTGGAGCTGCCACGTGTATCCGGGCTCTGAACGTCCTTCCTGATGAGGAGGGCTCTGGAGCCGACACATGATAGGGTGAAACCGGGGGTTGTCCCGATCTTTAAGGCAGTAGGTACGACGAAAGGCAAATGGAAAGATTGAACAGCGGAAAGACCAATGGTAACTAGCTGAAAACAGCGGGGTAACTAGCTTTATACCTGCCAAGGTTGGATGCGACCAAGTGGCGGGGAGAGAGGCACCAAAGTCTTTGAGAACTTCAACTCGATCTCCGAACAACCACAGAACCCCAATCCGAGATAACTAGCTTTATACCAGCCAAGGTTGGTTGCGACCAAGCGACAGGGAGAGAGGCACCGAAACCTTGAGGATTTCGACTCGATATCAGAACGACCGCAGAACCACAAACCGTAAACTAATCCACACAAAAGGCCCGGAAGCCTAGAGCATGAATTAGGGAACCCCTGAGGGATCACTTCACAATTCCATGAAGAACCAGGAAGAACAAAGGTGTGCAACACACTCAGAATTATATTGTTTATCAAATTATCAATGGTTGTTTTTTCAGAAGCACAAGGGTGTTATTTATACTAGGAATAACTCTCCTAGCTAGGTATGAACCTAAGTCACCACGTTTTTAAGTGGAGGGCCAGCTAGTGAGCAATTCATGAAGTAGTCTTTGGTCCTCACGCGTCTGCTCACCTTCTGCGCAGTCTTTCGTAATTTGGCCATAACTCCAGCTGCAAACTCCAAACAGCGCACTGTTTGTTGTGTTGGAAAGTAGACTTGATAAGAGTTCACACCATGTGTATTATGCCCCCTGTAATGTGACAGATTGGTACAGAATTACACGTGAATTTGAGGCTGCTGCAGTGCACCCATTTTCAGATCGGATGGTGCGAGTTAACTTGGTTCTTTCCGTGGCAGCCAATGATGCTCCTTCATGTGTAAATCTGAGTATCACGTAATCACACGACTTAGGTAGCATATTATTCTCATTAATATTAAAATGTAATGTAGAGAGGAAAACATTGACCTGTTGTTCAAGTTTCTTAGCACGAGTTCGTGTAATCGGTCCTTCGTAGGATTCTTTATGTGTGTCCTTTACTGAGATGTCCACATCATCCCCCCTCTTGAAAAGGAGTCGTCCTCGACTCTTCTTCTCCAAAGTAAGGAGACAGGTCAGCGACGTTGAATGTTGTACTTACGCCATATGTACTTGGAAGGTCAATCTCATAAGCATTGTCATTGATCTTTTGAAGTACTTTGAAAGGACCATCTGCTCGAGGCTGCAATTTGGACTTGTGATGCGCAGGGGATCATTCCTTACGTAAGTGCACCCAAACCAAATCTCCTATTGCAGATTCCACTTTCTTGCGACCCTTGTTGGCACGTCTCTCATAGAATTTTGTCATCTTCTCTATGTTTGCACGCACTTGATTATGAAGTTTCTTGACAAATTCAGCACGCTTGCTTGCATCAAAGTTCTAATGTTCCTGCAAAGGCAAAGAAAGAAGATCGATAGGAGCAGCGGGTTTGAAATCATATACTATCTCAAATGGACAAAATTTTGTTGTTGAGTGTACTGCCCTGTTGTAAGCAAATTCCACATGTGGCAAACTTCTTCCCATAGTTTCAAGTTCTTCTTTAGAACAGCTCGTAATAATATTGATAATGTGCAATTCACCACTTCAGTTTGCCCATCTTTTTGTGGATGACATGTTGTGGAAAATAGCAATCGTGTACCAAGTTTTCCCCACAAGGTCTTCCAAAAGTAGCTCAAAAACTTGGTGTCACGATCTGAAACAATAGTCCGCGGTACACCATGAAGTCGTACAATTTCCCTGAAAAACAATTCAGCAATATGTGAAGCATCATCGCTTTTTTGACAATGAATAAAATGAGCCATTTTACTAAATCTGTCCACTACAACAAAAATTGAATCTCTCCCCCTTTTTGTTCGAGGTAGAACCAGAACAAAGTCCATAGAAATGTCTTCCCACGGAACACTAGGAATAGGTAGAGGAGTATATAAACCATGAGGGTTCAAGCACGACTTAGCTTTGGTGCAGGTGACACAACGTAGAACATGCCTCTCCATGTGTCTTCTTATCTTGGGCCAAAAGAAGTGATCAACCAGCACTTGCTCTGTTTTCTTGGCACCAAAGTGACCCATCAAGCCTCCAACATGAGCTTCCTGCACAAGCATTAGATGAATAGAGCAATCTGGAATGCAAAGTTTATTAGCTCAAAACAAAAATCTATTATGCATATGAAATTTCTTCCACCCTTTTTCATCACAAGACTTAGAAAATGGTTCAAAAAAATATGAATCAGTGGCATACAAGTCTTTGATACTTTCTAAGCAAGCACTTTTGCATCAAGTTGAGTCAACAAAACATGACGTCTAGATAAAGCATCTGCAACAACATTGTCCTTCCCTTTCTTGTACTTTAAAATGTAAGGAAATGTCTCAATAAAATCACTCCATTTTGCATGTCTTTTGTTCAGTTTTAATTGACCTTTAAGATGTTTCAAAGATTCATGATCTGTATGTATGATAAATTCTTTAGTCAAAAGATAGTGCTGCCAAGTTTCTAAACATCTAACAAGAGCATATAATTCTTTGTCATAAATTGAATAATTGAGAGTTTGACCACTTAGCTTTTCACTGTAATATGCAATTGGTCAACCTTCTTGCATAAGAACGCCTCCAACTCCTACTCCACTTGCATCACATTCAATCTCAAAAGTCTTACCAGAATCCGGGAGAGCACGTAGTGGGGCTGTTGTCAATTTCTTTTTCAGCTCTTCAAATGCTTTTGTTTTTGTTTCTCCCAATGAAAAGGTACATCCTTCTTTGTCAACTCATTGATTGGGGCAGCAATGGTACTAAAATCTTTCACAAAATGTCGATAGAAACCTGCAAGTCCAAGAAAGCTTCGCACTTGGCTGAGATTTTGTGGATGCATCCACTCACGAACAGCTTTAACCTTTTATTCATCGACCTCCACGACTTGAGCTGAAACAACAAAGCCAAGAAAGACTACCTTGTCGGTGCAGAAGGTGCACTTTGCAAGGTTAGCAACCAAACATTGTTTTCTCAAAACAGCAAGCATACATTTTATATATTCCACGTGTTCACCAAGAGACCTTCTGTAAATTAAAATATCATCAAAGTAAACCACAACAAACTTTCCAGTAAAGGCTCTAAGAACATGATTCATCAATCTCATAAAAGTACTAGGAGCATTTGTCAATTCAAAAGGCATCACCAACCATTCATATAAGCCAAATTTGGTTTTAAAAGTTGTTTTCCATCCATCTCCCTCTTTCATTCAGATTTGGTGACAGCCACTTCTCAAGTCAATTTTTGTAAATATGATAGCACCACTAGATCATCAAGCATGTCACCAGGTCTAGGTATGGGATGTCTGTACCTTATCGTAATGTTATTTATGGCTCGGCAATAAACACACATCCTCCATGAACCATCTTTCTTTGGAACTAAAAGAACAGGAACTGCACAAGGTGAGAGACTTTCCCTTACATACCCTTTGTTGATGAGCTCCTGTACTTGGCGCTGAGTTTCTTTTGTTTCCTTCAGGTTGGTGCGGTATGGTGCACGATTAGGAAGCGGAGCACCAGGAACAAGGTCAATTTGATGCTCAATTCCCCTCTTTGGTGGCAGCCCTGGTGGTACTTCTTTCGGAAATACGTCTTCATATTCCTGCAATACATCAAAAACAGTGTGTGTCAATGTATAGGAGAAATCATTAGTGGTAAGAAAATTGTCCTTGTACAGGAGTACATAGAACGTGGCATTGGGTTCACTCAATTCTTTTAAATCCCCTTTTGTAGCTATCATCACTAAACCCTCCTTTCCCTTTGGCTTGGTTCTTTGCGGCTGTGGAGTTTTATTTGGCCCTGGAAGCACTCCCTCACTATGTTTGTGGGTAACTTGCAAGTGGTTCTCACTCTCTCGCTGTTTTCTTTCAGATCATCCTTCACAATTTCCTCTGGTGTAAATGGAAGCAGAGTGAGACGCTCTCCATTGTGCATGAAGGTAAGCTTGTTAGCACGACCACTAATCTGAACATCATGATTATATAGCCATGGTCGTCCTAACAATAGCTGACAAGCATGCATGGGGACGACGTCACATTCCACTTGGTCTTTGTACTTCCCAACAGAGAAAGGAACAATTACGGTGTTTGTGACACGTAGTGCCCTACAACCATTAAGCCACTGCATCTTGTATGGGTTAGGATGACGCTGCAGTTTGAACCCCATTTTCTCTACTAATTTTTGACTTGCAATATTATTGCAGCTGCCATTATCAACAATAATTTTGCATACTTTATCTTTGATCATGCCTCTGGTATGAAAAATATTGTGGTGCTGTCCATTATCTTCTTTTACAGCCGTGACACTAAGCACTCGACGATAAATGAAGCAATTATAATCACCTTTTTCGGGTTGGATTTCATTCTCATTATCTTTAATTTCTTCATCATAGCATGGTGCATCTTTTGGTTCACTTTCAGATTCCCATTCTCCTTGTTCATTCACAATCATAGTCCTTCGAGTAGGACACTCAGCAGCAACATGTCCACGCCCTTGGCAGTTATGACACACAATGCTTCGGCTATTTGAAGAGGACGCAGCTGCTGATGCAACAGAACGGGCTGCTGTATTAGTAGTGCGACATCGTTGCTCTTGTTGAATTGTAGGCGAAGAAGCACCTGAAACTGATGTTTTTGCAGTACCAATGGATGGATAAGACTTAGATGCACCACCTTGAGATTTCCCCTCAACAAAAGATGTACCGGGTTGCTGCTGGTTCCAAGGAAAAGATCGTCCACCATAGGATCGACTTCGTCGAGCTTGCTGAAATTTTCTTTCGGTGTGAATATCTTGATCCACAAGGTTCTGCAAATTGTGGTATGGAAACATCTCAACAATTTCAGCATTAAGACCATGCAAAAATCTTGCCATCTTTGATTCTTCATCTTCATTAATTCCCGGTCAAATCAGCAGCAACTTCATTTCCTTGTAATACTCATCAACTGATTTGGAACGTTGTCTCAATTGCTGCAACCTATTACGAAGGTCACGTTGATAGCTGGATGGTACAAAGCGTCTTCTCATCACTTGCTTCATCTCATTCCATGTGTTGATATGATCACGTCCCAACACAAGTTGATCTTCTTGTATTTGACTCCACCAAGTGAGAGCATAACCTGAAAATTGGACAGAGGCAAGGTTTACACGCCGTCGATCGGACGGATTATGCACTCTAAATATTTGGTCACATTGCTCCTCCCATTCTAGATATGCATCTCCATCTTCTTTTCTAGAAAACTTTGGGACACTTAGTTTGACACGAGCAATGCTGTCCTGATCATCCCCATTGTGTTGATGACGACGTTCTCCATTATAACCAGCACCTTGACGACGATCATGGTGATGTGCAAAAGGTCCTTGATCTGCAAAAGGGTTATCATTTGCCTCATACCCATCGTATGAGTCCTCATGTAATTCCTGCTCATCCTCAAATTGCACATGGTTGCTGTAACCACGTCTTTGCATTCTTCTTCCACGCTGATCATTGTGACCAGCACGCCTACCACCATCATGGCCACCATGTTCATTTCGGAAATGGTTCCGAAAACCATTCCCAAAACCAGAATTTTCGTCGCCTCCCGCGAGATGGGCCCGGGAGCCACTGTCGGTACCCTGCAGACCGGGTACCCCGGCATGGAGGGAAAAAGACAGCCTAGGCCCGGCCTCCCTACTGAGGCGGGCGCCAGCATAGCAACGTATCCTTGGCCTTGAGATTCGCCCCAGGGCTGCCACGTGCGCTAGGGCTCTAGAGCCTACACGTGCCCTGGGCTCCGGCCCGAGCCTCCCTGCTGAGGTGAGGCCCGGAGCTGCCACGTGTATCCGGGCTCTAAACCTCCTCCCTGATGAGGAGGGCTTCGGAGCCGATACGTGATAGGGTGAAACCCGGGTGTGTACTGATCTTCACGACAGTAGGTACGATGAAGGGCAAATGGAAAAATCGGACAGCGGAAAGAACAATGGTAACTAGCTGAAAACAGCAGGGTAACTAGCTTTATACCTGCCAAGGTTGGATGCGACCAAGTGACGGGGAGAGAGGTAACGAAGTCTTTGAGAACTTCGACTCGATCTCCGAACGACCACAGAACCATAATCCGAGATGACTAGCTTTATACCAGCCAAGGTTGGTTGCGACCAAGCGACGGGAAGAGAGGTACCGAAACCTTGAGCATTTCGACTCGATCTCTGAACAACCGCAGAACCACAAACCGGAAACTAATCCACATAAAAGGCCCGGAAGCCTAGAGCATGAATTAGGGGACCCCTGAGGGATCACTTCACAAGTCCATGAAGAAGCAGGAAGAATAAAGGTGTGCAAGACATTCATAATTATATTGTTTATCAAATGATCAATGGTTGTTTTTCTAGGAGCACAAGAGTGTCATTTATACTAGGAACAACCCTCCTAGCTAGGTGTGAACTAAATTCACCATGTTTTGAAGTGGAGGGCCAGATAGTGAGCAATTCACGAAATCTTTAGTAATTTTGCCATAACTCTAGCTTGGAAACTACAAACGATGCACTGTTTGTTGCGTTGGAAAGTAGACTTGATAAGCTTTCACACCATATGTATTATGCCCCTGTAACATTACAGATTGGTACAGAATTACACGTGAAGTTGAGGCTGCTGCAGTGCACCTGTTTTCAGATCGGACGGTGCGAATTAACTTGGTTCTTTCCGTGGCAGGCAATGATGCTCCTTCATGTGAAAACCTGAGTATCACGTAATCACACAACTTAGGTAGCATATTATTCTCATTAATATTCAAATGTAATGTAGAGAGGAAAGCATTGACCTGTTGTTCAAGTTTCTTAGCACGAGTTCGTGTAATCGGTCCTTCATAGGATTATTTATGTTCTCCTTTGCTGAGATGTCCACATCAACACGTGTCCTGGGTTTCGGTTTGAATCTCCCCACTGAGGTGAGGTACGGAGCTGCCATGTATATTTGGGCTCCGAACCCGCCGAGAGGACCTCCGGAGCCGCCACGTGACCCACGATCTGTCGTGGGCCGTAGTTCGACGAAATTAAGGAGGAAGTGCGCTGTCAGGACGTGCATTCAAGGCTCGCATCTTCCCCAGAAGCATGGCGCTCGGCGCACGCCTCCGTACTCCGCCCACTCACCATTACGGTGACAAGACAGGGCGACGAGGCGTGACAAAGGTATAGTGCCGCCCAACGGCACAGAGCTGCCCAAGCAGAGCGAGAAGATGCGGTGACAAGACAGCGTCTTCATCATCACCTAACACACGGACAGGGGCGCTCAGCGCGTTAGGCGGCAGGACTTAACTCCCCCACTAGCTACTCTACTCAGAGTGTAAAACCTAGATCATGTATAGGGTTCACATAGCTTCAGGGTCACCTGTCGGGCCCCAAGCCACAATGTAACCACCCCGGCCTTGAACTATAAAAGGACCGGGGTATCCAATCGACAAAGGGTTCGCAACCCTGGACCCTCACACACTCATACGCACAAACAATACAACAAGTACCCCCGTGGATGTAGGGTATTATGCTCTGGCGGCCCGAACCATGTAAATCTCGTTTGTTCACCCGCTCTCTCGAATTCGATCGCGTAGGGACGCCAAGCCCCCTCCAATTAAAGAAACTCCATGGGTTTCTTCCGTAGCAAGACGGGAGGAGTGTCGCGACTCACACTCCGACAACGATGACATAAACATAAGATAACACATGTTTACCGTCCCTTGCAAGCTATAGACTTATGTGATCATTACAACCCCAATGGCCCATACAGATATTGATTGACTTGTTAAGAAGGAAGCTCACCTAAACTAACTCAGTCCCTACTCATTTCATTGTGTAGCTGGTCACCCTAGTGCTAGGAGCTCATGTACATTTGTTTTTTTCGAAAGTTCCGGTATGACCAGCCTATATTAATCTGCATTTCTTAACAAAATCACTTTGGATCTGGACGTATACAATGTCTATGTAGTATAGTAGTTGTCGAAGTGTGCCGTCGACACTTCCCCCGGGCCTGCTTCAGGAGCAACCCACGGAGGTTCTTTTTCAGAGGGGCTAGTTCTCTCGGGAGGTCACGTTGGTTGTGAGAGGATTGACACCAGGATTTTTACGTGGTTCAGGCCGCCGGAGCGTAATACCCTACGTCCATGGGAGCTGTATTGCTCGGAGCTTAGGATCGGAGTTCTAAGCTTGGGGATCTGGATGAGCTGAGTTGCCCAAAATGCCAAACCCTCGAGAGTCCGAACCCCTTGCAACGTTGACAAACCGAGTCTTTTATACTTCAAGGCTCGGGCGGCTTACAAGATGGGCCCCGGGGTCCGACAGGTGGCCCCGGGGAGATTTCCTGCCATCTACCATATCTTCCAGTGAATGCTGGTAGTTGTCTCTGGCAATGGCTTCTTAGTCGTCGTCCTGCCCGTGCCGCAAGCTAGACGTAGTGGTTGATGATGGCAGGGACGGCAGGGGATGTCTTGTCACCGTATTTATTGGTCAACAGCTTCTGACCTAGTGCGCCTGTCTTAACTGTGACGCAACTGGTCATAGTGTTGCCTGACAGGGGCGTGCGCCGCGTCTTCGCGTCTTGGGAATGTGCGGGTCTTGAATGTCTTGATCGGACAAGGCATGGCGTGCCTTTACTCCTGCTGCCTACCGAGCCAGGGTGGGCAGCACGGCACGTGGCGCATTCGGAGCTCACCCCTGCGGAGGGCGTGAGGTCCGGCACTGCTGGCCACGTGGCAAGCCCGAGGCTCGCCTCTGAGGAGAGGTGAGGCCTGGCCCCGCTGGACACATGGCACCTTTGGAGCTCGCCCCAACGAAGGCGGCGAGGCCCGACTCTGCTGGCCACGTGGCAGGCCCGGGGCTCGCATATGAGGAGAGGGGAGACCCGGGCTCGCAAGACACGTGGCGCCTTCGGAGCTCACCCCTGCAGAGGGGGCGAGGTCCTTAGGCGGTTTTTCTCCTGTGTGTGGTGGTACCCGGTACTGAGATTACCGATAGTGGCCCCCGGGCCCACCTCAGGGGAGATACGATCCCGGGGTGGGGCCTTCTCCTTTTCTAACTTGCGCACTTTCTTGGAAACTCCTTCACGCCGGTGTAGCACGTGGCGCCTTCGGAGCTCACCCGTGCGGAGGGGGTGAGGTCCGGCACTGCTGGCCACGTGGCAAGCCCAGGGCTCGCCTCTGAGGAGAGGGGAGGCCCGGCCCTGCTGTACACATGGCACCTTCGGAGCTCACCCTTGCGGAGGGGGCGAGGCCCGGCTCTGCGCCTTCGGAGCTCACCCATGCGGAGGGGGCGAGGCCCAGCTCTGCGCCTTTGGAGCTCACCACTGTGGAGGGGGTGAGGTCCGGCACTGCTGGCCACGTGGAAGGCTCGGGGCTCGCCTCTGAGGAGTGGGGAGGCCCGGCCCTGCTGGACACGTGGCGCCTTCAGAGCTCACCTATGCGGAGGGGGTGAGGTCCGGCACTACACCTTCGGAGCTCACCTTTGCGGAGGGGGTGAGGCCCAGCTCTGCGCCTTCGGAGCTCACCCCTGCGGAGGGGGTGAGGTCCGGCTCTACGCCTTCGGAGGTCACCGCTGCGGAGGGGGTGAGGTCCGGCTCTGCTGGCCATGTGGCAGGCCCGGGGCTCGCCTCTGAGGAGAGGGGAAGCCTGACCCTGCTGGACACGTGACGCCTTCGGAGCTCACCCCTGCGGAGGGGGTGAGGTCCGGCATCGGAGCTCACCGCTGCGGAGGGGGTGAGGTCCGGCTCTGCACCTTCAGAGGTCACCCCTACGGAGGGGGTGAGGTTTGGCTCTGCGCCTTCGGAGCTCACCCCAGCGGAGGGGGTGAGTTCCAGCTCTGCGCCTTCGGAGCTCACCCCTGCGGAGGTGGCGAGGTCCGGCTCTGCGTATTCGGAGCTCACCCCTGCGGAGGGGGCAAGGTCTGGCTCTGCGCCTTCGGAGCTCACACCTGCGGAGGGGGTGAGGTCCGGCACTACGCCTTCGGAGCTCACCCCTATGGAGGGGGTGACATCCGGCTCTGCGCCTTCGGAGCTCACCCCTGCGGAGGGGGCGAGGTCCGGCTCTGCACCTTCGGAGCTCACCCCTGCGGAGGGGGCGAGGTTCGGCTCTGCGCCTTCGAAGCTCACCCCTGCGGAGGGGGTGAGGTCCGGCACTGCGCCTTCAGAGCTCACCCCTGCGGAGGGGGCGAGGTCCGGCTCTGTGCCTTCGGAGCTCACCCCTGCGGAGGGAGCGAGGTCCGGCTCTGCGCCTTCGAAGCTCACCCCTGCTTAGGGGGTGAGGTCCGGCATCGGAGCTCACCCCTGCGGAGGGGGTGAGGTCCGGCACTGCTGGCCACGTGGCAGGCCTAGGGCTCGCCTCTGAGGAGAGGGGAGGACCGGCCCTGCTGGACACGTGCCGCCTTCGGAGCTCACCCCCGCGGAGGGGGTGAGGTCCGGCATCGGAGCTCACTTCTGCGGAGGGGGTGAGGTCCAGGAGGCCTCTCAAGAGGTCCTGCACACGAGTAGGAAAATGGTAATTTTGCTCAGAGGTCCTCCCTTCCCTGTCTCTTAGTCTTATTTGGCTTACAGTCCTAGGGCGGTATACAGGGCTTGGGTAATTCAGTACACTTGGTACCGGGGGTCCGGCTCCCTCCTTGGTCAAGGTGTAACCGTCCGGCCCCTAGTACTAGACCGTAGCGCTGGGGAGGCAGAGTGTGCATGCTTTGGGTGCAGGACTAGGCAAAGCTGGCTGCACACCCTGGACCTCCCGCTTTGGCATAGGTTTTTCCTGGAGGAGACCAACTGGCGTCACAGTACCCTAACAGGGGGAGGTCCGAGAGGCCCCCGAGTCTTTGGCAGATACCTCAAGCACAACGGCCTTTGGCAGGATGGCAAATGCCAACTAGGCATGAGAGTGGGAAAGGAGAGCCGAGTATACGATGAACGTACACTGTCTTGAGCATGGGAAGGTGATCATAAAAATTAATGCATAATTTAAATGAACACATAAGTAAGCATGGTAGGACAGGGTTTTTTTCATCCGTATAAGTCCATAGGAGGAAAACAGGTTGTACATGGAGGCAACGACCCACCCCATTGTGAAGGGGGGTAGGGCCTACGCACTTAGGGTACAGGACCAGGCTAAGCCAGACGTAGTCCTGGACCACTACCTGGGGCTTAGTTGCTCCGAGCACTGCTCCTGGGCTCTATGGGATCTGTTATAGAAAAAAGGAAAAACCTGTCCTACCACTGCTCTAAGGGTAGAACTTACAGAGGTGTTCTGTGTCCGAAGGTTGGGGAGCGGGTCCCCGTCCTCCGTGGCAAGGCGCAGGCACCCGGGGCGGCAAACTTTCGTGGCTCGGAAGGGACCTTCCCAGCTGGGGGAGAGTTTGTTGGCCCCTTCTCGAGAAAGTATGCGCCGCAGCACCGGGTCGCCTTCCTTGAGCTCCCATGCACGGACCTCTAGTGGTAGTGCCGGAGCGCCTGCCGGTACTGTGCGTTTCGGAGCGTTGCTTGCCATCTTGCCTCGTCGACGAGGCCGATGTCCTCACGCGGGAGTTGGTCCTACGTGGCTTCGTCGTACGCTCGGACACGGGGGACCCCATGGTGCTCTCCAGGGGAAGCACGGCTTCTGCTCCGCATACCATGAAGAAGGGTGTTTCTCGTGGCCCGGCTCTGGGATGCCCGGCTGGCCCTAGACTTAGAGGAACCGGTATCCCTCGACGGTTCTGGCGCTCCCCTCTGAGGAGAGGGGCCCCAGTATGTCCAACCCCCATACCGCGGATGGCCATGAGGGTGGGATCATCTGCAGCGTCTGCACCGGTGTGTGGATCTTCTAGGCATGGACTGGCACACCTTGAATCTCTTAACCATCTTGACGGCGTCCAGGAGGCTGTAGGCCAGTAGAAGCCATGCCGGAAGGCTTTACCGACCAGCGTGCGAGAAGATGCGCATTTCCCGCACTCGCCTCCATGGATTACTGCGAGCAGGTCGCAGCCTTCCTCATGGGTTATGCATCGCAATAGGATGTCGTTGGCGCCACGCCGGTAGAGATACCAGCGTGTAGCTCTTAGCCATCCGCCCAATACGTTCAGCAGATGCACGTTCATCAGGAAGGATGTTATATTTCAAGTAATCTCGGACCTCTGTGGTCCATGCATTGGGGCTACTTGACCTTCTGGATCTTGGGCGCTGGGTAGCACGGAGTCCCCAGTGGCTCATACGATCTGTTGAAGTGTTCGGTCGACACCTCCCCTGGGCCTGCACTGGGCAGCCCGCGGAGGTTCTTTTTTTCGGTGGGGCTAGTCCCTTGCGGAGAGCTTGCGCGGATGGACGAGTTAGTAAGAGCTTGACACGGTGAGTTTTACGTGGTTCAGGCCGCCGGAGCGTAAAACCCTACGTCCACGGCGAGCTATGGAGCTTGCTGTATTGCTTGCTGCTCAGAACCGGAGTCCTGAGCTTGGGGGTGAGTTACAGCTTGGGTGTGAATGGCTAGCGTATGAGTTGCAGAGGTGCGAACCCTTGCTCTCATCGCCTACCCGAGCCTTTTATAGTCCAAGACTCGGGTGGCTTACAAGGGGGCCCGGGACCCGACAGGTGGTCCCGGGGAGATTGTCTATCATCTACCATATCTGCAGTTATGCCGGTAGTTGTCTCTGGCGAAGGATTCTGAGTCTTCGTCTTGCAGCCCTGCCCATGCCGCATGCTAGTCGTAGTGGTTGATGACGGCGCGGGCGGCATGGGATGTCTTGTCGCTGCGTTTATTGGCTGGCCGGCCCTGACACTACGCGCCAGTCTGTGATGCGACTGGGCGCAACGGCACCTGACAGAGGCGTGCTCCGCGTCTTCGCGCCTTGGGAAGACGCGGGCCTTGAATACCTTGTACGGGCAAGGTATGGGGCGTATTTACGCCCGCTTCCTATTGCTCTGGGGCAGGCAGCGCCGTTCTGCTGGCCACGTGGCGGGCCCGGAGCCCTCCACAGAGGAGAGGGGGGTCCGGCCCCGCGGGACACGTGGAGCCTTCAGACCTCTCCCCGCGGAGGGGGAGGTTCGGCTTCTGTCGGCCACGCGGCGGGCCCGGAGCTCCTCTCTCTGAGGAGAGGGAGGTCCGGCCCCGCCGGATATGTGGCACCTTCGAACCTCTCGCCCGCGGAGGGGGAGGTCCGGCTTCTGTATGCCACGTGGCGGGCCCGGAGCTCTCCTCTGAGGAGAGGGAGGTCCGGCCCCGCCGGACGCGTGGCGCCTTCGGAGCTCTCCCTGCGGAGAAGGGCAAGTTCCTTAGGCATTTTCCCCTGTGCGCGGGGGTACCCCATATCGCAGGTACCGACAGTGGCCCCCGGGCCCATCTCGGGGGAGATAGCGAGCCCGAGGCGGGACCTCCGTCTCTTCTGATCCGCGCACTTTCTCTAAGTCCCGCATTGACCGCTGCCGGAGCACGAACGGTCGCAGGATCGTGGGAGCATGCGCCCACTTGATGGTTGCTTTTACTGCGGCAGTTCCCAAGACTGCCACTTCTGCACATTGCGGCGCTTTCTTCGGGAACCGCCGAAGTGCCTTGCCGGCTCATCTTCTCAGGAGATTGATTCCTTGGCCCACCGCTTCAGTTGGGCGGCTTGGGTCCACCTGTCATCGGCGCTCGGTCTAGGAGCCGAAGCGATTGTCGATGCGGTGTATTCGAAGAGTTCCGAATCGCCTGGAATTGCACCTGGGAAGGTTTTTAGAGGGGATCTTACCCGCATTGCGGCTCCCCTTCGCACCTCCCAGCGTTTCTTCTTGGACTCTTGTGCTTTTGCCCTCTTGCCCTTGAGTCCTCCCTCGCCATGGCCTCCAACCCGCCACCAGAGAAGAAGCGCGCTCGATCTCCTCCAGCGGCGGCGTCTGTGCCAAGTCGGGAATCTGGGGTGCCTGGCACTCCTTCCGGTGGCGACTCAAAGAGGCCCCAGGATGATGCATTGAGGGGAGCTTCTGGGGCGTCCCCTGCTCCGCCAGTTCAAGCGACTGCGGAGCGGCCGTCAGTGACGGCAGCGGGCTCTGGGAGTCCTACCCCGGCTCGGAAGTCGGGGTGCAGAGCCCGCTGGAGTGTCCGCGCTTCCCGGCCATCCCCGACTAGCGGGGAGTCTGTGCCGTTGCGCTCGGAACCCGGGACAACTGCCGCGGCCCCCAAGCCGGAGCGAGCTTCTCCTGTTCCGGTGTGCCCGGACTCCGCGGCGGCATCATCTCTTCCTGCCGAGATGGCCGCCGCGGCCCCCAAGCCAGCGCAGGTCGACCCTGCACCAGGCGGCCCGGCCTTTATTCCAGCGCCGCCTTCCCCGGCTCGCCTGTAAAGGTCCCAAAATTATGAATACAAAGAAACACTTGTTTGCAAAGTTTTGTTTCATGTGTATGAAATTTGGGACTTGTTAATACTTTCTCCCACATGTGATAACACACATGAGGGCTTTCTTCACACAAGTCAAATGTTCATTTGAGAACTTGGAACCCTAGAGGGGTCTAAAACAAGGATGGGAAGTTCCCATATGTGTGAGAAAACAAAAATCAGATTTGGAACAATTTGTTCAAACAAAAATTCAAATGAGAAAAACACAATGGAATTCAAAACTGTTGTGCTAAAAATCTCATTTGCAGCAGCCAAAATAAAAATCAGATTTCATATTTGAATTCCTTGAGTCCAAATTAGGGGGTGTGCCAAGTTTCATGATTTATGGAAAAAGTTGGCAACCCATTTTGCAAAATGGACTTTAAAAGACAAAGAATTCAAATGCATGTTTGAATTTGGATGAAACTTGCCCAATTATCCAAATGCATACCAGATTTGAATTCCCACAATTAAATTCACTCAACATTCAAACTTGGGAGATATTTGGAGAGGGGATAAGGAGGACTGATCAGTGGGTCCCACATGTCATTTTGTGAACTGAAAATTTGCAAAAGATCTCAGTGTTGGGTCTCTGTTTGCCTCCTTCAGTCGGCACCCGACACCGAGGGCGCAGCTCCGCTCGATGTCGGTGGCTACCGCCTCTCCCGCCTCTTAACCGAAGCCACGGCGCTGTTCTTCTCTCTCTCGCACCGGAAGACAGAAAACACAGCCGCCCTGCTTCGATCGATCGGGAGCTCGGGAAATTCTAGTGAGCAGCGCCTCTGAGCAGCAAAACAACACCACCAACGTCCCCACGACCTCCTCGAGCCATCACCCAGTGTGTTCGTGCCCTCTATGCCGAGAACCTGGAGTTTCCGCGGCGGCCGAACACCCCGGCGGCGACGTGCTCCCGTGGACAGCCTCCTCCAGAAAGTTTCGCGACCAAGCGAGGCCGCTTTTGGACGCGCAGGAGCTCCGTGCAGCTTCCACCCGACGCACAGAGCCTGCCTCGACCGCTCGACGGCGAATTTTGAAGATCCTCTCCGGCCGGTGAAAACCAACCTTCCGGTATGATTCTGTAAAATTCCCGATCAATTGTTGTTTAGACACCACGAGACTTCGCACACACCGGCTAGACATGTAGGCGCACCAGTTCTCTTTTGAAACCTCGCATGAAACACCCTGTGCACGGTGCAATTTTAAGCTTTCCGAAGGCGGCTATGGCGGGAAGATGCGGGTGCACGGTGAACCCTAAGTTAGAGCCGTCTCCGAGCCATTTCCTTTCCACGTCGATGATCCCTAATGTCCGCTGGTGCTCTAGAGCTTGGAAACCGGAGCCTAGAAGGCTTAGGGTGTCGGGGCGACGTCGCCGGACTTCGTCCGAACCATTGCGCCGTCGCGGGGTAGTTTGGGGGCCCTGTCAGCTCAAGACAACCCCATCAGCGTGTTCCTCGTGTTGAATTGGGGGCTGGCGGCGAGTTTCATCGAAAGAGGTGGCCGGACGACTGATCCCGAAGCTACTCCGGCGAGCCTGGCGGCGACATCGCGCGGGGGCGGGAGGTGGAAGAAGACCTCGCCGGCCCCACGCGTCAGTCGCACGGCAACAGTGGGCCGGATACTCTGTGGCGCCGGATCAATTGTGACAGCGCGGGAAATGACCCTGTGACCCCGTGTGGCGCGCTCCCGGTGACTGACACGTGCCCCGTGGCCCCACAGTCAGTTTAAACATTTCCCGGATTTATTCAAATTCCAGATTTTTCCCCAAACTTTAGAAGAGCATAACTCTTGCTAGGAACCTCCAAATTTAGTGATTCAAATTGGGTTAGATTCATATTGACAAACTATATCCAAATATGCAACCCAATTTGTATGGAAGTCCTTATTTAATTCTGGAAAATTCTTTAAAGCTTTTCAGCAAAAGAATTTTAGAGAGAGTTTGGTTTATCCAAAAATCCTCAAATTTTTCCAGAATAATCTTTAGGGTGTTATTAGACTCCTGTAAACGTTTCAGCTCATCTGTAGTTGAATTGATCAGGGTAATTCAGATTGTAAGTTCCTGTATTCAAATGAATACAGAAACATTTTCAGAGAATTTCCAAAACTTGTAAATTCAGTTCTGGGAAATTCCTAGCTCCAAAAATCCTAGGAAAATTCATGTAGACTCTATAAACTATAATTGAAATTGTGGTTCACTGAGTTTGACATGAACATGGATGTTACCTCAGAATTAACTCATCTTTGACTAAACACTTAGAGAATTATTCTGAATAAACCATTCCATGAAATGTGCTAAATTTTGGTCCAGAGGACATTCTTGTGACAAGGAACTCACATGAAAATTCTCAGCTCCATTAGAGCTCTGGATCACCACTGTCATGTGTGATCTCTTAAGGTGATCAACACTTAAGTGGGAAGAAGCACTCAACACTTGATCATGGTGTTAAACCCAACCCAAACCACTAGCACCAGTGTCATTTTAAATTCTTAAACAGAGTTCCAGTTTTAAAACTGTCATTAAATCTTATGAGCAAAAGATTTTCAATTAAATACATATGCATGATCATATCGTGTATCATATACGTGAAGAAGGTGATAAGTACTTGAAGTGAAGATCAAGGAAGGAGGAAAACAAGTGATCAAGCTCCAAGTGATCATCACTAACTGATTGTAACAGTAGTCACCTGCAAAACAGGCAAGCCCCAGTTTGCATTTGAACAGTTTTATAAAGCATTTCCATTTGTAGAGATCATAGCTTTGCATCGTTGATTGCATTACGTCTAGATGATATTGAAAACCCCACTTGCATGACCAAAAACACCTAAGAGCGAAAGGGTAGAATAGCAACTCCTCGAGGGAATTTGGCTACGCTAATGTTAATAGGAAAGGTCCGGTAGAAGACGAGTAGTTGGAATCTACTCGTGAGTTTAGGGCTGGTGTACCTGGAACGGGTCCAATTTAGAGAAGATGAGGAAAGTTCACACATAAGAAATGGAGACCGGGCAGGGAGGTTTAGATGCAGCAGGTTGCAGGCCGTGAGTGCATAGCCCTGCCTGTGTCGGTTAAGGCCTGTCCGTGCTTGGCCCTGTTGGACAAGTTTGAGTTGTGTACCGGGCGCATACTGGCTATATGGGACCCAGGAAACCGATGTACCTTGGGAGATCCATAGTGGAACTTTTCCAACTGCCTTAGGCTTTCGGCGTCAGGGTAGCAGGAGGTACCTCGCTCAAGAACATACCACAGCGGGTATGTACCTTGAGGGAGCTTGCGTACTCGGGGCAGTTGGACTGTGTCCAATGTGGAAGATCTTGGGAAAGGTGGCCGCGTACAACGTCAGTCGAGGTTGCTGCCGGCAACTCGGAGGACGGGTGTACGTGTCGTGTAGTCCGGGCGTGTACTGATTCGAATCACCGTCGCTCGCGGTCATATGAGCATACTTGCCCACTGCGTCTTGACGTAGTAACAACTGGAATTGTTTATCTTTGAACTTGATAAGGCGGTGCTATAACTTGTATTGCAACCATGATTGAATTAGAGATAGGCTCATTAAAGTTTACTTTCACTTTGTGCAAGGAGCATCGCAACAAAGCGTTTCTTGTTTGATTGTGGAGTTGCGATGCTTTTCGGCTCAAGGTCTGCACAATGAGGCTTAAAATTTGAAAGTTAAGGATCAACTTTAGGCGAGTCCTTTATGCAAATCTAGCCGACCCAATTGTAACTGTCGTGCATGTAGAGTTTCTTGTTTAGGAGAGACGGGTCAGACTTGCTGAGCCTATGTGCTCACGCTTGCTATATAAGTGGTTTTGCAGGTTAACAACGATGCTGAAAAGAAGGTTGTCCGGTGAGACTCGGGGACTCCCGAGTCAGGTAACACATGGAGAACCCAGCCGCTGCTGCTTGTCTTCGTGTTGCTAGCGAGAGGAGTCCGCGGGCTGGACTTCATCTCGAGTGCTTTTAGTTATTCGACGTGAGTTGATATAGACTTCCGCTGTAGTTACTTGATGTAAACTATTTACAAAGAAAAATTTGTAAGCTTCCGCTATTGTTTTATGTAATACATTGTTCCTCATATGTGTGTTGTTGGGTGCCGCATAATACGGCACCACCCAATGCGATTCCCGGGCGAGTGGCCTGTCTCGGCTGAGCGGGTCGCGTCAGCGTGGTATCAGAGCCGCATTGGTAATAGCACACGGAATAAGGAAGGTATTACGACAAAAATTTAGGTTACGGTGAGGATACGGTATTAGGCCCACATAAGGATAACTATTAGCTTATTATGAAGGTGGCAACCTAACTTATTTGTTATGTCGGAAAATCGTGCATCTCGGGACAATTTATGTCTTGGGGGGTGCACGTAAGCGCTGTCCACCAGTGCGCACAAGCTGAAGGGTGGAGCCCCACGGGTGGCAGGTAACCCGATCCGCTTTAGTATCCTCTACGACTCTTCATGTCGTTTGGGGTACTCGAGCCACGTTTGTCCCAGGCGTGCGTGGTGCAATTTGGGAAACCCCATCACGTGGTTAGTAACGTGAACACGTAGCTCAAGGCGTGTTTGGCTTGAGAACACCTGTGCGAGTGATGACAGACGGGTGTAAGAACTGTATGGATACCGGGTTCGGTGTGCAGCCGGACCTGATCATTGAGTGTGACTTATGCAGGATTAACCACGAAACCGTAGTACGAATAGCACACGTTTGCGAGTGACCGTTTTAGTGCCACCTAAGACACGTTTATGCCGGTATAATCCGGATAGGATTTTCTTTTGGTGAGGCTACGTAGTACCGACATGCTTTTTACGGTGCATCGACGCCGTACTAAACTTTATAACTCCTTTCTTTGAAGAAATGACTCATGAACTAACTTTCAACTAAAAACGAAAGTTTGAAACAAATATTAGTTACTGAACTCTTATTTTGAGCTAAGATTCAAATGAGAGGAAGATTAGACTTCAAAGATTTCAAAAACAGTGTGCTCTGTTTTCAGCAGAAATTTGTGCTGGACTTCAACAGAGCATAACTCTGAGTAGCTTGACCCAATTAAGGTGTATGATACAGTTCTGGAAACATTTTCAAGTGATATACAACTTCTTCGTAGACCCCCAGAGCTAAATCACATGTTAAATGGGTATAAAGTTCAGAGTAAGGTAAACTGTCCAGAATCAGGACAGCAACAAAACCTCTCTGGACCTTTCTGTTTTTAAGCCATAACTTTCTGTAGATAAACCCTTAAGAAGCCTATGATACACCATTGGAAAGATTATGAATGTGCAACACTGTTTTATTTCAAAGTTTGTTCAGGTTCTTATTGTATTTACATATACAACCGTGATAAAATCAGCCACGTACAAAGGAGGTGCTGGCAAATTTTATCCAGGAATCCTGTCAACTTTGGAAAAAAAATCATAACTTTTAATCCGGAGATGATCTGAGGGTATATGAGTACTCGTTGGAAAGATACTGAAGTTAACTTTAACTTTGGTATTCAACTTGAGTTATGAAAATGCTCTTAACTAGATCAAAATCTGGAGATAGTGCATAAAGGTCTGTTCTGTACAGATAGGCTGAATAGCTATGCCTACTAAGGAGTTTTGTAAACATGAATTTTGTTACTGCTTTCATAAAGTTTGGACATAATCATGTTTCCATTAGTCTCACATGCTGCTGAGTTCTTGTTTAACTCATCTCAACTACATTTTGCAGTATGGTTCGTAATCGCTCTAGGAGTAGGGCCGGAAGTTCTCGTCGAGGTGGTGATGCTTCTATCCCACCATCGGAACCACCCTCCACGGGATGGATGGATCTTATGACTCGAGTCGTCGAGTCTAACCAAGAGAACACTAGGCTACTCCATGAAGCAACGCAAGAACACACACGCTTACTCCAAGCTTTGGTACAGCAAGGCGTACTCCAAAACACGCAACAAGTCGTTCCACTTCGGAACGCTTATCTGGATTTCTTGGCGACTCAACCGCCGATTTTTACGGACGCCACCAAACCTGTGGAAGCAGATCAATGGCTTCGTGTCATGGAGTCAAAAAGTATTCGAGTGTGATGAATACCAGAAGACAAAGTTTGCCGCTCAACAACTCCATGGAGCCGCCGGAAACTGGTGGGTGGATCATATTGCCACCATTCCGGAGGACCATCAAGTGACATGGAGGGAGTTTTGTGAAGCCTTTCGTACTCGTTACATACCACTAGGTATTGTCAAGGCAAAGCGGGAGGAATTTTTGGGCTTAAAGCAAGGGGACATGAGTGTCCTCGAGTATGTCAGGAGATTTAATCTTTTGGCCCAATATGCTCCCGAATATGTGGCAAAAGAAGAGGCACGGTGTGACCTATTCTTCCATGGCCTGAGTGCCATATTACGGGAAAAGCTGGCCGTATACAATAACGGCAGTTACACCGACATGGTCGATGCGGCTTTCATTCAAGAGAAGCCGACACTTGAGTGGCAAGCGGAGAAGAGAAAGATGAGTGAGATCGAGCAGGCTAGCACAAGTTATGTGCCTCAGAAGTACCGTTTGGTGTATCAAATGCCACCCGGTGAAAGATGGAGGCCATCTGTACGATCTACTCCGCAGAGGTTGATTGCTGGTCAAGTTCTACAACTTGCACCACCTCCACTGCCGCGGCATCAGACGGTGGTTTGTGCTCCATCGCTGCAGCCATATGTACCTAGCAGTCCACCGCAAGTCAACGAAGAACCGGAAAGGCATCCGTGTCTTACTTGTGGGCGTAAGGGCCATTATGCTAGGCAATGTTCGGAGGGAATTCAAGGACGCGGGTCATCATATTTACAACAATACGACCCGTACCTCAATCTGCAGATAGGAGGGCAGATAAGGGGCAACATTCACTATACTGTGATTGATGATGTTCCGGAAGGAGAAACCGCTTTAGCAGGGATGTTTTCTCTGAATACGCTACCGGTTTTAGTTCTCTTTGATTCCGGTGCCACACACAACTTCATTAGCCAATCTTTTGTGGCTCAACATCAGCTCCAAACCGTTTATACAAAGAGGCAATACCTCATATCTTCGCCCGGGGGCAGCAGTACCGCAAGCGAGATTGTCTCCCGAGCACCTCTTTGTTTGGGGGGTAAAATATACCCTACGACCCTCATTATTCTTGAAGGTCTGAAGATCGACATCATTTTGGGGATGTCGTGGTTGAATTACCACAGAGCGGTTCTTAACATCAGCTCCAGGACCGTTGAGCTCAACTCCCCACAGCACGGTCTTCACATATTAATTCTGGGCGCCAGACGGCAGCAGATTGCCACAGTGAACCACACGGAAGCTGCTAAGATAGAGGACATTCCGGTGGTACGTGAGTATCCGGATGTGTTTCCCGAAGACTTACCGGGTATGCCGCCCGAACGAGACGTTGAGTTCAAGATTGAACTTACCGGGAGCAATACCGATATCACGAAGGCCGTACAAGATGGCACCCAATGAACTGGCAGAATTAAAGACACAGCTGAATGACCTAATGAGCAAGGGATTTATACGACCAAGTTCGTCACCTTGGGGTTGTTCAGCGTTGTTTGTCAAGAAGAAGGACGAAACACTACGGCTTTGTTTTGATTATCGTCCTTTGAACGCCGTTACCATCAAGAATAAGTATCCACTACCTCGCATTGATATGCTCTTCGATCAATTAGTGGGTGCGAAGGTATTTTCGAAGATGGATCTTCGGTCCGGATATCACCAGATTAAAATCCAGGCAGAAGATATTCCGAAGACGGCATTCTCAACGAGATACGGGCTGTATGAGTATCTCGTTATGTCTTTTGGTTTGACCAACGCCCCGGCACACTTTATGTACCTGATGAATTCAGTGTTCATGCCGGAGTTGGATAAATTCGTCGTTGTCTTCATCGACGATATCTTGGTGTACTCCAAGTCAGAGGAAGAACATGCTGAACATCTGCATATTGTGCTACAAAGATTGCGAGATCATCAGCTCTATGCAAAATTCAGCAAGTGTGAATTCTGGATTAATCAAGTACCTTTTCTCGGACACATCATTTCAGCGGAGGGCATCGCTGTAGATCCGAGTAAGATTATCCAAGTGCAGAAATGGGAGTCACCAAAGTCAGTATATGAAATCCGAAGCTTCCTCGGTTTAGCGGGTTACTACCGGAGGTTTATTCCGAGTTTTTCCAAGATTGCTAAACCGATGACGGAATTATTAAAGAAGAATACCAGATTTGTGTGGGGTGCTGCGTGTGAACAAGCTTTCAAGACTTTAGTGAAGCATCTCACAACAGCCCCAGTTCTTGCTTAACCAGATACGACAAAGCCATTCGACGTTTATTGAGATGCATCTGGCATCGGTCTTGGCTGCGTGCTGATGCAAGAAAGACGAGTGGTCGCTTATGGATCTCGTCAACTCATAACTCACGAGCAGCATTATCCAACTCATGATCTTGAGTTAGCTGCTGAGGTCCTTGCTTTGAAGATGTGGAGGCATTACTTGCTCGGAAATCTTGTACACCTCTACACCGACCACAAGAGCTTAAGTACATCTTCACTCAGAAAGAATTGAACATGAGGCAACGAAGATGGCTAGAGCTCATTAAGGATTATGAACTAGAGATTCATTATCATCCAGGAAAGGCGAATGTGGTCGCCGATGCGCTCAGTCGTAAGGCGCACATCCATCACCTAACTATTGCTGAAATGGATGATGAAGAACCAAGCCTCCGTGTCATACCGTATGGAGCTCTCTATAATCTCGCTCTCATTCCCACTATCCGAGAGGAGATCATGGAAGCTCAACGAAAAGACAAGGGTATGTCTCACATACGGCGGAGGATAGACGACGGAGAAATGAAGTGCTTCCGGAAGGACGATGAAGGTACCTTGTGGTTCAACAACCGGATTGTAGTACCCCGGGATATGGGACTACGGAAGAAAATTTTGGATGAAGCTTATTTGTCCAAGTTTTCCATTCATCCGGGCAGTAATAAAATGTACCAAGATCTCCGGAAGAAGTTTTGGTGGACACATATGAAACGTGAAGTCGCAAAGTACGTTTCAGAGTGTGATACGTGTCGGAGAGTCAAGGCCGACCATATTAAGAAGTCAGGCCTGTTGCAGCCACTGCAAATACCGGCATGGAAGTGGGAAGACTTGAGTATGGATTTCATCGTCGGGCTGCCGATAACCTCCCACAACCATGATTCGATTTGGGTAATTGTGGACCGGTTAACCAAATCAGCACATTTCATCCCTGTGCATACTAGGTACAACGCAAAGCAGTATGCGGAGCTGTACATAGCACGTATCTTGTGCTTACATGGAGTTCCCCGCACCATTGTGTCAGATAGAGGATCGCTGTTCGTAGCCCGTTTCTGGGAACAGCTACACGCCTCCTTGGGGACGAAGTTAATTAGAAGCTCTGCGTATCACCCTCAAACCGATGGGCAAACTGAGAGGGTGAATCAAATACTGGAAGATATGCTAAGAGCGTGTGCCATCCACCACGGTAAGAGCTGGGATGATCACTTACCGCTGGCGGAGTTCTCGTACAACAACGGATATCAGACGAGCATTAGGATGGCACCATATGAAGCTCTATACGGCCGGAAGTGCCGTACACCATTGAATTGGTGCGAATCCGGTGAACGAGTAATGTTCGGGGTTGATCTTGTCAATGAAGCCGAAGAGAAAGTTCGGATAATACAAGAGAACCTCAAAGCTGCCCAATCTCGTCAAAAGAGCTACACGGACCAGAGACGTCGACCGCTGCATTTCGAAGTCGGAGAGCACGTGTATCTTCGGGTGTCTCCGATGAAGGGGATTCATCGGTTCGGTATCAAGGGGAAACTTGCTCCCCGATTCATCGGTCCATTTACTATCACGGAGAAGTGCGGAACTGTAGCCTACCGGCTGGAACTACCGGCAATCCTTGCCGGTATTCACGACATATTTCACGTGTCCCAGCTGCGGAAGTGTCTCAAGTTTACAGCTGCCATCCGCACCGAAGACATCAACGAGTTAAAGCCGGATCTCACCTATGACGAGCAACCTATTCAGATTATCAACGAAAAGACCCGGATCACCCGGAACCGGACTTTGAAATTTTACAAAGTCCTGTGGAGTAATCATACCCCGGAAGAGGCGACGTGGGAATCCGAAGATTACATCCACAAGAATTATCCGGAGCTTTTGTCATAAACCTTGTAATTACCTCCCACCTCGTTCCTCTTTTGAATCTCGGGACAAGATTCCTTTTAAGGGGGGAGGAATGTAAAGGTCCCAAAATTATGAATACAAAGAAACACTTGTTTGCAAAGTTTTGTTTCATGTGTATGAAATTTGGGA
This sequence comes from Neostapfia colusana, assembly GCA_030760725.1. Classification (NCBI taxonomy): domain Eukaryota; kingdom Viridiplantae; phylum Streptophyta; class Magnoliopsida; order Poales; family Poaceae; genus Neostapfia; species Neostapfia colusana. Next base: position 116,744,634 of record JASWHV010000001.1, on the reverse strand, counting down.
CTTGTTAATACTTTTTCCCACATGTGATAACACACATGAGGGCTTTCTTCACACAAGTCAAATGTTCATTTGAGAACTTGGAACCCTAGAGGGGTCTAAAACAAGGATGGGAAGTTCCCATATGTGTGAGAAAACAAAATTCAGATTTGGAACAATTTGTTCAAACAAAAATTCAAATGAGAAAAACACAATGGAATTCAAAACTGTTGTGCTAAAAATCTCATTTGCAGCAGCCAAAATAAAAATCAGATTTCATATTTGGATTCCTTGAGTCCAAATTAGGGGGTGTGCCAAGTTTCATGATTTATGGAAAAAGTTGGCAACCCATTTTGCAAAATGGACTTTAAAAGACAAAGAATTCAAATGCATGCTTGAATTTGGATGAAACTTGCCCAATTATCCAAATGCATACCAGATTTGAATTCCCACAATTAAATTCACTCAACATTCAAACTTGGGAGATATTTGGAGAGGGGATAAGGAGGACTGATCAGTGGGTCCCACATGTCATTTTGTGAACTGAAAATTTGCAAAAGATCTCAGTGTTGGGTCTCTGTTTGCCTCCTTCAGTCGGCACCCGACACCGAGGGCGCAGCTCTGCTCGACACCGAGCTCAGCCGGCAGCCACCTCCTGGTGGGATTTCTTCACGCTGGAGAGCTGCTGGATGTCGGTGGCTACCGCCTCTCCCGCCTCTTAACCGAAGCCACGGCGCTGTTCTTCTCTCTCTCGCACCGGAAGACAGAAAACACAGCCGCCCTGCTTCGATCGATCGGGAGCTCGGGAAATTCTAGTGAGCAGCGCCTCTGAGCAGCAAAACAACACCACCAACGTCCCCACGACCTCCTCGATCCATCACCCAGTGTGTTCGTGCCCTCTACGCCGAGAACCTGGAGTTTCCGCGGCGGCCGAACACCCCGGCGGCGACGTGCTCCCGTGGACAGCCTCCTCCAGAAAGTTTCACGACCAAGCGAGGCCGCTTTTGGACGCGCAGGAGCTCCGTGCAGCTTCCACCCGACGCACAGAGCCTGCCTCGACCGCTCGACGGCGAATTTTGAAGATCCTCTCCGGCCGGTGAAAACCAACCTTCCGGTATGATTCTGTAAAATTCCCGATCAATTGTTGTTTAGACACCACGAGACTTCGCACACACCGGCTAGACATGTAGGCGCACCAGTTCTCTTTTGAAACCTCGCATGAAACACCCTGTGCACGGTGCAATTTCAAGGTTTCCGAAGGCGGCTATGGCGGGAAGATGCGGGTGCACGGTGAACCCTAAGTTAGAGCCGTCTCCGAGCCATTTCCTTTCCGCGTCGATGATCCCTAACGTCCGCTGGTGCTCTAGAGCTTGGAAACCGGAGCCTAGAAGGCTTAGGGCGTCGGGGCGACGTCGCCGGACTTCGTCCGAACCATTGCGCCATCGCGGGCTAGTTTGGGGGCCCTGTCAGCTCAAGACAACCCCATCAGCGTGTTCCTCGCGTTGAATTGGGGGCTGGCGGCGAGTTTCATCGACAGAGGTGGCCGGACGACTGATCCCGAAGCTACTCCGGCGAGCCCGGCGGCGAGATCACGTGGGGGCGGGAGGTGGAAGAAGACCTCGCCGGCCCCACGCGTCAGTCGCACGGCAACAGTGGGCCGGATACTCTGTGGCGCCGGATCAATTGTGACAGCGTGGGAAATGACCCTGTGACCCCGTGTGGCGCGCTCCCGGTGACTGACACGTGCCCCGTGGCCCCACAGCCAGTTTAAACATTTCCCGGATTTATTCAAATTCCAGATTTTCCCCCAAACTTTAGAAGAGCATAACTCTTGCTAGGAACCTCCAAATTTACTGATTCAAATTGGGTTAGATTCAGATTGACAAACTCTATCAAAATATGCAACCCAATTTGTATGAAAGTCCTTATTTAATTCTGGAAAATTCTTTAAAGCTTTTCAGCAAAAGAATTTTAGAGAGAGTTTGGTTTATCCAAAAATCCTCAAATTTTTCCAGAATAATCTTTAGGATGTTATTAGACTCCTGTAAAAGTTTCAGCTCATCTGGAGTTGAATTGATCAGGGTAATTCAGATTGTAAGTTCCTGTATTCAAATGAATACAGAAACATTTTCAGAGAATTTCCAAAACTTGTAAATTCAGTTCTGGGAAATTCCTAGCTCCAAAAATCCTAGGAAAATTCATGTAGACTCTATAAACTATAATTGAAATTGTGGTTCACTGAGTTTGACATGAACATGGATGTTACCTCAGAATTAATTCATCTTTGACTAAACACTTAGAGAATTATTCTGAATAAACCATTCCATGAAATGTGCTAAATTTTGGTCCAGAGGACATTCTTGTGACAAGGAACTCACATAAAAATTCTCAGCTCCATTAGAGCTCTGGATCACCACTGTCATGTGTGATCTCTTAAGGTGATCAACACTTAAGTGGGAAGAAGCACTCAACACTTGATCATGGTGTTAAACCCAACCCAAACCACTAGCACCAGTGTCATTTTAAATTCTTAAAAAGAGTTCCAGTTTTAAAACTGTCATTAAATCTTATGAGCAAAAGCTTTTCAATTAAATACATATGCATGATCATATCGTGTAGCATATACGTGAAGAAGGTGATAAGGACTTGAAGTGAAGATCAAGGAAGGAGGAAAACAAGTGATCAAGCTCCAAGTGATCATCACTAACTGATTGTAACAGTAGTCACCTGCAAAACAGGCAAGCCCCGATTTGCATTTGAACAGTTTTATAAAGCATTTCCATTTGTAGAGATCATAGCTTTGCATCGTTGATTGCATTAAGTCTAGATGATATTGAAAACCCCACTTGCATGACCAAAAACACCTAAGAGCGAAAGGGTAGAATAGCGACTCCTCGAGGGAATTTGGCTACGCTAATGTTAGTAGGATAGGTCCGGTAGAAGACGAGTAGTTGGAATCTACTCGCGAGTTTAGGGCTGGTGTACCTGGAACGGGTCCAATTTAGAGAAGATGAGGAAAGTTCACACATAAGAAATGGAGACCGGGCAGGGAGGTTTAGATGCAGCAGGTTGCAGGCCGTGCGTGCATAGCCCTGCCTGTGTCGGTTAAGGCCCGTCCGTGCTTGGCCCTGTTGGACAAGTTTGAGTTGTGTACCGGGCGCATACTGGCTATATGGGACCCAGGAAACCGATGTACCTTGGGAGATCCATAGTGGAACTTTTCCAACTGCCTTAGGCTTTCGGCGTCAGGGTAGCAGGAGGTACCTCGCTCAAGAACATACCACAGCGGGTATGTACCTTGAGGGAGCTTGCGTACTCGGGGCAGTTGGACTGCGTTCAATGTGGAAGATATTGGGAAAGGTGGCCGCGTACAACGTCAGTCGAGGTTGCTGCCGGCAACTCGGAGTACCGGTGTACGTGTCGTGTAGTCCGGGCGTGTACTGATTCGAATCACCGTCGCTCGCGGTCATATGAGCATACTTGCCCACTGCGTCTTGACGTAGTAACAACTGGAATTGTTTATCTTTGAACTTGATAAGGTGGTGCTATAACTTGTATTGCAACCATGATTGAATTAGAGATAGGCTCATTAAAGTTTACTTTCACTTTGTGCAAGGAGCATCGCAACAAAGCGTTTCTTGTTTGATTGTGGAGTTGCGATGCTTTTCGGCTCAAGGTCTGCACAATGAGGCTTAAAATTTGAAAGTTAAGGATCAACTTTAGGCGAGTCCTTTATGCAAATCTAGCCGACCCAATTGTAACTGTCGTGCATGTAGAGTTTCTTGTTTAGGAGAGACGGGTCAGACTTGCTGAGCCTATGTGCTCACGCTTGCTATATAAGTGGTTTTGCAGGTTAACAACGATGCTGAAAAGAAGGTTGTCCGGTGAGACTCGGGGACTCCCGAGTCAGGTAACACATGGAGAACCCAGCCGCTGCTGCTTGTCTTCGTGTTGCTAGCGAGAGGAGTCCGCGGGCTGGACTTCATCTCGAGTGCTTTTAGTTATTCGACGTGAGTTGATATAGACTTCCGCTGTAGTTACTTGATGTAAAGTATTTATAAAGAAAAACTTGTAAGCTTCCGCTATTGTTTTATGTAATACATTGTTCCTCATATGTGTGTTGTTGGGTGCCGCATAATACGGCACCACCCAATGCGATTCCCGGGCGAGTGGCCTATCTCGGCTTAGCGGGTCGCGTCATCGCCCCTCTCCACAGGTCAAGAAGCCAGAAGCTAAAGAGGGCCCGGCAGGTCCGGATGCCAGAGCCCCGGCGCCAGCTTCTCCTGACCGGCGTCTCGTCTGGGTTGCTGGGGCATCGACTCCTGTTGAGGACGAGGTGATGGAGGAGGTCGGGGGAACTGCCCCGGCCTCTGTTGCTCCATTGCCCCTGGCAGATGCCTTCACGCTTGCCGAGACGAGCATCCGGCAGGTCTTGGCTGCACTAGGTCGCGAGCGGGAGGAGTATACAGTTGAACGGGATCGCCTCCTCACCTGGGGGAGCCTTTTGCCGGAGCGGACCGCGAAGGTCAAGAGCAAGCTCGACTCCAGGCAGGAGTTGCTCGACTTCAGGGAAGTGCTCCTCGACCGGCTGAAGCAGTTTGTCAACCGTATGGACGCTGAATCACGGCGGATCAACAGGGAGGCCCTGGAGGCACACGCCCGGGTCGAGGAGAGCCTCTCTGCCGCTGAGGAGATACGGCAGCGGATGGAGCGCCATAAACTCGCCGTTGAGGAACGGGAGCGTTCCACGGCAGCCGAGGCGGAGAGGGTCGCCGCGCAGCTGGCGGCGGGCGAGGATGACCTTCGAGCTCGGATCGAGGAGCTAGAGATTCTGAAGGCAGACCTCGACCTGAGGGAGGAACAGGTCTCCCGCGAACGCCGGGCGGTCTTGGAACGGGAGTTGGCCGCCGACTTCAAGGCTTCTGAGTTGGAGCGGCTCGCCAAGACTCTCCACCTTCGGGAGAGCTCCCTGCGGCCAAGGAGAAGGAATTCTCCGAGAGAAACCTAGAGGCCCTACAGGCAGCCTGCCGCGAGGTGGAGGAGCTCTCGGCCTTGCGGTCCTCTGAGGCTCTTGCGGTCTCGAGCTTCGTTGATCGAGCGGGGTCCGCCCTGATCCCTCTTGGCTTCAGTCCGGTGAGGGCAGCGGCTCCTGCGTTGAAGGTGGCGGAGGTGATCCCCGCGCTGGAGTCGATCGGCGCCAAGCTGGACAGGCTAGACTTGATGGTCGCCAGCGAGCTTGAGGCCGAGGGACGCGGCCTAGACTTAGAGGTCGCCTCACATGTGCTGGCATGCTTCAAGAGCCGAGACCCCTCTTTCTCGCTAGAACCAGCGAGAGAGGGCCCAGCCGCGGAGCGGGAGGAAGCTGCCAGGGCTGAAGTCGAGGATGTGGCTGCCCTTGTAGCTGCTAGGTTCCGGCGGGAGCCGGGAGGTCCTTAGGACTTGTTTCTCCCTTTTTATCGGGTCTGTAGTCCAGCTCATGGAGCCTCGCATAGTTTGACTCTTTTTAGATATTTGTGTCTGTGATGCCTTTTCTCTCCTTCTTGGCTTTGCCTGACTGAGTCCTTAGCTCCGCAAGGTACTCAGAGGCCTTCTCCAATCTCGGAGCTCTGCACAGACACCTTCCCCGGTGTAAGGGCCTCAGTTTTTGACACTCATTTGCAGTGTTCATCACCACACCACGCACCTCATTTGAGGAAGAATGATGAACACAAATAAAGAGCAAGTAACAATTATCAACATGCTCATTAGGGAACAAACTCACACATTGCAAAAGTGGTACTTCCCACATGTGATATAGATGGGCTGGACATATGAAAACTCCTACACTTTGCTAAGGATGTCCATGCCAAGTTCCACCCAAATTCAAAACCTTTTTGGAGGTCATTTTGGGTATAGTTAGGAAGAGGGCAGTTTGAAACCATATTCAAATTCAAACTGTTTTCACCCACTGAATTTAAAAGTGGAAGGCATATTCTTGCTCAGCACATTTTTGTGAGCTCACACACCAATTTTCACTCCATTTGGAGTTGATCTTGACATGAGCTAAGGGGGAGAAATTCAAACTTTATTTGAATTTCAAACTGCACTTGTGCTGAAATTCATTCAAACCAAACCTCATTTGAACTTTGATCAATTCAAATGGCTCTTGGGTGAATAATTTGAATTGCCAAGGGTAGAATAGGGTTCACTGTTTACCACAGCTGTTAGGAATAAATTTCAGAGGTTAAAAGAGAAGTGGGACCCACATGTCAGCCTCTGCCTCAAAGCAAACCGACTGAACCACAGTTCAGTCGGTTCCCGGCAGCTGTGCGCGCGCGCCACCGAAGGGGGCAGCCGGCGCCAGCTCCTGCTGCGTGCCCCAAGCCGGAGACCAGCCGGCCGGGCTATTTATTTTCCCCCCGGCGTGCTTCAGTCACCATTTCCCCGAGCTACCGGCGTGCGCGACTGCTTTTCCCACTGCCATCACTAGCGCTCGAGTTCCTGCTTGATCAAGCCGATCGCAGCTCCCTCTTTCCATTCCAAGGTCCCAGCAAGGTACTAGCAACCATCCTCCATCCTTTCCATTGATAGAAATCGATTGAAACCGAGTGATATCGGCTGTGCCGAAAGATCAAACTCGGAACTGGAAACCGCCGCACCTCGGGCTCTCGTGGACAGCCCAACCTGGGCGTTGTCACGCCCGAGCCAAGGCACCCTTGGACGCGCAAGTGACTGGTGCTGCTCATCCCCGAGCCACAACTCGAGTGGTTGCTCACCGGCGGCGAATTTCCACTTTTCCCCTTTCTGTGTGCAGAACGACCCTCGGGTACGATTCTGTTTAATTCGTGCTCTAGAAAGGATTAGAGGGCCTCAGGCCACTCCCACACGAACTAGACACGGTGACGCACAAGTTGCCTTCACAACTCTGGGCCGGAGAACTTCTGTGCCCGGCGTAATTCAAGGTCTACTAATGGCGGAACGCACGGGGGGTATCGGGCGCACGGTGAGGACCTATTTCGGGCCTTCCCCGAGCTGCCCCGAGTTCATGTCGACCTTCTCTGAGGTCCACTGATGCTCCCCGACCGATTTCCCAAGTAACTGAGGCACTAGGAGCGTCAGCCGACATGGCCGAAGTCGTTCCGATATGGCGGCTCGTCGCCGACCATGCTCCGGCCGTTGTCATGAGCAGCTGACCCTCGGATCATGTTCCCCAAGTAAAATTAGGCAGGGGCGGCCAGAATCAAGAAGTTTGGAGCGGTACAGCAGCCAGCGGCGAGCTCTCCGGCGAGGTCCCTCGGCGGCGGAGCGCGGGTGTCGCGAGGTTGAAGAAGGGGGTGGACCCCAGCTGTCAGCGGCCGATATTTTGAATCGGGATCCGGCTGCGGCCGGGATCGGGTGTGCTGGCGCGCAAAATCCTTGTGGGCCGCGGTGTGCTGTCGCTTCGGCGTGCGACGCGTGTCCCCTGGGCCCACGCGCGAGTTTAAACTTTTCCCCGATTTTCAGATTTCCTTCAAACTTCAAATCCTTATAACTTTGGCTAGAAAGCTCCAAATTGAGTGAACCAAATTTTGCTGGATTCAGCTCTCTGAGTACTTTCCAGAAAATCAAGTGTCACTTCATGAAATTCCTTAATTCTCCAGAATTAATTCCTCAAAGTTTGAACTGTTAGGAATTTTAACTGGAGAATCCTTTGGAGGAAAATCCTGAAATTTTGCTGAGATGTTCACCAAAATATCATTGAGCTACCATAAAAATTTCAGATCCATTTGAGCTCATTTAGTCCACCTAATGGTGTGATTAGTAAAACTGTTCCAGAGAAAATAGAAAATGTTCAGAAACATTTTCAGAATTTTCTCTGAAATTGTTTAGCTCATATCTTTAGTTAGAGACTTCCAAATTAAGTGAGACCAACTCCATTAGAACCCTCTGAAAATCTAGTTTTCAGAAAGTCATAGTTTGTCTCATGAAAATCCCTAGAACACCCTAAGGGTTCCTATTAAGGTCAAGGACATAATTATTTGTGGAGGGCTCAAATGAGCTTTGCTGCAACTAAAACTTGACCAAGTCTTTGTTTAGGTTGTAACCAAGCCACAGTAAAAGTTTCACAGTCATTAGGTCTGTCTAGTAAGGGTTATAGGCTTCACAACTTCAAAGTTAATACAAAGGCATCTAAATTGATACATACATTGTTCTTATCATGTAGTCGCTAAGGTCGAGGAGGAACCCGAAGTCCTAGACTTCGTTACTCCGGAGGAACAGCTAGCCTACGACCAAGAGCAGCAAGGCAAGCCCCGGTTTGCATTAACCATTTTATAAATTTTTATTGTTTTGAGCACATACTTGTTTTCTTTATGTTGTGCATCAGAGTCTTGTTTGGAAACCCCACTGCATAGCCAAGAAAACCATGGGTTGGGGTTTAGGATTGCAAACCCCGTTAGCCACTGCATTGCTAGGATAGAGTAGGATTCGGTACAAGTCGAGTAGTTGGAACTACTCGCGAGAATAGGCTATAGGCACATTGCTCGGGTAGAGATAGCACATGATACACATGGCAAGAAAATGAGACCGAGCGGAGAGTAAGGGCAGCAGGACTTTGGGGCCTGTGTGCTGTAGCTCCGCTTGTGTCGATTGAGGACCGAGCCGTGTGCGGGCCTGTTGAACAAGCTAGAACAGTACCGAAGACCTACCGGCTATATGGGAACCGGGAAACTGATGTAACTCGGGTAGCTGGGTATTGAGGCATTGCCCGTCGTTCAGAGGGTAGGTTGAGAGCTCGAGGTGTAAATCAGCTGGCGGCACAGAGATGCGCGTGCAGGGACCTCTTGCTCGGGACGATGGGACCGGTTCAATATTTGGCTAACGGGTGAAAGGTAGTCGCGTACGGCGTCCGTGATGGTTGTTGTAGGCAACATCGAGTACGGGCGTACGTGACGGGTTGTTCGGGTAACCCTGCAGGTGTAAATCGATTATAATCGCCGTCCCTCGCGGTCAGTGAGTACCACTTGTTCACTGTACCGTGACGTAGAAAGAACAGGCTAGTTACATGTTAAAATGTTGCTGATTGAAAGTTGGATATTGATTGTTAATGATATGTTGTAGCTTAGTGCTAACTAAAGTTCTTTTCAACTTTGGGCAAAGTACATGAGAGAAATGCGTTTCTTGTTTGATTGCGGCTCTCTCATGTGCCTTAGCGTAAAGTTCTCCACAACCTGCTGCTAAAACTTGAAAGTAAGGTTCTACTAATTAGGCGAGTCCTTGCAAATGATTTTACCTCATGTAACCCATTACCCTCATGTAGAAGTTCCATGTTTAGGTGAGACGGGTCAGACTTGCTGAGCCTTCGTGCTCACTGCTTGTGTTTGAAGCTTTTGCAGGGTTCTATGAGGAAGGGACTCCCGAAGAGGAGACGGAACCCCAGGAGGGGAACCCCGTCGAGTGGGAGTCGTGCACGCCGCAGAGTTAGTGTGCGTGTGTGCTAGCAAGGACACGTTCGAGGGCTGAACGTGCACTTGATGCTTAGTCTACGCCCGCGAGTGTGGACTAAACTTATTTTGATGTAAACATGTTGATAAACTTGTTTATGTAATAAAGCTTCCGCTTCCGCTTTGTACCTTTGACGTGTGTTATGCGGTGCTGTGCAACGCAGCACCCCTCAGCGTGATCCTGGCTCGACAGGACCCAAAGGGGTCGTGTCAGCGTGGTATCAGAGCTCGCTTGAGGTTTAACACAGTACAAAGGTCTCCCTTTTCAAAAATCCAGTGAGGAACGAGTTAGTAGCCCGTATAAGGATGTTATTAGTATATAGAAAGTGGCTTAGTAACCTATTTGTTATGTCGGAAAATCGTGCATCTCGGGACGTCCATGTCTTGGGGGGTGCACGTAAGCGCTGTCCACCAGTGCGCACAAGCTGAAGGGTGGAGCCCCACGGGTGGCAGGTAACCCGACCCGCTTTGATATCCTCTACGACTCTTCATGTCGTTTGGGGTATTCGAGCAACGTCTGTCCCTGGCGTGCGTGGTGCAACATGGGAGACCCCGTCACGTGGTCTGAAACGTGAACACGTAACTCAGGGCGTGTTTGGCTTGAGAACATCCGGGCGAGTGATGACGGCCGGATGTACCAACTGTATGGACTCCGGGCTCGGTGTGCAGCCGAGTCTGATGATTGGTTGAATTTCTGCAGGTAGCCTTACCACGAAACGGTAGACGTGTAGTACCCGTGTGCGAGTGACGAGTAGTGCCACTGAACTAACGAAGCCGGCTAAATCCGGTATAGGTTTTTCCTTTGTGAGGACGTAGTACCGACATAATCTGGTGACGCATCGACGTCACACCCAACTAAATGAACAACTTCATTTAAAAACTTGAAGGTTTTGATCCAAAGTAGTAAAACTTGATGTAACTCCTTCCCTTGAACAGGATATTCAAAGCTAATAAGTTTTCAACTTATAGGATGTTAAGGACAGAGCACTCTGTTGTCAGCTAAATCAAGGCTGAAGTTAATCAGAGGTTAGAGGTTGAGTTCTTTCGAGGTTGGGGTCGTATGATACATTTCTGGAAAGCTTTGGAGGAGCTTTACAACTTTTCTGTTGAGTTCCAGAGGTGTTTCATCCCTTAACCACTCGAAAAATGCAGTAGAGTTGAAACTGTCCAGAAAACAGGACAGAGCAAAGACTCTCTGTAAACTCTCTGTAAATTAAGCATAACTTCCTGCATAAAAATCCAAAAATAGAAAATGAGGTAGTTCTGGAAAGCTTATGAGATGGGTTACAACTTTGTAACAGAAAGTTTTGTCAGATTAGGAACAGAATTAACTGGGATTCTTGGATCAAATCAGTACCTAAAGCAGGGAGGTGCTGTCCAATTGTTTCCAGAAATTCTGGTAACTTTGACATCTCATAACTTTTGAACCAGGACAGATCTTAGGCCAACCAAATACTTTCTGGAAAGCTATTGAAGTTAACTTTAACTTTGATGTTGAGCTCCAGGATTGGTTTTGCTTTTAACCTGGCCTAAATCAGATTGATATGGAAACTTGTCAGGGCTGACATGGTAACAGCAGATCAGCAGTCAAATTTGTTTAAAAATTTGAACTATGTTTCCAAGTGTTATGGGTTCAATGACATATCTCATGTTATAACTCAATGGTTTACTGTTTAAATAAATATTTGACATTTCTCAAATATATTTTTACAGATGGCAGCAGATAAACGGTTGGAGAACGGGTGGGTAGTTTCCCACTGCTCTGACCGTAGCGGCTACCCGGGAGCATTGTGGCTAATGCTCCAATATTTCGGGTACAACCAGATGCCGCAATACTTCGCCAAGGAAGAAGGCGAAGAGGGGAACAAGACGTGGACGATCCATGTCGAGGTTCCTGCAGGGCCTACGCCACCCGGTTGGGTGCCATTCACCGTCACGGTGAGAGGAAGACAACCGGAAGGGATGTGGCAAGTGGCAGCCCGTGACACTATGTCACGTTTCTGCCAACTACACGTGCAGGCTATGGAGGGAACTCCATACGCACTCGTTCCGGTGGAGGGACGAGCTCAGCATGTGTGGGAAGAGAGGTACCTAGAGGCAACAAACCCGAGTTGCCCAAGGTACAACCCCGCGGAGGCAAATCTCAGCCTCCAAATGAGGGCGGGAAACGCTGTGATGGACAGCCAAGCTGTTCAGACGGAGCATCTCGCCACCAAGCTCAAGGAGAGCACAAGCCGTGGGGATCATTTTGAGAGTGCTCACAGTGCACTCCGCAATGTGCTCCTTCCGACGATCAAGCGACTGAATGAACAACACAATCAGTTGCGTCGTCTGAAGAAGGCAAAGAAGAAGAGCCGTGTTGACATTGCGGCGTTGCAAGAGCTGGTGCAGACCCTAACCCAGCAGAATGAGAACCTTGCTCAAGAGCGGGACGACGCTATTGAGGAAGGACAAGGCTGGGAAGAGGACTACAACCAGGCTATGGACGAGGTGCATGCATTGCAGGACCTCGTGCCCCCGGTATTGGGCGTACCGGTAGTCTTGGGTCTTCCAGCCATGGGAGAACCTGGAATGGGAGAAGGGGTGGTAGACCCCGAGCCACCAGCAGAAGTACCGGAGGAGGACGACCCACAGGAGGTCGAATTCTACTCCGAGTAGGGGGTTACGGTTGCCAAATAGGGCAGCTAGGGTAGCGTAACCCAACTTTTGTAATCGGTGACATGTCGTGAAGGCAGTAGCGTATGTATAGGTAGGACGACATGAGCACGACTCCTCGGAGATCCGAGAATAATGTATCTTGTATAAAGTTTATGCTTTATCAATATATGTGAAGGTTGTGCAAGTTAATCATGCGTCGCCTCAATACCTACTGCTGTTTATGGGATTTTGAGTAAGACATGTGCTAATTGCTGCTGTGTTTCAGAATGACGCGTACTCGTGCCAACCCTGATGTTGGATGTACTAGCCAAGGGGGAGAGACCTCCCAACCGCCTCCCGAGGACTCCTCGGGACAGCAGCAGCAACAGCAACAGCAAACACCGCCACCGCCACTGCCGACGGTTACATTGGCCGACATTGTCGCGGCAATGGCGGGTTCACATCAGCAGCACACAGAGCTGCTGCAAACGTTGATTGCGAATACGTCTCGCCCGGAGAGACGTCAAGATCGTGAGGAGCGCCAACAGAGCTCCTACTCCGACTTCCTGGCGACTCATCCCCCTGTATTCTCAAGGGCGGATGAACCACTTGACGCGGACAACTGGCTCCGCGCCATAGAGATGAAGTTCGGGCTGCTCCAAATCAGCGAGCAGCGCAAGACTCAGTTCGCGGTCCAGCAGCTCCAAGGATCCGCGAGCGCGTGGTGGGCCAACTTTTGTGCTTCACAACCCACCGACCGAGTGATGACCTGGGCGGAGTTCCGGACGGCCTTCAGGGCCTATCATATACCGCCCGGTTTGACGAAGAGAAAGACGCAGGAATTCCTACACCTGCAACAAGGGAGCCGGAACGCGCTGGAGTACTCCAGAGCGTTCAACGATCTCGCGCTCTACGCGTCGTATCACGCAGATACGGACGAGAAGCGGCGGGACCACTTTTACCAGGGGCTTAACCCGCTCCTGAAGGACAAGCTGGCGATGTTCAATCGCGGCAGCCTCAACGACATAATTGATGCTGCGATTGTTCAGGAGGACTCCGGCAAGGAGTTAGCGGCGGCAGAGCGAAAGCGAAGCGCGCCGCAGAGCAGCGGAGAAGGAGGCGGTCCTTCTCAGAAGTTTCGGATGGTGAATCGCCCACCATCAGGTCCGCGCTGGCAGCCACCACAGCGGTCGATGCCGTTCCGCGGTCGGCCGTATTCTTCACCGGCATTCCGGCCGGCACTGCCAGCACCACCGCAACAACAGCAGCAGCAGCGGGCGATGCCGCGTGCGTTTGCACCTCCGCAACGCATGCCGGGCTTTCGTCCACCAAGTACTCCACCAGCAGCGGCCACATGTTACAAGTGTGGTCGTCCAGGACACTTCGCGAGCAGTTGCCCGGAGAGGCAAGGCGGCGGAGTGGTACCACAGTTTCCGGGGAGGAATCAACCCCGGAACCCTACAAATGCGCGGCGGGCAAACCCTAGGCCCGGCACTGTCCACCAGCTTGCCATTGAGGACGTGCCGGAGGGCGAGCCAATCCTTGCGGGTATGTTCCAACTCCACCAGCATCCCGCTATAGTACTATTTGATTCAGGCGCCACGCATAATTTTATTAGCCAAGCTTTCATTGCTAAACACAGCTTGCCAATACTACCCACCGATAGTCCATATTTAATTTGTTCACCGGGTGGGAAGATTTCAGCAAGCGTAATGGTCTCCAAAGCACCATTATGCTTAGCGGGTAGAGTGTACCCCACGTCTCTCATTATCTTAGAGGGACAGAAGGTCGATGTCATCCTAGGGATGTCGTGGTTAACCCGCCACGGCGCTGTTTTAGACACCGTCCTCCGAGTCGTGCACTTAAACTCAGAAGTGCACGGTTCTCACTCATTATTTCTGGACAGTCCAGAAATAAAACTTCCAAGTGTCTATCAAGCCACAACCATCAGATTGGAAGACATTCCAGTGGTCCGAGAGTTCCCTGATGTATTCCCGGATGATTTGCCGGGGATGCCACCCGATAGAGAGGTGGAGTTCAAGATTGAACTTGCACCGGGAACCATGCCAATATCCCGAAGGCCGTACAAGATGGCGCCCAAGGAGTTGGCGGAACTGAAGACTCAGCTCACGGACCTTCTGGAGAAGGGTTTTATTAGGCCGAGCTCCTCGCCATGGGGCTGTTCGGCATTATTTGTCAAAAAGAAGGATGAAACGTTGCGGCTTTGCGTGGACTACCGTCCATTAAATGCCGTAACCATCAAGAACAAGTACCCGTTGCCACGGATCGACATGTTGTTTGATCAGTTGGTCGAAGCAAAGGTCTTTTCCAAGATGGATTTAAGATCCGGGTACCATCAGATTAAGATCAGGGCTGAGGACATTCCAAAGACAGCTTTTTCGACAAGGTACGGACTTTATGAGTACCTGGTCATGTCCTTTGGCCTCACCAATGCTCCAGCTCACTTCATGTATTTAATGAACTCGGTGTTCATGCCGGAGCTGGACAAGTTTGTCGTGGTCTTCATCGACGACATCCTGGTATACTCCAAGTCGGAGGAAGATCACAAGAAACATCTGCGTATAGTCTTGCAACGGCTGCGGGATCACAAGTTATACGCAAAGTTCAGCAAATGCGAGTTTTGGATATCGCAAGTGCCTTTCCTCGGGCATATCATCTCAGCGGAGGGTATCGCTGTGGACCCGAGCAAGATCACGCAAGTGCTGAATTGGAAATCCCCGAGAACTGTTCATGAGGTACGGAGTTTCCTCGGACTCGCGGGATATTATCGGAGGTTCATTCCGAACTTCTCGAAGATTGCCAAGCCAATGACAGAACTGCTGAAGAAGGCTACCAAATATGTTTGGAGTCCAGCATGTGAAGCAGCATTCAAGGCTTTAGTCAAGCACCTGACATCAGCACCGGTTTTGGCGCAGCCAGACACAACAAAACCGTTCGATGTGTACTGCGATGCATCCGGCATTGGGCTCGGATGTGTGCTGATGCAAGACCGAAGAGTGGTCGCGTATGGATCACGGCAGCTTAGGAACCATGAGCAAAATTATCCCACTCACGACTTGGAGCTCGCTGCCGTGGTACTTGCACTGAAGATGTGGAGGCACTACCTACTCGGTAACCTCGTACATTTATATACCGACCACAAAAGCCTCAAGTACATATTCACTCAGAAGGAGCTGAACATGAGGCAACGAAGATGGTTAGAACTGATAAAGGATTATGAGATAGAGATCCATTATCATCCGGGCAAGGCAAACGTTGTGGCAGATGCGCTGAGCCGCAAGTCACACGTCAATAATCTGACCATCACACCGTTGGAAGAGAGCGAACCACCACTACATGTGATTCCACACGGAGCTCTCTACAACCTAGCTTTGATCCCCACCATCCGTGAAGAGATAGCGGCAGCCCAGAAGAATGACAAGGGCATGTCACATTTGCGGAGACGTGTAGACAGTGGGGAGTTGAAATGTTTCCGGAAGGACGGAGACGGCGTCCTATGGTTCAAGGACCGGATCGTCGTACCCCGAAACCCGGAGTTAAGGAAGAAAATCTTTGATGAGGCTCACTTATCAAAGTTTTCTATTCACCCCGGCAGCAACAAAATGTATCAAGAACTCAGGAGAAAGTTTTGGTGGACACGGATGAAGCGAGAGACTGCAAAATACGTGTCCGAGTGCGATACATGTCGAAGGGTGAAGGCAGATCATATGCGGAAGCCGGGACTGCTGCAACCACTGGGCATTCCTGCCTGGAAGTGGGAGGACGTGAGCATGGATTTCATCGTCGGTTTACCCACCACCTTACAGAAACATGATTCTGTGTGGGTGATCGTCGATCGGCTCACCAAAGTTGCCCATTTCATCCCGGTCAACACCAACTACAACGCCAAGAAGTACGCTGAACTGTACATCTCACGGATCCTATGCTTATACGGCGTACCCCGTACCATCGTATCGGACCGGGGCACTTTATTTGTGTCCCGTTTTTGGGAGCAGCTCCACGCTGCCTTGGGGACGAAGCTGATCCGTAGTTCAGCCTACCACCCGCAGACGGATGGGCAAACGGAGCGGGTAAATCAAATCTTAGAAGACATGCTACGAGCTTGCGCTATCGACCACGGCAAGAATTGGGATGATCACTTGCCGTTAGCCGAGTTCTCGTACAACAATGGGTACCAAGCCAGCATCAAGATGGCGCCCTACGAGGCGCTATACGGCAGGAAATGCCGCACACCACTGAACTGGTGTGAATCTGGCGAGAGGGTTACCTTCGGGCTTGATCTTGTCAACAACGCGGAAGAAAAGGTTCGATTAATTCAAGCGAACCTAAAAGCCGCTCAATCCCGACAGAAACAGTATGCGGACCGGAGGAGGCGCCCATTACAATTCGAAGTTGGAGATCACGTATACCTACGAGTGTCTCCAATGAAGGGCGTAAACAGATTTGGGGTGAGAGGAAAGTTAGCACCCCGATTCATCGGTCCATTCCAGATTACCGAAAGATGTGGATCGGTGGCATACCGGCTAAGATTACCAGAAGCACTTTCCGGTGTGCACGACGTCTTTCACATTTCCCAGCTGAGGAAGTGTCTCAAGCTATCAACTACCGTTCAGCTGGAAGACATTGAAGAACTGCAACCGGATCTCACCTATCGGGAGGAACCGGTGCAGATTATTGATGAAAAGGCCCGAACCACACGCAACCGTACGTTGTGGTTCTACAAGGTTCTATGGAGTAATCACTCCATGGACGAAGCGACATGGGAGAGCGAAGAATTCCTTCGCACTAACTACCCCGACTTTTTCACGTCGCATATTCGGTAATTTTCCACCGTCCTCTCTCTCATTTCACCTTATAATCTCGGGGCGAGATTCTTTTAAGGGGGGAGGAATGTAAGGGCCTCAGTTTTTGACACTCATTTGCAGTGTTCATCACCACACCACACACCTCATTTGAGGAAGAATGATGAACACAAATAAAGAGCAAGTAACAATTATCAACATGCTCATTAGGGAACAAACTCACACATTGCAAAAGTGGTACTTCCCACATGTGATATAGATGGGCTGGACATATGAAAACTCCTACACTTTGCTAAGGATGTCCATGCCAAGTTCCACCCAAATTCAAAACCTTTTTGGAGGTCATTTTGGGTATAGTTAGGAAGAGGGCAGTTTGAAACCATATTCAAATTCAAACTGTTTTCACCCACTGAATTTAAAAGTGGAAGGCATATTCTTGCTCAGCACATTTTTGTGAGCTCACACACCAATTTTCACTCCATTTGGAGTTGATCTTGACATGAGCTAAGGGGGAGAAATTCAAACTTTATTTGAATTTCAAACTGCACTTGTGCTGAAATTCATTCAAACCAAACCTCATTTGAACTTTGATCAATTCAAATGGCTCTTGGGTGAATAATTTGAATTGCCAAGGGTAGAATAGGGTTCACTGTTTACCACAGCTGTTAGGAATAAATTTCAGAGGTTAAAAGAGAAGTGGGACCCACATGTCAGCCTCTGCCTCAAAGCAAACCGACTGAACCACAGTTCAGTCGGTTCCCGGCAGCTGTGCGCGCGCGCCACCGAAGGGGGCAGCCGGCGCCAGCTCCTGCTGCGTGCCCCAAGCCGGAGACCAGCCGGCCGGGCTATTTATTTTCCCCCCGGCGTGCTTCAGTCACCATTTCCCCGAGCTACCGGCGTGCGCGACTGCTTTTCCCACTGCCATCACTAGCGCTCGAGTTCCTGCTTGATCAAGCCGATCGCAGCTCCCTCTTTCCATTCCAAGGTCCCAGCAAGGTACTAGCAACCATCCTCCATCCTTTCCATTGATAGAAATCGATTGAAACCGAGTGATATCGGCTGTGCCGAAAGATCAAACTCGGAACTGGAAACCGCCGCACCTCGGGCTCTCGTGGACAGCCCAACCTGGGCGTTGTCACGCCCGAGCCAAGGCACCCTTGGACGCGCAAGTGACTGGTGCTGCTCATCCCCGAGCCACAACTCGAGTGGTTGCTCACCGGCGGCGAATTTCCACTTTTCCCCTTTCTGTGTGCAGAACGACCCTCGGGTACGATTCTGTTTAATTCGTGCTCTAGAAAGGATTAGAGGGCCTCAGGCCACTCCCACACGAACTAGACACGGTGACGCACAAGTTGCCTTCACAACTCTGGGCCGGAGAACTTCTGTGCCCGGCGTAATTCAAGGTCTACTAATGGCGGAACGCACGGGGGGTATCGGGCGCACGGTGAGGACCTATTTCGGGCCTTCCCCGAGCTGCCCCGAGTTCATGTCGACCTTCTCTGAGGTCCACTGATGCTCCCCGACCGATTTCCCAAGTAACTGAGGCACTAGGAGCGTCAGCCGACATGGCCGAAGTCGTTCCGATATGGCGGCTCGTCGCCGACCATGCTCCGGCCGTTGTCATGAGCAGCTGACCCTCGGATCATGTTCCCCAAGTAAAATTAGGCAGGGGCGGCCAGAATCAAGAAGTTTGGAGCGGTACAGCAGCCAGCGGCGAGCTCTCCGGCGAGGTCCCTCGGCGGCGGAGCGCGGGTGTCGCGAGGTTGAAGAAGGGGGTGGACCCCAGCTGTCAGCGGCCGATATTTTGAATCGGGATCCGGCTGCGGCCGGGATCGGGTGTGCTGGCGCGCAAAATCCTTGTGGGCCGCGGTGTGCTGTCGCTTCGGCGTGCGACGCGTGTCCCCTGGGCCCACGCGCGAGTTTAAACTTTTCCCCGATTTTCAGATTTCCTTCAAACTTCAAATCCTTATAACTTTGGCTAGAAAGCTCCAAATTGAGTGAACCAAATTTTGCTGGATTCAGCTCTCTGAGTACTTTCCAGAAAATCAAGTGTCACTTCATGAAATTCCTTAATTCTCCAGAATTAATTCCTCAAAGTTTGAACTGTTAGGAATTTTAACTGGAGAATCCTTTAGAGGAAAATCCTGAAATTTTGCTGAGATGTTCACCAAAATATCATTGAGCTACCATAAAAATTTCAGATCCATTTGAGCTCATTTAGTCCACCTAATGGTGTGATTAGTAAAACTGTTCCAGAGAAAATAGAAAATGTTCAGAAACATTTTCAGAATTTTCTCTGAAATTGTTTAGCTCATATCTTTAGTTAGAGACTTCCAAATTAAGTGAGACCAACTCCATTAGAACCCTCTGAAAATCTAGTTTTCAGAAAGTCATAGTTTGTCTCATGAAAATCCCTAGAACACCCTAAGGGTTCCTATTAAGGTCAAGGACATAATTATTTGTGGAGGGCTCAAATGAGCTTTGCTGCAACTAAAACTTGACCAAGTCTTTGTTTAGGTTGTAACCAAGCCACAGTAAAAGTTTCACAGTCATTAGGTCTGTCTAGTAAGGGTTATAGGCTTCACAACTTCAAAGTTAATACAAAGGCATCTAAATTGATACATACATTGTTCTTATCATGTAGTCGCTAAGGTCGAGGAGGAACCCGAAGTCCTAGACTTCGTTACTCCGGAGGAACAGCTAGCCTACGACCAAGAGCAGCAAGGCAAGCCCCGGTTTGCATTAACCATTTTATAAATTTTTATTGTTTTGAGCACATACTTGTTTTCTTTATGTTGTGCATCAGAGTCTTGTTTGGAAACCCCACTGCATAGCCAAGAAAACCATGGGTTGGGGTTTAGGATTGCAAACCCCGTTAGCCACTGCATTGCTAGGATAGAGTAGGATTCGGTACAAGTCGAGTAGTTGGAACTACTCGCGAGAATAGGCTAGAGGCACATTGCTCGGGTAGAGATAGCACATGATACACATGGCAAGAAAATGAGACCGAGCGGAGAGTAAGGGCAGCAGGACTTTGGGGCCTGTGTGCTGTAGCTCCGCTTGTGTCGATTGAGGACCGAGCCGTGTGCGGGCCTGTTGAACAAGCTAGAACAGTACCGAAGACCTACCGGCTATATGGGAACCGGGAAACTGATGTAACTCGGGTAGCTGGGTATTGAGGCATTGCCCGTCGTTCAGAGGGTAGGTTGAGAGCTCGAGGTGTAAATCAGCTGGCGGCACAGAGATGCGCGTGCAGGGACCTCTTGCTCGGGACGATGGGACCGGTTCAATATTTGGCTAACGGGTGAAAGGTAGTCGCGTACGGCGTCCGTGATGGTTGTTGTAGGCAACATCGAGTACGGGCGTACGTGACGGGTTGTTCGGGTAACCCTGCAGGTGTAAATCGATTATAATCGCCGTCCCTCGCGGTCAGTGAGTACCACTTGTTCACTGTACCGTGACGTAGAAAGAACAGGCTAGTTACATGTTAAAATGTTGCTGATTGAAAGTTGGATATTGATTGTTAATGATATGTTGTAGCTTACTGCTAACTAAAGTTCTTTTCAACTTTGGGCAAAGTACATGAGAGAAATGCGTTTCTTGTTTGATTGCGGCTCTCTCATGTGCCTTAGCGTAAAGTTCTCCACAACCTGCTGCTAAAACTTGAAAGTAAGGTTCTACTAATTAGGCGAGTCCTTGCAAATGATTTTACCTCATGTAACCCATTACCCTCATGTAGAAGTTCCATGTTTAGGTGAGACGGGTCAGACTTGCTGAGCCTTCGTGCTCACTGCTTGTGTTTGAAGCTTTTGCAGGGTTCTATGAGGAAGGGACTCCCGAAGAGGAGACGGAACCCCAGGAGGGGAACCCCGTCGAGTGGGAGTCGTGCACGCCGCAGAGTTAGTGTGCGTGTGTGCTAGCAAGGACACGTTCGAGGGCTGAACGTGCACTTGATGCTTAGTCTACGCCCGCGAGTGTGGACTAAACTTATTTTGATGTAAACATGTTGATAAACTTGTTTATGTAATAAAGCTTCCGCTTCCGCTTTGTACCTTTGACGTGTGTTATGCGGTGCTGTGCAACGCAGCACCCCTCAGCGTGATCCTGGCTCGACAGGACCCAAAGGGGTCGTGTCACCCGGGTCCTAACCGTGTTAGGGGGCCCTGGGGGTCTCCGGATCTCGCCCTATGGGGAGCTCCAAATCTGCCTGCCACGTGGCGGGTCCGGAGCCCCTCCTTAGGAGGCAGGAGCTCCGGCCCTGCTGGACACGTAGGGCTTTCGGAGCCCTCCCACCGGGGGGGAGGTCCGGTTTCCTCCTGCCACGTGGCGAGCCCGGAGCCCCCCTCAGGGGAGGCGAGAGCTACGGGCCCGCTGGACACGTGGGGCCCTCGGGCCTCGCCCCTGCTGAAGGGGCGGGACCCGGTCCTTTCAGTCCTAGGCCGGAGTAGTTGATAGCTCCTTTCCCCCCGCTTCATGCAGTCCCTGTTGCCGTAACCTGGAGGTCCTGCACACAGGCAGAGGAAACATAATTCTCCTCGGGGGGTCCTCCCCTCCCGTCTCCTAGTCTTATTCGTCTTACGATCCTGATCCGTTATACGGGGCTTGGGCAATTCTGTGCTCGAGGCGCCGGAGCTCCGGCTCCCTCCGAGGTCTGGGTACGGTCGTCCGATCCCTAGTACCGGGCCATGCGCTGGGGAAGCAGAGTGCACGTGCTTTGGGTTCATGACCAGGCAAAGCGGTTGTACTCCCCTGTACCTCCGGAGGGCAGGATGCGCATGCTTTGGGCTCATGGCCTGCTAAGCTGGATACGCACCCTGGACCCCCCATGCACAACGCAGGCCTTTCCTGGAGGTGACCAACTGGCACCGCAACACCTGACTGGGGGAGGCCCAAGAGACTCACTCGGCCATCGGCAGGTGCCTCAAGCGCGGCCGCCCTCGGTAGGATAGTGAATGCTGACTATGGATGAGCGCGGGAGAGGGGGAGCTAGATGTATGATGAACATACATAGATAGTGCAATCATAAAAATTAATGCATAATTTAAATGAGCGCATGAGAGGGAGCTAAGTAGAACAGGTTTCTGTGTTCATGCCCATAGGTGGAATTCTGGCTGTACATGGATGCAATATTCCACCTCGTCTACAAGGGAAGCAAGACTCTACGCGCTTAGGGTCGGAACCAGGCTAAACTGGACGTAGTCCTGTACCGTCCCTTGAGACTTAGCTGCCCCAAGCTCTGTTCCTAAATTCTATGGGATTCATTACAGAAGGGAATGACCATGTTCTACTGATGCTCGGGGAGTAGGACTTACAGTGCTGCTCCATGCCAAGGATTTTGGGAACGGATCCCACACTCGGTTGAAAGGCATGTGTACCTGGGGTGGCAGCTTTCATGATTCGGAAGGGACCTTCCCTGCTGGGGGAGAGTTTATGGGTCCTTCTCGGGAAAGAGCATGCCGCGACACCAGGTTGCCCTTCTGCAGGTCCCTGACGCGTTTGGTTCTTTGGCAGTAGTGCTTAGAGCATCAGCCGAGACCTTGCGTTGTGGGGTGTTACCTGCAGCCGAGTCTCGTCGACGAGGTTGTTATCTTCACGCTGGATCAGGTCCTGCGCGGCTTCTCCTGGGGGCCCCCGGGGAGTTCTCCCCTTCTGGCTAAGGCCTTCAAGGGGTAGGTGGACCCGGGCTCGTCTTGGATGACCTAAGGCGTCTTCCCCTTCTGGCAAGGCCTTCAAGGGGTTGACAGACCTTGGGCGCCCCCCGGGAGGTATGTCCGAGGCACGGAGGCGTGCTCTCGGGTGAGGCTGGCCCGATCTTGCACCATTGTGGTCGGTACTTGGGCTGCTGCAACTACTTGGGGCTTCTCCAAGGTTGATGCCGCAGCAGTGCAGCCTCTACTGACCCGGGGCGGCAGCCGCAGCCGGCTACCGCCGTGGCCCGTCACCGTCAGAGCTGGAGTCCTCACCGTTATGCACTGTCTTTATGACACGCTGAGGCTCCTGAAACCCCACCTGATGGGCGGCGGTGACTGGGGCATCGACCTTCTGCTTGCCATCCCTCTGAGGGTAGGGCGGTGCTTCAGCTCTCTGCTGTCTTCCTTTGCGGAAGCGTTCTGCGAGCCTCTGGATATCCCAACACTCGGCAGCAGTATGGTTGCCGGCGCCATGCACGGGGCATAGCCCGCCCTGGTCACTATCTGGGGCCGGTGACTGCCGCTGCCTTTTGTCGGGGCGTGGCCCCCGTGCTCCACTAGTCGTCGCTGCTGCGGCGACGGGAGCCGTGAATGATGACTTCATCTTGCCACTTCCCCGGTTCTTGGCCTTCTTTCCACCCCCATAGGCAGCAGCGCCGGACCCGGGCTGTCCTCCTGACTCGGAGGTTGGCAGAGAGTGCCAGTTCCGCCCTTCAGCTGCTCTGGCGCATTTGTCCGCCAGGCTGAAGAGCTCAGAGACGTTGCGGACCTCTCTGGTCGCGAGCTTCTCAAGCATTTTCTCGTCCCGGACTCCCTGTCGGAACGCCACCACCACAGAAGCACTTTGAATATGCGGGATGGTGTTGCGTACCTGGGAGAACCGCTGGATGAAAGAGCGCAGCGACTCCCCAGGTTGTTGCTTGACGGCGTGGAGGTCAAGCTCCGTGCCGGGACGGGTGTAGGAGCTGTCGAAGTTGGCGACGAACTGCTGGCAGAGCTCTCCCCAGGAGGTTATGGACCCCTGGGGAGATTCATGAGCCAAGACCGAGCTGGGCCGGTCAAGGCGACGGGGAAGTAGTTGGCCATGACAGCCTCATCCCCTCCTGCGGCAAGTACGGCGGTGGAGTAGATCTGAAGGAACTCCGCCGGGTTGACGCTACCGTCGTACTTCTCGGGCAGGTGCGGCCGAAACTTGCGCGGCCACCTCGCGAAGCGAAGGTGGAGTGCCAGGGCCGCACATCCTGCTCCTGCTGCCGCAGGTATTGGTGCTGCGAACGCTTGGTTCGCACTTGGCACCGTGTACCCCGGTATGGGCAAGGCTGTACCATAGACCGGGGGCGCTGCTTGCAGCGCATATGGTTGTGGCATATGCTGCGCGGTGTATGCCTGAGGCAGGACTCGCGTGGCTAAGATCTGCCCTCCCGGTTGTGTCGAGGCCGACGTCATGCTGTCGCCAGCCTCATGGTTGCGACGCCTTTCTCGACGTTGCTCGAGGTACACCCGGGCATCCTGGCCCAAGTGGCACCGTTCCAGCTCCCTTCTCAGGTCCGTCGACAGGAGCCTGGAGGAGCTGGAATCCGCCGTTTGCCCGTCAACCGTGGGCGTGCGCGTCAGCGACACAGCCGGTTGACCGGGGCGTCGCCCTCGCCGAAACCGAGGGTTCGCGGCGGCGACGACGAGGCGGTCCACCTCGCGGACCCATTGTTGGGTCGCAGAATGGGGCGCATCCCCAGCAGGTGGGTTGCACAGCAGTGCTCTTGCTGCAGCTAGTGCACCCCCATGGTGTACGCTCAGCGCCGCAGAAGATCTCACACTGGTCGGAGCCTGCATCGCCGGAGTCGGCGTTGCCGGAGTCGGCTGCTGGCTACCAGCTTGTGCCGACACACTCCGTCCTGAGTGCGTCGACATGTACTCCCCACTGGTCACGGTTCGCCGTGAACGTGGAGGGGGAGAGTTTGCCGCTGAGGGAAGCTTGGTCATCTTCGTCGGCGGAAACTCGTCGCGCAAGGGGAAAAGCCCCCTTCCTGGCACGCCAAATGTCGAAGTGTTCGGTCGACACTTCCCCCGGGCCTGCACTGGGCAGCCCGCGGAGGTTCTTTTTTTCGGTGGGGCTAGTCCCTTGCGGAGAGCTTGCGCGGATGGACGAGTTAGTAAGAGCTTGACACGGTGAGTTTTACGTGGTTCAGGCCGCCGGAGCGTAAAACCCTACGTCCACGGCGAGCTATGGAGCTCGCTGTATTGCTTGCTGCTCAGAACCGGAGTCCTGAGCTTGGGGGTGAGTTACAGCTTGGGTGTGAATGGCTAGCGTATGAGTTGCAGAGGTGCGAACCCTTGCTCTCGTCGCCTACCCGAGCCTTTTATAGTCCAAGACTCGGGTGGCTTACAAGGGGGCCCGGGACCCGACAGGTGGTCACGGGGAGATTGTCTATCATCTACCATATCTGCAGTTATGCCGGTAGTTGTCTCTGGCGAAGGCTTCTAAGTCTTCGTCTTGCAGCCCTGCGCACCGCATGCTAGTCGTAGTGGTTGATGACGGCGCGGGCGGCATGGGATGTCTTGTCGCTGCATTTATTGGCTGGCCGGCCCTGACACTGCGCGCCAGTCTGTGATGCGCCTGGGCGCAACGGCACCTGACAGAGGCGTGCTCCGTGTCTTTGCGCCTTGGGAAGACACGGGCCTTGAATACCTTGTACTGGCAAGGTATGGGGCGTCTTTACGCCCGCTGCCTATCGCTCGGGGGCAGGCAGCGCCGTTCTGCTGGCCACGTAGCGGGCCCGGAGCCCTCCCCAGAGGAGAGGGGGGTCCGGCCCCGCGGGACACGTGGAGCCTTCGGACCTCTCCCCGCGGAGGGGAAGGTTCGGCTTCTGTCAGCCACGCGGCGGGCCTGGAGCTCCTCTCTCTGAGGAGAGGGAGGTCCGGCCCCGCCGGATACGTGGCACCTTCGAACCTCTCGCCCGCGGAGGGGGAGGTCCGGCTTCTGTATGCCATGTGGCGGGCCCGGAGCTCTCCTATGAGGAGAGGGAGGTCCGGCCCCGCCGGACGCGTGGCGCCTTCGGAGCTCTCCCTGCGGAGAAGGGCGAGTTCCTTAGGCGTTTTCCCCTGTGCGCGGGGTACCCCATATCGCAGGTACCGACACGATCCTTGGCGGGCATCATGGCTGCAGGGCCGCAGGGACCGCCTACTTCGAGGTGCTGATCTCGCCCCCTTCGCCCGGTTTGGCAGGCCCGGCTATGGGTCGTAGCAACGTCCTTTCGAAGGCTCCTTCGGGCACCGGGGCTCCGGTGGAGGCCTTCGTTGACAGGTCGTTGGTGACGGTGTTGTCGGCGCGTGGTACATGGCACAGGTCCATGTACTTGAACTGTTCCCCCGTCGGCGTGAGCAGCAGTACGCCGGCTCCGGCCCCCTGCTTCCGCGAGGAGCCGTCGAAGTAGAACGTCAAGTGAGGCTCGGTGAAGACCGGTGCTCGGGGCTCCGGTTCTCCACCTTCAGGGCCCCCTGGGTTGCTTGGTGATGGCGTACACTCGGCCACGAAGTCAGCCAGTGCTTGGCTCTTGACTACATGACGTGGTAGGAAGTCCAGCTCAGACTCTGCCAGCTCCGCTGCTCCCTTGGGGCGCAGCACTAGCTCCGGGCTGCCCTCCTGCTTCGGAGGCTGGCTGTGAGTGCCAGTTACGCCCTTCTGCTGCTCTGGCGCACTTGTCCGCCAGACTGAAGAGCTCCGAGACGTCTCGCACCTCCCTGGTGGCCAACTTCTCGAGCATCTTCTTGTCCCTAACACCCTATCGAAATGCAACCACAACTGATGCATTCTGGATGTGGGGGATGGTGTTGTGTACCTGGGAGAATCGCTGGATGAAGGAGCGCAGTGATTCCCCCGGTTGCTGTCGCACGACGTGGAGGTCCAGCTCCGTGCCGGGAGGCGTGTAGGAGCTACCGAAGTTCGCTGTGAACTGTCAGCATAGCTCCCCCCAGGAAGTTATGGAACCCTGGGGCAGGTTCATGAACCATGACCGCGCCGGGCCGGTCAAGGCGACGCGGAAGTAGTTGGCCATGATGGACTCATCCCCTCCTGTCGCGAGGATGGCAGTAGAGTAGATCAGTAGGTACTCTGCAGGGTTGACGCTTCCGTCGTACTTCTCTGGCAGGTGTGGCTGGAACTTGAATGGCCACACTGCGAAGCGGAGGTGTGGCGCCAGGGCCGCACACCCCGTCCCTGCTGCTGCAGATCCTGGTGCCGCGAACCCTTGGTCCGCTGCTGGCACGGTGTACCCCGGCATGGGCAATGGTGCACCATATACCGGGGGTGCCGACTGCAAGGCATATGGCTGCTGCATATGCTACGTGGCATACGCCTGGGGCAGAGGTCGCATGGCGAACGTCTGAGGCCCAGGCTGAGTCGAGGCAGTCGACATGCTGTAGTCGGCCTCGTGGTTGCGACACCTTTCCCACTGTCGCTCGATGGTCACGCGACCATCTTCCCCCAAGCGACATCGCTCCAGCTCTGTCCTTAGGTCTGCCGTTGAGAGCCTGGTAGAACGGGAGTATGTCGTCTGCATGTCAACCGTTGGTGTGCGCGACAGTGACACATTTGGTTGACCAGGGCGTCGTCTCTGTCGCAGCGGAGGGTTGAAGGCAGCAGTGATGAGGTGGTCGACGTCGCGGATCCACTGCTGGGTGGCCCCCTGGGGAGTGCCCACAACAGGCGGATTGTGCAGGAGCGCTCGTGCGGCAGCTAGTGCACTTGCTTGAGTAGCACTCCGCGCCGCAGCAGATCTTGAGGTTGTAAGAGTCCTCGTCATTGGAGTCCGATGCGGGCTCCCAACCTGTCTCGACACACTCCTCCCTGAGCGTGTCAAAACATGACCCTCACTGGTCATCGTTCACCGGGAATGAGGGCGCGAAGAGCTTGCCTTTGAAGTAAGCTTGGTCATCTTCGTTGGTGCAGACCTGTCTCAAGAGAGAAAAGCCCCCTACCTGGCACGCCAAATGTCAAAGTGTGCCGTCGACACTTCCCCCGGGCCTGCTTCAGGAGCAACCTGCGGAGGTTCTTTTCGGAGGGGCTAGTTCTCTTGGGAGGTCACATTGGTTGTGAGAGGATTGACACCAGGATTTTTACGTGGTTCGGGCCGCCAGAGCGTAATACCCTACGTCCACGGGAGTTGTATTGCTCGGAGCTTAGAACCGGAATTCTAAGCTTGGGGATCTGGATGAGCTGAGTTGCCCCAAAATGCCAAACCCTCGACGGTGCGAACCCCTTGCAATGTTGCCAACCCGAGTCTTTTATACTTCAAGGCTCGGGCGGCTTACAAGGTGGACCCCGGGGCCCGACAGGTGGCCCCGGGGAGATTTCCTGCCATCTACCATATCTTGCAGTGAATGCTGGTAGTTGTCTCTGGCAATGGCTTCTTAGTTGTCGTCTTGCCGTCCTGCCCGTGCCGCAAGCTAGACGTTGTGGTTGATGATGGCAGGGACGGCATGGGATGTCTTGTCGCCGTATTTATTGATCAACAACTTCTGACCTGGTGCGCCTGTCTTAACTGTGACGCGACTGGTCACAGTGTCGCCTGACAGGGGCGTGCGCCGCATCTCCGCATCTTGGGAAGGCGTGGGTCTTGAATGTCTTGATCGGACAAGGCATGGCATGCCTTTACTCCTCCTGCCTACCGAGCCGGGGTGGGCAGCACAACACGTGGCGCCTTCGGAGCTCACCCCTGCGGAGGGCGTGAGGTCCGGCACTGCTGGCCACGTGGCAGGCCCGGGGCTCGCCTCTGAGGAGAGGGGAGGCCCGACCTCGCTGGACACGTGGCGCCTTCGGAGCTCGCCCCTGCGAAGGCGGCGAGGCCTAGCTTTGCTGGCCACGTGGCAGGCCCGGGGCTCGCCTCTGAGGAGAGGGGAGGCTCGGCCCCGCTGGACACGTGGCGCCTTCGGAGCTCACCCCTGCGGAGGGGGCAAGGTCCTTAGGCGGTTTTTCTCCTATGCGCGGGGGTACCCGGTACTAAGGGTACCGACAGTAGTACTTTTAACATATAATATATATATCAATTTGCTTTTAAAATATCTCATTATCAACCAACAAAAAGTAGTTGTGATCATTTCATTACCCTCAATAGCATGCACTCATTCATACTAAGGGCAAGAATGGCAATTTGCCATCAAATCAATTAGCTGAAGACAATCTTTTAGTCAAACATCACCAGACACAACTCTAACTTCACAGTAGATCAGCTCTATCCTGGAGTTTTGAAGTTGAGCTAATAAAGATAACGTACAACAATGTCATACAAACCCTTAGCCATCCATGGTGCTAGTAGTCTCTAATCATAAGAATATCGAGATGAGTACTTAGTTTGATAGAAAACTCAAACTATTTTTTTTTCTTAATATGTGAAACTCAATGCGTGGGTATATACACACACGCGCACACGCTTTGGTTGGTCCTAAATTTAGATAGTTCAATGTGTGGACTTGATTTTATAAACTAATTTCACCTGAATACACAAGCCATAAAATTGAATAAAATATGTTTTTTCTCTTAAACTCTGTGTAATGTGGTGAAAATGAAATTCCAGTGGGACTAGGATATAGACTAAAATCCACATCATGCACAAAGAAAAAAGGTCATCCAAACAAATGACAAAAAATGTTGTTCACGCAGATAAACAGATTTAATTTTGATATAAACTATAGAAATTCAAGGCGAAGGAGTGCATAAAAATACCAAGGGAGGTGGTTGCTCAAAAAAAAGCCAAAGGGAGGACGATGCAATTGGTAAGCACATGGAAAGGGAGGGAGGAGTGACTGAGATGTAATTATTGTTTCAGTGCATACCATATTTATCATGTAAATAACTTCTGAAGTGTATACCATATTTATCATACGTTCAGTACATTTTTTCATTTAGGCCCCTCTAATTAACAATGCAAATTGAAAAAATGGAGCGTGAACACTATAGCTAGGTGGAGCGTCTTAAATAAAAATATATTAATTATAGGATAAATGTATAGATTTGAGGAGCTGATTAAACAATTACACCAAAAGGATGATTTCAGTCGACTGATTGAAGGGGAAGGGGAGGGGATGCAAAAAAAAAAAAGAGGACATGGAAAACTTGGACGCGGATCACGTGACTTAAAGGCATTTTACTTCACACGTGCAGTAACCTCTGCTTCCTGCTTTCCACTCCAGTTTTTGCCTAAGCAAATATACTTTTTAGGTTAGTAGTCTCCAGTTTTGCATAAGTACTTTTTAGGATAGTAGTGAGAGTTTTAAAAGATATTAGAGCATCAGTTAGTTTACGTAACCGTTGATTAAAAATTAATTAAACACTGGTCATAGTAAATAGAGTAAAATATATTTTACTCCTTTATAAAATGAAAAAAATATATTTAACTAACACCATTCATGTAGTTTGATAATAATACCAAAAACTATTGATGAATGGTGTTAGGTAAATATATTCTTTCTTTTTATAAAGGAGAAAAATATATTTTACTCTATGTACTATGAGCAGTGTTTAATTAATTCTTAATCAACAGTTACATAAACTAACTGATGCTCTAATATCTTTTAAAACTCTCGCTATACTTATGCAAAACTGAGACTAGTATCTAAAAAGTATGTTTGCTTAAGTAAAACTGGAGTGGAAACAGTGTTATCCTAAACGGTAAACGGTAAACAGTCGGTGGAGCTCTGTTTACCGTTTAGAAGGTTTAGACGGCGTTTAAACGGTGTTTAAACGGATTAAACGGTGTGTACTGTAGTAGCAAGAAAAAATATTTTTTACTATTCTGCTCTATGGTAGATGTTCAAATCAAGTTCAAATTCATGTTAGGAAATAGGAATAAATTTAACTTCGACATTATATAAAAATTAAAGAGACAATCACAATATCAGACCACCAAATAATAATATTGAGACTGAAAAATTGTGCATGTAGTAAACTAAACAAATATTTTAACCTTCAGCTGCTAATGCTGTTTTTATTATATTTTTTGAAACACAAGTAATATAACTTCTAATGTGTTTAAGTGAAGCTTAGAAAATGTTTTGATTTTAATCAATTTTGTGATATTAATTTGAAATCTGGATCTGACTTAGAATTGTAAGTTCACTTTGCCTAAACGGTTCTAAACACGTTTAAACACGTTTAAAATCCGTTTTGTTTAGCCCGTTTAGCCCGTTTAAACGGGCGTTGACCCGTTTAAACGGGTCAACTGTTTAATCTACCGTTTAGGGGCTAAACTATGCGGTTGCCCTCTGTTTAGCGTTTAAACACGTTTAAACAGGCCGTTTAGGCCATTTAGGATAACACTGAGTGGAAAGCAGGAGGAAGAAGAGGTTACTGCACGCGTGCAGTAAAATGTCTAAGTCAGGCAATCCGCGTCCGGAAAACTTATCCATCCACCGGCTTCCAGTGGGCCATTGTCCAGGACCCCCCGTATACCGCCGCCACCTCTACCTGTCCCCCCATGCGTCCCCGTCGTTTCCACGGTCTCTCCTCTTCCTTTCCACGCAGTTCCAGAGCCTCCACGCTCTTCTTGCCGCCGCGCCGCACCACAGCTGCCGCTCCGAGTCCCCGTCGCAAGCCATGGCTTTCTCCAGCTCGCTTCTCCAGGCGCCGCTCTCTCGCGTCTGCGCGAGCCCCGCGCCGGAGCTAACCTTGCTCTCGCCGGCCAAGAAGGGAGTCAGACTCGCTGCCGCGCGCCTCCGAGGAACCCGTCACGGATGTAACGCCTTCTTTTCTTCATTCCAATCCCGAAAGCCGTGATGATATTTGTTTCTGCACCCTGCACGTTGAATGCTCGAGACCTCGAGTGCAGGCCGCGTTGCTCGTGCAAGTTGTTTGTCGAAATGCCGGAAAAGGGATCATTCTGAGTGCACCTGCCAGAGTAGAAGTGGTGGAAGGCAGAACCCACTAGAAGAACAGGCATCCTTTTAGCCCTAGTCCTCTGTGCCTGAGAAGAGTTGCATTTTCTGAGTTCTCTTATTTAGTTCATGTACAATCAAGCAGGAACGGCTTTGCCTAGTTCTCAACTGATCGTTTTGTTTGGTACTGTGAATTATTATATCACATAAGTTAAAGGTACGGATGTCTAATATTTTCTAGTATGTTTGGATAATTAGTGAGGGCTGAAATGAATGCGTCTGGAAGTGCTTTGGCTGTTGATGCTTTATCAGAAGTTAAACATGTGCTGCTTCCAATTACTGACCGCAACCCTTACCTCTCTGAAGGCACAAGACAGGTGCATCTTCTGCTTCAAAGTATTTCAGCAATTTACTTGTCTTTCAGCTAATTTCTTAAACATTATGCAAATCTATTGGCGAGATATGTAGTCACAACAAAACTTGCATCTACAGTTTTACCTAAAATGCAATAAAATTAAGTGGTCTTGTGACTTCTACAGTTTCCTTCAAGATATATATAATTTCCACTCTTGCTTGTAGTTTCAGCAACCTTTTCTGATTTGAACTGTTCTAGCAACAACGCTTGATATCTTTTTGTCGATTGGCCATGCCATTTGATTCAATCCATTGCTTGTATAGAATGACTGTAAGAAAAGACTGTTAGTCATTCAATCATTTTTTCCTTAAGGTAGCACTTTTTGTTATTAACTTCTGTATACACCTTATTGCATCATCAACGAAACACGAGATCCGACCTAGGAAGAACTAGGTGGTTTTTCATTAAGAAGAAGAAATGGACACCCAAATTCTGAGTTGGAGAGGATTAGAACCCACACCTTTAACCCTCAACCGAGCTTGAGCCCAGTTCCTACCTTACTGCACCATCACTGCCAATGATGGCTTACCCGTGACACTTATATGATACTTCAGGCTGCAGCAACAACTGCCTCCCTAGCAAAGAAGTATGGAGCAAACATCACTGTAGTTGGTATGATCATAATCTTGAAACGTTCCATTCCGCTTGTATTGCATGTTTTTAAGTAATCACAGTGTAGGACTAATACATTCTGAATCGGATGTTCGTTGAAGTTATTGACGATAAATCAAAGGAGGCACTCCCAGAGCATGATACTCAGATGTCGAGCATCAGATGGCATCTCTCAGAAGGTTATACCCAAGACATTTAAGTCACCAACACCAATTTTTTATGTTCTACTTTGTTACTGCAACCTTGACATCCCTGCTTCTACAAAGGTGGATTTATGGAGTTTGGACTGATGGAGCGGCTTGGGGAAGGAAGGAAACCAACAGCCATCATTGGAGATATCGCTGAAGAGTTGGAGTTAGACTTGGTCGTCCTAAGTATGGAGGCAATCCACTCGAAGCATGTTGATGGGAATTTGCTAGCTGAATTCATTCCTTGTCCTGTTCTACTGCTCCCGCTGTAGCATGCGCATTGAGTCTGGCTCATGACTGCTATTGAAGCAAGCAGTCTGTTTTTCTCTTTGAATATGTAATTCCTGCCTATGGCATGGATGTGATGCAGTAGTTTCAGCTGAGGTTTGCTTTCTACTGATGTGATTCTCCTAAACTTTATTATGTGAATAAAACTAAGAAAATGAGATTTACTCTTCTGTACCATCTGTCTGCAATGTGTTTCAATTTCAGATCGATGTTGCTTCTGTAGCTGAAATAAGCATCATGTGTTTAGGATAAAAGATGACCTGCTCAACAATAGCAGAGATGTGTATGTTATGAACTTATGATGTATCTGTGACCATATAAGAAGAGATCGGGTCTGGAATAATAACATATGAGAGAGATTAAGGGTGGCAACAACTTAGGAAGAGGACTGTTTGATATGTTTGAGATAGTTTGGACATATCCAATAGAGACCTCTGAAATCATCGGTGTGTAGATGGACAATAAAATGTATAGATAATACGAAGAGGTGTTGAAAAATCAAACTTGTGAGGAGTATGTTATAAGAGACGTGAAGGATTGAAATATTATTAAGGAGCTAGCTATAGACAGTAGAGCGTGAAAACTGCAATCCACATGCTTTAGTCTTAATTTCCTGGCTCTCTTTTTTAGCATAACCCTCTCTTTTTTTCTTTCTTTTATTTCTCTTTTTTTAGTCCTTGTGGGTTTGTTATTTTACCTTAATTTATTTAAGAAAAGGCTTTGTTGTTGTGTATGTGTTTGACATAAGAATTGTCCCTAGATCCTTTTCTTTCTTTTCCCTTTTAATAAGTATGGAAACACCCAGTTAGATACATGTATACAGGAGGAAAAGAAGGTATGAAAACTTATAGAAAAAATTGTTGGAGATGCGGGGTATCTATCCCCGTACCTCTTGCATGCTAAGCGAGTGCTCTACCATCTGAGTTACATCCCCTTGATTGAACGTGACCATTCCATTCAGTATTACATATATGTATGTATTCCAATACAAGAGAACCAACAATCAAAACATCGACAAATGCTACTGTATCCACTTGACCAGTTCCATATTCTTTTTCTGTTCGCTGCAGCACAAAATGTGACCGCGGCAAATATGAAAGAAGACAACTAAATATAAGAGCATTTTGAGTTCTGAACTCCAACGCATGAAAAGAACACGGTGAACATGTCGTTGTCCAAAAATCAATTGCTACTTTGTCGGATAGAACAGGAAGAACTTAGGGTGATAAAAATTGTTAACGTAGATCAAACTGAACGATCTAAATTTGAAACACAAGAGCAAGTTCTGCTGGGGAGCCAGAGTTCTTGTGGCAATTTAATCAACACAACTTTCAGAGTGGAACCTTTTAACAAAAGCTAAAAGGATCCATTAGTCTAAAAGTCATCGTCGTCTTCCTCAGCCATATGTTTTGCTAATTCTTCCTCCTGCTGGAGCCTTTCACGGCTCTTCTCAGCCCTCCCCTTTTCCCTGTGAGAATACCGGGGAACCTCAGTGCCTTAGCTGCCTCATTGTGCATGTTCAGACAAAATGCTTTCCTGGAGTCGAACGTGATCTGACTCATTTGTCAAGTAGACATCACCTGTCTCCTTTGACACCATCCAACCAATGGCGTGATCAGTGGTGGCATCAATCACACCGTCCCTGATGGCTTTGGCTACAATGCTGTCCGCATCTGCAGCAGGGTTTGGGGAGTCAAGACTCAACTTCTTGGCAACATCAGCAAGGGAAATCCTCAAGTATGGAATGCTGATATTATGAAGTCCTGTTCTAGTGACATTGTGGCAGAGCCTCACAATCAAATTCCGGGTCCTGTATGCACTGAAATTGCTTGAAAAATTGTTTGCAACGGCTCTGAGCAACTCCAGGTCCCCAACTTGAACAGCCTAAAGAGCATACATAAAAACAATCAGAGTTGTACCATCCAGAGAACGAGGGAGGGGGGGGGGGGGGAGGGGAGGAGGGAGGCTCACATTTGTAAGCTCAAAATGTGGTGAAAGCCGCTTCATTCCTTTCTGCATGTAAATAGTTCTCTCTGGTATCTCCCCTAACAGTACTCTCACATTATAGCTCAGTTATTGCACTGAATACGAAAT
The DNA here is from genome assembly GCA_030760725.1 of Neostapfia colusana. NCBI lineage: Eukaryota > Viridiplantae > Streptophyta > Magnoliopsida > Poales > Poaceae > Neostapfia > Neostapfia colusana. The sequence continues at coordinate 116,709,585 of JASWHV010000001.1, read as the reverse complement.
CCTAGAGCGGCAGTGAGTGCTTTTCGAACAGCTTGCATAAGGCTTTATTTAGCATCAGTGCATTCCAACTGTCCTGATTTTTCCAAGGTAGAATAAATATCGGCAGACCTGTGTAAAAGGCCAAGAAAAGGGACTTGCAAAAACTTTTTTGCACCTCACAACACCACAGTTTTGTTGTGGATAGATTGTGAAATATTGTGAAGAGCAAGTAACCTCCATCAAAGGAGTGATTAGAGGGGAAAGTCTTCACCTTCACAAAGTAGGGTTTATACACATATGATCACACATGGGAGGGAAATTTCAAACTGTTGCATTCAAATTCATGATTGCAGCAGCTAAAACAAGGAGCAAAGGGCATAATTGGATTCCTTGGGTTCAATTTAGTGGGGAGACAAAGTTTCAATAATTTTTTAAAAGATTTGCTACCCATTTTTCCCAAAAGGATAAAAATATGCCAAGAATTCAAATATACATTTGAATTTGAAGGGGATTTGCCAAACCATACCAATTTAGCTCAGATTGACATTTCCAACATTTGAATTCATCATTTATCAAGTTTTGGAGATCTTTTGAGAAGTGGTAGGGCACTGGCCAGTGGGGCCCACATGTCATAGGACTTAGTTGGCTTAATCCCTAAGCAATGTGATCGGGTTGCACTCCACCGGGAGAAGCACCGAGCGACACCGCTGGGGGGGGAGCCGGACGCCACCTCCTGCTGGATTTCATGCGCTGGCGAGCTCCTCGTCGGGGTGCCTTAACTCCCAGCCGCGCTCAGCGAGCCACGGCATCGCGAGATGCCGACCCTTCCCTCTCATCGTCAAAGAACCGAGACGCTGCCGCCATCGCAAAAAAACTCGCTCGGAGCGATCGCAGCTCACGCGAAAGCATTGGCAGCGCAGCAAACCAGCATTCCCAGACCTCCCACGCACTCCCCGCATCATTTCCGGTCGAGTTGAGCCACTACAAACCGAGCAAAACAACGTTTTCGTGGCCGCCGGGAAGAACCGAGCAAAGGTGCTTCCGTGGGCAGCTCGGCAGAAGACTTGTCACGACCAAGAAGGAGCAGTTGTGGACGCGCCTAGACTCCACGCTGCTCGACCCCGAAGCCTAGAACCAGGGACCGATCATCGCCGACGAATTTCGCAAAACATCTCCAACCGGTGCAGAACTACCCTCGGGTAAGAAACCCACAAATTCCCGACGTATGATTGCTTAGAGTTTATAAAACTGCACACACAGGAGCTAGACTTGATGGCGCCCAAGTTTGCTCCGCAACCCTAGCTTAATTTTGGCTGTAGCCGGCGTATTTCCCGATTTTCCAGCCGCGGTTATAGCGGGAAAGGTCGGGCTCACGTTGACGACTAGGTTAGAGCTCTCCTCGAGCCCTAGCATGGCCTTGTCGACCTTCCATGAGATCCCCCGGTGCTGTAGAGCCTTTCCACCGAGGTTTTGGTGGGCTACGATGGCCGGGCACCATAACTGAAGGGAGTCCGAGCCGCTGCACCGTCGCCAGCTAGATTAGGGCCACCGCCGACCGGAGCAGGCGGTACCAGCGTGTTCAGCGCGCGAAAATAGGCCCAGGCGGCGAGTTTCCGGCCGGGAGGCGGTCGGGAAGCCAGTTCCGGCGAGCTGCCGAGGTGTGCCGGCGAGGAGGCGGCGCGGGAAAAAGGGCGGGCGCGAGGAAGAAGACGAGCCGGCCGGGCCCGCTCGTCAGTCCCTCGCGGCACAGTGTGGGGATCTTCTGTTACACCGGATCGGCTGTGAACACGCGGAAGATAATCCTGCCGCCCCGTGTGGTGCAGCCGAGGTGATGACACGTGGGAGCCGGGCCCGCTGTCAGAAATTTGAACTTTTCCCGGTTAATTCGAATTCCAGAAATTCCCCAAACTTTAGAGCTCCATAACTTTTGCTAGGAAGCTCCAAATTTAGTGATTCAAATTGGGTTGGATTCATCTTGCCTAGCTCTGTCCAGATATACAACCCAATTTGTATGAAACCCATTAATTAATTCTGGAAAATTCTTTAAAGCTTTTCAGAAAAAGAATTTTAGAGGGAGTTTGGTTCATCCAAAAATCCCCAAATTTTGCCAGAATGTTCTTTAGGACATTAGTAAACCCCTGTAAAAGTTCCAGACCATTTGGAGTTGATTTGGTCAGAGCAATTCAAATTGGAAGGTGCTGTGTTCATTTGAATACAGAAACATTTTCAGAGAATTTCCAAAACTTGGAAATTCAGTTCTGGGCAAATCTTAACCCCAAAAATGTTAGGAAAATTCATGCAAACTCTATGAGCTATAATTGAAATTGTAGTTCATTAAGTTGAGCATGAACAGGGGTATTACCTAAGAATAAATTCTTCCTTGCTGATTTGCCAAGAGAATTATTCTGAGCAAACCACTCCATGAAAAGTGCTAATGTTTGGTCCAGAGGGTTTTCTTGTGACAAGGAACTCACACAAAAATTCTCAGCTCCATTGGAGCTCTAGATCACCCCTGTCCTGTTTAACCACTTAAGGCATTAATATGGAAAAGGGGGAAAACCACTTAGCATTTAACCATGTGATTAAATCCAAGCCAAACCACCAATACCAGTTCATCTTTAAATTCTTAAACAAAGTTCCAGGTGTTAGAGGCTGGTTATTAGAACTAATAGTAGAAGTCTTACTCTAAAACTCACATTTGCATCTAAATTAACATGTAGTATTTCATTAACGTGTAGCCGTTGAAGAAGAGACTCCGGAAGTGCTGGACTTCCTTCTTCCGGACGAAGACTTAACCCCTGACCAGCAGCAACAAGGCAAGCCCCGGTTTGCATTAACCCTTTCATAAGTTTTACTTTGTTTACATGCGTCATATGAAGTATGTTTGTGCATTAGGTATAGGATGGATGGAACCCCACTTGCATAATCAGAATTTTTCCCTAATAGTGAGGGTAGTGTTTAAGACCTCGAGTAGACAGGCTATGCTTAATAATTCATAGGGCTTTGGTACAAGTCGAGTAGTTGGAATCTACTCGCGAGATAGGCTTGGGACGCACGGGTTCGGTTGAGTGAGGTGAGATCACATAGTAATGAATATGAGACTAGGCAGGGGCTAGGGCGCAGCAAGAGGGAGTCTTGTGTGCGCAGCCCTGTCCGTGTCGATTGAGGACCGAGCCGTGTGCGGCCCACGCTGATCAAGTTTGAACGTACCGAAGGCATATCGGATATATGGGCCCCGATAAACCGATGTAGCCTAAACCTCCGGTCGTCGAGGCATAACGCACCGATTTATAGGTGTAGGCTGAGGGCAGCAAGGTGGAAATCTGCCAACGGGCATAGAGAGATGCTCCGTGTGGGGAACCTCCTGCTCGTTTCGGTGCGACCGGTTCAAAGTTTGGGCTGTTGGGTGAAAGGTTGTCCCGTACGACATCGAGTGAGCGTGCTGTGCAGCTCCACGGGTGGGCGTACGTGACGTGCTCTTTGGGTTTCCCTGCAGGTGTATATCGAGTCGATTCGTCGTCCCTCGCGGTGAAGAGTATCACTTGGTCACTGAGTCGTGATGTAGATTAATGGATGAAATATGTTGATTCAATGTTGCTGATTGATATAATTGTATTGTTACATGGGTGCCACCAAATACTGCTTACTAAATTTCAGATTTCATGAACTGTTAACTTGTTGCTAAAAGTTGAACTAAGGATGAACTTGTAGGCGTGTCCTTTTGCTGAAATGTTACTATCCTACGTCCATGGTACCCCTCATGTAGAGTTTCATGCTTAGGTGAGTCGGTTAAGCCTTGCTGAGCCTTCGTGCTCACGGTTGCTGCTTAAGTGTTTTTCAGGTGAGGAGCCACCCACGGACTCGGAGTACAAGTCCACCGGCGAGGGTTACCCTCCGACGGGGACCACGGCTGAGTGGGAGCCGTACACGCCGCGCTGAGCTGAGGAGTGCAGCTAGTGTGGGTTGCCCTAGGGCTGGGCAACCAACTTTTGCTAAATAGGCGGGCGTGAGTTGTATAGTGTAGACTTCCGCTGTGTAATATAAACAATAGTTGTAACTGAAGTTTGTACCTGTTTGTACAATTTCAGTTGTTGTTCCCATGTAATATATTATGTTCTTATGACGTGTGCTGTCGGGTGTCACATCGCGTGGCACCACCCTCTGCGATCCTGGATGAGCGGATTCCGGTCCGCCACAGCCTGGTATCAGAGCCGCAGTGGGGATAGCACAGTACTAAAGGACTGCATTATGGGAAAAACGTAGGTATACGGTGAGGATTCGGTAGTTGCCCAAGTAAGGACTATATTAGCATAGTTACTTAAAGTGGCAAAGACTAACTTATGTGTTAAAAATCTGAATTTCAATTATGTAACGCCGCGCCTACGCTCTGGTAAGTATGGTAAGGAACGCCACCGAAAGCGGTTCAATTTCGGTTAGCTCCCCCTGACGAGGAACGTGGCTCAGGGATAGAGTCTCACAGCTTGGTGTGAGACGTCAATATGAACCTCTTGGACTCTTCATGTCCCTGAGTTCATATGTAACGCTGATCCCTAGCGTGCATTAGGCAAGTAAGTGGAGACCCCATCGCGTGGTCAGTAACGCGAGAGTGTGTTCGTCTGGAAATAGCCCAGGAGAACATACGCAGCGCTTGCCATCGGCGTGCCCTGCAGGGCAGTAGGTGGTATCTGTTGGGTTGATAACATTCCCAACCGTGACGACCCGTTCATGACATACTCGGGTTCCCCGTCGTGTGGTGTTGAAACGCGATCACGTGCCTTGAGACGTGACCTAGCTCAAGGACGGCCGTATGACAATGATACGGGCGTTTGTATTTACTTTCAAATATGGAACTGCCTGAAATGAACAACCTTTGAGTGCACCATCATTGTGTGGTCTTCTGCAGGTACTAACCACGTATGTATCCGTGTAGAAAACGTGTTACTGAGATCGGTTAGTGCCACACTTAAGACGTATATACCGGTATGATCCGGTTAGGATTTTCTTTTGTGAGGAACGTAGTACCGAGATATTGTAGGCATATGCATGAAAATATTGAGAACAAGGAATTAAAATCACTAGGATCAACATCTAGGACTTTGGTTGGGTAGAAAAGTTGATAATTGATGAGTGTAGTTCCAAAAGACTGAAAAACAGAGTGCTCTGTTTTGGGCAGCACGTTTGCTGATTTTCAACAGGGCATAACTCACAGGTCTTTTAGCCCAGGGAGGTGTGGTATATAGTTCTGGAAAGGTATTTAAGTACTCTACAACTTTGTTGTAGACTTCCAGAGCTGAAACCCACCTTAAGATGGCTTAAATTCCAGAGGAATGTAAACTGTCCAGAACCAGGACAGAGTAAAACATTCTCGGAGCGGTTCTGTTTTTTAAACATAACTCCCAGGTGAAAAATCAAAATTAGTATATAATACATCCTTAGAAAGAGTATAAGATGTGTGACATCTTTGCAATTCAAAGTTCCTGAAATTTCAGCACAGAATTTAGTGGAAATCAGGGTTGAAAACAGCCACTTCCAAGGGAGGTGCTGTTAAAATTCTTCCAGAAATTCTGCTAACTTTGAATTATCATAACTTTTTAACCAAAGCTTATCTGGGGGCAAATGAGTACTTGTTGGAAAGATACTGAAGTTAACTTGAACTTTGGTATTCAACTTGAGTCATGAAAATGCCCAGAACCAGATCAAAACTTGGAATGGGTAGAAACTGGTCATTCTGACAGAAGAATGACAGTTGAACTCACTGGAGAGGGTGTTGTACCCTAAGAGTGGTATACGTGATGACAAAGCGATAGTAATATCTCGTAGAGACCAAACCTAGTTATGGTGAGCTTCCAAAGTAGAGGTTCATCAAGTTGGATTAAACTAGCTTGTGTTTGGTCTGGTAATGGTGTAGCTTGTGCAAAGTTATTACACTATCAACTTACGAGATGTATCGCATGTTTTCATTGCCATTATGTTTTACACCTACTTCTTTTAGACTGCATGCACTCTGTTGCGGGACTGATGTTATTGTCGTATGGTTTCAGATGGTTCGCACTAGGACCACGCACGAGGTTGGTGGCTCTAGCCAAGGTGGAGGCGATGACTCCCAGCCACCGGCCTACGACAGCACCCCGCAGCAGCAGCCGCCACCGCCGCCTCCGCTTACTCTAGCGGATGTGATAGCGGCATTGGTGGGAGGTCGTGAGGAGCAAACTGACCTGCTCCGCACGATCGTGCAGAATACGTCCCAGGCGGGGGGACGTCAAGATAGAGGGCCTCGGGAGCCCCGTGATGTGTCGTACTCGGATTTCATGAGTACGCACCCTCCAGTGTTCACCGAAGCTGAAGAACCACTGGAGGCTGACAACTGGCTGCGGACCATCGAGTCCAAGTTTGGGCTGCTCCAGTGTACGGAGCGGCAGAAGACCCTGTTCGCAGCACAGCAGCTCCACGGTGCCGCTGGTGCGTGGTGGGCGAATTATGTCGCCTCACGTCCGGCTGGCCATGCCGTGGAATGGCAAGAGTTCCGGGAGGCGTTCCGCGCCTATCACATCCCTCCCGGAATAATGAAGAGGAAGTTCCAAGAATTTTTGGAACTGAAGCAGGGCGGGAGGAGTGCCCACGACTACTCCCGTGCCTTCAACCATCTGGCGCAGTATGCGTCAGACTACATCTCCACGGAGGAGAAGAAGAGGGAGCACTTCTATCGGGGGTTGCACCCCGAAATGAAGACCCACCTCGTACAGTGGAACCGTGGCACATTCAACGACCTAGTCAATGCCGCCACCATGCAAGAGGACGCTCAGCGGGAGTTAGCAGCTGAGCAGAGGAAGCGCAGCGCTCCACCCAGCGGTGGGAGTGGCGCTCCCCAGAAGTACCGTATGGTGTATCGGACACCATCCGGGCAGCAGTGGAAACCACCGGCGCGACCGCAACGGTTCGGGGGACGTCCCTTTCAGGCACCTCCGTTCCGTCCGCCGATGCCACCACCAAGACAGCAACAGCAACAGCAGCAGCAGACGGTACCCCGGGCGTTTCCACCGCCACAACGCGCCCCGGGTTTCCGTCCACCGATTAGCGGGGGACCGCCCCGTTTCACCTGCTTCACGTGTGGCCAGGCGGGCCACTTCACGAAGGAATGTCCCCAGGGGCAGCAGAGCAGCGGGCAAGCCCCGCTCCAGGGCGGTGCTCGAGGCCGACCTCCGGTGAAGAAGGTTGGTCAGCGTTCTGGAGGCGTCCGCAACCTCGACAATGAGGACGCCCCAGAGGGAGACAACATGCTGGCGGGTACGTTCACTCTCAACCATCAAGCCATCATAATATTGTTCGATTCTGGTGCAACCCACAACTTCATTAGTGCATCATATGTGGCTCAGCATCAGCTGGAAGCCTTTCCAACCGAGTGTTCTTATATGATCCGCTCACCGGGAGGAAAGATTTCAGCAACGATGATGGTTCCAAAAGCACCACTGTGCTTAGGTGGGAAGATATATCCCACCACTATGATTATCCTAGGGGGACAGAAGATTGATGCAATCTTGGGAATGTCATGGCTAAGCTACCATGGCGCTGTCCTCGAAACTTCAATACGGACGGTTCATCTCAACTCACCATTACACCGTCCGCAGTCCCTCCTATTAGATAATCCAGTCAGAGAGGTTTCAGCGATCAATAGTGCTGAGGCTCTCAAGTTAGAAGACATCCCCATAGTCCGGGAGTATCCCGACGTGTTTCCGGATGATCTACCGGGCATGCCACCTGAGCGGGATGTCGAGTTCAAGATCGAGCTCGCACCCGGGACTACACCCATGTCACGGAGACCATACAAGATGGCTCCAAATGAGCTGGCGGAACTGAAAGAACAGCTCAATGATCTGTTGAACAAGGGTTTCATTAGGCCGAGTTCCTCGCCTTGGGGATGCTCGGCGCTGTTCGTGAAGAAGAAGGATGAAACCCTGAGGCTGTGTGTAGACTACCGGCCGCTCAACGCCGTCACCATCAAAAATAAGTACCCACTGCCCCGCATCGACATATTGTTTGATCAACTTGTGGGTGCAAGTGTGTTCTCCAAGATGGACCTTCGCTCTGGATATCACCAGATAAAGATCCGGGCGGAGGATATCCCGAAGACGGCCTTCTCGACGAGATATGGGTTATATGAATATCTCGTCATGTCCTTTGGTCTCAAAAATGCTCCAGCCCACTTCATGTATCTCATGAACTCGGTGTTCATGCCGGAGCTGGACAAGTTCGTGGTAGTGTTCATCGACGACATCTTGGTTTACTCCAAGACAGAAGCCGAACATGCCGAACACTTGCGGATCGTTCTTCAACGATTGTGAGACCACAAGCTTTACGCCAAGTTCAGCAAATGTGAATTTTGGATCAGCCAAGTGCCATTCTTGGGACATATCATCTCCACTGAAGGCATTGCGGTTGACCCAAGTAAAATAGAGCAAGTGTTGAAATGGAAAGCTCCCACTTCAGTTCATGAAGTCAGAAGCTTCCTCGGGTTAGCGGGATACTACCGGAGGTTCATTCCAAGCTTCTCCAAGCTCGCTAAGCCGATGACAGAGTTGCTGAAGAAAGGGACGAAATATGTTTGGAACACGGCGTGTGAAGGAGCGTTCCGAACATTGGTGAAACATCTCACCACAGCCCCGGTCTTAGCTCAGCCGGATACAACAAAGCCCTTCGACGTGTATTGTGACGCGTCCGGTATTGGGCTCGGCTGCGTGTTGATGCAGGAAGGACGTGTGGTCGCTTATGGCTCACGCCAACTTCGGAACCATGAGCAGCACTACCCGACTCACGATCTTGAACTTGCTGCCGTGGTGTTGGCGCTGAAAATGTGGAGGCACTATCTCCTGGGGAACTTGGTGCATCTCTACACCGACCACAAGAGCTTGAAATACATTTTCACCCAGAAGGAGCTGAACATGAGGCAGAGGAGGTGGTTAGAACTGATCAAAGATTATGAGATTGAGATCCATTACCACCCCGGCAAGGCGAATGTGGTTGCCGACGCGCTGAGTCGGAAATCACATGTCCATCACCTCACCATTACACCGGTGGAGGAGGAAGAGCCAAGTTTATACTTGGTTCCTTATGGATCGCTGTACAACCTTGCCCTCGTCCCTACCATCAGGGAGGACATCATTGCAGCTCAGAAAAATGATAAAGGCATGGCACATCTCCGGAGACGGATTGACAATGGGGAGATCAAATGTTTCCGGAAAGATGATGAGGGGACGCTGTGGTTTAATGACCGCATAGTCGTACCCCGGGATATGAAGTTGAGAAAGGAGATCCTCGATGAAGCTCACTTGTCCAAGTACTCCATTCATCCGGGCAGCAACAAAATGTACCAAGATTTGAAAAAGAAATTTTGGTGGACATGGATGAAGCGGGAGGTAGCTAAGTACGTATCCGAGTGTGATACGTGTAGACGAGTGAAGGCTGACCATATGAGGAAATCAGGGCTGCTGCAACCCCTGAAGATTCCAGCATGGAAATGGGAAGATGTGAGCATGGATTTCATTGTGGGATTACCCTTAACATCCAACAAACATGATTTCATTTGGGTGATTGTTGACCGACTGACCAAGTCAGCTCATTTCATCCCCGTACATACACATTTCCATGCCAACCGATATGCGGAGTTATACATTGCCAGGATTCTATGCCTGCATGGTGTACCCAAGACCATAGTCTCAGACCGAGGTGCATTGTTTGTATCTCGCTTTTGGGAGCAGTTGCACGCTGCTTTGGGTACTAAACTGATTAGGAGCTCCGCCTACCACCCTCAGACAGATGGCCAGACAGAGAGGGTGAATCAAGTTCTGGAGGACATGTTGAGAGCATGTGCCATCCACCATGGTAGGAACTGGGATAATCACCTACCATTGGCGGAATTCTCGTACAACAACGGCTATTAGGCGAGTATCAAGATGGCACCCTACGAAGCTCTCTACGGTCGCAAGTGCCGCACCCCATTAAATTGGTGCGAGTCCGGTGAAAGGGTCACATTCGGGGTTGATGTGGTGAACGACGCCAAAGAGCGCGTTCGGACAATTCAAGCCAATTTAAAAGCCGCTCAATCCCGGCAGAAGAGCTACGCTGATAAGAGGCGTAGGCCGTTGCACTTTGACGTTGGGGAACACGTGTACCTACGCGTGTCTCCGATGAAGGGCGTGCACCGGTTCGGTGTGAAGGGGAAGCTCGCTCCCCGTTTTATTGGACCCTATGCTATCACCGAAAAGTGTGGACCAGCAGCGTATAGATTGGAGCTACCGGCATCCCTGGCTGGTGTCCATGATGTTTTCCATGTTTCGCAACTGCGAAAATGTTTGAAGCATACGGCTGCTGTTCCTACCGAGGACATCGGCGAGCTGAAACCGGATTTAACATATGATGAGTATCCGGTGGGAATTCTTGATGAGAAAGCCAGGACCACACGCAGCAGAACGTTGTGGTTCTACAAAATACTCTGGAGCAACCACACCGTCGAAGAAGCGACATGGGAGAGCGAGGAGTTCCTTCGCTCAAATTACCCGGAGTTCATGGCTTCTCAACACGGGTAAGTCCCTATTACATCGCTATCTCTTCTTTTATAATCTCGGGACGAGATTCTTTTAAGGGGGGAGGGATGTAAAAGCCCAAGAAAAGGGACTTGCAAAAACTTTTCTGCACCTCACAACACCACAGTTTTGTTGTGGATAGATTGTGAAATATTGTGAAGAGCAAGTAACCTCCATCAAAGGAGTGATTAGAGGGGAAAGTCTTCACCTTCACAAAGTAGGGTTTATACACATATGATCACACATGGGAGGGAAATTTCAAACTGTTGCATTCAAATTCATGATTGCAGCAGCTAAAACAAGGAACAAAGGGCATAATTGGATTCCTTGGGTTCAATTTAGTGGGGAGACAAAGTTTCAATAATTTTTGAAAAGATTTGCTACCCATTTTTCCCAAAAGGATCCAAATATGCCAAGAATTCAAATATACATTTGAATTTGAAGGGGATTTGCCAAACCATACCAATTTATCTCAGATTGACATTTCCAACATTTGAATTCATCATTTATCAAGTTTTGGAGATCTTTTGAGAAGTGGTAGGGCACTGGCCAGTGGGGCCCACATGTCATAGGACTTAGTTGGTTTAATCCCTAAGCAATGTGATCGGGTTGCACTCCACCAGGAGAAGCACCAAGCGACACCGCTGGGGGGGGGAGCCGGACGCCACCTCCTGCTGGATTTCATGCGCTGGCGAGCTCCTCGTGGGGGTGCCTTAACTCCCAGCCGCGCTCAGCGAGCCACGGCATCGCGAGACGCCGACCCTTCCCTCTCATCGTCAAAGAACCGAGACGCCGCCGCCATCGCAAAAAAACTCGCTCGGAGCGATCACAGCTCACGCGAAAGCATCGGCAGCGCAGCAAACCAGCATTCCCAGACCTCCCACGCACTCCCCGCATCATTTCCGGTCGAGTTGAGCCACTACAAACCGAGCAAAACAATGTTTTCGTGGCCGCCGGGAAGAACCGAGCAAAGGTGCTTCCGTGGGCAGCTCGGCAGAAGACTTGTCACGACCAAGAAGGAGCAGTTGTGGACACGCCTAGACTCCACGCTGCTCGACCCCGAAGCCTAGAACCAGGGACCGATCATCGCCGGCGAATTTCGCAAAACATCTCCAACCGGTGCAGAACTACCCTCGGGTAAGAAACCCACAAATTCCCGACGTATGATTGCTTAGAGTTTATCAAACTGCACACACAGGAGCTAGACTTGATGGCGCCCAAGTTTGCTCCGCAACCCTAGCTTAATTTTGGCTGTAGCCGGCGTATTTCCTAGTTTTCCAGCTGCGGTTATAGCGGGAAAGGTCGGGCTCACGGTGACGACTAGGTTAGAGCTCTCCCCGAGCCCTAGCATGGCCTTGTCGACCTTCCATGAGATCCCCCGGTGCTGTAGAGCCTTTCCACCGAGGTTTTGGTGGGCTACGATGGCCGGGCGCCATAACTGAAGGGAGTCCGAGCCGCTGCACCATCGCCAGCTAGGTTAGGGCCACCGCCGACCGGAGCAGGCGGTACCAGCGTGTTCAGCGCGCGAAAATAGGCCCAGGCGGCGAGTTTCCGGCCGGGAGGCAGTCGGGAAGCCAGTTCCGGCGAGCTGCCGAGGTGTGCCGGCGAGGAGGCGGCGCGGGAAAAAGGGCGGGCGCGAGGAAGAAGACGAGCCGGCCGGGCCCGCTTGTCAGTCCCTCGCGGCACAGTGTGGGGATCTTCTGTTACACCGGATCGGCTGTGAACACGCGGAAGATAATCCTGTAGCCCCGTGTGGCGCAGCCGAGGTGATGACACGTGGGAGCCGGGCCCGCTGTCAGAAATTTGAACTTTTCCCGGTTAATTCGAATTCCAGAAATTCCCCAAACTTTAGAGCTCCATAACTTTTGCTAGGAAGCTCCAAATTTAGTGATTTAAATTGGGTTGGATTCATCTTGCCTTGCTCTGTCCAGATATACAACCCAATTTGTATGAAACCCATTAATTAATTCTGGAAAATTCTTTAAAGCTTTTCAGCAAAAGAATTTTAGAGGGAGTTTGGTTCATCCAAAAATCCCCAAATTTTGCCAGAATGTTCTTTAGGACATTAGTAAACCCATGTAAAAGTTCCAGACCATTTGGAGTTGATTTGGTCAGAGCAATTCAAATTGGAAGGTGCTGTGTTCATTTGAATACAGAAACATTTTCAGAGAATTTCCAAAACTTGGAAATTCAGTTCTGGGCAAATCTTAACCCCAAAAATGTTAGTAAAATTCATGCAAACTCTATGAGCTATAATTGAAATTGTAGTTCATTAAGTTGAGCATGAACAGGGGTATTACCTCAGAATAAATTCTTCCTTGCTGATTTGCCAAGAGAATTATTCTGAGCAAACCACTCCATGAAAAGTGCTAATGTTTGGTCCAGAGAGTTTTCTTGTGACAAGGAACTCACACAAAAATTCTCAGCTCCATTGGAGCTCTAGATCACCCCTGTCCTGTTTAACCACTTAAGGGGGAAAACCACTTAGCATTTAACCATGTGATTAAGTCCAAGCCAAACCACCAACACCAGTTCATCTTTAAATTCTTAAACAAAGTTCCAGGTGTTAGAGGCTGGTTATTAGAACTAATAGTAGAAGTCTTACTCTAAAACTCACATTTGCATCTAAATTAACATGTAGTATTTCATTAACGTGTAGCCGTTGAAGAAGAGACTCCGGAAGTGCTGGACTTCCTTCTTCCGGACGAAGACTTAACCCCTGACCAGCAGCAACAAGGCAAGCCCCGGTTTGCATTAACCCTTTCATAAGTTTTACTTTGTTTACATGCGTCATATGAAGTATGTTTGTGCATTAGGTATAGGATGGATGGAACCCCACTTGCATAACCAGAATTTTTCCCTAATAGTGAGGGTAGTGTCTAAGACCTCGAGTAGACAGGCTATGCTTAATAATTCATAGGGCTTCGGTACAAGTCGAGTAGTTGGAATCTACTCGCGAGATAGGCTTGGGACGCACGGGTTCGGTTGAGTGAGGTGAGATCACATAGTAATGAATATGAGACTGGGCAGGGGCTAGGGCGCAGCAAGAGGGAGTCTTGTGTGCGCAGCCCTGTCCGTGTCGATTGAGGACCGAGCCGTGTGCAGCCCACGCTGATCAAGTTTGAATGTACCGAAGGCATATCGGATATATGAGCCCCGATAAACCGATGTAGCCTAAACCTCCGGGCGTCGAGGCATAACACACCGATTTATAGGTGTAGGCTGAGGGCAGCAAGGTGGAAATCTGCCAACGGGCATAGAGAGATGCTCCGTGTGGGGAACCTCCTGCTCATTTCGGTGCGACCGGTTCAACGTTTGGGCTGTTGGGTGAAAGGTTGTCCCGTACAACATCGAGTGAGCGTGCTGTGCAGCTCCACGGGTGGGCGTACGTGACGTGCTCTTTGGGTTTCCCTGCAGGTGTATATCGAGTCGATTCGCCGTCCCTCGCGGTGAAGAGTACCACTTGGTCACTGAGTCGTGACGTAGATTAATGGATGAAATATGTTGATTCAATGTTGCTGATTGATAAATTGTATTGTTACATGGGTGCCACCAAATACTGCTTACTAAATTTCAGATTTCATGAACTGTTAACTTGTTGCTAAAAGTTGAACTAAGGATAAACTTGTAGGCGTGTCCTTTTGCTGAAATGTTACTATCCTACGTCCATGGTACCCCTCATGTAGAGTTTCATGCTTAGGTGAGTCGGTTAAGCCTTGCTGAGCCTTCGTGCTCACGGTTGCTGCTTAAGTGTTTTTCAGGTGAGGAGCCACCCACGGACTCGGAGTACGAGTCCACCGGCGAGGGTTACCCTCCGTCGGGGACCACGGCTGAGTGGGAGCCGTACACGCCGCGCTGAGCTGAGGAGTGCAGCTAGTGTGGGTTGCCCTAGGGCTGGGCAACCAACTTTTGCTAAATAGGCGGGCGTGAGTTGTATAGTGTAGACTTCCGCTGTGTAATATAAACAATAGTTGTAACTGAAGTTTGTACCTGTTTGTACAGTTTCAGTTGTTGTTCCCATGTAATATATTATGTTCTTATGACGTGTGCTGTCGGGTGTCGCATCGCGTGGTACCACCCTCTGCGATCCTGGATGAGCGGATTCCAGTCCGCCACAACCTGTGTCAACAGTAGATATTAGCACTGTTAAGCTACTATGCACTGACCAGTTGACCCTAAAAGATTAAGCTGATTAGGAAGGATGGGCAATTCACTTATATTTCAACACTCACCCTCACGTGCAGGCTTCCTCCGGCCGCAAACGTGGAATTGGAGTCGACTGCAATTTATTTAATAAATCGCGTCCGCCAAGATTTGAACTCGAGACCTCTAGCTCTGATACCATGTTAAGCTACTATGCACCAACCACTTCATCCCAAAATAAATCGTGTCTGCCACGATTCGAACTCGAGACCTCTGACTCTGATACCATGTTAAGCTACTATGCACCAACCACTTCATCCCGAAAGTTTAAGCTGATGGAGAAGGGTGGGCAATTCACTTATATTTCAACAAGCACATGTTACACTAGTGCCTTGACATAGAGCGGGCAGATCGTCATACTCCGATCATCATGCAATAAACAATCAACTTCAGCTAAAATTACCAAGTCATACTATGTATCACATTAAATGAAAAATAAACTAGTCAAAGACAGGACAATAAATGAAGAAGGTCACAAACTTAATTTTGAGGGGGAATTAGGTCACATATTACCTGTTGATTAGAATGTGCTTCAAAACGCAGTGCCTTTGACCTAAGTTTTTTCTGCCTGGTTGTACAAGTTGTAGTGTGAAGGGCAGGTCTGGTATAGTGGTAGAGTTTCTCCATTTATGTCATGAAGGTTCTAGATTTAAATCAGCCTCCTTGTAAAATAAGTAAGGCAAAGACTTAGAAATTCACTTTCTTAAACCCCATGATGTGTTGGAGCTTTCACCCCTTTTCTTGTACAAGTTGTGGTGTAGGTCATTGCCAAGTAGCATATTAGGAAGAGTTTCCTGTATTAGAAATAGAAATCAATTCCTACAAACTTGACAGCATTATGTAAAAACCCTACTGAAGAGCAGATATTAGAACAACCTGACTAAGCTCATCACGATGTAAAGATGCCATTCTGTACAACATCAATAGAGTTCTGCAAAGCACCAAATAAAAAAAATAGATAGATAAGTCACAACATGATCTTACTAGGAACCAAAGAAAATCTAGGAGAGAACCTAAAAGTTCTATTAGGAATCACTTTTGTTCAAATTAACTCATCCACTAATTTCGGCAAGAGTGTTGTTGAGTTCATTTTTTAGATAATAGGAAAAGCGTCCCCACCTTCTCCTCCGTAGAGCTTATGACCGAATTATTACAATCACACGAGTAAGTAGGTTCTCATACTAGACCCTACTAAACCAAAAAGAGAGGAAGCCTACTTAAAATTTGAATGGATACATTATTGGATATTAATTCTGTCGAAGTGTGAGAGCTGCGACACTCCTCCCGGCCTGCTCGGAAGCAGGGCCTGCTCGGAAGCAGCCCGCGAGGTTCGGATGAACATTGAGATTTACGTGGTTCTGGCCGCCGGAGTGTAATACCCTACGTTCACGGGAGTGCTTGCTATATTGTTTGCTTGTATGTGCGTGAGAGGGTGCTGGGTGCGAACCCTTTGCTGGGTGGTCACTCCGGTCCTTTTATAGTTCAAGGCCGGGGTGGTTACGATGTGGCTTGGGGCCCGACAGGTGGCCCCAATGCTATGTGTACACTATACATGATCTAGCACTTCGTCCTATGAGTAGAGTTGGTCGATGAAGGAGTTAAGTCCCTCTGCCCGGCGCGCTGAGCGCCCCTGACCACGTGTCAGGTGATGATGGATACGATGTCTTGTCGCCACGTCTTTTCACCTTGCTTGGGCGGCTTCGTGCCGTTGGGCGGCATTGTGCCTCTGTCATGCCTTGCCGTCCTGTCTTGTCACCGTAATGGAAAACAGGCAGAGGACGAAGGCGTGCGTAGTGCGACATGCTTCTGGGGAAGGCGCGAGCCTTGAATGCGAAGCCTGACACTGCACTTCCTTCTTGACTTCATCGACCCACGGCCCATGACGGATCCAGGGACACGTGGCGGCTCTGGAGCTCTTATCGACGGGTTTGGTGCCAGGGGACACGTGGTAGCTCCGGACCTCACCTCAGCGGGGAGGCTCGGGCTGAAGCCCAGGGCACGTGTCAGAGCCGGAGCTGTCCTCAACGGGGAGGTGGCTCGGAGCCTGGGGACACGTGGCAGCCCCGGACCTCACCTTAGCACGGAGGCTCAGACAGGAGCCCAGGGCACGTGTCAGCACCGGAGCTGTCCTCGGCAGGGAGGTGGCTCGGAGCCAGGGGACACGTGGCAGCTCCGGACCTCACCTCAGTGGGAGGCTCGGGCCGGATCCCATGGCACGCGTCAGCTCCGGTGTTGTCCTCAGCGGGGAGGCGGCTCTGAGTCAGGGTACACAAGGAAGCTCCAGACCTCACCTCAGCGGGGAGACTCCGACCGGAGCCTAGGGCACGTGTTAGCTCCAGAGCTCAAGCGCACGTAGCAGCCCCAGATCTGACCATGGAGCCAAGGGCACGTGGCTACGCTAGGGCCCGCCTCAGCGGGGAGGCAGGGCCCACACTGTCTTTTACCCACTACACGGGGGTACCCAATCTGCAGGGTACCGACAGTGGCCGCTGGGCTCATCTCGGGGGAGGCATTGTAAAGGTCCCAAAAGCATGAATACAAAGAAACTTGAGTTTGCACAAATATTGGTGTCATGTGTATGAAAAAGGGGGCTGGTTTAAACTTTTTACACATATGATAACACATGAGAGATTCTTCTAAAACAAACTTAGGGTTACTTGCATGTTTGGACCCTAGGTGGATTAAACCAACAGAATTGAAGTACTCAGGTGCAATGGGAAGGTTAAAATTCAGAATTTGAACTAAATGATCAACTCAAATTTCAAAGGAGGGAGGACACAATAGTAATTCAAACTGTTGTGTTCAAACTCTTGTTTGCAGCAGCTAACACAAGAATCAAATTGCATATTTGGATTCCTTAGGTCCAAATTAGTGGGTAGGCAAAGTTTCATTAATTTTTGAAAAGGTTTACTATCCATTTTTCCAAAAAGGGTTTAAATGTGCAAAGAATTCAAATATACATTTGAATTTGGATGGAATTTGTCCAACTATCCAAATGCAGCTCAGATTTCAACTCCAAACATTTGAATTGGTCAGTTGCCAAGTTTTTGAGTTTTTTTGAGGGATGAGGAGGGACTGCCTGTGGGGCCCACATGTCATAGGGCTAATTAGACTTGCACCCTAAGTTTTCCCCTCTGTTCCTCACTCCACCGAGGAATGTGTCCCGAGCGACACCAGCTGCTTCGCGCCACCTCCCGGGAGCCACCTCCTGCTCGTTTCTCCTCACGCTGGCGAGCTGCTCGTGCCTGTTTTACTCCCGGCCATGCCCCTTTTTGCCACAGCACCGAAGACACGGTCCCCCCCTCTCGCGCGCAACAACGGCACAGAGAAACCGCCGCCATTGTTGATCGCTCGGGAGCTGTTTCCTCTCGCGTGCAAACACCCAGGCGGTAGTAAAACAACCTTGCAGTCTTCTCCACAGCCTCCTCGGACCACAACCGAGAGAGCTCAGCCCTCACAACCCCGCGCACACCAAGTTCCCTCGGCGGCCAAACTGAAACCAAAAGAAGGTCGCACGTGGACAGCTCTGCAGCGAGCCTTTCACGGCCGAGCAAGAGTGGTTTTGGACGTGCGAAGACTCCACACTGCTCACCTCCAAATCTTGAGCCAAGTGATTGATCGTCGCCCGAGGATTTCACGGTTTTCCCTCGGCCGGTGCAAAACCACCCTCGGGTACGGAATCTTCAAATTCCTGACTTCTATTTGCTTAGAGCCCACCAAACTGCACTCATAGGAGCTAGACTTGACGGCGCCCAAATTTGCTTCTCAACCCTAGCTTGATAACAGTTGTAACCGGCATATTTCAAAATTTTCTAACGGCGGCTATGGTGGGGGGGGGGGGGTTGGGATCACGGTGAAAGCTATGTTAGGGCCATCTCCGGACCATTTCACCACCAGGACAATCTTCCCGAGCATCCACCGGTGCTGTAGCGCCATTTCACCGAGCTTTTGGCTGGCTAGGTTAGCCGGCCGACGTTGCCGATGGTGTACCGAGCGGCACGCACCGTCGCCGGCTAGGTTAGAGCCACCGTCGGGTGGGGAAAATGCTTCCATCGTGTTCAAGCGCACGATTTTAGGCCCTAGCGGCGAGAGAGAACTCGGGAGCTGGCCGGACGGCAAAATTCAGCTCAGTTCCGGCGAGCCCGGCGGCGCGCGGGAGCGGGAGCAAGAGGTAGACGACGATGGGGTCGGGCCCACGCGTCAGTCGCTCAGAGAATAGGGGTGGGATCTTCTGTTGCACGGGATCGTCTGTGACAGTGCAGGAAAGAGCCCTGTGGCCCCGTGTGGTTGAGCCGAGGAGCTGACACGTGTTGGCCGGAACCGCTGTCAGAGATTTAAACTTTTTCCGGCTAATTCGAATTCCAGAATTTCCCAAATTTTAGAACTTCATAACTTTTGCTAGGAAGCTCCAAATTTAGTGATTCAAATTGGATTGGATTAAGGTTGGAAAATTGTATCCAAATAGGCAACCCAATTTGTATGAGACTCAGTATTTAATTCTGGAAAATTCTTTAAAGCTTTTCAGCAAAAGAATTTTAGAGGGAATTTGGTTCATCCAAAAAATCCCAAAATTTTACCAGAATATTTTTTAGGCTATTAGTGAACTCCTGTAAAAGTTTCAGCTCATTTGGAGTGGATTTAGTTAGGATAATCCTGAATTCAAGTTTATGTGTTCAAATGAATACAGAGACAATTTCAGAGAATTTCCAAAACTTGGAAATTCAGTTCTGGGCAGTTCTTAGCTCCAAAAATCCTAGGAAAATTCATGCATGCTCCCTGAGTTATGTTTGAAATTGTAGTTCACTTGAATTTGCATGAAAGTGCAAGTTTATTCAAAATTAATTTCTTTTTGCCTAAATGCTTAGGAAATTGTTCTGAGTGATCTATTCATTTAAAAAAATTCCAACTTTTGGTCCAGATGACTTTCTTGTGACAAGGAACTCACATGAAAAATTTCAGCTCCATTGGACCTCTGGATCACCACTGTGCTGTTCAACCTATTTAGATGAGTATCACACAAGGGGTGAACAACACATCTCACTTGATCATAGTGTTTAACCCCAAACCCAAACCACTAGCACCAGTGTTATTTTAAATTCTTAAACAGAGTTACAGTTTTTAAACTTCTCATTAGGACTTGTTAGCAAACTCTTTATAATCAAATCCATATGCATATTCATTACGTGTAGCATCTACGTGAAGGATTTGAAGTCATCGGAGTGGAGATCAAGGAAGGGAGAAAGCAATTGATCAAGCCAAGTGGTCTTCACTAACTGAACCTCATATATATAAGTCCTCTGCAAAACAAAGACAAACCCCAGTTTGCATCAAAACTTACAAGTTTTTAATTGTATTCACTTTATATCGTCTAGCATTTTGTTTATTGCATTAAGTCTAGGTGGTATGACACTCCAAATGCATGACCCAGAAAACCCTGGAGTAAAATGTAGAGTAGGTTATCATTATAACTGTTGATCTCAAGTTAACAAAAGTGGATTAAAAGAGGCATAACTCGAGTAGGAAGTTTCCTACTCGTGAACCGGGATTTAGGGGATCAATCGGAAGAGTTGGGAATTGATCCTCATAGTTAGGAATGGAGATCGGGCAGTGGATGAAAGGCTCAAGGATGTGGTCCTGTGAACCTAGTCTATGTCTGAGTCGATTAAGACCCGTTCTCATGTGCGGCCCCGCTGGACAAGTTTGAGATGTGTACCGGATGCATACTGGCTATATGGGACCCAGGAAACCGATGTAACATGTTAATCTGAGTGTCGAGGCATACCTCACCGTCTGATGCAGATGCTGAAAGGATAGAGAAGTCAGCTCTATGAGGGTTTGCCGTAGTGAGACTTAATCCTAGTCGGTGGGACTGGTTCGACATTTGGGTGTCATGTGAAAGGTTGCCACGTACGAAGTTAGTGATGGTTGCTGTGTGCAACATCGAGTACGGGCGTACATGCCGTGTCAGCCGGGTGTTTTTGATTGCAATCACCGTCGCTCGCGGTAGTGAGCATACTTGTACACTGAGTCGTGACGTAGTAATAAACTATAAAAACCTTAATAATGCTTCGTGAGTAATCCTCATAATGGAGATGAGGAATGATCAACACTTTCACTAAATTTATTTTCCACCTTGGGCTAGTAGCGTCGAGGCAAAGCGTTTCTTGTTTTATTGTGGAGTCTCGACGTTGTTGGCGCAAGGTCTGTATGGGTCTAGGGTAGCTCACTAAAGTTACTTTCACCTCGGGCAAGTGACATCGAGATGAAGCGTTTCTTGTTTGATTGTGGAGTCTCGATGTCAATTGCGCGAGGACTATAAAAGTCACTTAAAACTTGAAGTAAGGATTCTCCTTTAGCTCAAGTTCATCCTTTGTGCAAACTGCTATATTCAGCCCTCTATTTTCAGCATGTAGAGTTTCATGACTAGGGTGACGGTTAAGTCTTGCTGAGCTTCGTGCTCACGGATACTGCATAAGTTGTTTTGCAGGTAATAACTTTACGCTGATATGTACGGGTGTTCGATGAGACTCGGAACTCTCCGAGTGTTGAACTCATGGCAACCCCTGCCGCTGCTATTGTTATAGCGTTGCTAGCGAGAAGGGTCCGCGGGCTGGACACCTTTTCTGTTGCTTAGCATAGATATGAGACGTGAGTTGTAATAGTCTTCCGCTGTAGATTATTTTGAGAAGTATTTGTAAAATTTACACTTTGTAAGCTTCCGCTTGATTTATGTAATATGATGCTTTATTATGCGTGCTGTTGGGTGCCGCATCACACGGCACCACCCAATGCGATTCCAAGGCGAGCAGCATGGTCCCGTGATCGGGACCGGGCCCTCACAGCGTGGTATCAGAGCCGCATTGGTAATAGCGCACTGAATAAGGATCGTATTACGACAAAAACTTAGGATACGTTGAGGAAACGGTATTAGGCCCACATAAGAACTATAGTAGTATAGTTACTTAAAGTGGCAGGACTAACATACGTGTTATAATTCTGAATTTTGATTATGTAACGACGCACCTACGCTCAGGTAAGCATTGTAAGGAACGCCACCGAAAGCGGTTCAATTTCGGTTAGCTCCCCTGATGAGGAAAGTGGTTCAGGGATAGGTCTCACAGCTTGGTGTGAGACGTTAATATGAAACTCTTGGACTCTTCATGATCCTGAGTTCATATGAAACGCTGATCCCTAGCGTGCATTAGGCAAGTAAGTGGAGACCCCATCGTGTGGTCAGTAACGCGATAGTGTGTTCTTCTGGAAATAGCCTAGAAGGACATACGCAGCGCTTGCCATCGGCGTGCCCTGCAGGGCAGTAGGTGGTATCTATTGGGTTGATAACATTCCCAACTGTGACGACCCGTTCGCGCTCTACTCGGGTTCCCCATCATGTGGTACGAAAACGTGACCATGTACCTTGAGACGTGGCTTGAATCAAGGACGGCCCGTATGGAAATGATACGGGGCGTATGTTTTTAGTATGATATGGAACTGCCTGAAATGAGAAAACCTATGTGTGCATCATCATTGAGTGTTTTCCTGCAGGTACTAACCACGTACGCAACCGTGTAGTACACGTGTGCGAGAGACCGTTTAATGCCACTGATAAAACGAATATGCCGGTATAGTCCGGTTAGGATTTTCTTTGGTGAGGCTACGTAGTACCGATATGCTTCTTACGGTGCATCGACGCCGTACTAAACTTAATAACCCCTTTCCTTTGAAGAAATGACTCATGAACTAACTTTCAACTAAAAATGGAAGTTTGAAACAAATATTAGTTATTGAACTCTTATTTTGAGCTAAGATTCAAATGAGAGGAAGACTAGGCTTCAAAGATTTCAAAAACAGAGTGCTCTGTTTCTGGCAGGAATTCTTGCTGGATTTGACAGAGCATAACTCTTAGTAGCTTTAACCAATTAAGGTGTAGGATACAGTTATGGAAATATTTTCATGTGCTCTACAACTTCTTTGTAGACCTCCAGAGCAAAATTACACGTTTACTGGGTGGCAAGTCCAGCTGAAGGCAAACTGTTCAGAACTAGGACAGCAACAAAACCTCTCTGGACCTTTCTGTTTTTAAGCCATAACTTCCTGTAGAAAAATTCCTACGGAGCCTGTGATACACCGTTGGAAAGGTTATGAGATATGCAACATTGTTTTAGTTCAAAGTTGGTTCAGATTCATATTGTATCTGTGTATACAACTGCGATAAATCAGCGACATACAAAGGAGATGCTGGAAAATTTTATCCAGAAATTCTGTCAACTTTGAGCAATCATAACTTTTGAATCAGAAGTGATATGGAGGCATTTGAATACTCATTGGAAATATATTGAAGTTAACTTTAACTTTGATATTCAACTTGAGTTATGAAAGTGCTTTTAACTGGATAAAAATCTGGTCTGTTTGAGGACCGATCAATCTGCTTTTAAATCCTTGCTGTTAGTACATCAGTTTGCGCTTAAATCATTTTGCTTACATGTTAAGATTTCATTATCAGTTTCACTACTTTGTTCATGGGATAAATCAAGTGATAGTGTTGAACTGAATGAACTCTTGCAATTGCAGAATGGTACGAACTCGTTCCATGGGTGAGGTGGGTGGTTCCAGTGGTGGTGGTGGTGATAACTCTCCACAGCGGGAGCAGCGAGCTCCGCAACCGCAACCGCCACCAGGACCTTCACCTACGGTCACAATGGCGGACATTCTGGCTGCCATGACAGGTGCAAGCGATGAGCGAACCGACTTGCTCCGCACCCTGGTGATGAATACATCCTGTCAAGGGGGATGTCAAGATGAAGACTTGTGCCAACCTCAACTGAATTCTTATGTTGAGTTCTTAGCAACTCAACCACCGTTTTTCCTTGAAGCTGAGGATCCTCTGGTGGCGGATGGCTGGATCCGTACCATTGAGTCTAAGTTCAGGTTGCTCCAATGCACCGAACATCAGAAGGTTCTATACGCGGCGCAACAACTTCACGGGTCCGCCAGTGCATGGTGGGCAAATCAACTCGCCTCCTTACCAGATGGACATCGTTTCACATGGATGGAATTCCGGAAGGCAGTTCTTGCTTATCATGTTCATTCCGGAATAATTCAGCGGAAGCTCGAGGAGTTTCTGGTCTTAAAACAAGGAGGGAGGGATGCATATGAGCATTCGCGAGTGTTCAACAGGCTGGCACAGTATGCGCCTCAACATGTGAACACTGAGGCACAAAAGTGTGAATGGTTCTTCCGCAGCCTCAATCCCAAGTTAAAGGAAATACTCGTTTTAGCTGATCGAAAGAACTTCAACGAATTGATGAGTGCTGCCATCATGGTTGAAGATGCTCAGCGAGAAGTTCAGGCTGAGAAAAGGAAGAACTGTATACCACCGGAGAGTAGCAGTATTGCTCCTCATAAATACCGGGTGGTGGACAGTACTTTGAACTGTCAGCCGATGCAGCCGGCTCGACGAATCCAACAATATTCGGGTCGTTCATCTCAATATCCTGAATTCGGACAGCTGCAACAACGGTATATGCAGCCACATTATTCTGTTCCTCAAGCGTTCTTGCCGCAGCAGAATACACCCAGTGTCCGTACTCAGAGTAATATGGAACCGGCTGAGAAACCGTGCTTTACGTGCGGGTATTTGGGTCACATCAGAAGGAAGTGTCCAGAAAAGATACGCCACAGAGGAAGTACACTGGAGCAGTGTATAAATCAACCCCGTGCTCAGCTCCAAGGAATAGCACCAAAGTCCGGGTGTATTTATCATACAGTTCTAGAGAATGTGCCGGACGGGACACCTGTGCTAGCGGGAATGTTCACCCTCAATGAACTGCCTGTATTAATTTTATTTGACTCTGGAGCTACACACAATTTCATCAGCAGGTTATTGTGTGCAAAGCTGAGCTCTCCACCTCTACACCGAAGGATCACTACCTTATCCGCTCACCTGGTGGAAATATAGCTGCTAATGAAGTAGTGGTCAAAGCACCCTTGTGCTTAGGTGGAAAATTATACTCCACAACCCTCATTGTATTAGAAGGGCAGAAGATCGATGTGATCTTAGGAATGGAATGGATGAACTACCATGGGGCTGTTCTGGACATCGGTCCATGGATTGTTAGCTTGGACTCTCCGATCTACGGTCTACAAACACTCATACTTGATGCCGTGGATTCTAAAAATCCAGTGGTGTACCACAGTGTGACCCTGAAACTAGAGGATATTCCAGTGGTCCGTGAGTACCCAGATGTGTTTCCCGACGATCTTCCAGGGATGCCGCCTAAAAGGGACATGGTATTCAAGATCGAGTTAGCACCGGGAACCACACCGATATCTCGGAGGCCGTACAAAATGTCTCTGAAGGAATTAGCTGAACTGAAAGAACAGCTAAAGGACTTAATGGACAAAGGATTCATCCGACCAAGCTCATCGCCATGGGGCTGTTCAGCCCTCTTTGTGAAGAAAAAAGATGAATCACTCCGGTTATGTGTGGACTATCGGCCGCTGAATGCAGTGACGATCAAAAATAAATATCCACTGCGGCGGATTGATTTATTATTTGATCAGTTGGTGGGTGCCAAAGTATTCTCCAAGATGGACTTACAGTCTGGTTATCATCAGATAAAAATCAGAGCGGAGGATATACCGAAGACGGCTTTCTCGACTAGATACGGACTCTATGAGTACCTAGTCATGTCTTTCGGGCTAACAAATGCACCCGCACTGTAAAAGTCCCAAAAACGTGAATGCAAAGAAACGAATGATTGAACGTCATTGTGTTTCTGGTTCATAAAAAATGGGACTTGCAAAAACTTTCTTACATGGGACGGTATACATGAGGTGCAACCACATGGGTTCAAGCATGCCTTTGAATGTGTTGGACCAAGGCGGAGTTAAACTCATGTGTAATCATACATGTACATGAGAAAAGAACAAAAATAAGGCCTTTAGACTCAAGGGCTCAGCTCAAATTGTCGCTAAACTTTTGTATACACATGGAGCCTCATACATTTGAATTGAGGAGATTATGGGGGCAACTTTCTGATTTGAGGGTGAGCTAAAGAGGGACGGATTATGATCATGTTGAGTTCATACTGAATTCAAACATCTTAAGGCAAGGGAATGACTTGAGTTATGTCACATGAAATGATAAACTCAAATATGGACATGTGGGGGAGAGCAAAAATGTTATTTAGCTCATACTGAACACATGTTAACCTAGGGAAGAATTTCACTCCCAAAAATCTAACTCATATGCACATTCTCTATGAGTAGAGGGGAGGGGAAGTTTAAACCCATTTTTGAACCATTGCAAAGCATTCATGTTCAGATGGTCCAAAGGCCTATATGGGAGATGACCTTTGCAGTCCTCAGGTATAAAAGAGCTTAAGATCTAAATTTGGAGAAATTTTGAGCTCCTATACCATTTGTTCAAAGCATTGTTTGGATCACCTTTGAATTCAAATTTGAGGGGCATGGTCAGACTGAACTTGTGAGGTTCAGCTTGGGACCAAGATTGATCAAGCATGGGCTAAAAGCAAACCAAAGTTTTCACCCAAATTCAAATGGGTCATCACCAAAGAGGGTTTAAATATTCAGTTTGAATCAAATGGTTTACTTCAAGGAAAAGAAGGCCATTTCCAAAAGAAAGGAAATTCAAACTGTTGTTTAAAAATTAGTATTTGCAATGGCCAACTCAAAGGCAGAGGGCATATTCAAATTCTTCAGGTTTGAATTAGTGAGAATGCAAGTTTTGAGAAAGTTTGGAGTTGCTTTGATATGAGTATCAAAGGGGCTTATGAATTTCCATGAAATTTGAATTCAAATTTGAAACTGAAGTGCACCTTGTCAAATCTTCCAAATGGCTTTAAATTTGAGCTCTTCAGGATTTAAATTTGCACTGTGCCAAATTTGGAAGATCTTTTGGGGGAGAAGAGCAGCGGGACCCACTTGTCATTGGGAGGGGAAGACTTACAACCGAAGCAAAGTTCTGCTCTCTGTTTGCACTCGAAGCGACTGAAGCCGCTGAACAGAGGGCGCCACCTCCCGAGTTGCAGATGACCGAGCTCCACCGCATGCTCCCGCTCGTGCTTGGCCTGATCTTTCCACGGCAAGCACACCAAAGCAAGTTTTTTCTCTCTCACTCACTCATGCACGGAAGCAATCCCGAGCCTTGCTCTCTCTCTCTCTCTCTCTCTCTCTCTCTCTCTCTCTCTCTCTCGCGCAGGGACCCGAGAACACACCGCGCGCCTGCTGCCTCGGCGCTGATCACCCTCCACCCGAGTTAGCGCCTGGCTGCACCGCCCAGGAGCTTCTCCGACGAGCCCCTGACGTCCTCAACGTGTCTCAGCTCGTCCCCGTCGTTCCCCGCTGCTTCAGAGCCAGTTTTCTTCCGTTACAACAGAGCCACGGCGCCTCCACGTCTCCACGTCGCCCGGCCGTCTCCAAGCCTCCCCGACGTGCTCCAAAGGTCACAGAGGTGCGCCAAGCAGTCTATATACTCATTCCATTGCCCCCCTGCTCTCCCCCGACGCCGGCTCGCCGGAATTTGATTTTTGGCACCGGCGCACGTATAGAACAGACCTTGGTTAATTCTTGAAATTCGCCCAAACCGATTGATCATACCTCCTACCATTCAAACCACAGCAACTAGATGCCCTAGCGCCCTCCCACGCCGAGAACCAAAGAAAACTGATCATCACAGGCCCTGGGCGACGAGAATTCATCGCCGGCGGCAAAAAGGGGTCGGGTCTCCGGTGACCGCCCTATTCCCGCCAATTGCAGCACGAACTGAGGTGCGTTCCATGCTCCACGAGCTCTGGTGATGCTTTAAGGCAAGGTAGCTCGCCGGGAGAAGCTT
The DNA here is from genome assembly GCA_030760725.1 of Neostapfia colusana. Lineage (NCBI taxonomy): Eukaryota > Viridiplantae > Streptophyta > Magnoliopsida > Poales > Poaceae > Neostapfia > Neostapfia colusana. The sequence goes on along the minus strand of JASWHV010000001.1, from coordinate 116,681,970 downwards.
TGGACGCGCCAGAACGCGTTCATGCCGAGCTCCCGAGCCGCCCCCACCGGTGCCGACCTGTTTTCAGCTGTTTTCATGCGGGGAAACCTTGCCCGGCAGCTGCGCCATGTTCCCAGGAGCATGTAGGGCGAAACCGGAGCTCATTTGGTGGAGAAATGAGGGAGAACGAGTCATGACACGCTTTCTGCCGGTGTGCACCCGCGGGATCTGGCGGGAGGTTGAAGAAACACCTGACCCGTGGGCCCCACGTGTGACTGTTCTGTTTAAAATCAAACAGAGAGTTGTTCAAACTTGTAAAATGCATAACTTGGTGTAGGAAGCTCCAAAAATAGTGAGGTAAATTTTTTTGGATTCCTATAAGAGTGTACTATCCAGGGTACAGCCCAATATTTATGAAAATCCCTGGTTTTGGCTCATTAATTCATATAAGGAAAATCTTGTAGGAATTTTTCCAGGAGCTCTGTATATTGGAAAATTCCCAAATTTGGGCAGGAGATTCCCCCAAAAATGCCTGACCTCTAGTAAAATTTTCAGAAGCATTGGACCTCATTTGCTTGGCCAAATGTGGGGTTAATTCCTTATGACTCTGAGAATTTGAAAATAAACAGAGTTCAATTTCAGAATTTTTCCCCAAACTTTAGAACCTCATAACTCTTGCTAGGAAGCCCCACATTTAGTGATTCAAATTGGGTTGGATTCATATTGAATAGATCTGTCCAAACCTACAACCCAATTTGTATGAAACTCATTATTTAATTCTGGAACATTCTTTAAAGCTTTTCAGTAAAAGAACTTGTGAGGGAGTTTGGCTCATCCAAAAATCCTCAAATTTCGCCAGAATACTATTTGGGATGTTAGTGAACCCCTGTAAAAGTTTCAGCTCAATTGTAGTCGATTTGTTCAGGGCAATTCAGATTTGAAAATGCTGTGTTCAATTGAATACATAAACATTTTCAGAGAATTCCCAAAACTTGGAAATTCAGTTCTGGGTAAATCTTAGCTCCAAAAATGCTAGGAAAATTCATGCAAACTCTATGAGCTATAATTGAAATTTTAGTTCCCTAAGTTTGGCATGAACATGGTTGTGATCTCAGAACTAATTCTTCTTTGCTTAATTTCTTAGAAAATGATTCTGAACAAACCACTCAATGAAAAGTGCTAATTTTTGGTCCAGAGGGTTTTCTTGGGACAAGGACCTCACATGAAAATTCTCAGCTCCATTGGAGCTCTGGATCACCCCTGTTCTGTTTAACCTCTTAAGGTGATCAATATAGATGAGGGGAAAACATTTAGCACTTGATCATGTTACTTGGACCCAAACCCAAACCACTAGCACCAGTGCCATTTTAAATTCTTAAACAGATTTCCAGTTTTTGAAAACTTGTTATTAGAACTTGTATCAAAGTATTTACAATTAAACAATTGTGCATATGCGTTACGTGTAGCATCTACGTGAAGGACTTCAAGTCATTGGAGTGGAGATCAAAGGAGGGAGGCAAGAGATCAAGCCAAGTGATCTTCACTAACTGAGTTATATATATTAGCCCCTGCAAAACAAAGGCAAGCCCCGGTTTGCATCAAATTTACAAGTTTTTATTTGTATTCACTTCATACATCTAGCAATTTATTTATTGCATTACGTCTAGATGGTATGAAACTCCAAATGCATGAACCAGAAAACCCTGGAGTTTAATGGACGATATGTTATCAATTAATTATAACTGTTGATCTCAACAAAAGTGGATTAAAAGAGGCATAACTCGAGTGGGCAGATTCCTACTTGTGAAACGGGGTTAAGGGGGATCAATCGGAAGAGTTGGGAATTGATCCTCATAGTTGGGAATGGAGACCGGGCAGCGGATGGAAGGGTCAAGGACGTGGTCCTGTGAACCTAGTCTATGTCTGAGTCGATTAAGGCCCGTTCTCGTGTGCGGCCCGTTGGACAAGTTTGAGTTGTGTACCGGATGCATACTGGCTATATGGGACCCAGGAAACCGATGTAACATGTTAACCTGGGTGTCGAGGCATACCTCACCGTCTGATGCCGATGCTGAAAGGATAGAGAAGTCGGCTCTACGAGGGTTTGCCGTAGAGAGACTTAATCCCAGTCGGTGGGACCGGTTTGACATGTGGGTGTCGTGTGAAAGGTGGCCACGTACGACGTCAGTGACGGTTGCTGTGTGCAACGTCGAGTACGGACGTACGTGTCGTGTCAGCCGAGTGTTTTTGATTGCAATCACCGTCGCTCGCGGAATGGACCGAGCATACTTGTTCTCTGCGTCGTGACGTAGTAATAAACAAGGAAACATTTAATATGCTTCGTGGGTAATCCTCATAAAGGAGATGAGGAACGATCAACATTTCACTAAATTTAATTTCCACCTTGGGCTAGTAGCGTCGAGGCAAAGCGTTTCTTGTTTGATTGTGGAGTCTCGACGTTCATGGCTCAAGGCCCGTATGAGTCTAGGGTAGCTCACTAAAGTTACTTTCACCTCGGGCAAGTGACATCGAGATAAAGCGTTTCTTGTTTGATTGTGGAGTCTCGATGTAAATTGCGTGAGGCATATAAAAGTGGCTTAAAACTGAAAGTAAGGGCTCTCCTTTAGCTCAAGGTCACCTTTTTGTGCAAACTTCTATATTCAGCCCTCTATTTTCATCATGTAGAGTTTCATGACTAGGGTGACGGGTCAGTCTTGCTGAGCTTTGTGCTCACAGATACTGCATAAGTTGTTTTGCAGGTAATAACTGTACGCTGCTAAGTATGGGTGTCTGATGAGACTCGGAGCTCTCCGAGTGGTGAACTCAGTGCAACCCATGCCGCTGCTACTGTGATAGTGTTGCTAGTGAGAAGGATCCGCGGGCTGGACACCTTCTCTGTTGCTTAGCATAGGTATGAGACGTGAGTTGTAATAGTCTTCCGCTGTAGCATATTTTTGAGAAGTATTTGTAAAATCAACACTTTGTAAGCTTCCGCTTGTTTTATGTAATATGATGCTTTATTATGTGTGTTGTTGGGTGCCGCATCGCACGGCACCACCCAATGCAATTCCCGGGCGAGGTGCCCCGTCCCCGTGAGTGATCGGGACGGCGGGCCCACACAGCGTGATATCAGAGCCGCATTGGTAATAGCGCACGGATTAAGGATCGTATTACGACAAAAACTTAGGATACGGTGAGGAAACAAAATTAGGCCCACATAAGGACTATAGTAGTATAGTTACTTAAAGTGGCATGACTAACGTATGTGTTATAATTCTGAATTTCGATGATGTAACGACGCACCTACGCTCAGGTAAGAATGGTAAGGAACGCCACCGAAAGCGGTTCAATTTCGGTTAGCTCCCCTGACGAGGAAAGTAGTTCAGGGATAGGTCTCACAGCTTGGTGTGAGACGTCAATATGAAACTCTTGGACTCTTCATGTTCCTGAGTTCATATGAAACGCTGATCCCTAGCGTGCATTAGGCAAGTAAGTGGAGACCCCATCGCGTGGTCAGTAACGCGAGAGTGTGTTCGTCTGGAAATAGCCCAGGAGGACATACGCAGCGCTTGCCATCGGCGTGCCCTGCAGGGCAGTAGGTGGTATCCGTTGGGTTGATAACATTCCCAACCGTGACGACCCGTTCATGATATACTCGGGTTCTCCATCATGTGGTGTTGAAACACGATCACGTACCTTGAGACGTGGCTTAACTCAAGGACGGCCGTATGGCAATGATACGGGCGTTTGTATTTACTTTCAAATATGGAACTGCCTGAAATGAAACAACCTTTGAGTGCACCACTATTGAGTGTTCTTCTGCAGGTACTAACCACGTAACGTATCCCGTGTAGTACACGTGTGTGATATAACGTCTTAGTGCCACTGATTAAACGAATATGCCGGTATAAGCCGGTTTAGGATTTTCTTTGGTGAGGCAACGTAGTACCGACATGTTTCTTACGGTGCATCGACACCGTACTATACTTAATAACCTCTTCCCTATGAAGAAATGATTCATGAATTAACTTTCAACTAAAAATGTAAGTTTTAAACAAGTATTAGTTACTGAACTCTTATTTTGAGCTAAGATTCAAATAAGAGAATGTTTAGGTTTCAAAGATTTCAAAAACAGAGTGCTCTGTTTCTGGCAGGAATTCTTGCTGGACTTTAACAGAGCATAACTCTGAGTAGCTTGATCCAATTAAGATGTATGATACAGTTCTGAAAATATTTTCAAGTGATCTACAACTTTATTGTAGACCTTCGAAGCAAAATCACACGTTAATTGGGTGAGAAGTCCAGTTGAAGGCAAATTGTCCAGAACCAGGACAGCAGAAAAACCTCTCTGGATCCTTCTGTTTTAAAGCCATAACTTCCTGTAGAAAAATCCCTAAGGATCCTGGGATACACCGTTGGAAAGGTTATGAAATGTGCATCATTGTTGTAGTTCAAAGTTTGTTCAGATTCTTATTGTATTTTCATATACAACGGTGATAATGTAGCCACATACAAAGGAGATGCTGGTAAATTTTATCCAGGAATTCTGTCAACTTTGAACAATAATAACTTTGGATCCAGAGATGATATGAAGGCATATAAATACTTGTTGAAAAGATATTGAAGTTAACTATAACTTTTCTATTCAACTTGAGTTATGGAAATGCTATTAAACCCACCAAAATCTGGATGAGGACAGAAGAGTCCGTTCGGTACAGCAAAGAGAACGGGTTAGGCCTATCCCACGGGAGTGATTAAACTCGATGATAGTCCGGTGGGACGTGAATATCCAATGTATTCCAATGAGTTGCAGGCAATGCCGGCTAATGGGACATCAAGTTCAAGAGTGAACTGATGCTGGAAACAACACCGATTTCACGAAGGCCGTATAAGATGGCACCCAATGAACTAGCGGAGTTGAAGGAGCAACTAAGTGAACTTATAAGCAAAGGTTTATATGACCAAGCTCATCACCTTGGGGTTTCTCTGCGCTGTTCCTTAAGAAGAACGACGAGACACTAAGATTAAGTGTTGATGAACGTTCACTCAGTGCCGTCACTATAAAGAACAAGTACCCTGCCCCGCATCGATGGTTTGACAGATCAACTAGTTGGTGCAAGGGTATTCTCGAGGATGGTTGGAGCTCATAAGACATTATGACATCAAGATCCATTGCCATACGGAAAAAGTGAAAGTGGTTGCCGACGTGTTAGTTGGAAGAAACCAGGTTCACAACTTGGCGATTGCTGAGTTGGAACAAGAGGAACCAAGTCTCCGTGTCATTCCGTATGGAGCACTCTATAACCTTTCTCAGTCCAACAATCTGGGGAAAGATTGCTGAAGTGCGAAGGAGAGACAAAGGTATGTCTCACCTACAGATGGGAATAGACAACGGAGAGATGAGGTGGTTCAGGAAGGACAATGAGGGTACTCTATGGTTTAAGGACCATACAGTATACCCCGTAAGATGAAGCTCTACAGCCTAAAATGTCGCACACCGCGGAAGTGGTGCGAGTACCGTGAAAGGGTATTGTTCGGGGTTGATTTGTCAACAAAGCCGATGACCGAGTTCGGACAATAGAAGCAAACTTGAAGGCTATACAATCCCGACAGAAAAGTCACGATGGTCAAAGGCATAGACCGTTGCTTTTAGACGGCGGAGAACACGTTGTCTTTGCGTGTCTCCGATGAAAGGGATTCACCGGTCCGATGTAAAGGGGGGATTTTGCTCCCCGAGCCTTAGATCCATTTGCTATCACGGAGATGTGTGGACCTGTAGCCTACCGGCGGGAACTACCGGCAAGCTTTGCTGGTATTCACGACATATTTCATGTGTCGCAGCTACGGAAGTGCCTTAAAGCTACCATCGCTGTCCGCACAAAAGGAATGGACTAGTGGAAGCCGGATCGTACCTACACCAAGCGACCGGTTCAGACTATCGATGAAAAAGAATCCGGAACACCTGGAATCAGATATTAAGATTTTACCAGGTGCTGTGGGGTAATCATACCACGGAAGAAACAACGGGGAGAGCAAAGATTACCTCCGCATGAATATCCAGAATTTTTATCATCATACCACTTGGCATTACCTCTCCCGCCTCGTTCTCCTATTGGAATCTCGGGACGAGATTCTTTTTAAGGGGAGAGGAATGTAAAAGTCCCAAAAACGTGAATGCAAAGAAACGAATGATTGAACGTCATTGTGTTTCTGGTTCACAAAAAATGGGACTTGCAAAAACTTTCTTACATGGGATGGTATACATGAGATGCAACCACATGGGTTCAAGCATGCCTTTGAATGTGTTGGACCAAGGCGGAGTTTAACTCATGTGTAATCATACATGTACATGAGAAAGAACAAAAATAAGGCCTTTAGACTCAAGGGCTCAGCTCAAATTGCCGCCAAACTTTTGTATACACATGGAGCCTCATACATTTGAATTGAGGAGATTATGGGGGCAACTTTCTGATTTGAGGGTGAGCTAAAGAGGGATGGATTATGATCATGTTGATTTCATGCTGAATTCAAACATCTTAAGGCAACGGAATGACTTGAGTTATGTCACATGAAATGATAAACTCAAATATGGACATGTGGGGGAGAGCAAAAATGTTATTTAGCTCATACTGAACACATGTTAACCTAGGGAAGAATTTCACTCCCAAAAATCTAACTCATATGCACATTTTCTATGAGTAGAGGGGAGGGGAAGTTTAAACCCATTTTTGAACCCTTGCAAAGCATTCATGTTCAGATGGTCCAAAGGCCTATATGGGAGATGACCTTTGCAGTCCTCAGGTATAAAAGAGCTTAAGATCTAAATTTGGAGAAATTTTGAGCTCCTATACCATTTGTTCAAAGCATTGTTTGGGATCACCTTCGAATTCAAATTTGAGGGGCATGGTCAGACTGAACTTGTGAGGTTCAGCTTGGGACCAAGATTGATCAAGCATGGGCTAAAAGCAAACCAAAGTTTTCACCCAAATTCAAATGGGTCATCACCAAAGAGGGTTTAAATATTCAGCTTGAATCAAATGGTTTACTTCAAGGAAAAGAAGGCCATTTCCAAAAGAAAGGAAATTCAAACTGTTGTTTAAAAATTTGTATTTGCAATGGCCAACTCAAAGGGCAGAGGGTGTTGGTGATATGCCCAAGAGGCAATCATAACAATTCGGATAAAGGCCTGATGGATATTTGATCCATAAGAAATTAGGGTACTAATGGGCCTGTGACCTAAAAGCCCATTAGCGCGCCTATAAATATGAGGGGTAGGGTTACGGACAGAACTCTCCACCAGATAGCAGTCCCAGCCGCCGCCCCTCACAGGTCAGCCGCCGAAACCCCTGCCGCGCGCACGGTGCTAGCACACCGACGCACGGCGTTCCTCCCTGTACGTGTGGACTCCGTGGAGGCGCTGCTGTTACTGCTGCGCTGATCGGCTACGGCGCGCATCTACGATCCGCTGCGCTGCGCGTCTAGTGGTAACGATCCATGACCTTCTCACTCGCATGTTTCCTGGGTGATACGGTCGAATTGCTAGAGTAGCGCATCGCCTATTTCCCTACAGTGGTACCAGAGCCGACTTGCGTAGTTTTTGGTCTGGATCTTAGATGCGATCTACTGCAGACAAGTTCATATGATGAATTTTTATAGTTCGGCTTCTGGGGTTTGGAATTGGTTAGAGTAGATTGCCATCATATGACTAAAGGATTAGTTCGTGCTCCTTCTCTGCTGTGTGCGCAACCTGTCCCTACCGGCTGGAATCACCATCGGGACTAATAGTGTACATAGCTAGCAGATTGAGCCAACAGATCACGGTCATGTGTCGCGATCTTCTCGTGGATAACCAGTCACAATGAAAATTGAGGCATCCTGAATGGCTCAGATTCGGGTTGATCTGATCAATTCGATGAGATTTTCGGGACCGCCGTTGCTGTCTGCTATAGTGACATCATTAAGTTGTTTCGCGATAGACATCGTTCTACGCTTAACTTGTTTTTGCAGGGAATGATGTGAATGGTATGGCCTAAATATGATGTGATAATCTGTGTGTAAAATTCGTGCAGCCTGCGTGTTGCAAATTTAACACAACCGGGTTGAGGTTGTCACATATTTGTATAACGACCTGCGTGTCGCCCTGTGATGCCTGATCTATCATGTAATTTATTTGATAGCTATTAGATGTATTAGCTTCTTTTATATTCATTGAGAAACCTCAAGCATGATGGCGATGGTGATCACCATAAGAAGGGAGACATGGCGGTATAGATCATGATGGAACCATGGTGATGGAGATCACTATGATCCTAAAGGCCATACTATTCACATATATGATATGATCGTATGCCTGTGATGTTTTACTATTCTTTTCATGCTTTTCATATGGTGGATGTTTTGTCATGATAGAATAGCTTCCCTCGGAAAAGTTGAGTATTTGATGCCATTTACCTATAGCTGCACCTATGTTGTTTTGATCGTTGTATGGTAGGTTTGCCAAAGCAAAATACCGTCATCTATCATAATGAATAGGGTGAATGTTGGACATTCACATGCATAGTATTGGTTTACTCAACAAAGCTATCAAAACGGTTTTGGGCTTTATGGCATAGTGTTGGGAGCCGGGGCATTGGATGTCACCCAACAAACAAGAATCATATAGAGATATGATTAACAATGGTTGTTTACCTATGTTACTAATTTTCTAGCAGTGAAGCCAAAGCTCACTAGGAATTAGTGAATATGGATCTTGGACCACTATATGTCGTTAGAGGGAGGACGATGCTCATATAGTGGTGGTGTCTTTTATTAAACTGTTAATAAAAGATTGGTACATAACATAGTGCTAAAACCTTGCATATTTATTTTCTATTGTAGATCATGTCTGCTAGTAACAATTCCGGTTTCAATTTGCGATCTGTGCTTGAGAAAGAAAAGCTCAATGGAGCTAACTTTATTGATTGGTACCGCAACCTGAGAATTGTTCTCAGGCAAGAGAAAATTGAGTATGTTCTTGAGCAACCATACCCCAATGACCTCCCCGATGATGCAAATGCCGCAACTCGCAGGACTTATGAGAAGCACTGCGATGATGCGCTTAATGCAAGCTGCCTCATGCTTGCCACAATGTCCCCTGATCTACAGAAACAATATGAGCATGCAGATGCTTATTCTATGATTCAGGGACTACGTGGAATGTTTGAGAACCAAGCAAGGGCTGAGAGGTACAACATCTCAAAGTCCTTGTTCTCATGCAAGCTGGCAGAAGGTAGCCCGGTCAGTCCTCATGTAATCAAGATGATTGGTTACATTGAGACTTTGGACAAACTTGGTTCTGAACTCAAGGATGACCTGGCTATTGACGTTATTCTCCAGTCACTCCCACCGAGCTATGAGCCATTTATATTGAATTATCAAATGAATGGCATGGAGAAAACGTTGGCTGAATTGCATGGGATGCTTAAAACAGCCGAGGAAAGCATTAAGAAAAACACCACTCATGTGATGATGGTTCAAAAGGAGAATAAAAAGAGGAAGCGTGTGATGCATCCTAAAGGCAAGGGAAAGGTTCCCAATGAGTCTTCAAGCTCAAAGCCAAAGGGAAAATCAGGCCCTTCTCCTAATGATGAATGCTTCCACTGTCATGCTAAGGGGCATTGGTCTAGGAATTGCAAGAAGTACTTGGAGGATAAGAAGAAGAAAGGGAGTGAGACTTCCACTTCAGGTATAAATGTTATAGAAATCAATATTGCTACATCTTCTAGTGAATCATGGGTATTTGATACCGGATCAATGATTCACACTTGCAAATCGTTGCAGGGTCTAAGTGAGACTAGAAGATTTGCAAGAGGCGAGTTGGATGTTCGGGTCGGCAATGGAGCAAAGGTTGCTGTCATAGCTGTCAGAACTTATCACTTGTCATTACCCTCAGGATTAGTTTTGGAATTAAATAATTGTTATTGCATTCCTTCTTTGAGCAAGAACATTATATCTTCTTCATGTTTGGAAGAAGTTAATGGTTATGAGATTATAATAAAGAACAAATGTTGTTCTATTTATTATAATAATATTTTCTATGCTCAATGTCCATTAGTGAATGGATTATATGTTCTTGATCTTGAGGATAAAACAGTCTATAACATTAGTACAAAAAGGGCTCGACGAAATGATCTAAATCCCACTTTTATTTGGCATTGTCGCTTAGGTCATATAAATGAGAAACGCATTGAGAAACTCCATAAAGATGGTTTGTTAAGTTCATTTGATTTTGAATCACTTGACACATGCGAGTCTTGTTTGCTTGGGAAGATGACCAAAGCACCCTTCACTGGTCAAAGTGAGAGGGCAACTGACTTGTTGGGACTTATACATACTGATGTATGTGGACCAATGAGTTCGGTAGCTAGAGGTGGTTTTCAGTATTTCATTACTTTTACCGATGACTTTAGTAGATATGGATATGTCTATCTAATGAGGCACAAGTCTGAATCTTTTGAAAAGTTCAAAGAATTTCAGAATGAAGTACAAAATCAGTTGGGCAAGACAATTAAACTTCTACGATCTGATCGTGGGGGTGAATATTTGAGCCATGAATTTTATGATCATTTAAAACAATGTGGAATTGTTCCACAGTTGACTCCACCAGGAACGCCCCAATGGAATGGGGTGTCTGAGCGGAGGAACCGAACCTTGTTAGACATGGTTAGGTCGATGATGAGTCAGACTGATCTTCCACTATTCTTTTGGGGTTATGCTCTTGAAACTGCTGCGTTTACACTAAACAGAGTCCCAACTAAGTCTGTTGAGAAGACACCATATGAGATGTGGACCGGGAAACGTCCCGGATTGTCTTTCCTCAAAGTTTGGGGATGTGATGCTTATGTCAAACGTTTGACGTCAGACAAACTTACTCCCAAATCAGACAAATGCTTCTTTGTGGGATATCCTAGGGAAACCAAAGGATATTATTTTTATAATAAAACGGAGGGTAAAGTGTTTACTGCTCGCAATGGTGTCTTCTTGGAGAAAGAGTTTCTCTCAAAAGGAGTTAGTGGGAGCAAGGTGCATCTTGAAGAAATCCAAGAAATATCTGAAAATGTTTCGGCACCCTCTAATCCTATACAGGATGTACAAGATGTTGTACAACCACTTGATGAAACACCAGCTCCACGAAGGTCTACAAGAGTACGTCGTGCAACTGAAAAGTTGACACTCCTAACCACGGAACCACAGGACATGGTATTGTTGGACAATAATGAGCCTGTGACCTACACTGAAGCAACAATGGGACCCGACTCTGAGAAATGGCTTGGAGCCATGGAATCCGAAATAGAATCCATGCATGAGAATCAAGTTTGGAACTTGGTTGATCCAATCGATGGTGTGAGACCGATCGATTGCAAATGGATTTTCAAGAAAAAGACTGATATGGATGGAAAAGTTCACATCTATAAAGCACGATTGGTGGCGAAAGGTTTCAGACAAATTCAAGGTGTTGATTATGATGAAACATTTTCGCCCGTCGCTATGCTAAAGTCTGTTCGGATTCTCCTAGCAATTGCTGCATATTTTGATTATGAAATATGGCAGATGGATGTCAAAACAGCCTTTCTTAATGGGAGTCTGACTGAGGATGTGTACATGACACAACCTGAGGGTTTTGTCGATCCTAAAAATGCTAGAAAAATATGCAAACTTCAAAAGTCCATCTATGGATTGAAGCAAGCATCTCGGAGTTGGAATCTACGTTTTGATGAAGTGGTCAAAGGGTTTGGTTTCATCAAGAACGTAGAAGAACCTTGTATTTACAAGAAGGTTAGTGGGAGCGCACTTATATTTCTGATCCTATATGTAGATGACATATTGTTGATCGGAAATGACATTTCAGTACTAGATGCTGTTAAATCCTCATTAAGGAAAAGTTTCTCAATGAAGGATTTAGGAGAGGCAGCATACGTTTTGGGCATAAAGATCTATAGAGATAGATCTAAAAGGTTAATTGGATTAAGCCAAGATACATATATTGACAAGATATTGAATCGATTCAATATGCAAGATTCTAAGAAAGGTTTCTTGCCAATGTCACATGGCATCACTCTAAGCAAAAGTCAGTGTCCTTCGACACCTGATGAGCAAAAGAGGATGAGAGCAATTCCTTATGCTTCGGCTATTGGATCTATCATGTATGCCATGTTGTGTACACGCCCAGATGTATCCTATGCTCTAAGTGTTACGAGCAGGTATCAATCAGATTATGGTGAGGCTCATTGGACAGTTGTCAAAAACATTCTTAAGTACTTGAGAAGAACTAAGGATGTATTCCTAGTGTTTGGAGGTGAAGAAGAGCTCGTTGTAAGAGGTTACACCGATGCTAGCTTCCAAACAGACAAGGATGACTCTAGATCGCAATCCGGTTTTGTGTTCTGCCTCAATGGAGGGGCAGTGAGCTGGAAAAGTTCCAAGCAAGACACAGTAGCAGATTCAACGACGGAGGCGGAGTATATTGCAGCTTCTGAAGCTGCAAAGGAAGCTGTTTGGATCAGAAAATTTGTTTCTGAGTTGGGTGTTGTTCCTAGTGCGTCCGGACCTGTGGATCTCTATTGCGACAATAATGGAGCCATTGCACAGGCAAAGGAGCCTAGATCACACAAAAGATCCAAACATATACTACGACGCTATCATCTGATTCGAGAGATTATCGACCGAGGTGATGTGAATATATGCAAGGTGCATACGGATTTGAATATGGCAGATCCGTTGACAAAGCCTCTTCCACAATCAAAGCATGAGACGCACACGAGATCTATGGGTATTAGATACTTACATCAATGATTCTAGTGTGTAGTGGGAGACTTTTGTCATAGCTATGTTTATGTACTATTTGAGTAATTATTATTCACACTGATCATCAAGTATGTGACTTGTTCGTGAGACTCTTTGTTAATTATAATGTTACTCAAAATGATCCCTAGTCTACATCGTTATATGAGACAATGATAGTACGCAGACTAGCACATGTATTAATTGATGATCACGTTTCACGGATCATAGATATGGAGATATCAAATTAATAATGTGAACACATGTTAGTGAACATGGTGTTGGATAGACCCATTCCGAGACACTGTTGGGATTGTTATTTACATATGTGCCATCAGTTGGTCTTGAGTGATACACCTGCTAGATTCTTTGACCTGAGATCGCCATTGTTTCTCACTATGTTTAGTTGTGCACTTTGAAACTATCAAACGCTACTCCGTAACTAGGTGGTCATAAAAATAGTCTTCAGGTGCATGATGAAGCATGGAATGAGATGTGTGCGGATCAAGATGGGATTTGCCCCTCCTAAATAACAGGAGAGATATCTCTGGGCCCCTCGAGATAGTTGGATTGAAAGTGCATGGCCATGCCAAAATGATTAAAGAGTTAATCATTATGACTAAAAGTTAGTCATCGATTGAATCCACTATTTGATCGAGTTAATGGTCGAGCTATCACAAGGATGGCACGTATCTCGCCTTGAGCTTGACTGGTATCGTGTGGCAAAGGAATTAGCATGTGAATGTATCTAGGTTCAGCCGATATGATCTTTATGTACATTCGGGAGTCAGTATGTCCTGCTAGGTACCTCTACTGACTTGTGTTTGAAAACGGTTTTCATTCATAACCGACTGTACATGAACCTAACGGGTCACACACTTAAGGGGATGGAATATTGAAAAACTTGGCTATATGATTGTCTCTAGTGCAAGTGGGAGATTGTTGGTGATATGCCCAAGAGGCAATCATAACAATTCGGATAAAGGCCTGATGGATATTTGATCCATAAGAAATTAGGGTACTAATGGGCCTGTGACCTAAAAGCCCATTAGCGCGCCTATAAATATGAGGGGTAGGGTTACGGACAGAACTCTCCACCAGATAGCAGTCCCAGCCGCCGCCCCTCACAGGTCAGCCGCCGAAACCCCTGCCGCGCGCACGGTGCTAGCACACCGACGCACGGCGTTCCTCCCTGTACGTGTGGACTCCGTGGAGGCGCTGCTGTTACTGCTGCGCTGATCGGCTACGGCGCGCATCTACGATCCGCTGCGCTGCGCGTCTAGTGGTAACGATCCATGACCTTCTCACTCGCATGTTTCCTGGGTGATACGGTCGAATTGCTAGAGTAGCGCATCGCCTATTTCCCTACAGAGGGCGTATTCAAATTCTTCAGGTTTGAATTAGTGAGAATGCAAGTTTTGAGTTGCTTTGATATGAGTATCAAAGGGGCTTATGAATTTCCATGAAATTTGAATTCAAATTTGAAACTGAAGTGCACCTTGTCAAATCTTCCAAATGGCTTTAAATTTGAGCTCTTCAGGATTTAAATTTGCACTGTGCCAAATTTGGAAGATCTTTTGGGGGAGAAGAGCAGCGGGACCCACTTGTCATTGGGAGGGGAAGACTTACAACCGAAGCAAAGTTCTGCTCTCTGTTTGCACTCGAAGCGACTGAAGCCGCTGAACAGAGGGCGCCACCTCCCGAGTTGCAGACGACCGAGCTCCACCTCATGCTCCCGCTCGTGCTTGGCCTGATCTTTCCACGGCAAGCACATCAAAGCAAGTTTTTCCTTTCTCACTCACTCACGCACGGAAGCAATCCCGAGCCTTGCTCTCTCTCTCTCTCTCTCTCTCTCTCTCTCTCTCTCTCTCTCTCTCTCTCTCTCTCTCTCTCTCTCTCTCGCGCGCGCGCGCGCGCAGGGACCCGAGAACACACCGCGCGCCTGCTGCCTCGGTGCTGATCACCCTCCACCCGAGTTAGCGCCTGACTGCACCACCCAGGAGCTGCTCTGACGAGCCCCTGACATCCTCAACATGTCTCAGCTCGTCCCCGCCGTTCCCCGCTGCTTCAGAGCCAGTTTTCTTCCGTTACAACAGAGCCACGGCGCCTCCACGTCTCCACGTCGCCCGACCGTCTCCAAGCCTCCCCGACGTGCTCCAAAGGTCACAGAGGTGCGCCAAGCAGTCTAGATACTCATTCCGTCGTCCCCCTGCTCTCCCCCGACGCCGGCTCGCCGGAATTTGATTTTTGGCACCGGCGCACGTATAGAACAGACCTTGATTAATTCTTGAAATTCGCCCAAACCGATTGATCATACCTCCTACCATTCAAACCACAGAAACTAGATTCCCTAGCGCCCTCCCACGCCGAGAACCAAAGAAAACCGATCATCACAGGCCCTGGGCGACGAGAATTCGTCGCCGGCGGCAAAAAGGGGTCGGGTCTCCGGTGACCGCCCTATTCCCGCCAATTGCAGCACGAACTGAGGTGCGTTCCATGCTCCACGAGCTCTGGTGATGCTTTAGGGCAAGGTAGCTCGCCGGGAGAAGCTTTGGACGCGTCAGAACGCGTTCATGCCGAGCTCCCGAGCCGCCCCCACCGGTGCCGACCTGTTTTCGGCCGTTTTCATGCGGGGAAACCTTGCCCGGCAGCTGCGCCATGTTCCCAGGAGCATGTAGGGCGAAACCGGAGCTCATTTGGTGGAGAAATGAGAGAGAACGAGTCATGCCACGCTTTCTGCCGGTGTGCAACCGCGGGCTCTGGCGGGAGGTTAAAGAAGCACCTGATCCGTGGGCCCCACGTGTGACTATTCTGTTTAAAATCAAACAGAGAGTTGTTCAAACTTGTAAAATGCATAACTTGGTGTAGGAAGCTCCAAAAATAGTGAGGTAAATTTTATTGGATTCCTATAAGAGAGTACTATCCAGAGGTACAGCCAATATTTATGAAAATCACTGGTTTCGGCTCATTAATTCATATAAGGAAAATCTTGTAGGAATTTTCCAGGAGCTCTGTGTATTGGAAAATTCCGAAATTCGGGAAGGAGATTCCCCCAAAAATGCCTGACCTCCAGTAAAATTTTCAGAAGAATTGGACCTCATTTGCTTGGCCAAATGTGGGGTTAATTCCTTATGACTCTGAGAATTTGAAAATAAACAGAGTTCAATTTCAGAATTTTTCCCCAAACTTTAGAACCTCATAACTCTTGCTAGGAAGCCCCAAATTTAGTGATTCAAATTGGTTTAGATTCATATTAAATAGCTCTGTCCAAACCTACAACCCAATTTGTATGAAACTCATTATTTAATTCTGGAAAATTCTTTAAAGCTTTTCAGCAAAAGAATTTGTGAGGGAGTTTGGCTCATCCAAAAATCCTAAAATTTTGCCAGAATACTATTTGGGATGTTAGTGAACCCTTGTAAAAGTTTCAGCTAAATTGGAGTCGATTTGTGCAGGGCAATTCAGATTTGAAGATGCTGTGTTCAATTGAATACAGAAACATTTTCAGAGAATTCCCAAAACTTGGAAATTCAGTTCTGGGCAAATCTTAGCTCCAAAAATGCTAGGAAAATTCATGCAAACTCTATTAGCTATAATTGAAATTGTATTTCACTAAGTTTGGCATGAACATGGTTGTGATCTCATAATTAATTCTTCTTTGCTTAATTTCTTAGAAAATGATTCTGAACAAACCACTCAATGAAAAGTGCTAATTTTTGGTCCAGAGGGTTTTCTTTGGACAAGGAACTCACATGAAAATTCTCAGCTCCATTGGAGCTCTGGATCACCCCTGTTCTGTTTAACCTCTTAAGGTGATCAATATAGATGAGGGGAAAACATTTAGCACTTGATCGTGTTACTTGGACCCAAACCCAAACCACTAGCACCAGTGTCATTTTAAATTCTTAAACAGGTTTCCAGTTTTTGAAAACTTGTTATTAGAACTTGTAGCAAAGTATTTACAATTAAACAATTGTGCATATGCGTTACGTGTAGCATCTACGTGAAGGACTTCAAGTCATTGGAGTGGAGATCAAAGGAGGGAGGCAAGAGATCAAGCCAAGTGATCTTCACTAACTGAGTTATATATATTAGCCCCTGCAAAACAAAGGCAAGCCCCGGTTTGCATCAAATTTACAAGTTTTTATTTGTATTCACTTCATACGTCTAGCAATTTATTTATTGCATTACGTTTAGATGGTATGAAACTCCAAATGCATGACCCAGAAAACCCTGGAGTTTAATGGAGGATATGTTATCAATTAATTATAACTGCTTATCTCAACAAAAGTGGATTAAAAGAGGCATAACTCGAGTGGGCAGATTCCTACTCGTGAAACGGGGTTAAGGGGAATCAATCGGAAGAGTTGGGAATTGATCCTCATAGTTGGGAATGGAGACCAGGCAGCGGATGGAAGGGTCAAGGACGTGGTCCTGTGAACCTAGTCTATGTCTGAGTCGATTAAGGCCCGTTCTCGTGTGCGGCCCGTTGGACAAGTTTGAGTTGTGTACCGGATGCATACTGGCTATATGGGACTCAGGAAACCGATGTAACATGTTAACATGGGTGTCGAGGCATACCTCACTGTCTGATGCCGATGCTGAAAGGATAGAGAAGTCGGCTCTATGAGGGTTTGCCGTAGAGAGACTTAATCCCAGTCGGTGGGACCGGTTCGACATTTGGGTGTCGTGTGAAAGGTGGCCACGTACGACGTCAGTGACGGTTGCTGTGTGCAACGTCGAGTACGGGCGTACGTGTCGTGTCAGCCGGGTGTTTTTGATTGCAATCACCGTCGCTCGCGGAATGGACCGAGCATACTTGTTCTCTGCGTCGTGACGTAGTAATAAACCGGGAAACATTTAATATGCTTCGTGGGTAATCCTCATAAAGGAGATGAGGAACGATCAACATTTCACTAAATTTAATTTCCACCTTGGGCTAGTAGCGTCGAGGCAAAGCGTTTCTTGTTTGATTGTGGAGTCTCGACGTTGATGGCGCAAGGCCCGTATGAGTCTAGGTTAGCTCACTAAAGTTACTTTCACCTCGGCCAAGTGACGTCGAGATAAAGCGTTTCTTGTTTGATTGTGGAGTCTCGATGTAAATTGCACGAGGCATATAAAAGTGGCTTAAAACTTAAAGTAAGGACTCTCCTTTAGCTCAAGGTCACCTTTTTGTGCAAACTTCTATATTCAGCCCTCTATTTTCATCATGTAGAGTTTCATGACTAGGGTGATGGGTCAGTCTTGCTGAGCTTTGTGCTCACAGATACTGCATAAGTTGTTTTGCAGGTAATAACTGTACGCTGCTAAGTACGGGTGTCTGATGAGACTCGGAGCTCTCCGAGTGGTGAACTCAGTGCAACCCATGCCGCTGCTACTGTGATAGTGTTGCTAGTGAGAAGGGTCCGCAGGCTGGACACCTTCTCTGTTGGTTAGCATAGGTATGAGACGTGAGTTGTAATAGTCTTTCGCTGTAGCTTATTTTTGAGAAGTATTTGTAAAATCAACATTTTGTAAGCTTCCGCTTGTTTTATGTAATATGATGCTTTATTATGTGTGCTGTTGGGTGCCGCATCGCACGGCACCACCCAATGCGATTCCCGGGCGAGGTGCCCCATCCCCGTGAGTGATCGGGACGGCGGGCCCTCATAGCGTGATATCAGAGCCGCATTGGTAATAGCGCACGGAATAATGATCGTATTACGACAAAAACTTAGGATGCGGTGAGGAAACAGTATTAGGCCCACATAAGGACTATAGTAGTATAGTTACTTAAAGTGGCATGACTAACGTATGTGTTATAATTCTGAATTTCGATTATGTAACGACGCACCTACGCTCAGGTAAGCATGGTAAGGAACGCCACCGAAAGCGGTTCAATTTCAGTTATCTCCCCTGACGAGGAAAGTAGTTCAGGGATAGGTCTCACAGCTTGGTGTGAGACGTCAATATGAAACTCTTGGACTCTTCATGTTCCTGAGTTCATATGTAAATGGAGACCCCATCGCGTGGTCAGTAACGCGAGAGTGTGTTCGTCTGGAAATAGCCCAGGAGGATATACGCAGCGCTTGCCATCGGCGTGCCCTGCATGGCAGTAGGTGGTATCCGTTGGGTTGATAACATTCCCAACCGTGACGACCCGTTCCTGATATACTCAGGTTCCCCGTCGTGTGGTGTTGAAACACGATCACGTACCTTGAGACGTGGCTTAACTCAAGGACGGCCGTATGGCAATGATACGGGCGTTTGTATTTACTTTCAAATATGGAACTGCCTGAAATGAAACAACCTTTGAGTGCACCACTATTGAGTGTTCTTCTGCAGGTACTAACCACTTACGTATCCCGTGTAGTACACGTGTGCGAGAGACCGTCTTAGTGCCACTGATTAAACGAATATGCCGGTATAAGCCGGTTTAGGATTTTCTTTGGTGAGGCAACGTAGTACCGACATGTTTCTTACAGTGCATCGACACCGTACTAAACCAATAACAGAACTATTGAAGAAGAGCAGCAAGTATGTATGGACGGAAGCCTGTGAAGAGGCATTTCAAACTTTGAAGAAACATCTCACAACGGCACCGGTGTTAGCCCAACCGGATACAACAAAGCCATTTGATGTTTATTGTGATGCCTCATGCATTGGACTTGGCTGCGTCTTAATGCAAGATAGACGCGTGATCGCGTATGGGTCTCGTCAACTCCACAACCACGAGCAGCACTACCCCACTCATGACCTAGAACTGGCTGCAGTGGTGCTGGCGTTGAAAATGTGGAGGCACTACTTACTTGGGAATTTAGTGCACGTCTACACCGACCATAAGAGCCTCAAATATATATTCACTCAGAAGGATATCAATGTGTGGCAGCGGAGGTGGTTGGAGTTAATCAAAGATTATGAGCTTGAGATCCATTACCATCCGGGCAAAGCTAACATGGTGGCTGATGCACTCAGTCGTAAGTCCCACGTAAATAACTTGTCAGTTATTCCGGATGAGGATGAAGAACCAAGCTTGCGGGTGATTCCGTATGGGGCGTTGTATAATCTTGCTCTTGTGCCTACCATTAGAGAAGAGATTGTACAAGCCCAGAAGAGAGATAAAGGAATGCGGAAAATATGGGCAAGAATCAATGAGGATAAAATGAAATGTTTCCGGGAAGATGAACAAGGTGTGTTATGGTTTAACAACCGTATTGTGGTACCCCGGAACCTGCAGCTAAGAAAGAAGATCTTGGATGAAGCTCATATGTCCAAGTACTCGATACATCCAGGAAGCAATAAGATGTATCAAGACCTTAAAACGAAATTTTGGTGGACTCGGATGAAGCGAGAAATTGCCAAGTACGTATCCGAGTGTGATACATGTCGGCGAGTCAAAGCTGATCATATTAAGAAAGCTGGAATGCTGCAACCATTAAGTATTCCGGCATGGAAGTGAGAGGACATCAGCATGGACTTTATTGTCGGACTGCCTCTCACATCTAGAAAGCATGACTCCATTTGGGTGATTGTTGATCGCTTAACAAAATCAGCCCACTTCATCCCAGTGAATACGGGATTCCATACTAAGCAATATGAAGAGTTGTATCTCTCCAGAATTGTGTGCTTACATGGAGTCCTCAAAACCATCATATCCGACCGAGGTTCAATATTTGTTGCTCGTTTCTGGGAGCAACTACATGAATCTCTAGGAACAAAGTTAATCAGAAGCTCAGCATATCATCCTCAGACTGACGGCCAAACGGAGAGGGTGAATCAAATTTTAGAAGATATGCTGAGAGCATGTGCCATAGATCATGGAAAGAATTGGGATAACCATTTGCCATTAGCGGAGTTCTCCTACAACAATGGTTACCAATCCAGCATTAAAATGGCACCACACGAAGCACTATATGGCAGGAAGTGCCGCACGCCACTCAATTAGTGTGAATCCGGCGAGAGGGTGATTTTCGGCATTGATCTTGTAAAAGATGCCGAAGAGCGGGTCCAGCTTATTCAAGCAAACCTCAAAGCCGCTCAATCTCGCCAGAAGAGTTATGTGGACCAGCGATGCCGACCTTTGTATTTTGAAGTCGGAGATCACGTCTATCTCCGAGTATCCCCTATGAAGGGAATTCTGTAAAATCCCCAAAATTGGTAGCAAGAAAATTCTGCTCATGTACACTTATGAAAAATGAGGGGAATTAAAACTTTGAATTATAATGGGGTGAGTTCAAAGTGAGGGTTTACACTTCCCAAAACTTCCAAACATGGAGATCTAAATGCACAGCTTGGATCTTCATATTCTAAATATTTACCCTTCCAAATTCCAGCTCATTTAGAGGAGTTTTCATATTTGTTTGGGATTAAAAGGAAAAGCCCTCTAATCTGAATTTCAAATTCAGTTTCAAATTTCAATTCCCTCAATTTGAAAATTTGGTTTCACAAATGTGTTGTCAACCTTTGAATGAGCAGCCATGCCAAAAATTGGAAATTTTGGGGCTGGTTTGCTATGTGTTTGGGACAAACCAAAGTGGAGAATTCAAACTCCTTTTCAAATTCAAATGATCAAACCCCATTCAAATTCTACACCAGAATTCAAACCATTTGAATTCAGCAAATTCAAATCTTAAATTTGGGGTGAAGTCAGGCCTTTAATGTTGAGTTGCTGGATGGAAAAATATCAGAAAAATTTGACTAAACAAAGGGGGGAGGTGGGGCCCAATTGTCAGCCACCCAAAGCAAACCAACCGACTGTTTCCCTCTCTCTCTGTTTTCCCCAGCTGATCACCGCATGCCAGCTCCCGGCTGACCCGTCGCCCGACGCTTCCACCGAGCTGGTTCCCGCTGCCTGACATCGGCGCGCGCGTGGGCGATAAGAGCGGTCGCCCGAGTGCCCCAGCTCTATTTCTCCTCCTCCTCAGCTCGGTTGCCGCGGCTGCTTCGTTTACACTGAACACCACCGATAGCTCTCTCTCCCGATCGACCACCGCCTGCTGAGCCCGGCTGCTCGGGCCATCCATAGCAAAAAGTAGCGCAGGGACGTGCTCTAGTCCTCTCCAAAGTTCCTTCGAGGTTTGTCGATCAGAGCTGCTCGAAAAACGCGGATTGGCGCCAAAGCTCTGAGGTGCACCGGAACTCGCCGATCGGCTCACCGTGAACAGCCTCCTCCGGCCACCCTCTTTGATGTGGACATCACTCTTGCAGATATACACAACACTCACATGGTAGACATGCAAGGTCCAATTACTAGAGCTCGAGCACGAAAATTGAATTTAGAGGTGAGCTCGTTCCTGAACAATTCTTTATATGTGAATTTTGAGAGTATTGTGAGACCTATGTGTGCTGAATACATTGGCAATTAGGATAAAAGTTAGCATTAACATTCAAAGTTTTGAATATTGCCAAAACATTCTTCTGTGGCAAGGTCTGACAAGTTCTTTGTTAGGTCAGCCAAGTGTTGGCAAGGTCCGACGCAAGGTCCGGAGAGCTCCTGCAAGGTCCGGAGAGCTTCTGTGAGGTCCGGAGCTTGTTTTTAGGGAGCTCCCGTGAAGTTCAACTCGTAGAACTGCAGCGTCTTGTTTTTGCTTTTAACTCGCAATGTTTCAAACTTGCTTTATGGGAAGGTTTGCTTAGTATTAATTTGCTAAGTTTTTGGTGTGTTTTGGTGGTTATGGCTGTTATCATTTGATATGGTTTGCGACATGCTTATGTGACGTGCTCATGTAAGGTGTTGTGGTTTTCGAACTAACGTGAGTCAAGTCGAGGACTTGTGCTTGGAAGAATTGGTTGTTTATTCATGTGCAGGTGTTGCTTGAGTTCAAGACATGGCTGCTGATGGGATCCTTGGACTAGTCTCAGGGAGGAGATGAGGTTCCAACAACCAAGTTCGGGAGGAGCTGTGGTTGAGTTGATCGGGAGGTCGCGCAGCATGTTTGGATCAAGGGCAGTGCATATGAAGGTTGCGTGTACGTCGTTGGAAGGTGTTTGCACGTGTAGTGCATGGACGTGGCAACATTGTTCCAAGGCGTGATGAAGAGAAGTGGACGTAAAGAATTGGTCGGAAAGGTCCAACCGGCTGGATTGCGTACTCAGGCTGAGGCTGAGTCGGATATGGCTCAAATATGGATGATTTGAGTTGGTTATGATAGGATTTCGTGCTAGGCACGAAGTTGAGTTGTTTTAGGAATGTTTAGTACGTTCCTAAGTTGTTTGGAAGTCTCACGATTGCTTCTATCTGCGAATAGGAGAGTCCTGAGCAGTTATGGTAAGTTAGGATACGAGTCCAATTAGGAGTAGGAGTCCTAGATTGAATTGTTTAGCCTGAGGGCTGGCTATAAAAGCAAGGGAGGCCAGAGCTCTCGTGGGTAGAGAACTTTGGGCTGTTCCTCTTGTGTTTATATTGAATAAAGTTCATAGTTTTGAGGAGTTTTTGTACCTTGTTCGTCCGACTTGTTTTTCGTCAAGTCTTTCTCGCCGAGTTTCTAGACAGACCGACGTTGCTTTGGTGTTTCATTCATAACTCGAGTTTTACAGATCCGATTGATATGATTATTTTTGGGTTGTCTTCACAACTCAATTATCTATCATCTGTGAAATTTTCACGAGCTTCGGATCTGTAGTTTTTGAGATACACGAGTTTCTTTGCAGCCTTGCAGATCTGTTTTATATCGGGTAGAACAGATTGATCTTCGTTTAATGTTTTGATCGTATCTCAAGTTTTACTTCGTTTTTTCAAGTGATTCTTGTTGCATTAGATCCGTGACTTGATTCTCTACATCTCTAATTGATTTGTCACAGTTGAACACGTTTGAAAACACTTGCACACACGGTTTCTTTAACCGATTGATTTTTTGCTGAGGGTTTTTTTTGTTTCCGCTGCGAAAAGTTTTAATCTACCATTCACCCCCTCTGGTAGCTTTTCACGTGCTCTTCGATCGTACAATTGGTATCAGAGCCAAGGTGCTCTAATCTTTGTGATTTGCACGTGTTTTGACTAACCATCATGGAGAAGTACTCCGCAAAACCTTGTGTGTTCAATGGCATCGATTTTCAGGTTTGGAAGGCGCGGATGGAGGCCTACATACAGGCGCAAGGCTTCGCCATGTGGGAAAAGGTCTACCGGAACTTTGATGTACCACCCAACGATCAAGTTACGGCTATGAACATGAGAGATGTTGACAACAACAACAAGGCTCGCAACTTGATCATCCAAGGATTGACTCAAAGTGACACGACCCCATTGGTCCTGTCGAGCCAGGATCACGCCGAGGGGTGTTGCGTTGCACAACACCGTATAACACACGTCAAAGGTACAAAGCGGAAGCGGAAATTTTATTACATAAACAGTTATATGAACATGTTTACATCAAAATAAGTTTAGTCCACACTCGCGGGCGTGGACTAAGCATCAAGTGCACGTTCAGCCCTTGAACGTGTCCTTGCTAGCACACACGCACACTAACCCTGCGGCGTGCACGACTCCCACTCGACGGAGTTCCCCTCCTGGGGTTCCGTCTCCTCTTCGGGAGTCCCTTCCTCATAGAACCCTGCAAAAGCTTCAAACACAAGCAGTGAGCACGAAGGCTCAGCAAGTCTGACCCGTCTCACCTAAACATGGAACTTCTACATGAGGGTAATGGGTTACATGAGGTAAAATCTTTTGCAAGGACTCGCCTAATTAGTAGAACCTTACTTTCAAGTTTTAGCAGCAGGTTGTGGAGAACCTTACGCTAAGGCACATGAGAGAGCCGCAATCAAACAAGAAACGCATTTCTCTCATGTACTTTGCCCAAAGTTGAACAGAACTTTAGTTAGCACTAAGCTACAGCATATCATTAACAATCAATGTCCAACTTTCAATCAGCAACATTTTAACATGTAACTAGCCTGTTCTTTCTACGTCACGGTACAGTGAACAAGTGGTACTCACTGACCGCGAGGGACGGCGATTATAATCGATTTACACCTACAGGGTTACCCGAACAACCCGTCACGTACGCCCGTACTCGATGTTGCCTACAACAACCATCACGGACGCCGTACGCGACTACCTTTCACCCGTTAGCCAAATATTGAACCGGTCCCATCGTCCCGAGCAAGAGGTCTCTGCACACGCATCTCCGTGCCGCCAGCCGATTTACACCTCGAGCTCTCAACCTACCCTCTGAACGACGGGCAATGCCTCAATACCCAGCTACCCGAGTTACATCAGTTTCCCGGTTCCCATATAGCCGGTAGGTCTTCGGTACTGTTCTAGCTTGTTCAACAGGCCCGCACACGGCTCGGTCCTCAATCGACACAAGCGGAGCTACAGCACACAGGCCCCAAAGTCCTGCTGCCCTTACTCTCCGCTCGGTCTCATTTTCTTGCCATGTGTATCATGTGCTATCTCTACCCGAGCAATGTGCCTCTAGCCTATGCTCGCGAGTAGTTCCAACTACTCGACTTGTACCGAATCCTACTCTACCCTAGCAATGCAGTGGCTAACGAGGTTTTCAATCCTAAACCCAACCCATGGTTTTCTTGGCTATGCAGTTGGGTTTCCAATCAAGACTCTAATGCAAAGAACAATATTCAAATATGTGCTCAAAACAATAAACATTTGTAAAAAGGTTAATGCAAACCGGGGCTTGCCTTGCTGCTCTTGGTCGTAGGCTAGCTGTTCCTCCGGAGTAACGAAGTCTAGGACTTCGGGTTCCTCCTCGACCTTAGCGACTACATGATATAAGAAACATATGTATCAATTTAAATGTATTTGTATTAATTTTGAAGTTGTGAAGTCTATAACCTTTGCTAGATAGACCTAATGACTGTGAAACTTTTACTGTGGCTTGGTTACAACCTAAACAGAGACTTGGTCAAGTTTTAGTTGCAGCAAAGCTCATTTGAGCCCTCCACAAATAATTATGTCCTTGACCTTAATTGGAATTCTAAGGGTGTTCTAGGAATTTTCATGAGACAAACTATGACTTTCTGAAAACTAGATTTTCAGAGGGTTCTAATGGAGTTGGTTTCACTTAATTTGGAAGTTTCTAACTAAAGATATGAGCTAAACAATTTCAGAGAAAATTCTGAAAATGTTTCTGAACATTTTTTTATTTTCTCTGGAACAGTTTTACTAATCACACCATTAGGTGGACTAAATGAGCTCAAATGGATCTGAAATTTTTATGGTAGTTCAAGGATATTTTGGTGAACATCTCAGCAAAATTTCAGGATTTTCCTCCAAAGGATTCTCCAGCTAAAATTCCTAACAGTTTAAACTTTGAGGAATTAATTCTGGGAAAATAAGGAATTTCATGAAGTGAAACTTGATTTTCTGGAAAGTACTCAGATAGCTGAATCCAGCAAAATTTGGTTCACTCAATTTGGAGCTTTCTAGCCAAAGTTATAAGGATTTGAACTTTGAAGGAAATCTGAAAATCGGGGGAAAAGTTTAAACTCGCGCGTGGGCCCAGGGGACACGCGTCGCATGCCGAAGCGACAGCACACCGCGGCCCACAAGGATTTTGTGCGCCAGCACACCCGATCCCGGCCGCAGTCGGATCCCGATTCAAAATATCGGCCGCTGACAGCTGGGGTCCACCCCCTTCTTCAACCTCGCGACACCCGCGCTCCGCCGCCGAGGGACCTCGCCGGAGAGCTCGCCGCTGGCTGCTGTACAGCTCCAAACTTCTTGATTCTGGCCGCCCCTGCCTACTTTTACTTGGGGAACAGGATCCGAGGGTCAGCTGCTCATGACAACGGCCGGAGCATGGTCGGCGACGAGCCGCCATATCGGAATGACTTCGGCCATGTCGGCTGACTCCCCTAGTACCTCAGCTACTTGGGAAATCGGTCGGGGAGCATCAGTGGACCTCAGAGAAGGTCGACATGAGATCGAGGCAGCTCGGGGAAGGCCCGAAATAGGTCCTCACCGTGCGCCCGACACCCCCCGTTCGTTCCACCATTAGTAGACCTTGAATTACGCCGGGCACAGAGGTTCTCCGGCCCAGAGTTGTGAAGGCAACTTGTGCGTTACCGTGTCTAGCTCGTGTGGGAGTGGCCTGAGGCCCTCTAATCCTTTCTAGAGCACGAATTAAACAGAATCGTACCCGAAGGTCGTTCTGCACACAGAAAGGGAAAAGTGGAAATTCGCCGCCGGTGAGCAACCACTCGAGCTGTGGCTCGGGGATGAGCAGCACCGGTCACCTGCGCGTCCAAGGGTGCCTTGGCTCGGGCGTGACAACGCCCCGGTTGGGCTGTCAACGAGAGCCCGAGGTGCGGCGGTTTCCAGTTCCGAGTTTGATCTTTCGGCACAGCCGATATCACTCGGTTTCAATCGACTTCTAGCAATGGGGAGGATGGAGGAAGGTCTCTAGTACCTTGCTGGGACCCTGGAGTGGAAGGAGGGAGCTGCGATCGGCTTGATCAAGCGGGAGCTCGAGCGGCGGCGATGGCAGTGGAAAAACAAGTCGTGTGCGTCGGCAGCTCGAGGAATGGCGACTGAAGCACGCCGGGGAGGAAATAAATAGCCCGGCGGCTGGCCTCCGGCTTGGGGCGCGCAGCAGGAGCTGGCGCCGGCTGCCCCCTTCGGTGGCGCGCGCACACAGCAGCCGGGAACCGACTGAACTGTGTTTCAGTCGGTTTGCTTTGAGGCTGAGGCTGACATGTGGGTCCCACCCCTCTTTTAACCTCTGAAATTTACTCCTAACAGCTGTGGTAAACAGTGAACCCTATTCTACCCTTGGCAATTCAAATTATCCACCCAAGAGCCATTTGAATTGATCAAAGTCCAAATGAAGTTTGGTTTGAATGAATTTCAGCACAAGTGCAGTTTGAAATTCAAATAAAGTTTGAATTTCTCCCCCTTAGCTCATGTCAAGATCAACTCCAAATGGAGTGAAAATTGGTGTGGGAGCTCACAAAAATGTGCTGAGTGAGAATATGCCTTCCACTTTTAAATTCATTGGGTGAAAACAGTTTGAATTTGAATATGGTTTCAAACTGCCCCCTTCCTAGCTATACCCAAAATGACCTCAAAAAGGTTTTGAATTTGGGTGAAACTTGGCATGGACATCCTTAGCAAAGTGTAGGAGTTTTTATATGTCCAGCCCATCTATATCACATGTGGGAAATACCACTTTTGCAATGTGTGAGTTTGTTCTCTAATGAGCATATTGATAATTGTTACTTGCTCTTCATTTGTGTTCATCATTCTAGCTCAAATGAGGTGTGTGGTGTGGTG
Organism: Neostapfia colusana; assembly: GCA_030760725.1. Classification (NCBI taxonomy): domain Eukaryota; kingdom Viridiplantae; phylum Streptophyta; class Magnoliopsida; order Poales; family Poaceae; genus Neostapfia; species Neostapfia colusana. The sequence goes on along the minus strand of JASWHV010000001.1, from coordinate 116,653,964 downwards.
ATGAACACTGCAAATGGGTGTCAAAAACTGAGGCCCTTACATTCCTCCCCCCTTAAAAGAATCTCGTCCCGAGATTATAAGGTGAACATGAGAGAGAGGATGGTGGAAAATTACCGGATATGCGACGTGAGAAAGTCGGGGTAGTTAGTGCGAAGGAATTCTTCGCTCTCCCATGTCGCTTCGTCCATGGAGTGATTACTCCACAGAACCTTGTAGAACCACAACGTACGGTTGCGTGTGGTTCGGGCCTTTTCATCAATAATCTGCACCGGTTCCTCCCGATAGGTGAGATCCGGTTGCAGTTCTTCAATGTCTTCCAGCTGAACGGTAGTTGATAGCTTGAGACACTTCCTCAGCTGGGAAATGTGAAAGACGTCGTGCACACCGGAAAGTGCTTCTGGTAATTTCAGCCGGTATGCCACCGATCCACATCTTTCGGTAATCTGGAATGGACCGATGAATCGGGGTGCCAACTTCCCTCTCACCCCAAATCTGTTTACGCCCTTCATTGGAGACACTCGTAGGTATACGTAATCTCCAACTTCGAATTGTAATGGGCGCCTTCTCCGGTCCGCATACTGTTTTTGACGGGATTGAGCGGCTTTTAGGTTCGCTTGAATCAGTCGAACCTTTTCTTCCGCGTTGTTGACAAGGTCAATCCCGAAGGTAACTCTTTCGCCAGACTCACACCAGTTCAATGGTGTGCGGCATTTTCTTCCGTATAGCGCCTCGTAGGGCGCCATCTTGATGCTGGCTTGGTACCCATTGTTATACGAGAACTCGGCTAACGGCAAGTGATCATCCCAATTCTTGCCGTGGTCGATAGCGCAAGCTCGTAGCATGTCTTCTAGAATCTGATTTACCCGCTCGGTTTGTCCATCCGTCTGCGGGTGGTAGGCTGAACTACGGATCAGCTTCGTCCCCAAGGCAGCGTGTAGCTGCTCCCAAAAACGGGACACAAATAAAGTGCCCCGGTCCGATACGATGGTACGGGGTACGCCGTATAAGCATAGGATCCGTGAGATGTACAGTTCAGCGTACTTCTTGGCGTTGTAGTTGGTGTTGACCGGGATGAAATGGGCAACTTTGGTGAGCCGATCGACGATCACCCACACAGAATCATGTTTCTGTAAGGTGGTGGGTAAACCGACGACGAAATCCATGCTCACGTCTTCCCACTTCCAGGCAGGAATGCCCAGTGGTTGCAGCAGTCCCGGTTTCCGCATGTGGTCTGCCTTCACCCTTCGACATGTATCACACTCGGACACGTATTTGGCAGTCTCTCGCTTCATCCGTGTCCACCAAAACCTTCTTTTGAGTTCTTGATACATTTTGTTGCTGCCGGGGTGAATAGAAAACTTTGATAAGTGAGCCTCATCAAAGATTTTCTTCCGTAACTCCGGGTTTCGGGGTACGACAATCCGGTCCTTGAACCATAGTACGCCGTCTCCGTCCTTCCGGAAACATTTCAACTCCCCACTGTCTACACGTCTCCGCAAATGTGACATGCCCTTGTCATTCTTCTGGGCTGCCACTATCTCTTCACGGATGGTGGGGATCAAAGTTAGGTTGTAGAGAGCTCCGTGTGGAATCACATGTAGTGGTGGTTCGCTCTCTTCCAACGGTGTGATGGTCAGATTACTGACGTGTGACTTGCGGCTCAGCGCATCTGCCACAACGTTTGCCTTGCCCGGATGATAATGGATCTCTATCTCGTAATCCTTTATCAGTTCTAACCATCTTCGTTGCCTCATGTTCAGCTCCTTCTGAGTGAATATGTACTTGAGGCTTTTGTGGTCGGTATATAGATGTACGAGGTTACCGAGTAGGTAGTGCCTCCACATCTTCAGTGCAAGTACCACGGCAGCGAGCTCCAAGTCGTGAGTTGGATAATTTTGCTCATGATTCCTAAGCTGCCGTGATCCATACGCGACCACTCTTCGGTCTTGCATCAGCACACATCCGAGCCCAGTGCCGGATGCATCGCAGTACACATCGAACGGTTTTGTTGTGTCTGGCTGCGCCAAAACCGGTGCTGATGTCAGGTGCTTGACTAAAGCCTTGAATGCTGCTTCACATGCTGGACTCCAAACATATTTGGTAGCCTTCTTCAGCAGCTCTGTCATTGGCTTGGCAATCTTCGAGAAGTTCGGAATGAACCTCCGATAATATCCCGCGAGTCCGAGGAAACTCCGTACCTCATGAACAGTTCTCGGGGATTTCCAATTTAGCACTTGCGTGATCTTGCTCGGGTCCACAGCGATACCCTCCGCTGAGATGATATGCCCGAGGAAAGGCACTTGCGATATCCAAAACTCGCATTTGCTGAATTTTGCGTATAACTTGTGATCCCGCAGCCGTTGCAAGACTATACGCAGATGTTTCTTGTGATCTTCCTCCGACTTGGAGTATACTAGGATGTCGTCGATGAAGACCACGACAAACTTGTCCAGCTCCGGCATGAACACCGAGTTCATTAAGTACATGAAGTGAGCTGGAGCATTGGTGAGGCCAAAGGACATGACCAGGTACTCATAAAGTCCGTACCTTGTCGAGAAAGCTGTCTTTGGAATGTCCTCCGCCCTTATCTTAATCTGATGGTACCCGGATCTTAAATCCATCTTGGAAAAGATCTTTGCTTCGACCAACTGATCAAACAACATGTCGATCCGTGGCAACGGGTACTTGTTCTTGATGGTTACGGCATTTAATGGACGGTAGTCCACGCAAAGCCGCAACGTTTCATCCTTCTTTTTGACAAATAATGCCGAACAACCCCATGGCGAGGAGCTCGACCTAATAAAACCCTTCTCCAGAAGGTCCGTGAGCTGAGTCTTCAGTTCAGCCAACTCCTTGGGCGCCATCTTGTACGGCCTTCGGGATATTGGCATGGTTCCTGGTGCAAGTTCAATCTTGAACTCCACCTCTCTATCGGGTGGCATCCCCGGCAAGTCGTCCGGGAATACGTCCGGAAACTCTCGGACCACTGGAATGTCCTCCAATCTGATGGTTGTGGCTTGATAGACACTTGGAAGTTTTATTTCTGGACTATCCAGAAATAATGAGTGAGAACCGTGCACCTCTGAGTTTAAGTGCACGACTCGAAGGACGGTGTCTAAAACAGCGCCGTGGCGGGTTAACCACGACATCCCTAGGATGACATCGACCTTCTGTCCCTCTAAGATGATGAGAGACGTGGGGTACACTCTACCCGCTAAGCATAATGGTGCTTTGGAGACCATTACGCTTGCTGAAATCTTCCCACCCGGTGAACAAATTAAATATGGACTATCGGTGGGTAGTATTGGCAAGCTGTGTTTAGCAATGAAAGCTTGGCTAATAAAATTATGCGTGGCGCCTGAATCAAATAGTACTATAGCGGGATGCTGGTGGAGTGGAAACATACCCGCAAGGATTGGCTCGCCCTCCGGCACGTCCTCAATGGCAAGCTGGTGGACAGTGCCGGGCCTAGGGTTTGCCCGCCGCGCATTAGTAGGGTTCCGGGGTTGATTCCTCCCCGGAAACTGTGGTGCCACTCCGCCGCCTTGCCTCTCCGGGCAACTGCTCGCGAAGTGTCCTGGGCGACCACACTTGTAACATGTGGCCGCTGCTGGTGGAGTACTTGGTGGACGAAAGCCCGGCATGCGTTGCGAAGGTGCAAACGCACGCGGCATCGCCCGCTGCTGCTGTTGTTGTTGAGGTGGTGCTGGCAGTGCCGGCCGGAATGCCGGTGAAGAGTACGGCCGACTGCGGAACGGCATCGACCGCTGTGGTGGCTGCCAGCGTGGACCTGATGGTGGGCGATTCACCATCCGAAACTTCTGAGAAGGACCGCCTCCTTCTCCGCTGCTCTGCGGCGCGCTTCGCTTTCGCTCTGCCGCCGCCAACTCCTTGCCGGAGTAGGCTGTCGCGATTGAACATCGCCAGCTTGTCCTTCAGGAGCGGGTTAAGCCCCTGGTAAAAGTGGTCCCGCCGCTTCTCGTCCGTATCTGCGTGATACGACGCGTAGAGCGCGAGATCGTTGAACGCCCTGGAATATTCCAGCGCGTTCCGGCTCCCTTGTTGCAGGTGTAGGAACTCCTGCGTCTTCCTCTTCATCAAACCGGGCGGTATATGATAGGCCCTGAAGGCCGTCCGGAACTCCGCCCAGGTCATCGCTCGGTCGGTGGGCTGTGAAGCACAGAAGTTGGCCCACCACGCGCTCGCGGATCCTTGGAGCTGCTGGACCGCGAACTGAGTCTTGCGCTGCTCGCTGATTTGGAGCAGCCCGAATTTCATCTCTATGGCGCGGAGCCAGTTGTCCGCGTCAAGTGGTTCATCCGCCCTTGAGAATACAGGGGGATGAGTTGCCAGAAAGTCAGAGTAGGAGCTCTGTTGGCGCTCCTCACGATCTTGACGTCTCTCTGGGCGAGACGTATTCGCAATTAACGTTTGCAGCAGCTCTGTGTGCTGCTGATGTGAACCCGCCATTGCCGCGACAATGTCAGCCAATGTAACCGTTGGCAGTGGCGGTGGCGGTGTTTGCTGTTGCTGTTGCTGCTGCTGTCCCGAGGAGTCCTCGGGAGGCGGTTGGGAGGTCTCTCCCCCTTGGCTAGTACCTCCAACATCCGGGTTGGCACGAGTACGCGTCATTCTGAATTTCAACACAGCAGCACTTAGCACATGTCTTACTCAAAATTCCATAAACAGCAGTAGTATTGAAGCGACGCATAATTATCTTGCACAACATTCACATATATTGATAAAGCATAAACTTTATACAAGATACATTATTCTCGGATCTCCGAGAAGTCGTGCTCATGTCGTCACTACCTATACATACGCTACTGTCTATACGACATGTCACCGATTACAAAAGTTGGGTTACGCTACCCTAGCTGCCCTACTTGGCAACCGTAACCCCCTACTCGGAGTAGAACTCGACCTCCTGTGGGTCGTCCTCCTCCGGTACCTCAACTGGTGGCTCTAGATCTACCACCTCTTCTCCCATTCCGGGCTCTCCCATGGCTGGAAGACCCAAGACCACCGGTATACCTAACACCGGGGGTACGAGGTCCTGCAATGCATGCACCTCGTCCATAGCCTGGTTGTAGTCCTCTTCCCAGCCTTGTCCTTCCTCAATAGCGTCGTCCCGCTCTTGAGCAAGGTCCTCATTCTGCTGGGTTAGGGTCTGCACCAGCTCTTGCAACGCCGCGATGTCAACGCGGCTCTTCTTCTTTGCCTTCTTCAGACGACGCAACTGATTGTGTTGTTCATTCAGTCGCTTGATCGTCGGAAGGAGCACATTGCGGAGTGCACTGTGAGCACTCTCAAAATGATCTCCACGGCTTGTGCTCTCCTTGAGCTTGGTGGCGAGATGTTCCGTATGAACAGCTTGGCTGTCCATCACAGCGTTTCCCGCCCTCATTTGGAGGCTGAGGTTTGCCTCCGCGGGGTTGTACCTCGGGCAACTCGGGTCTGTTGCCTCCAGGTACCTTTCTTCCCACACATGCTGAGCTCGCCCCTCCACCGGAACGAGTGCATATGGAGTACCCTCCATAGCCTGCACATGTAGCTGGCAGAAACGTGACATAGTGTCACGGGCTGCCACTTGCCACCTCCCTTCCGGTTGTCTTCCTCTCACCGTGACTGTGAATGGCACCCAACCGGGTGGCGTAGGCCCTGCAGGAACCTCGACATGGATCGTCCACGTCTTGTTCCCCTCTTCGCCTTCTTCCTTGGCGAAGTATTGCGGCATCTGGTTGTACCCGAAATATTGGAGCATTTGCCACAATGCTTCCGGGTAGCCGCTACGGTCAGAGCAGTGGGAAACTACCCACCCGTTCTCCAACCGTTTATCTGCTGTCATCTGTAAAAATATATTTGAGAAATGTCAAATATTTATTTAAACAGTAAACCATTGAGTTATAACATAAGATATGTCATTGAACCCATAACACTTGGAAACATAGTTCAAATTTTTAAACAAATTTGACTGCTGATCTGCTGTTACCATGACAGCCCTGACCAGTTTCCATATCAATCTGATTTAGGCCAGATTAAAAGCAAAACCAGTCCTGGAGCTTAACATCAAAGTTAAAGTTAACTTCAATAGCTTTCCAGAAAGTATTTGGTTGGCCTAAGATCTGTCCTGGTTCAGAAGTTATGAGATGTCAAAGTTAACAGAATTTCTGGAATCAATTGGACAGCACCTCCCTGCCTTAGGTACTGATTTGATCCAACAATCTCAGTTAATTCTGTTCCTAATCTGACAAAACTTTCTGTTACAAAGTTGTAACCCATCTCATAAGATTTCCAGAACTACTTCATTTCCTATTTTTGGATTTTTAAGCAGGAAGTTATGCTTAATTTACAGAGAGTCTACAGAGAGTTTTTGCTCCGTCCTGTTTTCTGGACAGTTTCAACTCTACTGCATTTTTAGAGTGGTTAAGTTATGAAACACCTCTGGAACTCAACAGAAAAGTTGTAAAGCTCCTCCAAAGCTTTCCAGAAATGTATCATACGACCCCAACCTCGAAAGAACTCAACCTCTAACCTCTGATTAACTTCAGCCTTGATTTAGCTGAAGACAGAGTGCTCTGTCCTTAACATCCTATAAGTTGAAAACTTATTAGCTTTGAATATCCTGTTCAAGGGAAGGAGTTACATCAAGTTTTACTACTTTGGATCAAAACCTTCAAGTTTTTAAATGAAGTTGTTCATTTAGTTGGGTGTGACGTCGATGCGTCACCAGATTATGTCGGTACTACGTCCTCACAAAGAAAAACCTATACCGGACTTAGCCGGCTTCGTTAGTTCAGTGGCACTACTCGTCACTCGCACACGGATGCTACACGTCTACCGTTTCGTGGTCAGGCTACCTGCAGAAACTCAAACAATCGTCAGACTCGGCTGCACACCGAGCCCGGAATCCATACAGTTGGTACACCCGGCCGTCATCACTCGCCCGGATGTTCTCAAGCCAAACACGCCTTGAGTTACGTGTTCACGTTTTAGACCACGTGACGGGGTCTCCCATGTTGCACCACGCACGCCAGGGACAGACGTTGCTCGAATACCCCAAACGACATGAAGAGTCGTAGAGGATACTAAAGCGGGTCGGGTTACCTGCCACCCGTGGGGCTCCACCCTTCAGCTTGTGCGCACTGGTGGACAGCGCTCACGTGCACCCCCCAAGACATGAACGTCCCGAGATGCACGATTTTCCGACATAACAAATAGGTTACTAAGCCACTTTCTATCTACTAATAACATCCTTATACGGGCTACTGACTCGTTCCTCACTGGATTTTTGAAAAAGAAGACCTTTGTACTGTGTTAAACCTCAAGCGAGCTCTGATACCACGCTGACACGACCCCATTGGTCCTGTCGAGCCAGGATCACGCCGAGGGGTGTTGCGTTGCACAACACCGTATAACACACGTCAAAGGTACAAAGCGGAAGCGGAAATTTTATTACATAAACAGTTATATGAACATGTTTACATCAAAATAAGTTTAGTCCACACTCGCGGGCGTGGACTAAGCATCAAGTGCACGTTCAGCCCTTGAACGTGTCCTTGCTAGCACACACGCACACTAACCCTGCGGCGTGCACGACTCCCACTCGACGGAGTTCCCCTCCTGGGGTTCCGTCTCCTCTTCGGGAGTCCCTTCCTCATAGAACCCTGCAAAAGCTTCAAACACAAGCAGTGAGCACGAAGGCTCAGCAAGTCTGACCCGTCTCACCTAAACATGGAACTTCTACATGAGGGTAATGGGTTACATGAGGTAAAATCTTTTGCAAGGACTCGACTAATTAGTAGAACCTTACTTTCAAGTTTTAGCAGCAGGTTGTGGAGAACCTTACGCTAAGGCACATGAGAGAGCCGCAATCAAACAAGAAACGCATTTCTCTCATGTACTTTGCCCAAAGTTGAACAGAACTTTAGTTAGCACTAAGCTACAGCATATCATTAACAATCAATGTCCAACTTTCAATCAACAACATTTTAACATGTAACTAGCCTGTTCTTTCTACGTCACGGTACAGTGAACAAGTGGTACTCACTGACCGCGAGGGACGGCGATTATAATCGATTTACACCTGCAGGGTTACCCGAACAACCCGTCACGTACGCCCGTACTCGATGTTGCCTACAACAACCATCACGGACGCCGTACGCGACTACCTTTCACCCGTTAGCCAAATATTGAACCGGTCCCATCGTCCCGAGCAAGAGGTCTCTGCACGCGCATCTCCGTGCCGCCAGCCGATTTACACCTCGAGCTCTCAACCTACCCTCTGAACGACGGGCAATGCCTCAATACCCAGCTACCCGAGTTACATCAGTTTCCCGGTTCCCATATAGCCGGTAGGTCTTCGGTACTGTTCTAGCTTGTTCAACAGGCCCGCACACGGCTCGGTCCTCAATCGACACAAGCGGAGCTACAGCACACAGGCCCCAAAGTCCTGCTGCCCTTACTCTCCGCTCGGTCTCATTTTCTTGCCATGTGTATCATGTGCTATCTCTACCCGAGCAATGTGCCTCTAGCCTATGCTCGCGAGTAGTTCCAACTACTCGACTTGTACCGAATCCTACTCTATCCTAGCAATGCAGTGGCTAACGAGGTTTTCAATCCTAAACCCAACCCATGGTTTTCTTGGCTATGCAGTTGGGTTTCCAATCAAGACTCTAATGCAAAGAACAATATTCAAATATGTGCTCAAAACAATAAACATTTGTAAAAAGGTTAATGCAAACCGGGGCTTTCCTTGCTGCTCTTGGTCGTAGGCTAGCTGTTCCTCCGGAGTAACGAAGTCTAGGACTTTGGGTTCCTCCTCGACCTTAGCGACTACATGATATAAGAAACATATGTATCAATTTAAATGTATTTGTATTAATTTTGAAGTTGTGAAGTCTATAACCTTTGCTAGATAGACCTAATGACTGTGAAACTTTTACTGTGGCTTGGTTACAACCTAAACAGAGACTTGGTCAAGTTTTAGTTGCAGCAAAGCTCATTTGAGCCCTCCACAAATAATTATGTCCTTGACCTTAATTGGAATTCTTAGGGTGTTCTAGGAATTTTCATGAGACAAACTATGACTTTCTGAAAACTAGATTTTCAGAGGGTTCTAATGGAGTTGGTTTCACTTAATTTGGAAGTTTCTAACTAAAGATATGAGCTAAACTATTTCAGAGAAAATTCTGAAAATGTTTCTGAACATTTTTTTATTTTCTCTGGAACAGTTTTACTAATCACACCATTAGGTGGACTAAATGAGCTCAAATGGATCTGAAATTTTTATGGTAGTTCAAGGATATTATGGTGAACATCTCAGCAAAATTTCAGGATTTTCCTCCAAAGGATTCTCCAGCTAAAATTCCTAACAGTTTAAACTTTGAGGAATTAATTCTGGGAAAATAAGGAATTTCATGAAGTGAAACTTGATTTTCTGGAAAGTACTCAGAGAGCTGAATCCAGCAAAATTTGGTTCACTCAATTTGGAGCTTTCTAGCCAAAGTTATAAGGATTTGAAATTTGAAGGAAATCTGAAAATCGGGGGAAAAGTTTAAACTCGCGCGTGGGCCCAGGGGACACGCGTCGCATGCCGAAGCGACAGCACACCGCGGCCCAAAAGGATTTTGCGCGCCAGCACACCCGATCCCGGCCGCAGTCGGATCCCGATTCAAAATATCAGCCGCTGACAGCTGGGGTCCACCCCCTTCTTCAACCTCGCGACACCCGCGCTCCGCCGCCGAGGGACCTCGCCGGAGAGCTCGCCGCTGGCTGCTGTACAGCTCCAAACTTCTTGATTCTGGCCGCCCCTGCCTACTTTTACTTGGGGAACAGGATCCGAGGGTCAGCTGCTCATGACAACGGCCGGAGCATGGTCGGCGACGAGCCGCCATATCGGAATGACTTCGGCCATGTCGGCTGACTCCCCTAGTACCTCAGCTACTTGGGAAATCGGTCGGGGAGCATCAGTGGACCTCAGAGAAGGTCGACATGAGATCGAGGCAGCTCGGGGAAGGCCCGAAATAGGTCCTCACCGTGCGCCCGACACCCCCCGTTCGTTCCGCCATGAGTAGACCTTGAATTACGCCGGGCACAGAGGTTCTCCGGCCCAGAGTTGTGAAGGCAACTTGTGCGTTACCGTGTCTAGCTCGTGTGGGAGTGGCCTGAGGCCCTCTAATCCTTTCTAGAGCACGAATTAAACAGAATCGTACCCGAAGGTCGTTCTGCACACAGAAAGGGAAAAGTGGAAATTCGCCGCCGGTGAGCAACCACTCGAGCTGTGGCTCGGGGATGAGCAGCACCAGTCACCTGCGCGTCCAAGGGTGCCTTGGCTCGGGCGTGACAACGCCCCGGTTGGGCTGTCCACGAGAGCCCGAGGTGCGGCGGTTTCCAGTTCCGAGTTTGATCTTTCGGCACAGCCGATATCACTCGGTTTCAATCGACTTCTAGCAATGGGGAGGATGGAGGAAGGTCTCTAGTACCTTGCTGGGACCCTGGAGTGGAAGGAGGGAGCTGCGATCGGCTTGATCAAGCGGGAGCTCGAGCGGCGGCGATGGCAGTGGAAAAACAAGTCGTGTGCGTCGGCAGCTCGAGGAATGGCGACTGAAGCACGCCGGGGAGGAAATAAATAGCCCGGCGGCTGGCCTCCGGCTTGGGGCGCGCAGCAGGAGCTGGCGCCGGCTGCCCCCTTCGGTGGCGCGCGCACACAGCAGCCGGGAACCGACTGAACTGTGTTTCAGTCGGTTTGCTTTGAGGCTGAGGCTGACATGTGGGTCCCACCCCTCTTTTAACCTCTGAAATTTACTCCTAACAGCTGTGGTAAACAGTGAACCCTATTCTACCCTTGGCAATTCAAATTATCCACCCAAGAGCCATTTGAATTGATCAAAGTCCAAATGAAGTTTGGTTTGAATGAATTTCAGCACAAGTGCAGTTTGAAATTCAAATAAAGTTTGAATTTCTCCCCCTTAGCTCATGTCAAGATCAACTCCAAATGGAGTGAAAATTGGTGTGGGAGCTCACAAAAATGTGCTGAGTGAGAATATGCCTTCCACTTTTAAATTCATTGGGTGAAAACAGTTTGAATTTGAATATGGTTTCAAACTGCCCCCTTCCTAGCTATACCCAAAATGACCTCAAAAAGGTTTTGAATTTGGGTGAAACTTGGCATGGACATCCTTAGCAAAGTGTAGGAGTTTTTATATGTCCAGCCCATCTATATCACATGTGGGAAATACCACTTTTGCAATGTGTGAGTTTGTTCTCTAATGAGCATATTGATAATTGTTACTTGCTCTTCATTTGTGTTCATCATTCTAGCTCAAATGAGGTGTGTGGTGTGGTGATGAACACTGCAAATGGGTGTCAAAAACTGAGGCCCTTACACAAAGCGACTTCGACCGTGTTGCACACCTCCGATCTGCATATGATGTTTGGAAAGCTCTTTGTGACTACCATGAAGGATCCAATACGATCAAGGAGGTAAGGCAAGATATGTTCAAGAAAGAATACATGCATTTTGAGATGCAACCCGGTGAGTCAATTGACGACCTTTTTGCTCGCTTTAATAAAATTCTCAGCAACTTGCGTAGTGTCAATGTTAACTTTTCAGATGCTGAAAATGCTAGACAATTGTTAGGAGCATTAGATATGTCAATTTGGGAGATGAAAGTTACATCTATTCGTGAATCTACTGTCATGAGTTCTCTTACTTTAGACGTGCTTTATTCTAAATTGAAAACTCATGAAATTGACATCATCTCACGTAAAAACCCCAACAAGTCTATTGCATTTGTTTCGCAACGTGACATGTCTAGTTCTAGTCAATCATCATCTAGTGGTGCACTCTCTTTGCTGTCCTCTCTAACCCTTGAACAGATTGAAGAGTTTCCAGAGGAGGAGCTTGCACTCATCTCTACTCGGTTCTCAAAAGCATTGCAAAATGTGAGAACTAGAAGGAGAGGAAGCTCCGGACCTCAACGATGTTTTGAATGTGGTAAGACAGGACATTTTCGTACAGAGTGCCCTAACCTTTCAGGTCCGACTTCACGTGAAGAAAAGCAAACAAGGCCGAAGAAATCGTTTGCAAAGAATAAGAAGAAGAAAGATTTATCAATGCGCAACATAGTGCATAGTATGATCTCTGCACTTCAAGATTTCGGCTCAAGTGATGTGGACACCGGTAGTGATGAAGATGAAGAAGCTATGACAAATATGTGCTGCATGGCGAGCAAGTCAAGTTCAAGCTCCGAGGAGGCAGAACACAACAGCGACGATGAAGAGGTATGTCCCACTTGCGAAGAAATGTGTGATGCTATTTCTCGTGCCACTGTTATATTGAAGAAAAAGGATAAAAAACTTAGGAACAATGCTGTTAAAATTGAATCACTAGAATCTGAAATTAATCGTTTAAAAACTTTGATTCCTAGTGATGATTCTTGTTCCTCATGTGATTTGATTTATGAACAATTATCCTCTTTAAGAAGTGCACACGCATCTACACTTGATAAACTTGAACTTGAAATTGAAAAGAACAAAGAGCTTGCTGCACTTAATGATAAAAATTTGAAAGATGCTTGTTGTTCTACAATTGATTTGCATTGTTCTTCATGTGATGATCTGAATAAGAAACTAAATGACGCTATGAATGAGATTTCTATTTTGAATAATGCTTTACGTGTGCATGAAGTTAAATATTGTTCAAATTGCAAACTAAAAGGAAAAACTTCATGTGAAAACTGCTTTGATCTGTCCAATAAACTTGATGACATGCATAGGACACTAGCTGGGTTTTCTAATGCAAATAAGAACCTAAACTTGCTGCTGAATTCTTCCAAGTCTTGTAATGATAAAACTGGTTTAGGTTTTAATTCTCATGCTCATGCTAAGGCACACCCACCTAAAGTTGTAAAGTCATTAGGAAGCGGTTTGATTCAAACAGCTCCTAGACAAAAAGAGGTGATTTCAAATCTGCAGCAGTACTGTCCCATTCGAGTTCTAATAAACGTGTTGCTTGCTCATCTAGACATGATAATAAGGTTATTTTTCATTGTACCTACTGTGGTAGAGATGGTCATGTCATGGATTTTTGTTATAGACTAGCTAAACACGATAAGAAACAAAGAATACTTACTAGATCACATAACAACCAAGCAAAATCTGCTAGACCGAATGTTCGGAGCTTGCAACCTGCTGTAATGAGTCAAAAACTTGCTCCCGGAACTACTGTTTTTTGTGCTACATATAACACATCTTCTAAGTCAATAATTGGGAACAAAAATTTTCGATGTTTGGCTCATAAACCTGCTGTACCTTCTCAGCTTTCGCGTGTTATTCCTGCTGGACGTCGTGTGACTCAGTACTGGATTCCTAAAAGTCTTTTAACTAACCCCAGTATTGAGTCATCGACGTATTGTGCTGCTGTGTAGGTTTCACGTTTGAGGAAGGAGAACATTTGGATTGTGGATTCAGGTTGCTCACGTCACATGACCGGTAACAAAGAATGGTTCTCCTCTCTCTCTTTTGTGTCACGTGTAGAAAATGTTACTTTTGCCGATAACTCTTCTACTCCCATAATTGCTAAAGGTTCGGTTAGAGTAAACAATCTCTACACTTTGAAAGATGTGGCACTTGTTAAAAATTTGAAATACAACTTGCTTTCGGTTTCACAATTGCTAGATGAAAATCTAGAGGTTAGCTTTGCTAAAAATTGCTGCAAGGTTGTAGATTCAAAAGGTGAACTTTTGTTTAACATGTCTAGGTTTGGAAGAGTTTTTAAAGCTGATTTTGATTTGTCAACTTCTAAGCATCGGTGTCTAGTTGCTAACGATACAAAGGATATATATATATTTGGCATCGTAGACTTGGTCACATAGGCTTTGATCATCTCACTCGTGTTAGTGCTCTCGATCGCATACGTGGGCTGCCGAAGCTTAAAAAGGACAATGATATTGTGTGCTCTTCTTGTAGACATGCTAAGTTTGTTGCAGGTTCACATGCTCCTCTCACAATGACCATGACAGCTGAACCGGGACAACTTTTACATCTTGACACAGTAGGTCCGGCACGTGTTCAATCCTTCGGAGGTAAATGGTATGTGCTTGTGATTGTTGATGATTATTCCAGATATTCTTGGGTTTATTTTATGGCATCTAAGAATGAAGCTTTTAGTCATTTTAGAACTTTATTTCTTAGATTATCTATTGATCACCCAGGATCATTAAAAGCAATTAGAAGTGATAACGGAACTGAATTTAAAAACCATCCTTTGATCACTTTTGTGCTGAAAATGGAATAGATCATCAATACTGTTCACCCTATGTACCACAACAAAATGGTGTCGTAGAAAGAAAGAACAGGACCTTAGTTGAGATGGCTAGGACTATGCTTGATGAATATCAAACTCCTAGGAAATTTTGGGCTGATGCAATTGCAACCGCTTGTTATGTCTCAAATCGTGTTTTCTTGCGTGCTAAGCTTGGAAAAACCCCATATGAGCTCCGGTTTGGACATAGGCCTAGTGTTACACACTTTAGGGTTTTTGGTTGCAAATGCTTTGTTAAGAAACATGGTAATCTTGATAAATTTGAAGCTAGATCTGTTGATGGCATGTTTCTTGGTTATCCATCTCATACTAGAGGCTACCGTGTGCTTTTACTTGACACTAACAAAATTGTGGAGACTTGCGAGGTTTCTTTTGATGAAGCTAGCCCAAGTACTAGCTCCGATATTACAGGTCCGGATCCATATCCGCAGGGGGAGAGTATTTTTATTGAAGAAGATGAAGAAGTGGTGCTGCTGCCCCAAAACTCGGAAGTAAATAACAATCAAGCTGCTGATTTTGCACCACAACCAGCACCAACAGTCACTACTGCTGGTTCGGACCTTCCTCAATCAACAAGCTCTCCTAATCAAAGGTCCGAACATGAAGAAGAAGGTTCTTGTGAAGTGTCTACTCCCCTCCGAGTACTCAAAAGTCATCCTCCACAACAAATCATTGGAAGCTTGCATGAACGAGTCACTCGGTCCAGGTTTTGCGATCCAAACTCTCATGCTCATTCTGCTTTTGTTGCTTCTTTTGAACCCAAGGATATATCACACGCACTCACTAATGAATCTTGGATTAATGCCATGCAAGAAGAGTTAGAAAATTTTGAAAGAAATAATGTTTGGAAACTTGTACCTCCACCTCAAGGTCACACATTAATTGGAACTAAATGGGTATTTAAAAATAAGCAAAGTGAGGATGGGGTTGTGGTTAGAAATAAAGCTAGGTTGGTTGCTCAAGGTTTCACTCAAATTGAACGTCTAGATTTTGATGAAACATTTGCTCCTGTTGCTAGATTAGAAGCTATAAGAATTTTATTAGCATTTGCTGCATCTAAAGGTTTCAAGTTATATCAAATGGATGTTAAAAGTGCTTTTCTTAATGGCTACATAGAGGAGGAGGTTTATGTTAAGCAGCCACCGGGTTTTGAAAATCCAAATTTTCCTAATCATGTTTACAAACTGTCCAAAGCCTTGTACGGTCTAAAACAAGCCCCTAGAGCATGGTATGATAGGTTAAAAACATTCTTACTTGAAAAGGGGTTTACCATGGGCAAGGTTGATAAAACTCTTTTTGTACTTAAGCATGGCAATGACTCATTATTCGTTCAAGTGTATGTGGATGATATTATCTTTGGTTGTGCTTCTCATGATCTCGTGTCCAAGTTTTCAGCTATGATGAGTTCAGAATTTGAGATGAGTATGATGGGAGAACTCACATACTTTTTGGGGCTGCAAATGAAGCAAACAAAAGAAGGAACTTTTGTGCATCAAACTAAGTATACAAAGGACCTTCTTAAGCGCTTCAACATGGACAAATGCAAGCCTCTTTGGACACCAATGGGAACAGCAACAACACTTAAACTTGACTAAGATTGTGACCCGGTCGATAAAAAGAATACAGAAGTATGATTGGATCACTTTTGTATCTCACGGCGTCAAGACTGGACATACAATTCAGCGTATGTCTTTGTGCACGTTTTCAAGCTTCTCCACGTGCTTCACATCGCCAAGCCATCAAAAGGATTCTCAGGTACCTACATGGAACTCAAGAATTTGGCATTTTTCTTCCTTCTTCCTCAACCGTTTCTTTGAAAGCTTTTTCGGATGCTGATTTTGGGGGTTGTAGGATTGATAGGAACAGTACATCGGGTGCTTGTCATTTTCTTGGTAATTCACTTGTTGCTTGGTCCTCTAGAAAACAAAGTTCAGTTGCACAATCAACGGCCGAATCTGAATATGTAGCTGCGGCTAGCGCTTGCTCACAAATTCTTTAGATTGTTCAAACACTTAAGGACTATGGGGTTGATTTAGATAGTGTTCCACTGTTTTGTGATAACACTAGTGCAATTTGTATTGCTAAAAACCCCGTGAAACACTCTAGAACTAATCACATTGACATTAGGTATCACTTTCTTCGTGATAATGTTGAAAAAAGAAACATTGTGCTTCACCATGTCGATACCGAACAACAATTGGCTGATATTTTTACAAAACCTTTGGATTTCACTCGTTTTTGTTTCATTCGTAGTGAAATAGGGGTTATGCATCCTCATGGCTTAAATTGAGGGGGAGATTTTGAAACTTTGAAAGTCTATGTGTGAATCTGAAACTAAAATAAAATGGTATAGTATTTCATACATATATGACTTTGTGATTCCTTTTACAGGCTGAAAGTTCTTACTACATTACTCATGTTATACATTTTGTAGTTTTTGCCATGACTAGTAATTGGAATAATTACTTACACTAAATCTGGTCATGATCGAACTTTCTTGCTATTTTGAACTTGTTGCGTGCTCACAAGTGCTTTTAATCATAAAAAATTAATCAAGTCATCAGCTCACATGTTGAGTTTTCAAATAAAAAATTGAGAAAAGATCAAGAGAATATGCATGCATCGCACTTCTTCTTTTGAGATTGCTTATCATTGCACTAAGATATGAACTTGGAAGGAATTGTGTATGACTAAAACCATGTCCTTAAGCTTCTGATTGTCAAATGACATAGGCTTGGCTTGGTTGGTTAGAATAAGGCTGATGCGGCATATAATCTCTTGCAAATATCATATGACCAACTTTGTGCTTTAAATGATGATGGATAATAAAAATGCAGCAACAAGTGTCATGTTTTCAGGTTTTGAAATAGTTGAGTAAGGGAGATCATGACTTGCTTAAACTGAAAAATACATATGATCTCTAGCATGGCTTACACTACTTTATGTATCTCATTGATGTGATAGTGTAAGTAACCTGATAGTATGACTTGGATGAGCTTTGTTTTGTATGTATATGTTATAATATGCTCATAACATTTAAAAAATTCTCTTTTGAACCTTGCTGAATACATTGTCAAAGGGGGAGAAATATGTATAAGGAGAGATTTTTTTACACTTTGCATATGTTATACACTTTCTTCCTTCTCTGATTTTAAAAAATGGGGAGAAATTAATAAAGGGGGAGAAATGAGTTTTCAAAGCTTTTCAAAACTTTTCATAAGCCAATGTTCGGATTTTAATTGGTGTTGCCAATGCATTCATCAAGGGGGAGATTGTGAGACCTATGTGTGCTGAATACATTGACAATTAGGATAAAAGTTAGCATTAACATTCAAAGTTTTGAATATTGCCAAAATATTCTTCTGTGGCAAGGTCCGACAAGTTCTTTGTTAGGTCCACCAAGTGTTGGCAAGGTCTGACGCAAGGTCCGGAGAGCTCCTGCAAGGTCCGGAGAGCTTCTGTGAGGTCCGGAGCTTGTTTTTAGGGAGCTCCCGTGAAGTTCAACTCGTAGAACTGCAGCGTCTTGTTTTTGCTTTTAACTCGCAATGTTTCAAACTTGCTTTATGGGAAGGTTTGCTTAGTATTAATTTGCTAAGTATTTGGTGTGTTTTGGTGGTTATGGCTGTTATCATTTGATATGGTTTGCGACATGCTTATGTGACGTGCTCATGTAAGGTGTTGTGGTTTTCGAACTAACGTGAGTCAAGTCGAGGACTTGTGCTCGGAAGAATTGGTTGTTTATTCATGTGCAGGTGTTGCTTGAGTTCAAGACATGGCTGGTGACGGGATCCTTGTACTAGTCTCAGGGAGGAGATGAGGTTCCAACAACCAAGTTCGGGAGGAGCTGTGGTTGAGTTGATCGGGAGGTTGCGCAGCATGTTTGGATCAAGGGCAGTGCATATGAAAGTTGCGTGTACGTCGTTGGAAGGTGTTTGCACGTGTGCAAGGAGTGCATGGACGTGGCAACATTGTTCCAAGGCGTGATGAAGAGAAGTGGACGTAAAGAATTGGTCGGAAAGGTCCAACCGGCTGGATTGCGTACTCAGGCTGAGGCTGAGTCGGATATGGCTCAAATATGGAAGATTTGAGTTGGTTATGATAGGATTTCGTGCTAGGCACGAAGTTGAGTTGTTTTAGGAATGTTTAGGACGTTCCTAAGGTGTTTGGAAGTCTCACGATTGCTTCCATCTGCGAATAGGAGAGTCCTGAGCAGTTATGATAAGTTAGTATACGAGTCCAATTAGGAGTAGGAGTCCTAGATTGGATTGTTTAGCCTGAGGGCTGGCTATAAAAGCAAGGGAGGCCAGAGCTCTCGTGGGTAGAGAACTTTGGGCTGTTCCTCTTGTGTTTCTATTGAATAAAGTTCATAGTTTTGAGGAGTTTTTATGCCTTGTTTGTCCGACTTGTTTTTCGTCAAGTCTTTCTCGCCGAGTTTCTGGACAGACCGACGTTGCTTCGGTGTTTCGTTCATAACTCGAGTTTTACAGACCCGATTGACGTGATTCTTTTTGGGATGTCTTCAAAACTCAATTATCTATCATCTATGAAATTTTCACGAGCTTCGGATCTGTATTTTTTGAGATACACGAGTTTCTTTGCAGCGTTGCAGATCTGTTTTATATCGGGTAGAACAGATTGATCTTCGCTTAATGTTTTGATCGTATCTCAAGTTTTACTTCGTGTTGTCAAGTTATTCTTGTTGCATTAGATCCGTGACTTGATTCTCTACCTCTCTACTTGATTTGTCACGGTTGAACACGTTTGAAAACACTTGCACACACGGTTTCTTTAACCGATTGATTTTTTGCTGAGAGGTTTTTGTTGTTTCCGCTGCGAAAAGTTTTAATCTACCATTCACCCTCCCTCTGGTAGCTTTTCACGTGCTCTTCGATCCTACAAGTATGTTGCTACCTAATGAATTAATTATGATTAGGAACCATGGAGAGGACATGGAGATATATGGAGAGGGGTTTGGAGGCGTGGAGGGCTAGAAAATACACCAACAAGAAGTTAGAGACCGAGCCCAACTCAAACTCGAGTCCAACTCGGAACCAGGAGCAGTCCACCTTAAAATGGATGCACAGGAGGCATACGGACTCCGTTTTTGACGTTCTACATATGCACGGAAAGCTGAGAGGATAAACTTTCCAATGGAACCGGCCCCACGTCAAAAACACTCGGAGTCGATGGGAAACTTCGAAACAATATAAAGTTTAGAGTCTGTCAAGGTGTTGCATCACCTAGTTGGGCCATTGGGCCTTGTATCGAGTCCAAGTCCATTATGTATGTGTATTAGGGTTAGGTCACGACCCCAGCACCCTCCTGGTCATCCTCCACCTCCTTTATACCCCCTAGCCGCCGTCACAAACAGCTGGGTTTTGCTTAGTTACAACCTGTCATTGAACAGTTCGCCGATCATCGGTTGTGAGACCCCAAATTCGTGATCAATTCAGTTTTGATTGCAACTTCTCTGTTCTTGCTTGTGTTCTTGATTGCGCTTGCAGGGATAAGCCTTCGTGATGAGGTCATTCGTGTGACACGGGTGATAACCAACGGAGCAGTGGTGTAGTGATTGCGGGGTTTCGTTCTTTCGCAGCCTTGGATCATCAACGTCGAGATCTCCACCCAATCAAGTTTACCCTACCTCTCGGAAGATCGGGACTCATCCTCCTATCAATTGGTATCAGATTTCCAGGTTCACCGTGAGGTATACTTGTGTGCTCTTTAGATTTATTGTGTTTCAGTCCTATTGTCCACAAAAAGCCACAAAAAAATTTAGTTTCCCTAACCTACAACCCCCGCTCAACCTTTTGCACAATTTAGTTTCGGAGTCCGTAGTTCTGAGTTCGTATCCTAGGTTGAGTCTGGTTGCTGGTTTAGATTTGTTTTGGTTCAGTTTTGTTTCTTCCATCCGCTGCCATCTACAAAAAAAATTCCATCCACCGATTCGTTTCGGTTGCAGTTTCCACCACCACCAAAACCTGATTCGGGGTATCCTCCTTAAAACGGGCATAACTTTTTGCTCGTAACTCCGATTGAGGCGCATTTTTTTTTCCCAGAAAGGTCTCGAAAAAGTCCACATACAGTGTTTTCAAAAAAAATTACAGAAAAATTAAGAAGGCCCTCGTTTCGAACTCCGAAGTTCCAGCACCAGTTTTTCCAATCGCTCCTGAATTTGTGTCGATCTCATCTTTCATCGGTTTGAGCTAATACTTGGTGCTGTTTCTATTCTTGTGCCCCTGGTTGAGAAAAAAATATCAAAAAAATAAAGAGAAAAAAATTTGATTTCTACTTGTGCTTCAAGACAAAAACAGGAGGCTAAGGGGTTTTCTAGTTGTGCTATTTCTGTGTGAGTGCTGGATACTTGCTGATATTATCCTTGTTGTTCATCATCATTCATCCTTGCCCTTGCTTGTTGCCACAACTGTTCTAATACATTCTTAGGCCAGCAACTAGGTGAAATTCTTTGGACACTTATTCAGCATTGCTATCTGTTACTAACTTGTGTGCCACATACATATACTGCATTTGAGCCTTCCAAGCTCCACCTTCTCTCGAGCAGAATAGGTAACCTTTACAATCACACCCACTCTCTGCTTGCTTCACACCGGTCACTCTTGGCCACCTGCAGTGCTGGTAAGAAACTTGTAAGAGCGGGGTAAGACACATCTTACTGATCGATTTTCCACCCACTTCGGAGAGCGTAGTAATAGTGTTCTTCACGATCTTTTTGTCTTTGTTTCTGTTTTGTACTAACAATGATAGGAAAGAAGCCTATGGATATGACCTCTGGTTCTACACCTCTGGATGATGATGAGTGCGTGTCCCATATGGAACTAAAGGACATGATGTGGGCAATGACCGAAGCTTTCAACAATTACCAGACCACTACAACAGCCACCTTTCAGAGGCTCCATACAAGTTTTGCTGGTCTGACCACACGGTTGGACGAGATGGAGACTCGTCTTCCCCAACAAGCTACACCCTCAATCATCCTTGATGGTGATGCACATGCTCACTACGACACAGAGGATGACTTCAATAATGATGAGGTTGATGCACAGCAGCGCCGTAGCCCTCGACGAAATCGTCAAGGTATGGGAGGTAGACCTCGTCCTCATGCTCCTGAACAAGATAATGATCCTTACGCTAAGATTAAGTTTTCTATTCCAACATTTTATGGATCTTATGATGCTGAGACTTACTTGGATTGGGAGATGACGGTAGAACAAAAATTTAGCTCTCATCTTGTTCCTGAGCGACATAGAGTTAGACAAGCCACTAGTGAGTTTAAAGATTTTGCTATAATTTGGTGGAATGAACTTGTCAATACACGTAATGCACCACAGACATGGGCTGCGTTAAAAGAAGAGATGCGCGCTAGGTTTGTCCTCCTTCATATAGACGTGATCTTCTTAAGAAATTGCAACGCTTTGATCAAGGTGACATGACTGTCCAAGAGTACTACCAAGAGTTGCAGAAAGGTATGCTTCGTTGTGGGGTAGTTGAGGATCAAGAAGACCAAATTGTTAGGTTTTATGGGGGCTTGCGGTGTGAGATCCAGGACATAGTTGACTACAAGGAATATCATTCTATTCAACGTTTATTTCAACTTGCTATGTTAGCAGAAAAAGAAGTGCAGGGTCGCCAACAGCAGCGGCGGAACAACACCTTCACGCCATGACAATTTTCGGTGCCATCCAAAGCAGCGCCCTCCTCGAGCGTACGTGCTTCTACACCACCCTCCACGGGTGTTGTACGCAGCAGCATCGCACCTTCTACATCACGGGGACAAGATGACAGCAAGTCCCAGATGCCTCCAGGTGTTTCAGCAAAGGTGGCTGCACCCAACACTTCGACAAGTCGCAGCTCCGATATCAAGTGCCACCGCTGCCAGGGACTTGGCCATATGCAACGAGATTGCCCCAGCAAACGGGCGATCATTGCCACTGCTGATGGTGAGTATGTTAGTGCTTCTGATATTGAAGATGAAAATATTATTGAAACTAACATTTCAGGTTCGGATGATGGTGCTGAGGAGGTTCTTGGTACATCTGCGACAAACAACTATAGGACTTTCATTGTGCAGCGAGCTTTGAGTGCCACGGTTCGAGAGGACGACAACCGCCAACGTCATAACCTTTTCAACATGTTTCTCATCGTTAAGGACTGCCGTGTACATACCATCATTGATGGTGGTAGCTGCAACAATTTGGTGAATGTTGAGGTGGTCAAGAAGCTTGGCTTGACCACACGGGAGCATCCCCACCCTTATCACATTCAATGGTTTAACAACAATGGTAAGGTTAAGGTAACACAAACAGCAAGGATACATTTTCCATTGGTTCTTATCATGATTTTGCTGAATTTGTTGTGGTACCTATGGATGCTTGTTCTCTTTTGTTGGGACGTCCTTGGGAGTTTGATACTGATGCTATTCACCATGGTCGATCTAATAAGTATACTCTCATGCAAAAGGGCAAGAAAATTGTATTGCTTCCTATGAGTCCCACTGAAATTGTACAATTTGAGCAGGAGAAAAAGAATAATGCTAAGCAAAAGGGTGTTTTCAATTCTGAAATTCAGCAATCTATTAAGTTGAAAAATCCTATTTTGCTTGCAACTAAATCTGATCTTGATGATTTATATGCCTCTAATGGAACTTGCTATGCTTTAGTGTGCAAACATGCTTTATATTCCATTGAGGATACATCCATTGCCTTGCCACCTGCTGTTGCTAACCTTTTGCAGGAATATATGGATGTTTTTCCATCAGAGATACCCCCTGGATTACCACCTGTGCGAGGCATTGAGCATAAGATTGATTTGGTTCCAGGGGCGAGCTTGCCAAACCGTGCTGCCTACAGGACCAACCCCGACGAGATTAAGGAAATTCAGCGACAAGTCCAAGATCTTCTGGACCGCGGGTACATTAGTGAGAGTCTTCGTCCTTGTTCTGTTCCTGTTCTTTTGGTTCCAAAAAAAGATGGCACTTGGTGCATGTGTGTTGATTGTAGAGCCATCAATAACATTACCATTCGTTATCGCTATCCTATTCCTAGATTGGATGACATGCTTGATGAGTTGAGTGGTTCTGTTATTTTCTCCAAGATTGATTTGCGTAGTGGGTATCATCAGATTCGTATGGCTTTAGGTGATGAATGGAAAACTGCTTTTAAAACTAAATTCGGACTTTATGAATGGTTAGTCATGCCATTTGGTTTAACTAATGCACCCAGCACTTTCATGAGGTTGATGAATGAGGTTTTACGTGCTTTCATTGGTAAATTTGTGGTGGTTTAATTTGATGATATACTTATTTACAGCAAGTCATATGATGAGCATCTTGAACATTTGCGTGCTGTTTTTAATTTCTTGCGCGATGCACGTTTATATGGTAACCTTGAGAAGTGCACCTTTTGCACCAATCGTGTGTCTTTTTTTGGGTATGTTGTTACTTCGCAGGGCATTGAGGTGGACGAGGCAAAGATTGTTGCCATCACGAGCTGGCCACTTCCGACTACGGTCACGCAGGTTCGGAGTTTTCTTGGTCTCGCAGGTTTCTACCGGCGTTTCATGCGGGATTTCAGCACCATTCCGGCACCTCTCCACGAGTTGAAAAAGCATGGAGTGCCGTTTCGATGGGGACCAGCACAACAACAAGCTTTTGATGTTCTCAAGTCGAAGCTCACACAAGCACTATTGCTGCAACTTCCTGATTTTGAGAAGACCTTCGAGCTTGAATGTGACGTGAGCGGCATTGGCATTGGAGGAGTGCTAATTCAAGGAGGTAAACCTATTGCCTTCTTTAGTGAAAAATTGCATGGGCCTTCGCTGAATTATTCTACATATGACAAAGAACTTTATGCTTTAGTGCGTGTCTTGCAAACTTGGCAACATTACCTATGGTATAAAGAATTTGTCATACATTCAGATCATGAGTCTTTGAAGTATCTTAAAGGACAAGCTAATCTAAACAAACGTCATGCTAAATGGATTGAGTTCATAGAATCATTTCCTTACATCATTAAACATAAGAAAGGGAAAGACAATGTGATTGCCGATGCTTTATCTAGACGTTATACCATACTATCCCAACTTTCTCATAAAATCTTTGGTTTGGAAACCATAAAGAGGTTATATGCTACTGATTTGGACTTTAAAGATGCCTTTGAAAATTGTAGAGAGGGAAGAACGTGGCAAAAATTCCTGCTGCGTGAAGGCCTTCTCTACCGTGCTAACAAGCTGTGTGTTCCAGCTAGCTCCGTTCGTCTTTTGTTGTTGCAGGAAGTGCATGGAGGTGGTTTGATGGGACATTTTGGTGTTAAAAAGACAGAGGATGTGCTGGCCGCTCAATTCTTTTGGCCACGAATGAGGCGTGATGTGGAGCGCTACGTTTCACGTTGCACGACATGCAACAAAGATTTGAAGCCATACTTGGGAGAAGAAGATGAGCTTGAGTCGAGGACGACTCCAATGCAAGAGGGGGAGGATGATGTGGAAATCACTCCTGCATATATACACAACACTCACATGGTAGACATGCAAGGTCCAATTACTAGAGCTCGAGCACGAAAATTGAATTTAGAGGTGAGCTCGTTCCTGAACAATTCTTTATATGTGAATTTTGAGAGTATGTTGCTACCTAATGAATTAATTATGATTAGGAACCATGGAGAGGACATGGAGATACATGGAGAGGGGTTTGGAGGCGTGGAGGGACAGAAAATACACCAACAAGAAGTTAGAGACCGAGCCCAACTCAAACTCGAGTCCAACTCGGGCCCAGGAGAAGTCCATCTTAAAATGGATGCACAGGAGGCATACAGACTCCGTTTTTGACGTTCTACATATGCACGGAAATCTGAGAGGATAAACTTTCCAATGGAACTGGCCCCACGTCAAAATTCACTGGGAGTCGACGGGAAACTTCGAAACAATATAAAGTTTAGAGTCTGTCAGGGTGTTGCATCACCTAGTTGGGCCATTGGGCCTTGTATCGAGTCCAAGTCCATTATGTACGTGTCTTAGGGTTAGGTCATGACCCCAGAACCCCCCTGTTCCTCCTCCACCTCCTTTATACCCCCTAGCCGCCGTCACAAACAGCTGGGTTTTGCTTAGTTACAATCTGTCATTGAACAGTTCGCCGATCATCGGTTGTGAGACCCCAAATTCGTGATCAATTCAGTTTTGATTGCAACTTCTCTGTTCTTGCTTGTGTTCTTGATTGCGCTTGCAGGGATAAGCCTTCGCGGCGAGGTCATTCGTGTGACACGGGTGATAACCAACGGAGCAGTGGTGTAGTGATTGTGGGGTTTCGTTCGTTCGGAGCCTTGGATCATCAACGTCGAGATCTCCACCCAATCAAGTTTACCCTACCTCTCGGAAGATCGGGACTCATCCTCCTATCACTCTTCCCTGACTTTCTGTACAAGAAAGGTGCGTGAGTAGCCCTAGATGGTGTAGCCACCAGCCGTGTGGCAAATGATTCATCGAGTAGCTCGAATTTCACTGTTTCCCGAACCCTAGTGTAGAAGGACGAGGCTCGGTTCATACCCAAATTCAGGTTGCACGATCAACCACGCCTCGAGCTCACGTGCACATAGCTTCTGCACTCTCTAGCGCCCATCCCCGACAAAGAACCAAAGAAAACCATCAATTGTTGGCCGTGTTCTAGTCAATTTTCGCGCCGCCATGGGAAAACACTTCGGTTCACCGTCGAGCTACACCTTGCACGAGTTTCCACCCACTTTTGTGTGCAAGAACGTGCTCCTCACATCACCCTGATACTTGCGGTGCTCTCCCCAACAGGAATACTCGCCTGCTACGCGAGAACGACGGCGCCGGGGTGAGGTTTGCCGCTGCCATCGCCGGGGAGATAATTCCGGCCATTTAGCGCCGCTACCGAGCTCACCAGAGTGTTCCTCGTTGGATTTTAGGCACAGGCGGCGAGGATTGAGCCATCTAAGGCACGGGACAGCCGTTCCGGCGAGGCACAGTCGCCCCTCCGGCGAGAAGGCCGGCCGGGCGCAAGGTAGAAGAAGATGAGGGCCTGCCCCACCTGTCAGTGGCACTAGTTAGGCGCCGGATCGATTTGTGGCTCGAGATCTGTTGTGACTGCACGGGTTAAACACCGTAGCCCCGGTGTTGCCGAATTCTCACTGGTCCGATTTAAAACAGTGGGCCCAGCCCAATTATTTGAAGTTTCTATTAGGGAAATAATTCCAGGAATTAGCTGATCTTTGCAAGCTCATAACTTTGTGTAGAAGACTCCAATAAGGGTGAGATCAATTTTGTTGGAATCCTCATGAGGAGTACTTCACAGAGAAACCAATTTTAGGCTACGAAAATGCCCAGGAATTTCTGTAGAATTGTTTTTATTAAATCTTTTAGGGATTTATTACAGGAGCAATTCTTTATGAATTATTCCCAAATTTGGGCAGAAAATCCTTTCCATAGTTACCGATCTCCAGTAACAATTTGAGATTCATTGGAGTCCATTTGCTAGGTAAAATTGACTTCCAAAGTTCAGCCTTTAATTGGAAATTCCAATTTAAACAGAAGCTTTTTCAGAACTCCTGTCCAACTTCAAAAATTCATATCTCTCTGTTGGTAGCTCCAAAAATGGTGAAACAAATTTTGTTAGAACCATGGAGACTTACTCTAATCATATCTTCCACTATTATCTATGTCAAAGCTCCTGATTTGGGCTCAAAATTCAGAGAAGCATTGTACTTGTAGGAATTTTAAAGACTACATTGTGCAATGACATGTCTCCAAATTTGGCTCAAATCATCCTTAGAGAGTCTAGTATCTACTGTAAAAATCCCAAAGCCAATTAAGAATCCTAAATAGCAATAGCTATGAATAGAAGTTCAATTCTTATAAATCCTTAATACTTATACATCTATTTTGCTATATTTCATTTAGTGACCGAAATCGAGGACGTTTGCACTTAAGTACCTTTTATAAAATTCTTTATTTGTAACACTTATGTCTAGGGTGAATGTTTGCATTAGAGTTAAGGTGATTGAAACCCCACTTGCATAACCTTTTAAATCCTATGAAGGGTTGGGTAGCTTACAGAGCCGACGAGTAAACAAGGCCCTGCTAATATGCTTAGAACCTCGGTAGAAGTCGAGTAGTTGGAATCTACTCATGAGGTAAGGTTTATCACACGGTTTGGTCAGAATAGAAAATGGCTTAAGAGTGGTGAAAATGAGACCGAGCAGGGGGGATAGGAAGCAGTGAGCGGGGGTCTCACATGCGTAGCCCTGTTGGTGTCAATTGAGGACCGAGTCATGTGCGGGCCAGCTGAACAAGTATCAAACAGTACCGGATGGCATACTGACATAAGCAGGAAACCGATGTAAATGGTTAACCTGGGTGCTGAGGCTTACCCAACCGTAAATAGGAGTGGTTTGAGGGTAGCAAGGTGTAAATCTGCCGGTGGGCACAGTCACGCTCCACGCGGGGACCTCCTGCCGTTACGGATGGACCGGTTCGGTGATTGGGTTGCCTTTGAAAGGTGGTTGCATACAACAGAGTAGGAAGGGGTGTGGAATCACGCTTCTGAAAGTGGGTGTATGCAGCGTGTTGTCCGGGTGTCTCCTGATTGCAATCACTGTCCCCCGCGGTTATTTGAGTACCACTTGTTCACTGTTTCGTGACGTAGTAAGAAGTGAAGTAAGCCAGTGGAATGATAATATGCTGTGATGATATATTAATGTTTTGGAAACCATAACTGCTGTAGATGTAGAGCTAATTAAGTTTACTTTACGCTTTGGGCATCACCACATCGGAGGAAAGCGTTTCTTGTTTGATTGTGGACTTCCGATGTGAGGGCTGCCTAAGGCACATGAATTTGCTGCTATAAAACTGAAAGTAAGGATCAACTTATAGGCGTGTCTTTGTTGCAAAGTCCATTCTCCTATTTTACACATCCCTGCATGTAGAGTTCCATGCCTAGGCTAGACGGTTAAGCCTTGCTGAGCCATCGTGCTCACGGTTGCAATATTTGAGCTTTATGCAGGTGAGAGCTATGAGGAGGGTTCCGAGGATGAGGCGATGCCCCCGTCAGGGTACACGGCTGAGATGGAGCCCTGCACGCCGCCGTGATTTCTCCGGTTCCATGCTGCTAGCGTGTAGCGTTCCCCGGGCTGGACGGCTGCACTTTTGCATAGTTAGGATGAGAGGCTACTAATGTACATTACTTCCGTTGTATAGTTATATTTTGTAAAAGACTTCCGCTGCTTTATGTCAAATAAAAGTTTGTATGTTGTTCTTTAATATTTTCGTCTGTGCTGTTGGGTGCCGCATCGCACGGCACCACCCTATGCGATCCTGGAGTGGGTGAACCATGGGGTGGTCCCCACAGTCGTGGTATCAGAGCCGCATTGGGAATAGCACGCTCGAAAAGAGCCTATTTTGAAAACTTAGAAGTAGTGGAGTGAGGAGTAGTCATTAAGCCCACATAAGGTCTATGATAGTACTAGTTATGATGGTGGAAAGCTAACATATTTGTTATACATTCTGTAACGACGCTCCGACGTCAGGTAAGAGGTAAGGTACGCCACCGCAGGCGGATCAATTGCGGTAACTCGCCATACGAGAAATAGTATGGAAGGATATACCATGGCTCGGCACGGTAGTGAATATGAGTCTCTGAGCCTCTTAATGGTTCTGAGAGCATATGAAAACGCTGATCTCCAGCGTGCTTTAGGCAAAAGTGAGAATACCTCATCGGGTGGTAAGCAACACGATAGTATGCAACTCTTGAACGTTCAATGTTCAAAGGGCCATACGCAGCGCTCGCCATCAGCGTTCCTCAACGGTCATGAGGCAGTAGGTGGTATCCATTGGGTTGATAAAATTCCCAACCGTGACGACCCGTTCGCGCTCTACTCGGGTCCCCCGTCGTGTGGTGTGAAAACACGACCATGTACCTTGAGACGTGGCTTGACTCAAGGACGATCCGTATGACAATGATACGGACCGTATGTATTTATTATGATATGGAACTGCCTGAAATGTCAAAAACCCTTGTGTGCACAATTATTGTGTGTTCTGCTGCAGGTACATTAACCACGTTAGTGCATGACGTGTAGTAACCGTTTGTGGGTGACGTTTTTAGTTCCACCATTTGACACGTATATGCCGGAATACCGGTTTAGGATTTTTCTTGGTGAGGTAACGTAGTACCGAGACTGCATAAAAGGTTAATTTTCAAAGAAAAGAGTCAAAATGAAGTTTAGGAATTCATTTAGGGGTTAGTAAGCTCCTATATTGAACTAAGAGTCAATTGGGAGTATAGATTCAATCTCAAAAACTCAGGAACAATCTCCCCTGTTTCGGCAGAAATTTTGCTGAACTTGAACAGGGCACAACTTAAGATTGGTTGAACCAATGGAGGGGTGGGATATCATTCTGGAAAGGTTTTGAAGTCCTCTACAACTTTTCTGTAGAGTTCCAGAACAAAATCTCCCTCCAAAGGGATGAAAATCTCAGATGAGTAGGTGCTGTCCAGAAACAGGGCAGACCAAATGCTCTCCGGAATTTTCTGTATTTCAACCAAAACACTTAGTTTCACCGTTCGACGTCCAGTGGCTGTTGTAAAACAGCGAATTGGAGTCGAAGGGTTTATGCATTTGACATATCACTTCGAGTTAGTACATGTTTGGGTCCAATACAATAGCGAGGAATTACGCATGCTAACACACTTAACATCCCGTGGTGACCCTGATGGTCGAAATGAACTTTTAACTCATAAAGTTCATGTGACACCCTCAATTCGGTGGGAAAACCACGGAACCGAGAACTAATGCATATGTGTGCCCAGGATGTTCATCACACATACACATACGCTCCATAAACTGAATTCAGATTATATATTACCACGATTAACAGAGTTTATTACAATATCTTCATGAGTCTTGGACTCATGTTCACAGCGGAAGTCTTTATTCTAAAGCGGAAGCTATTTAGCTAATGCGGAAGCAAATCTAAGCAGAAGTGGCTCCATCTCTACTCTCTCCACAGGCAAGGTTGAGAACAGATCACACGCCATAATGCTCCACTTGGTCTTCATGGTAGGCTTCTCCTGCTGCTGATGATGAAATAATAATGCAAGTTTGAGTACAATGATGTACTCAGAAAGTGCGGGAAAACACATGATATGCAGCTCATAACAAGGTAGGTATAAAAAGGCTTATTTGCAGAAAAGCGGATTTATAAAACCATGATAAACAGCAACTTAACTTTAGATGAATGTAATCCCATCATGTATTAAATTACCAACATACCTCCATCGCTTTCCATGTTCCACCCGAACATTAACCAACCTCATTCTTACTCACGAATACCTCCTCGTATTCGCTACCATCTCACGAATACCTCCCCGTATTCGCTACCATCTTAAAACAACTTCGTCTCACACTGAGACCAAACTTGTTGCCATGACTCAACAGTCATGCAACCATCTTATCACCCGGACTCAACAGTCCCAAACCAAACCATAACCAAACCAATAACCATAACCGATAACCATCCCAATAACCATCCCAACTAATCATGGTAGTTTAGCCAGGTGCTCGTGACCGTAAGCTCGGCTATCATGATAGTTTTAGACTCTGCAGAGTTTGCACCTCTTTACCCACAAGTTTGTGATTTCGTCACCCGTCGGCGACTGCAGAACCTCCATTATACCAGTACACAACCGTCGGTGTATGGTCAAGAGATCACAAAATAGCCTTTACAAAGGGACTACTAGATGCATGGACTCACTAAGGTTTCACCGGAAGGCTAGAATCTCCAATTCTCCCACCCACGGGCCCCCTCTTGTGCCATGCAGTTCCCAGGGCAGTCCTCACTCGACTCCCATTCCCGCGCTTTCCACAGTCCATAACACTCTAGCAACTTACCTAATTACTCAGCTAAGCCGCACCCATACTTGGCCTTGTGGTGGCACTGTTATCCTGGCATGTGCATGCATGAACCGGTCCTTAGATCTATGGCAAGTAAACCACCGTCCCATGCTACCTCATTCACAAACCCAGTCTTGCCTATATCTCCCTCCGATCCATGTTCATTATTAACATCAGTTCCTCATTATCATTACGAGTGCAGTTAGCTAGACACATCTACGTCGCTTCCCAATTCCCATAGACTCAGCGAAGCATAAAGCAAAAACCATACCCGACTCATAAACTTCCCAGGCAACAAGGGTGGTTTAACCAAAACTAGTAAACTACTATAAAAAGGTTTCCCATCATGTTTGACTCAGCACACACACCTTTTCACAAACAAAATAGTTTTACCCAAAACATAGGATCAACATGGTCAAGGAGCACTTGCCTTGTTCTTGCGGTTCCAGGGGTTCTTGGATCTCAAAACCTGGTTGCTGCAGTTCGTCGTAGACAGCTCCCTGAGCTTGTCCTGCTAGGTAGGATCACGTGCATACAAGATTCACAGCAATCAATATCATGCACAAACCTTAAACTAGATGCGATGGTGCATATGCATGCTATCCTATGATTTTTATTAGATTGGTGTGTTCTTGCATGGCTTGCATGGACAGAGGTGTTCGGATCAAAGGTGGACGTGGCAATGATCTTGTCTTTAGATCAACCTGATCATCAAGTGATCTGTCCACGAGAAGGCTTCTGTTCAAAAGGAATTAAAGAACAGATGCAAGGAAAACACAACGATATCGTAAGGTGGTATTGGGGCCTACCTTACGTTTCCCCTCGGTTATCGAGGTCCTCCTCAGACCGCTCGGTTCTCCTCCGATGATCTCCCTTGTTGCGCTTCAGTGATGGTTTACTCGGCGAGCTAGGGCTAGGGCTCTAAGTCGTCGGCTCAGGAGTTGAAAAAGAAGTTTGTGGTTTCGGCCAGAGGTTCTGGGTTCTATTTATAATCGGGAAGAGAAGAGTCCTAATCTGATTGTATCCCGAATAACAGTCTTATTCAGATCGTCGTTGGATCCTATCATCTTATCTTTAGTTGATTTGGTGCGGTAACGTTGTGGAATTCAGGTCGGTTTCCTTTACGTACCGATATTCTTACGCGTCACAGCCGCTCCAGAACTCGTTGCCTTTGCGGCGATGAGCTCCGGATGCTCCACGTGTCCTTCCGGGGTCTGGTATCTTCTTCTCCACAGAGACGAGCTCCGGTTGTGCCGCGTGTCAATCGACCGAGACCTCCCCCTCCTTTGGAGGTGAGCTCCGTGCACGCCACGTGTTGGCGCCTGTCTTTCCTCTCTTCTTTCTTCAGGGACATGCCCCGAGGTCGACACGTGTTCAGCAGCGACAGACCTCCTGGAGATAAGCTCCGGTGGCGACACGTGTCCGATAGAACCGGACCTCTCGGAGGTGAGCTCCGAGATCGACACGTATCCCGTGCGACTGGTCCTCTGACTTCTGCGAGGACTACCTCCGAGGATGATACGTGTCCTGCGGAAATGCCTTTGCTTCTTCCGCAGAGGCTAGCTCCGTGGGCAACACGTGTCCCACAGGATCGGACCTCTCCCTTTTGCGGAGACGAGTCCCGAACCTGCCACGTAGCTATTTTAGCGGCGGACCTCTCCCCACCCCGCAGGGACGAGCTCCGAACACGCCACGTGGCCAGCGGCCGCGGTAAGTTGTCTTCGGCGCTTTCTGAGAGCGTGATTCGGCTCTTATTGGCTATCCTTTTGATATTTTTCTCTGTTCCTTCTTTTCTTAAAATGTTTCCTCTTCATAAAACATGAACATATGCTGACACCTGAGATGAGGGTGTCACAGTTCAATACTTTGGAACTCGATCGTATGAAACGGTCCAGGGATGTATATGTTGCATAAAGTTTATACTTTATCCATATGTATGACTCTTATGCGTATTGTTTATTGCATTCTCGCACTACTATTGTATAGACTGGATGAAATAAACCAACATGTACTGATCATTTAAATGGTATGAATGCAGAATGGTGCGTACACGGTCTACGCAAGAGGAGGGAGGTCCGAGTCAGGTTCGTGGTGATGAGTCTCCACCTCCGGAGTAAACCACGACGCAGCAGCAACCTCCTACTCCACTGCCAGAACTTCCAAGAAACCTGGTGGAGGTTCTCGCCACAGTGCTCGGCTCGCGCGACGAGCAAACTGAGTTGCTGCGGATGCTAGTCCAGCAAAATGCGTCCCATCAGGGAGGACGCCAAGACAATGGGCAACGCCAGCCCCAACAAAGTTCGTATTCAGAATTCATGGTGACCCATCCACCGGTCTTCACGGAGGCCGAGGAACCTTTGGAGGCGTACAGCTTTATCCGCACTCTGGAGGCGAAGTTCGGGCTGCTACGGTGCACCGAACATCAGAAGGCGCTGTATGCAGCGCAACAGCTTCAAGGAGAAGCCGGTACCTGGTGGGCGAACTACACTGCCTCCTTACCGGCTGGCCATGCCGTCACATGGACGGAGTTCCGGGAGGCGTTCTGCGCCTATCACATACCTCCCGGTGTGATGGAAATGAAGCTCCTGGAGTTCCTGGCGTTACGTCAAGGTGAGAGGAGTGCTCATGAGTACTCCAGGTTATTCAACCGGCTGGCGCAGTATGCGCCAGGATTTGTGGGGACGGAAGACAACAAGCGCAATGTGTTCTTTCGGGGCCTGAATTCCAAGATGAAGGTCCATCTCGCCCAGAGCAATCGAGGCACATTCAACGACCTAGTTAATGCCGCGATTCTACAGGAGAATGCTCAGCGCGAGCGCGGTTCTGACAAGAGGAAACGCAGCGCGCTGACGAGCAGCATTGGTGGAACGCCACAAAAATACCACGTGGTGTATCGCTCACCACCCGGTCAGAGATGGCAGCCACCGGCGCAACCACCCCAGTTCCGCGGTCGACAATATAATGCGCCAGGCTTCCGACCGACATATCCACCACAGCAACAGCAACAGCAAAGGATGATCCCACGTGCGCCTCAGTTTCAACAGCGTGCACCGGGATTCCGTCCTCAAGTCGGCGGGACCCCGACACCTTACACGTGCTACACGTGTGGCCGTGTCGGGCACATTTCGAGGGACTGCCCCGAGCCGCGACAGGGCAGGAGTGCAGCACTGTATCAGGGTGCTAATCAGCCCCGCAACCAGCCCAAGAAACCCGCACATGTGCCCGGCAACGTCCACCACTTAGCCATCGAAGACGTGCCGGAAGGCGAACCCATCCTCGCGGGTACGTTTTCTTACTTAGATCATCCCGTAGTCATACTTTTTGACTCCGGTGCCACCCACAATTTCATAAGTCAGTCTTATGTTATTAAATATAAACTGCCTATCATTCCCACAAATAATTCATATTTGATATGTTCTCCGGGTGGGAAAATAACAGCTGATAGAATGGTCTATAGAGCACCATTACAGTTGGGTGGGAATCTATATCCGACTTCTCTGATCATGTTAGAGAGTCAAAAACTTGAAGTCATTTTAGGGATGTCATGGCTACATCGCCATGGTGCTGTTCTTGACATCATTCCACGTGTGGTTCGTTTAAACTCTCCACTTCATGAACCACTTATTCTTATTCTTGACCGTTCGGTTCAAGAAGCTCCAGCCACATATAACACGGAAGCCACAAAACTTGAGGATATTCGTGTCGTCCGTGAATACCCGGATGGCTTTCCGGATGATCTTCCGGGTATGCCACCTGAAAGAAATGTCGAGTTCAAGATTGAACTTGTACCCGGGACGACACCGATCTCACGGAGACCGTACAAGATGGCTCCAAATGAGCTAGCTGAACTGAAGGAGCAGCTCAATGACTTAATGAAGAAGGGTTTCATTCGACCGAGTTCCTCGCCATGGGGATGCTCGGCGCTGTTTGTGAAGAAGAAGGATGAAACCTTGATGTTGTGTGTGGACTACCGACCTCTCAACGCCGTCACCATCAAGAATAAGTATCCACTGCCCCGCATCGATATTCTCTTCGATCAACTTGTGAGTGCAAGTGTATTTTTGAAGATGGATCTTCGCTCCAGATATCATCAAATAAAGATCCGAGCGGAGGATATCCCGAAGACGGCCTTCTCGATGAGATATGGGTTGTATGAATACCTCGTCATGTCCTTTGGTCTCACCAACGCCCCGGCACACTTCATGTATCTTATGAACTCAGTGTTCATGCTGGAGTTGGACAAGTTTGTGGTGGTGTTCATAGGATGACATCTTGGTTTACTCCAAGTCTGAAGAAGAACACGCCAAACACTTGCATATCGTACTTCAACGATTAAGAGACCATAAGCTTTATGCCAAGTTCAGAAAGTGCAAGTTTTGGATCAGCCAAGTGCCATTCCTTGGTCACATTATTTCTGCAGAAGGTATTGCAGTTGATCCAAGCAAAATCGAACAAGTGCTGAAATGGAAGTCCCCCACATCAGTCCATGAAGTCAGAAGTTTCCTCGTCTTAGCAGGATATTACCGGAGATTCATACCGAACTTCTCCAAGCTTGCTAAGCCGATGACGGAACTGTTGAAGAAGGGGATTAGATATGTTTGGAGCCCAGCTTGTAAAGAAGCTTTCCAGGCATTAGTGAAGCATCTTACAACAACCCCGGTGTTAGCTCAACCGGATACAACCAAACCCTTTGACGTATATTGTGATGTGTCTGGCATCGGGCTTGGCTGTGTATTGATGCAAGGAGGCAGAGTGGTCGCCTATGGCTCACGTCAACTCCGTAACCACGAGCAGCACTATCCGACTCATGATCTTGAGCTCGCTGCTGTGGTGTTGGCATTAAAAATGTGGAGGCACTATCTGCTTGGGAACTTAGTGCACCTCTACACCGACTACAAAAGTCTGAAATATATATTCACTCAAAAGGAGTTGAATATGCGGCAACGGAGATGGCTAGAACTGATCAAAGACTATGAGATCGAGATTCACTACCATCCCGGAAAAGCAAACGTGGTTGGCGATGCCTTAAGCCGCAAATCCCATGTCAACAGTCTGTCCATCACCCCACTTGAAGAGGAGGAGCCGAGTCTGTACTTGGTTCCATATGGGGCATTGTATAATCTTGCTCTCGTCCCTACAATACGGAGGAGATTATGGAAGTGCAGAAGAAATACGTGGGAATGTCGCACATTAAGAGAAGGATGAAGAATGGCGAAATGAAATGCTTCCGTAGAGATGATAACGGTACACTATGGTTTAAAGACCGTATAGTGGTACCCCGTGACATGAAGCTTCGGAGGAAAATCTTGGACGAAGCTGTAAAAGCCCAAGAAAAGGGACTTGCAAAATTTTCTCTTCACCTCACAACACCACAGTTTTTATTGTGGATATCTTAGGAAAAAGTGTGAAGAGCAAGTAACCTCCATCAAAAGGGTAATTAGAGGGGAAAGTCTACACTTTCACAAAGTAGAATTTCTACACATGAACATGAGAGCTTGAGCTCACCCCTAGGACTTGAAAAGTCTTGGGAAGGTTCAAGGCAAATTTCATGTAAATCCAACACTTTTTGAGGCACTTTTGGAGGTGATTGAAAAAGAGGCCAATTTGAATGTGAATTCAAATTGCAGCAACTTTCACCACTCAAATTCAAAAGTTAGCTTCATATTCAAACTCAGCACATTTTTCTGAATAAGCTCACCAATTTTCATCTCCATTGGAGCTCATCTTGTCAAGAGCTAAATTTGCAAGAATTCAAAACTGAATTTGAATTTCAGTTTAAATATGAAGCACATTTAACCAAACAAAGTTTGAATTTGAGAATTCAAATTTAAACAAAGACTTGGGAGCTAAGTCTCACATTAAATTGTGAGTAGCTGGTGGGATAATTAACAGAAACAGAAAAGAAATATTAGGGAAAAAGAAGAAAGGGGGAGGCCCACAGGTCAGTGGCACACATGAGGGGCAGTCGGTTGCTGCAGCCGACCCCGACTTCGCGCGCAAGCCAGGGAACGGCGGCGAGCCACCGAGGCAGCAATCGGCCACCTCACGGTGCCAAACCGCGGCTTAAAGGCCAGCGCACAGCCCACGCCGCCTTCCTCCTGCTTTCCAAACGAGAATCCCCCCCTACCGAGCTCCTTCCTCGTTTCCGCGCGAGCACAGAAACGCCGCCCTCTCTGATCGCCGGCGTCCAGCCAGCACAGGCGCGCTCGTGCCCGACGAGCCACACAAGAAAGGACCGCCTTAAGGTGCTGATTCTTTTAGCCCCTACCGTTCTTCATTTCATGGGCTGTCGAGGGAGTATTTCGCCGGGAAAGCTTCGGGTTTCTTGAGGCCGAGCTGCCACAAAATCCCAAAATTCGTGGGGGTTAGATCATCACCGGGCAAACCGAGTCATGCACACGCTCTATACACGGCCACGACCACCTAGGATCGAAAACCAGTAAGAACCGTGGGCTAGGTTTACGGTTCTCTGAAGTTTTCTGAAGCACAGCCGATATCCGGCCTAGGTCTCCTATGAGGTCGTGGTTACCGCCGTTTTCACGGGGATCGGTGTCCATGTCCGTGACCAGCAGGTGTCAGCGGAGCTCCCCGAGCAAACCGCATCGAAAAAGGTGCGTGGGATGCCGAGTTGGACGTCGCCGGTGAGCTCCCGGCCGCTGTTGCCGTCGGGAGCACTGTTCCGGTGGTTGTCAAGTTCTGGGGAGGGCACCACCGTGTTCCTCAGGCCGAGATAGGCACTAGCAGCGAGATTCAGCAAGCTTCAAGGACCGGAACCCCTCTCCGGCGAGAGCTCCGGCGAGCTTGGCGGCGGGGTCGCGCGGGTGGCCGGAGGAAGATGAAGGGGTAGGCCCCACGCGTCAGCGGCTGGAGATAAATGGGTGGGGATTCTCTGTGGTCCGGGATCCAGTGCGGCCACGCGGGAAGGAGTCTGTGGCCCCGTGTGGCTCGGATCCAGCGGTCGACACGTGTACATGGACCCACCCGCAGGATTTAAACATTTCTGGAATTTCCAGTTTTAGTGCTAACTTTAGAACCCCATAACTTTTGCTAGGAAGCTCCACATTTAGTGATTCAAATTGGGTTGGATTCATCTTGCCTAGCTCTGTCGAGATATACAACCCAATTTGTATGAAACCCATTAATTAATTCTGGAAAATTCTTTAAAGCTTTTCAGCAAAAGAATTTTAGAGGGAGTTTGGTTCATCCAAAAATCCCCAAATTTTGCCAGAATGTTCTTTAGGACATTAGTAAACCACTGTAAAAGGTTCAGACCATTTGGAGTTGATTTGGTCAGAGCAATTCAAATTGGAAGGTGCTGTGTTCATTTGAATACAGAAACATTTTCAGAGAATTTCCAAAACTTGGAAATTCGGTTCTGGGCAAATCTTAACCCCAAAAATGTTAGGAAAATTCATGCAAACTCTATTAGCTATAATTGAAATTTTAGTTCATTAAGTTGAGCATGAACAGGGGTATTACCTCAGAATAAATTCTTCCTTGCTGATTTGCCAAGAGAATTATTCTGAGCAAACCACTCCATGAAAAGTGCTAATGTTTGGTCCAGAGAGTTTTCTTGTGACAAGGAACTCACACAAAAATTCTCAGCTCCCTTGGAGCTCTAGATCACCCCTGTCCTGTTTAACCACTTAAGGGATTAATATGGAAAAGGGGCAAAACCACTTAGCATTTAACCATGTGATTAAGTCCAAGCCAAACCACCAACACCAGTTCATCTTTAAATTCTTAAACAAAGTTCCAGGTGTTAGAGGCTGGTTATTAGAACTAATAGTAGAAGTCCTACTCTAAAACTCACATTTGCATCTAAATTAACATGTAGTATTTCATTAACGTGTAGCCGTTGAAGAAGAGACTCCGGAAGTGCTGGACTTCCTTCTTCCGGACGAAGACTTAACCCCTGACCAGCAGCAACAAGGCAAGCCCCGGTTTGCATTAACCTTTTTATAAGTTTTAATTTGTTTACATGTGTCATGTGAAGTATGATTGTGCATTAGGTATAGGATGGATGGAACCCCACTTGCATAACCAAAGGTTCCTAAAAGAGGGAGGGTAGTATCTAAGACCTCGAGTAGACCGGCTATGCTTAATGAGTCATAGGACTTCGGTACAAGTCGAGTAGTTGGAATCTACTCGCGAGATAGGCTTGGGACACACGGGTTTGGTTGAGTGATGTGAGATCATTTTAGTAATGAAAATGAGACTAGGCAGGGGCTAGGGCGCAGCAAGAGGGAGTCTTGTGTGCGCAGCCCTGCCCGTGTCTATTGAGGACCGAGCCGTGTGCGACCCCGCTGATCAAGTTTGAACGTACCGAAGGCATATCGGATATATGGGCCCCGATAAACCGATGTAGCCTAAACCTCCGGGCGTCAAGGCATAACGCACCGATTTATATGTGTAGGCTGAGGGCAGCAAGGTGGAAATCTGCCAACGGGCATCGAGAGATGCTCCGTGTGGGGAACCTCCTGCTCGTTTCGGTGCGACCGGTTCGACGTTTGGGCTGTTGGGTGAAAGGTTGTCCCGTACGACATCGAGTGAGCATGCTGTGCAGCTCCACGGGTGGGCGTACGTGACGTGCTCTTTGGGTTTCCCTGCAGGTGTATATCGAGTCGATTCGCCGTCCCTCGCGGTGAAGAGTACCACTTGGTCACTGAGTCATGACATAGATTAATGGATGAAACCTGTTGATTCAATATTGCTGGTTGATCTAATTGTATTGCTACATGTGTGCCACCAAATACTGCTTACTAAATTTCAGATTTCATGAACTGTTAACTTGTTGCTAAAAGATGAACTAAGGATGAACTTGTAGGCGTGTCCTTTTGCTGAAATGTTACTATCCTATGTCCATGGTACCCCTCATGTAGAGTTTCATGCTTAGGTGAGTCGGTTAAGCCTTGCTGAGCCTTCGTGCTCACGGTTGCTGCTTAAGTGCTTTTCAGGTGAGGAGCCACCCACGGACTCGGAGTACGAGTCCACCGGCGAGGGTTACCCTCCATCGGGGACCACGGCTGAGTGGGAGCCGTACACGCCGCGCTGAGCTGAGGAGTACAGCTAGTGTGGGTTGCCCTAGGTCTGGGCAACCAACTTTTGCTAAATAGGCGGGCGTGAGTTGTATAGTGTAGACTTCCGCTGTGTAATATAAACAATAGTTGTAACTGAAGTTTGTACCTGTTTGTACAGTTTCAGTTGTTTTTCCCATGTAATATATTATGTTCTTATGACGTGTGCTGTCGGGTGTCGCATCGCGCGGCACCACCCTCTGCGATCC
Organism: Neostapfia colusana; assembly: GCA_030760725.1. Taxonomy (NCBI): domain Eukaryota; kingdom Viridiplantae; phylum Streptophyta; class Magnoliopsida; order Poales; family Poaceae; genus Neostapfia; species Neostapfia colusana. The sequence goes on along the minus strand of JASWHV010000001.1, from coordinate 116,613,430 downwards.
TGGATGAGCGGATTCCGGTCCGCCACAGCCTGGTATCAGAGCCGCAGTGGGGATAGCACAGTACTTAAGGACTGCATTATGGGAAAAACTTAGGTATACGGTGAGGAATCGGTAGCTGCCCAAGTAAGGACTATATTAGTATAGTTACTTAAAGTGCAAATACTAACCTATGTGTTATAATTCTGAATTTTAATTATGTAACGACGCACCTACGCTCTGGTAAGTATGGTAAGGAACGCCACCGAAAGCGGTTCAATTTCGGTTAGCTCCCGTGACGAGGAACGTGGTTCAGGGACGGAGTCTCACAGCTTGGTGTGAGATGTCAATATGAAACTCTTGAACTCTTCATGTTCCTGAGTTCATATGCAACGCTGATCCCTAGCGTGCATTAGGCAAGTAAGTGGAGACCCCATCGCGTGGTCAGTAACGCGAGAGTGTGTTCGTCTGGAAATAGCCCAGGAGGACATACGCAGCGCTTGCCATCGGCGTGCCCTGCAGGGCAGTAGGTGGTATCTGTTGGGTTGATAACATTCCCAACCGTGACGACCCGTTCATGACATACTCGGGTTCCCTGTCGTGTGGTGTTGAAACACGATCACGTACCTTGAGACGTGACCTAGCTCAAGGACGGCCGTATGGCAATGATACGGGCGTTTGTATTTACTTTTAAATATGGAACTGCCTGGAATGAACAACCTTTGAGTGCACCATTATTGTGTGGTCTTTTGCAGGTACTAACCACGTATTTATCCGTGTAGAAAACGTGTGCGAGAGACCGTTTAGTGCCACATTTGAGACGTATATGCCGGTATAATCCGGATAGGTTTTTCTTTTGTGAGGAACGTAGTACCGAGATATTGTAGGCATATGCATGGAAATATTGATAACGAGGAACTAAAATCATTAGGTTCAAAAATTAAGACCCTGGTTGGGTATAAGAAGGGGATAGTGGAGTAGGATAGCCAACAGGGCTGAAAAACAGAGTGCTCTGTTTTGGACAAGCAAGTTTGCTGATCTTCGACAGGGCATAACTCACAGGTCTTTTAGCCCAGGGAGGTGTGCTATATAGTCCTGGAAAGGTATTCAAGTACTCTACAACTTTGTTGTAGACTTCCAGAGCTGAAACTCGCCTTAAGATGGCCGAAATCCCAGAGGAATGTAAACTGTCCAGAACCAGGGCAGAGTGAAACACCCTCTGAACTGATCTATTTTTCAAACATAACTTTCAGTAGAAAAATCTAAAATTGTCATATAATACATCCTTAGAAAGAATAGAAGATGTGTGACATCTTTGCAATTCAAAGTTCCTGAAATTTCAGCACAGATTTCAGTGGAAACTCAAATTGAAAACAGCCACTTCTAAGGGGGGTGCTGTTAAAATTCTTCCAGAAATTCTGCTGACTTTGAATTAGCATAACTTTTTAACCAAGGCTGATCTGGGGGCAATTGAATACTCGTTGGAAAGATACTGAAGTTAACTTTAACTTTAGTATTCAACGTGAGTCATGAAAATGCCCAGAACCAGATCAAAACTTGGAATAGGTAGAAACTGGTCATTCTGACAGAAGAATGACAGTTGAACTTATTGGAAAGGGTGTTGTACCCTAAGGGTGTGATATGTGATGACAACGCGATAATAATGTCTCTAGAGACCAAACCCAGTTATGGTGAGCTTCCAAAGTGGAGGTTCATCAAGTTGGATTAAACTAGCTTGTGTTTGGTCTGGTAATGGTGTAGCTTGTGCAAAGTTATTACATTATCTACTTACGAGATATATCGCATGTTTTTGTTGTCATAATATTTTTACGCCCATTTTAATGGAACTGCATGCAAGTGTTGCGGGACTGATGTTATTGTCGTATGGTTGCCGATGGTTCGCACTAGGACCACGCACGAGGTAGGTGGCTCTAGCCAAGGGGGAGGCGATTGTAAGGATCGAAACGCCCAAGAGGGGGGGGGTGAATTGGGCTTTTTCAAATTTTAGAGCAATTTAAAACTTAATGGTTGAAGCCCAATTCCCTATGCGAACTAACTACGCAAGCAAGAGTGTTAAGTGCGGAATAGTAAATGCGTAATAGTAAGGGGGTGAGGAGAGAAATGCAAACTCCCGTGGAGACTCGGAGACACGGCGATTTTTCCCGTGGTTCGGTAAGATCACAAAAAATCTACCTACGTCCACGTTGTGGCACCCACCAAAGGGTATAGCCACTCCCAAGTCACCAAGACAAGGGAATCCACTATCTTTCTCCGTTCGCCTTCTCTGGCAAGGTGGAGCTCAAGCCTTGTACAATGGTGATCCTCCGGGCTTCCACAAACGTCTTGGTAAGCTCCGGAGCGATCTCTTCTTCCTCCAACTTTTACAAGGTGAGAGAAGTCACCAAGATACTCTCTCTCACTAGCCTAGAGATTCCAATCACCAAGAATGGACGCACACAAGCTTCTCTCTAGCTAGACATAACCTATAGTTGGAGTACAAGAGGTTTTGAAGTGTGGAAGTGGTAGCTCTTGGTCTTGAATGCTTGAGAATGTGTAGTGAGGCTCTGGTGATCAAGACATGTCGAAATGGCCGGTTGGAGGGGTATTTATAGCCAGCCCACACGAGATAGCCGTTGGAAAAGTGGCAGACTTTTTCAGTGAACATCGGATCCTCCGATGCACCCCTTTATATGAGCATCGGTCGAATTCCAAATTAGCTGATGTCATGTGTCAGATGTGACCGTTGGATATAACCGTTGGATCTTTTAATCGACCGATGTTACTTTAACTTTCATCGGATGATCCGGTGAGTTGATCCTCAGAATTGGTTCAGAAATATTGTCTCTGTTGAATTTGACCGATGTACACTTACTTCATCATCGGATGATCCGGTGTGTACTTCTTCAGAATAACTCAGATATCATCCTTCGGGTGAAATCAACCGATGTGCCACTTCCTTCACATCGGATGATCCGGTGTGTACTGGACTCTGAGGTCTTCTTCTTCTGCCAACTCAAACTTGACCGATGTAGTCATTTTGCAAGACATCGGATGATCCGGTGAGTGCAACTTGTTTGCTTCGAGTTGTTTTGAGTTGATCTTTTAGAATATTCTTGAGTGACCTCTTTGACACTTGTTTGTAATGATATTATGATGAAGTGTAAGCGTCTTGTGTTGCCAATTTTGATAGAATAGAGTCGTTGTATGAGTTCTTTATTTAGTTCTCATGAGTATCAAATAACCCCTTAGAATGGATCGTTGAGGGGTCTCCATTTGTATCCAATGAGCAGTAGACGGTGTGAATAGATAGTTCATTAACGTTTGATGTGATATACATGAAACCTCGCATCCACAAACTCATTAGTAATAACGAACGGTTGTCATTAATCACCGAAACCATACCTCACGGGGGCCTAGATGCTTTCAATCTCCCCCTTTTTGGTGATTGATGACAACACAACGAGTAGAGCATAGAATTAATGGAATTAAAACGCAATGCTCAAAAAGGAAATATAACAAGTACAAATTGCAACACAAGTGGCTCGAAGGCTCAAATAATAAACAATAAAGCGCAAAAGCACAAAGTAGCACCCGGAGTACAATAATAATAACAGGCAAATAATAAACAATAAAGCGTAAGAGCACAAGGTAGCACCCGGAGTACAATAATAGCAAATAATAAGATAACAATGAGTAGCAAAGGGATAGACACTCCCCCTAAAACCAAGAACTCCCCCTATAACTGAGCTAACCTCCCCCTGACTCTAACTCTTCTCCCCCTTTGGCATCAAGACACCAAAAAGGAAGTCGAGTGCCTACGACTCAGGCGCGCTCCTGGCGATGGTGAAGCAGTCGGCGTCGACGGTGCTGTCGCCGGAGCTGCTGGAGGTGGAGGTCGCTGGTGCTGGAGCTGGAGCGGGGGGAGCTGGAGCTGGAGCTGGAGCTGCTGTGGGAGCTGGAGCTGGAGCTGGAGCTGCTGGGGGATCCGCTGAGACTGCTGGCGCCGATGGAGAGGGTACTGCCGGAAGAGGTGAGGACTGGAGCGACGTCGGCGGCAGTACTGGACCTGGTGCCAGTGGGGGTGCACCTGGAGCCTGACTGAGTCCCAAGTGCTGAGGTGGAAGGGTGACTCCCGTCTGCTGGTAGAGGTTGGTGACCAACCCCAGGAGGCCCAACAGCATCTGCTGAGTCTGCTGCTGCTGGTCCAGGGTGCGTCGTGTCATCTGGTCGACAAGGTTGGTGAACCTGTCGGTGTCCTCTCGCCTCTGACGGGCGATCTCCAGCTGCATCTCCTGCTGCTGCCTCTGAAGCTGCTCCTGTCGAGCTGCCTGCTGCTCCTGCTGCTGAGCCATCCGCTGAAGTAAGGCAGTGAGCTCTGACGGCTGAGTCACCTGAGCCTCTGACACTGGAGGAGGTGTAGGTGGTGGAGCTGCTGAGCCTCCTGCCTCTGCGTCATGCTGCCTCGGTGAAGGAGGAGCAGGAGGGAGGTACTCCTCGACACTGTCGCTGGTGTCGCTGTCCGACCATATGTGCTGTAGGTCTCCTCCCTGAGCCTCTGCCTGTGCCAGCTCTGCGTCCTCCTGAGTCAGCTCTGCCCAGTCCTCCTCTGACAGTCTGGCTCGAACCTCACGCTCGACTGGACGGCCAAGGCGGCGGTCTCCTGGAGTGGGGACTCGGTAGTGGCTGAACCGGGTCACGTGCATCTCCGTCAGCTGAGAGACTCCTGGAGTGTCCTCTGGAACCAACTGGTGGAGAAGGTGACAGATCCAGTGACCGAAGACCAACTGTCGCAGCATCCCAACTCCGTCGGTGATCACGTCCTCCATCTCGCAGATTAGAATATCTACGATGTCGAACTCCATCCCGTTCATCACATAGAACAGGATGGTCTGCTGAAGGCTCGTGAAGCCCTCCAAGTAGCCAGACCTCGGTAGTAAGGTACGCCTGAGGACGTGGTGAACTGTCCGAGCTGCTGGGGTGAGAAGCGCTGGCACCCTCGGCTGGTCAGGAGTGAACGGCTGAGTGAACAAACCTCTGATCTCCTCGAAGGGCAGTGCCACTCCTCCAGTCAGTGGCCTCCTCGGTGGGTCTGCGTCTCCGTAGACTATCTGGTGCAGGCACGTAGTGGAGAGCTCCACACCAAGCAGTCTGCCCAACAGGTCTCGAGATACGTCGTGGATCCGCCCCATGAACATGAAGTGAATCGAGCGACGGCCCTCAGAGACGTAGAGTGTCGCGTAGAACACCCTGACCCACTCCTCGACGTAGGCACTCCTCTGGTGCGAGAGCAGGTCCACAAGTCCTCTGTATCTCTCAAAAAGTGGCCTGATCCCGTGTCCTGCTGCCACTGCAAGCTGATCCCAGTCGATGCTGTTATGATGGAAGAGCTTGTGGCCCCGACGCCTGTAAGTCTCGTACAGGGACGCTTGTGTCAGGGTCCAGAAGCGGGAGTCCACTCGAGCGTCCCTAGGCCGCGGGAACCACTCCTCAAGCAGCGCTGACCATCTGAGCCTCTTCAGTTGCCTCGCCTTCATCTTCCTGTAGTCGGTGAGTCTGACATCTTCGGCAACTCGGACTGCTGTGTCCATCAGGTGGATGGCCCTTTCGGCCTCTCTGTCCTCGGCGCGGTCAGCCGTAGAGGGGCGCCGACTCGCCGTAGGAATCTGTCCACCCCCATGAGTCCTCGGGGTGTGCCGGCGGATGAGAGGTGGCACCTCGGTCTCCTCCTCGTCGGAGCCCTCGGGAGGCACCGGCTGGATCGGAGGCTGCTCCTGCCTCTGCCGGGACTCGCGGATCCGTAAGGAACCGCGATGGCCGCGCTCACGCTCCTCGGCGGCGCGAGCGGCCAACTCCGCACGACGAGCATCCTTGGACATCTTGCGCTTCTTCGCGGCGGGCTCCTCAATAGCCTTGCCCTTTCCTTTGCGATCGCGACCCATCTTAGCGACGGACGGCGAAGCTCGGTGAAATCCTAGCGGAGAGGGTGATGCGCGGTGGTGGAGGGGAGACGGCGAGGGAGGCGCGGCGGAGGAGGGAACTGTGGCGGCGTGGTGGAACGGCGGCGGCACGCTCGGGAGAGGCAGCGGCGCGGGCACGGGCGGCGCCTAGGCGGCCGAAAGGTGGCGGTGGCGGCGCCTGTGAGGTGGTGGCGGCGACTGGGAGGCGGCGCGCGGCGACTGGAGGTGGCGTGTCCGGGAGAGGCGGCGGCGGCTGCGCCTTGGAGGCGACGGCGGCGGCGCCTGGAGGTGGCGTGCGCGGGAGAGGCGGCGGCGGCTGGGAGGCGGCGCGCGTGGGAGAGGCGGCGGCGGTGGCGCCTGGAGTCGGCGGCTGCGACTGGGAGACGGCGCACGTGGGAGAGACGGCGAGGGCGACGGGCGGCGGCGGAGGTCGGGGAAGAGAAGAAAAGAAAAAGAGGAAGGCGGCCGAGCCGTTTTTAAACCGTACGGGCAAACCCTAGCCGCGCACAGAACACCGGATGGACCGATGATCGTCGGAGGATACATCGGTCGAGTTCAATAGAGAGTTGTTCCAAAAACTCTCTTTGAGCACCGGATGGACCGACGCTGAAGTGGCGATCATCGGTCTATTTCTGCAGGGCACCAGAAAACTAAACACCGGATGCTCCGATGTCTTCTGAAATGAACTCATCGGTTGATTTGTGACATCTGACTTGATCTGAGCACTGAACTGAAGCATCAATTGATCCGATGATCTGCTGGCCCTAGCATCGGATAATCCGATGACTACAGAAAACCTAAGACTGCCCATATGTGTCCTTGGACTTAAACACACAAAGATAAGGATGGGTCCTAGGACTTTTTGGGCAACTCCTAACCTCTAATGGAAGGCTTCAAATATAGTGCCACATATTTGCTATGCCCTTAAGCAAAGAGAACACACAAGGTTAGGAGGGAAACCATGAAAATGTAAGGCCCATGCTTTGTGAGCCAGAGTATAGAAAACTTCTATCTCTTTAAAGCATGTACCTTTAGAATTTTGCTCTATCCACATCATATGAGTTGAGATATTGCATTTTGAACAAGTCTCCTTCTCATGATGTGGTTTCCCCTTTGTGACAATCTACCGTATGCAATGCCAATCAAAATAATGCAAGATATTCAATGAGTGCAAGTCTATATGGCAGGAATCATGCAAGGCATAATGTAAATCTATCTTGCCAAGTTTAAACCTTCCAAAGGCTTCCTCAGGGAAAACTATTTCTAGCTCGCCCCTATCCTTTGGGAGTTAGACAAGACCTATTTGATATGCAACCTTACATGAACATGGCAACTTACATGACGTTAGATGCATCTAGCACATTTAATTCACTTCTAAGTCTAGAAAAAGTTTTCTCATCAAGTGGTTTAGTGAAGATATCCGCCAATTGTTCTTCGGACCTAACACCTTGCAAAGAGATGTCTCCTTTAGCCTCATGGTCCCGCAAGAAGTGATGGCGAATATCAATGTGCTTAGTGCGGGAGTGTTGAACGGGGTTTCTAGCTATCTTAACCGCACTTTCATTGTAACAAAGGAGAGGCACACAATCAAATTTAATTCCAAAGTCCAAAAGGGTTTGCTTCATATATAGAATTTGGGCACAACATGCACCGGCCGCTATATACTCTGCCTCCGCGGTGGACAAAGCCACGGAGTTTTGCTTTTTGCTCGACCAAGATACTAGGGAACGCCCAAGTAAGTGGCACCCACCGGAGGTACTCTTGCGATCCACACGACATCCGGCAAAGTCCGAATCCGAGTAACCCAAGAGATGGAAACTAGCGTTCTTGGGGTACCACAAACCTACACTTGGAGTATGCTTGAGATATCTAAGTATCCTAAAGACCGCCTTACGATGCGATTCTTTAGGTGCTGCTTGAAAGCGAGCACACAAGCATACACTAAACATGATATCGGGCCTAGATGCGGTAAGATATAACAGTGAACCAATCATGGAACGGTAATGAGATTGATCAATAGGTTTACCGTCCATGTCCGCATCGAGATGACAATTTGTCGCCATTGGAGTACTTCTTGTGCTACAATCTTCCATTTCAAACTTCTTCAAGAGGTCCTTGGTGTACTTCTCTTGGTAGATGAAAGTCCCCTCTTGAAGTTGCTTGATTTGAAATCCTAGGAAGAAATTGAGTTCTCCAATCATTGACATCTCGAACTCCCTAGACATCATGGTGCCAAACTCAAGGCTAAGAGATTTGTTAGTTGAGCCAAAAATAATGTCATCAACGTAGATTTGACAAAGAAATAAATCCCCGTTGATGTCCTTGGTGAAAAGTGTGGTATCCACCCTCCCGATCTTGAATCCTTGCATGACTAGGAAATCCCTTAGACGTTCATACCATGCCCTAGGTGCTTGCTTGAGCCCGTAGAGCGCCTTGTGTAACCTATACACATGGTTAGGATTCCTCGGATCTTCAAACCCGGGAGGTTGTTCAACGAAAACAAGTTCGTTAATATAACCATTGAGGAAGGCACTTTTCACATCCATTTGATAAAGCATAATATTGTGATGCGAAGCAAAAGCAAGGAGTATGCGAATAGCTTCTAACCGTGCGACCGGGGCAAATGTCTCTCCAAAATCTAGTCCTTCAACTTGTGAAAAACCCTTGGCCACAAGCCTTGCCTTGTTGCGGACCACCACACCATTCTCGTCTTGCTTGTTGCGGTACACCCACTTCGTTCCGATGACGTTCTTGTCCTTAGGTCGCTCCTCCAATACCCAAACTTCATTGCGGGTGAAGTTATTGAGTTCTTCTTGCATAGCCATCACCCAATTGGGATCTTGGAGTGCTTCCTCAATATTTGTGGGTTCTACACACGAAACAAAAGAGTAGTGCTCACAAAATGAAGCAACATGGCGAGAACGAGTACTTACTCCCCGTGACGGACTTCCGATGATTTGATCCATCGGATGTGCCTTGGAGATGCGCCCATGCCTCATAAGAGGTTGTGAGGCACTTTGTGGTGGTGAGGCATCTTGCTCGTCTTGTGGTTGGACTTGACCTTGGACTTCTTCTTCTTCTTGGTGTTGTGTGGCATGTGAATCTTGCATTGGCAATGGATCATCTTTCTCTTCTTCTTCATCAATTTGAGGCGCCATGGAGGTGTTGATGTTGGAACTTGAGGCTCCCCCTTGATCATGGCTCTCCTCAACTTCGGGCTTGATGTCTCCTATGGTCATGTTCTTCATAGCTTCTCGTAGAGGCTCATCATCTATATCATCATGACCAAAACTCTCCTCTTGGGAGCCATTAGTCTCATCAAACTCAACATCACAACTTTCTTCAACTAACCCGGAGGTTTGGTTGAATACTCGATATGCTTTTGAGTTTGACGCATAACCAAGAAAGATACCAACATCACACCTTCTTTCAAACTTACCGAGCCTTCTCTTGCGGTAGATGTAGCACTTGCACCCGAAGACTCGGAAGTAGGAGATGTTGGGCTTTCTCCCAATGAGGAGCTCATATGGGGTCTTTTGAAGTAGTCGATGAAGATAGACCCTATTTGCGGCATGGCACACCGTGTTGATTGCTTCGGCCCAAAACTTCTCCGACGTGCCATAGTCATCAAGCATTGCTCTTGCAAGGGTGATGAGAGTCTTGTTCTTCCTTTCAACGACACCATTTTGTTGAGGGGTGTATGTGGCCGAAAACTCGTGCTTCACGCCTTCACGATCACACCACTCCCCAATGTTGTAGTTCTTGAACTCGGTGCCGTTGTCACTCCGGACCTTGATGATGGGAAGTTGAAATTCCCTTTGAGCTCGTTTAGCGAAGGTCTTGAAGATTTCCGGAGTTTCACCCTTGTCACCTAAAAATAATGTCCAAGCATAGCGAGAGTAGTCATCAACAATAACAAGACAATAGAGGTTACTGCCAAGACTTTGGTATGTGGATGTTCCGAAGAGGTCCATGTGAAGTAGTTCAAGTGGCTTGGAGGTTGACACCATTGTCTTCATCGGATGGTGTGAGGCAACTTGCTTCCCGGCTTGACACGCGCTACAAAGCTTGTTCTTCTCAAAAGTGACATCCTTCACGCCGGTCACCATCCCAAGCTTGAATGACTTCTTGAGCTTGCTCATCCCAATGTGAGCAATGCGCCGATGCCATAGCCATCCCAAACTAGTCTTGGTGAAAAGACAAGTGGTCAAGCTAGCATCCTTGTTAGAGAAGTCCACCAAGTAAAGATGTCCATGCCGAAAACCTTTGAATATTAGTTCTTTGCTTGATTCACTAGTCACCACAACACCATTCTTGTCAAATGTGCACGTTAGTCCAAGATCACATAATTGTGCAATAGAAAGTAAATTGAAACTAAGAGACTTAACGTAAAGCACATTAGAGATAGACAAATCATGAGAAATAGCGATTTTATCCAAACCAATTACCTTCCCCTTTGAGTTATCACCAAAGGTGACTTGTTCATGATTGCCGGGGTTCTCTATGGAGGTGAACATACCATCATTGCCGGTCATATGTTGAGTGCACCCACTATCGAGTACCCAATGCTTTCCTCTGGCTTTGTAGTTCACCTACACACATGAAGTTAGTTTTTGTGTTTAGGAACCCAAGCCAACTTAGGTCCTTGTATGTGTGATACAAGTTATTTTGGGAACCAAAGTTGCTTGGGGAGCTTCCCCTTCATGCCCTTGATGTCTTTGCCGATGAACCTTGCCTTCACCTTTCCACCTACTTTGCTCAATAGATAGTGATAATCATTGAAAGTAGATTTGTAGTTAGGAGGCAATTTGGGAGAAGGACGGTTGGGAAGAGGACACTCCCTCGTGTGATGTCCGGTGACCTCACAATGTTGGCAATAGGAGCCAACTTCCTTGATGAAGCTCGTCCTAAGCTCTGGTGAGGGCACCTTTCCTTTGTTGGGCACCGGGAAGGATCCAAGTCCCTTCTTGTTGAAGCTTTTAGCTTGTTGGTAGAGGATTTCCTTGTGCTTGTCCTCCCCCTTAGAGAGTCTTGCCACACTAGTGCGAAGACTTTCAATTTCGTCCATTAGCTCCTTCTCCCTAGGGCTTGCTTTCAAAGGCAAAGACTTATCCAAAATATTTGTGGCATGTGAATTAGATGATATTTTGCCATCAAGGGTTTCTTTCTTTGTGTTTTTCAATTTAAGTTCAATCGCTTCATAAGCAAGGTTAAGCACTTCATGTTCTTCAACCAACTCATTGTGCTTTGCCAAGAGTGCTAAGTTAGCTAAGTCAAGCTCATGATACTTAAGCTTGATTTGAGCATTCTCCTCCTCGACTTGCTTGACATTTGATTTGAGCGTGTCATGCTCTTTAAGTATGGTTACATACTTGTCATGCAAATCGAGGTTAGCACTTTCAAGCTTACCACGAGCTAGCTCAAGAGCCTTAACCTTAGCCTTTTCCCTTTTTATAATGGCATGATATTCATTAATCATAGATGCTAATTCATCGGGTGAAAGCTCATCATCATCATCGCTAGAAGCTTCACATACCTTTGAGTTACCTTTTGCCATTAGGCACATAGGAGGTGGATGAAGAGGTGAGTCATCCTTGTTGACGATGGCGAGGCCCGCCAAGTTTTCTTCATCTTCACTATCTTCGTCGCTTGACTCTTCATCCGTGATCCACTCATTGGCTTCACACATGAAGACCTTTTGAGGCCCTCTTCTCTTCTTTGGAAAGAGCTTGGTTTTCTTGCCTTTGTCAAATTTCTTCTTTCCAAAAGAGCGCTTGGGCTTGACCTCTTCTTCATCATCACTTTCTTCTAGCTTGTGATGCTTGCCATTGTCCTTCCTTTTGTCCGGTCTTGGACAATCATATGATATGTGGCCTAGATCACCACAATTGTAGCACGTCTTGTTTTCATCTTTTCTTGGCAAGAAGGCTTTCTTTTTGGGATCATAAGAGTATCCCTTCTTTGCAATCTTGGAGTTGAGGCGTGAGAATTTCCTCATCATCAAAGCAAGCTCATCATCATCATTTTCGCTTGTTTCTCGCTCTTCTTCACTTGAGCTAGGCTCAACCATTTTCTTCTTCTTGGGAGTTGTCTTCTTGGTTGAAGCCTTGAGAGCAATGGTTTTTGATGATGACTCCTCCATCATTCCAAGTACGCTCATCTCATGAGCATGGATTTCTCCAATGAGTTCCGAAACTTCAATGTTGTCAAGTGATTCTTTTTGGAGCATTGAATTGATAATGTTGTACTTGGGCTTGGGTAGAAGCATGAGGATCTTGCGATTGATAAGTCCCTTGCCAAGAGAGGCAATGTCAAGTGCGTTAATTTCCTCAATGAGCACATTTAAACGAGAAAACATTTGGTTAACATTCTCATGAGGAAACATCTTAAATTCATCATATTTTGATTTAAGCATGTGATATTTGAGTTCTTTAACACGAGATGAGCCCTCATGTATTTCAATTAGACATGCCCAAATTTCACATGCTTTTTCCTTACTAGCAATCCTAGCAAAAACATCTTGACTAATGCATTCATATATGGCATTTCTAGCCTTAGCATCCCATTTTAATTGGTCTCGAACATAGTCAAGATTTCCAAACCCCGCATGGGTCGCTTCCCACACTTCGGGAGCAATTGCCTCAAGGTAAGCGCACATGCGTGCTTTCCAATAAGCAAAATTCTTGCCCTCGAAGGTAGGAACCGAACCCCCATTCTTGGCCATTTTCGCTCTCTAGCGGTGAGGCTAGAACGATCCAATGAGCAACCTTGCTCTGATACCAATTGTAAGGATCGAAACGCCCAAGGGGGGGTGAATTGGGCTTTTTCAAATTTTAGAGCAATTTAAAACTTAATGGTTGAAGCCCAATTCCCTATGCGAACTAACTACGCAAGCAAGAGTGTTAAGTGCGGAATAGTAAATGCGTAATAGTAAGGGGGTGAGGAGAGAAATGCAAACTCCCGCGGAGACTCGGAGACACGGCAATTTTTCCCGTGGTTCGGTAAGATCACAAAAAATCTACCTACGTCCACGTTGTGGCACCCACCAAAGGGTATAGCCACTCCCAAGTCACCAAGACAAGGGAATCCACTATCTTTCTCCGTTCGCCTTCTCCGGCAAGGTGGAGCTCAAGCCTTGTACAATGGTGATCCTCCGGGCTTCCACAAACGTCTTGGTAAGCTCCGGAGCGATCTCTTCTTCCTCCAACTTTTACAAGGTGAGAGAAGTCACCAAGATACTCTCTCTCACTAGCCTAGAGATTCCAATCACCAAGAATGGACGCACACAAGCTTCTCTCTAGCTAGACATAACCTATAGTTGGAGTACAAGAGGTTTTGAAGTGTGGAAGTGGTAGCTCTTGGTCTTGAATGCTTGAGAATGTGTAGTGAGGCTCTGGTGATCAAGACATGTCAAAATGGCCGGTTGGAGGGGTATTTATAGCCAGCCCACACGAGATAGCCGTTGGAAAAGTGGCAGACTTTTTCAGTGAACATCGGATCCTCCGATGCACCCCTTTATATGAGCATCGGTCGAATTCCAAATTAGCTGATGTCATGTGTCAGATGTGACCGTTGGATATAACCGTTGGATCTTTTAATCGACCGATGTTACTTTAACTTTCATCGGATGATCCGGTGAGTTGATCCTCAGAATTGGTTCAGAAATATTGTCTCTGTTGAATTTGACCGATGTACACTTACTTCATCATCGGATGATCCGGTGTGTACTTCTTCAGAATAACTCAGATATCATCCTTCGGGTGAAATCAACCGATGTGCCACTTCCTTCACATCGGATGATCCGGTGTGTACTGGACTCTGAGGTCTTCTTCTTCTGCCAACTCAAACTTGACCGATGTAGTCATTTTGCAAGACATCGGATGATCCGGTGAGTGCAACTTGTTTGCTTCGAGTTGTTTTGAGTTGATCTTTTGGAATCTTCTTGAGTGACCTCTTTGACACTTGTTTGTAATGATATTATGATGAAGTGTAAGCTTCTTGTGTTGCCAATTTTGATAGAATAGAGTCGTTGTATGAGTTCTTTATTTAGTTCTCATGAGTATCAAATAACCCCTTAGAATGGATCGTTGAGGGGTCTCCATTTGTATCCAATGAGCAGTAGACGGTGTGAATAGATAGTTCATTAACGTTTGATGTGATATACGTGAAACCTCGCATCCACAAACTCATTAGTAATAACGAACGGTTGTCATTAATCACCGAAACCATACCTCACGGGGGCCTAGATGCTTTCAGCGATGACTCCCAGCCACCGGCCTATGACAGCACCCCGCAGCAGCAGCCACCACCGCCGCCTCCGCTTACTCTAGCGGATGTGATAGCGGCACTGGTGGGAGGTCGTGAGGAGCAGACCGACCTGCTCCGCACGATCATGCAGAATACGTCCCAGGCGGGGGGACGTCAAGAGCGAGGGCCTCGTGAGCCCCGCGAAGTGTCGTACTCGGATTTCATGAGTACGCACCCTCCAGTGTTCACCGAAGCTGAAGAACCACTGGAGGCTGACAACTGGCTGCGGACCATCGAGTCCAAGTTTGGGCTGCTCCAGTGTATGGAGCGGCAGAAGACCCTGTTCGCAGCACAGCAGCTCCACGGTGCCGCTCGTGCATGGTGGGCGAATTATGTCGCCTCACGTCCGGCTGGCCATGCCGTGGAATGGCAAGAGTTCCGGGAGGCGTTCCGCGCCTATCACATCCCTCCTGGAATAATGAAGAGGAAGTTCCAAGAATTTTTGGAACTGAAGCAGGGCGGGAGGAGTGCCCACGACTACTCCCGTGCCTTCAACCATCTGGCGCAGTATGCGTCAGACTATATCTCCACGGAGGAGAAGAAGAGGGAGCATTTCTATCGGGGGTTACACCCCGAAATGAAGACGCACCTCGTTCAGTGGAATCGCGGCACATTCAACGACTTAGTCAATGCCGCGATCATGCAAGAGGATGCTCAGCGGGAGTTGGCAGCTGAGCAGAGGAAGCGCAACGCTCCACCTAGCAGCGGTGGTGGTGCGCCTCAGAAGTACCGTATGGTGTATCGGACACCATCCGGGCAGCAGTGGCGTCCACCGGCGCGAGGTCAACAGTTCGGGGGACGTTTGTTCCAAGCACCCCCGTTCCGTCCGCCGATGCCATCACCAATACAGCAACAGCAGCAGATGGTACCCCGGGCGTTTCCACCGCCACAACGCGCCCCGGGTTTCCGTCCACCGATTAGCGGGGGACCGCCCTGTTTCACCCGCTTCACGTGTGGCCAGGCGGGCCACTTCGCGAAGGACTGTCCCCAGGGGCAGCAGAGCAGCGGGCAAGCCCAGCTCCAGGGCGGTGCTCGAGGCCGACCTCCGGTGAAGAAGGTTGGTCAGCGGACTGGAGGCGTCCGCAACCTCAACAATGAGGACGCCCCAGAGGGAGACAACGTGCTGGCGGGTATGTTTACTCTAAATCATCAAGCCATCGTCATACTTTTGATTCTGGTGCAACCCATAACTTCATAAGTGCATCCTATGTGGTTAAGCATCAGCTGGAAGCCTTTCCAACCGAGTGTTCTTATATGATCTGCTCACCGGGAGGAAAGATTTCAGCAACGATGATGGTTCCAAAAGCACCACTGTGCTTAGGTGGGAAGATATATCCCACCACTATGATTATCCTAGGGGGGCAGAAGATTGATGCAATCTTGGGAATGTCATGGCTAAGCTACCATGGAGCTGTCCTGGAAACACTATCACGGACGGTTTACCTCAACTCCCCATTACACCGTCCGCAGTCCCTCCTATTAGATAATCCAGTCAGAGAGGTTTCAGCGATCAATAGTGCTGAGGCTCTCAAGTTAGAAGACATCCCTGTAGTCCGGGAGTATCCCGACGTGTTTCCGGATGATCTACCGGGCATGCCACCTGAGCGGGACATCGAGTTCAAGATTGAGCTCGCACCCGGGACTACACCCATATCACGGAGACCATACAAGATGGCTCCAAATGAGCTGGCGGAACTGAAAGAACAGCTCAATGATCTGTTGAGCAAGGGTTTCATTAGGCCGAGTTCGTCGCCTTGGGGATGCTCGGCGCTATTCGTGAAGAAGAAGGATGAGACCCTGAGGCTGTGTGTGGATTACCGGCCGCTCAACGCCGTCACCATCAAGAATAAGTACCCACTGCCCCGAATTGACATCTTGTTTGATCAACTTGTGGGGGCAAGTGTATTCTCAAAGATGGACCTTCGCTCTGGATATCACCAGATCAAGATCCAGGCGGAGGATATCCCGAAGACGGCGTTCTCGACGAGATACGGCTTATATGAATATCTCGTCATGTCCTTTGGTCTCACAAATGCTCCAGCCCATTTCATGTATCTCATGAACTCGGTGTTCATGCCGGAGCTGGACAAGTTCGTGGTAGTGTTCATCGACGATATCTTGGTTTACTCCAAGACAGAAGCTGAACATGCCGAACACTTGCGGATCGTTCTTCAACGATTGCGAGACCACAAGCTCTACGCCAAGTTCAGCAAATGCGAGTTTTGGATCAGCCAAATGCCATTCTTGGGACATATCATCTCAGTGGAAGGCATTGCAGTTGACCCAAGCAAGATAGAGCAAGTGCTGAAATGGAAAGCTCCCACTTCAGTCCATGAAGTCAGAAGCTTCCTCGGGTTAGCGGGATACTATCGGAGATTCATTCCAAGTTTCTCCAAGCTCGCTAAGCCGATGACAGAGATGCTGAAGAAAGGGAAGAAATATGTTTGGAACACGGCGTGTGAAGGAGCGTTCCGAACATTGGTGAAGCATCTCACAACAGCCCCGGTGTTAGCTCAGCCGGATACAACAAAGCCCTTCGACGTGTATTGTGACGCGTCCGGTATTGGGCTCGGCTGCGTGTTGATGCAGGAAGGACGTGTGGTCGCTTATGGCTCACGCCAACTTTGGAACCATGAGCAGCACTACCCGACTCACGATCTTGAACTTGCTGCCGTAGTGTTGGCGCTGAAAATGTGGAGGCACTATCTCCTGGGGAACTTGGTGCATCTCTACACCGACCACAAGAGATTGAAATACATTTTCACCCATAAGGAGCTGAATATGAGGCAGAGGAGGTGGTTAGAACTGATCAAAGATTATGAGATTGAGATCCATTACCACCCCGGCAAGGCGAATGTGGTTGCCGACGCGCTGAGTCGGAAATCACATGTCCATCACCTCACCATTACACCGGTGGAGGGGGAAGAGCCATGTTTATACTTGATTCCTTATGGATCGCTGTACAACCTTGCCCTCGTCCCTACTATTAGGGAGGACATCATTGCAGCTCAGAAGACGGATAAAGGCATGGCACATCTCCGGAGACGGATAGACAATGGAGAAATCAAATGTTTCCGGAAGGATGATGAGGGGACGCTGTGGTTCAATGACCGCATAGTCGTACCCCGGGACATGGAACTGAGGAAGAAGATCCTCGACGAAGCCCACTTGTCTAAATACTCCATTCATCCGGGCAGCAACAAGATGTACCAAGATTTGAAACGGAAATTTTGGTGGACACGGATGAAGCGGGAGGTAGCGAAGTACGTATCCGAGTGTGATACGTGTAGACAAGTGAAGGCTGATCATATGAGGAAATCAGGGCTGCTGCAACCCCTGAAGATTCCAGCATGGAAATGGGAAGATGTGAGCATGGATTTCATCATGGGATTACCCTTAACATCCAACAAACATGATTCCATTTGGGTGATTGTTGACCGACTGACCAAGTCAGCTCATTTCATCCCCGTAAATACACATTTCCATGCCAACCGATATGCGGAGTTATACATTGCCAGGATTCTATGCCTGCATGGTGTACCCAAGACCATAGTCTCAGACCGAGGTGCATTGTTTGTATCTCGCTTTTGGGAGCAGTTGCACGCTGCTTTGGGTACTAAACTGATTAGGAGCTCCGCCTACCACCCTCAGACAGATGGCCAGACAGAGAGGGTGAATCAAGTTCTGGAGGACATGTTGAGAGCATGTGCCATCCACCATGGTAGGGACTGGGATAATCACCTACCATTGGCGGAATTCTCGTACAACAACGGCTATCAGACGAGTATCAAGATGGCACCCTACGAAGCTCTCTACGGTCGCAAGTGCCGCACCCCATTAAATTGGTGCGAGTCCGGTGAAAGGGTCATATTCGGGGTTGATGTGGTGAACGACGCCGAAGAGCGCGTTCGGACAATTCAAGCCAATTTAAAAGCCGCTCAATCCCGACAGAAGAGCTACGCTGATAAGAGGCGTAGACCGTTGCACTTTGACGTCGGGGAACACGTGTACCTCCGCGTGTCTCCAATGAATGGTGTGCACCGGTTCGGTGTGAAGGGGAAGCTCGCTCCCCGTTTTATTGGACCCTACGCTATCACCGAGAAGTGTGGACCAGCGGCGTATCGATTGGAACTACCGGCATCCCTGGCTGGTGTCCATGATGTTTTCCATGTTTCGCAACTGTGAAAAAGTTTGAAGCATACGGCTGCTGTTCCTACCGAGGACATCGGCGAGCTGAAACCGGATTTAACCTCTGAGGAGTATCCGGTGGAAATTCTTGATGAGAAAGCCAGAACCACGCGTAGCAGAACGTTGTGGTTCTACAAGATACTCTGGAGTAACCACACCGCGGAAGAAGCGACGTGGGAGAGCGAGGAGTTCCTTCGCTCAAATTACCCGGAGTTCATGGCATATCAACACGGGTAAGTCCCTATTACATCGCTATCTCTTCTTTTGTAATCTCGGGACGAGATTCTTTTAAGGGGAAAGGGATGTAAAAGCCCAAGAAAAGGGACTTGCAAAATTTTCTCTTCACCTCACAACACCACAGTTTTTATTGTGGATATCTTAGGAAAAAGTGTGAAGAGCAAGTAACCTCCATCAAAAGGGTAATTAGAGGGGAAAGTCTACACTTTCACAAAGTAGAATTTCTACACATGAACATGAGAGCTTGAGCTCACCCCTAGGACTTGAAAAGTCTTGGGAAGGTTCAAGCCAAATTTCATGTAAATCCAACACTTTTTGAGGCACTTTTGGAGGTGATTGAAAAAGAGTCCAATTTGAATGTGAATTCAAATTGTAGCAACTTTCACCACTCAAATTCAAAAGTTAGCTTCATATTCAAACTCAGCACATTTTTCTGAGTAAGCTCACCAATTTTCATCTCCATTGGAGCTCATCTTGTCAAGAGCTAAATTTGCAAGAATTCAAAACTGAATTTGAATTTCAGTTTAAATATGAAGCACATTTAACCAAACAAAGTTTGAATTTGAGAATTCAAATTCAAACAAAGACTTGGGAGCTAAGTCTCACATTAAATTGTTAGTAGCTGGTGGGATAATTAACAGAAACAGAAAAGAAATATTAGCGAAAAAGAAGAAAGGGGGAGGCCCACAGGTCAGTGGCACACATGAGGGGCAGTCGGTTGCTGCAGCCGACCCCGACTTCGCGCGCAAGCCAGGGAACGGCAGCGAGCCACCGAGGCAGCAATCGGCCACCTCACGGTGCCAAACCGCGGCTTAAAGGCCAGCGCACAGCCCACGCCGCCTTCCTCCTGCTTTCCAAACGAGAACCCCCCCCTACCGAGCTCCTTCCTTGTTTCCGCGCGAGCACAGAAACGCCGCCCTCTCTGATCGCCGGCGTCCGGCCAGCACAGGTGCGCTCGTGCCCGACGAGCCACACAAGAAAGGACCGCCTTAAGGTGCTGATTCTTCTAGCCCCTACCGTTCTTCATTTCATGGGCTGTCGAGGGATTATTTCGCCGGGAAAGCTTCGGGTGTCTTGAGGCTGAGCTCCCACAAAATCCCAAAATTCGTGGGGGTTAGATCATCACCGGGCAAACCGAGTCATGCACACGCTCTATACACGGCCACGACCACCTAGGATCGAAAACCAGTAAGAACCGTGGGCTAGGTTTACGGTTCTCTGAAGTTTTCTGAAGCACAGCCGATATCCGGCCTAGGTCGCCGATGAGGTCGTGGTTACCGCCGTTTTCACGGGGATCGGTGTCCATGTCCGTGACCAGCAGGTGTCAGCGGAGCTCCCCGAGCAAACCGCATCAAAAAAGGTGCGTGGGATGCCGAGTTGGACGTCGCCGGTGAGCTCCCGGCCGCTGTTGCCGTCGGGAGCACTGTTCCGGTGGTTGTCAAGTTCTGGGGAGGGCACCACCGTGTTCCTCAGGCCGAGATAGGCACTGGCGGCGAGATTCAGCAAGCTCCGAGGACCGGAACCCCTCTCCGGCGAGAGCTCCGGCGAGCTTGGCGGCGGGGTCGCGCGGGTGGCCGGAGGAAGACGAAGGGGTAGGCCCCACGCGTCAGCGGCTGGAGATAAATGGGTGGGATTCTCTGTGGTACGGGATCCAGTGCGGCCGCGCGGGAAGGAGTCTGTGGCCCCGTGTGGCTCGGATCCAGCGGTCGACACGTGTACGTGGACCCACCCGCAGGATTTAAACATTTCTGGAATTTCCAGTTTTAGTGCAAACTTTAGAACCCCATAACTTTTGCTAGGAAGCTCCAAATTTAGTGATTCAAATTGGGTTGGATTCATCTTGCCTAGCTCTGTCGAGATATACAACCCAATTTGTATGAAACCCATTAATTAATTCTGGAAAATTCTTTAAAGCTTTTCAGCAAAAGAATTTTAGAGGGAGTTTGGTTCATCCAAAAATCCCCAAATTTTGCCAGAATGTTCTTTAGGACATTAGTAAACCCCTGTAAACGTTTCAGACCATTTGGAGTTGATTTGGTCAGAGCAATTCAAATTGGAAGGTGCTGTGTTCATTTGAATACAGAAACATTTTCAGAGAATTTCCAAAACTTGGAAATTCGGTTCTGGGCAAATCTTAACCCCAAAAATGTTAGGAAAATTCATGCAAACTCTATGAGCTATAATTGAAATTGTAGTTCATTAAGTTGAGCATGAACAGGGGTATTACCTCAGAATAAATTCTTCCTTGCTGATTTGCCAAGAGAATTATTCTGAGCAAACCACTCCATGAAAAGTGCTAATGTTTGGTCCAGTGAGTTTTCTTGTGACAAGGAACTCACACAAAAATTCTCAGATCCCTTGGAGCTCTAGATCACCCCTGTCCTGTTTAACCACTTAAGGGATTAATATGGAAAAGGGGGAAAACCACTTAGCATTTAACCATGTGATTAAGTCCAAGCCAAACCACCAACACCAGTTCATCTTTAAATTCTTAAACAAAGTTCCAGGTGTTAGAGGCTGGTTATTAGAACTAATAGTAGAAGTCCTACTCTAAAACTCACATTTGCATCTAAATTAACATGTAGTATTTCATTAACGTGTAGCCGATGAAGAAGAGACTCCGGAAGTGCTGGACTTCCTTCTTCCGGACGAAGACTTAACCCCTGACCAGCAGCAACAAGGCAAGCCCCGGTTTGCATTAACCTTTTTATAAGTTTTAATTTGTTTACATGTGTCATGTGAAGTATGATTGTGCATTAGGTATAGGATGGATGGAACCCCACTTGCATAACCAAAGGTTCCTAAAAGAGGGAGGGTAGTGTCTAAGACCTCGAGTAGAGCGGCTATGCTTAATGAGTCATAGGACTTCGGTACAAGTCGAGTAGTTGGAATCTACTCGCGAGATAGGCTTGGGACACACGGGTTTGGTTGAGTGATGTGAGATCATTTTACTAATGAAAATGAGACTAGGCAGGGGCTAGGGCGCAGCAAGAGGGAGTCTTGTGTGCGCAGCCCTGCCCGTGTCGATTGAGGACCGAGCCGTGTGCGGCCCACGCTGATCAAGTTTGAACGTACCGAAGGCATATCGGATATATGGGCCCCGATAAACCGATGTAGCCTAAACCTCAGAGCGTCGAGGCATAACGCACCGATTTATAGGTGTAGGCTGAGGGCAGCAAGGTGGAAATCTGCCAACGGGCATAGAGAGATGCTCCGTGTGGGGAACCTCCTGCTCGTTTCGGTGCGACCGGTTCGACGTTTGGGCTGTTGGGTGAAAGGTTGTCCCGTACGACATCGAGTGAGCGTGCTGTGCAGCTCCACGGGTGGGCGTACGTGACGTGCTCTTTGGGTTTCCCTGCAGGTGTATATCGAGTCGATTCGCCGTCCCTCGCGGTGAAGAGTACCACTTGGTAACTGAGTCGTGACGTAGATTAATGGATGAAACCTGTTGATTCAATATTGCTGGTTGATCTAATTGTATTGCTACATGTGTGCCACCAAATACTGCTTACTAAATTTCAGATTTCATGAACTGTTAACTTGTTGCTAAAAGATGAACTAAGGATGAACTTGTAGGCGTGTCCTTTTGCTGAAATGTTACTATCCTATGTCCATGGTACCCCTCATGTAGAGTTTCATGCTTAGGTGAGTCGGTTAAGCCTTGCTGAGCCTTCGTGCTCACTGTTGCTGCTTAAGTGTTTTTCAGGTGAGGAGCCACCCACGGACTCGGAGTACGAGTCCACCGGCGAGGGTTACCCTCCGTCGGGGACCACGGCTGAGTGGGAGCCGTACACGCCGCGCTGAGCTGAGGAGTACAGCTAGTGTGGGTTGCCCTAGGGCTGGGCAACCAACTTTTTCTAAATAGGCGGGCGTCAGTTGTATAGTGTAGACTTCCGCTGTGTAATATAAACAATAGTTGTAACTGAAGTTTGTACCTGTTTGTACAGTTTCAGTTGTTTTTCCCATGTAATATATTATGTTCTTATGACGTGTGCTGTCGGGTGTCGCATCGCGCGGCACCACCCTCTGCGATCCTGGATGAGCGGATTCCGGTCCGCCACAGAAGCTCATTTGTCCAAGTATTCTATTCATCCGGGCAACAACAAGATGTACCAGGATCTGAAAACCAGATTTTGGTGGACGCGGATGAAAAGAGAAATCGCAAAGTACGTATCCGAATGTGATACGTGTCGGCGTGTGAAAGCCGACCATATGCGTAAAGCCGGACAGCTGCAACCATTGAATATTCTGGCGTGGAAGTGGGAGGATATCGGCATGGACTTCATAGTCGGATTACCTCTCACGTCTCACAAACATGGCTCGATTTGGGTGATAATCGATCGACTAACCAAGTCGGCTCATTTCATTCCCGTGCATACAAGTTACGTGGCCAAGCAATATGCGGAACTTTATATTGCAAGAATCTTATGCTTGCATGGTGTTCCCCGCTCCATTATTTCAGATCACGGTGCGCTGTTCGTCTCTCGGTTTTGGGAACAGCTGCACGCATCATTGGGGACCAAACTGATCCGAAGCTCCGCGTATCACCCGCAGACAGATGGTCAAACTGAACGGGTGAATCAAGTGCTTGAAGACATGCTACGCGCTTGTGCCATCCACCACGGCAAGAATTAGGATGATCATTTGCCGTTGGCGGAGTTTTCTTACAACAATGGCTATCAAGCTAGCATCAAGATGGCGCCGTATGAAGCTCTCTACGGCCGGAAATGCCGCACACCTCTCAACTGGTGCGAGTCCGGCGAGCGAGTCATCTACGGCATTGAACTTGTGAATGAAGCTGAAGAACGGGTGCGAGTAATACAAGCCAGCCTCAAGGCTGCTCAATCTCGTCAGAAGAGCTATGTGGATAAAAGACGCCGCCCCCTCCACTTTGACATCGGGGACCATGTTTATGTCCGTGTGTCTCCGATGAAGGGAGTTCACCGTTTCGGAGTGAAGGGTAAACTTGCGCTGCGGTTCATTGGTCCGTTCGCCGTTATTGAAAAATGCGGACCTGTGGCCTATCGCTTGGATTTACCGGCGTCGCTCGCAGGTGTTCACAACGCCTTCCACATCTCTCAGCTGAGGAAGTGTCTCAAACCTTCCGCTGAAATCCGCACAGAAGACATAGAAGTTCTCCAACCGGACCTCACGTACACGGAGTATCCAATCCGGATCATCGATGAAAATACTCGTGCCACAAGACACCGGACCTTATGGTTCTACAAGGTCTTGTGGAGTAACCATACAGCTGATGAGGCGACATGGGAAAGCGAGGATTATCTACGAACGTATTATCCGGACTTGCTATCATCATATACCCGGTAAAGTTTTTCCCGCTTTGCATTTCTTTTGGAATCTCGGGACGAGATTCTTTTTAAGGGGGGAGGGATGTAAAATCCCCAAAAGTGGTAGCAAGAAAATTCTGCTCATGTACACTTATGAAAAATGAGGGGAATTAAAACTTTGAATTATAATGGGGTGAGTTCAAAGTGAGGGTTTAGACTTCCCAAAACTTCCAAACATGGAGATCTAAATGCACAGCTTGGATCTTCATATTCTAAATATTTACCCTTGCAAATTCCAGCTCATTTGGAGGAGTTTTCATATTTGTTTGGGATTAAAAGGAAAAGCCCTCTAATCTGAATTTCAAATTCAGTTTCAAATTCCAATTCCCTCAATTTGAAATTTTGGTTTCACAAATGTGTTCTCCACCTTTGAATGAGCAGCCATGCCAAAAATTGGAAATTTTGGGGCTGGTTTGCTATGTGTTTGGGACAAACCAAAGTGGAGAATTCAAACTCCTTTTCAAATTCAAATGATCAAACCCCATTCAAATTCTACACCAGAATTCAAACCATTTGAATTCAGCAAATTCAAATCTTAACTTTGGGGTGAAGTCAGGCCTTTAATGTTGAGTTGCTGGATGGAAAAATATCAGAAAAATTTGACTAAACAAAGGGGGGAGGTGGGGCCCAATTGTCAGCCACCCAAAGCAAACCAACCGACTGTTTCCCTCTCTCTCTGTTTTCCCGAGCTGATCACCGCGCGCCAGCTCCCGGCCGACCCATCGCCCGACGCTTCCACCGAGCTGGTTCCCGCTGCTTGACGTCGGCGCGCGTGTGGGCGATAAGAGCGGCCACCCGAGTGCCCCAGCTCTATTTCTTCTCCTCCTCAGCTCGGTTGCCGCGGCTGCTTCGTTTACACCGAACATCACCGATAGCTCTCTCTCCTGATCGACCACCGCCTGCTGAGCTCGGCTGCTCGGGCCATCCATAGCAAAAAGTAGAGCAGGGACGTGCTCTAGTCCTCTCCAGAGTTCCTTCGAGGTTTGCCGATCAGAGCTGCTCGAAGAACACGGATTGGCGCCAAAGCTCTGAGGTGCACCGGAACTCGCCGATCGGCTCACCGTCGACAGCCTCCTCCGGCCACCCTCTTCCCCGACTTTCTGTACAAGAAAGGTGCGTGAGTAGCCCTGGATGGTGTAGCCGCCAGCCGTGTGGCAAATGATTCATCGAGTAGCTCGAATTTCACTGTTTCCGGAACCCTAGTGTAGAAGGACGAGGCTCGGTTCATACCCAAATTCGGGTTGCACGATCAACCACGCCTCGAGCTCACGTGCACATAGCTTCTGCACTCTCTAGCGCCCATCCCCGACAAAGAACCAAAGAAAACCA
The DNA here is from genome assembly GCA_030760725.1 of Neostapfia colusana. Lineage (NCBI taxonomy): Eukaryota > Viridiplantae > Streptophyta > Magnoliopsida > Poales > Poaceae > Neostapfia > Neostapfia colusana. The sequence goes on along the minus strand of JASWHV010000001.1, from coordinate 116,588,088 downwards.
TCAATTGTTGGCCGTGTTCTAGTCAATTTTCGCGCCGCCATGGGAAAACACTTTGGTTCACCGTCGAGCTACACCTTGCATGATTTCCACCCACTTTTGTGTGCAAGAACGTGCTCCTCACATCACCCTGATACTTGCGGTGCTCTCCCCAATCGGAATACTCGCCTGCTACACGAGAACGACGGCACCGGGGTGAGGTTTGCCGCTGCCACCGTCGGGGAGATAATTCCGGCCTTTTAGCGCCGCCACCGAGCTCACCAGAGTGTTCCTCGTCGGATTTTAGGCACAGGCGGCGAGGATTGAGCCGTCTAAGGCACGGGACAGCCGTTCCGGCGAGGCACAGTCGCCCCTCCGGCGAGGAGGCCGGCCGGGCGCGAGGTAGAAGAAGATGAGGGCCTGCCCCACCTGTCAGTGGCACTAGTTAGGCGCCGGATCGATTTGTGGCTCGGAATCTGTTGTGGCTGCGCGGGTTAAACACCGTAGCCCCGGTGTTGCCGAATTCTCACTGGTCCGATTAAAACAGTGGGCCCAGCCCAATTATTTGAAGTTTCTATTAGGGAAATTATTCCAGGAATTAGCTGATCTTTGCAAGCTCATAACTTTGTGTAGAAGACTCCAATAAGGGTGAGATCAATTTTGTTGGAATCCTCATGAGGAGTACTTCACAGAGAAACCAATTTTAGGCTACGAAAATGCCCAGGAATTTCTGTAGAATTGTTTTTACTAAATCTTATAGGGATTTATTACAGGAGCAATTCTTTATGAATTATTCCCAAATTTGGGCAGCAAATCCTTTCCATAGTTACAGATCTCCAGTAAACATTTGAGCTTCATTGGAGTCCATTTGCTAGGTCAAATTGCCTTCCAATGTTCAGCCTTTAATTGGAAATTCCAATTTAAACAGAAGCTTTTTCAGAACTCCTGTCCAACTTCAAAAATTCATATCTCTCTGTTGGTAGCTCCAAAAATGGTGAAACAAATTTTGTTAGAACCTTGGAGACTTACCCTAATCATATCTTCCACTATTAGCTATGTCAAAGCTCCTGATTTGGGCTCAAAATTCAGAGAAGCATTGTACTTGTAGGAATTTTAAAGACTACATTGTGCAATGACATGTCTCCAAATTTGGCTCAAATCATCCTTAGAGAGTCTAGTATCTACTGTAAAAATCCCGAAGCCAATTAAGAATCCTAAATAGCAATAGCTATGAATAGAAGTTCAATTCTTATAAATCCTTAATACTTATACATCTATTTTGCTATATTTCATTTAGTGACCGAAGTCGAGGACGCACCGGAGCCTTTGGACGTCCTGCCACCTGAAGATGACTTCCCATCTAACTCGCAACCAGTCAAGCCTCGGTTTGCACTTAAGTACCTTTTATAAAATTCTTTATTTGTAACACTTATGTCTAGGGTGAATGTTTGCATTAGAGTTAAGGTGATTGAAACCCCACTTGCATAACCTTTTAAATACTATGAAGGGTTGGGTAGATTACAGAGCCGACGAGTAGACAAGGCCCTGCTAATATGCTTAGAACCTCGGTAGAAGTCGAGTAGTTGGAATCTACTCGCGAGGTAAGGTTTATCACACGGTTTGGTCAGAATAGAAAATGGCTTAAGAGTGGCGAAAATGAGACCCAGCAGGGGGGATAGGAAGCAGTGAGCGGAGGTCTCACGTGCGTAGCCCTGTTGGTGTCAATTGAGGGCCGAGTCGTGTGCGGGCCTGCTGAACAAGTATCGAACAGTACCGGATGGCATACTGACATAAGTAGGAAACCGATGTAAATGGTTAACCTGGGTGCCGAGGCTTACCCAACCGTAAATAGGAGTGGGTTGAGGGTAGCAAGGTGTAAATCTGCCGGTGGGCACAGTCACGCTCCACGCGGGGACCTCCTGCCCGTTATGGATGGACTGGTACGGTGTTTGGGTTGCCTTTGAAAGGTGGTTGCATACAACAGAGTAGGAAGGGGTGTGGAATCACGCTTCTGAAAGTGGCTCTATGCAGCGTGTTGTCCGGGTGTCTCCTGATTGCAATCACCGTCCCTCGCGGTTATTTGAGTACAACTTGTTCACTGTTTCGTGACGTAGTAAGAAGTGAAGTAAGCCAGTGGAATGATAATATGCTGTGATGATATATTAATGTTTTGGAAACAATAACTGCTGTAGATGTAGAGCTAATTAAGTTTACTTTCTGCTTTGGGCATCACCACATCGGAGGAAAGTGTTTCTTGTTTGATTGTGGACTTCCGATGTGAGGGCTGCCTAAGGCACATGAATTTGCTGCTATAAAACTGAATGTAAGGATCAATTTATAGGCGTGTCTTTGTTGCATAGTGCATTCTCCTATTTTACACATCCCTGCATTTAGAGTTCCATGCCTAGGCTAGACTGTGACACCCTCATCTCGGGTGTCAGCATATGTTCATGCTTTATGAAGTGGAAACATTTTAAGAAAAGAAGGAACAGAGAAAATATCAAAAGGATAAACAATACGAGCCGAATCTAGCTCTCAGAAAACGCCGAAAACAACCCACTGCGGCCGCTGGCCACGTGGCGTGTTCGGAGCTCGTCCCTGCGAAGTGGGGAGAGGCCGCCGTCAAGCTGGCTACGTGGCAGGCTCGGGGCTCGTCTCCGCAAAGGGGAGAGGTCCGATCCTGTGGGACACGTGTTGCCCATGGAGCTAGCCTCTGCAGAAGAAGCAAAGGCATTTCCGCAGGACACGTGTCATCCTCGGAGCTAGTCCTCGCGGAAATCAGAGGACAAGTCGCGCGGGATACGTGTCGATCTCAGTGCCCACCTCCGAGAGGTCCTGTTCTATTGGACACGCGTCATCACCGGAGCTTATCTCCGGGAGGTCTGTCGGTGCTGGACACGTGTCGACCTCGGGGCATGTCCCTGAAGAAAGAAGAGAGGAAAGACCGGTGCCAACACGTGGCGTGCGCGGAGCTCACCTCCAAAGGAGGGGGAGGTCTCGGTCGATTGACACGCGGCACAACCGGAGCTCGTCTCTGCGGAGAAGGAGGTACCAGGCCCCGGAAGGACACGTGGAGCCTCCGGAGCTCATTGCGACGAAGGTAACGAGTTCTGGAGCGGCTGTTACGCGTAAAAATATCGGTACGTAAAGGAAACTGACCTGAATTCCACAGCGTTACCGCACCAAATCAACTAAAGATAAGATGATAGGATCCAACGATGATCTGAATAAGACTGTTATTTGGGGTACAATCAGATTAGGACTCTTCTCTTCCCGATTATAAATAGAACCCAGAACCTCTGGCCGAAACCACAAACTTCTTTTCAACTCCTGAGCCGACGACTTAGAGCCCTAGCCCCAACTCTCCGAGAAAGCCATCGCCGGAGCGCGGAAAGGAAGATCGCCGGAGGAAAGCCCAGCGGTCTAAGGAGGACCTCGAAGACCGAGAGGAACGTAAGGTAGGCCCCAATACCACCTTACGATATCGTTGTGTTTTCTTTTGCATCGGTTCTTTGATTCCTTTCGAACAGAAGCCTTCTCGTGGACAGATCACTTGATGATCAGGTTGATCTAAAGACAAGATCATTGCCACGCCCACCTTTGATCTGAACACCTCTTTCCATGCAAGCCATGCAAGAACACACCAATCCAATAAAAATCATAGGATAGCATGCATATGCATCATCGCATCTAGTTTAAGGTTTGTGCATGATATTGATTGATGTGAATCTTGTATGACGTGATCCTACCTAGCAGGACAAGCTCAGGGAGCTGTCTACGATGAACTGCAGCAACCAGGTTTTGAGATTCAAGAACAACCGGAACCGCAAGAACAAGGCAAGTGCTCCTTGACCATATTGATCCTATGTTTTGGGTAAAACTGTTTTGTTTTGCGAAAAGGTGTGCGTACTGAGTCAAATATGATGGGAAACCCTTTTATAGGAGTTTACTAGTTTTGGTTGAACCACCCTTGTCGCCTGGGATGTTTATGAGTCGGGTATGGTTTTTGCTTTATGCTTCGCTGAGTCTATGGGATTGGGAAGCGAGATAGATGTTTCTAGCTAACTGCACTCGTAATGATAATGAGTAACTGATGTTAATAATGAACATGGATCGGAGGGAGATCTAGGCAAGACTGGGTTTGTGAATGAGGTAGCATGAGATGGTGGTTTACTTGCCATAGATCTAAGAACCGGTTCATGCATGCACATGCCAGGATAACAGTGCCACCACAAGGCCAAGTATGGGTGCGGCTTAGCTGAGTAATTAGGTAAGTTGCTAGAGTGTTATGGACTGAGGAAGGCGCGGGGAATAGGAGTCGAGTGAGGACTGCCCTCGGAACTGCATGGCACAAGAGGGGGCCCGTGGGTGGGAGAATTGGAGATTCTAGCCTGCCGGTGAAACCTTAGTGAGTCCATACATCTAGTAACCCCTTTGTAAAGACTATTTTGTGATCTCTTGACCATACACCGACGGTTGTGTACTGGTATAATGGAGGTTCTGCAGTCGCCGACGGGTGACGAAATCACAAACTTGTGGGTAAAGAGGTGCAAACTCTGCAGAGTCTAAAACTATCATGATAGCCGAGCTTACGGTCACAAGCACCTGGCTAAACTGCCATGATTAGTTGGGATGGTTATTGGGATGGTTATCGGTTATGGTTATTGGTTTTTTTATGGTTTGGTTTGGGACTGTTGAGTGCGGGTGATAAGATGGTTGCATGACTATTGAGTCATGGCAACAAGTTTGGTCTCAGTGTGAGACGAAGTTGTTTTAAGATGGTATCGAATACGGGGAGGTATTCGTGAGATGGTAGCGAATACGAGGAGGTATTCGTGAGTAAAGATGAGGTTAGTTAATGTTCGGGTGGAACGTGGAAAGCGATGGAGGTATGTTGGTAATTTAATACATGATGGGATTACATTCATCTAAATTTAAGTTGCTGTTTTATCATGGTTTTATAAATCTGCTTTTCTGCAAATAAGCCTTTTTATACCTACCTTGTTTATGAGCTGCATATCATGTGTTATTCCCGCACTTGTTGAGTACATCATTGTACTCAAACTTGCATTATTACTTCATCGTCAGCAGTAGGAGAAGCCTACTATGAAGACCAAGTGGAGCATTATGGCGTGTGATCTGTTCTCAACCTTGCCTGTGGAGGGAGTAGAGATGGAGCCACTTCTGCTTAGATTTGCTTCCGCATTAGTTGATTGCTTCCCTTTAGAATAAAGATTTCCGCTATGAGCATGAGTCCAAGACTCATGAGGTATTGTAATAAACTCTGTTATTCGTGGTAATATATAATCTGAATTCAGTTTGTGGAACGTATGTGTATGTGTGATGAACATCCTGGGCACACATATGCATTAGTTCTCGGTTCCGTGGTTTCCCACAGAATTGAGGGCATCACAGATTTGTATCAGAGCCACGGGTTGACAGTGGGTTACACGCCTAGATAGAAACCTTAGATTGATATTAGAGCCACGGGTTAACAGCAAGATACACCCCTAAATAGGAGTCATGAATTGGTATTAGACCCAGACTGGTAGCTAAGCCACGCTGACCAAAGGAAGCGTCCTAGGGTGAATAGCTTAGATTGGCCTTTAAACCCACCTTGACATAGGAAACATCCTTGAATAGGAGTTGTGTGGGCCCTTGTGATGATTATTTGTGATTGAGTGCTTAGTGTGAAGTTGTGGGACGCCTCAAAACGTTGTCCATATCCACACGTAAGAAGAAAGAGGTGTGAGATGTTTCGGCACTTGCTCGCATCCTCATATGGGCTAATATATACATAGTCCAACTCACCTTGATGCATATAGTTAGAGGGAATCTACCTAACCTTCTAACATTCTATTCTATTTTGATTTCTCTCACAGATGGTGAGAGGAAACGCCGGCCGAAGGAACGTCTAGGAGGATGACCATGATGAAGTTCCTGCTAACCCAGGAGCTGGTGAAAACCACCTAGAAAGGTTGATGGCCATGCAAAACCAGATTATGCAAACTATGATCCAAACATTGGGTCAGTTGCAGGCCAACAACAACCCCGTTCCGGCACCACCGCCACCACCACCGCCGGCTCACAACAGACTGGGAGAGTTCATGAGGACTCGACCACCCACCTTTGCTCAAGCTAGTGACCCCATGGAGGCCGACGACTGGTTGAAATCCATGGAGAAGAAGCTTGCCATAGTACAGTGCAATGACCGAGAGAAGGTTCTCTTCGCGTCGCACCAACTTACGGGAGCTGCCGCTGACTGGTGGGATGCCCTACGCAACGCCCATGCCAACCCGGAGACAATCACTTGGACTGAGTTCAAGGAAAGTTTCCGCTCTCACTACATCCCTGCTGGTGTAATGATGCTCAAAAGGCAGGAGTTCGAAGGTCTCCGCCAAAAGCAGGAAAGTGTGAATGAGTATCTCAACAAGTTCATACAACTGTCCCGGTATGCCCCCGAAGATGTCAACTCAGATCAGAGGAAGCAGTACCTGTTCATGAGAGGGTTGAACAATGAGATCCAGGTTCAGCTCCTCAACAATGACTACGTAAGCTTCCAGAAGCTGGTTGACAAGGCCATAGTAGTTGAAAACAAGATCCGAGAGATCGAGCGAGAGTGCAAGAGGAAGATGCCATGCCAGCCCCAAGGGAGCAATGTATGACCTAGGTACATGCCCCCTGCACCGCAGTATGGATCGACCACTCCTGCGTACCGCCCTGGTCAGCCACCACAGCAACAACTCGTTGCTCCAGCACCTCGCATGCCCATGCCTCCTGCGCCCCGACCTAACAATGGCGCCCCTGTTCAAAACCCCCGCCCCAACGTACCTGCTGCCGTAGGCAACAGGGCATGCTTTGCATGCGGGGAAGTAGGACACTTCGCGAACCAGTGCCCGAGGAGAGGCCCTGAACAGCAAGGTAACGTGCCCAAGTAGAACCCGCGACCGAATGGAGGAGACAATCAAGGGAACCGTGGACAGCAGAACTATGCTCGCGGCCACGTGAACCATGTCACTACCGACGAAGCACAACAGGCTGAGGACGTCGTAATTGGTATGTTCCTTGCCAACTCCAACCCAGCCACCATCTTATTTGATTCTGAAGCATCACATTCCTTCATATCATCCAAATACGTTTCCAAACATCATCTACCCGTATCCCACTTAGAATGTGCTATGTTAGTTAATTCTCCCGGAGGAGAAATGAGGACTAATATAGTATGTCCTAAAGTAAGCCTTAAAATAAGGGGGGTAGACTTCCTCGCCAACCTTATTGTCTTGGACTCCCAAGGGATTGACATCATACTCGGAATGGATTGGCTAAGCAAGCACAACGGGGTAATCCAATGTGTTGAAAGAAGCGTGCGGTTGACAAACGAGCACGGCATTCATGTCGAGTTTGAGTCAGCCCAGCAAACAACCGAACGGGCAAATTTGAACCACATCGAAGGAGCAACATTGGACAGCATTCCAGTGGTTTAGGAATTTTCGGACGTGTTCCCGGAAGAGCTTCCAGGTATGCCACCAGACCGGGACATTGAGTTTGCCATAGAGTTGGTACCCGGAACTGCACCCATAGCCAAGAGACCTTATAGGGTGCCCGTCAACGAGCTAGTTGAACTCAAGAAGCAAATTCAAGAACAATTGGAGAAGGGTTTTATCCGTCCAAGCTCGTCACCATGGGGAGCTCCGGTGCTCTTCGTAGACAAGAAGGATGGAACCCAAAGGATGTGCGTGGACTATAGGTCTCTCAACGAGGTAACAATCAAGAACAAATACCCTCTGCCCCGTATAGAGGACCTGTTCGACCAAATGAAAGGAGCCCGAGTGTTCTCCAAGATTGATCTTCGGTCGGGATACATCCAGCTGAAGATTAAGCACTCAAATATACCTAAGACAGCCTTTCGGACACGGTATGGTTCGTATGAATATACCGTTATGTCTTTTGGGTTGACAAATGCACCCGCATACTTCATGTACCTTATGAACAAGGTCTTCATGGAGTACTTGGACAAGTTCGTCGTGGTTTTCATCAATGACATTATGGTGTATTCAAAAAGTGAGGAGGAGCATGAAGAACATCTGAGATTGACCTTGCAGAAGTTGCGTGAACATCAATTGTATGCCAAGATCAACAAGTGTCAATTTTGGCTAAAGGAAATATCTTTCCTAGGCCACATTATCTCCAAGGAAGGGGTATCGGTTGATCCTGGAAAGGTGAGAGATGTTCTGAAGTGGGACCAACCGAAGAGCGTGAGGGATATTCGGAGTTTCCTTGGGATGGCAGGATACTATCGGCGCTTCATTAAAGACTTCTCTAAGATAGCAAAACCTATGACGGAGTTTCTAATGAAGGGAAAGGTCTTTCAATGGACACCAGCCTGCCAAGAAAGTTTTGAGGAACTTAAGAAAAGGCTAACCACAGCACCAATTCTGGTATTGCCAGACGTAAGCAAGAGCTTTGACATATATTGTGACGCATCCAGACAGGGGCTCGGATGTGTGCTCATGCAGGAAGGACAAGTGGTAGCCTATGCCTCACGGCAATTAAAGAAGCACGAGCTTAACTATCCTACACATGACTTGGAGTTAGCAGCAGTAGTGCATGCATTGAAGATTTGGAGACATTATATCCTTGGTCATCAATGTGAGATATATACGGATCATAAAAGCCTCAAGTACATATTCACACAAACGGACTTGAATTTGAGGCAATGTCGATGGTTAGAACTTATCAAGGATTATGATGTTGGAATCAACTACCACCCCGGGAAGGCCAACGTAGTAGCTGATGCATTGAGCAGAAAGGGAGCATGTCACCAACTCAAGGTTCGGGAGCTACCACCCGAACTATGTAAGGAGTTCAAACGGTTACACCTCGGATTCTTGAACAACATGGAAATAATGGAGATCCACTCCTCATTGGAGCAAGAATTAAGAGAGGGACAAGCAACGGACGAGGAGATCAAGGAGATCAAAGAAAGAATCCGACAAGGAATAGAGAAGGATTTCAAGGAGGATGAAAAGGGTACGCTTTGGCTAGGAAAAAGGATTTGTGTGCCGAACATAAGACACCTCCGCGACATGATATTGAAGGAGGCACATGACTCACCCTATTCCATACATCTCGGAAGCACCAAAATGTACAAGGACTTGAAGACTTGTTATTGGTGGGATGGTATGAAGAGGGATATAGCCGAATACGTTGCCCTATGCGACACATGCCAACGGGTGAAGGCCGAACATCAAAAACCCGCTGGATTGTTGCAACCTTTGAAAATACCCGAATGGAAGTGGGAGGACATCAGTATGGATTTCATCGTCGGATTGCCACGTACTTAGTCGGGATGCGACTCCATCTGGGTCATTGTGGACCGATTGACGAAAACCGCCCATTTTCTCCCTATAAAGACCAGTTACAACGTTGCACAATTGGCAGAGTTGTACATGGAGCAGATCGTGTGCTGTCACGGAGTTCTGAGGAGGATAGTCTCAGATCGAGGTTCTCAGTTTACCTCTAGATTCTGGAGGAAGCTGCAGAAAGCCATGGGTACACGACTGGATTTTAGCTCCGCCTATCACCCACAAACAGATGGACAAACCGAAAGGACAAACCAAATTTTGGAGGACATGTTGAGAGCTTGCGCCTTGAAACGTGGGCGTAGTTGGGATAGGAGTTTACCGTATGCCGAATTCTCCTATAACAACAGCTATCAAGCTAGCTTGAAGATGTCGCCTTTCGAAGCATTATATGGTAGACGGTGTAGAACGCCACTGTTGGAATGAGACCGGAGAGAACCAGGTGTTTGGACCCGAAGTGCTACAAGAAGCCGAAAAGCAAGTCCAAACGGTATGGGAGAACTTAAAAGCCGCTCAGTCACGACAGAAAGGCTATGCAGACAATAGGCGTAGGAAGTTGACCTTCGAAATAGGAGACTTCGTATATCTTAGGGTGTCGCCTATCCGAGGCCAACGACGTTTCAACGTCAAAGGCAAACTAGCACCTCGCTACATCGGACCATTTAAGATTATGGATAAGCGAGGAGAAGTAGCCTATCAACTAGAGCTCCCAACCCACCTCTCCGACGAACATGACGTGTTTCATGTATCCCAGCTCAAGAAGTGCTTGAGAGTACCAGAGGAACAAGTATCAATGGGAGAGCTTGAACTTCAAAAGGACCTGACTTATGCGGAACACTCTGTCCGAATTTTGGACGTAAAGGAAAGGGTCACCCGGAACAAAGTAGTTCGATGGTCCAAGGTCCAATGGAGCCATCACACTGAAGCTGAAGCCACATGGGAGCGAGAAGAGGATATCAAAGAAGAATTTCCCCATCTATTTTCTACTAACGAATCTCGAGGGCGAGATTTAATTTAAGGGGGTAGATTTGTGACACCCTCATCTTGGGTGTCAGCATAGTTTCATGCTTTATGAAGAGGAAACATTTTAAGAAAAGAAGGAACAGAGAAAAATATCAGAAGGATAAACAATAAGAGCCGAATCTAGCTCTCAGAAAATGCCAAAAACAACCCACTGCGGCCGCTGGCCACGTGGCGTGTTCGCAGCTCGTCCCTGCGAAGTGGGGAGAGGCCGCCGTCAAGCTGGATACGTGGCAGGCTCGGGGCTCGTCTCCGCAAAGGGGAGAGGTCCGATCCTGTGGGACACGTGTTGCCCATGGAGCTAGCCTCTGCGGAAGAAGCAAAAGCATTTCCGCAGGACACGTGTCATCCTCGGAGCTAGTCCTCACGGAAATCAGAGGACCAGTCGCGCGGGATACGTGTCGATCTCGGAGCCCACCTCCGAGAGGTCCTGTTCTATTGGACACGCGTCGTCACCGGAGCTTATCTCCGGGAGGTCTGTCGCTGCTGGACATGTGTCGACCTCGGGGCATGTCCCTAAAGAAAAAAGAGAGGAAAGACCGGCGCCAACACGTGGCGTGCGCGGAGCTCACCTCCAAAGGAGGGGGAGGTCTCGGTCGATTGACATGCGGCACAACCGGAGCTCGTCTCTGCGGAGAAGGAGATACCAGGCCCCTGAAGGACACGTGGAGCCTCCGGAGCTCATCGCCGCGAAGGTAACGAGTTCTGGAGCGGCTGTTACGCGTAAGAATATGGGTACGTAAAGGAAACCGACCTGAATTCCACAACGTTACCGCACCAAATCAACTAAAGATAAGATGATAGGATCCAACGATGATCTGAATAAGACTCTTATTCGGGGTACAATCAGATTAGGACTCTTCTCTTCCCGATTATAAATAGAACCCAGAACCTCTGCCGAAACCACAAACTTCTTTTCAACTCCTGAGCCGACGACTTAGAGCCCTAGCCCCAACTCGCCGAGAAAGCCATCGCCGGAGCGCGGCAAGGAAGATCGCCGGAGGAAAGCCCAGCGGTCTGAGGAGGACCTCGAAGACCGAGAGGAACGTAAGGTAGGCCCCAATACCACCTTACGATATCGTTGTGTTTTCTTTTGCATCTGTTCTTTGATTCCTTTCGAACAGAAGCCTTCTCGTGGACAGATCACTTGATGATCAGGTTGATATAAAGACAAGATCATTGCCACGTCCACCTTTGATCCGAACACCTCTGTCCATGCAAGCCATGCAAGAACACACCAATCTAATAAAAATCATAGGATAGCATGCATATGCATCATCGCATCTAGTTTAAGGTTTGTGCATGATATTGATTGCTGTGAATCTTGTATGCACGTGATCCTACCTAGCAGGACAAGCTCAGGGAGCTGTCTACGACGAACTGCAGAAACCAGGTTTTGAGATTCAAGAACAACCGGAACCGCAAGAACAAGGCAAGTGCTCCTTGACCATATTGATCCTATGTTTTGGTTAAAACTGTTTTGTTTTGCGAAAAGGTGTGCGTACTGAGTCAAACATGATGGGAAACCCTTTTATAGGAGTTTACTAGTTTTGGTTGAACCACCCTAGTCGCCTGGGAAGTTTATGAGTCGGGTATGGTTTTTTCTTTATGCTTCGCTGAGTCTATGGGATTGGGAAGCGAGATAGATGTGTCTAGCTAACTGCACTCGTAATGATAATGAGGAACTGATGTTAATAATGAACATGGATCGGAGGGAGATCTACGAAAGACTGGGTTTGTGAATGAGGTAGCATGAGATGGTGGTTTACTTGCCACAGATCTAAGGACCGGTTCATGCATGCACATGCCAGGATAACAGTGCCACCACAAGGCCAAGTATGGGTGCAGCTTAGCTGAGTAATTAGGTAAGTTGCTAGAGTGTTATGGACTGTGGAAGGCGCGGGGAATGGGAGTCGAGTTAGGACTGCCCTCGGAACTGCATGGCACAAGAGGGGGCCCGTGGGTGGGAGAATTGGAGATTCTAGCCTGCCGGTGAAACCTTAGTGAGTCCATACGTCTAGTAACCCCTTTGTAAAGGCTATTTTGTGATCTCTTGACCATACACCGACGGTTGTGTACTAGTATAATGGAGGTTCTGCAGTCGCCGACGGGTGACGAAATCACATACTTGTGGGTAAAGAGGTGCAAACTCTGCAGAGTCTAAAACTATCATGATAGCCGAGCTTACGGTCACGAGCACCTGGCTAAACTGCCATGATTAGTTGGGATGGTTATAGGGATGGTTATTGGGATGGTTATCGGTTATGGTTATTGGTTTGGTTATGATTGGTTTGGGACTGTTGAGTCTGGGTGATAAGATGGTTGCATGACTGTTGAGTCATGGCAACAAGTTTGGTCTCAGTGTGAGACGAATTTGGTTTAAGATGGTAGCGAATACGGGGAGGTATTCGTGAGATGGTAGCGAATACGAGGAGGTATTCATGAGTAAAGATGAGGTTGGTTAATGTTCAGGTGGAACATGGAATGCGATGGAGGTATGTTGGTAATTTAATACATGATGGGATTACATTCATCTAAAGTTAAGTTGTTGTTTTATCATGGTTTTATAAATCTGCTTTTCTGCAAATAAGCCTTTTTATACCTACCTTGTTTATGAGCTGCATATCATGTGTTATTCCCGCACTTGCTGAGTACATCATTGTACTCAAACTTGCATTATTACTTCATCGTCAGCAGCAGGAGAAGCCTACTATGAAGACCAAGTGGAGCATTATGGCGTGTGATCTGTTCTCAACCTTGCCTGTGGAGGGAGTAGAGATGGAGCCACTTATGCTTAGATTTGCTTCCGCATTAGTTGATTGCTTCCGCTTTAGAATAAAGACTTCCACTGTGAGCATGAGTCCAAGACTCATGAGGTATTGTAATAAACTCTTTTATTCGTGGTAATATATAATCTGAATTCAGTTTGTGGAACGTATGTGTATGTGTGATGAAGATCCTGGGCACACATATGCATTAGTTCTCGGTTCTGTGGTTTCCCACAGAATTGAGGGCGTCACATAGACAGTTAAGCCTTGCTGAGCCATCGTTCTCACGGTTGCAATATTTGAGTTGTATGCAGGTGAGAGCTATGAGGAGGGTTCCGAGGATGAGGCGATGCCCTCGTCAGGGTACAAGGCCGAGATGGAGCCCTGCACACCGCCGTGATTTCTCTGGTTCCATGCTGCTAGAGTGTAGCGTTCCCCGGGCTGGACGGCTGCACTTTTGCATAGTTAGGATGAGAGGCTACTAATGTACATTACTTCTGTTGTATAGTTATATTTTGTAAAAGACTTCCGCTGCTTTATGTCAAATAAAAGTTTGTATGTTGTTCTTTAATCTTTTCGTCTGTGCTGTTGGGTGCCGCATCGCACGGCACCACCCTATGCGATCCTAGAGTGGGTGAACCACGGGGTGGTCCCCACAAATTCATCGATTCAGGCTCAAGGGAAAGCTAGCTCCTCGCTTTGTGGGTCCGTTTATTATTACAGAACAGTGTGGACCGGTAGTCTACCGTGTGAAGCTGCCACCATCTTTATCGGGCATCCACGACATCTTCCATGTCTCACACTTGAGAAAGTGTTTGAAAAGGCCGATAGAGATTCTTTCGGGAGACATGGAGATATTACCACCGGATCTCACCTACGCCGAGCAGCCCATCAAGATTATCGGCGAGAAGACCTGTCGAAGTGTGCCGTCGACACTTCCCCCGGGCCTGCTCTGGGCAGCCCGCGGAGGTTCTTTTTCGGAGGGGCTAGTCACTCAGGGAGAGCTTACGCGTCAGGGACGATGGAAGGAGAAGATTGACACAGATATTTTTTACGTGGTTCAGGCCGCCGGAGCATAAAACCCTACATCCACGGTGAGCAGAGATGCTCGTTGTATTGCTTGGTGCTCAGAACCGGGGTTCTGAGCTTGAGGATGAGTTGAGTGCTAGAATGCTAGAGAGTGAGTATGCAAGGAGCCGAACCCCAGGTGCGATTGTCTGAGGAATGGACCCTTGCTAACGTCGCCTACCCGAGCTTTCTATAGTCCAAGGCTCGGGCCGCTTACAAGGTGGGCCCGGGACCCGACAGGTGGTCTCGGGGAGATTGCCTGCCATCTACCATATACTGGAGTTATGCCGGTAGTTGTCTCTGGCGAGGGCTTCTGAGTCTTCGTCTTGCCGCCCTGCCCATGCTGCAAGCTAGGCGTAGTGGTTGATGACGGCAGGGGCGGCAGGGGATGTTTTGTCGCTGCGTTTATTGGTGTAGAGCCTCTGATGCAGACTGCCAGTCTTCACTGCGATGTGACTGGGCGCAACGGCACCTGACAGAGGCGTGCTCCGCGTCTCCGCGTCTTGGGAAGGCACGGTTCTTGAATACCTTGTACGGACAATGTATGGTGCGTCTTTACTCTTGCAGCCTACCGCGCGGGGGCAGGTAGCGCGGCTCTGCTGGCCACGTGGCGGGCCCGGAGCTCTCCTCTGAGGAGAGGGTGGTCCGGCCCTGCTGGACACATGGAGCCTTCAGAGCTCTCCCCGCGGTGGGGGAGGTCCGGCTCTTCTGGCCATGTGGGGGGCCCGGAGCTCTCCTCTGAGGTGAGGGAGGTCTGGCCCCATTGGACACAAGGAGTGTTCGGAGCTCTCCCCGCGGAGGGGGGAGGTCCGGCTCTGTTGGCCACGTGGCGGGCCTGGAGCTCACCTTTGAGGAGAGGGAGGTCTGGCCCAGCAGGACACGTGGCACCCTCGGAGCTCTCCCAGCGGAGGGGGGAGGTCTGGCTCTGTTGGCCACGTGGCGGGCCCGGAGCTCTCCTCTGAGGAGAGGGAGGTCCGGCCCCGTGGGACACGTGGCACCCTCGGAGCTCTCCCCACGGAGAGGGGTGAGGTCCTTAGGCAGTTTCCCCTGTGCGCGAGGGTACCCCATATTGAGGGTATCGACAGTGGCCCCCGGGCCCATCTCGGGGGAGATAATGAGCCCGAGGTGGGGCCCCCATCTCTTCCACTCCGCGTACCTTCTCGAAGAACCGCTTTGATCGCTGCCGGAGCACGAACAGTCGTGGGATCGTGGGAGCATGTGCCCTGCTTGATGGCCGCTTTAACTGTGGCGGTTACCAAGGCTGCCACTTCTGCACGTCGCAGCGCTTCTTCGGGAACCGCCGATGCGTCTCGCCGGATCGACTTCTCGGGAGACTGACTTCTTGGCCCATCGCTTCTGCTGGACGGCTCGGGTCCACTTGTCATTGACATTTGGTCTTGGAGCTGAAGCGGTTGTCCAAGCAGTGCATTCGAAGAGTTTCGAATCAATTTGAATCAAGTATGGGAAGTATAAAAGGGGATCTTATCTGTATCGCAGGCTTCCCTTCGCACTTCCCCGAGCTTGAACCCTCCAAAGTCTTCTGAGTTCTTGCGCCCTTGTCTTCCAAGTTCTTGAGCTTTTGTTGGCCATGGCTTCCATCCTGCCTCCGAAGGCTGATGGAGCTCGGACCGCCGACAGGGGGAGGGGCAGGGAGCCGGCCTCCGGCCTGCCAGAGAAGAAACTCGCCCGGTCCCCTCCGACGGCGTCGTTCACGCCAAGCCAGGGGACTGGGATATCTTTGCATCCTCCTTCTGGAGGTGTTAGTTCATCGGGTGGCGGCCCCAAGAGGTCTCGGGCCTTCCATTCCGACGAGACTCCCCTCGAACAGCGGCGGTCCGAGGGGCCCCGGGCACCCCACCCTCCTTCTTCAGGTGGTGGAGCTTCGAGGGGGATGCCGGTGCGGCGATGCCCGGGGGGTGTGCCCAGGGCTCAGGTGTGACGCCCTCAATTCTGTGGAAAAACCACGGAACCGAGAACTAATGCATATGTGTGCCCAGGATGTTCATCACACATACACATACTTTCCACAAACTGAATTCAGATTATATATTACCACGAATAACAGAGTTTATTACAATATCTCATGAGTCTTGGACTCATACTCACAGCGGAAGTCTTTATTTCTATGCAGCGGAAGTCTTTATTCTAATGCGGAAGCAACTCAACTAATGCGGAAGCAAATCTAAGCAGCGATGACTCCATCTCTATTTCATTCCCACAGGCAAGGTTGAGAACAGATCACACGCCTTAATGCTCCACTTGGTCTTCATAGTAATCTTCTCCTGCTGCTGATAATGAAATAATAATGCATGTTTGTGTACAATGATGTACTCAGCAAGTGCGGGAAAAACATGATATGTAGCTCATAACAAGGTAGGTATAAAAAGGCTCATTCGCAGAAAAGCAGATTTATAAAGCCATGATAAAACAGCAACTTAACTTTAGATGATTGTAATCCCAGCATGTATTAAATTACCAACATATCTCCATCACTTTCCATGTTCCACCCGAACATTAACCAACTTCCTTCTTGCTCACGAATACCTCCTCGTATTTGCTACCATCTCACGAATACCTTCTCGTATTCGCTACCATCTTATCTCATAAACAACTTCATCTCACACCAAGACCAATCTCGTTGCCATGACTCAACAGTCATGCAACCATCTTGTCACCCGGACTCAACAGTCCCAAAACCAGACCATAACCATAATCAATAACCATAACCAAAAACCATCCCATTAACCATCCCAACTAATCATGGCATTTGGCCAGGCGCTCGTGACCGTAAGCTCGGCTATCATGATAGTTTTAAGAACCCTGCAGAGTTTGCACCTCTTTACCCACAAGTTTGTGATTTCGTCACCCGTCGGCGACTGCAGAACCTCCATTATACCAGTACACAACCGTTGGTGTATGGTCAAGAGATCACAAAATAGCCTTTACAAAGGGGCTACTAGATGAATGGACTCACTAAGGTTTCACCGGCAGGCTAGAATCTCCAATTCTCCCACCCACGGGCCCCCTCTTGTGCCATGCAGTTCCCAGGGCAGTCCTCACTCGACTCCCATTCCCCGCGCCTTCCACAGTCCATAACACTCTAGCAACTTACCTAATTACTCAGCTAAGCCACACCCATACATGGCCTTGTGGTGGCACTGTTATCCTGGCATGTGCATGCATGAACCGGTCCTTAGATCTACAGCAAGTAAACCACCATCTCATGCTACCTCATTCACAAACCCAGTCTTGCCTAGATCTCCCTCCGATCCATATTCATTAACATTATCAGTTTCTCATTATCATTACGAGTGCAGTTAGCTAGACACATCTATCTCGCTTCCCAATCCCATAGACTCAACGAAGCATAAAGCAAAAACCATACCCGACTCATAAACTTCCCTGGCGACAAGGGTGGTTTAACCAAAACTAGTAAACTCCTATAAAAAGGTTTCTCATCATGTTTGACTCAGCACACACACCTTTTCGCAAAACAAAACAGTTTTTCCCAAAACATAGGATCAATATGGTCAAGGAGCACTTGCCTTGTTCTTGTGGTTCCGGTTGTTCTTGGATCTCAAAACCTTGTTGCTGCAGTTCGTCGTAGACAGCTCCCTGAGCTTGTCCTGCTATGTAGGATCACGTGCATACGAGATTCACAGCAATCAATGTAACACCCCAAAATCTGTTAAGAGGGGAATTTAAAATTTTTTGGACGTACTGCATGTGGTGCAGAAATTTAAATTCAAATTGGAATTCAAATTCAAATCAAAACAGAAAAGAAAAGGAAAAAGAAAACCCAACCGGCCAGTGGGCCGAAACCCGCCAGCCGGCCCACTATTCTTCCCCCCTCGCGCCAGCCCACGACCGAGCGCCCTCTCTCCCTCTCACTGACTCGCGGGGCCCGCGTGTCATCTCCTACCTCCGGCGCGCCCAACGGCCGGACTCTTCCTCGCGCCCGATCGCAACCAACTCCGGAAACCATCGCCCCCAGCCCGACTCCCGGTCCCGGACGATTCCAACTCGATCCCAACAGACCGCCACCCCCCTCGCCTATATAAACGTCGACATCGCCCTGTTTTTCCCCCTGATCGGCCGTTCTTCTCTCCGGTGAGAACCGAAGATTCTACAGCCAATTTCCGTCGATCCTTGCTCAAATTTACTGATCTAACATGCTGACCACGTTCCACCGCCGCCGGGGATCCCTGTAGGTGAAGGAAACGACGTGCCTTGCGCCCCAACAGCCACCCCGACGTGCACCGAAGATCTTCGCCGTTGAAGCTCGCCGCCGACCGACTTCCAGGGCCTCCGAGTGCTGGAAAACCCCTCGGTGAGCATCCCCTACCCCTCCGCAGCCGATCCATGCAAAAAGATGCGAGTTCTAACGTATAGCGGCAAAAGCCGAGGCTGCGCCGGCGAGATCGCCATCCCCCGCCGCCGCGCGCCGCCGCACGCGCGGCCTGGCTCCGGCCAGGGCGAGGCGGCCCCTTGAGGGCCGTCTATTTTAAATCGCACGGTAGAATCAAAACCCGCGCGTACCGGTTCGGCGATCTAATCTGAGCCGTCTATTTTAAATCGGACGGTCCACATCAGCCCCGCGTTATAAAGGACAGGATTCTTACGCGCTACCCCCTGGGGATCTTGGAAAACATGAGCTAGCCCCGGAAACTTCTGATCTAGCCCCTGGAACTTTATAAATTTGTGTAAATTCATTTAAAAATCAGTTTTAGCCCCTGGACTTAATAAAAATTAGGAAAACCCCTCTGTTATGTGTAGTTAGACCCCTGGAAATTTATGAAATAATAAATTAGACCCTGCAGTAGTGTGGATTTACCTTTTGACCCTATATGATATTAAATTCAGAAATTTGAATATGTGACTAGGATTTAAATTTAAAAGGTAATGCAAACACATGTACAAATTCAAAATTTAAACTCTCCTAGCACTTGGAAAACTTTAGAATGAGTTAAAAATAGATTTTTAGGCTGAAATGAATCTGTCTAATTGTTGTTCATATTTATTAGTTATAGAAACACATTTTTAGGGTAGGAAATAATTCTGAAAACTGATAAAATAAATTGAAATTAGTTCACATCAGAGGAGAAGTTCAAAAATATATTATTTAATATTTTAGATCAGAACCTATTCTGTTTAGATGACATGTTCTACTATTTAATATTAAAACTCACTTTTAGGCATAGAATAAATCTGAAAAATATAGGAAAATAGGTATGCATAATTAGAAAATGATAAATGAAGTCTCCAAATCCAAAAACTTCAGTTTAGCATTTGGTAGAAGATCTGAAAACCTATTTGGAGTAGGAAAATACCTTTTATACAAACTTTGTGGCTAAGAGGTGTAATAATTAAATATAAAGAATTTGTTCAAATTGGAACTTCATGTATAGTGTGCAAATAGAAATCTGAATACAGAAGTTAGAAATCATATATGTCGAAGTGTGTGGTCGACACTTCCCCCGGACCTGCTCTGGGCAGCCCGCGGAGGTTCTTTTTCGGAGGGGCTAGACACTTGTGGAGAGCTTCAGCGCTAGGGACGAGTGAGGGAGAAGCTTGACACGGCGAGTTTTACGTGGTTCAGGCCGCCGGAGCGTAAAACCCTACATCCACGGTGAGCAGAGGTGCTCGCTGTATTGCTTGTTGCTCAGAACCGGAGTCCTGAGCTTGAGGGTGAGTGATGCCTAGGATGCGAGTTCACAGAGTTCGAACCCTTGCTAACGTTGCACCCGAGCCTTTTATAGTTCAAGGCTCGAGCGGCTTACAAGGGGGGCCCGGGACCCGACAGGTGGTCCCGGGAAGATTGCCTGCCGACTATCGTATCTGCAGTTATGTCGGTAGTTGTCTCTAGCGAAGGCTTCCGAGTATTCGTCCTGCCGCCCTGCCCATGCCGCAAGCTAGTCGTAGTGGTTGATGACGGCGGGGGCGGCAGTGGATGTCTTGTCGCTGTGTTTATTGGCTGGCAGGTTCTGACACGGCACGCCAGTCTGCGATGCGACTGGGTGCAACGGCACCTGACAGATGCGTGCTCCGCGTCTTGGGAAGGCGCGGGCCTTGAATAACATGTACGGGCAAGGTATGGCGCGTCTTTACGCCCGCCTCCTACCGCGCGGGGGGCAGGCAGCACCGTCTTGCTGGCCACGTGGCGAGCCCGGAGCTCTCCTCTAAGGAGAGGGAGGTCCGGCCCCGCGGGACACGTGGAGCCTTCGGACCTCTCCCCGCGGAGGGGGGAGGTCCGGCTTCTGTCGGCCACGTGGCGGGCCCGGAGCTCTCCTCTGAGGAGAGGGAGGTCCGGCCCGGCGGGACACGTGGCGCCTTCGAAGCTCTCCCCGCGGAGGGGGGAGGTCCGGCTGCTGTTGGCCACGGGGCGGGCCCGGAGCTCTCCTCTGAGGAGAGGGAGGTCCGGCCCCGCTGGACACGTGGCGCCTTCGGAGCTCTCCCTGTGGAGAAAGGCGAGATCCTTAGGCATTTTCCCCTGTGCGCTGGGGTACCCCATATCGAGGGTACCGACAGTGGCCCCCGGGCCCGTCTCGGGGGAGATAATGAGCCTGAGGTGGGGCCTCCGTCTCTTCTGTTCCACCCACTTTCTCTAAGTCCCGCATTGACCGCTGCCGGAGCACGAACAGTCGCGGGATCGTGGGAGCGTGCACCCACTTGATGGTTGCTTTTACTGTGGCGGTTCCCAAGGCTGCCACTTCTGCATGTTGCGGCGCTTTCTTCGGGAACCGCCGAAGCGCCTTCCCGGCTCGCCTTCTTGGGAGACTGACTCCTTGACCCACCGCTTTAGCTGGACGGCTTGGGGCCACCTGTCATCGGCGCTCACTCTTGGAGCCGAAGCGGTTGCCCATGCGGTGTATTCGAAGAGTTTCGAATCGCTTTGAATCGTTCCTTGAAAGTTTTAAAAGGGGATCTTACCCGCATCGCGGCTTCCCTTCGCACTTCTAAGCGCTTGCACTTTCCTTGAACTCTTGCGCCTTTGTCTTCCTGTCCTTGAGCTCTCCCCGCCATGGCTTCCAACCTGCTCCCGACGCGTCTCGTTCGTTCCGCCGAGCTTGGGCCAGTGCGCAGGCTGCTGGGCTGGCACACGAAGGAACAGAAACGCCGGCTCCGCCTGGGATCTCTCTCCCTGCTCCTGGAAAAGGGGGAGTGTAAAATCCCCAAAAGTGGTAGCAAGAAAATTCTGCTCATGTGCACTTATGAAAAATGAGGAGAATTAAAACTTTGAATTTTAACAGTGTAAGTTCAAAGTAAGGATTCAAATCTCCCAAAAGCTTCCAAACATGGAGATCTAGATTCACAACTTGGATCTTCATAGTCCAAATATTCAACCTTCCAAATTTCAGCTCATTTGGAGGAGTTTTAATATTTGTTTGGGATTTAAAAGGAAAAGCCCTCTAATCTGAATTTCAAATTCAGTTTCAAATTCCAATTCCCTCAATTTGAAATTTGGGTTTCACAATTGTGTTCACCACCTTTGAATGAGCAGCAATGCCAAAAATTGGAAATTTTGGAGCTGGTTTGCTATATTTTTGAGGCAATACAAAATGGAGAATTCAAACTTCATTTCAAATTCAAATGGTCAAATACAATTCAAACTTTCACACCAGAAATCAAATCATTTGAATTCAGAAAGTTTAAACCATGACTTTCTGTGAAAGTCTAGCCTTAAATGTTGAGTTGCTGGGGAAGAAATATCAGTGGAAATTGGATAGAAATTAGAGGTGGTGGGACCCCTTTGTCAGCCACACAAATGTCCACCGCCTCTGCAGAATTTCGTCGAACAGTGAGAGCTCGACAGCTCTCGGTTGCAACCCGCTCCCGAGAAACACCGTGCCACCTCCTGTTGCCTCGGCTATCTGCTCAGCCCTCCACGCCACAGCAGCAGAACACTTCACTTTGCCCTCTTGGTCTTCAACCGACGTGCTTCCCAGCCCTCTGCTCGAGTGCACAAGCAAGAACACAGAGCCACGCTGGTCTGCTCGGGTCACCGTTGCTGCTTCACGTCTTCCGGGCACTCCAACGCCTCTCCCACATGTCCAGCACCTCCCTAAGGTGCGCCAAGGTGTGTAGATCATACTACCACAGTCCCCTTGCCCTTCCTCGTCGCTGTCTCGCTGGAATTTGAGTTTTGGCGCCGGTACACGTGAAGAACAGCCCCAAACCAAAACTGTAAATTCATCCAACGTGGTTGATCATCGGTTCTACAATTCAAGCCACAATAACTAGTGACCCTAGCGACCTCCCACGCCAAAGCACACATCAAACCATCCACCACAGGCCCCGGGCGACGAGAAATCGCCGGCGGCGGCAAAAACGGGTCGGTCCTCCGGTGAACCCTATGTTACAGCCATTTGCTGCAAGGTTTAGCCTGCGTTCCATGTTCCCAGATCATTGGTGATGCTTTAGAGCAAGGTAGCTCGCCAGGAGAAGCTTCGGACGCGCCAGAACGCGTTGATGCCGAGCTCCCGAGCCGCCCCACCGGTGCCGGCCTGTTTTCGGCCGTTTTCATGCGTGGAAACCTTGCCCGGCAGCTGCGCCATGTTCCCAGGAGCATGTAGGGCGAAACCGGAGCTAATTTGGTGGAGAAATGAGGGCGAACGAGCCATGCCACGATTTGAACTGGTGTGCACGCGCGCCTCTGGCGGGAGGTTGAAGGACCTGACCAGTGGGCCCCCCTGTTAAGTCTCTGTGTAGATTTTAAACAGAGAGCTATCACAGTTTAAAAAATTCATAACTTTGTGTATACAGCTCCAAAAAGGGTGAGACAAATTTTGTCTGAATCCTTAGGGGAAGTACTTTACATAGGAACAAATTGCATGCTATGAAAATGCCCAGGAATTGCTGTAGAATTGTTTTTATTAAATCCTTTAGGGATTTATTACAGGAGCAATTATTTATGAAACATTCCCAAATTTAGGAAGCTAGTCCTTTTCATAGTGCCTGACCTCCAGTAAAAATTTTAGGATTTTTGAAGCTTATTTGGAGGGCTTAATCAGTAGGTTATCTCAGGATTAAATAAATTAGCTAAAAATCATAGAATTGATTTCCAGAAAATTTTTCAACCTTCATAGCTCCATAACTGTCTGTAGGGATGTCCAAAATTTGTGAAACAAATTTTGTTGGATTTCTATCAGTCAGTACTTTGCAGAATGCAAAGAAATTGATCTGAAGATCTCTGGATATTTCTCCAAGATTCATCAAAGTTAAATCTATGGGAATTTAGTCCAGAATGTCTCTGTTATGGAATTTCTTCAAATTTGGCCAGGAAGTTCCTCATGACATTACTGATCTCCAGTAAAAATTTGAGCTTCATTGGAGTTCATTTGCTAGGTCCAATTACCTTCCAAAGTCCAGCCTTTTATTTGGAAATTCAAATTTAAACAGAAACTTTTCAGAACTCCTGTCCAACTTCAAAAATTCATATCTCTCTGATGGTAGCTCCAAAAATGGTGAAACAAATTTTGTTAGAACCATGGAGACTTACCCTAATCAGATCTTCCACTATTAGCTATGTCAAAGCTCCTGAATTGGGCTCAAAATTCAGAGAAGCATTGTACTTGTAGGGATTGTAAAGACTACATTGTGCAATGACATGTCTCCAAATTTGGCTCAAATCATCCTTAGAGAGTCTAGTATCTACTGTAAAAATCCCAAAGCCAATTAAGGATCCTAAATAGCAATAGCTATGAATAGTAGTTTAATTCTTATAAATCCTTAATACTTACACATGTATTTTATTACATTTCATAATGGTGACCGAAGTTGAGGACGCACCGGAGCCCTTGGACGTCCTCCCACTAGAAGCTCACTTCTTCTCTGACTCGCAACCAGGCAAGCCCCGGTTTGCACTGAAGCAGTGAGCGGAGGTCTCACGTGCGTAGCCCTGTTGGTGTCGATTGAGGACCGAGTCGTGTGCGGGCCTGCTGAACAAGTATCGAACAGTACCGGATGGCATACTGACATAAGCAGAAAACCGATGTAAATGGTTAACCTGGGTGCCTAGGCTTACCCAACCGTAAACAGGAGTGGGTTGAGGGTAGCAAGGTGTAAATCTGCCGGTGGGCACAGTCACGCTCCACGCGGGGACCTCCTACCCTTTACGGATGGACCGGTTCGGTGTTTGGGTTGCCTTTGAAAGGTGGTTGCACACAACAGAGTAGGAAGGGGTGTGGAATCACGCTTCTGAAAGTGGGTGTATGCAACGTGTTGTCCGGGTGTCTCCTGATTGCAATTACCGTCCCTCGCGGTTATTTGAGTACCGCTTGTTCACTGTTTCGTGACGTAGTAAGAAGTGAAGTAAGCCAGTTGAATGATAATATGCTGTGATCATATATTAATGTTTTGGAAACCATGTCTGCTGTAGATGTAGAGCTAATTAAGTTTACTTTCTGCTTTGGGCATCACCACATCGGAGGAAAGCGCTTCTTGTTTGATTGTGGACTTCCGATGTGAGGGCTGCCTAAGGCACATGAATTTGCCGCTATAAAACTGAAAGTAAGGATCCACTTATAGGCGTGTCTTTGTCGCAAATTCTTTTTCCTATCATACACCTCCCTGCATGTAGAGTTCCATGCCTAGGTCAGACGGTTAAGCCTTGCTGAGCCATCGTGCTCACGGTTGCAATATTTGAGCTGTATGCAGGTGAGAGCTATGAGGAGGGTTCCGAGGATGAGGCGATGCCCCCGTCAGGGTACACGGCGGAGATGGAGCCCTGCACGCCGCTAGCGTGTAGCGTCACCGGGCTGGACGGTTGCACTTTTGCATAGTTAGGATGAGAGGCTACTAATGTACATTACTTCCGCTGTATAGTTATATTTTGTAAAAGACTTCCGCTGGTTTATATAAAATAAAAGTTTGTATGTTGTTCTTTATTCTTTTCGTGTGTGCTGTTGGGTGCCGCATCGTACGGCACCACCCTATGCGATCCTGGAGTGGGTGAACCACGGGGCGGTCCCCACAGTCGTGGTATCAGAGCTGCATTGGGAATAGCACGCTCGAAAAGAGCTTATTTTGAAAATTTAGAAGTAGTCGAGTGAGGATTAGTCAATAAGCCACATAAGGTCTATGATAGTAGTAGTTACTAAGGTGGAAAAGCTAACTTATGTGTTATACATTCCGTAACGATGCTCCAACGTCAGGTAAGAGGTAAGGTACGCCACCACAGGCGGATCAATTGCGGTAACTCCCCATACGAGTAATAGTATGGTATGGTATACCGTGGCTTGGCACGGTAGTGAATATGAGTCTCTGAACCTCTCAATGGTTCTGAGAGCATATGAAAACGCTGATCTCCAGTGTGCTTTAGGCAAAAGTGCGAATACCCCATCGTGTGGTAAGCAACACGATAGTATGCAACTCTTGAACGTTCAATGTTCAAAGGGCCATACGCAGCGCTCGCCATCGGCGTGCCTCTCAACGGTCATGAGGCAGTAGGTGGTATCCGTTGGGTTGATAAAATTCCCAACCGTGACGACCCGTTCGCGCTCTACTCGGGTTCCTCGTCATGTGGTGTGAAAACACGACCATGTACCTTGAGACGTGGCTTGACTCAAGGATGATCCTTATGGCAATGATACGGACCGTATGTTTTTACTATGATATGGAACTGCCTGCAATGTTAAAACCTTTGTGTGCATCATTATTGTGTGTTTTTCTGCAGGTACACTAACCATGTTAGTGCATGACGTGTACAAACCGTTTGTGAGTGACGACTTTAGTTCCACCATTTGACACGTATATGCCGGAATACCGGTTTAGGATTTTTCTTTGGTGAGGAAACGTAGTACCGACTGCATAAAAGTTTATTTTCAAAGAAAAGAGTCACAATGAAGTTTAGAAATTCATTTAGGGGTTAGTAAACTCCTATATTGAACTAAGAGTCAATTGGGAGTATAGATTCAATCTCAAAAGCATAGGAACAATCTCCCCTGTTTTGGCAGAAACTTTCCTGAACTTCAACAGGGCATAACTTCAGATTGGTTGAACCAATGGAGGTGTGTGATACCATTATGGAAAGGTTTTGAAGTCCTCTACAATTTTTCTGTAGAGTTCCAGAACAAAATCTCCCTCCAAAGGGATGAAAATCTCAGATGAGTAGGTACTGTCCAAAAACAGGGCAGACCAAATGCTCTCTGGAATTTTCTGTATTTCAACCAAAACACTTAGTTTCACCGTTTGACGTCCAGTGTCTGTTGTAAAACAGCGAGTTGGAGTCGAAGGGTATATGTATTTGACATATCACTTCGAGTTAGTACATGTTTGGGTGCAATACAAAAGCGAGGAATTACGCATGCTAACACACTTAACATCCCGTGGTGACCCCGATGGTCGAAATGAACTTTTAACCCATAAAGTTCAATACTTTGGAACTCGATCGTATGACACGGTCCAGGGATGTATATGGTGCATAAAGTTTATACTTTATCCATATGTGTGATTGTTATGCGCATTGTTTATCCCATTCTCGCATTACTATTGTATAGGCTGGATGAGCTAGGCCCACATGTGCTGATCGTTTGAATGGTATGAATGCAGAATGGTGCGGACACGTTCAACGCAAGAGGAGGGAGGTCCGAGTCAAGTTCGTGGTGATGAGTCTCCACCTCCGGAGCAGACCACGACGCAGCAGCAACCACCTCCTCCACCGCCAGAACTTCCAAGGAATCTTGTGGAGGTTCTCGCCGCAGTGCTCGGCTCGCGCGACGAGCAAACCGAGTTACTGCAGATGTTGGTGCAGCAGAATGCGTCCCATCAGGGAGGATGCCAAGACAATGGGCAACGCCAGCCCCAACAAAGTTCGTATTCAGAATTCATGGCAGCCCATCCATCGGTCTTCACGGAGGCCGAAGAACCTTTGGAGGCGGACAGCTTTATCCGCACTCTGTAGGCAAAGTTCGGGCTGCTACGATGCACCGAACATCAGAAGGCGCTGTACGCAGCGCAACAGCTTCAAGGAGAAGCCGGTACCTGGTGGGCGAACTACACCGCCTCCTTACCGGCTGGCCATGCCGTCACATGGACGGAGTTCCGGGAGGTGTTCCGCGCCTATCACATACCTCCCGGTGTGATGGAAATGAAGCTCCAGGAGTTCCTGGCGCTACGACAAGGCGAGAGGAGTGCTCATGAGTACTCCAGGTTATTGAACCGGCTGGCGCAGTATGCGCCAGGATTTGTGGGCACGGAAGACAACAAGCGCAATGCGTTCTTCCGGGGCCTGAACTCCAAGATGAAGGTCCATCTCGCCCAGAGCAATCGCGGCACATTCAACGACCTAGTTAATGCCGCGATTCTACAGGAGAATGCTCAGCGCGAGCGCGGTTCTGACAAGAGGAAACGCAGCGCGCTGACGAGCAGCAGTGGTGGGACGCCACAGAAATACCGTGTGGTGTATCGTTCACCATCTGGTCACAGATGGCAGCCACCGGCGCGACCGCCTCAGTTCTGCGGTCGACAATATAATGCGCCGGGCTTTCGACCAACGTATCCACCACAGCAACAGCAGCAGAAAAGGATGGTCCCGCGTGCACCTCAGTTTCAACAGCGTGCACCGGGATTCCGTCCTCAAGTCGGCGGGACCCCGACACCTTACACGTGCTACACGTGTGGCCGTGTCGGGCACATTTCAAGAGACTTCCCCGAGCCGCGACAGGGCAGGGGTGCAGCACCATATCAGGGTGCTAATCAAACCCGCAACCAGCCCAAGAAACCAGCACCAAAATCCGGCAACGTCCACCACTTAGCCATCGAAGATGTGCCGGAAGGCGAACCCGTCCTCGCGGGTACGTTCTCTTACCTAGATCATCCCGTAGTCATACTTTTTGACTCCGGTGCCACCCATAATTTCATAAGTCAGTCTTATGTTATTACATATCAACTGCCTATCATTCCCACAAATAATTCATATTTGATATGTTCTCCGGGTGGGAAAATAACAGCTGATAAAATGGTCTATAGAGCACCATTACATTTTGGTGGGAATCTATATCCGACGTCTCTAATCATGTTAGAGAGTCAAAAACTTGATGTCATTTTAGGAATGTCATGGCTACATCGCCATGGTGCTGTTCTTGACATCATTCCACGTGTGGTTCGTTTAAACTCTCCACTTCATGAACCACATGTTCTTATTCTTGACCGTTTGGTTCAAGAAACCCCAGCCACATATAACACGGAAGCCACGAAACTTGAGGATATTCGTGTGGTCCGTGAATACCTGGATGTCTTTCCGGATGATCTTCCGGGCATGCCACCCGAAAGAGATGTCAAGTTCAAGATTGAACTCGTACCTGGGACGACACCAATCTCACGAAGACCATATAAGATGGCTCCGAATGAGCTGGCTGAACTAAAGGAGCAGCTCAACGATTTGATGAAGAAGGGTTTCATTCGACCGAGTTCCTCGCCATGGGGATGCTCGGCGCTGTTTGTGAAGAAGAAGGATGAAACCTTGAGGTTCTGTGTGGACTACCGACCTCTCAACGCCGTCACCATAAAGAATAAATATCCACTGCCCCGCATCGATATTCTCTTCGATCAATTTGTGGGTGCGAGTGTATTTTCTAAGATGGATCTTCGCTCCGGATATCATCAAATCAAGATCCGAGCGGAGGATATCCCAAAGACGGCCTTCTCGACGAGATATGGGTTGTATGAATACCTCGTCATGTCTTTTGGTCTCACCAACGCCCCGGCACACTTCATGTATCTCATGAACTCAGTGTTCATGCCGGAGTTGGACAAGTTTGTGGTGGTGTTCATAGACGACATCTTGGTTTACTCCAAGACTGAAGAAGAACACGCCAAACACTTGCATATCGTACTTCAGCGATTAAGAGACCATAAGCTTTATGCTAAGTTCAGCAAGTGCGAGTTTTGGATCAGCCAAGTGCCATTCCTTGGTCACATTATTTCTGCAGAAGGCATTGCAGTTGATCCAAGCAAAATTGAACAAGTGCTGAAATGGAAGTCCCCCACATCAGTCCATGAAGTCAGGAGTTTCTTCGGGTTAGCAGGATATTATCGGAGATTCATACCAAATTTCTCCAAGCTTGCTAAGCCGATGACTGAACTGTTGAAAAAGGGGATCAAATATGTTTGGAGCTCAGCTTGTGAAGAAGCTTTCCAAGCATTAGTGAAGCATCTTACAACAGCCCCGGTGTTAGCTCAACCGGATACAACCAAGCCCTTTGACGTATATTGTGATGTGTCTGGCATCGGGCTTGGCTGTGTATTGATGCAAGGAGGAAGAGTGGTCGCCTATGGCTCACGTCAACTTCGTAACCACGAGCAGCACTATCTGACTCATGATCTTGAGCTCGCTGCTGTGGTATTGGCCTTAAAGATGTGGAGGCACTATTTGCTTGGGAACTTAGTGCACCTCTACACCGACCACAAAAGTCTGAAATATATATTCACTCAAAAGGAGTTGAATATGCGGCAACGGAGATGGCTAGAACTGATCAAAGACTATGAGATCGAGATTCATTACCATCCCGGGAAGGAAAACATGGTTGCCGATGCCTTAAGCCGCAAATCTCATGTCAACAGTCTGTCCATCACCCCACTTGAAGAGGAGGAGCCGAGTCTGTACTTGGTTCCATATGGGGCATTGTATAATCTTGCTCTCGTCCCTAGAATACGAGAGGAGATTATGGGAGCACAGAAGAAAGACGTGGGAATGTCGCACATTCGGAGAAGGATGAAGAATGGCGAAATGAAATGCTTCCGAAGAGATGATAACGGTATACTATGGTTTAAAGACCGTATAGTGGTACCCCGCGACATGAAGCTTCGGAGGAAAATATTGGACGAAGCTCATTTGTCCAAGTATTCTATTCATCCGGGCAGCAACAAGATGTACCAAGATCTGAAAACAAGGTTTTGGTGGACGCGGATGAAAAGAGAAATCGCAAAGTACGTATCCGAATGTGATACATGTCGGCGGGTGAAAACCGACCATATGCGTAAAGCCGGACAGCTGCAACCGTTGAACATTCCGGCGTGGAAGTGGGAGGATATCAGCATGGACTTCATAGTAGGATTACCTCTCACGTCTCACAAACATGACTCGATTTGGGTGATAGTCGATCGACTAACCAAGTCGGCTCATTTCATTCCCGTACATACCAGTTACGTGGCCAAGCAATATGCGGAGCTTTATATTGCAAGAATCTTATGCTTGCACGGTGTTCCCCACTCCATTATTTCAGATCGCGGTGTGCTGTTTGTCTCTCGGTTTTGGGAACAGCTGCAGGCATCATTGGGGACCAAACTGATCCGAAGCTCCGCGTATCACCCGCAGACAGATGGTCAAACTGAACGGGTGAATCAAGTGCTTGAAGACATGCTACGCGCTTGTGCCATTCACCACGGACAGAATTGGGACGATCATTTGCCGTTGGCGTAGTTTTCTTACAACAATGGCTATCAAGCTAGCATAAAGATGGCGCCGTATGAAGCTCTCTACGGCCGGAAATGTCGCACACCTCTCAACTGGTGCGAGTCCGGCGAGCGAGTCATCTACGGCATTGAACTGGTGAATGAAGCTGAACAACAAGTGCGAGTGATACGAGCCAACCTCAAGGCTGCTCAATCTCGTCAGAAAAGCTATGCGGATAAAAGACGCCGTCCTCTCCACTTCAACATCGGGGACCATGTGTATGTCCGTGTGTCTCCGATGAAAGGAGTTCACCGTTTCGGAGTGAAGGGTAAACTTGCGCCGCGGTTCATTGTTCCGTTCACTGTTATTGAAAAATGTGGACTCGTGGCCTATCGCCTAGATTTACCGGCGTCGCTCGCACTCATTCACAACGTCTTCCACATCTCTCAGCTGAGGAAATGCCTCAAACCCTCAGCTAAAATCCGCACTGAAGACATAGAAGTTCTTCAACCGGACCTCACGTACACGGAGTATCCAATCCGGATCATCGATGAAAAGGCTCGTGCCACAAGAAACCGGACCTTATGGTTCTACAAGGTCTTGTGGAGTAACCATACCACTGATGAGGCGACATGGGAAAGCGAGGATTATCTACGAGCGTATTATCCGGACTTGCTATCATCATATACCCGGTAAGGTTTTCCCCACTTTACTTTTCCTTTGGAATCTCGAGACGAGATTCTTTTTAAGGGGGGAGGGATGTAAAATCCCCAAAAGTGGTAGCAAGAAAATTCTGCTCATGTGCACTTATGAAAAATGAGGAGAATTAAAACTTTGAATTTTAATGGTGTAAGTTCAAAGTAAGGATTCAAATCTCCCAAAAGCTTCCAAACATGGAGATCTAGATTCACAACTTGGATCTTCATAGTCCAAATATTCAACCTTCCAAATTTCAGCTCATTTGGAGGAGTTTTAATTTTAGTTTGGGATTTAAAAGGAAAAGCCCTCTAATCTGAATTTCAAATTCAGTTTCAAATTCCAATTCCCTCAATTTGAAAATTGGGTTTCACAATTGTGTTCACCACCTTTGAATGAGCAGCCATGCCAAAAATTGGAAATTTTGGAGCTGGTTTGCTATATTTTTGAGGCAATACAAAATGGAGAATTCAAACTTCATTTCAAATTCAAATGGTCAAATACAATTCAAACTTTCACACCAGAATTCAAATCATTTGAATTCAGAAAGTTTAAACCATGACTTGCTGTGAAAGTCTAGCCTTAAATGTTGAGTTGCTGGGGAAGAAATATCAGTGGAAATTGGATAGAAATTAGAGGTGGTGGGACCCCTTTGTCAGCCACACAAATGTCCACCGCCTCTGCAGAATTTCGTCGAACAGTGAGAGCTCGACAGCTCTCGGTTGCAACCGGCTCCCGAGAAACACCGTGCCACCTCCTGTTGCCTTGGCTATCTGCTCAGCCCTCCAGGCCACAGCAGCAGAACACTTCACTTTGCCCTCTCGGTCTTCAACCGACGTGCTTCCCAGCCCTCTGCTCGAGTGCACAAGCAAGAACACAGAGCCACGCTGGTCTGCTCGGGTCACCGTTGCTGCTTCACGTCTTCCGGGCACTCCAACGCCTCTCCCACACGTCTAGCACCTCTCTAAGGTGCGCCAAGGTGTGTAGATCATACTACCACAGTCCCCTTGCCCTTCCTCGTCGCTGTCTCGCTGGAATTTGAGTTTTGCCGCCGGTACACGTGAAGAACAGCCCCAAACCAAAACTGTAAATTCATCCAACGTGGTTGATCATCGGTTCTACAATTCAAGCCACAGAAACTAGTGACCCTAGCGCCCTCCCACGCCAAAGCACACATCAAACCGTCCACCACAGGCCCCGGGCGACGAGAAATCGCCGGCGGCGGCAAAAACGGGTCGGTCCTCCGGTGAACCCTATGTTACAGCCATTTGCTGCAAGGTTTAGCCTGCGTTCCATGTTCCCCGATCATTGGTGATGCTTTAGGGCAAGGTAGCTCGCCAGGAGAAGCTTCGAACGCGCCAGAACGCGTTGATGCCGAGCTCCCGAGCCGCCCCACCGGTGCCGGCCTGTTTTCGGCCGTTTTCATGCGTGGAAACCTTGCCCGGCAGCTGCGCCATGTTCCCAGGAGCATGTAGGGCGAAACCGGAGCTAATTTGGTGGAGAAATGAGGGAGAACGAGCCATGCCACGATTTAAACTAGTGTGCACGCGCGCCTCCGGCGGGAGGTTGAAGAAGGACCTGACCAGTGGGCCCCCCTGTTAAGTCTCTGTGTAGATTTTAAACAGAGAGCTATCACAGTTTGAAAAATTCATAACTTTATGTATACAGCTCCAAAAAGGGTGAGACAAATTTTGTCTGAATCCTTAGGAGAAGTGCTTTACAGAGGAACAAATTGCATGCTATGAAAATGCCCAGGAATTGCTGTAGAATTGTTTTTATTAAATACTTTAGGGATTTATTACAGGAGCAATTCTTTATGAAATATTCCCAAATTTGGGCAGCTAGTCCTTTTCATAGTGCCTGACCTCCAGTAAAAAATTTAGGATTTTTGAAGCTTATTTGGAGGGCTTAATCAGTAGGTTATCTCGGGATTAAATAAATTAGCTAAAAATCATAGAATTGATTTCCAGAAAATTTTTCAACCTTCATAGCTCCATAACTTTCTGTTGGGATGTCCAAAATTTGTAAAACAAATTTTGTTGGATTTCTCTCAGTCAGTACTTTGCAGAATGCAAAGAAATTGATCTGAAGATCTCTGGATATTTCTCCAAGATTCATCAAAGTTAAATCTTTGGGAATTTAGTCCAGAATGTCTCTGTTATGGAATTTCTTCAAATTTGGCCAGGAAGTTCCTCATGACATTACTGATCTCCAGTAGAAATTTGAGCTTCATTGGAGTTCATTTGCTAGGTCCAATTACCTTCCAAAGTCCAGCCTTTTATTTGGAAATTCAAATTTAAACAGAAACTTTTCAGAACTCCTGTCCAACTTCAAAAATTCATATCTCTCTGATGGTAGCTCCAAAAATGGTGAAACAAATTTTGTTAGAACCATGGAGACTTACCCTAATCAGATCTTCCACTATTAGATATGTCAAAGCTCCTGAATTGGGCTCAAAATTCAGAGAAGCATTGTACTTGTAGGAATTTTAAAGACTACATTGTGCAATGACATGTCTCCAAATTTGGCTCAAATCATCCTTAGAGAGTCTAGTATCTACTGTTAAAATCCCAAAGCCAATTAAGGATCCTAAATAGCAATAGCTATGAATAGTAGTTTAATTCTTATAAATCCTTAATACTTACACATGTATTTTATTACATTTCATAATAGTGACCGAAGTTGAGAACGCACCGGAGCCCTTGGACGTCCTCCCACCAGAAGCTCACTTCTTCTCTGACTCGCAACCAGGCAAGCCCCGGTTTGCACTTAAGTACCTTTTATAAAATTCTTTATTTGTATCACTTATGTCTAGGGTGAATGGTTGCATTAGAGTTAAGGTGTTTGAAACCCCACTTGCCTAACCTCTTAAATCCTATGAAGGGTTGGGTAGATTACAAAGCCGACGAGTAGACAAGGCCCCGCTAATATGCTTAGGACCTCGGTAGAAGTCGAGTAGTTGGAATCTACTCGCGAGGTCAGGTTTATCACACGGTTTGGTCAGAATAGAAAATGACTTAAGAGTGGTAAAAATGAGACCCAGCAGGGGGGATAGGAAGCAGTGAGCGGAGTTCTCACATGCGTAGCCCTGTTGGTGTCGTTTGAGGACCGAGTCGTGTGCGGGCCTGCTGAACAAGTATCGAACAGTACCGGATGGCATACTGACATAAGCAGGAAACCGATGTAAATGGTTAACCTGGGTGCCGAGGCTTACCCAACCGTAAACAGGAGTGGGTTGAGGGTAGCAAGGTGTAAATCTGCCGGTGGGCACAGTCACGCTCCACGCGGGGACCTCCTACCCGTTGCGGATGGACCGGTTCGGTGTTTGGGTTGCCTTTGAAAGGTGGTTGCATACAACAGAGTAGGAAGGGGTGTGGAATCACGCTTCTGAAAGTGGGTGTATGCAACGTGTTGTCCGGGTGTCTCCTGATTGCAATCACCGTCCCTCGCGGTTATTTGAGTACCGCTTGTTCACTGTTTCATGACGTAGTAAGAAGTGAAGTAAGCCAGTTGAATGATAATATGCTGTGATCATATATTAATGTTTTGGAAACCATGTCTGCTGTAGATGTAGAGCTAATTAAGTTTACTTTCCGCTTTGGGCATCACCACATCGGAGGAAAGCGTTTCTTGTTTGATTGTGGACTTCCGATGTGAGGGCTGCCTAAGGCACATGAATTTGCCGCTATAAAACTGAAAGTAAGGATCCACTTATAGGCGTGTCTTTGTCGCAAATTCTTTTTCCTATCATACACCTCCCTGCATGTAGAGTTCCATGCCTAGGTCAGACGGTTAAGCCTTGCTGAGCCATCATGCTCACGGTTGCAATATTTGAGCTGTATGCAGGTGAGAGCTATGAGGAGGGTTCCGAGGATGAGGCGATGCCCCCGTCAGGGTACACGGCCGAGATGGAGCCCTGCACGCCGCCGTGATTTCTCCGGTTCCATGCTGCTAGTGTGTAGCGTCCCCGGGCTGGACGGTTGCACTTTTGCATAGTTAGGATGAGAGGCTACTAATGTACATTACTTCCGCTGTATAGTTATATTTTGTAAAAGACTTCCGCTGGTTTATATAAAATAAAAGTTTGTATGTTGTTCTTTATTCTTTTCGTGTGTGCTGTTGGGTGCCGCATCGTACGGCACCACCCTATGCGATCCTGTAGTGGGTGAACCACGGGGCGGTCCCCACAGGGAGATGGTCTTCTTTACTGCTTACGCCCTGGCGGGGTTCGTCCCGCCAATTTCTTCCTTCTTCGTCACATTGCTGGAGACATATGGTCTCCAGATCCACCACCTTTCTCCCAACTCCTTCGCAATGGCCGCTGTCTTCGTCCATTTCTGTGAGATGTTTGTGGGGGTGCACGCTTCAGTGATGCTCTTCCGCTACTTCTTCGTGTTGCGGACGACCGGGTCCGGCTCGAAGACCCAGATGGGAGCGTACTATTTCCAGCATCGCTGCAAGGACCCAAAGGTCTCTGGGTACCTTCTACCTTTCAGTGCATCGAGGTGGGAAAACTGGAGGGAGAGCTGGGTGGTCATGCAGACCGACGAGCACGATCGCCTGCAGCTCCCAACCACTGGCCCAACCATCGAGCGTCGCTTCTGGGAGGAGGTCCCAGAGTTGGAGCAGGAGTACGCACCGGTCTTGGAGCGGATCCGGTTCTTGGCCAACGAGGGGCTAACGTCCCTGATGGTGCTAATGGATTTCATGTCGCGCCGTATTGCGCCCTTGCAGCAGCGCAGTCACCCAGCATGGTACTACACTGGTGAGCAGGACTGTACCAGGTTGGAGAGGGGTCTCGGCTCTGATCCTTCCGATGAGGAGCTGTACGAGATGGTGGGCAAGGTGAGCGGCGACTTCATCCCCAGTGGCGACCCCGCCTTCCTGTCCTCTGCCACTCCCCTCTTCTTAGAGCCGCAGAGGAGGTCAGAGCTACTGCGGAAGATGCCGAACCTCGACGACATCGGGATCGCCGTCCGTCAGGTTGGGGATACCTTCCGGGGCATCTCAATCCCGGGAATCAAGCGCTCCGGATCGGAGCGCGAGGCGTCTGTCGCTGCCCAACCCGCCCCAAGGGCCGGCGGAACTCAAGCCGCCGACAAGGGGAAGGGGAAGGAGCCGGCCCCCGGGCAGCCGGAGAAAAAACGCGCCCGGTTTCCTCCGAGGGCGCCGCCTACGCCGAGTCAGGGAGCCAGTGCACCCTTGCACCCATCTCCCAGAGGCGCTGGTCCATCGAGTGGCGACCCGAATCGACCACGGGTGTCCCACTCCAGCGGGTCTCTTCCCGGACAGCGGCAGTCCGAAGAACCCCAAGTGTCCCGCCATCCTTCCTCAGGCGGAGGGGCTTCTAGGATGGACGCCGGTGGGGCGACGCCGGGGAGTGTGCCGGGGGTCCAGACGCCACAGCCCGCGACCGTCCCAGCCGCAGGTCCTGGCGGTTCAACTGCGGCCCAGAGGCCGGGGCTACAAGCCCGTTGGAGCGCTCATGTCGCCCAGTAAGTGTTGTTCTTTCTGGCTTGTAGGAGTAGCGTTCTCGTCTCCTCTCTTAGCCTGAGAGCTTTCTTTCCCTGCAGGGACCGACCGGCTGCCGGGGACGGGCCTATTACCTGGCCATCTCCAGTTGGTGGAGGCTCCGCGCCACAGCATCTGGGAACCGCGGTGGTTCCAATGGCCCCCAAGCCGGCGGGGGCTTCTTTTGTGCCGGCGGGTTCGTCCTCTACGGTGGCTGCGGCCGCACCTGTCCGCCCTCCTTCACCAGCCTGGAAGTCCGGTGCTGAGGCTGGAAGGGCCGCTGTAGGTGCAGTTGCTGGCTCCCTGGCTCCCTCAGGACAGCGTCTTGCTCCTGTTGCTGAGGCACCAGCACCTCCGCCGGTCTTAGACGCGACAGGGGAGGTCAGGGGCACGACTCCTGTCCCCGCTGTCCCGACGCCCATGTGGGATGCCCTGGGGCGTGTCCAGACCAGCGCCCGACAGTTCCAGGCCGCCTTTGAGCGGGAGCGGGGGGCGCTGGCCGGAGAGAGGGAACACCTTCTTAGCTGGGAGCACCTCCTGCAGCAGCGGACCCAGGAGGCTAAGGCGGAGCTTGACTCGAGGCAGTCGAGACTTGAGGCCAAGAGTGCTCTGCTCGACGCTCAGAAGAAAGCCATCAGCCGCCTGGACTCAGAGACCCGGCGGCTCCGCGCTTCCTACCGCGAAGCCCTGGCCCAGGTTGAAGCCAAGGCTGAGGCACGCTCTGCTGCCGCGGAGGAATTGCGGCTGCAGGTAGTTCATCGAGAGTGCGCCATCGCTGATCGGGAACGTGCTGCAGCGGCCGAGGAGGAGAAGATTGCCGCACGGCTGAAGGCCAGAGAGGGCGAGCTGAGGGCTCGGGCCGAGGAGTTGGAGCTCCGCGAGTCGGCTGCCGCTGCGAGGGAGGAGCAATCCTCCCGGGAGCGCCAGGTGGCGTTGGATCTCGAGCTGGCGGCTCACCAAGAGGTAGAGAAGCTCCAGTCTTCGCGGTCTGCTGAGGCCCAGGCGGTCTGGGGCTTTATTACCGAGGCGGGGTCCGCCTTGGTTCCTCTTGGTTTCAGCCCGCTGCGGACGGAGGCTCCACCGCAGGAGATGTCCGAGGCAATCCTGACACTTGAGTCCATCGACGGCAAGCTGGGCCAGCTCGAAGCGGTGATCGCCGACGAGCTTGAGGTGGAGGGACGGGGCCTGGCGAAGGAGGTCGCTACGCACGTACTGGCGTGCTTCCGGAGCCAGGACCCTTCCTTCTCTCTGGAGCCAGTCTGTCTAGGGCCCGTCACCGAGGGGGAGGAAGCTGCCAGGGTCGAGGTTGAGGACGTGTCCGCCCTTGTGGCCTCTAGGTTCCAACGGCAGTCCGGGGACTCTTAGGCATCTGCCCCCGTGGCTAAAAGGCCCTGTACCTCCTTCTCCTTTTTTATTTTTGTTGGGTCTGTAGCCCAGCTCATGGAGCCTTGTGCGAATAGACTCTTGTTATCTTCTGCGTCTGTGTGCTTTAGTCTTCTTCTTGGTTTTACCTGGCCGAGCCCTTAGCTCCGCAAGGTACTCAGAGGCCTTGACCAATCCCGAAGCTCTGCACAGACACCTTCCCCGGGTCCTTACTGTATTAAGGGCCCCGGAGGTCTCCAGGACCCGCCCCATGAGAATGGGGAGGTCCGGACCTGTTAGCCACGTGGCGGGCCCGGAGCTCTCCTCTGAGGAGAGGGAGGTCCGGCCCCGCGGGACACGTAGAGCCTTTGGAGCTCTCCCCTCGGGGGGGGGGGGGGAGGTCCGGTTTCTGCCAGCTACGTGGCGGACCCGGAGCAACCCCCCTGAGGAGAGGGAGGTCCGGCCCCGCTGGACATGTGGGGCCTTCGGGGCTCGCCCCTGCGGAGGTGGCGAGGTCCGGATTCTTCGGTCTTACCTTGGAGTTCCGATCTTGCGCGATCCCGTAGCGGCCCCCTGGTAGGTGTGTCCCATTGATTGGATGCTCCTACCATACTTCTGCGGGGAGCTGAGGCCGAGAGGTCCTGCACACGAGTAAGGGAAACGTAATTCTCCTTTGGGGCTCCCCCTCCCCTATCTCAAAGTCTTATTTGGCTTACGGTCCCCATCCATTTGTACGGTGCTTGGGGACTACAGTGCGCGAAGTGCCGGGAGCTCGGGGCCCCCTGGCCATCGGCAGGTACCTCCAACGCAACTGCCTTTGGTAGGGCAGCAAATGCCGACTAGAGGTAAGAATGAGAAGAGGGAGCTGAACGCATGGTGAGCATACGCCGGAAGTGCGGTCATAAAAATTTAGTACGTAATTTAAATTAGCACAAGGGAAAAGCAAAGTAGGACAAGTTTCTTTTCACATAAATTTCCATAGGAGGAAGGCAGGCTAAACATGGAGGCCACGACCCGTCCCACTAAAAAGGGAAGCAAGACTCTACGCGCTTGGTGTCGGAACCAGGCAAAGCTGAACGTGGTCCTGGACCGTCCCCTGAGACTTAGCGGCTCCGAGCGCTGTTCCTGGGCTCTATGGAATCTATTACAAAAGGAAGAGGCTGTCCTACTATTGCCCTAGGGATAGAACTTACAGAGATGCTCTATGTTCCAAGGGTGCGGGAGCGGGTCCCCGTCCTCGGTGGAAAGGCGTACGCACCCGGGACGGCACACTTTTGTGACTCGGAAGGGACCTTCCTAACTAGGGGAGAGTTTGTGGGTCCCTTCACGAGAAAGTATACGCTGCAGCACCAGGTCGCCTTCCTGCAGCTCCCGGACACGCACAGACCTCTGATGGTAGCGGCGGAGCGCTTGTCTGTACCGTGCGTTACGGAGTGCTGCATGCAATCGGACCTCGTCGATGTCTCCACGCCGGAGGTTGTCCTGCACGGCTTCGTCGTAAGCTTGGACACGGTGAGACTTCAGGGTGATCTCTGGGGGAAGCACAGCTTCGGCCCCATACACCATGAAGAAGGGTGTCTCTCCGGTGGCCTGGCTCTGGGTTGTCCGGTTAGCCCATAGTGTGCTCGGAAGCTCATCCACCCAATTGGCACCATGTTTCTTCAGGCTGGCATAGGTGCGAGTCTTGAGGCCCCGAAGAATCTCGGCGTTGGCCCTCTCGACTTGCCCATTGCTCTTTGGGTGAGCAACAGAGACATAGCACACCTGGATGCCGAGGTCTTCGCAGTAGTCTTGGAACGCTGCGCTGGTGAACTGGGTCCCGTTGTCGGTGATGATTCTGTTCGGGACCCCGAACCGGCAGACAATCGACTTGATGAACTTTACTGCGATTGCTTGTTGATGGTGACGACTGGTGTGGCTTCCGGCCACTTGGTGAACTTGTCGATGGCGATATAGAGGTACCGGAATCCCCCGATGGCTCTAGGGAATGGTCCCAGGATGTCCAACCCCCATACGGCAAACGGCCATGAGGGCGGGATCATCTGTACCGCCTGAGCCGGTGTATGGATCTGCTTGGCGTGGAACTGGCATGCCTTGCAGCTCTCGACCAGCTTGACGGCATCCTGGAGTGCTGTCGGCCAGTAGAAGCCATGCCGGAAGGCTTTACCGACAAGCGTGCGTGAGGAAGAGTGACTCCCACATTCGCCTCCATGGATCTCAGCGAGCAATTGCAGCCTCCCCCTGGGTTATGCACCGCAATAGGACGTGGTTGGCGCCACGCCGGTAGAGATCCCCTTCTACCAGCGCGTATCTCTTAGCCATGCGCACGATCCGTTCAGCGGATACACATTCATCAGGGAGGATGTTGTCTTTCAAGTAGTCTCAGATCTCCGTGATCCCTACATCGGGTCTGACTTGAGCTTCTGGATCATGAGCGCTGGGTTGCACGGAGTCCCCTGTGACGCTTACGATCCTTGGCAGCGTCCATGACTGCAGGGCCGCCGGGACCGCCAGCTTCGAGGTGCTGGTCCAGCCCCCTTCGCCCGGCTCGGCGGGCCGGGCTGTGGGCCGCAGCAACGTCCTCTCGAAGACTCCTTCGGGCACAGGGGCTCCGGTGGAGGCCTTCGTTGAGAGGTCGTCTGCTGCGGCATTGCCAGCGTGCGGTACGTGGCGCAGGTCCAAGGCGAGGAAGTCTTTCTCCAACATCTGCACGTGGAGCAGGTAAGCAGCTAGCTGTGGGTCATTGCAGGAGCATTCACCCTTAACTTGCTTGATAACTATCTGGGAGTCGCCCTGTGCCAACAACTGGCGAGCGCCCAGAGACAGGGCCGTCTTTAGGCCAAAGATGAGTGCTTCATACTCTGCCGTGTTGTTGGTTGCCTTGAAATTGAGACGCACCATATACCCAAACTGCTCCCCCGATGGCATGAGAAGTAGTACGCCAGCACCGGCCCCCTGCTTTCTCAAGGAGCCGTCGAAGAAGAGCGTCCAGTGAGGCCCGGTGAAGACCGGAGCTCGGTACTTTGGTTCACCGCCTTCGTGGCCCCCTGGGTCAGCCTTCGTTGGCGTCCACTCAGCCATGAAGTCAGCCAGTGCTTGGCTCTTGACTGCATGACGAGGAAGGAAATCCAGCTCAAACTCCGCCAGTTCCGCTGCCCATTTAGCGACATTGCCAGTCGCGTGGGGGCTGTGAAGGATAGCCTTCAGCGGGTAGGCCCAATCTTGGAAGTAGTGGCGGAGCTTCCTGGACACCACGAGCACTGCATACAGCAGCTTATGGACCTCCAAGTACCTTGTCTTGGCGTCATGGAGGACCTCACTGATGTAGTAGACAGGCCTCTGGATGGTCCAGACCCTCCCTCCCAGGCCAGAGATGTCTTCATCCATGGGCTCAGGCCTACAGGAGGTGGGTGGGTCCAGGGAGGCTGCCGGGAACTGAGACTCGAAGGCTCCCAAGCCGCCTTGGACCTCCGGGAGCTCCGGGGGGTCCCTTTGGGCCTCCGGGAGATCTCTTTGGACTTCCGGGAGGTTCCGTTGGACCTCCAGGAGGTCCCGTTGGTCCTCCGGGAGGTTGTCACGGAGGTCCCGGGGTCCGTCTTGGACCTCCAGGGGGTTGTCTTGGAGGTCTGGGAGGTCGTCTTGGACCTCCGGGGTTTCCTGGCGCCTGTATCCTGCTACCGGAGCAGGCTGTGGCGACGAGAGGTCCGGCCGCTCTGCGACGAGGACCATACTCACCACTTCAGTTGTCACCGCGATGTAGAGCAACAAATGCTCTTCGGGCTCGGGGGCTACCATGATGGGTAGGGTCGTCAGGAGTTGCTTCAACTCCTGGAAAGCTTCTTCTGCTTCGTCGGTCCAAACAAATGGGCCGGATTTGCGCAGGAGCTTAAAGAAGGGGAGCGCTCGCTCTGCTAACCTTGGTATAA
Source organism: Neostapfia colusana (assembly GCA_030760725.1). Lineage (NCBI taxonomy): Eukaryota > Viridiplantae > Streptophyta > Magnoliopsida > Poales > Poaceae > Neostapfia > Neostapfia colusana. Next base: position 116,546,006 of record JASWHV010000001.1, on the reverse strand, counting down.
ACCGACTCAGCGCGGCTAGGCATCCCGTGAGTTTCTGGACTTCTTTGATGCGGGCGGGGGGCCGCATCAAGTCGATGGTCTTGATCTTCTCTGGGTCCAGAGGACACGCCGAACACACACTTGTCGGGGTTCAGCTTGGTGCGCGTAGAGCGCAGTTTGTCAAAGACTAAGGCCAGGTTATCTAGTAGGGATGAACTCTGCCTGACCTTAACAACGATGTCATCGACATACACCTCAACTAAGTCTCTTATCAACTCCCCGAAGGTTTTGTGCATTGCACGTACAAAGATGGGGAGAGCGTTCTTTAGGCCATAAGGCATAGAGACATAACAGTACAGACCGTCTACTGTGATGAAGGAGGTGTGCTCTTCATATCCTCTAGACATAGGGATCTGGTGGAAACCCGAGTAGGCGTCTAGGAAGCACAGCATATCACAGCCCGATGTCGAGTCTACTATTTGATCTATTCTAGGGAGAGGGAATGGATCTTTGGGACATGCCTTATTGAGACTGGTGTAGTCTATGCACATCCGGAGCTTCCCGCCGGCCTTCGGGACAACAACGGGGTTCGCCAACCACCGGGGGTGGTCGACTTCCCTTATGAAGCCAGCGTCCAGCAGCTTCTTGATTTCTTCCCGGATGAAGTTTTGCCGCTCGATGGACTGCTTGGGGGGCTTCTGTTGGACTGGCCGGGCGTCGGGGAAAACCTTCAAGTGGTGCTCGATCACCTCCCTAGGGATCCCCGACATCTGCGATGGCTGCCATGCAAACACGTCGACGATGTGCCGGAGGAAGGTGACGAGCGCGCCTTCCTATTTGCTATCCAGGCCCCTGGCTACCCGGGTGGTCTGGGTGGCATCGGCGCCAATTTGGACGAGCTTCAGGGGGACGTCGCCCTCGTCGAGGGGTTGCACACGGGGTGCTGCGGTAGAGGCACGGTGACATGCACTCGGGTGGAGCCGATCTGGTTCTGCACTGCCAGGGGCTGGTGCTCTAGCTGTTGCAAGCGCTTGGAGCTTTTCCAAGGCTGACACTGCGGCAGTGCGGTCTCCACGAATCCTGAGGACGCCTGTTGGTGTAGGCATCTTCAAGACGAGGTAGCCGTAGTGGGCTACTGCCATGAATCGGTACAGGGCTGGCCTGCCAATTATGGCATCGAAGGGGAGGTCGATTTTCGCCACATCGAACAGAATGTACTCTGTCCGATAGCTATCCGGTGCCCCAAAGGTACCGGAAGGCTGATGCTGCCGTAGGGAATGACCTGTCCCGGCCCTACCCCTGACAACGGGCTCGATGGGGTGAGCTTGGCCATCGGGATCTGCAGCTTCTGGAAAGCTGCGCGACTGATGAGGTTCAGTCCAGCCCCGCCATCCACCAAAACGTGGCGTTTGGGATTTAAAGGAGAAGCCCTCTAATCTGAATTTCAAATTCAGTTTCAAATTCCAATTCCCTCAATTTCGAAAATTGGGTTTCACAAATGTGTTCTCCACCTTTTAATAAGCAGCCGTGCCAAAAATTGGAAACTTTGGAGCTGGTTTGCTATATTTTTGAGGCAATATAAATGGAGTATTCAAACTCCTTTTCAAATTCAATTGATCAAACCACATCCAAATTCTACACCAGAATTCAAACCATTTGAATTCTGCAAATTCAAACTAAACTTTGGGATGAAGTAAAGCTTTTAATGTTGAGTGGCTGGAGGGAAAAATATCAGAAAAGTTTGACTAAACAAAGGGGGAGGTGGGGCCCAATTGTCAGCCACCTAAAGCAAACAAACCGACTGTTTTTCCCTCTCTCTCTCTGTTTCCCGGGCGATCACGGCGCGACAGATCCCGGAAAAGCGCTCCACCCGACGTCCTCACCGAGCCACCGAGCTGGTTCTCTCTGGCCGCATGGGTTTTATATTTCAATTGACAATGCAAATAATTCTAGCTACACATCCAAGCATAGGATCAAAGTGGTCAAGGACACTTGCCTCCTTCCTGCTGCTCTTGAAATGGGTAGTCCTGATCTTGGAAAGGAATAACTTGCTCTTGAGCAGGTTCTACATCATACCATCATACATAGCAAAAGAAAAACAACAATCCATAAGACATAGTTCACACTTCCACTTCATACAAACCACACATTCACATGTAACAAAGCCATTCACAACTTCTATGTGTTGTGTTTACTCTATGTGTGTTGACCTTTGGCTTACATGCACTTTTAATCATGTGTATATGATTCCTACTTTTGTATTCACATTTATGCTTGCATACTTTATATATGAGTTTCCAATTTAAATAAATTCCTTATATTCAATTACTACACCTTTTAGCTACCAAGTATGCATGAAAGGTATTTTCCTTCTCCATATGTGTCTTCAGAATTTCTACCAACCCTAAACTGAATTCTTTTGATTTTAGAAACTCCATTTATCATTTACTAGTTGCTATATTTTCAGATTTATTTCCTATGCCTAAATGTGAACTTTATTATGAAAATAACAAGACACATCATCTAAACAGAATAGGTTCTGATCTAAAATATTTAACAACCTATTTTTGACCTTTTCCTCTGATGTGAACTATTTTACATTTATTTTCCTAATTTTCAGAACTATTCTTCACTTAAAAATGTGTCCCTATAACTAATAAATGTGAATAATAAATTAAACAGATTCATTTCAGCCAAAAATCTATTTTTATCTCACTCCAAAGTTTTCTAGGTACTGAGAAAGTTTTTAATTTAAATTTGACAATATGTTTGTCCCACTTTTTAAATTTTAAATACTAGCCACATATTCAATTTCCTAAATTTAATATCAAACAGGGTTAAAAAGGTAAACTCACCCCACTACAGGGTCTATAATATTATTTTAACAATTTTCAGGGGTCTAGCTATACATAAAAGAGGAGTTTTTCCTAATTTTTATTAAGTCCAGGGGCTAAAACTGATTTTTAAATGAATTTACATGATTTTCTGAAGTTCCAGGGGCTAGATCAGAAGTTTCCGGGGCTAGCTCTTATTTCCCGAGAATCCCAGGGGGTAGCACGTAAGATTTCCAGTGTTTATAACGCGGGGCTGACGTGGACCATCCGATTTAAAACAGACGGTTGAGATTATAACGTCGAACCGGTACGCGGGAATTTAAACTCTACCGTGCGATTTAAAATAGACGGCGCACAAGCGGCCACGTCGCTCTGATCGAGCGCGGGCGGCGCTGCCCGGCGGCGCACGGCGGCGGGAGACGGCGATCTCGCCGGAGAGTTTCGGATCTTCGTCAATTCTTCCTAAAACTGTGATTTTATGGCATAGATCGGTGGAGGGGAGGTCGGGGATCTCACCTCGGGGGTTTTCTTGAGCTCGGGGGTCCTGGAAGGCGGTCGGCGACGAGGTCCGAGGTGAATTCACGGCGAGGCTCGTCGGCGCTGTGTTTGAACCGCAAACCACCGAGTTTTCTGCACCTGCGAGGTTCCCCGGAGGCGGTGGATCAAGACCAGCGAGTTAGATCGGAATTTCTGAGCGTAGATCGGACAGAATTCGCCGGAGGGGCTCGGGTTCTCACTGGAGTAAAAACGGCGGATCGCGTGGGAAAAACAGAACGAGGCCAGGGTTTTTATAGACGACGGAGGGCGGTGGGTTTGTTTAGATTGAGTGGGAGTCCTCCGGAACCAGAATTCGGCCGGAAATCCGGTCGGTTGTGATCGCGCGCGCGCGGGTGAACAGTCCGAGTTTCGGACAATCGGGGGTTAGGGATGACAGGTGGGTCCCACCTATCTGAGAGAGAGAGTGCGGGCGCGCGGCTGCGGGCTGGCGCGGGGGTAGGGTGGGCCGGCTGGTGGGTTTTGGCCCACTGGCCGGTTTTTTTCTGTTTTCCTTTTTCTTTTTCTATTTCTTTTCTGTTTTGAGTTTAATTTGAATTCCAGTTTAAATTTGAATTTTTGCAACATATGCAACACGTCCAAAAATTTTTAAACTCCCCTCTGAACAGGATTTTGGGGTGCCACAGCTCTACCCCCCTTAAAATAAATCTCGTCCTCGAGATTGGTGGTTCTAAGAAAACAATTCCAGGAATTGTGCCTTAAGCTCATCTTCTCGCTCCCAGGTGGCTTCCTCTTCTGAGTGATGCTTCCACTGCACCTTGCACATCCGAATTCTTTTATTTCTGCTGAGGCGTTCCATTGTCTCCAAAATCTTGTATGGTTGCTCGGCATAAGACAAATCCTCAGCTACGTCCACTTCATTCATGGGTAACACCTCTTCAGGCGTCCTCAGGCATTTCTTGAGTTGTGACACATGGAATACATCGTGCACATCCGATAGGCGAGCCGGTAATTCCAGTTGATACGCCACTTCGCCTTTTCTCTCCAGAACTTGAAAGGGTCCGATGTATCGAGGTGACAACTTCCCTTTCACCTTGAACCGACGAAGTCCTCGGATAGGGGACACCTTGAGATAGACATAGTCTCCCACGTTGAAAACGAGCTCTCTTCTTCGTACATCGGCATAGCTCTTTTGGCGTGTCTGTGCTATCCTCAAGTTGTTGCGAATTTCCCTCACCTTCGCCTCGGCTTCTTGGAGTACTTCTGGACCAAACACTTTACTTTCCCCTGTTTGGTTCCAAAATAGGGGAGTTCTGCACTTCCTCCCGTACAAAGCTTCAAACGGTGACATCTTCATACTAGCTTGATAGCTGTTGTTATAGGAGAATTCCGCATACGGTAAATTCTTGTCCCAACTCCGATTGTTTTTGAGTGCACATGCCCTCAGCATATCTTCAAGGATCTGATTGGTTCTTTCCGTCTGCCCGTCTGTTTGGGGATGATAGGCAGAGCTGAAATTCAGATGGGTTCCCATGGTTTCATGCAATTTTTGCCAGAACCTTGAGGTGAACTGCGTCCCTCGATCCGACATAATCTTCTTTGGCACTCCATGGTAACACACGATCCTTGACATGTACAACTCTGCCAATTTGGATCCGCTGTAGCTTTCTTTCACGGGGATGAAATGAGCTACCTTGGTTAGCCTGTCAATGATGACCCATATTGAATCATATCCTGATTGGGTCCTAGGCAATCCCACTATGAAATCCATACCGATTTCTTCCCATTTCCATTCAGGCACTTTGAGTGGTTGCAATAATCCCGCGGGTCGTTGATGTTCTGCTTTCACTAACTGACATGTGTCACATAGGGCAACATGTTCCGCGACATCTCGCTTCATACCATACCACCAATACCTGCTCTTGAGGTCCTGGTACATCTTCGTACTCCCAGGATGAATGGAATAGTCAGAATCGTGAGCCTCCTTCAAAATTAATTCACGGATCTCCTTTACTTCAGGCACACAGATCCTTTTCCCGTGCCACACTGTACCTTGTTAATCCTCTCTGAAACCAGAAGCTTTATTTTCCTTGATGAGTTGCCTGATTTCTTGTATCTCCTCTTCGTTCTTTTGACCATCACGTATGTCTTGCTCTAGTGTGGAGTCCACTTCCATGGCGATGGCTTCACCACTATTCACAAGGAATAGATTGAGCCTTATAGCCTCGTCCTTCAATTCTGCAGGCATGTCTTTTAAGCTCAACTTATTGACTTGCACTTTCCGACTTAAAGCATCGGCCACGACGTTTGCTTTCCCAGGATGATAGTTGATGCCCACATCAAAGTCATTGATTAGCTCTAACCATCTCCTTTGTCTGAGGTTGAGATCTGGCTGTGTGAAAATGTACTTCAGACTCTTATGATCCGTATATATCTCTGTCCTCTTTCCCATCAAATAGTGTTGCCAAATTTTCAACGCGTGTACCACTGCGGCTAGTTCTAGGTCATGTGTAGGATAGTTTTTCTCGTGCTTCCGGAGTTGTCGGGATGCATAAGCCACGACATGCCCTTCTTGCATGAGAACACATCCCAACCCGTTTCCAGAGGCATCGCAGTACACCGTGAAATTCTTCTGCATATCTGGCATAACCAACACTGGGGCTGTTGTCAATATTTTCTTTAGCTCCTGAAAACTCGTCTCGCACTGTGGCGTCCATGTGAATGTTATTCCCTTCTCCAACAGTTTGGTGAGGGGTCTCGAGATCTTAGAGAATCACTCAATAAACCGTCGATAGTATCCAGCCAATCCCAAAAAGCTTCAAACTTCCCTGACATTTTCAGGCGTTTTCCACTTCTGTATATCCTCGATTTTGGCAGGATCCACGGAGATTCCTCCCTCCGAGATTATATGTCCTAAGAAGGGAACTCTCTTCAGCCAAAACTCACACTTGCTCAACTTGGCATATAGTTGGTGTTCTCTCAGCCTTTGCAACACCAACCTTAGATGTTTCTCATGTTCTTCTTCATCTTTGGAGAAGACGAGAATGTCATCTATGAAAACCACCACAAATTTGTCCAGATATTCCATGAATACCTTGTTCATGAGATACATGAAGTACGCCGGGGCATTAGTTAGCCCAAAAGGCATGACAGTGTATTCATACAATCCGTAACGAGATACGAAAGCTGTCTTGGGAATATCAGATTGTCTTATCTTGAGTTGGTGGTATCCCGACTTGAGATCAATTTTCGAGAACACACAAGCTCCCCTCAACTGATCAAACAAGTCTTCAATGCGGGGTAATGGGTACTTGTTCTTGATGGTTACCTCATTCAAGGCATGGTACTCCACGCATAACCTTTGGGTTCCATCCTTTTTGGGCACAAATATTACCGGAGCTCCCCATGGTGAGGAACTAGGGCGAATATACCCCTTCTCCGTCAATTCTCTCAAATGATCCTTGAGTTCTTCTAGCTGCTTGGAGTCCATCCGATAAGGTCTCTTGTATATCGGGGCTGTTCCAGGCACTAGCTCAATTGCGAATTCCACTTCACGACCAGGAGGCATACCTGGCAAATCCTCCGGAAAAACATCTGGATATTCCCTGATGGTCCTGATCTCCTCAACTTCCACCTCAACTTGATTTAATTTAATGTCCCTCCTAGGCTCGTGTATTGTTATGAACTTTACTCTTGTGCCACTAGGGTGAGTTAGTTCCACCGTTCTGGTCGAACAATGGATGATTCCTTTATGTTTGGTCAACCAATCCATACCCAAAATAATATCTATCCCTTGTGAATCTATCACTATGAGGTTAGCAGTAAATACTACCCCATTAATGTCTAGGTTCACTTTGGGACACACTTGTCTTGTCCTTATTTCTCCACCTGGAGAGTTTGCGGCTAGCATATGGTTCATTTGTGTTGTTGCTAGGTCATGCTTCATAACAATGCCTTGAGCAATGAACGAGTGGGTAGCACCAGAATCAAACAGCAGGGTTGCAATGTGTAAATTGGCAGGAAACTTACCAACTACCACGTCGGGTGCCTCTTGTGCTTCCTCCATAGTGACGTGGTTCACCCGTCCTCTCATTACATTCTGCTGTTGTGGCTGCGTGGGCTTCTTCTTTGGGCACTTATGGGCGTAGTGCCCCACTTCACCACAGCTAAAACATTGCACCCCAACCTTAGGTGCCTGGCCTTTGTTGTCTTGGGGTTGGTTTGGAGGTCCTTGCACTGCTGGTCGAGGTGGATATGCGGGGCGAGGCTGTTGTACAAACTGACGTTGCGGCTGTGATGGTGCTGCCGGAGGCCTGTAGTTCGGGTTGTACCCTCTTGGTGCTGAGTAGGGTACTGCAGCACGGTTCGTCTGCCCTGCAGGTTGCTGCATCAGACGTGGGCGGGTATTGCTCCCTGAGGCTTGATGTGACCACCCGGCCTTCCTCTTATTCTCATTTTCCAAGGCCTTCAGCTTCCTTTCTACCACAACCGCTCTGTCCACCATCTTTTGGAAGCTTTCATACTCATTTGAGGACATTGCACACTGCATTTCTGCGGTAAGTCCTTCCACGAAACAATCTTGTTTCTGCTCATCAGTCTCTATGTCTCGTGGGGCATAACGGGATAGTTGAGTAAATTTAGTGAGGTATTCCCTCACCGTCATGTTTCCCTGCCGCAGTCCCAAGAACTCCTTCCTCTTGTTTTTGAGTTCACCTCTTGGGATGTAATGGTTGCGGAAGCTACGCTTGAACTCTTCCCAAGTGATGTTCTCAGGGTCATGATGGGCGGCCACGTAGGCGGTCCACCAATCAGCAGCAGGTCCATGCAATTGATGAGAGGCAAACAGCACCCTCTCATACCCTTGGCACTGTATGATCCTCATCTTGCTCTCAATGGTCTTTAGCCAATCATCTGCCTCCAGAGGTTCAGCAACACTTGCAAACTTTGGAGGTTGAGTTCCTAGAAACTCACTCAACTTGGTTGGCGTGGTGCAGCTTGTGGAGGTGGAACTTGATGCAAGTTGGCCACCACTTGAGTCAAGTTCTGGATGAGCTGATTTTGATTCTCCAGCATTTGGTGGAGGGGATCAACTCCTTCACGGCGACCACCCCTGTCCTGGCCTCCAGAAAGATGAGGGTTGGAGGCCTCATCGTTGTTGTTGGCGGGGTTGGCAGCACGTCCTTTTCCTCTTCCGGCCATCTGGCATGATCAACCAATGTTAATTTAAAGCATTACGTATCATCTTACTACTTTCACTTGTTTGTACTTTGAAGTGTTGAGGCTTTGTTATACTTTTCTGAGGGTTCATATCTCACACAAAAATAAATGCAATATTATTTCATGTGGGTTCACACACCAAAGCAAAACAATCTGGAGACGAGGCTGTGGACAATTGCTCATGGCTTCCACAACTCACGTCACACACCAATCATTAACACACCATTAACTAAGATAACGACTCGACTACTCGACATCCTGCTAAACTAAGGGAAGGACTCTACACTACTCGTATTCACTGAGCTGGCTCCTCGGGGTCTTCCTCATCATTGCGGCTGCCTTCTGACTCTGCTTTGGGTGGGGAAGCTGCTGGTGGAGAAGTGCGACGACGCCTAATCGCCCGGCGATCTGGGGAGTCAGGAGTCCATGTATCATTCATGGTGACACACAGTTCATTCCCATCTCCTCTTTCTCTCGCCCTTAAGCAGGCTCGCAGCAACGCCTCCATTTCCTTCAGGGTGTCCCGAACATCCTGAAGTTCTTGCCGACACTCCTGCAGTCGAGTGCTGAGCATAGCAGCATCCTCCAAGCACAAGTCCATGAACTCATGGGAAGTCCCTTGCTGCACTAGCGGGTACTTATACTCCGTTGTACCACTCTCACGCTGGAGGACATACATGTACTCATTCCTGTCTAGGTGGCGACGATAGATGTGACTCTGGCAGGTGATGGCCTCCCAGGTGACATCCTTCTCCGCATCGACCTGTGTTGCTCGACAAGCTGGAGAGCGGTGAATCTTGAGCAGCTGATTTTCGTGAATAATCCTCATTTCTGAACTCCATTCTTCCCTCTTCTCACGGATGGTCCTAGTGGAGCTATTAGTGGATGATTAGCTTGCCCGTATTGCCGACGGCTTGGAGCATACGTCGAAGACGGCGCAACAAGCCTCCTACTGCCAATCCGTAGGAAAGGTACGTCACCGGACGGCTCTCCTCTCTTTCGGCAAGGGCAACTACGGGAACTCTCCCTCCTGTGGACTTGCGAGCGGTGCGAATCATGCAAACCATCTAAAATAAAAAGCATTTAAACTTAGGTTAGTTAAACTTTTAAACAAAAATCCTATTTTGAATGAAAGTTGGGGTAAGATGAAGAAAGTGACTCCATTAAATAACACTTTTCCACACACACCTTGTAAAATAGTTTTTAAGAAAATAGGGCCCTTAAATACGTCCATTTCTACCTAGGTCCACGTTTCTACGGGCAACCTTAGCTCTGATACCACTTCTGTCACACCCGGTTTTTCCGAAGAACAACCGAGTGAATATCACATGTATGCCAGGATCATTTTCTCATACATGTGATGACAAATAGTGAAGCATCATTTATTACAAGCCAGGTGTCGAATATAAGTAAGTCTTACATAGCATATGTCTCGATGGACGATAATAAGTTCATCACAAATAAATAATCTAGCAGCGGAATATTATTCTTGTGGGCTCCGTCACAGGCGTTGCCCGGGGGTCTCCATGAACCTAGAAACCTTCTTCGGGTCGAAAGTCTTGGTCATTATACTCCACCTCATTATCTTGACCTGAGCAGCAATATAAACCAACAAAATATGCAAGGTTGAGTACCGATGGTACTCAGCAAGTGTGGGAAAGTTATGTCATGCATGGCTAGAACAAGGGGAGGTTGAACTCATGGTTAAAGCACTACGCAATTAATACCTATCACCTTAGCTTATTAAGCACCTACATTACTACACAGGTGAAATGGTCCCAATCTCCCATCCCATCATCATAATCCAATAACCATAACATCATCTCCAATGTTAAGCTCCCCGCTTAACATCCACAACTTCCAAAACCATCAATCCTCTAATCATGAATAAGTCCAAGCCGCTCTTGACCGTGAGCACGGCTGTCATGACAGTTTTGACTCTGCAGAGTTTGCACCACTGTACCCACATGTAGTGATTTCATCCCCCGTTGTCGGGTGGACTAAAAGAACCTCCATTATGCCAGTGGCTACGAACCACATTCACACTTCCCAGGTGTGTAGCCAGGAGATCACTACGAAGCCTTTACAAAGGGATTCCCGACGAGCGTGGGCCCACTGAGGTTTCACCCCTAACAGCATACAAGAGGCTCCAACCCCGCTGCAGTGGCCCCCTCTTGAGCCTAGCGGTTCATAAGGTAGTCCAGCTGACACCAACTCCCCGCACTATCCAACACACCCATACTACGCCGGGTATACACCTAATTAATTGGCCAAGCTGCCCCATCTCAGCATGTGGTTGGCACGGTAAAGCCAGGTTACATGCTCCATGAACCGGTCCTTAGGATCCAGGCAAGTACTAAACACAAACCCGAGTCTCGTGCACCCAGCACACAACCAAAACATCCAACTTGCCTTGATCCCTACCTCTACATAATCTCACAATATCTCATTCAAGAGTATGGTAAAATAAACTGATGATCTCATGTCCCAAATATCCCATTCTAAGCATGGCTAAGCATATGCATAATAATAAATGACATGATAAATGAATCCCAACCCAAGCTACAAGGAAACAAGGTAATGCAATTCTAGGGAAACTTCCTAGCATGGGTTTCATATTTCAATTGACAATGCAAATAATTCTAGCTACACATCCTAGCATAGGATCAAAGTGGTCAAGGACACTTGCCTCCTTCCTGCTGCTCTTGAAATGGGTAGTCCTGATCTTGGAAAGGAATAACTTGCTCTTGAGCAGGTTCTACATCATACCATCACACATAGCAAAAGAAAAACAACAATCCATAAGACATAGTTCACACTTCCACTTCATACAAACCACACATTCACATGTAACAAAGCCATTCACAACTTCTATGCGTTGTGTTTACTCTATGTGTGTTGACCTTTGGCTTACATGCACTTTTAATCATGTGTATATGATTCCTACTTTTGTATTCACATTTATGCTTGCATACTTTATATATGAGTTTCCAATTTAAATAAATTCCTTATATTCAATTACTACACCTTTTAGCTACCAAGTATGCATGAAAGGTATTTTCCTTCTCCATGTGTCTTCAGAATTTCTACCAACCCTAAACTGAATTCTTTGGATTTTAGAAACTCCATTTATCATTTACTAGTTGCTATATTTTCAGATTTATTTCCTATGCCTAAATGTGAACTTTATTATGAAAATAACAAGACACATCATCTAAACAGAATAAGTTCTGATCTAAAATATTTAATAACCTATTTTTGACCTTTTCCTCTGATGTAAACTATTTTACATTTATTTTCCTAATTTTCAGAACTATTCTTCACTTAAAAATGTGTTCCTATAACTAATAAATGTGAATAATAAATTAAACAGATTCATTTCAGCCAAAAATCTATTTTTATCTCACTCCAAAGTTTTCTAAGTACTGAGAAAGTTTTTAATTTAAATTTGACAATATGTTTGTCCCACTTTTTAAATTTTAAATACTAGCCACATATTCTATTTCCTAAATTTAATATCAAACAGGGTTAAAAAGGTAAACTCACCCCACTACAAGGTCTATAATATTATTTTAACAATTTTCAGGGGTCTAGCTATACATAACAGAGGAGTTTCTCCTAATTTTTATTAAGTCCAGGGGCTAAAACTGATTTTTAAATGAATTTACATGATTTTCTGAAGTTCCAGGGGCTAGATCAGAAGTTTCCGGGGCTAGCTCTTATTTCCCGAGAACCCCAGGAGGTAGCACGTAAGATTTCCAGTTTTTTAACGCGGGGCTGATGTGGACCGTCCGATTTAAAACAGACGGCTGAGATTATAACGTCGAACCAGTACGCGGGGATTTAAACTCTACCATGCGATTTAAAATAGACGGCGCACAAGCGGCCACGTCGCTCTGATCGAGCGCGGGCGGCGCTGCCCGGCGGCGCACGGCGGCGGGAGACGGCGATCTCGCCGGAGAGTTTCGGATCTTCGTCAATTCTTCCTAAAACTGTGATTTTATGGCATAGATCGGTGGAGGGGAGGTCGGGGATCTCACCTCGGGGGTTTTCTTGAGCTCGGGGGTCCTGGAAGGCGGTCGACGACGAGGTCCGAGGTGATTTCACGGCGAGGCTCGTCGGCGCTGTGTTTGAACCGCAAACCACCGAGTTTTCTGCACCTGCGAGGTTTCTCGGAGGCGGTGGATCAAGACCAGCGAGTTAGATCGGAATTTCCGAGCGTAGATCGGCCAGAATTCGCCGGAGGGGCTCGGGTTCCCACCGGAGTAAAAACGGCGGATCACATGGTAAAAAAAGAACGAGGCCAGGGTTTTTATAGACGGGGGAGGGCGGTGGGTTTGTTTAGGCTGAGTGGGAATCCTCCGGAACCAGAATTCGGCCGGAAATCCGGTCGGTTGCGATCGTGCGCGCGGGTGAACAGTCCGAGTTTCGGACGATCGGGGGTTAGGGATGACAGGTGGGTCCCACCTGTCTGAGAGAGAGAGCGCGGGCGCGCGGCTGCGGGCTGGCGCGGGGGCAGGGTGGGCCGGCTGGTGGGTTTTGGCCCACTGGCCGGTTTTTTCTGTTTTCCTTATTCTTTTTCTATTTCTTTTCTGTTTTGAGTTTAATTTGAATTCCAGTTTAAATTTGAATTTTTGCAACACATGCAGCACGTCCAAAAATTTTTAAACTCCCCTCTGAACAGGATTTTGGGGTGTCACAAGCTTGAGAAAAGTTGAGAAAGATAAATGTCTAGAAGAGACATGAAAGTGATGGAAACATGATGGAGGTATGTTGGTGTTTAAATACATGTTGGGATTACATTCACTTAAAGCTAAGTTGCTGTTTTTATCATGTTTTGGGAAATAAACTTTGCTTTCTGCAATAAGCCTTTTATACCTTCCTTGGTGTGAGCTACATATCAAATTTTCCCGCACTTGCTGAGTACGTCATGTACTCAAACTTGCATTATCATACATCATCAGCAACAGGAGAGTACTATGAAGACCCTGTGAAGTATTAGGAGTGTGATCCACCGTCAACTTGCTTGTGGGGATGGAGTAGGAGATGGAGCCGCTACTGCTGCTTAGTTTGCTTCCGCAATAGTTTAGAAGACTTCCGCTGCTAGAATAAAGATTTCCTCTGCTAGAATAAGACTTCCGCTGCTAAGATAAGAATTCCGCTGCTAAAATGAGTCCAAGACTCATGAGACATTGTAATAAACCCTGATATTCGTGGTATTTATTCTGCAATTCAGTTTGTGGATTATATGTGTATGTGTGATGAACATCCTGGGCACACATATGCATCAGTCTCGGTTCCGAGGGGTTTCCTCTCAGAACCAGGGCGTCACAGATTGGTATCAGAGCTACCACGTTGACTGTAGGACACACCCCTAGACATAGATTGGTATCAACCTATCACAGTTGATCGTAGGTCACAAGCCTAGATTGATCACATATTGGTATAGACACCACATTGACTGTAGGATGCATCTCTAGTAACAGATTGGTATTAGAAGTTACGCTGACCATAGGATGCAAGCTTAGGTAAAATGCATAGATTGGCATTGGAACCACCTTGACTATAGGACCCCCATCGAATAAGCCTTGAATAGGAGTTGTGTGCTGAGTTTTGTAATGATTGTTTGTGCTTGGGTGCTTAGTGTGAGTTGTGGGACGTTTCAACGTTGTCCATATCTGCACATAGTAGAGAGATGTGAGATGCCTCGGCACTTGTTCACATCCTCATATAGGACGATATTAAGTCCATCCACCTTGATGCATATAGTTAGGGGGATCCATCTAACCTTCTAACCTCTATTCTATCCAACTCACTCTCACAGGTGGTGAGAGGAAACGCCGTCCATCAAGGGAGGAACGTCCGTGGCAACCAAGAAGAGGATCACATTGAAGTTCCTCAAAATGACAACCCCGGAGCTGGTGCGAACAATCTGGAACAGTAGATGGCTATGCAGAATCAGCTCATGCAAACCATGATCCAAACTTTGGGTCATCTGCAAGCCAACAACAACAACCCCATTCCTGCACCACCGTCGCCACCACCGCCACCACCACCGGCTCACAACCGCTTGGGAGAGTTCATGAGGACTCGACCACCCACTTTTGCTCAAGCTAATGATCCCATGGAGGCCGACGACTGGTTGAAGTCCATGGAGAAGAAGCCTGCCATAGTTTAGTGCAATGACCGAGAGAAGGTTCTCTTTGCGTCGCACCAACTCATGGGAGCAGCCGCTGACTGGTAGGATGCCCTGTGCAACGCTCATGTCAACCCGGAGACTATTACTTGGACCGAGTTAAGGAGAGTTTCCATTCTCATTACATCCCTGCTGGAGTAATGATGCTCAAGAGACAAGACTTTGAAGGTCTCCGCCAAGGACAGAAGAGCGTGAATGAGTACCTCAACAAATTCACGTAACTGTCACGGTATGCCTCTAAAGATGTCAACTGGGACCAACGGAAGCAGTACTTGTTCATGAGAGGGTTGAACAATGAGATCCAGGTTCAGCTCCTCAACAATGACTATGTGAGCTTCCAGAAGCTGGTCGACAAAGCCATAGTGGTTGAGAGCAAGATCCGAGAGATCGAGCGAGAGGGCAAAAGAAAGATGCCATACCAGCCATAAGGGAGCAACGTACGACCTCGGTACATGCCCCCAGCTGCACCACAGTATGGGTCGACTACTCCTGCTTTTCATCCTAACCAACCAACGTTGAAGGAGCAACCCAACGCCACGCCCCAACGTACCTGCTGTCATGGGAAACAAGGCATGCTTTGCATGCGGAGAGACGGGCACTTTGCGAGCCAGTGCCCGAAGAGAGGTCCTGGACAACCAAGCAATGTGCCCAAGCAGAACCCATGGCCAAACAGAGGAGCCAGCCAAGGAAACCGTGGACATCAGAACTACGCTCGCGGCAACGTGAACCATGTCTCTGCTGAGGAAGCACAACAGGCTGAGGACGTCATGATTGGTATGTTCCTTGCCAACTCCAACCCAGCCACCATTCTATTTGATTCCGGAGCATCGCATTCATTCATATCATCCAAGTATGTTGCCAACTATAATCTTACCATATCACACTTGAAATATACTATGTTGGTTAATTCTCCCGGTGGAGAGATGAGGACTAATATAGTATGTCCGAAAGTAAACCTTAAAATAAGGGGGGTAGACTTCCTTGCCAACCTCATTGTCTTGGATTCCCAAGGGCTTGACATAATACTCGGAATGGATTGGTTAAGCAAGCACAACGGAGTAATCCAATGTGCCGAAAGGAGCGTGCAGTGGACAAACGAGCATGGTACCCGTATTGAGTTTGAGTCAGCCCAGCCAACAACCGAGAAGGCAACGTTGAACCACGTTGAAGGAGCAACCCTGGAAAGCATTCCGGTGGTTCAAGAATTTTCGGACGTGTTCCCGAAAGAACTTCCAGGTATGCCACCTGACCGGGACATTGAGTTTTCCATCGACCTAGTACCTGGAACCACACCTATAGCAAAGAGACGCTATAGGATGCCCGTCAACGAGCTAGTGGAACTGAAGAAGCGAATTCAGGAGCAGCTGGGGAAGGGTTTTATACGTCCAAGCTCGTCACCATGGGGAGCCCCCGTGCTCTTCGTAGACAAGAAGGATGGAACCCAAAGGATGTGTGTGGACTATAGGTCTCTCAGTGAGGTGACGATCAAGAACATGTACCCTCTGCCCCGTATAGAGGACCTATTCGACCAGATGAAAGGAGCACGAGTGTTCTCCAAGATTGATCTTCGGTCGGGATATTTCCAGCTGAAGATTAAGCCCTCTGACAAACCCAAGACTGCCTTTCAAACACGGTATGGTTCGTATGAATATACCGTTATGTCTTTTGGGTTAACGAATGCACACGCATACTTCATGTACCTCATGAATAAAGTCTTCATGGAGTACTTGGACAAGTTCGTCATGGTTTTCATTGATGACATCATGGTGTATTCGAAAAGCAAGGAGGAACATGAAGAACATTTGAGATTGACATTGCAAAAGCTGCGAGAGCATCAATTGTATGCCAAGCTCAGTAAATGTCAATTTTGGCTAAAGGAGAAATCGTTCCTAGGCAACATTATCTCCGAGGAAGGAGTATCGGTTGATCCCGAAAAAGGGGGAGATGTTCCGAAGTGGAACCAACCGCAAAATGTGAGGGATATTCGGAGTTTTCTTGGGATGGCCGGATACTACCGCCGGTTCATCAAGGACTTCTCCAAGATAGCAAAACCTATGACGGAGTTGCTAATGAAGGGAAAAGTCTTCCAATGGACCCCAGCGTGCCAAGAAAGATTTGAGGAGCTCAAGAAAAGGCTAACCACAGCACCAGTTTCGGTATTGCCGGACGTGAGCAAGAGCTTTGACATATATTGTGACACATCCAGACAAGGGCTTGGATGTGTGCTCATGCAAGAAGGACAAGTGGTAGCCTATGCCTCACGACAATTAAAGAAGCACGAGCTGAATTACCCCACACATGACTTGGAACTTGCAGCCGTGGTGCATGCATTGAATATTTGGAGATATTATATCCTTGGTCATCGATGTGAGATCTATACGGATCATAAAAGCCTCAAGTACATATTCACCCAAACGGATTTGAATTTGAGGCAACGTTGATGGTTGGAACTTATCAAGGATTATGATATTGGAATCAACTATCACCCCAGAAAGGCCAATGTAGTAGCTGATGCATTGAGACGAAAGGGAGCATGTCACCATCTCACAGTTCGGGAGCTACCACCCGAGCTACGAAAGCAGTTCGAACGGTTACATCTCGGGTTGTTGAACGAGATGGAAGTGATGGAACTCCACTCTTCGCTGGAACAAGAGATCAGAGATGGCCAATCTACGGATGAGGAGATCAAAGAGATCAAGGAAAGGATCCAACAAGGCATCGAAAAGGACTTCAAGGAAGATGAGAAGGGTACGCTTTGGCTAGGAAAAAGGATTTGTGTGCCTAACGTGAAGCACATCCGTGACACGATATTAAAAGAGGCACATGACTCACCTTATTTCATACATCCCGGAAGTACCAAGATGTACAAGGACCTGAAGACTTGTTATTGGTGGGATGGTATGAAGAGGGACATAGCCGAGTATGTTTCCCTATGCGACACATGCCAACGGGTGAAGGCCGAACATCAAAGACCCGCTGGGCTGTTGCAACCCTTAAAGGTACCCGAGTGGAAGTGGGAAGACATCAGTATGGTTTTCATCGTCGGATTTCCATGTACTCAGTCGGGTTACGACTCCATCTGGGTTATCATGGACCGATTGACGAAAACCACCCATTTTCTTCCTGTAAAGATCAAGTACAACGTTGCACAACTAGCCGAGCTGTACATGGAGCATATCGTGTGCTGCCATGGAGTCCCGAAGAGGATAGTCTCAGATCGGGGTTCTCAGTTTACCTCTAGGTTTTGGAGGAAGCTGCAGAAATCTATGGGTACACGACTAGATTTTAGCTCCGCTTACCACCCGCAGACCGATTGACAAACAGAAAGGACAAACCAAATTTTGGAAGACATGTTGAGGCTTGTGCCTTGAAACATGGGCGTAGTTGGGATAGGAGCTTGCCGTACGTGAAATTCTCCCATAACAACAGCTATCAAGCTAGCTTGAAGATGTCACCTTCTGAAGCATCGTACGGGAGACGGTGTAGAACGCAGCTGTTTTGGAACGAGACCGGAGAAAACCAAGTGTTTGGACTGGAAGTATTGCAAGAAGCTGAGAAGCAAGTCCAAACAATACGGGAGAACTTGAAGGCTGCTCAATCACGATATAAAGGTTATGCGGACAATAGGCGAAGGAAGTTGACTTTTGAAGTAGGAGACTTCGTATACCTTAAGGTATTGCCTATCCGTGGCCAACGACGTTTCAACGTCAAAGGCAAGCTAGCACCTTGCTATATCAGACCGTTTAAGATTTTGGGCAAGCGAGGAGAAGTAGACTATCAACTGGAGCTCCCGATATACCTCTCCGACGTGCATGATGTGTTTCACGTATCCCAGCTCAAGAAGTGCTTGAGAGTACCTGAAGAGCAAGCACCAATGGATGAACTTGAACATCAAGAAGATCTGACCTATGTAGAGCACCCTGTCCGAATTTTGGACGTAAAGGAAAGGGTCACGAGGAACAAAGTGATCTGATGGTGCAAGGTACAATGGAGCCATCATACGGAAGCAGAAGCTACATGGGAACGTGAAGAAGACATCAAGGCAGAATTCCCTCATCTATTCTCCACTAGCGAATCTTGAGGGTGAGATTCAAATTAAGGGGGGTAGATTTGTGACACCCTCATTTTTTATTTCTGCATGTATTCATATTTCATGTAGAGAAAACATTTTAAAATAAGTTGAAACAGAGAAAGAATAAAAAAGATAGCCAAAAAGAGCCAATTCCAGTTCACCTAGAGCGCTGAAGACAACTCCCGCGGCCCGCCTGCCACGTGGCGCCTTCGGAGCTCATCCCCGTAAAGGGGGAGAGGTCCACCGCTAAACTGGCTATGTGGCAGGCTCGGGGCTCGTCCCCGCAAGAGGTGAGAGGTCCGGTCCCGTGGGACACATGTTGCCCCCGGAGCTAGCCTCTACGGAAGAAAGAGGACCAGCCTCGCGGGACACGTGTCGCTCTCAGAGCTCACCCCCGAGAGGTCTGGCCCCGTCAGACACGTGTCGCTCTCGGAGCTCACCTCCCGGAGGTCCGGTCCTATTGGACACGTGTCAACCTTGGAGCTCGTCTCTGAGAAGAAAGGAAGTCTGGCGCTACTTGACACGTGGCATTCTCGGAGCCCACCTCCGAAGAGAGGGGAGGTCTGGCTCTGACACGTGGCACATTTAGAGCCACCACTGAAGAGAGGGGAGGTCCGGCACTGACACGTGACGCACGCGGAGCTTGCCTCTGAGGGAGAGGGAGGTCCCGCCCGCGAGGACACGTGGCGCATGCGGAGCTCGCCTTTGAGGAAGAGGGAGGTATCGGCCGCCTGACACGGCACAATCGGAGCTCGTCTAATCGGAAAAGGGAGACTAGGCCCCCGCTGGACATGTGGAGCTTTCGGAGCTCACCGCCATGAAGGTAACGAGATTTGAAGCGGTTTTTCTTCTGTACACGTGGGAATCTCCGGTATTGAGGAAATCAACACGAATTCCACGCTGCTACTGCACCAAATCAATTGAAGATAAGTTGTTAAGATTCAAAAACAATTTGAATAGGACTCATATTTGAAATCCAATCAGATTAGGACTCTTCACTTCCCGATTATAAATAGAACCCGAAACAACCCATTGGTCATAACATCTTTTCTAAGCCGACAACTTAGAAGCCCTAGCCCCCAAACTCGCCGAGCTAAACCCCTTCGCCAGAGTTTGACCGCCGGAGAGACCGCCGAAGAATCCAAACACAATCGCCATCGCCGGAAGAGAGCCCCGACGATCTATTTTTGCTAGAGGAAGGACCCAAAGGAAGCAAGAAGGACAAGCTCAGGAAGCTATCTACGATGAACTACAACCACAAGACTTCGAGATCCCAGAGCAACAGAAGCCGCAAGAACAAGGTAAGTGCCCCTTGACCATATTGATCCCATGTTTTTGGAAAACTGTTTTGTTTGCGAAAACTATGAATGCTTGTGTCAACTTGATGGGAAACCCTTTGATAGGAGTTTACTAGTTTTGTTAACCACCCTTGTCACCGGGAAAGTTAATGAGTCGGGTATGGTTTTTGCTTTTATACTTCACTGAGACCATGGGATACGGGAAGCGAGATAGATGTGTCTAGCTAACTGCACTCATATGAATTAGGAGAAAATGGATATTGTTAATGAACATGGATCGGAGGGAGATCTAGGCAAGCTTGGTTTGTGGATGAGGTAGTATGAGATGGTGGTTACTTGCCGTAGATCTAAGGACCGGTTCATGCGAGCACATGCCAGGATAACAGTGCCACCACAAGGCCAAGTATGGGTGCGGCTTAGCTGAGTAATTAGGTAAGTTGCTAGATTGTTATGGACCGTGGAAGGCGTGGGGAATGGGAGTCGAGTGAGGACTGCCCTGGGAACTGCATGGCACAAGAGGGGGCCCATGGGTGGGAGAACTGGAGATTCTAGCCTGCTGGTAAAACCTTAGTGAGTCCATACATCTAGTAGCCCCTTTGTAAAGGCTATTTTGTGATCTCTTGGCCATACACCGATGGTTGTGTACTGGTATAATGGAGGTTCTGCAGTCGTCGACGGGTGTCGAAATCACAAACTTGTGGGTAAAGTGGTGCAAACTCTGCAGAGTCTAAAACTATCATGATAGCCGAGCTTATGGTCACGAGCGCCTGGCCAACTTCCATGATTAGTTGGGATGGTTTTTGGGATGGTTTCGATGGTATTTGGT
Organism: Neostapfia colusana; assembly: GCA_030760725.1. NCBI lineage: Eukaryota > Viridiplantae > Streptophyta > Magnoliopsida > Poales > Poaceae > Neostapfia > Neostapfia colusana. The sequence goes on along the minus strand of JASWHV010000001.1, from coordinate 116,525,089 downwards.
TATCGTTTGGTCATTGTATTTGGTTTTCGGGACTGTTGAGTCCGGGTAATGAAATTTGGTTGCATGACTGTTGAGTCATGGCAATAAGCATTGGTCTCGGTATGAGACGGAATTGAATATGAGATGACGAGATGGTATTCATGAGATGGTAGTGAATATGATATGGTATTCACGAGCTTGAGAAAAGTTGAGAAAGATAAATGTCTAGAAGAGACATGAAAGTGATGGAAACATGATGGAGGTATGTTGGTGTTTAAATACATGTTGGGATTACATTCACTTAAATCTAAGTTGCTGTTTTTATCGTGTTTTGGGGAATAAACTTTGCTTTCTGCAATAAGCCTTTTTATACCTGCCTTGTTGTGAGCTACATATCATATTTTCCCGCACTTGCTGAGTACGTCATGTACTCAAACTTGCATTATCATACATCATCAGCAACAAGAGAGGAGTACTATGAAGACCCCATAGAGTATTAGGAGTGTGATCCACCGTCAACTTGTCTGTGGGGATGGAGTAGGAGATGGAGCCGCTGCTGCTGCTTAGTTTTCTTCCTCAATAGTTTAGAAGACTTCCGCTGCTAGAATAAAGATTTCTGCTGCTAGAACAAGACTTCCGCTGCTAAGGTGAGACTTCCACTACTAAAATGAGTCCAAGACTCATGAGACATTGTAATAAACCCTGTTATTCGTGGTATTTATTGTGAAATTCAGTTTGTGGATTATATGTGTATGTGTGATGAACATCCTGGGCACACATACACATCAGTCACGGTTCCGAGGGGTTTCCTCTCAGAACCAGGGCGTCACAGTTAGAGTAGAGAATAGATAGGGGAATTCTGCCTTGAGGTCTTCCTCACGCTCCCATGTAGCTTCGGCTTCCGTGTGATGGCTCCACTGTACCTTGCACCAATGGATCACTTTGTTCCTCATGACCCTTTCCTTTACGTCCAAGATTTGGACAGGGTGCTCTACATAGGTCAGATCCTCTTGAAGCTCGAGCTCATCCATCGGTACTTGTTCTTCTGGTACTCTCAAGCACTTCTTGAGCTGGGATACGTGAAACACGTCATGCACATCGGAGAGGTGCATTGGGAGCTCTAGTTGACAAGCTACCTCTCCTCGCTTGCCTAAAATCTTAAATGACCTGATGTAGCAAGGTGCTAACTTGCCTTTGACGTTGAAACGCCGTTGGACACGGATAGGCGATACCTTAAGGTACACGAAGTCTCCTACTTAAAAGGTCAACTTTCTTCGCCTATTGTCCTCATAACCTTTTTGTCGTGACTGAGCAGCCTTCAAGTTCTCCCGTATTGTTTGGACTTTCTTCTCGGCATCTTGCAGCACTTCGGGTCCAAACACTTGGTTCGCTCCGGTCTCATTCCAGAACAGCGGCGTTCTACACCGTCTACCATACAATGCTTCGAAAGGTGACATCTTAAAACTGGCTTGATAGCTGTTATTGTATGAGAACTCAGCATACGGCAAGCTCCTATCCCAACTACGCCCATGTTTCAAGGTACAGGCTCTCAACATGTCTTCTAAAATTTGATTTGTCCTCTCCGTTTGCCCGTCGGTTTGTGGGTGATAAGCAGAGCTGAAATCCAGTCGTGTACCCATAGCTTCATGCAACTTCTTCCAGAACCTAGAGGTAAATTGGGTACACCGATCTGAAACTATCCTCTTCGGAACTCCATAACGGCACACGATTTGTATAAAAGCCAAAGAAAAGGGACTTGCAAAAATTTTTCATCACCTCACAACACCACAGCTTTTGTTGTGGATAATTTGTGAAGACTTGTGAAGAGCAAGTAACCTCCATCAAAAGGGTGATTAGAGGGGAAAGACCTAACTGTCACAAAGTAGGATTTCTACACATGAACATGAGAGGTTGAGCTCACCCCTAGAACTTGAAAAGTCTTGGGAAGGTTCAGGCCAAATCTCATGCAAATCCAACACTTTTCGAGGCACTTCTGGAGGCATTTGAAAAAGAGGCCAATTTGAATGTAAATTCAAATTGCAGCAACTTTCATCACTTAAATTCAAAAGTTGGCTTCATATTCAAACTAAGAACATTTTTCTGAGTTAGTCCACCAATTTTCATCCCCATTGGAGTTCATCTTGCCGGGAGCTAAATTTGCAAGAATTTAAAACTGAATTTGAATTTCAGTTCAAATGTGAAGCAAATTTAGCCAAACAAATTTCAAATTTGGAAAACCAAATTCAAACTATGACTTGGTGATTAAGTCTCACAGTTAATGGTGAGTAGCTGGGATCTTTGCAGTAGAAATTTGGAAAAAGAAATTGAGGGAGGGATGGGACCCACTGGTCAGTGTCCCAGCTTCACTGAACCGACTCAACCCGAGGCCACGGCGACCGACGGGCGCTCGGAGGGCCGACAGCGCGATCGATTACCGCCACCTCACGGTGAAAAACGCGGCTATAAATTCCAGCACACAAGCTACCCCCTCCATTCTCTTCGTTTCCGAGTAAACCCAGCTCCCACCACGCGAGAAGAACTGGTTCCGCTCACGAGCTGTTGCCGCCGTTTTCTGATCACCGACGACCGGCCGATCCCGGCGGTATCACGCGCCACCACCAGAGAAGAAAAGGTGTGCCCGCGTGTGAGGAAGCTGTGGGAGGAAACCGTTCACCGTGTCATGCAGGGTAGAGGGAGAATTCTGAGTTTTCCCCCACGGTGCACCTTAGGGTTAGCAATCGGTAATCGGCGAAATTCATTGCACCGGAGCAACCGCCAATCGAGCTGCAGCTCACAAATGTTCTAGGCACCCGTGCGCGTCTCTCCGAGCAGAAAACCGCAGGAGCAACCGTTCCAAACCCTAGTTTCACTGGTAACAGTTCAGCGGAAGGGAGGGTCGCCGGTGAGGTCTAGGTTGCTGGCCGTTTAGGGCCCAACCGAGGTCATGCCGAGCTTCCCGAGGTCTCCCTGAGCGTGGTGACGCGATTAGCGCGCGAAGGGGGTGGTTAGGAGGGCGGGAACGCGCTGCCGAGGTAGCACAGAGGCATAGAGCTCGTCGCCGGTGAGCTACGGCAGTTAGCCGGCGGCGGCATGGTGTCCAGCGTGTTCAGCGTCCGAAATTATGTGGGGGCGGCGAGTCTCACCGTCACCAGCGAGCTAGATTGCCGGGAACGCCGACCTCGCCAAAGCTCCGGGAGCTCGGGCGGCGGCCTCGGGGAGGTAGACGAAGGCGCGGGCCCCATGTGTCAGCCGCTGAGTTAAGCGCGCGCGAGCGCGGTTAGTTTAAATTAAACCAGGCGGGCCCCGCTGTCAGCCTCGGATTAAGCGCGGGAAAAGATTTTCTGTAGGAAAACAATTCAGGGATCAGCCCACATTTAGAAATTCATAACTTTTGATAGGAAGCTCCAAACTCAGTGAACCAAATTTTGCTGAACTCAGAATTTTGAGTACTTTCCAGCAATACAAATTTTGTCTCATGAAAGTTAATAGTTTTCCAGAATTAAATCCCTAAAGTTCAAACTGTTAGGAATTTTATCTGGAGAACTACTTTATCAAAAAATTTGAAATTTGGCTGAGAGGTTCACTGGAAAATCCTTGAGTCACAGTAAAAATTTTAGACTCATCCAAGTTCATTTAGTCCCCCTAATGGGGTGATTAAGTGAACTGCCCTGAGAAAATAGAAAAAATGTACAGAAACATTTTTCAGATTTTCTCAAATTTTGTTTAGGGCATAACTTCCTCTAGAATTCTTCAAATGACATGAAACCAACTTCCTTAGGACCATCTCAAATTCTAGTTTCCAGAAAATAAGGATTTGAGCCATGAAAACCCCTGAAACTCCTTAGAGGCTCTAATATTAACCTAATAGGTTTTTATTTGTACAAGGCTCAAATGAACTTTGTTTCAAATGAAACTAGGTCAAGACTCTGGTTAGGACCCTACCAAGCCACCATAAAAAATTTCAGAACCAAAGGGGAGGGCTAGCTAGAGTATATTAATTACTTATTCAAGTTTACACATTGCATTTGAATTGACATGTAGTATTTCATTAACGTGTAGTTGCTGAAGGCGAGGAGACTCTAGAAGTGCTCGACTTCCTCCTTCCGGACGAAGACCTAACCACTGACCAGCAGCAACAAGGCAAGCCCCGGTTTGCATTAACCCTTTTCTAAAGTTTTTCTTTGTTCACAGGTCTAGGGTGAAGTATGAATGTGCATTAGGTGTAGGGTGGATGGAACCCCACTTGCATAACCAAAAGTTTCCTATAAGAGTGAGGGTAGTGTCTAAGACCTCGGGTAGACAGGCTATGCTTAATGATTTATAGGACTTCGGTACAAGTCGAGTAGTTGGAATCTACTCGCGAGTTAGGCTTGGGACACACGGGATTGGTTCTAGTGATGTGAGATCACTTTAGTAATGAAAATGAGACTAGGCAGGGGCTAGGTCACAGCAAGAGGAAGTCTTGTGTGCGCAACCCTGTCCATGTCGATTGAGGACTGATCCGTGTGCGGCCCTGCTGAGCAAACATTGAACGTACCAAAGGCATATAGGATATATGGGCCCCGGTAAACCGATGTAACCTAAACCTCCGGGCGTCGAGGCATAGCACACCGATTTACAGGTGTAGGTTGAGGGCAGCAAGGTGGAAATCTGCTAACGGGCATAGAGAGATGCTCCATGTAGGGAACCTCCTGCTCGTTTCGATGCGACCGGTTCGACGTTTGGGCTGTTGGGTGAAAGGTTGTCCCGTACGGCATCGAGTGAGCGTGCTGTGCAGCTCTACGGGTGGGCGTACGTGACGTGCTCTTTGGGTCTCCCTGCAGGTGTATATTAAGTCGATTCACCGTCCCTCACGGTGACGAGTACCGTGGTTCGCATCGTAACATAGATAATTTATGGAAGGTTATGTTTCAATTCTGCTGTATGATATAATTGTATTATTACCTGTGTGCCACCAAAAAATTGCTTATTAAATTTCAGATTCATGAACTGTTAACGGTGGCTAAAAGATGAAGTAAGGATGAACTTGTAGGCATGTCCCTTTGCTGAAAATGTACCACCCCATGTTTGTTGTACACTACATATAGAGTTTCATGCCTAGGCGAGTTGGTTAAGTCTTGTTGAGCCATCGTGCTCACGGTTGCTGCTTAAGTGTATTTCAGGTGAGGAGCCACCCACGGACTCGGGTTACGAGTCCACCGGGGAGGGTTACCCTCCGTCGGGGACCACGGCTGAGTGGGAGCCGTACACGCCGCGCTGAGCTGAGGAGTGCAGCTAGTGCGGGTTGCCCTAGGGCTGGGCAACCGACTTTTGCTAGATAGGCGGGCGTGAGTTGTACAAATTAAAACTTCCGCTGTGTAATGTATACCTTAGTTTGTAACTGAACAAGTGTACTACTTTGTACATCTCAGTTTGTTTTCTATGTAATACAATGTATCCTTATGATGTGTGCTGTCAGGTGTCGCATCGCGCGACATCACCCTCTGTGATCCTGGATGAGCGGATTCCGGTCCGCCACAGCCTGGTATCAGAGCTGCATTGGGGATAGCACAGTAATTAAGGACTGTATTACGGGAAAACTTAGGTTTACGGTGAGGATTCGTTAGTTTGCCCAAGTAAGGACTATATTAGCATAGTTACTTAAAGTGACAACACTAACATATGTGTTATAATTCTGAATTTTAATTATGTAACGACGCACCTACGCTCTGGTAAGAATGGTAAGGAATGCCACAGAAAGCGGTTCAATTTCGGTTAGCCCCCTGACGAGGAACGTGGTTCAGGGATAGGTCTCACAGCTTGGTGTGAGATGTCAATATGAAACTCTTGGACTCTTCATGTTCCTGAGTTCAAATGAAACGTTGATCCCTAGCGTGCATTAGGCAAGTAAGTGGAGACCCCATCGTGTGGTCAGTAACGCAAGAGTGTGTTCGTCTGGAAATAGCCCAGGAGGACATACACAGCACTTGCCATCGGCGTGCCCTGCAGGGCAGTAGGTGGTATCTGTTGGGTTGATAACATTCCCAACCGTGACGACCCGTTCATGATCTACTCGGGTTCCCCGTCGTGTTGTCACACCCGGTTTTTCCGAAGAACAACCAAGTGAATATCACATGTATGCCAGGATCATTTTCTCATACATGTGATGACAAATAGTGAAGCATCATTTATTACAAGCCAGGTGTCGAATATAAATAAGTCTTACATAGCAAATGTCTCGATGGACAATAATAAGTTCATCACAAGTAAATAAACTAGCAGCGGAATATTATTCTTGAGGGCTCCGTCACAGGCGTTGCCCGGGGGTCTCCATGAACCTAGAAACCTTCTTCGGGTCCAAAGTCTTGGTCATTATACACCACCTCATTATCTTGACCTGAGCAGCAATATAAACCAACAAATATGCAAGATTGAGTACCAATGGTACTCAGCAAGTGTGGGAAAATTATATCATGCATGGCTAGAACAAGGGGAGGTTGAACACATGGTTAAAGCACTACGCAATTAATACCTACCACCTTAGCTTATTAAGCACCTACATTACTACACAGGTAAAATGGTCCCAATCTCCCATCCCATCATCATAATCAAATAACCATATCATCATTTCCAATGTTAAGCTCCCCGCTTAACATCCACAAATTCCAAAACCATCACTCCTCTAATCATGAATATGTCCAAGCCGCTCTAGACCGTGAGCACGGCTGTCATGACAGTTTTGACTCTGCAGAGTTTGCACCACTGTATCCACATGTAGTGATTTCATCCCCCGTTGCCGGGTGGTCTAAAAGAACCTCCATTACGCCAGTGGTCACGAACCACATTCACACTACCCAGGTGTGTAGCCAGGAGATCACTACGAAGCCTTGACAATGGGATTCCCAACGAGCGTGGGCCCACTGAGGTTTCACCCCTAACAGCATACAAGAGGCTCCAACCCCGCTGCAGTGGCCCCCTCTTGAGCCTAGCGGTTCATAAGGTAGTCCAGCTGGCACCAACTCCCCGCACCATCCAACACACCCATACTACGCCGGGAATACACCTAATTAATTGGCCAAGCTGCCCCATCTCAGCATGTGGTTGGCACGGTAAAGCCAGGTTACATGCTCCATGAACCGGTCCTTAGGATCCAGGCAAGTACTAAACACAAACCCGAGTCTCGTGCACCCAGCACACAACCAAAACATCCAACTTGCCTTGATCCCTACCTCTACATAATCTCACAATATCTCATTCAAGAGTATGGTAAAATAAACTGATGATCTCATGTCCGAAATATCCCATTCTAAGCATGGCTAAGCATATGCATAATAATAAATGACATGATAAATGAATCCCAACCCAAGCTACAAGGAAACAAGGTAATGCAATTCTAGGGAAACCTCCTAGCATGGGTTTCATATTTCAATTGACAATGCAAATAATTCTAGCTACACATCCTAGCATAGGATCAAAGTGGTCAAGGACACTTGCCTCCATCCTGCTGCTTTTGAAATGGGTAGTCCTGATCTTGGAAAGGAATAACTTGCTCTTGAGCAGGTTCTACATCATACCATCACACATAGCAAAAGAAAAACAACAATCCATAAGACATAGTTCACACCTCCACACATTCACATGTAACAAAGCCATTCACAACTTATATGTGTTGTGTTTACTCTATGTGTGTTGACCTTTGGCTTACATGCACATTTAATCATGTGTATATGATTCCTACTTTTGTATTCACATTTATGCTTGCATACTTTATACATGAGTTTCCAATTTAAATAATTTTCCTTATATTCAATTACTACACCTTTTAGCTGCCAAGTATGCATGAAAGGTATTTTCCTTCTCCATATGTGTCTTCAGAACTTCTACCAACCCTAAACTGAATTCTTTGGATTTTAGAAACTCCATTTATCATTTACTAGTTGCTATATTTTCAGATTTATTTTCCTATGCATAAATGTGTACTTTATTATGAAAATAGTAAGACACATCATCTAAACAGAATAGGTTCTGATCTAAAATATTTACTAATATATTTTTGACCTTTTTCTCTGATGTAAACCATTTTACAATTATTTTCCCTATTTTCCAGAACTATTCTTTACTTAAAATGTGTCTTTAAATGTGAATAATAAATTAAACAGATTCAATTCAGCCCAACATATATTTTTATCTCACTCCAAAATTTCCTAAATACTGAGAAAGTCTTTAATTTAATTTTGACAATATGTTTGTCCCACTTTTTAATTTTTAAACACTAGCCACATATTCAATTTCCTAAATTAAATACTAAACAGGGCTAAAAAGTTAAACTTACCCCACTACAGGGTCTATAATATTATTTTAAGAATTTTCAGGGGTCTAGCTACTCATAACAGAGGTGTTTTTCCTAATTTTTATTAAGCCCAGGGGCTAAAACTGATTTTTAAATGAATTTACATGATTTTCTAGAGTTCCAGGGGCTAGATCAGAAGTTTCTGGGGCTAGCTCTTATTTCCCGAGAACCCCAGGGGGTAGCACGTAAGATTTCCAGTCTTTATAACGCGGGGCTGACGTGGACCGTCCGATTTTAAACCGACGGCCGAGATTATAACATCGAACCGGTACGCGGGGGTTTAAACCCTACCGTGCGATTTAAAATAAATGGCGCACAAGTGGCCATGTCGCTCTGATCGAGCGCGGGCGGCGCTGCCGGCGGCGCACGGCGGCGGGAAGCAGCGATCTCGCCGGAGACTTTCGGATCTTCGAGAATTCTTCCTAGAACTGTGATTTTATGGTATAGATCGGTGGAGGAGAGGTCGGGGATCTCACCTCGGGGGTTTTCTTGAGCTCGGAGGTCCTGGAAGGTGATTGGCGACGAGGTCCGAGGTGAAACCACGGCGAAGCTCGTCGGCGCTGTGTTTACACCGCAAGTCACCGAGTTTTCTGCACCTGCAAGGTTCCCCAGAGGCGGTGGATCAAGACCAGCGAGTTAGATCGGAATTTCCGAGCTTAGATCGGCCAGAATTCGCCGGAGAAGTCTCGGTTCTCACCGGAGGAAAATCGGCGGATCGCGTGGGAAAAACAGAACGAGGCCAGGGTTTTTATAGACAAGGGAGGGCGGCGGGGTGGTTTAGATCAAGTCCGCGTCGCCTACGAACAGAATTCAGCGGGGATACGCCGAAATCCCGATCGGTTTTGATTCGGGTGAGAGGGAGTCCGGCGCGGGCGCAAGGTAGACGACGATCTGGTGGGTCCCACCGGTCAGCGGAAGGAAGCGGCGCGCGCGGCTGCGGGCTGGCGCGGGCGCTGGCTTGGCCGGCTGGTGGGTTTCGGCCCACTGGCTGGATTTTTTCTGTTTTCTCTTTTTCTTTTTCTGTTTCTTTTCTGATTTGAGTTTAATTTGAATTCCAGTTTGAATTTGAATTTTTGCAAAACATGCAACACGTCCAAAAATTTTTAAATTCCCCTCTTAACATGATTTAGGGTTTTAATCAAAATTTTGGGGTGTTACATCTCTACCCCCCTTAAAAGAAATCTCGTCCTCGAGATTGGTGTTTCTAAGAAAACAATTCCGGAAATTGTGCCTTGAGCTCATCTTCCCGCTCCCAGGTGGCTTCCTCTTCTGAGTGATGCTTCCACTGCACCTTGCACATCCAGATTCTTTTATTTCTGGTGAGGCGTTCCATTGTCTCCAAAATCTTGTATGGTTGCTCGGCATAAGACAAATCCTCAGCTACGTCCACTTCATTCATGGGTAACACCTCCTCAGGCGTCCTCAGGCATTTCTTGAGTTGTGACACATGGAACACATCGTGCACATCCGATAGAGGAGCCGGTAATTCTAGTTGATACGCCACTTCGCCTTTCCTCTCCAAAACTTGAAAGGGTCCAATGTATCGAGGTGACAACTTCCCTTTCACCTTAAACCGACGAAGTCCTCTGATAGGGGACACCTTGAGATAGACATAGTCTCCCATGTTGAAAACGAGCTCTCTTCTTCGTACATCAGCATAGCTCTTTTGGCGTGTCTGTGCTATCCTCAAATTGTTGCGAATTTTGCTCACCTTCGCCTCGGCTTCTTGTAGTACTTCTGGACCAAACACTTTACTTTCCCCCGTTTGGTTCCAAAATAGGGTAGTTCTGCACTTTCTCCCGTACAAGGCTTCAAATGGTGACATCTTCATACTAGCTTGATAGCTGTTGTTATAGGAAAACTCCGCATATGGTAAGTTCTTGTCCCAACTCCTATTGTTTTTGAGTTCACATGCCCTCAGCATATCTTCAAGGATCTGATTGGATCTTTCCGTTTGCCATCAGTTTGGGGATGGTAGGCAGAACTAAAGTTCAGATGGGTTCCCATGGTTTCGTGCAACTTCTGCCAGAACCTTGAGGTGAACTGTGTCCCTCGATCCGACACAATCTTCTTTGGCACTCCATGGTAACACACGATCCTTGACATGTACAACTCTGCCAATTTGGATCCGCTGTAGCTTCCCTTCACGGGGATGAAGTGAGCTACCTTGGTTAGCCTATGAATGATGACCCATATTGAATCATATCCTGATTGGGTCCTAGGCAATCCCACGATGAATTTCATGCTGATTTCTTCCCATTTCCATTCAGGCACTTTGAGTGGTTGCAATAATCCGGTGGGTCGTTGATGTTCTGCTTTCACCAACTGACATGTGTCACATAGGGCAACATGTTCCGCGACATCTCGCTTCATGCCATACCACCAATACCTGCTCTTGAGGTCCTGGTACATCTTCGTACTCCCAGGATGAATGGAATAGTCGGAATCGTGAGCCTCCTTCAAAATCAATTCACGGATCTCCTTTACTTCAGGCACACAGATCCTTTTCCCGTGCCACACCGTACCTTGTTCATCCTCTCTGAAACTAGGAGCTTTACTTTCCTTGATGAGTTATCTGATCTCTTGTATCATCTCATCATTCTTTTGACCCTCGCGTATGTCTCGCTCTAGTGTGGAGTCCACTTCCATGGCGATGGCTTCACCACTATTTATTAGACATAGATTGAGCCTTATAATCTTGTCCTTCAATTCTGCAGGCATGTCCTTCAAGCTCAACTTATTGACCTGCACTTTCCGACTCAAAGCATCGGCCACGACGTTTGCTTTCCCGGGATGATAGTTGATGCCCACATCAAAGTCATTGATTAGCTCTAACCATCTCCTTTGTCTGAGGTTGAGATCTGGCTGTGTGAAAATGTACTTCAAACTCTTATGATCCGTATATATCTCGGTCTTCTTCCCCATCAAATAGTGCCGCCAAATTTTCAACGCGTGTACCACTGCGGCTAGTTCTAAGTCATGTGTCGGATAGTTTTTCTCGTGCTTCCGAAGCTGCCGGGATGCATATGCCACGACATGCCCTTCTTGCATGAGAACACATCCCAACCCGTTTCCAGAGGCATCGCAGTACACTGTGAAATTCTTCTGCATATCTGGCATAACCAACACTGGGGCTGTTGTCAATCTTTTCTTTAGCTCCTGAAAACTCGTCTCGCACTGTGACGTCCATGTGAATGTGATTCCCTTCTCCAACAGTTTGGTGAGAGGTCTCGAGATCTTGGAGAATCCTTCAATAAACCGTCGATAGTATCCAGCCAATCCCAAGAAGCTTCGAACTTCCCCGACATTTTCAGGGGTCTTCCACTTCTGGATATCCTCGATTTTGGTGGGATCTACGGAGATTCCTCCCTCCGAGATTATATGTCCTAAGAAGGGAACCCTCTTCAGCCAAAACTCACACTTGCTCAACTTGGCATATAGTTGGTGTTCTCTTAGCCTCTGCAACACCAACCTTAGATGTTTCTCATGTTCTCCTTCATCTTTGGAGAAGACGAGAATGTCATCTATGAAAACCACCACAAATTTGTCCAGATATTCCATGAATACCTTGTTCATGAGATACATGAAGTATGCCGGGGCATTAGTTAGCCCAAAGGCATAACAGTGTATTCATACAGTCCGTACCGAGATACGAAAGCTGTCTTGGGAATATCAGATTGCCTTATCTTAAGTTGGTGCTATCCCGACCTGAGATCAATTTTTGAGAACACGCAAGCTCCCCTCAACTGATCAAACAAGTCTTCAATGCGGGGTAATGGGTACTTGTTCTTGATGGTTACCTCATTCAAGGCACGGTAATCTACGCATAACCTTTGGGTTCCATCCTTCTTGGGCACAAATATCACCGGAGCTCCCCATGGTCAAGAACTAGGACGAATATACCCCTTCTCCGTCAATTCTCTTAAATGATCCTTCAGTTCTTCTAGCTTCTTGGAGTCCATCCGATAAGGTCTCTTGTATATCGGGGCTGTTCCAGGTACTAGCTCAATTGTGAATTCCACTTCACGATCGGGAGGCATACCTGGCAACTCCTCCGGAAAAACATCTGGATATTCCCTGATGGTCCTGATTTCCTCAACTTGATTTAATTTAATGTCCCTCCTAGGCTCGTGTATTGTTATGAACTTTACTCTGGTGCCATTAGGGTGAGTTAGTTCCACCGTTCTGGTCGAACAATGGATGATTCCTTTATGTTTTGTCAACCAATCCATACCCAAAATAATATCTATCCCTTGTGAATCTATCACTATGAGGTTAGCAGTAAATACTACCCCATTAATGTCTAGGTTCACTTTTCACACAAAAATAAATGCAATATTATTTCATGTGGGTTCACACACCAAAGCCAAACAATCTAAAGACGAGGCTGTGGACAATTGCTCATGGCTTCCACAACTCACGTCACACACCAAGCATTAACACACCATTAACTTAACGTAACGACTCGACTATTCGACATCTTGCTAACTAAGGGAAGGTCTCTACACCACTCGTTTTCTTGAGCTGGCTCCTCGGGATCTTCCTCATCATTTCAGCTGCCTTCTGACTCTGCTTTGGGTGGGGAGGCTGCTGGTGGAGAAGTGCGACGACGCCTGATCGCTCGGCGATCCGGGGAGTCAGGAGTCCATGTATCATTCACGGTGACACACAGTTCATTCCCATCTCCTCTTTCTCTCGCCCTTAAGCAGGCTCGCAGCAACGCCTCCATTTCCTTCAGGGTGTCCCGGACATCCTGAAGCTCTTGTTGACACTCCTGCAGTCGAGTGCTGAGCATAGCAGCATCCTCCAAGCACAAGTCCATGTGCTCATGGGAAGTCCCTTGCTGCACCGGTGGGTACTTGTACTCCGTGGTACCACTCTCACGCTGTAGGACATACATGTACTCAGTCCTGTCCAGGTGGTGACGATAGATGTGACTCTGGCAGGTGATGGCCTCCCAGGTGACATAGCAAATGTCTCGATGGACAATAATAAGTTCATCACAAGTAAATAAACTAGCAGCGGAATATTATTCTTGAGGGCTCCGTCACAGGCGTTGCCCGGGGGTCTCCATGAACCTAGAAACCTTCTTCGGGTCCAAAGTCTTGGTTATTATACACCACCTCATTATCTTGACCTGAGCAGCAATATAAACCAACAAATATGCAAGATTGAGTACCAATGGTACTCAGCAAGTGTGGGAAAATTATGTCATGCATGGCTAGAACAAGGGGAGGTTGAACACATGGTTAAAGCACTACGCAATTAATACCTACCACCTTAGCTTATTAAGCACCTACATTACTACACAGGTGAAATGGTCCCAATCTCCCATCCCATCATCATAATCAAATAACCATATCATCATTTCCAATGTTAAGCTCCCCGCTTAACATCCACAAATTCCAAAACCATCACTCCTCTAATCATGAATAAGTCCAAGCCGCTCTTGACCGTGAGCACGGCTGTCATGACAGTTTTGACTCTGCAGAGTTTGCACCACTGTACCCACATGTAGTGATTTCATCCCCCGTTGCCGGGTGGACTAAAATAACCTCCATTACGCCAGTGGCCACGAACCACATTCACACTTCCCAGGTGTGTAGCCAGGAGATCACTACGAAGCCTTTACAAAGGGATTCCCGATGAGCGTGGGCCCACTGAGGTTTCACCCCTAACAGCATACAAGAGGCTCCAACCCCGCTGCAGTGGCCCCCTCTTGAGCCTTGCGGTTTATATGGTAGTCCAGCTGACACCTATTCCCCGCACCATCCAACACACCCGTACTACGCCGGGGATACACCTAATTAATTGGCCAAGCTGCCCCATCTCAGCATGTGGTTGGCACGGTAAAGCCAGGTTACATGCTCGATGAACTGGTCCTTAGGATCCAGGCAAGTACTAAACACAAACCCGAGTCTCGTGCACCCAGCACACAACCAAAACATCCAACTTGCCTTGATCCCTACCTCAACATAACTCACAATATCTCATTCAAGAGTATGGTAAAATAAACTGATGATCTCATATCCCAATTATCCCGTTCTAAGCATGGGTAAGCATATGCATAATAATAAATGACATGATAAAATAATTCCAACCCAAGCTTCAAGGAAACAAGGTAATGCAATTCTAGGGAAACTTCCTAGCATGGGTTTCATATTTCATTTGACAATGCAAATAATTCTATCTACACATCCTAGTATAGGATCAAAGTGGTCAATAACATTTGCCTCCTTCCTGCTGCTCTTGGAATGGGTAGTCCTGATCTTGGAAAGGGATAACTTGCTCTTGAGCAGGTTCTACATCATACCATCACACATAGCAAAAGAAAAACAACAATCCATAAGACATAGTTCACACCTCCACACATTCACATGTAACAAAGCCATTCACAACTTATATGTGTTGTGTTTACTCTATGTGTGTTGACCTTTGGCTTACATGCACTTTTAATCATGTGTATATGATTCCTACTTTTGTATTCACATTTATGCTTGCATACTTTATACATGAGTTTCCAATTTAAATAATTTTCCTTATATTCAATTACTACACCTTTTAGCTACCAAGTATGCATGAAAGGTATTTTCCTTCTCCATATGTGTCTTCAGAACTTCTACCAACCCTAAACTGAATTCTTTGGATTTTAGAAACTCCATTTATCATTTACTAGTTGCTATATTTTCAGATCTATTTTCCTATGCATAAATGTGTACTTTATTATGAAAATAGTAAGACACATCATCTAAACAGAATAGGTTCTGATCTAAAATATTTACTAATATATTTTTGACCTTTTCTCTGATGTAAACCATTTTACAATTATTTTCCCTATTTTCCAGAACTATTCTTTACTTAAAATGTGTCTTTAAATGTGAATAATAAATTAAACAGATTCAATTCAG
This sequence comes from Neostapfia colusana, assembly GCA_030760725.1. NCBI lineage: Eukaryota > Viridiplantae > Streptophyta > Magnoliopsida > Poales > Poaceae > Neostapfia > Neostapfia colusana. The sequence goes on along the minus strand of JASWHV010000001.1, from coordinate 116,509,873 downwards.
CCCAACATATATTTTTATCTCACTCCAAAGTTTCCTAAATACTGAGAAAGTCTTTAATTTAATTTTGACAATATGTTTGTCCCACTTTTTAATTTTTAAACACTAGCCACATATTCAATTTCCTAAATTAAATACTAAACAGGGCTAAAAAGTTAAACTTACTCCACTACAGGGTCTATAATATTATTTTAAGAATTTTCAGGGGTCTAGCTACTCATAACAGAGGTGTTTTTCCTAATTTTTATTAAGCCCAGGGGCTAAAACTGATTTTTAAATGAAGTTACATGATTTTCTGGAGTTCCAGGGGCTAGATCAGAAGTTTCCGGGGCTAGCTCTTATTTCCCGAGAACCCCAGGGGGTAGCACGTAAGATTTCCAGTCTTTATAACGTGGGGCTGACGTGGACCGTCCGATTTTAAACCGACGGCCGAGATTATAACATCGAATCGGTACGCGGGGGTTTAAACCCTACCGTGCGATTTAAAATAAACGGCGCACAAGCAGCCACGTCGCTCTGATCGAGCGCGGGCGGCGCTGCCGGCGGCGCACGGCGGCGGGAAGCGGCGATCTCGCCGGAGACTTTCGGATCTTCGAGAATTCTTCCTAGAACTGTGATTTTATGGCATAGATCGGTGGAGGAGAGGTCGGGGATCTCACCTCGGGGGTTTTCTTGAGCTCGGAGGTCCTGGAAGGTGATCGGCGACGAGGTCCGAGGTGAAACCACGGCGAAGCTCGTCGGTGCTGTGTTTACACCGCAAGTCACCGAGTTTTCTGCACCTGCAAGGTTCCCCGGAGGCGGTGGATCAAGACCAGCGAGTTAGATCGGAATTTCCGAGCTTAGATCGGCCAGAATTCGCCGGAGAAGTCTCGGTTCTCACCGGAGGAAAATCGGCGGATCGCGTGGGTAAAACAGAACGAGGCCAGGGTTTTTATAGACGGGGGAGGGCGGCGGGGTGGTTTAGATCAAGTCCGCGTCGCCTACGAACAGAATTCAGCGGGGATACGCCGAAATCCCGATCGGTTTTGATTCGGGTGAGAGGGAGTCCGGCGCGGGCGCGAGGTAGACAACGATCTGGTGGGTCCCACCGGTCAGCGGAAGGAAGCGGCGCGCGCGGCTGCGGGCTGGCGCGGGCGCTGGCTGGGCCGGCTGGTGGGTTTCGGCCCACTGGCCGGATTTTTTCTGTTTTCTATTTTTCTTTTTCTATTTCTTTTCTGATTTGAGTTTAATTTGAATTCCAGTTTGAATTTGAATTTTTGCAAAACATGCCACACGTCCAAAAAATTTTAAATCCCCCTCTTAACATGATTTAGGGTTTTAATCAAAATTTTGGGGTGTTACACGTGTGGTGTTGAAACACGATCACGTACCTTGAGATGTGACTTGACTCAAGGACGGCCGTATGATAATGATACGGGCGTTTGTATTTACTTTCAAATATGGATCTGCCTGAAATGGAAATAAACTTTGAGTGCATCATTATTGTGTGGTCTTCTGCAGGTACTAACCACTTGTATTCTATGTAGTACACGTGTGCGAGAGACCGTTTAATGCCACATTGAGACGTATATGCCGGTATAATCCGGTTAGGATTTTCTTTTGTGAGTAACGTAGTACCGACATATCATAGGCATGTGCATGAAAAATAATGATAACCAGGAATTAAAGATCACTGAGTTTCAAAATTTAGGACCCTGGTTGGGTAGAAAAATTTGATAGTTGATTAGTGTAGTTCCAAAGGATTGAAAAACAGAGGGCAGCAAGTTTGCTGAACTTTAACAGAGAATAACTCACAGATTATTTAGCCAATGGAGGTATGGGATATAGTTCTGGAAAGGTGTGTAAGTACCCTACAACTTTGTTGTAGACTCCCAGAGCTGAATCACACCTTAAGATGGCTTAAATCCCAGAGGATTGTAAACTGTCCAGAACTAGGACAGAGTGAAAAACACCCTATGGACTGTTCTGTTTTTCAAGCATAACTTCCTGTAGAAAAATCTTAAATTAGCATATGATACATCTTCGGAAACGGTAGGAGATGTGTTACATCTTTGTAACTCAAAGTTTCTGTAGTTTCAGCACGGAATTCAGTGGAAACCAGAGTTGAAAACAGCAACTTCCAAGGGAGGTGCCGTTGAAATTCTTCCAGAAATTCTGTTGACTTTGAATTACCATAACTTTTAAACCAGAGCTGATCTGAGGGCAAATACATACTCGTTGGAAAGATACTGAAGTTAACGTTGACTTTGGTATTCAACTTGAGTCATGAAAATTCCCAGAACCAGATCAAAATCTTGGATATGTAGAAACTGGTCAATCTGACAGAGGAATGACAGTTGAACTCATTTGAGAGATTGTTGTAACCTAGGGGGGTTTAGGTACTTCCAATGGGGTAGAACATACTCATGAGTGGATATCTTCAACTAGTGAAAGATATGAGTACATGTCTTAATCAAGTTTCTTTTGCTAGAGACCATGTTTGTGTCGTATTGAGGATAAAAGGGTGGTATACGTGATGACAAAGCGATAGTAATGTCTTGTAGTGACCAAACCTAGTTGTGGTGAGCTTCCAAAGAGGATGTTCATCAATTGGATTTAACTAGCTTGTATTTGGTCTGGTAATGGTGTAGCTTGTGCAAAGTTATTACATTATCCGTATACGAGATGTATCGCATGTTTTAATGTCATTATGTTTTACGCCTGTGTTATTGGACTGCATGAAGTATGTTGCGGGACTGATGTTTATTGTCGTATGGTTGCAGATGGTTCGCACTCGGACCACGCATGACATTGGTGGCTCTAGCCAGCAGGGGGGTGACGACTCCCAGACACCTGCCTATGACAGCACCCCGCAGCAACAACCACCACCGCCGCCTCCGCTTACCCTAGCGGATGTGATAGCGGCACTGGTGGGTGGTCGTGAGGAGCAGACCGACCTGCTCCACATGATCGTGCAGAATACGTCTCAGGCGGGGGGAGGGGGGGCATCAAGAGAGGGGGCCTCGCGAGCCCTGTGATGTGACGTACTTGGACTTCATGAGTACGCACCCTCCGGTGTTCACAGAAGCCGCAGAACAACTGGAGGCCGACAACTGGCTGCGGACAATCGAGTCCAAATTCGGGCTGCTCCAATGTATGGAGCGGCAAAAGATTCTGTTCGCGGCACAGCAGCTTCACAGTGCCGCTGGGGCGTGGTGGGAGAATTATGTTGCCTCACGTCCGGCTGGCCATGCTGTGGAGTGAGAAGAATTCTGGGAGGCGTTCCATGCCTATCATATCCCTCCCGGGATAATTAAGAGGAAGTTCCAAGAATTCTTGGAGCTGAAGCAGGGCGGGAGGAGTGCCCATGACTACTCCCGTGTCTTCAACCATCTGGCGCAATTTGTGTCAGACTACGTCTCCACCGAGGAGAAGAAGCGGGAGCACTTCTATCGGGGGTTACACCCCGAGATGAAGAAGCATCTCATTCAATGGAATCACGACACCTTCAACGACCTCGTCAATGCCGCGATAATGCAAGAAGATGCTCAGCGGGAGTTAGCAGCTGATCAGCGGAAGTGCAGCACTCCACCCAGCAGTGGGGGTAGCGCTCCCCAGAAGTACCGCATGGTGTATCGGACACCATCCGGACAACAGTGGCATCCACCGGTGCGACCTCAACAGTTCGGGGGTCGTTCTTTCCAGGCACCCCCGTTCCGACCGCCGATGCCACCACCGCGACCGCAACAGCAGCAGCAGATGACACCCCGGGCGTTTCCACCGCCACAACGTGCCCCGGGTTTCCGTCCGCCGATCAGCAGAGGACCGCCCCGCTACACTTGTTTCACGTGTGGCCAGGCGGGCCATGACACGACCCCTTTGGGTCCTGTCGAGCCAGGATCACGCTGAGGGGTGCTGCGTTGCACAGCACCGCATAACACACGTCAAAGGTACAAAGCGGAAGCGGAAGCTTTATTACATAAACAAGTTTATCAACATGTTTACATCAAAATAAGTTTAGTCCACACTCGCGGGCGTAGACTAAGCATCAAGTGCACGTTCAGCCCTCGAACGTGTCCTTGCTAGCACACACGCACACTAACTCTGCGGCGTGCACGACTCCCACTCGACGGGGTTCCCCTCCTGGGGTTCCGTCTCCTCTTCGGGAGTCCCTTCCTCATAGAACCCTGCAAAAGCTTCAAACACAAGCAGTGAGCACGAAGGCTCAGCAAGTCTGACCCGTCTCACCTAAACATGGAACTTCTACATGAGGGTAATGGGTTACATGAGGTAAAATCATTTGCAAGGACTCGCCTAATTAGTAGAACCTTACTTTCAAGTTTTAGCAGCAGGTTGTGGAGAACTTTACGCTAAGGCACATGAGAGAGCCGCAATCAAACAAGAAACGCATTTCTCTCATGTACTTTGCCCAAAGTTGAAAAGAACTTTAGTTAGCACTAAGCTACAACATATCATTAACAATCAATATCCAACTTTCAATCAGCAACATTTTAACATGTAACTAGCCTGTTCTTTCTACGTCACGGTACAGTGAACAAGTGGTACTCACTGACCGCGAGGGACGGCGATTATAATCGATTTACACCTGCAGGGTTACCCGAACAACCCGTCACGTATGCCCGTACTCGATGTTGCCTACAACAACCATCACGGACGCCGTACGCGACTACCTTTCACCCGTTAGCCAAATATTGAACCGGTCCCATCGTCCCGAGCAAGAGGTCCCTGCACGCGCATCTCTGTGCCGCCAGCTGATTTACACCTCGAGCTCTCAACCTACCCTCTGAACGACGGGCAATGCCTCAATACCCAGCTACCCGAGTTACATCAGTTTCCCGGTTCCCATATAGCCGGTAGGTCTTCGGTACTGTTCTAGCTTGTTCAACAGGCCCGCACACGGCTCGGTCCTCAATCGACACAAGCGGAGCTACAGCACACAGGCCCCAAAGTCCTGCTGCCCTTACTCTCCGCTCGGTCTCATTTTCTTGCCATGTGTATCATGTGCTATCTCTACCCGAGCAATGTGCCTCTAGCCTATTCTCGCGAGTAGTTCCAACTACTCGACTTGTACCGAATCCTACTCTATCCTAGCAATGCAGTGGCTAACGGGGTTTGCAATCCTAAACCCCAACCCATGGTTTTCTTGGCTATGCAGTGGGGTTTCCAAACAAGACTCTGATGCACAACATAAAGAAAACAAGTATGTGCTCAAAACAATAAAAATTTATAAAATGGTTAATGCAAACCGGGGCTTGCCTTGCTGCTCTTGGTCGTAGGCTAGCTGTTCCTCCGGAGTAACGAAGTCTAGGACTTCGGGTTCCTCCTCGACCTTAGCGACTACATGATAAGAACAATGTATGTATCAATTTAGATGCCTTTGTATTAACTTTGAAGTTGTGAAGCCTATAACCCTTACTAGACAGACCTAATGACTGTGAAACTTTTACTGTGGCTTGGTTACAACCTAAACAAAGACTTGGTCAAGTTTTAGTTGCAGCAAAGCTCATTTGAGCCCTCCACAAATAATTATGTCCTTGACCTTAATAGGAACCCTTAGGGTGTTCTAGGGATTTTCATGAGACAAACTATGACTTTCTGAAAACTAGATTTTCAGAGGGTTCTAATGGAGTTGGTCTCACTTAATTTGGAAGTCTCTAACTAAAGATATGAGCTAAACAATTTCAGAGAAAATTCTGAAAATGTTTCTGAACATTTTCTATTTTCTCTGGAACAGTTTTACTAATCACACCATTAGGTGGACTAAATGAGCTCAAATGGATCTGAAATTTTTATGGTAGCTCAATGATATTTTGGTGAACATCTCAGCAAAATTTCAGGATTTTCCTCCAAAGGATTCTCCAGTTAAAATTCCTAACAGTTCAAACTTTGAGGAATTAATTCTGGAGAATTAAGGAATTTCATGAAGTGACACTTGATTTTCTGGAAAGTACTCAGAGAGCTGAATCCAGCAAAATTTGGTTCACTCAATTTGGAGCTTTCTAGCCAAAGTTATAAGGATTTGAAGTTTGAAGGAAATCTGAAAATCGGGGAAAAGTTTAAACTCGCGCGTGGGCCCAGGGGACACGCGTCGCACGCCGAAGCGACAGCACACCGCGGCCCACAAGGATTTTGCGCGCCAGCACACCCGATCCCGGCCGCAGCCGGATCCCGATTCAAAATATCGGCCGCTGACAGCTGGGGTCCACCCCCTTCTTCAACCTCGCGACACCCGCGCTCCGCCGCCGAGGGACCTCGCCGGAGAGCTCGCCGCTGGCTGCTGTACCGCTCCAAACTTCTTGATTCTGGCCGCCCCTGCCTAATTTTACTTGGGGAACATGATCCGAGGGTCAGCTGCTCATGACAACGGCCGGAGCATGGTCGGCGACGAGCCGCCATATCGGAACGACTTCGGCCATGTCGGCTGACGCTCCTAGTGCCTCAGTTACTTGGGAAATCGGTCGGGGAGCATCAGTGGACCTCAGAGAAGGTCGACATGAACTCGGGGCAGCTCGGGGAAGGCCCGAAATAGGTCCTCACCGTGCGCCCGATACCCCCCGTGCGTTCCGCCATTAGTAGACCTTGAATTACGCCGGGCACAGAAGTTCTCCGGCCCAGAGTTGTGAAGGCAACTTGTGCGTCACCGTGTCTAGTTCGTGTGGGAGTGGCCTGAGGCCCTCTAATCCTTTCTAGAGCACGAATTAAACAGAATCGTACCCGAGGGTCGTTCTGCACACAGAAAGGGGAAAAGTGGAAATTCGCCGCCGGTGAGCAACCACTCGAGTTGTGGCTCGGGGATGAGCAGCACCAGTCACTTGCGCGTCCAAGGGTGCCTTGGCTCGGGCGTGACAACGCCCAGGTTGGGCTGTCCACGAGAGCCCGAGGTGCGGCGGTTTCCAGTTCCGAGTTTGATCTTTCGGCACAGCCGATATCACTCGGTTTCAATCGATTTCTATCAATGGAAAGGATGGAGGATGGTTGCTAGTACCTTGCTGGGACCTTGGAATGGAAAGAGGGAGCTGCGATCGGCTTGATCAAGCAGGAACTCGAGCGCTAGTGATGGCAGTGGGAAAAGCAGTCGCGCGCGCCGGTAGCTCGGGGAAATGGTGACTGAAGCACGCCGGGGGGAAAATAAATAGCCCGGCCGGCTGGTCTCCGGCTTGGGGCACGCAGCAGGAGCTGGCGCCGGCTGCCCCCTTCGGTGGCGCGCGCGCACAGCTGCCGGGAACCGACTGAACTGTGGTTCAGTCGGTTTGCTTTGAGGCAGAGGCTGACATGTGGGTCCCACTTCTCTTTTAACCTCTGAAATTTATTCCTAACAGCTGTGGTAAACAGTGAACCCTATTCTACCCTTGGCAATTCAAATTATTCACCCAAGAGCCATTTGAATTGATCAAAGTTCAAATGAGGTTTGGTTTGAATGAATTTCAGCACAAGTGCAGTTTGAAATTCAAATAAAGTTTGAATTTCTCCCCCTTAGCTCATGTCAAGATCAACTCCAAATGGAGTGAAAATTGGTGTGTGAGCTCACAAAAATGTGCTGAGCAAGAATATGCCTTCCACTTTTAAATTCAGTGGGTGAAAACAGTTTGAATTTGAATATGGTTTCAAACTGCCCTCTTCCTAACTATACCCAAAATGACCTCCAAAAAGGTTTTGAATTTGGGTGGAACTTGGCATGGACATCCTTAGCAAAGTGTAGGAGTTTTCATATGTCCAGCCCATCTATATCACATGTGGGAAGTACCACTTTTGCAATGTGTGAGTTTGTTCCCTAATGAGCATGTTGATAATTGTTACTTGCTCTTTATTTGTGTTCATCATTCTTCCTCAAATGAGGTGTGTGGTGTGGTGATGAACACTGCAAATGAGTGTCAAAAACTGAGGCCCTTACATTCCTCCCCCCTTAAAAGAATCTCGCCCCGAGATTATAAGGTGAAATGAGAGAGAGGACGGTGGAAAATTACCGAATATGCGACGTGAAAAAGTCGGGGTAGTTAGTGTGAAGGAATTCTTCGCTCTCCCATGTCGCTTCGTCCATGGAGTGATTACTCCATAGAACCTTGTAGAACCACAACGTACGGTTGCGTGTGGTTCGGGCCTTTTCATCAATAATCTGCACCGGTTCCTCCCGATAGGTGAGATCCGGTTGCAGTTCTTCAATGTCTTCCAGCTGAACGGTAGTTGATAGCTTGAGACACTTCCTCAGCTGGGAAATGTGAAAGACGTCGTGCACACCGGAAAGTGCTTCTGGTAATCTTAGCCGGTATGCCACCGATCCACATCTTTCGGTAATCTGGAATGGACCGATGAATCGGGGTGCTAACTTTCCTCTCACCCCAAATCTGTTTACGCCCTTCATTGGAGACACTCGTAGGTATACGTGATCTCCAACTTCGAATTGTAATGGGCGCCTCCTCCGGTCCGCATACTGTTTCTGTCGGGATTGAGCGGCTTTTAGGTTCGCTTGAATTAATCGAACCTTTTCTTCCGCGTTGTTGACAAGATCAAGCCCGAAGGTAACCCTCTCGCCAGATTCACACCAGTTCAGTGGTGTGCGGCATTTCCTGCCGTATAGCGCCTCGTAGGGCGCCATCTTGATGCTGGCTTGGTACCCATTGTTGTACGAGAACTCGGCTAACGGCAAGTGATCATCCCAATTCTTGCCGTGGTCGATAGCGCAAGCTCGTAGCATGTCTTCTAAGATTTGATTTACCCGCTCCGTTTGCCCATCCGTCTGCGGGTGGTAGGCTGAACTACGGATCAGCTTCGTCCCCAAGGCAGCGTGGAGCTGCTCCCAAAAACGGGACACAAATAAAGTGCCCCGGTCCGATACGATGGTACGGGGTACGCCGTATAAGCATAGGATCCGTGAGATGTACAGTTCAGCGTACTTCTTGGCGTTGTAGTTGGTGTTGACCGGGATGAAATGGGCAACTTTGGTGAGCCGATCGACGATCACCCACACAGAATCATGTTTCTGTAAGGTGGTGGGTAAACCGACGATGAAATCCATGCTCACGTCCTCCCACTTCCAGGCAGGAATGCCCAGTGGTTGCAGCAGTCCCGGCTTCCGCATATGATCTGCCTTCACCCTTCGACATGTATCGCACTCGGACACGTATTTTGCAGTCTCTCGCTTCATCCGTGTCCACCAAAACTTTCTCCTGAGTTCTTGATACATTTTGTTGCTGCCGGGGTGAATAGAAAACTTTGATAAGTGAGCCTCATCAAAGATTTTCTTCCTTAACTCCGGGTTTCGGGGTACGACGATCCGGTCCTTGAACCATAGGACGCCGTCTCCGTCCTTCCGGAAACATTTCAACTCCCCACTGTCTACACGTCTCCGCAAATGTGACATGCCCTTGTCATTCTTCTGGGCTGCCGCTATCTCTTCACGGATGGTGGGGATCAAAGCTAGGTTGTAGAGAGCTCCGTGTGGAATCACATGTAGTGGTGGTTCGCTCTCTTCCAACGGTGTGATGGTCAGATTATTGACGTGTGACTTGCGGCTCAGCGCATCTGCCACAACGTTTGCCTTGCCCGGATGATAATGGATCTCTATCTCATAATCCTTTATCAGTTCTAACCATCTTCGTTGCCTCATGTTCAGCTCCTTCTGAGTGAATATGTACTTGAGGCTTTTGTGGTCGGTATATAAATGTACGAGGTTACCGAGTAGGTAGTGCCTCCACATCTTCAGTGCAAGTACCACGGCAGCGAGCTCCAAGTCGTGAGTGGGATAATTTTGCTCATGGTTCCTAAGCTGCCGTGATCCATACGCGACCACTCTTCGGTCTTGCATCAGCACACATCCGAGCCCAATGCCGGATGCATCGCAGTACACATCGAACGGTTTTGTTGTGTCTGGCTGCGCCAAAACCGGTGCTGATGTCAGGTGCTTGACTAAAGCCTTGAATGCTGCTTCACATGCTGGACTCCAAACATATTTGGTAGCCTTCTTCAGCAGTTCTGTCATTGGCTTGGCAATCTTCGAGAAGTTCGGAATGAACCTCCGATAATATCCCGCGAGTCCGAGGAAACTCCGTACCTCATGAACAGTTCTCGGGGATTTCCAATTCAGCACTTGCGTGATCTTGCTCGGGTCCACAGCGATACCCTCCGCTGAGATGATATGCCCGAGGAAAGGCACTTGCGATATCCAAAACTCGCATTTGCTGAACTTTGCGTATAACTTGTGATCCCGCAGCCGTTGCAAGACTATACGCAGATGTTTCTTGTGATCTTCCTCCGACTTGGAGTATACCAGGATGTCGTCGATGAAGACCACGACAAACTTGTCCAGCTCCGGCATGAACACCGAGTTCATTAAATACATGAAGTGAGCTGGAGCATTGGTGAGGCCAAAGGACATGACCAGGTACTCATAAAGTCCGTACCTTGTCGAAAAAGCTGTCTTTGGAATGTCCTCAGCCCTGATCTTAATCTGATGGTACCCGGATCTTAAATCCATCTTGGAAAAGACCTTTGCTTCGACCAACTGATCAAACAACATGTCGATCCGTGGCAACGGGTACTTGTTCTTGATGGTTACGGCATTTAATGGACGGTAGTCCACGCAAAGCCGCAACGTTTCATCCTTCTTTTTGACAAATAATGCCGAACAGCCCCATGGCGAGGAGCTCGGCCTAATAAAACCCTTCTCCAGAAGGTCCGTGAGCTGAGTCTTCAGTTCCGCCAACTCCTTGGGCGCCATCTTGTACGGCCTTCGGGATATTGGCATGGTTCCCGGTGCAAGTTCAATCTTGAACTCCACCTCTCTATCGGGTGGCATCCCCGGCAAATCATCCGGGAATACATCAGGGAACTCTCGGACCACTGGAATGTCTTCCAATCTGATGGTTGTGGCTTGATAGACACTTGGAAGTTTTATTTCTGGACTGTCCAGAAATAATGAGTGAGAACCGTGCACTTCTGAGTTTAAGTGCACGACTCGGAGGACGGTGTCTAAAACAGCGCCGTGGCGGGTTAACCACGACATCCCTAGGATGACATCGACCTTCTGTCCCTCTAAGATAATGAGAGACGTGGGGTACACTCTACCCGCTAAGCATAATGGTGCTTTGGAGACCATTACGCTTGCTGAAATCTTCCCACCCGGTGAACAAATTAAATATGGACTATCGGTGGGTAGTATTGGCAAGCTGTGTTTAGCAATGAAAGCTTGGCTAATAAAATTATGCGTGGCGCCTGAATCAAATAGTACTATAGCGGGATGCTGGTGGAGTTGGAACATACCCGCAAGGATTGGCTCGCCCTCCGGCACGTCCTCAATGGCAAGCTGGTGGACAGTGCCGGGCCTAGGGTTTGCCCGCCGCGCATTTGTAGGGTTCCGGGGTTGATTCCTCCCCGGAAACTGTGGTACCACTCCGCCGCCTTGCCTCTCCGGGCAACTGCTCGCGAAGTGTCCTGGACGACCACACTTGTAACATGTGGCCGCTGCTGGTGGAGTACTTGGTGGACGAAAGCCCGGCATGCGTTGCGGAGGTGCAAACGCACGCGGCATCGCCCGCTGCTGCTGCTGTTGTTGCGGTGGTGCTGGCAGTGCCGGCCGGAATGCCGGTGAAGAATACGGCCGACCGCGGAACGGCATCGACCGCTGTGGTGGCTGCCAGCGCGGACCTGATGGTGGGCGATTCACCATCCGAAACTTCTGAGAAGGACCGCCTCCTTCTCCGCTGCTCTGCGGCGCGCTTCGCTTTCGCTCTGCCGCCGCTAACTCCTTGCCGGAGTCCTCCTGAACAATCGCAGCATCAATTATGTCGTTGAGGCTGCCGCGATTGAACATCGCCAGCTTGTCCTTCAGGAGCGGGTTAAGCCCCTGGTAAAAGTGGTCCCGCCGCTTCTCGTCCGTATCTGCGTGATACGACGCGTAGAGCGCGAGATCGTTGAACGCTCTGGAGTACTCCAGCGCGTTCCGGCTCCCTTGTTGCAGGTGTAGGAATTCCTGCGTCTTTCTCTTCGTCAAACCGGGCGGTATATGATAGGCCCTGAAGGCCGTCCGGAACTCCGCCCAGGTCATCACTCGGTCGGTGGGTTGTGAAGCACAAAAGTTGGCCCACCACGCGCTCGCGGATCCTTGGAGCTGCTGGACCGCGAACTGAGTCTTGCGCTGCTCGCTGATTTGGAGCAGCCCGAACTTCATCTCTATGGCGCGGAGCCAGTTGTCCGCGTCAAGTGGTTCATCCGCCCTTGAGAATACAGGGGGATGAGTCGCCAGGAAGTCGGAGTAGGAGCTCTGTTGGCGCTCCTCACGATCTTGACGTCTCTCCGGGCGAGACGTATTCGCAATCAACGTTTGCAGCAGCTCTGTGTGCTGCTGATGTGAACCCGCCATTGCCGCGACAATGTCGGCCAATGTAACCGTCGGCAGTGGCGGTGGCGGTGTTTGCTGTTGCTGTTGCTGCTGCTGTCCCGAGGAGTCCTCGGGAGGCGGTTGGGAGGTCTCTCCCCCTTGGCTAGTACCTCCAACATCAGGGTTGGCACGAGTACGCGTCATTCTGAAACACAGCAGCAATTAGCACATGTCTTACTCAAAATCCCATAAACAGCAGTAGGTATTGAGGCGACGCATGATTAACTTGCACAACCTTCACATATATTGATAAAGCATAAACTTTATACAAGATACATTATTCTCGGATCTCCGAGGAGTCGTGCTCATGTCGTCCTACCTATACATACGCTACTACCTTCACGACATGTCACCGATTACAAAAGTTGGGTTACGCTACCCTAGCTGCCCTATTTGGCAACCGTAACCCCCTACTCGGAGTAGAATTCGACCTCCTGTGGGTCGTCCTCCTCCGGTACTTCTGCTGGTGGCTCGGGGTCTACCACCCCTTCTCCCATTCCAGGTTCTCCCATGGCTGGAAGACCCAAGACTACCGGTACGCCCAATACCGGGGGCACGAGGTCCTGCAATGCATGCACCTCGTCCATAGCCTGGTTGTAGTCCTCTTCCCAGCCTTGTCCTTCCTCAATAGCGTCGTCCCGCTCTTGAGCAAGGTTCTCATTCTGCTGCGTTAGGGTCTGCACCAGCTCTTGCAACGCCGCAATGTCAACACGGCTCTTCTTCTTTGCCTTCTTCAGACGACGCAACTGATTGTGTTGTTCATTCAGTCGCTTGATCGTCGGAAGGAGCACATTGCGGAGTGCACTGTGAGCACTCTCAAAATGATCCCCACGGCTTGTGCTCTCCTTGAGCTTGGTGGCGAGATGCTCCGTCTGAACAGCTTGGCTGTCCATCACAGCGTTTCCCGCCCTCATTTGGAGGCTGAGATTTGCCTCCGCGGGGTTGTACCTTGGGCAACTCGGGTTTGTTGCCTCTAGGTACCTCTCTTCCCACACATGCTGAGCTCGTCCCTCCACCGGAACGAGTGCGTATGGAGTTCCCTCCATAGCCTGCACGTGTAGTTGGCAGAAACGTGACATAGTGTCACGGGCTGCCACTTGCCACATCCCTTCCGGTTGTCTTCCTCTCACCGTGACGGTGAATGGCACCCAACCGGGTGGCGTAGGCCCTGCAGGAACCTCGACATGGATCGTCCACGTCTTGTTCCCCTCTTCGCCTTCTTCCTTGGCGAAGTATTGCGGCATCTGGTTGTACCCGAAATATTGGAGCATTAGCCACAATGCTCCCGGGTAGCCGCTACGGTCAGAGCAGTGGGAAACTACCCACCCGTTCTCCAACCGTTTATCTGCTGCCATCTGTAAAAATATATTTGAGAAATGTCAAATATTTATTTAAACAGTAAACCATTGAGTTATAACATGAGATATGTCATTGAACCCATAACACTTGGAAACATAGTTCAAATTTTTAAACAAATTTGACTGCTGATCTGCTGTTACCATGTCAGCCCTGACCAGTTTTCATATCAATCTGATTTAGGCCAGGTTAAAAGCAAAACCAATCCTGGAGCTCAACATCAAAGTTAAAGTTAACTTCAATAGCTTTCCAGAAAGTATTTGGTTGGCCTAAGATCTGTCCTGGTTCAAAAGTTATGAGATGTCAAAGTTACCAGAATTTCTGGAAACAATTGGACAGCACCTCCCTGCTTTAGGTACTGATTTGATCCAAGAATCCCAGTTAATTCTGTTCCTAATCTGACAAAACTTTCTGTTACAAAGTTGTAACCCATCTCATAAGCTTTCCAGAACTACCTCATTTTCTATTTTTGGATTTTTATGCAGGAAGTTATGCTTAATTTACAGAGAGTTTACAGAGAGTCTTTGCTCTGTCCTGTTTTCTGGACAGTTTCAACTCTACTGCATTTTTCGAGTGGTTAAGGGATGAAACACCTCTGGAACTCAACAGAAAAGTTGTAAAGCTCCTCCAAAGCTTTCCAGAAATGTATCATACGACCCCAACCTCGAAAGAACTCAACCTCTAACCTCTGATTAACTTCAGCCTTGATTTAGCTGACAACCGAGTGCTCTGTCCTTAACATCCTATAAGTTGAAAACTTATTAGCTTTGAATATCCTGTTCAAGGGAAGGAGTTACATCAAGTTTTACTACTTTGGATCAAAACCTTCAAGTTTTTAAATGAAGTTGTTCATTTAGTTGGGTGTGACGTCGATGCGTCACCAGATTATGTCGGTACTACGTCCTCACAAAGGAAAAACCTATACCGGATTTAGCCGGCTTCGTTAGTTCAGTGGCACTACTCGTCACTCGCACACGGGTACTACACGTCTACCGTTTCGTGGTAAGGCTACCTGCAGAAATTCAACCAATCATCAGACTCGGCTGCACACCGAGCCCGGAGTCCATACAGTTGGTACATCCGGCCGTCATCACTCGCCCGGATGTTCTCAAGCCAAACACGCCCTGAGTTACGTGTTCACGTTTCAGACCACGTGACGGGGTCTCCCATGTTGCACCACGCACGCCAGGGACAGACGTTGCTCGAATACCCCAAACGACATGAAGAGTCGTAGAGGATATCAAAGCGGGTCGGGTTACCTGCCACCCGTGGGGCTCCACCCTTCAGCTTGTGCGCACTGGTGGACAGCGCTTACGTGCACCCCCCAAGACATGGACGTCCCGAGATGCACGATTTTCCGACATAACAAATAGGTTACTAAGCCACTTTCTATATACTAATAACATCCTTATACGGGCTACTAACTCGTTCCTCACTGGATTTTTGAAAAGGGAGACCTTTGTACTGTGTTAAACCTCAAGCGAGCTCTGATACCACGCTGACACGACCCCTTTGGGTCCTGTCGAGCCAGGATCACGCTGAGGGGTGCTGCGTTGCACAGCACCGCATAACACACGTCAAAGGTACAAAGCGGAAGCGGAAGCTTTATTACATAAACAAGTTTATCAACATGTTTACATCAAAATAAGTTTAGCCCACACTCGCGGGCGTAGACTAAGCATCAAGTGCACGTTCAGCCCTCGAACGTGTCCTTGCTAGCACACACGCACACTAACTCTGCGGCGTGCACGACTCCCACTCGACGGGGTTCCCCTCCTGGGGTTCCGTCTCCTCTTCGGGAGTCCCTTCCTCATAGAACCCTGCAAAAGCTTCAAACACAAGCAGTGAGCACGAAGGCTCAGCAAGTCTGACCCGTCTCACCTAAACATGGAACTTCTACATGAGGGTAATGGGTTACATGAGGTAAAATCATTTGCAAGGACTCGCCTAATTAGTAGAACCTTACTTTCAAGTTTTAGCAGCAGGTTGTGGAGAACTTTACGCTAAGGCACATGAGAGAGCCGCAATCAAACAAGAAACGCATTTCTCTCATGTACTTTGCCCAAAGTTGAAAAGAACTTTAGTTAGCACTAAGCTACAACATATCATTAACAATCAATATCCAACTTTCAATCAGCAACATTTTAACATGTAACTAGCCTGTTCTTTCTACGTCACGGTACAGTGAACAAGTGGTACTCACTGACCGCGAGGGACGGCGATTATAATCGATTTACACCTGCAGGGTTACCCGAACAACCCGTCACGTATGCCCGTACTCGATGTTGCCTACAACAACCATCACGGACGCCGTACGCGACTACCTTTCACCCGTTAGCCAAATATTGAACCGGTCCCATCGTCCCGAGCAAGAGGTCCCTGCACGCGCATCTCTGTGCCGCCAGCTGATTTACACCTCGAGCTCTCAACCTACCCTCTGAACGACGGGCAATGCCTCAATACCCAGCTACCCGAGTTACATCAGTTTCCCGGTTCCCATATAGCCGGTAGGTCTTCGGTACTGTTCTAGCTTGTTCAACAGGCCCGCACACGGCTCGGTCCTCAATCGACACAAGCGGAGCTACAGCACACAGGCCCCAAAGTCCTGCTGCCCTTACTCTCCGCTCGGTCTCATTTTCTTGCCATGTGTATCATGTGCTATCTCTACCCGAGCAATGTGCCTCTAGCCTATTCTCGCGAGTAGTTCCAACTACTCGACTTGTACCGAATCCTACTCTATCCTAGCAATGCAGTGGCTAACGGGGTTTGCAATCCTAAACCCCAACCCATGGTTTTCTTGGCTATGCAGTGGGGTTTCCAAACAAGACTCTGATGCACAACATAAAGAAAACAAGTATGTGCTCAAAACAATAAAAATTTATAAAATGGTTAATGCAAACCGGGGCTTGCCTTGCTGCTCTTGGTCGTAGGCTAGCTGTTCCTCCGGAGTAACGAAGTCTAGGACTTCGGGTTCCTCCTCGACCTTAGCGACTACATGATAAGAACAATGTATGTATCAATTTAGATGCCTTTGTATTAACTTTGAAGTTGTGAAGCCTATAACCCTTACTAGACAGACCTAATGACTGTGAAACTTTTACTGTGGCTTGGTTACAACCTAAACAAAGACTTGGTCAAGTTTTAGTTGCAGCAAAGCTCATTTGAGCCCTCCACAAATAATTATGTCCTTGACCTTAATAGGAACCCTTAGGGTGTTCTAGGGATTTTCATGAGACAAACTATGACTTTCTGAAAACTAGATTTTCAGAGGGTTCTAATGGAGTTGGTCTCACTTAATTTGGAAGTCTCTAACTAAAGATATGAGCTAAACAATTTCAGAGAAAATTCTGAAAATGTTTCTGAACATTTTCTATTTTCTCTGGAACAGTTTTACTAATCACACCATTAGGTGGACTAAATGAGCTCAAATGGATCTGAAATTTTTATGGTAGCTCAATGATATTTTGGTGAACATCTCAGCAAAATTTCAGGATTTTCCTCCAAAGGATTCTCCAGTTAAAATTCCTAACAGTTCAAACTTTGAGGAATTAATTCTGGAGAATTAAGGAATTTCATGAAGTGACACTTGATTTTCTGGAAAGTACTCAGAGAGTTGAATCCAGCAAAATTTGGTTCACTCAATTTGGAGCTTTCTAGCCAAAGTTATAAGGATTTGAAGTTTGAAGGAAATCTGAAAATCGGGGAAAAGTTTAAACTCGCGCGTGGGCCCAGGGGACACGCGTCGCACGCCGAAGCGACAGCACACCGCGGCCCACAAGGATTTTGCGCGCCAGCACACCCGATCCCGGCCGCAGCCGGATCCCGATTCAAAATATCGGCCGCTGACAGCTGGGGTCCACCCCCTTCTTCAACCTCGCGACACCCGCGCTCCGCCGCCGAGGGACCTCGCCGGAGAGCTCGCCGCTGGCTGCTGTACCGCTCCAAACTTCTTGATTCTGGCCGCCCCTGCCTAATTTTACTTGGGGAACATGATCCGAGGGTCAGCTGCTCATGACAACGGCCGGAGCATGGTCGGCGACGAGCCGCCATATCGGAACGACTTCGGCCATGTCGGCTGACGCTCCTAGTGCCTCAGTTACTTGGGAAATCGGTCGGGGAGCATCAGTGGACCTCAGAGAAGGTCGACATGAACTCGGGGCAGCTCGGGGAAGGCCCGAAATAGGTCCTCACCGTGCGCCCGATACCCCCCGTGCGTTCCGCCATTAGTAGACCTTGAATTACGCCGGGCACAGAAGTTCTCCGGCCCAGAGTTGTGAAGGCAACTTGTGCGTCACCGTGTCTAGTTCGTGTGGGAGTGGCCTGAGGCCCTCTAATCCTTTCTAGAGCACGAATTAAACAGAATCGTACCCGAGGGTCGTTCTGCACACAGAAAGGGGAAAAGTGGAAATTCGCCGCCGGTGAGCAACCACTCGAGTTGTGGCTCGGGGATGAGCAGCACCAGTCACTTGCGCGTCCAAGGGTGCCTTGGCTCGGGCGTGACAACGCCCAGGTTGGGCTGTCCACGAGAGCCCGAGGTGCGGCGGTTTCCAGTTCCGAGTTTGATCTTTCGGCACAGCCGATATCACTCGGTTTCAATCGATTTCTATCAATGGAAAGGATGGAGGATGGTTGCTAGTACCTTGCTGGGACCTTGGAATGGAAAGAGGGAGCTGCGATCGGCTTGATCAAGCAGGAACTCGAGCGCTAGTGATGGCAGTGGGAAAAGCAGTCGCGCGCGCCGGTAGCTCGGGGAAATGGTGACTGAAGCACGCCGGGGGGAAAATAAATAGCCCGGCCGGCTGGTCTCCGGCTTGGGGCACGCAGCAGGAGCTGGCGCCGGCTGCCCCCTTCGGTGGCGCGCGCGCACAGCTGCCGGGAACCGACTGAACTGTGGTTCAGTCGGTTTGCTTTGAGGCAGAGGCTGACATGTGGGTCCCACTTCTCTTTTAACCTCTGAAATTTATTCCTAACAGCTGTGGTAAACAGTGAACCCTATTCTACCCTTGGCAATTCAAATTATTCACCCAAGAGCCATTTGAATTGATCAAAGTTCAAATGAGGTTTGGTTTGAATGAATTTCAGCACAAGTGCAGTTTGAAATTCAAATAAAGTTTGAATTTCTCCCCCTTAGCTCATGTCAAGATCAACTCCAAATGGAGTGAAAATTGGTGTGTGAGCTCACAAAAATGTGCTGAGCAAGAATATGCCTTCCACTTTTAAATTCAGTGGGTGAAAACAGTTTGAATTTGAATATGGTTTCAAACTGCCCTCTTCCTAACTATACCCAAAATGACCTCCAAAAAGGTTTTGAATTTGGGTGGAACTTGGCATGGACATCCTTAGCAAAGTGTAGGAGTTTTCATATGTCCAGCCCATCTATATCACATGTGGGAAGTACCACTTTTGCAATGTGTGAGTTTGTTCCCTAATGAGCATGTTGATAATTGTTACTTGCTCTTTATTTGTGTTCATCATTCTTCCTCAAATGAGGTGTGTGGTGTGGTGATGAACACTGCAAATGAGTGTCAAAAACTGAGGCCCTTACAGGCCATTTCGCGAAGGACTGTCCCCAGGGGCAGCAAAGCAGCAGGCAAGCCCAGTTCCAGGGTGGTGCTCGAGGCTGACCTCCGGTCAAGAAGGTTGGTCAGCGGACTGGGGGCATTCACAACCTCGACAATGAGGACGCCCCAGAGGGAGACAACGTGCTGGCAGATATGTTCACTCTCAACGACCAAGCAATCATCATTTTATTCGATTCTGGTGCAACCCACAGTTTTATAAGTGCATCATATGTGGCTAAGCGTCAAATGCATGTCTTCCCAACCGATTGCACATATATGATCTGCTCACCGGGAGGGAAGATTTCAGCAAATATGATGATTCCAAAAGCACCTCTGTGCTTAGGTGGGAAGCTATATCCCACCACCTTGATAATCCTTACGGGGCAAAAGATTGATGCAATCTTAGGGATGTCATGGTTACGCTACCATGGCGTTGTCCTGGACACTCGGACACAGACGGTTCATTTGAATTCTCCATTCCACCGTCCACACTCCATGGTGTTAGACAATCCAGTCCGGGAAGTTTCAGAAATTAATAATGCTGAAGCTCTCAAGTTAGAGGACGTCCCTGTAGTCTGGGAGTACCCCGATGTGTTTCCGGATGATCTTCCGGGCATGCCACCTGAGCGGGATGTCGAGTTCAAGATTGAACTTGCACCAGGACTACGCCCATATCACGGAGACCATACAAGATGGCTCCGAGCGAGCTGTCCGAACTGAAAGAACAGCTCAATGATTTGTTGAGCAAAGGTTTCATTAGGCCGAGTTCCTCGCCTTGGGGATGCTCGGCGCTGTTCGTGAAGAAGAAGGATGAAACCTTGAGGCTGTGTGTGGACTACCAGCCGCTCAACGCCGTCACCATCAAGAATAAGTACCCACTGCCCCGCATTGACATTTTGTTTGATTAAGTTGTGGGTGCAAGTGTGTTCTCCAAGATGGACCTTCGCTCTGGATATCATCAGATAAAGATCCGGGTGGGGGATATCCCGAAGACGGCCTTCTCGATGAGATATGGCTTATACGAATATCTTGTCATGTCTTTTGGTCTCACAAATGCTCCAGCACATTTCATGTATCTCATGAACTCAGTGTTCATGCCAGAACTGGATAAGTTCGTAGTGGTATTCATTGAGGATATCTTGGTTTACTCGAAGACAGAATCAGAACACGCCGAACACTTGAGAATCGTTCTTCAACGATTGCGAGACCACAAACTCTACGCCAAGTTCAGCAAATGTGAGTTTTGGATCAGCCAAATACCATTTCTGGGACATATCATCTCAGCGGAAGGTATTGCGGTTGACCCAAGCAAAATAGAGCAAGTGCCGAAATGGAAAGCTCCCACTTCAGTCCATGAAGTCAGAAGCTTCCTCGGCTTAGCGGGATACTATCGGAGATTCATTCCGAGTTTCTCCAAGCTTGCTAAGCCGATGACAGAGTTGCTGAAGAAGGGAAAAAATATGTTTCGAACACGGCGTGTGAAGGAGTGTTCCAAGCATTAGTGAAGCATCTCACAACAGCCCCGGTTTTAGCTCAACCAGATACAACCAAGCCCTTCGATGTGTATTGTGACGCGTCCGGTATTGGGCGCAGCTGCGTGTTAATGCAGGAAGGACCTGTGGTCTCATATGGCTCACGCCAACTTCGGAACCATGAGCAGCATTATCCAACTCATGATCTTGAGCTTGCTGCTGTGGTTTTGGCGTTAAAAATATGGAGGCACTATCTCCTAGGGAATTTGGTGCATCTCTACACCGACCACAAGAGCTTGAAGTACATTTTCACCCAGAAGGAGCTGAATATGAGGCAAAGGAGGTGGTTAGAACTAATAAAAGACTATGAGATTGAGATTCACTACCACCCCGGCAAGGTGAATGTGATTGCCGACGCACTGAGTCAGAAGTCACATGTCCATAATGATGTGGACATCACTCCTGCAGATATACACAACACTCACATGGTAGACATGCAAGGTCCAATTACTAGAGCTCGAGCACGAAAATTGAATTTAGCGGTGAGCTCGTTCCTGAACAATCTTTATATGTGAATTTTGAGAGTATGTTGCTACCTAATGGATTAATTATGATTAGGAACCATGGAGAGGACATGGAGATACATGGAGAGGGGTTTGGAGGCGTGGAGGACCAGAAAATACGCCAACAATAAGTTAGAGACCGAGCCCAACTCGGGCCCAGGAGCAGTCCACCTTAAAATGGATGCACAGGAGGCATACGGACTCCGTTTTTGACGTTCTACATATGCAAGGAAAGCTGAGAGGATAAAATTTCCAATGGAACTGGCCCCACGTCAAAATTCCCTCGGAGTCGACGGGAAACTTCGAAACAATATAAAGTTTAGAGTCTGTCAGGGTGTTGCATCACCTAGTTGGGCCATTGGGCCTTGTATCGAGTCCAAGTCCATTGCGTACGTGTATTAGGGTTAGGTCACGACCCCAGCACCCCCCTGGTCGTCCTCCACCTCCTTTATACCCCCTAGCCGCCGTCACAAACAACTGGGTTTTTCTTAGATACAATCTGTCATTGAACAGTGTCACCGATCATCGGTTGTGAGACCCCAAATTCGTGATCAATTCAGTTTTGGTTGCAACTTCTCTGTTCTTGCTAGTGTTCTTGATTGCGCTTGCAGGGATAAGCCTTCGTGGCGAGGTCATTCGTGTGACACGGGTGATAACCAACGGAGCAGTGGTGTAGTGATTGCGGGGTTTCGTTTGTTCGGAGCCTTGGATCATCAACGTCGAGATCTCCACCCAATCAAGTTTACCCTACCTCTCAGAAGATCAGGACTCATCCTCCTATCAATTGGTATCAGATTTCCAGGTTCACCGTGAGGTATACTTGTGTGCCCTTTAGATTTATTTTGTTTCAGTCCTATCGTCCACAAAAAGTCACAAAAAAAATTTTAGTTTCCCTGACCTACAACCCCCGCTCAACCTTTTGCACAATTTAGTTTCGGAGTCCGTAGTTCTGAGTTCGTGTCCTAGGTTGAGTCTGGTTGCTGGTTTAAATTTGTTTTGGTTCAGTTTTGTTTCTTCCATCCGCTGCCATCTACAAAAAACCAATCTACAAAAAATTTTCATCCACCGATTCGTTTCTGTTGCAGTTTCCACCACCACCAAAACCTGATTTGGGGTATCCTCCTTAAAACGGGCATAACTTTTCGCTCGTAACTCCAATTGAGGCATATTTTTTTCCCAGAAAGGTCTCGAAAAAGTCCACATATGGCGTTTTCAAAAAAAATTAAAAAAATTAAGAAGGCCCTCGTTTCGAACTCCGAAGTTCCAGCACCAGTTTTTCCAATCGCTCCTGAATTTGTGCCGATCTCATCTTTCATCGGTTTGAGCTAATACTTGGTGTTGTTTCTATTCTTGTGCCCCTGGTTGAGAAAAAAATATCAAAAAAAAGAGAAAAAAAAAGATTATGATTTTTACTAGTGCTTCAAGACAAAAACAGGAGGCTAAGGGGTGTGCTATTTCTGTGTGAGTGTTGGATACTTGCTGATATTATCCTTGTTGTTCATCATCATTCATCCTTGTCCTTGCTTGTTGCCACAACTGTTCTAATACATTCTTAGGCC
This sequence comes from Neostapfia colusana, assembly GCA_030760725.1. Taxonomy (NCBI): domain Eukaryota; kingdom Viridiplantae; phylum Streptophyta; class Magnoliopsida; order Poales; family Poaceae; genus Neostapfia; species Neostapfia colusana. Next base: position 116,486,992 of record JASWHV010000001.1, on the reverse strand, counting down.
AGCAATTAGGTGAAATTCTTTGGACACTTATTCAGCATTGCTATCTGTTACTAACTTGTGTGCCACATACATATACTGCATTTGAGCCTTCCAAGCTCTACCTTCTCTCGAGCAGAACAGGTAACCTTTGCAATCACACCCACTCTCTGCTTGCTTCACACCGGTCACCGTTGGCCACCTGCAGTGCTGGTAAGAAACTTGTAAGAGCGGGGTAAGACGCATCTTACTGATTGATTTTCCACCCACTTCGGAGAGCGTAGTAATAGGGTTCTTCACGATCTTTTTGTCTTCGTTTCTGTTTTGTACTAACAATGACAGGAAAGAAGCCTATGGATAAGACCTCTGGTTCTACACCTCCGGATGATGATGAGTGTGTGTCCCATATGGAACTAAAGGACATGATGCGGGCAATGACCCAAGCTTTAAACAATTACCAGACCACTACAACAGCCACCTTTCAGAGGCTCCATACAAGTGTTGCTGGTCTGACCACACGGTTGGACGAGATGGAGACTCGTCTTCCCCAACAAGCTACACCCTCTATCATTCTTGATGGTGATGCACATGCTCACTACGACATAGAGGATGACTTCAATAACGATGAGGTTGATGCACAGCAGCGTCGTCGCCCTCGACGAAATTGTCAAGGTATGGGAGGTAGACCTCGTCCTCATGCTCCTGAACAAGATAATGATCCTTATGCTAAGATTAAGTTTTCTATTCCAACATTTTATGGATCTTATGATGCTGAGACTTACTTGGATTGGGAGATGATGGTAGAACAAAAATTTAGCTCTCATCATGTTCCTGAGCGACATAGAGTTAGACAAGCCACTAGTGAGTTTAAAGATTTTGCTATAATTTGGTGGAATGAACTTGTCAATACACGTAATGCACCATAGACATGGGCTGCGTTAAAAAAAGAGATGCACGCTAGGTTTGTTCCTACTTCATATAGATGTGATCTTCTTAAGAAATTGCAACGCTTTGATCAGGGTGACATGACTGTCCAAGAGTACTACCAAGAGTTGCAGAAAGGTATGCTTTGTTGTGGGGTAGTTGAGGATCAGGAAGACCAAATTGTTAGGTTCTATGGGGGCTTGCGGCATGAGATCCAGGACATAGTTGACTACAAGGAATATCATTCTATTCAACGTTTATTTCAACTTGCTATGTTAGCAGAAAAAGAAGTGCAGGGTCGCCAACAGCAGCGGCGGAACAACACCTTCACGCCACGACAATTTCCGGTGCCATCCAAAGCAGCGCCCTCCTCGAGCGTACGTGCTTCTACACCACCCTCCACGGGTGTTGTACACAGCAGCATCACACCTTCTACATCACGGGGACAAGATAACAGCAAGTCCCAGATGCCTCCAGGTGTTGCAGCAAAGGCGGCTGCACCCAACACTTCGACAAATCACAGCTCCGACATCAAGTGCCACCGATGCCAGGGACTTGGCCATATGCAACGAGATTGCCCCAGCAAACGGGCGATCATTGCCACTGCTGATGGTGGGTATGTTAGTGCTTCTGATATTGAAGATGAAAATATTATTGCAACTAACATTTCAGGTTCGGATGATGGTGCTGAGGAGGTTCTTGGTACATCTGCGACAAACAACTATAGGACTTTGATTGTGCAGCGAGCTTTGAGTGCCACGGTTCGAGAGGACGACAACCGCCAACGTCACAACCTTTTCAACATGTTTCTCGTCGTCAAGGACTGCCGTGTACATACCATCATTGATGGTGGTAGCTGCAACAATTTGGTGAATGTTAAGGTGGTCAAGAAGCTTGGCTTGACCACACGGGAGCATCCCCACCCATATCACATTCAATGGTTTAACAACAATGTTAAGGTTAAGGTAACACAAACAGCAAGGATACATTTTTACATTGGTTCTTATCATGATTTTGCTGATTTTGATGTGGTACCTATGGATGCTTGTTCTCTTTTGTTGGGACGTCCTTGGGAGTTTGATACTGATGCTATTCACCATGGTCGATCTAATAAGTATACTCTCATGCATAAGGGCAAGAAAATTGTGTTGCTTCCTATGAGTCCCACTGAAATTGTACAATTTGAGCAGGAGAAAAAGAATAATGCTAAGCAAAAGGGTGTTTTCAATTCTGAAGTTCAGCAACCTATTAAGTTGAAAAATCCTATTTTGCTTGCAACTAAATCTGATCTTGATGATTTATATGCATCTAATGGAACTTGCTATGCTTTAGTGTGCAAACATGCTTTATATTCCATTGAGGATACATCCATTGTCTTGCCACCTGCTGTTGCTAACCTTTTGCAGGAATATATGGATGTTTTTACATCAGAGATACCCCCTGGATTACCACCTGTGCGAGGCATTGAGCACAGGATTGATTTGGTTCCAGGGGCGAGCTTGCCAAACCGTGCTGCCTACAGGACCAACCCCGACGAGACTAAGGAAATTCAGCGACAAGTCCAAGATCTTCTGGACCGCGGGTACATTCGTGAGAGTCTTAGTCCTTGTTCTGTTTCTGTTCTTTTGGTTCCAAAAAAAGATGGCACTTGGCGCATGTGTGTTGATTGTAGAGCCATCAATAACATTACCATTCGTTATCGCTATGCTATTCCTAGATTGGATGACATGCTTGATGAGTTGAGTGGTTCTGTTATTTCCTCCAAGACTGATTTGCGTAGTGGGTATCATCAGATTCGTATGGCTTTAGGTGATGAATGGAAAACTGCTTTTAAAACTAAATTCGGACTTTATGAATGGTTAGTCATGCCATTTGGTTTAACTAATGCGCCCAGCACTTTCATGAGGTTGATGAATGAGGTTTTACGTGCTTTCATTGATAAATTTGTGGTGGTTTACTTTGATGATATCCCTATTTACAGAAAGTCATATGATGAGCATCTTGAACATTTGCGTGCTGTTTTTAATGTCTTGCGCGATGCACGTTTATATGGTAACCTTGATAAGTGCACCTTTTGCACCGATCGTGTGTCTTTTCTTGGGTATGTTGTTACTTCGCAGGGCATTGAGGTGGACGAGGCAAAGATTGTTGCCATCACGAGCTGGCCACTTCCGACTACGGTCACACAGGTTCAGAGTTTTCTTGGTCTCGCATGTTTCTACTGGCGTTTCGTGCGGGATTTCAGCACCATTGCGGCACCTCTCCACGAGTTGACAAAGCATGGAGTGCCGTTTTGATGGGGACCAGCACAACAACAAGCTTTTGATGTTCTCAAGTCGAAGCTCACACAAGCACCATTGCTGCAACTTCCTTATTTTTAGAAGACCTTCGAGCTTGAATGTGACGCGATCGGCATTGGCATTGGAGAAATGCTAATTCAAGGAGGTAAACCTGTTGCCTTCTTTAGTGAAAAATTGCATGGGCCTTCGCTGAATTATTCTACATATGGCAAAGAACTTTATGATTTAGTGCGTGTCTTGCAAACTTGGCAACATTACCTATGGTCCAAAGAATTTGTCATACATTCAGATCATGAGTCTTTGAAGTATCTTAAAGGACAATATAATCTGAACAAACATCATGCTAAATGGATTGAGTTCATAGAATCATTTCCTTACATCATTAAACATAAGAAAGGGAAAGACAATGTGATTGCCGATGCTTTATCTAGATGTTATACCATACTATCCCAACTTTCTCATAAAATCTTTGGTTTGGAAACCATAAAGAGGTTATATGCTACTGATTTGGACTTCAAAGATGCCTTGAAAATTGTAGAGTGGGAAGAACGTGGCAAAAATTCCTGCTGCGTGAAGCCCTTCTCTACCGTGCTAACAAGCTGTGTGTTCCAGCTAGCTCCATTCGTCTTTTGTTGTTGCAGGAAGTGCATGGAGGTGGTTTGATGGGACATTTTGGTGTTAAAAAGATAGAGGATGTGCTGGACGCTCACTTCTTTTGGCCACGAATGAGGCGTGATGTGGAGTACTACGTTTCACGTTGCACGACATGCAACAAAGCTAAGTCTCGACTTAACCCACATGGTCTTTATATGCCTCTTCCGGTTCCTAGTGCACCTTGGGAGGATATTTCTATTGACTTTGTTTTAGGATTGCCTAGAACAAAGAGGGGGAGGGATAGTGTCTTTGTGGTTGTTGATCGTTTCTCTAAAATAGCTCATTTTATACCCTGCCACAAGACCGATAATGCTTCACATGTTGCTGATTTGTTCTTTAAAGAGGTTGTGCGTTTGCATGGTGTTCCCAATACTATTGTTTCTGATAGGGATTCTAAGTTTTTGAGTCACTTTTGGAGAACTTTATGGTATAAATTGGGAACAAAGTTGTTGTTTTCTACTACTTGTCATCCACAAACTGATGGGCAAACGGAGGTAGTTAATCGTACCTTATCTACTATGTTGCGGGCTGTTTTGAAAGACAATTTGAGGTTGTGGGATGAGTGTCTGCCACATATTGAGTTTGCTTATAACAAGTCTATGGTTTCAATCCTCGTGCTCCAATTGATTTGCTACCTTTACCACATACTGAAATTGTGAACTTAGATGCTAAAACAACGTTCTGAATTTATTCTTAAGTTGCATGAAACTACTAAGTTACAAATTGAAAAAATGAATGAAAAGTATCGCATTGCTGCTAGTAAAGGTAGGAAGGAGGTAAAATTGGAACCCGGTGATTTGGTGTGGGTTCATTTGAGAAAAGATAGGTTCCCGGATTTGAGAAAGTCCAAACTCATGCCACGTGCTGCTGGACGTTTTACGGTTCTTGAGAAGATAAATGACAATGCATATAAACTTGAGTTGCCTCCCGAGTTTGGGGTTAGTCCCACATTTAACATTTCAGATTTGAAGCCATACATGGGAGAAGAAGATGAGCTTGAGTCGAGGATGACTCCAATGCAAGAGGGGGAGGATGATGTGGACATCACTCCTGCAGATATACACAACACTCACATGGTAGACATGCAAGGTCCAATTACTAGAGCTTCAGCACGAAAATTGAATTTAGAGGTGAGCTCGTTCCTGAACAATTCTTTATATGTGAATTTTGAGAGTGTGTCTACCTAATGGATTAATTATGATTAGGAACCATGGAGAGGACATGGAGATACATGGAGAGAGGTTTGGAGGCGTGGAGGACCAGAAAATACGCCAACAAGAAGTTAGAGACCGAGCCCAACTCAAACTCGAGTCCAACTCGGGCCCAGGAGCAGTCCACCTTAAAATGGATGCATAGGAGGCATACGGACTCCGTTTTTGATGTTCTACATATGCACAGAAAGCTGAGAGGATAAACTTTCCAATGGAACTAGCCCCACATCAAAATTCCCTCGGAGTCGATGTGAAACTTTGAAACAGTATAAAGTTTAGAGTCTCTCAGGGTGTTGCATCACCTAGTTGGGCCATTGGGCCTTGTATCGAGTCCAGGTCCATTATGTACGTGTCTTAGGGTTAGGTCACTACCCCCGCACCCCCCTGGTCGTCCTCCACCTCCTTTATACCCCCTAGCCGCCGTCACAAACAGCTGGGTTTTGCTTAGTTACAATCTATCATTGAACAGTGTCGCCGATCATCGGTTGTGAGACCCCAAATTCGTGATCAATTCAGTTTTGATTGCAACTTCTCTGTTCTTGCTTGTGTTCTTCATTGCGCTTGCAGGTATAAGCCTTCGTGGCGAGGTCATTCGTGTGACACGGGTGATAACCAACGGAGCAGTGATGTAGTGATTGTGGGGTTTCGTTCGTTCGGAACCTTGGATCATCAACGCCGAGATCTTCACCCAATCAAGTTTACCCTACCTCTCGGAAGATCGGGACTCATCCTCCTATCACATAACCTCACCATTACACCGATGGAGGAGGAAGAGCTGAGTTTATACTTGGTTCCTTATGGATCACTTTACAACCTTGCCCTTATCCCTACTATTAGGGAGGACATCATTGCAGCTCAGGAGATTGATAAGGGCATGGCACATCTCCGGAGACGGATAGACAATGGGGAGATCAAATGTTTCCAGAAGGATGATGAGGGGACGCTGTGGTTCAATGAACACATAGTCGTACCCCGGGATATGGAGCTAAGGAAAAAAATCCTCGATGAAGCTCACTTGTCTAAACACTCCATTCATCCGGGCAGCAACAAGATGTACCAGGATTTGAAAAAGAAATTTTGGTGGACACGGATGAAGCGGGAAGTGGCTAAGTACGTATCCGAGTGTGATACGTGTAGACGAGTGAAAGCTGATCATATGAGGAAATCAGGGCTGTTGCAATCCCTGAAAATCCCGGCATCAAAATGGGAAGATGTGAGCATGGATTTCATTGTGGGATTACCCTGACTTCCAACAAGCATTATTCCATTTGGGTAATCGTTGATCGGTTAACCAAGACGGCTCACTTCATCCCCGTGCATACACGTTACAATGCCGGCAAATATGTGGAGCTGTACATAGCGAAGATTCTATGTTTATATGGAGTACCCAAGACCATAGTCTCAGACCGAGGTGCATTATTTGTATCTCGCTTTTGGGAGCAGTTGCACGCTGATTTGGGTACTAAGATGATTAGAAGCTCCACCTATCACCCTCAGACAGACGGGCAAACAGAGAGGGCGAACCAAGTACTGGAAGATATGTTGAGAGCATGTGCCATCCACCACGGTAGGAACTGGGATGATCACCTACCGTTGGCGGAATTCTCGTACAATAATGGATATCAGGCAAGTATCAAGATGGCACCCTATGAAGCTCTCTGCGGTCGCAAGTGCCACACCCCATTAAACTGGTGCGAGTCCGGTGAAAGGGTCACATTCGGGGTTGATGTGGTGAATGATGCTTAAGAGCGCGTTCGGATGATTCAAGCCAACTTGAAGGCCGCTCAATTCTGGCAGAAAAGCTACGCTGATAAGAGGCGTAGACCGCTGCACTTTGACGTTGGAGAACACGGGTACCTCCGTGTGTCTCCGATGAAAGGCGTGCACCGGTTCGGTGTAAAGGGGAAACTCGCTCCCCGTTTCACTGGACCCTATGCTATCACCGAGAAGTGCGGACCAGCGGCGTATAGGCTGGAGCTACCGGCATCTCTTGCTGGTATTCACGACGTTTTCCATGTTTCACAACTGAGAAAATGTCTGAAGCATACAGCCGCTGTTCCTACCGAAGACATCGGCGAGTTGCAACCGGATTTGACGTACGATGAATATCCGGTGGCAATTATTGATGAGAAAGCCCGGACCACGCGTAGCTGAACGTTGTGGTTCTACAAGATACTCTGGAGCAACCACACCGCCGAATAAGCGACGTGGGAGAGCAAGGAATTCCTTCGCTCAATTTACCCGGAGTTCATGGCGTCTCAGCACGGGTAAGTTCCTATTACATCGCTGTCTCTTCTTTTGTAATCTCGGGACGAGATTCTTTTAAGGGGGGAGGGATGTAAAAGCCCAAGAAAAGGGACTTGCAAAAAATTTTCATCACCTCACAACACCACAGCTTTTGTTGTGGATAATTTGTGAAGACTTGTGAAGAGCAAGTAACCTCCATCAAAAGGGTAATTAGAGGGGAAAGCCCTAACTTTCACAAAGTAGGATTTCTACACATGAACATGAGAGGTTGAGCTCACCCCTAGAACTTGAAAAGTCTTGGGAAGGTTCAGGCCAAATCTCATGCAAATCCAACACTTTTTGAGGCACTTTTGCAGGCATTTGAAAAAGAGGCCAATTTGAATGTAAATTCAAATTGCAGCAACTTTCATCACTTAAATTCAAAAGTTGGCTTCATATTCAAACTCAGCACATGTTTCTGAGTTAGTCCACCAATTTTCATCCCATTGGAGTTCATCTTGTCAGGAGCTAAATTTGCAAGAAATCAAAACTGAATTTGAATTTCAGTTCAAATGTGAAGCAAATTTAGCGAAACAAATTTCAAATTTGGGAAACCAAATTCAAACTATGACTTGGTGATTAAGTCTCACAGTTAATGGTGAGTAGCTTGGATCTTTGCAGTAGAAATTTGGAAAAAGAAATTGAGGGAGGGATGGGACCCACAGGTCAGTGTCCCAGCTTCACTGAACCGACTCAACCTAAGGCCACGGCGACCGACGGGCGCTCGGAGGGCCGACAGCGCGATCGATTACCGCCACCTCACGGTGAAAAACGCGGCTACAAAGTCCAGCACACAAGCTACCCCCTCCATTCTCCTCGTTTCCGAGTAAACCCAGCTCCCACCGCGCGAGAAGAACTGGTTCTGCTCACGAGCTGTTGCCGCCGTTTTCTAATCACCGACGACCGGCCGATCCCGGCAGTATCACGCGCCACCACCAGAGAATAAAAGGTGCGTCCGAGTGTGAGGAAGCTGTGGGAGGAAACCGTTCACTGTGTCATGCAGGGTAGAGGGAGAATTCAGAGTTTTCCCCCACGGTGCACCTTAGTGTTAGCAATCGGTCATCGGCGAAATTGGTCGCACCGGAGCAACCGCCAGTCGAGCTGCAGCTCACACACGTTCTAGGCACCCGTGCGCGTCTCTCCGAGCAGAAAACCGCAGGAGCAACAGTTCCAAACCCTAGTTTCACCGGTAACAGTTCAGCGGAAGGGAGCGTCGCCGGTGAGGTCTAGGTTGTCGGCCGTTTAGGGCCCAACCGAGGTCATGCCGAGCTTCCCGAGGTCTCCCTGAGCGTGGTGACGCGATTAGAGCGTGAAGGGGGTGGTCAGGAGGGCGGAAACGCGTTGCCGAGGTAGCACAGAGGCATAGAGCTTGTCGCCGGCGAGCTACGGCGGTTAGCCGGCGACGGCATGGTGTCCAGCGTGTGCAGCGTCCGAAATTATGTGGGGCGGCGAGTCTCACCGTCGCCGGCGAGCTAGATCGCCGGGAACGCCGACCTCGCCAGAGCTCCGGGAGCTCGGGTGGCGGCGTCGGGAGGTAGACGAAGGCACGGGCCCCATGTGTCAGCCGCTGAGTTAAACGCGCGCGAGCGCAGTTAGTTTAAATTAAACCGGGCGGCCCCGCTGTCAGCCTTGGATTAAGCGCGGGAAAAGATTTTCTGTAGGAATATAATTCAGGGATCAGCCCACCAAATTTTGCTGAACTCAGAATTTTGAGTACTTTCCAGCAATACAAATTTCAGCTCAGGAAAGTTAATAGTTTTCCAGAATTAAATCCCTAAATTTCAAACTGTTAGGAATTTTATCTGGAGAACTACTTTATGAAAAATTCTGAAATTTGGCTGAGAGGTTCACTGGAAAATCCTTGAGTCACAGTAAAAATTTCAGACTCATCCAAGTTTATTTAGTCCCCCTAATGGGGTGATTAAGTGAACTGCCCTGAGAAAATAGAAAAATGTACAGAAACATTTTTCAGATTTTCTCAAATTTTGTTTAGGGCATAACTTCCTCTAGAATTCGTCAAATGACATGAAACCAACTTCCTTAGGACCATCTCAAATTCTAGTTTCCATAAAATAAGGATTTGAGCCATGAAAACCCCTGAAACTCCTTAGAGGCTCTAATATTGACCAAATAGGTTTTTATTTGTACAAGGCTCAAATGAACTTTGTTTCAAATGAAACTTGGTCAAGACTCTGGTTAGGACCCTACCAAGCCACCATTTAAAATTTCAGAACCAAAGGGGAGGGCTAGCTAGAGTATAGTAATTATTTATTTAAGTTTACACATTGCATTTGAATTGACATGTAGTATTTCATTAACGTGTAGTCGCTGAAGGCGAGGAGACTACGGAAGTGCTCGACTTCCTCCTTCCGGACAAAGACCTAACCACTGACCAGCAGCAACAAGGCAAGCCCCGGTTTGCATTAACCCTTTTCTAAAGTTTTGCTTTGTTCACAGGTTTAGGGTGAAGTATGAATGTGCATTAGGTGTAGGATGGATGGAACCCCACTTGCATAACCAAAAGTTTCCTATAAGAGTGAGGGTAGTGTCTAAGACCTCGAGTAGACAGGCTATGCTTAATGATTTATAGGACTTCGGTACAAGTCAGTAGTTGGAATCTACTCGCGAGTGTTAGGCTTGGGACACACGGGATTGGTTCGAGTGATGTGAGATCACTTTAGTAATAAAAATGAGACTAGGCAGGGGCTAGGGTGCAGCAATAGGAAGTCTTGTGTGCGCAGCCCTGTCCGTGTCAATTGAAGACCGATCCGTGTGCGGCCCTGCTGAGCAAACATTGAACGTACCAAAGGCATATCGGATATATGGGCTCCGGTAAACCGATGTAACCTAAACCTCCGGGCGTCGAGGCATAGCACACCGATTTATAGGTGTAGGTTGAGGGCAGCAAGGTGGAAATCTGCTAACGGGCATAGAGAGATGCTCCGTGTAGGGAACCTCCTGCTCGTTTCGGTGCGACCGGTTCGACGTTTGGGCTTTTGGGTGAAAGGTTGTCCCGTACAGCATCGAGTGAGCGTGCTGTGCAGCTCCACGGGTGGGCGTATGTGACGTGCTCTTTGGGTCTCCCTGCATGTGTATATCGAGTTGATTCGCCGTCCCTCATGGTGACGAGTACCGTTTGTTCACTGCGTCGTAACGTAGATAATTTATGGAAGGTTATGATTCAATTTTGCTGTATGATATAATTGTATTGTTACCTGTGTGCCACTTAAAAATTGCTTATTAAATTTCAGATTCATGAACTGTTAACGGTGGCTAAAAGATGAAGTAAGGATGAACTTGTAGGCGTGTCCCTTTTCTGAAAATGTACCACCCCATGTTTGTTGTACACTACATATAGAGTTTCATGCCTAGGTGAGTCGATTAAGTCTTGTTGAGCCATCGTGCTCACGGTTGCTGCTTAAGTGTTTTTCAGGTGAGGAGCCACCCACGTACTCGGGTTACGAGTCCACCGGCGAGGGTTACCCTTCGTCGGGGACCACGGCTAAGTGGGAGCCATACACGCCGCGCTGATCTGAGGAGTGCAGCTAGTGTGGGTTGCCCTAGGGTTGGGCAACCGACTTTTGCTAGATAGGCGGGCGTGAGTTGTACAAATTAAAACTTCCGCTGTGTAATGTATATTTGTAACTGAACAAGTGTACTACTTTGTACATCTCAGTTTGTTTTCTATGTAATACAATGTATCCTTATGATGTGTGCTATCAGGTGTCGCATCGCGCGGCACCACCCTCTGCGATCCTGGATGAGCGGATTCCGGTCCGCCACAATTTGCCCCATGTACAGCTCGGCTAGTTCTGCAACACGGTACGTGGTTCTAACAGGAAGAAAATGGGCTGTTTTCATCAATCGGTCCACAATAACCCAGATGGAGTCGTAACCCGACCGAGTACATGGTAATCCGACGATGAATTCCATGCTGATGTCTTCCCACTTCCACTCGGGTACTTTCAATGGTTGCAGCAGTCCAGCGGGTTTTTGATGTTCAGCCTTCACCCGTTGGCATGTGTCGCATAAGGCAACATACTCAGCTATGTCCCTTTTCATAACATCCCACCAATAACAAGTTTTCAGGTCCTTGTACATCTTTGTACTGCCTGGATATATGGAATAAGGTGAGTCATGTGCCTCTTTTAATATCGTATCTCGGATGTGCTTCACGTTAGGCACATAAATCCTTTTCCCTAACCAAAGCGTACCCTTCTCGTCTTCCTTGAAGTCCTTTTCTATGCCTTGTCGGATCCTTTCCTTGATCTCCTTGATTTCCTCATCTGTTGCTTGGCCATCTCGTATCTCTTGTTCCAGCGAGGAGTTGAGTTCTATCACTTCCATCTCGTTCAAGAACCGAGATGTAACCGTTCGAACTCCTTGCGAAGCTCGGGCGGTAGCTCCCGAACCGTGAGTTGATGACATGCTCCCTTTCAGCTCAACGCATCAGCTACTACATTGACCTTTCCGAGGTGATAGTTGATTCCAACATCATAATCCTTGATGAGCTCCAACCATCGTCGTTGCCTCAAATTCAAATCCATTTGCGTGAATATGTACTTGAGGCTTTTTTGATCCGTATAGATCTCACATTAGTTGCCAAGGATATAATGCCTCCAAATCTTCAAGGCATGTACCATGGCTGCAAGTTCCAAGTCATGTGTGGGGTAATTCAGCTCATGTTTCTTTAGTTGTCTCGACGCATAGGCTACCACTTGTCCTTCTTGCATGAGCACACATCCAAACCCTTGTCTTGATGCGTCACAATATATGTCAAAACTCTTGCTCACATCCGGCAATACCAAAACCGGCGCTGTGGTTAGCCTTTTCTTGAGCTCCTCAAAGCTTTCTTGACACGCTGATGTCCACTGAAATGCTTTTCCCTTCATTAGCAATTCAGTCATAGGCTTCGCTATTTTGGAGAAATCCTTGATGAACCGGCGGTAGTATCCAGCCATCCCAAGGAAACTCTGAATATCTCTGACATTCTGCAGTTGGTTCCACTTCAGAACATCTCCCACTTTTCTGGGATCAACCGATACTCCTTCCTCGGAGATGATGTGGCCTAGGAACGATACCTCCTTTAGCCAAAATTGACACTTGCTGAGCTTGGCATACAATTGATGCTCTCGCTGTTTCTGCAATGTCAATCTCAAATGTTCTTCATGTTCTTCCTCGCTTTTCGAATACACCATGATATCGTCGATGAAAACCACAATGAACTTATCCAAGTACTCCATGAAGACCTTATTCATGAGGTACATGAAGTATGCGGGTGCATTCGTTAACCCAAAGGACATAAGGTATATTCATACGAACCATACTGTGTTCGAAATGCTGTCTTGGGTATGTCAGAGGGCTTAATCTTTAGCTGGAAGTATCCCGACCAAAGATCAATCTTGAAGAAAATTCGAGCACCTTTCATTTGGTCGAACAGGTCCTCTATATTGGGCAGCGGATATTTATTCTTGATCGTCACCTCATTGAGAGACCTATAATCCACACACATCCTTTGGGTCCCATCCTTCTTGTCTACGAAGAGCACGGGGGCTCCCCATGGTGACGAGCTCGGGCGTATAAAACCCTTTTTCTAGCTGCTCCTGAATTTGCTTCTTAAGTTCCACTAGTTCATTAACGGGCATTCTATATGGCCTCTTCACTATAGGTGCAGTTCCAGGTACTAAATCAATGGCAAAATCAATGTCCCGGTCAGGTGGCATACCTGGAAGTTCTTCCGAGAACACGTCCGAATATTCTTGAACCACCGGAATTCTTTCCAATATTGCTTCTTCGACGTGGTTCAACGTTGCCTTCTCGGTTGCTGGTTGGGCTGACTCGAACTTAATACGAGTACCGTGCTCATTTGTCAACTGCACGCTCCTCTCAGCACATTGGATCACTCCGTTGTGCTTGCTCAATCAATCCATTCCAAGTATTATATGAAGCCCTTGAGAATCCAAGACAATAAGGTTGGCAAGGAAGTCTACCCCCCTTATTTTAAGGTTTACTTTTGGACATACTATAGTAGTCCTCATCTCTCCACCGGGAGAATTAACCAACATAGTATATTTCATGTCTGATATGGGCAGATTATACTTGGCAACATACTTGGATGATATGAATGAATGCGATGCTCCGGAATCAAATAAAACAGTAGCTAGGTTGGAGTTGGCAAGGAACATACCAATCACGACGTCCTTAGCCTGTTGCGCCTCCTCAGCGGAGACATGATTCACGTTGCCATGAGCGTAGTTCTGCTGTCCACGGCTACCTTGATTAGCTCCTCCGTTCGGCCATGGGTTCTGCTTGGGCGCGTTGGTCGACTGTCCAAGGCCTTTCCTCGGGCACTGACTTGCAAAGTGTCCCGCCTCTCCACATGCAAAACATGTCTTTTTGCCCAAGACAGCAGGAACGTTGGGGCGAGGGTGGTTTTGAGCATATGCGCCCATGTTGGGACGGGGCGCAGAAGGCAAAGGCACACGAGGTGCTTGCACAAAAGGACGTTGCTGCGATGGTGGATTAGGGCGAGGTGGGTTTGCAGGGCGGAAAGTAGAAGCGGACGAGCCATACTGTGGTGCAGCTGGGGGCATGAAACGGGGACGTACATTGCTCCCTTGTGGCTGGTATGGCATCTTCCTCTTGCCCTCTTGCTCGATCTCATGGATCTTTGTGAGACCTATGTGTGCTGAATACATTGGCAATTAGAAAAAAAGTTAGCATTAACATTCAAAGTTTTGAATATTGCCAAAACATTCTTCTGTGGCAAGGTCCGACAAGTTCTTTGTTAGGTCCGCCAAGTGTTGGCAAGGTCCGACGCAAGGTCCGGAGAGCTCCTGCAAGGTCCGGAGAGCTTCTGTGAGGTCCGGAGCTTGTTTTTAGGGAGCTCCCGTGAAGTTCAACTCGTAGAACTGCAGCGTCTTGTTTTTGCTTTTAACTCGCAATGTTTCAAACTTGCTTTATGGGAAGGTTTGCTTAGTATTAATTTGCTAAATTTTTGGTGTGTTTTGGTGGTTATGGCTGTTATCATTTGATATGGTTTGCAACATGCTTATGTGACGTGCTCATGTAAGGTGTTGTGGTTTTCGAACTAACGTGAGTCAAGTCGAGGACTTGTTCTTGGAAGAATTGGTTGTTTATTCATGTGTAGGTTTTGCTTGAGTTCAAGACATGGCTGGTGACGGGATCCTTGGACTAGTCTCAGGGAGGAGATGAGGTTCCAACAACCAAGTTCGGGAGGAGCTGTGGTTGAGTTGATCGGGAGGTCGCGCAGCATGTTTGGATCAAGGGCAGTGCATATGAAGGTTGCGTGTACGTAATTGGAAGGTGTTGGCACGTGTGCAAGGAGTGCATGGACGTGGCAACATTGTTCCAAGGCGTGATGAAGAGAAGTGGACGTAAAGAATTGGTCGGAAAGGTCCAACCGACTGGATTGCGTACTCAGGCTGAGGCTGAGTCGGATATGGCTCAAATATGGAAGATTTGAGTTGGTTATGATAGGATTTCGTGCTAGGCACAAAGTTGAGTTGTTTTAGGAATGTTTAGGACGTTCCTAAGGTGTTTGGAAGTCTCACGATTGCTTCTATCTGCGAATAGGAGAGTCCTGAGCAGTTACGGTAAGTTAGGATACGAGTCCAATTAGGAGTAGGAGTCCTAGATTGGATTGATTAGCCTGAGGGCTGGCTATAAAAGCAAGGGAGGCCAGAGCTCTCGTGGGAAGAGAACTTTGGGCTGTTCCTCTTGTGTTTCTATTGAATAAAGTTCATAGTTTCGAGGAGCTTTTGTGCCTTGTTCGTCTGACTTGTTTTTCGTCAAGTCTTTCTCGCCGAGTTTCTAGACAGACCGACGTTGCTTCGGAGTTTTGTTCATAACTCGAGTTTTACAGATCCGATTGACGTGATTCTTTTTGGGTTGTCTTCACAACTCAATTATCTATCATCTTTGAAATTTTCACGAGCTTCGAATCTGTAGTTTTTGAGATACACGAGTTTCTTTGCAGCATTGCAGATCTGTTTTATATCGGGTAGAACAGATTGATCTTCGTTTAATGTTTTGATCGTATCTCAAGTTTTACTTCGTGTTTTCAAGTGATTCTTGTTGCATTAGATCCGTGACTTGATTCTCTACCTCTCTACTTGATTTTTCACGGTTTAACACGTTTGAAAACACTTGCACACACAGTTTCTTTAACCGATTGATTTTTTGCTGAGGGGTTTTTGTTGTTTCCGCTGCGAAAAGTTTTAATCTACCATTCACCCCCCTCTGGTAGCTTTTCACGTGTTTTTCGATCCTACAATTGGTATCAGAGCCAAGGTGCTCTAATATTTGTGATTTGCACTTGTTTTGACTAACCATCATGGAGAAGTACTCCGCAAAACCTTGTGTGTTCAATGGCATCGATTTTCAGGTTTGGAAGGCGCGGATGGAGGCCTACATACAGGCGCAAGGCTTCGCCATATGGGAAAAGGTCTACCGGAACTTCGATGTACCACCCAATGATCAAGTTACGGCTGTGAACATGAGAGATGTTGACAACAACAACAACAACAAGGCGCGCAACTTGATCATCCAAGGATTGACTCAAAGCAACTTCGACCGTGTTGCACACCTCCGATCTGCATATGATGTTTGGAAAGCTCTTTGTGACTACCATGAAGGATCCAATACGATCAAGGAGGTAAGGCAAGATATGTTCAAGAAATAATACATGCATTTTGAGATGCAACCCGGTGAGTCAATTGACAACCTTTTTGCTCGCTTTAATAAAATTCTCAGCAACTTGCGTAGTCTCAATGTTAACTTTTCAGATGCTGAAAATGCTAGACAATTGTTAGGAGCATTAGATATGTCAATTTGGGAGATGAAAGTTACATCTATTCGTGAATCTACTATCATGAGTTCTCTTACTTTAGACGTGCTTTATTCTAAATTGAAAACTCATGAAATTGACATCATCTCACGTAAAAACCCCAACAAGTCTATTGCATTTGTTTCGCAACGTGACATGTCTAGTTCTAGTCAATCATCATCTAGTGGTGCACTCTCTTTGCTGTCCTCTCTAAACCTTGAACAGATTGAAGAGTTTCCAGAGGAGGAGCTTGCACTCATCTCTACTCAGTTCTCAAAAGCATTGCAAAATGTGAGAACTAGAAGGAGAGGAAGCTCCGGACCTCAACGATGTTTTGAATGTGGTAAGACAGAATATTTTCGTACGGAGTGCCCTAACCTTTCAGGTCCAACTTCACGTGAAGAAAAGCAAACAAGGCCGAAGAAATCATTTGCAAAGAATAAGAAGAAGAAAGATTTATCAATGCGCAACATAGTGCATAGTATGATCTCTGCACTTCAAGATTTCGGCTCAAGTGATGTGGACTCCGGTAGTGATGAAGATGAAGAAGCTATGGAAAATATGTGCTGCATGGCGAGCAAGTCAAGTTCAAGCTCCGAGGAGGCAGAACACAACAGCGACGATGAAGAGGTATGTCCCACTTGCGAAGAAATGTGTGATGATATTTCTCGTGCCACTGTTATATTAAAGAAAAAGGATAAAAAACTTAGGAACAATGCTATTAAAATTGAATCACTAGAATCTTAAATTAATCGTTTAAAAACTTTGATTCCTAGTGATGATTCTTGTTCCTCATGTGATTTGATTTATGAACAATTATCCTCTTTAAGAAGTGCACACGCATCTAAACTTAATAAACTTGAAATTGAAATTGAAAAGAACAAAGAGCTTGCTGCACTTAATGATAAAAATTTGAAACATGCTTGTTGTTCTACAATTGATTTGCATTGTTCTTCATGTGATGATCTGAATAAGAAACTAAATGATGCTATGAATGAGATTTCTATTTTGAACAATGCTTTACGTGTGCATGAAGTTAAATATTGTTCAAATTGCAAACTAAAAGGAAAAACTTCATGTGAAAACTGCTTTGATCTGTCCAATAAACTTGATGACATGCATAGGACACTAGATCGGTTTTCTAATGCAAATAAGAACCTAAACTTGCTGCTGAATTCTTCCAAGTCTTGTAATGATAAAACTGGTTTAGGTTTTAATTCTCATGCTCATGCTAAGGCACACCCACCTAAAGTTGTAAAGTCATTAGGAAGCGGTTTGATTCAAACAGCTCCTAGACAAAAAGAGGTGATTTTCAAATCTGCAGGAGTACTGTCCCATTCGGGTTCTAATAAACGTGTTGCCTGCTCATCTAGACATGATAATAAGGTTATTTTCGTTGTACCTACTGTGGTAGAGATGGTCATGTCATGGATTTTTGTTATAGACTAGCTAAACATGATAAGAAACAAAGAATACTTGCTAGATCACATAACAACCAAGCAAAATCTGCTAGACCGAATGTTCGGAGCTTGCAACCTGCTGTAATGAGTCTAAAACTTGCTCCCGGACCTACTGTTTTTTGTGCTACATATAACACATCTTCTAAGTCAATAGTTGGGAACAAAATTTTTTGATGTTTGGCTCATAAACCTGCTGTACCTTCTCAGCTTTCGCGTGTTATTCCTGCTGGACGTCATGTGACTCAGTACTGGATTCCTAAAAGTCTTTTAACTAACCCCAGTATTGAGTCATCGACATATTGTGCTTCTGTGTAGGTTTCACGTTTGAGGAAGGAGAACATTTGGATTGTGGATTCAGGTTGCTCACGCCACATGACCGGTAACAAATAATGGTTCTCCTCTCTCTCTCTTTTGTGTCACGTGTAGAAAATGTTACTTTCGCCGATAACTCTTCTACTCCCATAACTGCTAAAGGTTCGGTTAGAGTAAACAATCTCTACACTTTGAAAGATGTGGCACTTGTTAAAAATTTGAAATACAGCTTGCTTTCTGTTTCACAATTTCTAGATGAAAATCTAGAGGTTAGCTTTGCTAAAAATTGCTGCAAGGTTGTAGATTCAAAAGGTGAGCTTTTGTTTAACATGTCTAGGTTTGGAAGAGTTTTTAAAGCTGATTTTGATTTGTCAACTTCTAAGCATCGGTGTCTAGTTGCTAATGATACAAAGGATCTATATTTTTGGCATCGTAGACTTGGTCACATAGGCTTTGATCATCTCACTCGTGTTAGTGCTCTCGATCGCATACGTGGGCTGCCGAAGCTTAAAAAGGACAATGATATTGTGTGCTCTTCTTGTAGACATGCTAAGTTTGTTGCAGGTTCACATGCTCCTCTCACAATGACCATGACAGCTGAACCGGGACAACTTTTACATCTTGACACAGTAGGTCCGGCACGTGTTCAATCCTTCGGAGGTAAATGGTATGTGCTTGTGATTGTTGATGATTATTCCAGATATTCTTGGGTTTATTTTATGGCATCTAAGAATGAAGCTTTTAGTCATTTTAGAACTTTATTTCTTAGATTACCTATCGATCACCCAGGATCATTAAAAGCAATTAGAAGTGATAACGGAACTGAATTTAAAAACCAATCCTTTGATCACTTTTGTGCTGAAAATGGAATAGATCATCAATACTCTTCACCCTATGTACCACAACAAAATGGTGTCATAGAAATAAAGAACAGGACCTTAGTTGAGATGGCTAGGACTATGCTTGATGAATATCAAACTCCTAGGAAATTTTGGGCTGATGCAATTGCAACCGCTTGTTATGTCTCAAATCGTGTTTTCTTGCGTGCTAAGCTTGGAAAAACCCCATATGAGCTCCGGTTTGGACATAGGCCTAGTGTTACACACTTTAGGGTTTTTGGTTGCAAATGCTTTGTTAAGAAACATGGTAATCTTGATAAATTTGAAGCTAGATCTGTTAATGGCATGTTTCTTGGTTATCCATCTCATACTAGAGGCTACCGTGTGCTTTTACTTGACACTAACAAAATTGTGGAGACTTGCGAGGTTTCTTTTGATGAAGCTAGCCCAAGTACTAGCTCCGATATTGCAGGTCCGGATCCATATCCGCAGGGGGAGAGTATTTTTATTAAAGAAGATGAAGAAGTGGTGCTGCTACCTGAAAACTCAGAAGTAAATAACGATCAAGCTGCTGATTTTGCACCACAACCCGCACCAACAGTCACTACTGCTGGTTCGGACCTTCCTCAATCAACAAGCTCTCCTAATCAAAGGTCCGAACATGAAGAAGAAGGTGCTTGTGAAGTGTCTACTCCCCTCCGAGTACTCAAAAGTCATCCTCCACAACAAATCATTGGAAGCTTGCATGAACGAGTCACTCGGTCCAGGTTTTGCGATCCGAACTCTCATGCTCATTCTGCTTTTGTTGCTTCTTTTGGACCCAAGGATATATCACACGCACTCACTAATGAATCTTGGATTAATGCCATGCAAGAAGAGCTAGAAAATTTTGAAAGAAATAATGTTTGGAAACTTGTACCTCCACCTCAAGGTCACACATTAATTGGAACTAAATGGGTATTTAAAAATAAGCAAAGTGAGGATGGGGTTGTGGTTAGGAATAAAGCTAGGTTGGTTGCTCAAGGTTTCACTCAAATTGAAGGTCTCGATTTTGATGAAACATTTGCTCCTGTTGCTAGATTAGAAGCTATAAGAATTTTATTAGCATTTTCTGCATCTAAAGGTTTCAAGTTACATCAAATGGATGTTAAAAGTGCTTTTCTTAATGGCTACATAGAGGAGGAGGTTTATGTTAAGCAGCCACCGGGTTTTCAAAATTCAAATTTTCCTAATCATGTTTACAAACAGTCCAAAGCCTTGTACGGTCTAAAACAAGCCCCTAGAGCATGGTATGATAGGTTAAAAACATTCTTACTTGAAAAGGGGTTTACCATGGGCAAGGTTGATAAAACTCTTTTTGTACTTAAGCATGGCAATGACTCATTATTCGTTCAAGTGTATGTGGATGAAATTATCTTTGGTTGTGCTTCTCATGATCTCGTGTCCAAGTTTTCAGCTATGATGAGTTCAGAATTTGAGATGAGTATGATGGGAGAACTCACATACTTTTTGGGGCTGCAAATCAAGCAAACAAAAGAAGGAACTTTTGTGCATCAAACTAAGTATACAAAGGACCTTCTTAAGCGCTTCAACATGGACAAATGCAAGCCTCTTCGGACACCACTGGGAACAGCAACAACACTTGAACTTGACGAAGATGGTGACCCGGTCGATAAAAAAGAATACAGAAGTATGATTGGATCACTTTTGTATCTCACGGCGTCAAGACCGGACATACAATTCAGCGTATGTCTTTGTGCACGTTTTCAAGCTTCTCCACGTGCTTCACATCGCCAAGCCATCAAAAGGATTCTCAGGTACCTACATGGAACTCAAGAATTTGGCATTTTTCTTCCTTCTTCCTCAACCGTTTCTTTGAAAGCTTTTTTGGATGCTGATTTTGGAGGTTGTAGGATTGATAGGAAAAGTACTTCGGGTGCTTGTCATTTTCTTGGTAATTCACTTGTTGCTTGATCCTCTAGAAAACAAAGTTCAGTGGCACAATCCACGGCCGAATCTGAATATGTAGCTGCGGCTAGCGCTTGCTCACAAATTCTTTGGATTGTTCAAACACTTAAGGACTATGGGGTTGATTTAGATAGTGTTCCACTGTTTTGTGATAACACTAGTGCAATTTGTATTGCTAAAAACCCCGTGAAACACTCTAGAACTAAGCACATTGACATTAGGTATCACTTTCTTCGTGATAATGTTGAAAAAGGAAACATTGTGCTTCACCATGTCGATACCGAACAACAATTGGCTGATATTTTTACAAAACCTTTGGATTTCACTCGTTTTTGTATCATTCATAGTGAAATAGGGGTTATGCATCCTCATGTCTTAAATTGAGGGGGAGTTTTTGAAACTTTGAAAGTCTATGTGTGAATCTGAAACTAAAATAATATGAGCATAGTATTTCATACATATATGACTTTGTGATTCCTTTTACAGGCTGAAAGTTCTTACTACATTACTCATGTTATACATTTTGTAGTTTTTGCCATGACTAGTAATTGGAATAATTACTTACACTAAATCTGGTCATGATCGAACTTTCTTGCTGTTTTGAACTTGTTGGGTGCTCACAAGTGCTTTTAATCATAAAAAATTAATCAAGTGATCAGCTCACATGTTGAGTTTTCAAATAAAAATTTGAGAAAAGATCAAGAGAATATGCATGCATCGCACTTCTTCTTTTGAGATTGCTTATCATTGCACTAAGATATGAACTTGGTAGGGATTGTGTATGACTAAAACCATGTCCTTAAGCTTCTGATTGTCAAATGACATAGGCTTGGCTTGGTTGGTTAGAATAAGGCTGATGCGGCATATAATCTCTTGCAAATATCATATGATCAACTTTGTGCCTTAAATGATTATGAATAATAAAAATGCAGCAACAAGTGTCATGTTTTCAGGTTTTGAAATAGTTGAGTAAGGGAGATCATGACTTGCTTAAACTGAAAAATACATTTGATCTCTAGCATGGCTTACACTACTTTATGTATCTCATTGATGTGATAGTGTAAGTAACCTGATAGTATGACTTGGATGAGCTTTGTTTTGTATGTATATGTTATAATATGCTCATAACATTTAAAAATTTCTCTTTTGAACCTTGCTGAATACATTGTCAAAGGGGGAGAAATATGTATAAAGAGAGATTTTTTACACTTTGCATATGTTATACACTTTCTTCCTTCTCTTATTTTAAAAAATAGGGAGAAATTAATAAAGGGGGAGAAATGAGTTTTCAAAGCTTTTCAAAACTTTTCATAAGCAAATGTTCAGATTTTAATTGGTGTTGCCAATGCATTCATCAAGGGGGAGATTGTGAGACCTATGTGTGCTGAATACATTGGCAATTAGGATAAAAGTTAGCATTAACATTCAAAGTTTTGAATATTGCCAAAACATTCTTCTGTGGCAAGGTCCGACAAGTTCTTTGTTAGGTCCGCCAAGTGTTGGCAAGGTCCGACGCAAGGTCCGGAGAGCTCCTGCAAGGTCCAGAGAGCTTCTGTGAGGTCCGGAGCTTGTTTTTCGGGAGCTCCCGTGAAGTTCAACTCGTAGAACTGCAGCGTCTTGTTTTTGCTTTTAACTCGCAATGTTTCAAACTTGCTTTATTGGAAGGTTTGCTTAGTATTAATTTTCTAAGTTTTTGGTGTGTTTTGGTGGTTATGGCTGTTATCATTTGATATGGTTTGCAACATGCTTATGTGACGTGCTCATGTAAGGTGTTGTGGTTTTCGAACTAACGTGAGTCAAGTCGAGTACTTGTGCTTGGAAGAATTGGTTGTTTATTCATGTGCAGGTGTTGCTTGAGTTCAAGACATGGCTGGTGACGGGATCCTTGTACTAGTCTCAGGGAGGAGATGAGGCTCCAACAACCAAGTTCGGGAGGAGCTGTGGTTGAGTTGATCGGGAGGTCGCGCAGGATGTTTGGATCAAGGGCAGTGCATATGAAGGTTGCGTGTACGTCATTGGAAGGTGTTTGCACGTGTGCAAGGAGTGCATGGACGTGGCAACATTGTTCCAAGGCGTGATGAAGAGAAGTGGACGTAAAGAATTGGTCGGAAAGGTCCAACCGGCTGGATTGCGTACTCAGGCTGAGGCTGAGTCGGATATGGCTCAAATATGGAAGATTTGAGTTAGTTATGATAGGATTTCGTGCTAGGGACGAAGTTGAGTTGTTTTAGGAATGTTTAGGACGTTCCTAAGGTGTTTGGAAGTCTCACGATTGCTTCTATCTGCGAATAGGAGAGTCCTGAGCAGTTACGGTAAGTTAGAATACGAGTCCAATTAGGAGTAGGAGTCCTAGATTGGATTGATTAGCCTGAGGGCTGGCTATAAAAGCAAGGGAGGCCAGAGCTCTCGTGGGAAGAGAACTTTGGGCTGTTCCTCTTGTGTTTCTATTGAATAAAGTTCATAGTTTCGAGGAGCTTTTGTGCCTTGTTCGTCCGACTTGTTTTTCGTCAAGTCTTTCTCGCCGAGTTTCTGGACAGACCGACGTTGCTTCGGAGTTTCGTTCCTAACTCGAGTTTTACAGATCCGATTGACGTGATTCTTTTTGGGTTATCTTCAAAACTCAATTATCTATCATCTGTGAAATTTTCAAGAGCTTCGGATCTGTAGTTTTTGAGATACACGATTTTCTTTGCAGCGTTGCAGATCTGTTTTATATCGGGTAGAACAGATTGATCTTCGTTTAATGTTTTGATCGTATCTCAAGTTTTACTTCGTGTTTTCAAGTGATTCTTGTTGCATTAGATCTGTGACTTGATTCTCTACCTCTCTTCTTGATTTGTCACGGTTGAACACGTTTGAAAACACTTGCACACATGGTTTCTTTAAACGATTGATTTTTTGCTGAGGGGTTTTTGTTGTTTCCGCTGCGAAAAGTTTTAATCTACCATTCACCCCCCTCTGGTAGCTTTTCACGTGTTCTTCGATCCTACAATCTTGCTCTCAACCACTATATCTTTGTCAACAAGTTTCTGGAAGTTTGCATAGTTGTTGTTGAGCAGCTGAACTTGGATCTCATTGTTCAACCCTCTCATGGACAAGTATTGCTTCCTTTGATCTGAGTTGACGTCTTCTGGAGCATACCTTGAAAGCTGCGTGAACTTGTTGAGATACTCATTCACACTCTTCTTTCCTTGGCGGAGACCTTCAAACTCTTGCCTTTTAAGCATCATGACTCCAGCAGGGACGTAATGAGAGCGCAAACTCTCCTTGAACTCAGTCCAAGTGATAGTCTCCTAGTTGTCATGAGCATTGCAAAGAGCGTCCCATCAGTCAGCGGCTGCTCCCATGAGTTGGTGCGATGCGAAGAGAACTTTCTCCCGATCATTGCACTGAACAATAGCAAGCTTCTTCTCCATGGATTTCAACCAATCATCAGCCTCCATGGGATCATTAGCTTGTGTAAAAGTGGGCGGTCGAGTCCTCATGAATTCTCCCAGTCTGTTGTGAGCCGGCGGTCGTGGCGGCGGTGGTGGTGGTGCAGGAATAGGGTTACGATTGTGGTTGTTGTTGGCTTGCAGCTGACCCAAAGTTTGGATCATAGTTTGCATGAGCTGGTTCTGCATAGCCATCAATCGTTCAAGGTTGTTTGCATCAGCCCCGGGGTCAACATTCTCAGGAACTTCAACGTGGCCATCCTCTTGTGGTTCCTGGTTGCCACGAACGTTCCTTCTTTGACGGCCGGCGTTTTCTCTCACCATCTGTGAGAGAGAGTTGAGTGGAATAGAAGTTTAAAAGTTTAGATTGATCCCCCCAAATATATGCATCAAGGGTTATGAACTAAATAACTTCTTTTATTAATGAGTATGTGAACAAGTGCCGAAACACCTCACATCTCCCCACTATGTGTGGATGTGGACAACGCTGAAGCGTCCCACAACTCACACTAAGCACTCAAACACAAGCAATCATCACAAAAGTTCGCACCAATACTATTCAAGCTTATTCAATGGGAGTCCTAAACTTAATCATGTGAACTGGTGCTGTTCCTGCCATGTGACGGGGGTGGTCCATGCATGGGCGCACGCCATAGTGAGTTGGCAGTCCATGTATGGTTAGATGGCGTTGATCGGGAACACCAGCGCCATCTATAAATGGGACATGAGAAAACTTTGAGAAGGAAGAATTAACTCCAAAACTTTAGAAGTTATGGAGCAAGGAAGCAAAGGTGTGGCTGTCCAAAAGAAGAGAAAAGAGGGGATGAAAATAGCACTTTGCGGTGGCTGAATTGACAAGGAAGTGCAGAAGCAAGCAATTTTCGAAACTAGAAGTTTAGAGGAGTGTTCCTATGTGTTCTAGAGTGTCCATTCTAACTAGGATTACGTCCTATGGTCAATGTGGTTCTGATGCCAATTTGTGCATTCTACCTAGGCTTGCATCCTACGGTCAACGTGGCTCTGATACCAATTTGTGATGCCCGGTCCCGTAAAACACGGAACCCAGATAATGCATATGTGTGCCCAGGATGTTCATCACACATACACATGTAATCCACAAACTGAATTCAGAATATAACCACGAATAATATGGTTTAAGTACTTTATTACATCAATATCTAACTTATTCTTGCAGCGGAAGTCTCTAACTTATTCTAGCAGTGGAAGTCTCTAACTTATTCTAGCAGCGGAAGTCTTTAAACGATAGCGGAAGCAAAACTAAGCAGCATAGGCTCCATCTCCAACTCCACAGGCAAGTTGACGGTAGTTCGCACGCCTAGTACTCCACATGATCTTCGAAGTACTCTTCTCCTGTTGCTGATGTTTGTATGATAATAATGCAAGGGTGAGTACATGTCGTACTCAGCAAGTGCGGGAAAAGTATGACATGTAGCTTACAGCAAGGTAGGAATAAAAAGGCTCATTGCAGAAAGCAAAGTTTATTTCACAAACATGATAAAAACAGCAACTATCTTTAAGTGAATTTATTCCCAATATATATTTAAGTAAAACAGCAACATACCTCCTTCATAATTCACCACTTTTCATATCTCAACCAACCATTAATCTTTCTCAACTTTATCTCATGCTCATAATAACCATCTCATGTTCATATCCATCTCATAATCATATAACCGAACCAAAACTCATTGTCATGTCTTAACAGTCCCAAAACCAATCTCATTACAAAGACTCAACAGTCCCGAAACCAATCTCATTACCAAGACTCAACAGTCCCGAAACCAATCCCAAGACCATACCCTAACCAATAACCATCCCGATAACCATCTCATCTAATCATGTGAGTTGGCCAGGCGCTTGTGACCGTAAGCATGGTATCATGATAGTTTTACACTCTTAAGAGGTGGCACCACTTTACCCACAAGTTTGTGATTTCGTCACCCGTCGGCGACTGCAAAACCTCCATTATACCAGTACACAACCGTCGGTGTATGGCCAAGAGATCACAAAATAGCCTTTACAAAGGGACTACTAGATGTATGGACTCACTAAGGTTTCACCAGCAGGCTCAAATCACCATTCTCCCACTTACGGGCCCCCTCTTGTGTCATACAGTTCCCAGGGCAGTCCTCTCTCGACTCCCATTCCCCGCGCCTTCCACGGTCCATAACAATCTAGCAACTTACCTAATTAGTCAGCTAAGCCGCACCCATGTTTGGCCTTGTGGTGGCACTGTTTTCCTGGCATGTGCTGGCATGAACCGGTCCTTAGATCTATGGCAAGTAAACCACCATCTCATTCTATCACATCCACGAACCAAGCTTGCCTAGATCTTGTAAGGGCCTCAGTTTTTGACACTCATTTGCAGTGTTCATCACCACACCACACACCTCATTTGAGGAAGAATGATGAACACAAATAAAGAGCAAGTAACAATTATCAACATGCTCATTAGGGAACAAACTCACACATTGCAAAAGTGGTACTTCCCACATGTGATATAGATGGGCTGGACATATGAAAACTCCTACACTTTGCTAAGGATGTCCATGCCAAGTTCCACCCAAATTCAAAACCTTTTTGAGGTCATTTTGGGTATAGTTAGGAAGAGGGCAGTTTGAAACCATATTCAAATTCAAACTGTTTTCACCCACTGAATTTAAAAGTGGAAGGCATATTCTTGCTCAGCACATTTTTGTGAGCTCACACACCAATTTTCACTCCATTTGGAGTTGATCTTGACATGAGCTAAGGGGGAGAAATTCAAACTTTATTTGAATTTCAAACTGCACTTGTGCTGAAATTCATTCAAACCAAACCTCATTTGAACTTTGATCAATTCAAATGGCTCTTGGGTGAATAATTTGAATTGCCAAGGGTAGAATAGGGTTCACTGTTTACCACAGCTGTTAGGAATAAATTTCAGAGGTTAAAAGAGAAGTGGGACCCACATGTCAGCCTCTGCCTCAAAGCAAACCGACTGAACCACAGTTCAGTCGGTTCCCGGCAGCTGTGCGCGCGCGCCACCGAAGGGGGCAGCCGGCGCCAGCTCCTGCTGCGTGCCCCAAGCCGGAGACCAGCCGGCCGGGCTATTTATTCCCTCCCCGGCGTGCTTCAGTCACCATTTCCCCGAGCTACCGGCGTGCGCGACTGCTTTTCCCACTGCCATCACTAGCGCTCGAGTTCCTGTTTGATCAAGCCGATCGCAGCTCCCTCTTTCCATTCCAAGGTCCCAGCAAGGTACTAGCAACCATCCTCCATCCTTCCCATTGATAGAAATCGATTGAAACCGAGTGATATCGGCTGTGCCGAAAGATCAAACTCGGAACTGGAAACCGCCGCACCTCGGGCTCTCGTGGACAGCCCAACCTGGGCGTTGTCACGCCCGAGCCAAGGCACCCTTGGACGCGCAAGTGACCGATGCTGCTCACCCCCGAGCCACAGCTCGAGTGGTTGCTCATCGGCGGCGAATTTCCACTTTTCCCCTTTCTGTGTGCAGAACGACCTTCGGGTACGATTCTGTTTAATTCGTGCTCTAGAAAGGATTAGAGGGCCTCAGGCCACTCCCACACGAACTAGACACGGTGACGCACAAGTTGCCTTCACAACTCTGGGCCGGAGAACTTCTGTGCCCGGCGTAATTCAAGGTCTACTAATGGCGGAACGCACGGGGGGTATCGGGCGCACGGTGAGGACCTATTTCGGGCCTTCCCCGAGCTACCCCGAGTTCATGTCGACCTTCTCTGAGGTCCACTGATGCTCCCCGACCGATTTCCCAAGTAGCTGAGGCACTAGGAGCGTCAGCCGACATGGCCGAAGTCGTTCCGATATGGCGGCTCGTCGCCGACCATGCTCCGGCCGTTGTCATGAGCAGCTGACCCTCGGATCATGTTCCCCAAGTAAAAGTAGGCAGGGGCGGCCAGAATCAAGAAGTTTGGAGCGGTACAGCAGCCAGCGGCGAGCTCTCCGGCGAGGTCCCTCGGCGGCGGAGCGCGGGTGTCGCGAGGTTGAAGAAGGGGGTGGACCCCAGCTGTCAGCGGCCGATATTTTGAATCGGGATCCGGCTGCGGCCGGGATCGGGTGTGCTGGCGCGCAAAAGCCTTGTGGGCCGCAGTGTGCTGTCGCTTCGGCGTGCGACGCGTGTCCTCTGGGCCCACGCGCGAGTTTAAACTTTTCCCCGATTTTCAGATTTCCTTCAAACTTCAAATCCTTATAACTTTGGCTAGAAAGCTCCAAATTGAGTGAACCAAATTTTGCTGGATTCAGCTCTTTGAGTACTTTCCAGAAAATCAAGTGTCACTTCATGAAATTCCTTAATTCTCCAGAATTAATTCCTTAAAGTTTAAACTGTTAGGAATTTTAACTGGAGAATCATTTGGAGGAAAATCCTGAAATTTTGCTGAGATGTTCACCAAAATATCCTTGAACTACCACAAAAATTTCAGATCCATTTGAGCTCATTTAGTCCACCTAATGGTGTGATTAGTAAAACTGTTCCAGAGAAAATAGAAAATGTTCAGAAACATTTTCAGAATTTTCTCTGAAATTGTTTAGCTCATATCTTTAGTTAGAGACTTCCAAATTAAGTGAGACCAATTCCATTAGAACCCTCTGAAAATCTAGTTTTCAGAAAGTCATAGTTTGTTTCATGAAAATACTTAGAACACCCTAAAAGCCTTTAATTAAGGTCAAGGACATAATTATTTGTGGAGGGCTCAAATGAGCTTTGCTGCAACTAAAACTTGACCAAGTCTCTGTTTAGGTTGTAACCAAGCCACAGTAAAAGTTTCACAGTCATTAGGTCTATCTAGCAAAGGTTATAGACTTCACAACTTCAAAGTTAATACAAAAGCATTTAATTAATACATACATTGTTCTTATCATGTAGTCGCTAAGGTCGAGGAGGAACCCGAAGTCCTAGACTTCGTTACTCCGGAGGAACAGCTAGCCTACGACCAAGAGCAGCAAGGCAAGCCCCGGTTTGCATTAACCTTTTTACAAATGTTTATTGTTTTGAGCACATCTTTGATTATTGTTCTTTGCATCGGAGTCTTGATTGGAAACCCAACTGCACAGCCAAGAAAACCATGGGTTGGGTTTAGGATTGAAAACCTCGTTAGCCACTGCATTGCTAGGATAGGGTAGGATTCGGTACAAGTCGAGTAGTTGGAACTACTCGCGAGAATAGGCTAGAGGCACATTGCTCGGGTAGAGATAGCACATGATACACATGGCAAGAAAATGAGACCGAGCGGAGAGTAAGGGCAGCAGGACTTTGGGGCCTGTGTGCTGTAGCTCCGCTTGTGTCGATTGAGGACCGAGCCGTGTGCGGGCCTGTTGAACAAGCTAGAACAGTACCGAAGACCTACCGGCTATATGGGAACCGGGAAACTGATGTAACTCGGGTAGCTGGGTGTTGAGGCATTGCCCGTCGTTCAGAGGGTAGGTTGAGAGCTCGAGGTGTAAATCAGCTGGCGGCACAGAGATGCGCGTGCAGGGACCTCTTGCTCGGGACGATGGGACCGGTTCAATATTTGGCTAACGGGTGAAAGGTAGTCGCGTACGGCGTCCGTGATGGTTGTTGTAGGCAACATCGAGTACGGGCGTACGTGACGGGTTGTTCGGGTAACCCTGCAGGTGTAAATCGATTATAATCGCCATCCCTCGCGGTCAGTGAGTACCACTTGTTCACTGTACCGTGACGTAGAAAGAACAGGCTAGTTACATGTTAAAATGTTGCTGATTGAAAGCTGGACATTGATTGTTAATGATATGTTGTAGCTTAGTGCTAACTAAAGTTCTTTTCAACTTTGGGCAAAGTACATGAGAGAAATGCGTTTCTTGTTTGATTGCGGCTCTCTCATGTGCCTTCGCGTAAGGTTCTCCACAACCTGCTGCTAAAACTTGAAAGTAAGGTTCTACTAATTAGGCGAGTCCTTGCAAATGATTTTACCTCATGTAACCCATTACCCTCATGTAGAAGTTCCATGTTTAGGTGAGACGGGTCAGACTTGCTGAGCCTTCGTGCTCACTGCTTGTGTTTGAAGCTTTTGCAGGGTTCTATGAGGAAGGGACTCCCGAAGAGGAGACGGAACCCCAGGAGGGGAACCCCGTCGAGTGGGAGTCGTGCACGCCGCAGAGTTAGTGTGCGTGTGTGCTAGCAAGGACACGTTCAAGGGCTGAACGTGTACTTGATGCTTAGTCTACGCCCGCGAGTGTGGACTAAACTTATTTTGATGTAAACATGTTAATAAACTTGTTTATGTAATAAAGCTTCCGCTTCCGCTTTGTACCTTTGACGTGTGTTATACGGTGCTGTGCAACGCAGTACCCCTCAGCGTGATCCTGGCTCGACAGGACCCAAAAGGGGTCGTGTCAGCGTGGTATCAGAGCTCGCTTGAGGTTTAACACAGTACAAAGGTCTTTTTTTTCAAAAATCCAGTGAGGAACGAGTTAGTAGCCCGTATAAGGATGTTATTAGTATATAGAAAGTGGCTTATTAACCTATTTGTTATGTCGGAAAATCGTGCATCTCGGGACGTTCATGTCTTGGGGGGTGCACGTAAGCGCTGTCCACCAGTGCGCACAAGCTGAAGGGTGGAGCCCCACGGGTGGCAGGTAACCCGACCCGCTTTGATACCCTCTACGACTCTTCATGTCGTTTGGGGTATTCGAGCAACGTCTGTCCCTGGCGTGCGTGGTGCCACATGGGAGACCCCGTCACGTGGTCTGAAACGTGAACACGTAACTCAGGGCGTGTTTGGCTTGAGAACATCCGGGCGAGTGATGACGGCCGGATGTACCAACTGTATGGATTCCGGGCTCGGTGTGCAGCCGAGTCTGATGATTGGTTGAATTTCTGCAGGTAGCCTTACCACGAAACGGTAGACGTGTAGTATCCGTGTGCGAGTGACGAGTAGTGCCACTGAAGTAACGACGCCGGCTAAGTCCGGTATAGGTTTTTTCTTTGTAAGGACGTAGTACCGACATAATCTGGTGACGCCTCGACGTCACACCCAACAAAATGATCAACTTCATTTAAAATTTGATGGTTTTGATCCAAAGTAGTAAAACTTGATGTAACTCCTTCCCTTGAACAGGATATTCAAAGTTAACAAGCTTTCAACTTATAGGATGTTAAGGACAGAGCACTCTGTTTCCAGCTAAATTAAGGCTGAAGTTAATCAGAGGTTAGAGGTTGAGTTCTTTCGAGGTTGATGTCGTATGATACATCTCTGGGAAGCGTTGGAGGAGCTTTACAACTTTTCTGTTGAGTTCCAGAGGTGTTTCGTCCCTTAACCACTCGAAAAATGCAGCAGAGTTGAAACTGTCCAGAAAACAGGACGGAGCAAAGACTCTCTGTAAATTAAGCATAACTTCCTGCATAAAAATCCAAAAATAGAAAATAAGGTAGTTCTGGAAAGATTATGAGATGGGTTACAACTTTGTAACAGAAAGTTTTGTTAGATTAGGAACAGAATTAACTGGGATTCTTGGATTAAATCAGTACCTAAGGCAGGGAGGTGCTGTCCAATTGTTTCCAGAAATTCTGTTAACTTTGACATCTCATAACTGTTGAACCAGAGCAGATCTTAGGCCAACCAAATACTTTCTGGAAAGCTATTGAAGTTAACTTTAACTTTGATGTTGAGCTCCAGGACTGGTTTTGCTTTTAACCTGGCCTAAATCAGATTAATATGGAAACTGGTCAGGGCTGTCATGGGAACAGCAGATCAGCAGTCAAATTTGTTTAAAAATTTGAACTATGTTTCCAAGTGTTAAGGGTTCAATGACATATCTTATGTTATAACTCAATGGTCTACTGTTTAAATAAATATTTAACATTTCTCAAATATATTTTTACAGATGGCAGCAGATAAACGGTTGGAGAACGGGTGGGTAGTTTCCCACTGCTCTGACCGTAGCGGCTACCCGGGAGCATTGTGGCTAATGCTCCAATATTTCGGGTACAACCAGATGCCGCAATACTTCGCCAAGGAAGAAGGCGAAGAGGGGAACAAGACGTGGACGATCCATGTCGAGGTTCCTGCAGGGCCTACGCCACCCGGTTGGGTGCCATTCACCGTCACGGTGAGAGGAAGACAACCGGAAGGGATGTGGCAAGTGGCAGCCCGTGACACTATGTCACGTTTCTGCCAACTACACGTGCAGGCTATGGAGGGAACTCCATACGCACTCGTTCCGATGGAGGGACGAGCTCAGCATGTGTGGGAAGAGAGGTACCTAGAGGCAACAAACCCGAGTTGCCCAAGGTACAACCCCGCGGAGGCAAATCTCAGCCTCCAAATGAGGGCGGGAAACGCTGTGATGGACAGCCAAGCTGTTCATACGGAGCATCTCGCCACCAAGCTCAAGGAGAGCACAAGCCGTGGAGATCATTTTGAGAGTGCTCACAGTGCACTCCGCAATGTGCTCCTTCCGACGATCAAGCGACTGAATGAACAACACAATCAGTTGCGTCGTCTGAAGAAGGCAAAGAAGAAGAGCCGTATTGACATTGCGGCGTTGCAAGAGCTGGTGCAGACCCTAACCCAGCAGAATGAGGACCTTGCTCAAGAGCGGGACGACGCTATTGAGGAAGGACAAGGCTGGGAAGAGGACTACAACCAGGCTATGGACGAGGTGCATGCATTGCAGGACCTCGTGCCCCCGGTATTGGGCGTACCGGTAGTCTTGGGTCTTCCGGCCATGGGAGAACCTGGAATGGGAGAAGAGGTGGTAGACCCCGAGCCACCAGCAGAGGTACCGGAGGAGGACGACCCACAGGAGGTCGAGTTCTACTCCGAGTAGGGGGTTACGGTTGCCAAGTAGGGCAGCTAGGGTAGCGTAACCCAACTTTTGTAATCGGTGACATGTCGTGTAGACAGTAGCGTATGTATAGGTAGTGACGGCATGAGCACGACTTCTCGGAGGTCCGAGAATAATGTATCTTGTATAAAGTTTATGCTTTATCAATATATGTGAATGTTGTGCAAGTTAGTCATGCGTCGCTTCAATACTTACTGCTGTTTATGGAATTTTGAGTAAGACATGTGCTAATTGCTGCTGTGTTGAATTACAGAATGACGCGTACTCGTGCCAACCCTGATGTTGGAGGTACTAGCCAAGGGGGAGAGACCTCCCAACCGCCTCCCGAGGACTCCTCGGGACAGCAGCAGCAACAGCAACAGCAAACACCGCCACCGCCACTGCCAACGGTTACATTGGCCGACATTGTCGCGGCAATGGCGGGTTCACATCAGCAGCATACAGAGCTGCTGCAAACGTTAATTGCGAATACGTCTCGCCCAGAGAGACGTCAAGATCGTGAGGAGCGCCAACAGAGCTCCTACTCCGACTTCCTGGCGACTCATCCCCCTGTATTCTCAAGGGCGGATGAACCACTTGACGCGGACAACTGGCTCCGCGCCATAGAGATGAAGTTCGGGCTGCTCCAAATCAGCGAGCAGCGCAAGACTCAGTTCGCGGTCCAGCAGCTCCAAGGATCCGCGAGCGCGTGGTGGGCCAACTTTTGTGCTTCACAACCCACCGACCGAGTGATGACCTGGGCGGAGTTTCGGACGGCCTTCCGGGCCTATCATATACCGCCCGGTTTGATGAAGAGGAAGACGCAGGAATTCCTACACCTGCAACAAGGGAGCCGGAACGCGCTGGAGTACTCCAGAGCGTTCAACGATCTCGCACTCTACGCGTCGTATCACGCAGATACGGACGAGAAGCGGCGGGACCACTTTTACCAGGGGCTTAACCCGCTCCTGAAGGACAAGCTGGCGATGTTCAATCGCGGCAGCCTCAACGACATAATTGATGCTGCGATTGTTCAGGAAGACTCCGGCAAGGAGTTGGCGGCGGCAGAGCGAAAGCGAAGCGCGCCGCAGAGCAGCGGAGAAGGAGGCGGTCCTTCTCAGAAGTTTCGGATGGTGAATCGCCCACCATCAGGTCCGCGCTGGCAACCACCACAGCGGTCGATGCCGTTCCGCGGTCGGCCGTACTCTTCACCGGCATTCCGGCCGGTACTGCCAGCACCACCGCAACAACAACAGCAGCAGCGGGCGATGCCGCGTGCGTTTGCACCTCCGCAACGCATGCCGGGCTTTCGTCCCCCGAGTACTCCACCAGCAGCGGCCACATGTTACAAGTGTGGTCGCCCAGGACACTTCGCGAGCAGTTGCCCGGAGAGGCAAGGCGGCGGAGTGGTACCACAGTTTCCGGGGAGGAATCAACCCCGGAACCCTACGAATGCGCGGCGGGCAAACCCTAGGCCCGGCACTGTCCACCAGCTTGCCATTGAGGACGTGCCGGAGGGCGAGCCAATCCTTGCGGGTATGTTCCAACTCCACCAGCATCCCGCTATAGTACTATTTGATTCAGGCGCCACGCATAATTTTATTAGCCAAGCTTTCATTGCTAAACACAGCTTGCCAATACTACCCACCGATAGTCCATATTTAATTTGTTCACCGGGTGGGAAGATTTCAGCAAGCGTAATGGTCTCCAAAGCACCATTATGCTTAGCGGGTAGAGTGTACCCCACGTCTCTCATTATCTTAGAGGGACAGAAGGTCGATGTCATCCTAGGGATGTCGTGGTTAACCCGCCACGGCGCTGTTTTAGACACCGTCCTCCGAGTCGTGCACTTAAACTCAGGAGTGCACGGTTCTCACTCATTATTTCTGGACAGTCCAGAAATAAAACTTCCAAGTGTCTATCAAGCCACAACCATCAGATTGGAAGACATTCCAGTGGTCCGAGAATTCCCTGATGTATTCCCGGATGATTTGCCGGGGGTGCCACCCGATAGAGAGGTGGAGTTCAAGATTGAACTTGCGCCGGGAACCATGCCAATATCCCGAAGGCCGTACAAGATGGCGCCCAAGGAGTTGGCGGAACTGAAGACTCAGCTCACGGACCTTCTGGAGAAGGGTTTTATTAGGCCGAGCTCCTCGCCATGGGGCTGTTCGGCATTATTTGTCAAAAAGAAGGATGAAACGTTGCGGCTTTGCGTGGACTACCGTCCATTAAATACCGTAACCATCAAGAACAAGTACCCGTTGCCACGGATCGACATGTTGTTTGATCAGTTGGTCGAAGCAAAGGTCTTTTCCAAGATGGATTTAAGATCCGGGTACCATCAGATTA
The DNA here is from genome assembly GCA_030760725.1 of Neostapfia colusana. Taxonomy (NCBI): domain Eukaryota; kingdom Viridiplantae; phylum Streptophyta; class Magnoliopsida; order Poales; family Poaceae; genus Neostapfia; species Neostapfia colusana. The sequence goes on along the minus strand of JASWHV010000001.1, from coordinate 116,451,599 downwards.
AGATCAGGGCTGAGGACATTCCAAAGACAGCTTTTTCGACAAGGTACGGACTTTATGAGTACCTGGTCATGTCCTTTGGCCTCACCAATGCTCCAGCTCACTTCATGTATTTAATGAACTCGGTGTTCATGCCGGAGCTGGACAAGTTTGTCGTGGTCTTCATCGACGACATCCTGGTATACTCCAAGTCGGAGGAAGATCACAAGAAACATCTGCGTATAGTCTTGCAACGGCTGCGGGATCACAAGTTATACGCAAAGTTCAGCAAATGCGAGTTTTGGATATCGCAAGTGCCTTTCCTCGGGCATATCATCTCAGCGGAGGGTATCGCTGTGGACCCGAGCAAGATCACGCAAGTGCTGAATTGGAAATCCCCGAGAACTGTTCATGAGGTACGGAGTTTCCTCGGACTCGCGGGATATTATCGGAGGTTCATCCCGAACTTCTCGAAGATTGCTAAGCCAATGACAGAGCTGCTGAAGAAGGCTACCAAATATGTTTGGAGTCCAGCATGTGAAGCAGCATTCAAGGCTTTAGTCAAGCACCTAACATCAGCACCGGTTTTGGCGCAGCCAGACACAACAAAACCGTTCGATGTGTACTGCGATGCATCCGGCATTGGGCTCGGATGTGTGCTGATGCAAGACCGAAGAGTGGTCGCGTATGGATCACGACAGCTTAGGAACCATGAGCAAAATTATCCAACTCACGATTTGGAGCTCGCTGCCGTGGTACTTGCACTGAAAATGTGGAGGCACTACCTACTCGGTAACCTCGTACATTTATATACCGACCACAAAAGCCTCAAGTACATCTTCACTCAGAAGGAGCTGAACATGAGGCAACGAAGATGGTTGGAACTGATAAAGGATTACGAGATAGAGATCCATTATCATCCGGGCAAGGCAAACGTTGTGGCAGACGCGCTAAGCCGCAAGTCACACGTCAATAATCTGACCATCACACCGTTGGAAGAGAGCGAACCACCACTACATGTGATTCCACATGGAGCTCTCTACAACCTAGCTTTGATCCCCACCATCCGTGAAGAGATAGCGGCAGCCCAGAAGAATGACAAGGGCATGTCGCATTTGCGGAGACGTGTAGACAGTGGGGAGTTGAAATGTTTCCGGAAGGACGGAGACGGCGTCTTATGGTTCAAGGACCGGATCGTCGTACCCCGAAACCCGGAGTTAAGGAAGAGAATCTTTGATGAAGCTCACTTATCTAAGTTTTCTATTCACCCCGGCAGCAACAAGATGTATCAAGAACTCAGAAGCAAGTTTTGGTGGACACGGATGAAGCGAGAGACTGCAAAATACGTGTCCGAGTGTGATACATGTCGAAGGGTGAAGGCAGATCATATGCGGAAGCCGGGACTGCTGCAACCACTGGGCATTCCTGCCTGGAAGTGGGAGGACGTGAGCATGGATTTCGTCGTCGGTTTACCCACCACCTTACAGAAACATGATTCTGTGTGGGTGATCGTCGACCGGCTCACCAAAGTTGCCCATTTCATCCCGGTCAACACCAACTATAACGCCAAGAAGTACGCTGAACTGTACATCTCACGGATCCTATGCTTATACGGCGTACCCCGTACCATCGTATCGGACCGGGGCACTTTATTTGTGTCCCGTTTTTGGGAGCAGCTACACGCTGCCCTGGGGACGAAGCTGATCCGTAGTTCAGCCTACCACCCGCAGACGGATGGGCAAACGGAGCGGGTAAATCAAATCCTAGAAGACATGCTACGAGCTTGCGCTATCGACCACGGCAAGAATTGGGATGATCACTTGCCATTAGCCGAGTTCTCGTACAACAATGGGTACCAAGCCAGCATCAAGATGGCGCCCTACGAGGCGCTATACGGCAGGAAATGCCGCACACCACTGAACTGGTGTGAATCTGGCGAGAGGGTTACCTTCGGGATTGATCTTGTCAACAGCGCGGAAGAAAAGGTCCGATTAATTCAAGCGAACCTAAAAGCCGCTCAATCCCGACAGAAACAGTATGCGGACCGGAGGAGGCGCCCATTACAATTCGAAGTTGGAGATCACGTATACCTACGAGTGTCTCCAATGAAGGGCGTAAACAGATTTGGGGTGAGAGGAAAGTTAGCACCCCGATTCATCGGTCCATTCCAGATTACCGAAAGATGTGGATCGGTGGCATACCGGCTAAGATTACCAGAAGCACTTTCCGGTGTGCACGACGTCTTTCACATTTCCCAGCTGAGGAAGTGTCTCAAGCTATCAACTACCGTTCAGCTGGAAGACATTGAAGAACTGCAACCGGATCTCACCTATCGGGAGGAACCGGTGCAGATTATTGATGAAAAGGCCCGAACCACACGCAACCGTACGTTGTGGTTCTACAAGGTTCTATGGAGTAATCACTCCATGGACGAAGCGACATGGGAGAGCGAAGAATTCCTTCGCACTAACTACCCCGACTTTTTCACGTCGCATATTCGGTAATTTTCCACCGTCCTCTCTCTCATTTCACCTTATAATCTCGGGACGAGATTCTTTTAAGGGGGGAGGAATGTAAGGGCCTCAGTTTTTGACACTCATTTGCAGTGTTCATCACCACACCACACACCTCATTTGAGGAAGAATGATGAACACAAATAAAGAGCAAGTAACAATTATCAACATGCTCATTAGGGAACAAACTCACACATTGCAAAAGTGGTACTTCCCACATGTGATATAGATGGGCTGGACATATGAAAACTCCTACACTTTGCTAAGGATGTCCATGCCAAGTTCCACCCAAATTCAAAACCTTTTTGAGGTCATTTTGGGTATAGTTAGGAAGAGGGCAGTTTGAAACCATATTCAAATTCAAACTGTTTTCACCCACTGAATTTAAAAGTGGAAGGCATATTCTTGCTCAGCACATTTTTGTGAGCTCACACACCAATTTTCACTCCATTTGGAGTTGATCTTGACATGAGCTAAGGGGGAGAAATTCAAACTTTATTTGAATTTCAAACTGCACTTGTGCTGAAATTCATTCAAACCAAACCTCATTTGAACTTTGATCAATTCAAATGGCTCTTGGGTGAATAATTTGAATTGCCAAGGGTAGAATAGGGTTCACTGTTTACCACAGCTGTTAGGAATAAATTTCAGAGGTTAAAAGAGAAGTGGGACCCACATGTCAGCCTCTGCCTCAAAGCAAACCGACTGAACCACAGTTCAGTCGGTTCCCGGCAGCTGTGCGCGCGCGCCACCGAAGGGGGCAGCCGGCGCCAGCTCCTGCTGCGTGCCCCAAGCCGGAGACCAGCCGGCCGGGCTATTTATTCCCTCCCCGGCGTGCTTCAGTCACCATTTCCCCGAGCTACCGGCGTGCGCGACTGCTTTTCCCACTGCCATCACTAGCGCTCGAGTTCCTGTTTGATCAAGCCGATCGCAGCTCCCTCTTTCCATTCCAAGGTCCCAGCAAGGTACTAGCAACCATCCTCCATCCTTCCCATTGATAGAAATCGATTGAAACCGAGTGATATCGGCTGTGCCGAAAGATCAAACTCGGAACTGGAAACCGCCGCACCTCGGGCTCTCGTGGACAGCCCAACCTGGGCGTTGTCACGCCCGAGCCAAGGCACCCTTGGACGCGCAAGTGACCGATGCTGCTCACCCCCGAGCCACAGCTCGAGTGGTTGCTCATCGGCGGCGAATTTCCACTTTTCCCCTTTCTGTGTGCAGAACGACCTTCGGGTACGATTCTGTTTAATTCGTGCTCTAGAAAGGATTAGAGGGCCTCAGGCCACTCCCACACGAACTAGACACGGTGACGCACAAGTTGCCTTCACAACTCTGGGCCGGAGAACTTCTGTGCCCGGCGTAATTCAAGGTCTACTAATGGCGGAACGCACGGGGGGTATCGGGCGCACGGTGAGGACCTATTTCGGGCCTTCCCCGAGCTACCCCGAGTTCATGTCGACCTTCTCTGAGGTCCACTGATGCTCCCCGACCGATTTCCCAAGTAGCTGAGGCACTAGGAGCGTCAGCCGACATGGCCGAAGTCGTTCCGATATGGCGGCTCGTCGCCGACCATGCTCCGGCCGTTGTCATGAGCAGCTGACCCTCGGATCATGTTCCCCAAGTAAAAGTAGGCAGGGGCGGCCAGAATCAAGAAGTTTGGAGCGGTACAGCAGCCAGCGGCGAGCTCTCCGGCGAGGTCCCTCGGCGGCGGAGCGCGGGTGTCGCGAGGTTGAAGAAGGGGGTGGACCCCAGCTGTCAGCGGCCGATATTTTGAATCGGGATCCGGCTGCGGCCGGGATCGGGTGTGCTGGCGCGCAAAAGCCTTGTGGGCCGCAGTGTGCTGTCGCTTCGGCGTGCGACGCGTGTCCTCTGGGCCCACGCGCGAGTTTAAACTTTTCCCCGATTTTCAGATTTCCTTCAAACTTCAAATCCTTATAACTTTGGCTAGAAAGCTCCAAATTGAGTGAACCAAATTTTGCTGGATTCAGCTCTTTGAGTACTTTCCAGAAAATCAAGTGTCACTTCATGAAATTCCTTAATTCTCCAGAATTAATTCCTTAAAGTTTAAACTGTTAGGAATTTTAACTGGAGAATCATTTGGAGGAAAATCCTGAAATTTTGCTGAGATGTTCACCAAAATATCCTTGAACTACCACAAAAATTTCAGATCCATTTGAGCTCATTTAGTCCACCTAATGGTGTGATTAGTAAAACTGTTCCAGAGAAAATAGAAAATGTTCAGAAACATTTTCAGAATTTTCTCTGAAATTGTTTAGCTCATATCTTTAGTTAGAGACTTCCAAATTAAGTGAGACCAATTCCATTAGAACCCTCTGAAAATCTAGTTTTCAGAAAGTCATAGTTTGTTTCATGAAAATACTTAGAACACCCTAAAAGCCTTTAATTAAGGTCAAGGACATAATTATTTGTGGAGGGCTCAAATGAGCTTTGCTGCAACTAAAACTTGACCAAGTCTCTGTTTAGGTTGTAACCAAGCCACAGTAAAAGTTTCACAGTCATTAGGTCTATCTAGCAAAGGTTATAGACTTCACAACTTCAAAGTTAATACAAAAGCATTTAATTAATACATACATTGTTCTTATCATGTAGTCGCTAAGGTCGAGGAGGAACCCGAAGTCCTAGACTTCGTTACTCCGGAGGAACAGCTAGCCTACGACCAAGAGCAGCAAGGCAAGCCCCGGTTTGCATTAACCTTTTTACAAATGTTTATTGTTTTGAGCACATCTTTGATTATTGTTCTTTGCATCGGAGTCTTGATTGGAAACCCAACTGCACAGCCAAGAAAACCATGGGTTGGGTTTAGGATTGAAAACCTCGTTAGCCACTGCATTGCTAGGATAGGGTAGGATTCGGTACAAGTCGAGTAGTTGGAACTACTCGCGAGAATAGGCTAGAGGCACATTGCTCGGGTAGAGATAGCACATGATACACATGGCAAGAAAATGAGACCGAGCGGAGAGTAAGGGCAGCAGGACTTTGGGGCCTGTGTGCTGTAGCTCCGCTTGTGTCGATTGAGGACCGAGCCGTGTGCGGGCCTGTTGAACAAGCTAGAACAGTACCGAAGACCTACCGGCTATATGGGAACCGGGAAACTGATGTAACTCGGGTAGCTGGGTGTTGAGGCATTGCCCGTCGTTCAGAGGGTAGGTTGAGAGCTCGAGGTGTAAATCAGCTGGCGGCACAGAGATGCGCGTGCAGGGACCTCTTGCTCGGGACGATGGGACCGGTTCAATATTTGGCTAACGGGTGAAAGGTAGTCGCGTACGGCGTCCGTGATGGTTGTTGTAGGCAACATCGAGTACGGGCGTACGTGACGGGTTGTTCGGGTAACCCTGCAGGTGTAAATCGATTATAATCGCCATCCCTCGCGGTCAGTGAGTACCACTTGTTCACTGTACCGTGACGTAGAAAGAACAGGCTAGTTACATGTTAAAATGTTGCTGATTGAAAGCTGGACATTGATTGTTAATGATATGTTGTAGCTTAGTGCTAACTAAAGTTCTTTTCAACTTTGGGCAAAGTACATGAGAGAAATGCGTTTCTTGTTTGATTGCGGCTCTCTCATGTGCCTTCGCGTAAGGTTCTCCACAACCTGCTGCTAAAACTTGAAAGTAAGGTTCTACTAATTAGGCGAGTCCTTGCAAATGATTTTACCTCATGTAACCCATTACCCTCATGTAGAAGTTCCATGTTTAGGTGAGACGGGTCAGACTTGCTGAGCCTTCGTGCTCACTGCTTGTGTTTGAAGCTTTTGCAGGGTTCTATGAGGAAGGGACTCCCGAAGAGGAGACGGAACCCCAGGAGGGGAACCCCGTCGAGTGGGAGTCGTGCACGCCGCAGAGTTAGTGTGCGTGTGTGCTAGCAAGGACACGTTCAAGGGCTGAACGTGTACTTGATGCTTAGTCTACGCCCGCGAGTGTGGACTAAACTTATTTTGATGTAAACATGTTAATAAACTTGTTTATGTAATAAAGCTTCCGCTTCCGCTTTGTACCTTTGACGTGTGTTATACGGTGCTGTGCAACGCAGTACCCCTCAGCGTGATCCTGGCTCGACAGGACCCAAAAGGGGTCGTGTCAGATCTCCTCCGATTTTATGCTCATTATTATCATCAAATTTTCATCATCATTATTCATATGAGTGCAGTACTTAGACATGTTCTACTTTGCCTTCCCGTATCCCATAAGCTAAGCGAAGCAAAAAGGAAAAAACGACCATACCCGACTCATCAACTTTCCCGGCGACAAGGATGGCTAACAAAACTACTAAACTCCTATAAAAGGGTGTCCCATCAAGTTGACTCAAGCACACACGTTTTCGCAAACAAAACAGTTTCAAAATCATGGGATAAATATGCTTAAGGGGCACTTGCCTTGCTCCTGTGGCTCTTGTTAATCACGTGTCTCGAAGTCTCGGTGATGTAGTTCTTCGTGGATGGCTTCCTAAGCTTGTCCTTATTACTTCTCTTTGGTGGCGGGGCCTTCCTCCTAGCAATGGCAGCAGCGACGGCGAGGCACGACGGCGCTCGTCGACGGGCTCACCGGCGACTGAACTCTGGCAGGGGTTTCAACTCGGTGAGTTGGGAGCTAGGGCCTCCAAGTCGTCGACTCGGGAGGTGGAAAATAGGTACGTGGTTGCAGCCAGGGAGTTTTGGGTTCTATTTATAAGGGGTGAAAGAAGAGTCCTACTCCGATTGGATTTCAAATAAGTGTGGCGGACCGGGATCCGCTCATCCAGGATCGCAGAGGGTGGTGCCGCACGATGCGACACCCGACAGCACACGTCATAAGAACACAATATATTACATGGGGAAAACAAACTAAACTGTACAAACAGGTACAATACTCAGTTACAAACTATTGTCTTTATTACACAGCGGAAGTCTACTTTTCTACACTCACGCCCACCTATCTAGCAAAAGTCGGTTGCCCAGCCATAGGGCAACCCACACTAGCTGCACGTCTCAGCTCAGCGCGGCGTGTACGGCTCCCACTCAGCCATGGTCCCCGACGGAGGGTAACCCTCGCCGGTGGACTCGTACTCCGAGTCCGTGGGTGGCTCCTCACCTAAAAAACACTTAAGCAGCAACCGTGAGCACGATGGCTCAACAAGGCTTAACCGACTCACCTGAGCATAAAACTCTACATGAGGTGTACAATGACATAGGATAGCAATGTTGCAGCAAATGGACATGGCTACAAGTTCATCCTTAGTTCATCTTTTAGCAACCAGTTAACAGTTCATGAAGCTGAAATTTAGTATGCAATATTTGGTGGCACACATGTAGCAATACAATTATATCATGACAGCAATATTGCATCATAGCATTCCATAAATTATCTAAGTTACGACGCAGTGAACAAGCGGTACTCGTCACCGCGAGGGACGGTGAATCGACTCGATATACACCTGCAGGGAAACCCAAAGAGCACGTCACGTACGCCCACCCGTGGAGCTGCACAGCACGCTCACTCGATGTCGTACGGGACAACCTTTCACCCAACAGCCCAAACGTCGAACCAGTCGCACCGAAACGAGCAGGAGGTTCCCCACACGGAGCATCTCGCTATGCCCGTTGGCAGATTTCCACCTTGCTGCCCTCAGCCTACACCTATAAATCGGTGCGTTATGCCTCGACGCCCGGAGGTTTAGGCTACATCGGTTTATCGGGGCCCATATATCCGGTATGCCTTCGGTACGTTCAATACTTGTTCAGCAGGGCCGCACACGGATCGGTCCTCAATTGACACGGACAGGGTTGCGCACATAAAACTTCCTCTTGCTGCGCCCTAGCCCCTGCCTAGTCTCATTTTCTTTACTAAAGTGATCTCACATCACTCGAACCAATCCCGTGTGTCCCAATCCTAACTCGCGAGTAGATTCCAACTACTCGACTTGTACCGAAGTCCTATGAATTATTAAGCATAGTCTGTCTACTCGAGATCTTAGACACTACCCTCACTCTTATGGAAAAATTTTGGTCATGCAAGTGGGGTATTCATCCATCCTACACCTAATGCACATACACTGTTCACTCTACGTATGTAAACAAAGTAAAAACTTTATAAAAGTTTTAATGCAAACCGGGGCTTGCCTTGTTGCTGCTGGTCAGGGGTTAAGTCTTCGTCCGGAAGAAGGAAGTCCAGCACTTCCGGAGTCTCTTCGCCTTCAGCAACTACACGTTAATTTAATACTACATGTCAATTTAATTGCAAAGTGTAACTTAAATACTTACTTACTAATAACTCTAGCTAACCCTCCCCTTTGGTTCTGAAATTTTTATGGTTGCTTGGTAGGGTCCTAACCAGAGTCTTGACCAAGTTTCATTTGAAACAAAGTTCATTTGAGCTTTGTACAAATAAAAACCCATTTGTTCAATAATTGAGCCTCTAAGTAATTCCAGGGGTTTTCATGGCTCCAACCAATACTTTCTGAAAACTAGAATTTAGGATGGTTCTAATGGAATTGGTTTCATGTCATTTGAAGAATTCTACTGAAAGTTATGCCCTAATTAAGATTGGAGAAAATCTAAAAAATGTTTCTGTACATTTTTCTATTTTCTCAGGGCAATTCTCTTAATCACCCCTTTAGGGTAACTAAATGAACTTGGATGAGTCTGAAAATTTTACTGTGATGCAGGGATTTACCAATGAACCTCTCAGCCAAATTTCAGAATTTTCATAAAGTAGTTCTCCAGATAAAATTCCCAAGAGTTTAAACTTTAGGGATTTAATTCTGGAAAACTATTCACTTTCATGAGCTGAATTTGGTATTGCTGGAAAGTACTCAGAATTCTGAGTTCAGCAAAATTTGGTTCATAGAATTTGGAGTTTCCTAGCCAAAGTTCTATTCATTTGAAGTTTGAACTAAAACTGGAAATTTCCAAAATGTTTAAATTCTGCGGATGGGGCCCACTCCTCGAGCCGGCCCACTCAGAATGCGGCCACACTGCGGCCCACGGGGTTTTACCCGCGCTGCCACACCTAATCCCAGCCGCAAACAGATCCCCGCGCGAGATCAGAGGCTGACCGGTGGACCCGGCCCCCCTTCGTCTACCTCACGCTCTCCCGCAGCTCCCGCGGCGGCGCTTCACCGGAGCGCTCGCCGCCGGGCGTTTCACCGTCCGACCTTCGACGAAACTTGCCGCCTGTGCCTAACTCGACTCGGAGAACACGCTGGTGCCTTCACCGGAGCTCGGCAATGGCCGGAACTATGCCCGCGACGGTGACAGAGCTTCCCTCTACTCCGGCGACGTCGCCCGGGCTACTCCGGGCCTTATTTCTCAAGCGGTTTGCTCCTACAGCTCCGCTGTGGCATGCTGAGCATGAATATGAGCTTGGTTGGCCATGGAAATGGCTGGACCTAGGACCTCACCGTCGACCTAGGCCCGATATCTGCTGTTGCTCGAAAAACTCGGATAACCGCAACCATAGCCCATGATTCTTGCTGATTTTCGATCCTAGGTGGTCGTGGCAGGGTGTAGATCATGTGTTTAGCTCGGTACGCCCAGTGATAAATTAACACCCGTGAATTTTAGGATTTGGTGTAGCTCGGCCTTAAGAACACCGAAACGTTCCCGGGAGAAATTCTTCCCCAACGGTGCATGAAATGCCGAACGGTAAGGATAAGCAGAACCAGCACCTTATGGCGGGTGTTTCTTGTGTTGAGCGTCGGGCACGAGAGCGCCTGGGTTGCTCGGAGGCCGGCGATCAGTGGGTGGCGAAACACCGAGTGTGTGGCCGGGTTTGTATGCGGGGGAACAGAGAGGATACGGGGAGGTTCACGCAGCCCAGCAGTGCAACCGCACGCTCTGTAGCCGGCGCCCTCATCCCCCGAGCAGGAGGTGGCGCGGTGGTCGCATTGGGACGTGGTCGACCCCGTGCGCTGTCGCCCGTAGGAGTGTTCGACCGCGTGCCTGAGTTGGTTTGATCCCTGGATGGCTGACCAGTGGGCCCTCTTCTCCCCTCTAATTCTTTCTCCCCCTTCTGCTGTAAAATATCCCCAGCTACTAAACATTGAATGGGAGACTTAGCCCCCAAGTATCGGTTTGAATTTGAGTTCTCAAATTTGAACTTTGTTGGGTTAAATTTACTTCATGTTTAAACTGAAATTCAAATTCGGTTTTGAATTATTGCAAATTTAGCTCCCAACAAGATGAACTCCAATGGGGATGAAAATTGGTGGGCTAACTCAGAAAAATGTGCTGAGTTTGAATATGAAGCCAACTTTTGAATTTGAGGGATGAAAGTTGCTGCAATTTGAATTTACATTCAAATTGGTCTCTTTTTCAAATACCTCCAAAAGTGCCTCAAAAAGTGTTGGATTTACATGAAACTTGGCCTGAACCTTCCCAAGACTTTTTAAGTTCTAGGGGTGAGCTCAACCTCTCTCATGTTCATGTGTATAAGTCCTACTTTGTGAAAGTGAAGGCTTTCCCCTCTAATCCCTCTTTTGATGGAGGTTACTTGCTCTTCACAAAATTTCCTAAGATATCCACAACAAAAACTGTGGTGTTGTGGGGTGAAGAAAAGTTTTTTGCAAGTCCCTTTTCTTGGGCTTTTACATTCCTCCCCCCTTAAAAGAATCTCGTCCCGAGATTATAAAAGAAGAGACCGCGATGTAATAGGGACTTACCCGTGTTGAGACGCCATGAACTCTGGGTAATTTGAGCGAAGGAATTCCTCTCTGTCCCACGTCGCTTCTTCGGCAGTGTGGTTGCTCCAGAGTATTTTGTAGAACCACAACGTTCGGCTACGCGTGCTCCGGGCTTTCTCATCAATAATTGCCACCGGATATTCCTCATATGTCAAGTCCGGTTGCAACTCGCCGATGTCTTCGGTAGTAACAGCAGCGGTATGGTTCAGACATTTCCTTAGCTGGGAGACATGGAAAATGTCATGGACACCTGTAAGAGATGCCGGTAGCTCCAATCTATACGCCGCTGGTCCACACTTCTCGGTGATAGCATAGGGTCCAATGAAACGGGGAGCGAGCTTCCCCTTGACGCCGAACCGGTGCACGCCCTTCATCGGACACACGCGGAGGTACACGTGTTCACTGACGTCAAAGTGCAACGGTCTACACCTCTTATCAGCGTAGCTCTTCTGCCGGGATTGAGCAGCCTTCAAATTAGCTTGGATCGTCCGAACGCGCTCTTCGGCGTCGTTCACCACATCAACCCCGAATGTGACCCTCTCACCGGACTCGCACCAGTTTAATGGAGTGCGGCATTTGCGACCGTAGAGAGCTTCGTAGGGTGCCATCTTGATACTCGCCTGATAGCCGTTGTTGTACGAGAATTCCGCCAACGGTAGGTGATCATCCCAGTTCCTACCGTGGTGGATGGCACATGCTCTCAACATGTCTTCTAATACTTGGTTCACCCTCTCTATTTGCCCATTTGTCTGAGGGTGGTAGGCGGAGCTCCTGATTAGCTTAGTACCCAATGCAGCGTGTAGCTGCTCCAAAAAGCGAGATACAAATAATGCACCTCGATCCGAGACGATGGTTTTGGGTACCCCGTATAAGCACAAAATCTTTGCTATGTACAGCTCCGCATATTTGCCGGCATTGTAACGTGTATTCACCGGGATGAAGTGAGCCGTCTTGGTTAACCGATCAACGATTACCCAAATGGAATCATGTTTGTTGGCAGTTAGGGGCAATCCCACAATGAAATCCATGCTCACATCTTCCCATTTCCATGCCGGGATCTTCAGGGGTGCAACAGCCCTGATTTCTTCATGTGATCAGCTTTCACTAGTCAGCACGTATCGCACTCGGATACGTACTTCGCTACCTCCCGCTTCATCCGTGTCCACCAAAATTTCTTTTTCAAATCTTGGTACATTTTGTTGCTGCCCGGATGAATGGAGTACTTAGACAAGTGTGCTTCGTCGAGGATCTTTTTCCTCAACTTCATATCCTGGGGTACGACTATGCGGTTATTGAACCATAGCGTCCCCTCATCATCCTTCCAGAAACATTTGATCTCCCCATTGTCGATCCATCTCCGGAGATGTGCCATGCCTTTATCAGTCTTCTGAGCTGTCGTGATGTCCTCCCTAATAGTAGGGATGAGGGCAAGGTTGTACAGCGATCCATAAGGAACCAAGTATAAACTCGGCTCTTCCTTCTCCACCGGTGTAATGGTGAGGTGATGGACATGTGATTTCCGACTCAGTGTGTCGGCAACCACATTCGCCTTGCCGGGGTGGTAGTGAATCTCGATCTCATAATCCTTGATCAGTTCTAACCACCTCCTTTGCCTCATGTTCAGCTCCTTCTGGGTGAAAATGTATTTCAAGCTCTTGTGGTCGGTGTAGAGATGCACCAGATTCCCCAGGAGATAGTGCCTCCACATTTTTAGTGCCAACACCACTGCAGCAAGCTCAAGTTCATGAGTCGGATAATGCTGCTCATGGTTCCGAAGTTGGCGTGAGCCATAAGCGACCACACATCCTTCCTGCATCAACACGCAGCCGAGCCCAATACCGGACGCGTCACAGTACACGTCGAAGGGCTTTGTTGTATCCGGCTGAGCTAAGACCGGGGCTGTGGTGAGATGCTTCACCAATGCTTGGAACGCTCCTTCACACGCCGTGTTCCAAACATATTTCGTTCCCTTCTTCAGCAATTCTGTCATCGGCTTAGCGAGCTTGGAGAAGCTTGGAATGAATCTCCGATAGTATCCCGCTAACCCGAGGAAGCTTCTGACTTCATGGACTGAAGTGGGAGCTTTCCATTTCAGCACTTGCTCTATTTTGCTTGGGTCAACCGCAATGCCTTCCGCGGAGATGATATGTCCCAAGAATGGCACTTGGCTGATCCAAAACTCGCATTTAATGAACTTGGCGTAGAGCTTGTGGTCTCGCAATCGTTGAAGAACGATCCGCAAATGTTTGGCATGTTCGGCTTCTGTCTTGGAGTAAACCAAGATATCGTCGATGAACACTACCACGAACTTGTCCAGCTCCGGCATGAACACCGAGTTCATGAGATACATGAAATGGGCTGGAGCATTTGTGAGACCAAAGGACATGACGAGATACTCATATAATCCATACCTCGTTGAGAAGGCCGTCTTCGGGATATCCTCCGCCCGGATCTTTATCTGGTGATATCCAGAGCGAAGGTCCATCTTTGAGAACACACTTGCACCCACAAGTTGATCAAACAATATGTCGATGCGGGGCAGTGGGTACTTATTATTGATGGTGACGGCGTTGAGCGGCCGGTAATCCACACACAGCCTCAGGGTTTCATCCTTCTTCTTTACAAACAGCGCCGAGCAACCCCAAGGCGAGGAACTCGGCCTGATGAAACCCTTGCTCAACAGATCATTGAGCTGTTCTTTCAGTTCAGCCAGCTCATTTGGAGCCATTTTGTATGGCCTCCGTGATATGGGCGTAGTCCCGGGTGCAAGTTCAATCTTGAACTCGATGTCCCGCTCAGGTGGCATGCCCTGAAGATCATCCGGGAACACGTCGGGGTACTCCTGCACTACGGGGATGTCCTCTAACTTGAGGGCTTCAGTATTCTTGATCGCTGAAACCTCTCTGACTGGATTATCTAATAGGAGGGACTGTTGACGGTGTAATGGGGAGTTGAGGTGAACCGTCCGTGCTAGAGTTTCCAGGACAGCGCCATGGTAGCTTAGCCATGACATTCCCAAGATTGCATCAATCTTCTGCCCCTCAAGGATAATCATAGTGGTGGGATATATCTTCCCACCTAAGCACAGTGGTGCTTTTGGAACCATCATAGTTGCTGAAATCTTTCCTCCCGGTGAGCAGATCATATAGGAACACTCGGTTGGAAAGGCTTCCAGCTGATGCTTAACCACATATGATGTACTTATAAAGTTGTGGGTTGCACCAGAATCAAAAAGTATGATGATGGCTTGATTATTGAGAGTAAACGTACCCGCCAGCACGTTGTCTCCCTCTGGGGCATCCTCATTGTCAAGGTGGCGAACGCCCCCAGTCCGCTGACCAACCTTCTTGACCGGAGGTCGGCCTTGAGCACCGCCCTGGAACTGGGCTTGCCCGCTGCTTTGTTTCCCCTGGGGACAGTCCTTCGCGAAGTGGCCCACCTGGCCACACATGAAGCAGGTGAAACGGGGCGGTCCCCCGCTGATCGGTGGACGGAAACCTGGGGCGCGTTGTGGCGGTGGAAACGCCCGGGGTACCGTCTGCTGCTGCTGCTGCTATCTTGGTGGTGGCATCGGCGGACGGAACGGAGGTGACGGAAAAGGACGTCCCCCGAACCGTTGAGGTCGTGCCAGTGGTTGCCACCGCTGCCCGGATGGCATCCGATACACCATCTGGTACTTCTGGGGAGCGCCACCCCCACTGCTGGGTGGGGCGCTGCGCTTCCGCTGCTCAGCTGCCAACTCCCGCTGAGCATCCTCTTGCATGATCGCGGCATTGACTAGGCCGTTGAAGGTGCCAAGATTCCATTGCACGAGATGCCTCTTCATTTCGGGGTGTAACCCCTGATAGAAGTGCTCCCGCTCTTTCTCCTCGGTGGAGATGTAGTCTGACGCATATTGCGCCAGATGGTTGAAGGCACGGGAGTAGTCATGGGCACTCCTCCCGCCCTGCTTCAGATCCAAGAATTCTTGGAACATCCTCTTCATGATCCCAGGACGAATGTGATAGGCGCGGAACGCCTCCCGAAACTCTTCCCACTCCACGGCATGGCCAGCCGGACGTGAGGCGACATAATTCGCCCACCAGCACCAGCGGCACCGCGAAGTTGCTGCGCTGCGAACAACGTCTTTTGCCACTCCGTGCATTGGAGCAGCCCGAACTTGGACTCGATGGTCCGCAGCCAGTTGTCCACCTCCAGAGGTTCTTCGGCTTCTGTGAACACTGGAGGGTGCGTACTCATGAAATCCGAGTACAACACCTCGCGGGGCTCACGAGGCCTTCTGTATTGACGTCCCCCCGCCAGGGACGTATTCTGCATGATCGTGCGGAGCAGGTCGGTCTGCTCCTCACGACCTCCCACCAGTGCCAGTATCACATCCGCTAGAGTAAGCAGAGGCGGCGGTGGTGGCTGCTGCTGCAGGGTGCTGTCGTAGGCCGGTGGCTGGGAGTCATCGCCTCCCCCTTGGCTAGATCCACCCACCTCGTGCGTGGTCCTAGTGCGAACCATCTGCAACCATACGACAATAAACATCAGTCCCGCAACATATTGCATGCAGTCCAAATGAAATAGGTGTACAATAATAATGACAATAAAAACATGCGATATATCTCGTAAGTAGATAATGTAATAACTTTGCACAAGCTACACCATTACCAGACCAAACACAAGCTAGTTTAATCCAACTTGATGAACCTCCTCTTTGGAAGCTCACCATAACTAGGTTTGGTCACTACGAGACATCACTATCGCGTTGTCATCACGTATACCATCCTTTATCCTCCATACGACACAAACATGGTCTCTAGTAAAAGAAACTTGAGTGAAACCTACACTCAAATCTTTCACTAGTTGAAGACAAGCTCTCATGAGTATGTTCTACCCCATTGGCAGTACTTAAACCACTTCTATGGTACAACAATCTCTCCTATGAGTTCAACTGTCATGCCTCTGCCAGGATGACCAGTTTCTACATATCCATGATTTTGATCTGGTTCTGAGCAGTTTCATGACTCAAGTCGAATACCAAAGTTAAAGCTAACTTCAGCATCTTTCCAACAAGTATTCATTTGCCCTAAGATAAGCTTTTGTTAAAAAGTTATGGTAATTAAAAGTCCACAGAATTTCTGGAAGAATTTCAACAGCACCTCCTTTGTGAAGTTGCTGTTTTCAACTCTGATTTCAACTGAATTCTGTGCTGAAATTTCAGAAACTTTGAATTGCAAAGATATCACACATCTTCTACTATTTCTAGGGATGTATCATATGAAAATATTTGAATTTTCTACTGGGAGTTATGTTTGAAAAACAGAACAGTCCAGAGAACGTTTCAAATCTGTCCTGATTCTGGACAGTTTACAGTCCTCTGGGATTTAAGCCATCTTAAGGTGGGTTTCAGCTCTGAAAATCTACAACAAAGTTGTAGAGTACTTAGATATCTTTCCAGAACTATATACCACACCTCCCTGGGCTAAAAGACCTGTGAGTTATGCCCTGTTGAAGATCAGCAACTTGCTGCCCCAAAACAGAGCACTCTGTTTTTCAGTCTTTTGGAACTACACTCATCACCCTCCAATTTTTCTACCAAACCAGGGTCATAAATGTTGAACCCAGTGATTTTAATTCCTTGTTATCATTATTTTTCATGCATATGCCTATGATATCTCGGTACTACGTTCCTCACAAAAGAAAATCCTATCCGGATTATACCGGCATATACGTCTCAAGTGTGGCACTAAACGGTCTCTCGCACACGTTTTCTACACGGATACATACGTGGTTAGTACCTTCAGAAGACCACACAATAGTGATGCACTCAAAGGTTTTGTTTCCATTTCAGGCAGTACCATATTTGAAAGTAAATACAAACGCCCGTATCATTGCCATACGGCCGTCCTTGAGTTAAGTCACGCCTCAAGGTACGTGATCGTGTTTCAACACCACACGACGGGGAACCCGAGTATGTCATGAACGGGTCATCACGGTTGGGAATGTTATCAACCCAACAGATACCACCTACTGCCCTGCGGGGCACGCCGATGGCAAGCGCTGCGTATGTCCCCCTGGGCTACTTCCAGACGAACACACTCTCGCGTTACTGACCACGCGATGGGGTCTCCACTTACTAGCCTAATGCACGCTAGGGATCAGCGTTTCATATGAACTCAGGAACATGAAGAGTCCAAGAGTTTCATATTGACGTCTCACACCAAGCTGTGAGACCTATCCCTGAACCACGTTCCTCGTCAGGGGAGCTAACCGAAATTGAACCGCTTTCGGTGGCGTTCCTTACCAATCTTACCAGAGCGTAGGTGCGTCGTTACATAATTAAAATTTAGAATTATAATACATAGGTTAGTCTTTGCCATTTTAAGTAACTAGGCTAATATAGTCCTTACTTGGGCAACTACCGAATCCTCACCGTAACCTAAGTTTTTCCCGTAATACAGCCCTTAAGTACTGTGCTATCCCCAATACAGCTCTGATACCAGGCTGTGGCGGACCGGGATCCGCTCATCCAGGATCGCAGAGGGTGCTGCCGCATGATGCGACACCCGACAACACACGTCATAAGAACACAATATATTACATGGGGAAAACAAACTGAACTGTACAAACAGGTACAATACTCAGTTACAAACTATTGTCTTTATTACACAGTGGAAGTCTACTTTTCTACACTCACGCCCGCCTATCTAGCAAAAGTCAGTTGCCCAGCCCTAGGGCTACCCACACTAGCTGCACGTCTCAGCTCAGTGCGGCGTGTACGGCTCCCACACAGCCGTGGTCCCCGATGGAGGGTAACCCTCGCCGGTGGACTAGTACTCCGAGTCCGTGGGTGGATCCTCACCTGAAAAACACTTAAGCAGCAACCGTGAGCA
Organism: Neostapfia colusana; assembly: GCA_030760725.1. Lineage (NCBI taxonomy): Eukaryota > Viridiplantae > Streptophyta > Magnoliopsida > Poales > Poaceae > Neostapfia > Neostapfia colusana. The sequence goes on along the minus strand of JASWHV010000001.1, from coordinate 116,433,553 downwards.
CGATGGCTCAACAAGGCTTAACCGACTCACCTGAGCATGAAACTCTACATGAGGTGTACAATGACATAGGATAGCAATGTTGCAGCAAATGGACATGCCTACAAGTTCATCCTTAGTTCATCTTTTAGCAACCAGTTAACAGTTCATGAAGCTGAAATTTAGTAAGCAATATTTGGTGGCACACATGTAGCAATACAATTATATCATGACAGCAATATTGCATCATAGCATTCCATAAATTATCTACGTTACAATGCAGTGAACAAGCGGTACTCGTCACCGCGAGGGACGGCGAATCGACTCGATATACACCTGCAGGGAAACCCAAAGAGCACGTCACGTATGCCCACCCGTGGAGCTGCACAGCACGCTCACTCGATGTCGTACGGGACAACCTTTCACCCAACAGCCCAAACGTCGAACCGGTCGCACCGAAACGAGCAGGAGGTTCCCCACACGGAGCATCTCGCTATGCCCGTTGGCAGATTTTGACCTTGCTGCCCTCAGCCTACACCTATAAATCGGTGCGTTATGCCTCGACGCCCGGAGGTTTAGTCTACATCGGTTTATCGGGGCCCATATATCCGATATGCCTTCGGTACATTCAATACTTGTTCAGCAGGGCCGCACACGGATCGGTCCTCAATCGACACGGACAGGGCTGTGCACACAAGACTTCCTCTTGCTGCGCCCTAGCCCCTGCCTAGTCTCATTTTCATTACTAAAGTGATCTCACATCACTCGAACCAATCCCGTGTGTCCCAATCCTAACTCGCGAGTAGATTCCAACTACTCGACTTGTACTGAAGTCCTATGAATTATTAAGCATAGCCTGTCTACTCGAGATCTTAGACACTACCCTCACTCTTATGGAAAAATTTGGTCATGCAAGTGGGGTATTCATCCATCCTACACCTAATGCACATATACCCTTCACTCTACGTATGTAAACAAAGTAAAAAATTTATAAAAGGCTTAATGCAAACCGGGGCTTGCCTTGTTGCTGCTGGTCAGGGGTTAATTCTTCGTCCGGAAGAAGGAAGTCCAGCACTTCCGGAGTCTCTTTGCCTTCAGCGACTACACGTTAATGTAATACTACATGTCAATTTAATTGCAAAGTGTAACGTAAATACTTACTTACTAATAACTCTAGCTAACCCTCCCCTTTGGTTCTGAAATTTTTATGGTGGCTAGGTAGGGTCCTAACCATAGTCTTGACCAAGTTTCATTTGAAACAAAGTTCATTTGATCTTTGTACAAATAAAAACCCATTTGGTCAATAATTGAGCCTCTAAGTAATTCCATGGGTTTTCATGGCTCCAACCAATACTTTGTGGAAACTAGAATTTAGGATGGTTCTAATGGAATTGGTTTCATGTCATTTGAAGAATTCTACTGAAAGTTATGCCCTAATTAAGATTGGAGAAAATCTGAAAAATGTTTCTGTACATTTTCTATTTTCTCAGAGCAGTTCTTTTAATCACCCCATTAGGGTAAATAATGAACTTGGATGACTCTGAAAATTTTACTGTGATGCAGGGATTTACCAATGAACCTCTCAGCAAAATTTCAGAATTCTTCATAAAGTAGTTCTCCAGATAAAATTCCCAACAGTTTAAAGTTTAGCGATTTAATTCTGGAAAACTATTCACTTTCATTAGCTGAATTTGGTATTGCTGGAAAGTACTCAGAATTCTGAGTTCAGCAAAATTTGGTTCATCGAATTTGGAGTTTCCTAGCCAAAGTTCTATTCATTTGAAGTTTGAACTAAAACTGGAAATTTCTGAAATGTTTAAATTCTGCGGATGGGGCCCACTCCTCGAGCCGGCCCACTCAGAATGCGGCCACACCGCGGCCCACGGGGTTTTACCCGTGCTGCCGCACCTAATCCCAGCCACAAACAGATCCCCGCGCGAGATCAGAGGCTGACCGGTGGACCCGGCCCCCCCTTCGTCTACCTCGCGCTCTCCCGCAGCTCCCGCGGCGGCGCTTCGCCAGAGCGCTCGCCGCCGGGCGTTTCACCGTCCGACCTTCGACGAAACTTGCCGCCTGTGCCTAACTCGACTCGGAGAACACGCTGGTGCCTTCACCGGAGCTCGGCAATGGCCAGAACTATGCCCGCGACGGTGACAGAGCTTCCCTCTACTCCGGTGATGTCGCCCGGGCTACTCCGGGCCTTATTTCTCAAGCGGTTTGCTCCTACAGCTCCGCTGTGGCATGCTGAGCACGAATATGAGCTCGGTTGGCCATGGAATGGCCGGAACTAGGATCTCACCGTCGACCTAGGCCCGATATCGGCTGTTGCTCGAAAAACTCGGATAACCGCAACCCTAGCCCATGATTCTTGCTTGTTCTCGATCCTAGGTGGTCGTGGCAGGGTGTAGATCATGTGTTTAGCTCGGTACGCCCGGTGATAAACTAACACCCGTGAATTTTAGGATTTGGTGTAGCTCGGCCTTAAGAACACCGAAATGTTCCTAGGAGAAATTCTCCCCAGACGGTGCATGAAATGCCGAACGGTAAGGATAAGCAGAACCAGCACCTTATGGCGGGCGTTTCTTGTGTTGAGCGTCGGGCACGAGAGCGCCTGGGTTGCTTGGACGCGGTCACACCCGGTTTTTCTGAAGAACAACCAAGTGAATATCACATGTATGCCAGGATCATTTTCTCATACATGTGATGACAAATAGTGAAGCATCATTTATTACAAGCCAGGTGTCAAATATAAATAAGCCTTACATAGCAAATGTCTCGTTGGACAATAAAAAGTTCATCACAAGTAAATAAACTAGCAGCGGAATATTATTCTTGAGGGCTCCGTCACAGGCGTTGCCCGGGGGTCTCCATGAACCTAGAAACCTTCTTCGGGTCCAAAGTCTTGGTCATTATACACCACCTCATTATCTTGACCTGAGCAGCAATATAAACCAACAAAATATGCAAGGTTGGGTACCAATGTGTCGGTACCTGAGATATGGGGTACCCCCGCGTACAGGGTAAAATGCCTAAGGTACTCGCCCTTCTCCGCAGGGAGAGCTCCGAAGGCGCCACGCGTCCGGTGGGGCCGGACCTCCCTCTCCTCAGAGGAGAGCTCCAGGCCCGCCACGTGGCATACAGAAGCCGGACCTCCCCATCCGCGGGAGAGAGGTCCGAAGACGCCACGCGTCCAGCGGGGCCGGATCTCCCTCTCCACAGAGGAGAGCTCCGGGCCCGCCACGTGGCATACAGAGGCCGGACCTCCCCCTCCGCGGGGAGAGGTCCGGAGGCTCCACGTGCCCCGCAGGCCGGGCCCTTCTCACCTCAGAGAAGGGCTCCGGACCCGCCACGTGGCCAGAAGAACGGTGCGGCCTGCCCCCGAGCGGTAGGTGGCGGGCATAAAGGCGCTCCTCACCTTGCCCTACAAGGTATTCAAGGCCCGCGTCTTCCCAAGACGCGGAAACGCGGAGCACGCGTCTGTCAGGTGTCGTTGCACCCAGTCGCATCACAGACTGGCGCGCGGTGTCAGAACCTGCCAGCCAATAAACGCTGCGACAAGACATCCCATGCCGCCTGCGCCGTCATCAACCACTACGACTAGCGTGCGGCATGGGCAGGGCGGGAAGATGAAGACTCAGAAGCCTTCGGCCAGAGGCAACTACCGGTGTAACTACATATACGGTAGACAATAGACAATCTTCCCGGGACCACCTGTCGGGTCCCGGCTCCCCTTGTAAGCCGCCCGAGTCTTGGACTATAAAAGGCTCGTGTAGGCGTCGATAGCAAGGGTTCGCATTTTGCAACTCATACGCTAGCCATACACTCTCAAGCTGTAACTCACCCCCAAGCTCAGGCCCCCCGGCCCTGAGCAGCAAGCAATACAGCGAGCTCCATAGCTCACCGTGGACGTAGGGTTTTACGCTCCGGCGGCCTGAACCACGTAAAACTCTCTGTGTCAAGCTCTCACTAACTCGTCCATCTGCGCAAGCTCTCCGCTAGGAACTAGCCCCTCCAAAAAAAGAACCTCCGCGGGCTGCCCAGTGCAGGCCCGGGGGAAGTGTCGACCGAACACTTCGACATTTGGCGCGCCAGGAAGGGGGCTTTTCCCCTAGCGCGATGGGTTTCCGCCGACGAAGATGACCAAGCTCCCTTCGGCGGCAAGCTCACCTCCCCCGCCTCCGTGGCGAACCGCGACCAGGGGGGAGTACAAGCCAACACACTCGGGACGGAGTGTGCCAGTACAAGCTGGGAGCCAGCAACCGGCTCTGGCAGCGCCGACCCCGGCAATGCAGGCTCCAACCAGCGTCAGATCTTCAGTAGCGCCGGGCGTACCCGGAGGGGGTGCGCTAGCTGCAGCAAGAGCGCTACTGCACAATCCGCCCGCTGGGGACGCGCCTCAGGCAGCGACCCAGCGGTGGATTCTCGAGGTAGACCGTCTTGTCATCGCTGCCGCAAGCCCGCGACTACGGCGGAGACGACACTCTGACCAGCCGGCCGTGTCGCTGATACGCACGCCGGTGGTTGACGAACAGACGGCAGATTCCGGCTCTGCCAGCCCTCAACCGATGGATCTGAGGACAGAGCTGGAGCGGTGTCGCTCGGGTCAAGATGCCCGGGTATACTTCGAGCAACGTCGAGAAAGGCGTCACTACCAGGAGGTTGACGACAGCATGACGTCGGCCTCGACCCAGCCTGAAGAGCAGACCTTTGCCATGCGATCTCTGCCCCAGGCCTGCGCCGTGCAGAATATGCCACAGCCATATGTACTGCAGATGGTGCCCCCGGCCTATGGTGCAGCTTTGCCCGTACCAGGGTACACTGTGCCTAGTGCGAACCCAACGTTCGCGGCACCAGAACCTGCGGTGACGGAAGCAGGGTGTGCAGCCCTCGCGCCCCATCTTCGCTTTGCGAAGTGGCCGCGCAAGTTTCGGCCACACCTGCCCGAGAAGTACGACGGCAGCGTCAACCCGGCGGAGTTCCTCCAGATCTACTCCACCGCCGTACTTGCCGCAGGAGGGAATGAAGCCGTCATGGCCAATTACTTCCCTGTCGCCTTGACCGGTCCAGCCCGGTCTTGGCTCATGAACCTCACCCAGGGTTCCGTCACCTCCTGGGGAGAGCTTTGCCGACAGTTCATAGCCAACTTCGGCAGCTCCTACACCCGGCCTGGCACGGAGCTCGACCTCCATGCCGTCCAGCAGCAACCTGGGGAGTCGCTGCGCTCTTTCATCCAGCGGTTCTCCCAGGTGCGGAACACCATCCCACACATTCAAAATGCTTCTGTGGTGGTGGCGTTCCGGCAAGGCGTCCGGGACAGGAAGATGCTCGAGAAGCTCGCGACCAGGGAGGTCCGCGACGTCTCAGAGCTCTTCAGCTTGGCAGACAAATGCGCCAGAGCTGCCGAAGGACGGAGCTGGCACTCGCTGCCATCCTACGAGTCAGGGGGACTGCACGGATCTAGTCCTACTCCCTGTGGAGGCAGCTGGAAGGCCAAGAACCGAGGCAGAAGCAAGATAGAGTCACCGACCGCAGCCCCAGTCGTCACTGCAGCGACGATCGGTGGGGCTCGGGGGCCGCGCCCCGACAAGAAGCAGCGAAGATCACCAATCCCAGAAGGTGATAAAGACAATATGTGCCCCGTGCACAGCAGCTGTCGCCACACTGCTACCGAGTGCCGGGAGATCCGAAGGCTCGCAGAGCGCTTCCGCAAGGAGAAGCAGCAGCGGGCTGATGACCTGCCCTTCCGTCCAAAGGAAGATGAGCAGAGGGTGGATGTTCCAGACAACATCGACCACCCAGAGGAGATCCAGGAGCCTCTGCGTGTCGTGAAGGCGGCACGCAATCACGAGGATTCCGGCTCCAGCGACGATGAGCGTCGGAAGAAGCTCTACGTCATATACGGCGGGTCCGCCGACCCCTCGTCCCGAAGCGCAGTCAAGACTCTGCGCCGAGCGGTAGCGTCGGTGGCACCACTCCCAAGTGCTGCACCGCACCTAAAGTGGATGGGGACCCCCATCAGCTTTGATGCCACCGACTGCCCCAGGAACATGGCTGGGGCCGGCCAACTACCGCTCCTGGTGGCCCCTACCATCGCCAACGTGAGAATGTACCACGTTTTGGTGGATGGAGGGGCTGGGCTGAACCTCATCAGCCGTGCAGCTTTCCAGAAGCTGCAAATCCCGATGGCCAAGCTCACCCCGTCGAGCCCGTTCTCAGGTGTAGGGCCGGGACAGGTTATCCCCTACGGCAACATTAGTCTCCCGGTGACCTTCGGGGCTCCGGACAGCTATCGAACAGAGTACATTCTGTTCGACGTAGCGGAGATAGACCTCCCCTTCAACGCCATAATCGGCAGGCCAGCCCTGTACCGGTTCATGGCTGTAGCCCATTACGGCTACCTTGTCCTGATGATGCCGACACCGACAGGTGTTCTCAGGATTCGAGGGGACCGCACTGCTGCAGTGTCGGCCCTGGAGAAGCTCCAAGCACTCGCAGCAGCTGGGGCATCAACCCCCGGCAATACAGAGTCGGACCAGCTCCGCCCGAACGCACGTCACCGTGCTTCCACCACAGCACCCCGGGTGCAACCTCTCGACGAGGGCGGCGTCCCCTTAAAGGTCGTCCAAGTCGGCGCCGAAGCTAACCAGACCACCCGGGTAGCCGGGGGCCTGGATAGTAAATAGGAAGGCGCGCTCGTCACCTTCCTCCGGCACAACGTCGACGTGTTTGCATGGCAGCCGTCACAGATGCCGGGGATCCCCAGGAAGGTGATCGAGCACCACTTGGAAGTCTTTCCCGACGCCCGGCCGGTTCAACAGAAGCCCCGCAAGCAGTCCATCGAGCGGCAAAACTTCATCCGTGAAGAAGTCAAGAAGCTGCTGGACGCTGGCTTCATACGGGAAGTCCAACACCCCCGATGGTTGGCGAACCCCGTCGTTGTCCCGAAGGCTGGCGGGAAGCTCCGGATGTGCATCGACTACACGAGTCTCAATAAGGCATGTCCTAAAGATCCATTCCCTCTCCCTAGAATAGATCAAATAGTAGACTCAACGTCAGGCTGTGATATGCTGTGCTTCCTAGACGCCTACTCGGGTTTCCATCAGATCCCCATGTCTAGGGAGGACGAGGAGCACACCTCCTTCATCACAGTAGACGGCCTTTATTGCTATGTGTCTATGCCTTACGGCCTAAAGAATGCACTCCCCACCTTTGTGCGGGCAATGCACAAAACCTTTGGGGAGTTAATAAGAGACCTGGTTGAGGTGTATGTCGATGACATAGTTGTCAAGGTCAAGCAGGGTCCGTCCCTGCTAGATAACCTAGCTTTAGTCTTTGACAAGTTGCGCTCTACGCGCACCAAGCTGAACCCAGACAAATGTGTGTTCGGCGTGTCCTCCGGGAAGCTCTTAGGGTTCCTGGTCTCGCACCGAGGGATTGAGGCCAACCCAGAGAAGATCAAGGCCATCGACTTGATGCGGCCCCCTGCCCGCGTCAAGGATGTCCAGAAACTCACAGGATGTCTAGCCGCGCTGCGTCGGTTTATACCGAGGCTAGCAGAGCGGGCACTCCCTTTCTTTAAGCTCCTGTGCAAGTCAGGCCCTTTTGCCTGGACCGACGAAGCAGAAGAGGCTTTCCAGGAGTTGAAGCGACTCCTGACGACCCTACCAATCATGGTAGCCCCTGAGCCCGGAGAGCACCTGTTGCTCTACATCGCGGCGACAACTGAAGTAGTGAGTATGGTCCTCGTCGCAGAGCGGCCGGACCCCTCATCTTCACAACCTGCTCCGGTAGCAGAAGACAGACGCCAGGAGGCCCCGCAGGACCAAGACGGTCTCCCGGGCCTCCAAGGCAACTTCCCGGAGGTCCAGGTCGGCCTCCCGGAGGTCCTGGGCAGTCTCCTGGACCTCCAAGATAAACCCCCGGGGGGCCCGCGGGACCCCTCGGGGGCCAAATGGGACCTCCCAGAGGTCCCCCAAGACCCCCCGGAGCTCCCGGACAATCAAGACAGCTTAAGGGCCTCCGGGTCCCAGCTCCCGGAGGCCCCCGTGGGTCCACCCACCTCCAGTGGGCCAGGCCCAATGGACGAGGACCTCCCAGGCCTGAGAAAGAGGGTTCGAACCGTCCAGAGGCCTGTCTACTACATCAGCGAAGTACTTCATGATGCCAGGACAAGGTACCTGGAAGTCCACAAGCTGCTGTATGCGGTGCTCGTGGCCTCCAGAAAGCTCCGCCATTACTTCTAGGCCCACCGGGTCTCGGTGGTCACCTCGTATCCACTGAAGGCAATTCTTCACAGCCCCCATGCGACTGGCAACGTTGCTAAATGGGCGGCGGAGCTGGCGGAGTTTGAGCTGGACTTCCTCCCACGCCATGCAGTCAAGAGCCAAGCACTGGCTGACTTTGTGGCGGAGTGGACACCAACGGAGACTGACCCAGGGGGCCATGGGGGCGGAGAACCGGAGCACCAAGCTCCGGTCTTCACCGAACCCCACTGGACACTCTTCTTCGACGGCTCCTCGCGAAAGCAGGGGGCCGGTGCCGGCGTACTGCTCCTCATGCCATCGGGGGAACAGTTTGGGTATATGGTGCGTCTCAATTTCAAGGCAACTAACAACATGGCGGAGTATGAAGCACTCATCTTTGGCCTGCAGACAGCCCTGTCTTAGGCGCTCGCCAGTTGTTGGCACAGGGCGACTCCCAGCTGGTCATCAAGCAAGTCAAGGGCGAATGCTCCTGCAATGACCCCCAGCTAGCTGCATATCTGCTTCACGTGCAGATGTTGGAGAAAGAATTCCTCGCCTTGGACCTGCACCACGTACCGCGCGCCGGTAATACCGCAGTCGACGACCTTTCAACGAAGGCTTCCACCGGAGCCCCTGCACCCGAAGGAGTCTTCGAGAGGACGTTGCTGCGGCCCACAGCCCGGCCCACCGAGCCGGACGAAGGGGGCTTGACCAGCACCTCGAAGCTG